>JALMGA010000012.1:18340080-19701330 GCA_023333525.1 Aspidoscelis tigris stejnegeri | reverse complement strand
AGTCAAACTGTGGCAGAATTTTGAATGTTTCAAATATTCATGCACATCTCTAATCTGAACGAGCCTAGAATCAGGGAGTCTTTTCGGATTCAGAACCCAAGGCTAAGGATTTTTCCTCTAAAGGAAATCCCTTTGCCTGGAATAGGAATTACAAATGTGAACTGAAACTGAAAAGCGGAACCAGGGAGGAGAGAATTCTGTCCTATTCTTGTGCTGCTTTAAATTCCACTTGCTCTTCAAGCACAGTGGAAGTTTAAACCCACTGTTAAACTCAGTGTAGCATTTTGTGCCAACCACACACGCTGGACAGGAAAAAGCCCTCATCAGTCTTCATGGTTAATGTTTAAAAGAAAAAGTCTCAACCCCCAATTCTGGAAAAGAGGTAAATATTTTGTCCCGCGGGTGATACAAATGCCATATTTGCCGCCATAAGTGCTTTTTTAGTCTCTGTTCAAGAGAGAGGCACAATTTAGTTTACTTAGGAGAGTGATTTATCTCACTTCCTTTTCTGTTAGCGAGAGCTGTCCTTCTGGGTCAAGGTTGGAGACAGCAGCATACGGAGTGGCAAATCGGATGTTTTGATATTCTACCTACTACCTGGTCCAAGGATAAACAAACAGCTCATTTTTTACTTTATTTTTTAGTGCTTCAGAGAAGGATTTATTGTTTTTTAGTGGTGCAAAGAAGGATTTATTGGATTTATGGGCAAAATCATCTTCCCAAGAACAAAGGAATAATAATGAAAGTGAGAAGTGGAGAGTCAACCAGGAGCAGGCCTAAAGGCACTTCCAGATGTGGTCAAAAAAGTTGGCATCCGGATGAACCGGCGGAGGGCTGGCATCCAGGCCTGATGCTGCACTGATGTCCTGTCAGCCCATTCCTCCAAGAGTAAGATTTAGGAACGTGCTATTTTCACTGCTGTGCTGATGCAGTGTGTCTGTAAAGGTTTGTACTGGCACAGTGAGGGATAGTTGGCTGTACTTTCAGCCAGAAATGGCATCACAGCCTGGTAAAATTCGGCAAAACCATTCCTACACACCAGGCCAGCCTGAAGGGCTCTTTGAAAGAAATGGTGGCAATTGGGGGCCAGGGGGAGTGCGTTTTCTCCTCACTGTTTGGGAAGACTCTCAAAGGGTTGTCTCATGCAGTGGATTTCAACTAGACAGGTATCATTGCGGTACCCATGGAGTTTGGGATTGGGTGTAGCTCAGTCATAAAGGAAAATGCCTGGAAAGTAGAGGGTTGCCAGTTCAATTCCCTGTCTCTCCCTAGAAGTAGGCAACGCAAACCACTCCTGTATCCCCTGCCAAGAAAACTGCATAAAGGTCCCCATAGAGGTGCCCGTGCAATCAACCAGGAATCCGCCACAACTCAGTGTACCCAACAAGAAACCTAAGAGTGTTTTTTATGGATATAGTTTCCAATCTGAAAGTTTCCTGTTTCTCATCAAGTCTGGATAGCAATGAGATTGGAAGAAAGGGTGGCCAATAGGAGGGGCTTGGGGCACACTTAAAGTTGGTTCAGAGGTCAGAGGGTGGAGGAGGCAAAATTAATCTTCCAGAGTCAGTTTTTTGATCTGCTTACAGGTATCAGGAATAATGCTAGGTGAATGTTTGCCCATAGGCACTGGACTGGAGGAGGCGCCATCTGGGTTCCTTCACTAAATTCCTCCCCCCAAATTAGCAATGGGCAAGAATATTCAAAACATTCAAAATTCGATCGGATTCATTCGAATTTGACATTCGAATTTGGATTGAATGTCTACACATTTGTTTTTTAACATTCAGACAAATTCTAATGTTTCGAATCATCCGTATAAATAATTTGGACATTCATATTTGTACGGATATGTATGCATTGCATATGTATCTGTAGGCATCTTACGCATACATATGGGACAAAACCAGGATGCGTACGGGATAAAAACGGGATGCATACGGGTGCGTACAGATGCGTAAGGGTGTGAATGTGGTTGACATTTGTATCTTCAAATACGAATCAAATATTGGTACGAATAGATGCAAATGTGTATGAATCGGATTCGAATCTCAATACATTCATTTTTTCTATATTCGAATTTGAACATTTGAATATTCAATTCAAATCCAATCCAAAAATTGCATTCGTGCACACCCCTACCCCAAATCTAAAAATCTTACCTTTGTTTCAAATTCTTCCCACACAAACAATATAATTTTGCCATGTGTGTATGTGCCTGTATGTGAAAGCAATCCACCAAGCCAGCAAGTTCTAGAGTTTAGAACCTTAGACTAGCCAGAATTCCTTGCCAGCCAGCGTTTGGGACTCCTGCTGGTCTAGACAACTTTGGTCTAGTGGTTAAGGAGCCGGACTCTTATCTGGGAATATCGAGTTCGATTCTGCCCTCCGGCCATGAAGCCAGCTGGGTGACCTTGGGCTACTCACAGCTCTCTTCTGAACTCTCACAGCCCCACCTACCTCACAGGGTGTCTGTTGTGGGGAGAAGAACAGAAGGTTTGTCAGCTGCTTTGAGTCCCTTTAAATGGGTGAGAAAAGCAGGGTAGAAAAGCCACCTCTTCTTCTTCTTTCATTTACTTTGTTTGTGTACAGTGCATTGGATAAATTTCAGGGAGATATTCTAGAGAAACCCACGATTTCTGTTGCTGTCCTTTTATTCCTTCTTTCTTTCCCCTTCCCATTATGACCTTTTGGGTAGAGTAAACATGTTTTGATGGGCATGTTGCAGTACTAGGCTTTTATGATCTTTGCCTTATGTATGATGTCTGCTGTGTAACCTTTGTAGGAAACAGCGCCTGAGGTGATCGATCATGAAGCAGTCTTCTGGATTTAACGGCTGTGACCCTCAAACAAGCGTGCAGTAAAAATGTTTTCTGGCAACATTTGCTTCACCTGGGACAATATTCCATGATGCATTATGACAAAAGGGAAGCTTTGCTTACCTGAGAGGGCAGGGAAATTGTCTGGCATCATATTATTATAGGATTATTATCTACTAAACCTTCTGGAAAGAATTCCATGTGTAACTTCCCACTGCAGGAGTCATGAACATAATTTTAGGTTCAGTTTTTAGAAGAAGAAGAAGAAGAAGAGTTGGCTTTTCTACCCCTCTTTTCTCACCCATTTAAGGGGACTCAAAGCAGCTGAGAAACCTTCTGTTCTTCTCTCCACTATAGACACCCTGTGAGGTTGGTGGGACTGTGAGAGCTCAGAAGAGAGCTGTGACTAGCCCAAGGTCTCCCAGCTGGATTCATGGAGGAGGGCAGAATCAAACCCGGTATTCCCAGATAAGAGTCCGGCTCCTTAACCACTAGACCAAACTGGCTCACCAGTTTATTTTTGGTTGATTTTAAGTTCTCTTTGCAGCTTGGTGAAAGTAGAGGGTCCTAAATTCAACCCCAGAAGGAAGTAACAGCAAACTACTTCTATATCTGCTATGAAAACTGTGTGGTTGTATCTATGCCATTGTATCTATGCCGTTGTCCAACCCTCACCACAATGGTAGTGCAACTGCCTGAAAAGCAGAGAGTTGTGATTTTATTACAGGTTGAATGTCATGTCAAACTAGTTCTGTATGTTTGCCAAGAAGATTGTGACAATGGGTGTTTTTCCACTTAGCACTAAAGGACCCATTAAGGGTCCTTAATGGGTCCTTAATGGGTACTCTAGTGCTAGTGGAAAAAACCCTACTGCCAGGGTACCCATTAAGGGTCCTTAATGGGTCCTTAAACAATACTCTAATGCTAAGTGATAAAACACCCAATGTGCTTATGTGGTCACCAGAAATCTGCTATGACCAGATGGTGCCTAGCAACAACTTCAGAGCAATGTAAAGGACTTATCAGTTGGGCTGGCAGACAACCATCATATGTGCACCAAAATACATAGGATGAGGAATGACCAGAAACTCCTATACGTTCCTTAAAGTGTTCACATATAGTGTGGCTGAAACTTGAGCCCAACGTAATCTGCAGCAACATAGCACTGGGTCAACCAAATAGTTGATACAGCAGCAAAATGGCAGGGCGGTCCATGCCCAGATCGGCATTCCAGTGTGGTACAGACTTCTTTCGTAGGGATATGCATGAATATTCTAAACATTCAAAATTTGATCGAATTCGATTTAAACATTCGAACCAGTTCCCAGTGGTCCAACACATTCGTTCAAATGATTTGAAACATTCGAAAGTACAGATATGTATGTATTACGTACATATCTGTACGAATCTCATGCGTATTTGTACGCATTTGCGCCGGTAGTGCAGGACAGAAACAGGATGAATACGGGATAGAACGCGATGCGTACGAAATGCGTACAGGTACATATAACACATACGAATGTTGCTGACATTTGTATCTTCAGATTCGAATCTAACATTCAAGCGAATAGATTCAAATGTATTCTATTCGAATTGGATTTTGTTGCATTCGGATTCTAAATATTCGAATCAAATTGAATGTTTGGATATTCGATTTGATTCAAATGAAAAAGAAAACATTCGTGTACATCCCTAGTTTTTGTGTTGCTGCAGGAAAATGCCAAATGTGCTTTTTGAGAGGTGTTTCCTTGTGGCATCTGGAGGCACCCAAAATAAAGCACCATACACTTCAGGAGACTGAAGAAAGGCCAACAGGTTAGTGGACTTCACCATTATGCTCCTAGTAGAAATGGACATAACAGTTTCCATTGCCAGGACAATTCTGACCTATCAGTGTGGCTTACATGAGAACATACAGTAAGAGGAGCCCTGCTGGATCTAGCCTTGACCCATCAAGTCTAACATCATACAGTGGGTCACCAATTGCTCCTAGGCATCGCAAGCAAAGACAACTGCAAAACCTTCACCTGCCCTGAACAACCTCAAGGGGCCTTGAGAGGCATCCCACCTGTGTCTCCAACCTGAGACGGCACCTAAGCATCTACGCAGGGCAGATTGGGCACTTTTCCCAAACAAACAGCATTGGAAAGGAATTTAGGTATGTGAGGAAAAGTGACCAGATCTCCGTAATCCTTTCGTATGGAGTTCGCATTCCTCTGCTTGATTAGTTTTATGACTCTGCATGCTCATTCAGCAGGGTTTGCTCTTGAGTTAGGAAATATTGCACATGTATCCCAGGAGAAAGAGTTGGCCTTTTTACTTCTGCTTACAAAGATTATGGAGATCAAGCACATGTTTCAATTAGATTTTTAAACGCTCTGTAGCAGTGCGGTGACCGCAGTGACTGACTGCAAAACTCCTACAAGAAATGGTGGCTGGTGTCCGTGCGTGCGTGCGTGTGTGTGTGGGTGTGCGATGTGTGTGTGTGCAGGCAACCCTTCCCCCCCAATGTGCCATGCTGATTCACCATCTTTTTTTAAGCACCACCAAAGCAGTTGGAGCTAGGGATGTGCCTGAATATTTGTCACATTTTAATTCGTCCAAATCCATCTTAATTCAGCCATTTGGATTCGAACTGAATGTTGGGACATTCAAAGATTGACATTCAGAATCAAATTGAATGTTTCAATACCTCTGTATGAAATTTTGTTACATTCATGAACCTGGGGAGGGGGGAAAGCAGCTGCCCCAGTCACATCTGAAACGGATCCAGAGTGGATTCAAAGCAGATTCAGGCCACATTCCCATTACAAGCTTAATACAGTTTCCCTAAACCGAAATAATAGAACCGGATGCAAACGCGAATTTGCCTGATCCCATTACTTTCAACTTAATCATGTTTGATCCGGATTCTGAGGATCGTACGTGGCGTACGTGACTCAAGGGGGGACTCAAGTGGCTACTTTCTAAAATCTGCTTTTCAGGGCTGCCCTGCCCTCTTCCTCCTGCCGTGAATGCACCACCCATAAGGGAGCCCTTCACAGAGCCTAGCTGGGTGGCTGCCACTTGCCTGGATGGATGAAAAACAGCACCGGGCAGCCAGCGATTCTTTCCCCTCCTCTCCCCATTGCCCAGGGCACACAGCAGCAGTGGCAACTCAAGCCCCCTTCGCCTGCTCACCTCCACAGACACAGCCTTAAAAACATTCACACATCTCCCAGAACCTGCAGCTGCTTTCCTCCCTTTTCCCTTTTTAAAGGTCAGAACTTTCAGAATCGCACAAAATTGCAACATTGTTATCAGGTGTGAAGTGGGTGGATTGCTACAGTGTAGCAGCTGCTGTAAGGGTTGGATTTTTACAGGAAAATCACTATCTTTGGGAACAAGCTATTGGGGGAGGGAATCCCTAAACATGCATTCTCATCCCACTAAAACGGTACCGTTCCCAAAGTAAGAAGTGTAAAACGTTTCAAATGCATGAACCGGAGCAAGATCTGTTGAAATGAGTGTTAACATTTACAGCGCTTTGGGGCGATTTAACACACGGAAAGCATGTTAAGCCAACCTGACGTGGGGACTGCGAGGATCGAAACTGTTTCGAAACCATTTTAAGCTTGTAATGGGAATTCATCCTCAGAAGGCATTCAAAGTGGATTGAGAGTGGATTTGACATGTTCAGAGAAGACACGTAGGGGATACATAGGGGATTCACCATGGGCATTCTAATCAGACTTGTATCGAACATTTATATTGAATTGGTATCCTACCACATTTGAAGGGGATCTATTTGAATGAATAAGATTTTTTTGGCATTTGGTTCAATATGAATCGAACCCAAAAAGCACTCAAGTGCATCCCTAGTTGGAGATTCAAAGAAAGCTCATGAACCTGCAGGGTGTGAGGGAGGAGCCTTTTGCCTGCCAACCAACCTTCTGGCCCAAGATTTACTTGGAAAATAGCATGTAAATCTTTTCCCCCTCACAAATGTAGCATATTTTGAATTGTTGCTGTGTAAACAATGTCTGAGGATTGCCACAGAGCTCTCTTTTTTGCAGCCCTCTGACATTGTTTACCCAGCATCAATTCAAAACATACTACCTTTTTGCTTTTGTTTTTTAAAAAACTTTCTCTGTGGTATGGGGGGGTAGATTTATTGGTTGTCACAGCTGCCATCCCAATAGCTTTGCATCTTCATAGTGTTTCCTTTGAAAAGAATTTTTACCCAATTTTAACCCATTGTTAAAACTACCAAGTGACCTTGATTAGAGATATTCTGAAAAATTATTCTTGATCATATGTATTTAAATCCATTGTGTTGTTCTATTGTCTCTTATAGTGGGCCGTTTGACCTGTTTTGTTTACTATCTTCTGAGTATGCAGACTCACTTGATTTTCACTTGGCTTAAATTGCTTTTTGTAAATTTTTGTACTTTTTAACATTTGCTGATTCTGGTCTGTGACTGTACAAATAAAATTCCTTAATTCAGTCGTTAAAACTATTCTCTGCTCAATCCAGTCTAGGGGTGAGTTCCCATTCAATATTTAATGAGCTTTGAAACCGTTTTGACTTTTCAGAGTTCCTACTGTTTTTAAAGAATCTGTACCTTTTGAGGAGTAAAGCTCCAGAAAATGAGATTATCTGTGTAAGGATAAGACCAGCTTTCACTCTGGTTCTGACGCTGATAATTTTGGGAGGAAACTTACTTTTAGGGGCATTCTCCCTTTCCTCTTTTCCAATTATAAGGGCTGATGTTCTGTCTCTCCGCCTTTTTGCCCCTCGTGAGCCAGTTTGGTCTAGGGGTTAGGGAGCTGGACTTCTGTCTGGGAATACCGGGTTCGACTCCACCCTCCCCCATGAAGCCAGCTGGGTGATCTTGGGCTGGTCACAGCTCTCTTCTGAGATCTCACAGACCCACCTACCTCACAGGGTGTTCTGTTGTGGGGAGAAGAATAGACAAGCTTTGTCAGCCACTTTGAGTCCAGTTAAATGGGTGAGAAAAGCCGGGTAGAAAAGCCAACTCTTCTTCTCCTCCTCCTTCTTCTCCTTCTTCTTCTTCGCCATACATGCTGCTTGAAAAAACATTCTGAAAAGTAAAAGAAGGGAGACCTGTGGGGGTTTCTTGTGAAACTGAGGTGATTTGCCAAGCTCTAGCCTCAACAGCACAAGTATAGATCTTCTGTGCCTCCTCTCCCTCACACACACGCTTTCCTGAAAGAGGATGGGAAAGGAGGGAAGGGAGAAGAGAGAGAGAGAAAGCAGTAGGGAGGGAGGGAAATCACTTTCTCTGCCTATTGTCAAGAACCTTCCCTCACTCTCTCTCTCTCACACACACACAGAGAGAGAGAAGCAAAGAGGAAGTAATCAAGTTTATGTTTTTTCTTCTGCTTTATCAGAAGAGTGCAAAATCAAGGGACAGCAAGGGGAAAATTACCTACCAAGCTGGCATCAGATTCAGTACTGCTTCTGTATGTGTGAAACTGAGTTGTTCCCTTTCTCTTCTCCCGTCCGTCTGTCCTTCCTCCCCTCTTCTTTCAGACAAGCCAGACTCTTATCTGGGAATACTGGGTTTGATTCCACCCTCCTCCACAAAGCCAGCTGGGTGACCTTGGGCTAGTCACAGCTCTCTTCTGAGCTCTCACAGCCCCGCCTCCCTCACAGGGTGTCTGTTATGGGGAGAAGAATAGAAAAGCTTTGTCAGCCACTTTGAGTCCCCTTAAATGGGTGAGAAAAGGGGGCAGAAAAGCCTTCTTCTTCTTCTCCTCCTCCTCCTCCTCTATGCCTTTTTGAGTCTGTTATCAGATAGCAATGGGAACACTCAGAAATCAATTCTCACTGCTGATTTTTTTTTTTTAAAAAAATCAATTTAAACCAAATTAAACTGCTGCGTGGGAACCAGGCCTAGATATATTTCATTTGATTTCATTTCCAATAGGCTTTTGGAATAGCTCACCCATGCCATGTCTTAGGCCATGGTCACGCCCTCACTTTAATCCGTCTTTATTCCAGCTTCAGATCTGACTGTTCACACCTTTTCATATTTATCTATTTTATTTGTGGACTTTCCACCCTCTATTTGGAATCTTCTGAATGCAAAGTCCACAAATAAACTGGATAGAAAGGAAAAGGTGTGAACAGTCAGATCTGAAGATGGACAGAAGAAGGTTTAAAGTGATGGTGTGACTACAGCCTTTGTATATTTCTATTCTAGCTTATGTACCATCATATAAAATCTAATGTATTTATATACTGCTTTTCCAAAACTGTGTCCAGCAGAGGTGGCAACAATATAGCAATATAATAATGTGTTACAGTAATAAAGAAAAAGGAAGTGCAAAATGTTTATTTACATGTCATATTGTTTCAATTTCCACAGGAGCTGCTCAAATTGTTGATAACAAAAAGGAGAAAACAAACCAATACAGTAATATAAAATACTACAGTATTAGTTTGAACCAGCTGGATAGCTTTAAGAAAGGATTGGATCGATTCACGGAGAACAGGTATATTAATGGCCCTTTCTGCATTCAGCCTTATTGAAGATAATATCCCAGAATAGGGTCCCGTTACTAGGGATGCGCACAGATGTTTTCTGTTCGATTCAAGCGTTTAGAATCTGAACGCAACAACATCCAATTCGCATCAAATGCATTTAAAACGATCCGCTTGAATGTTAGAGTCGAATCTGAAGATATGAGTGTCACCAACGTTCATATGTGTTATATGTATCTGTACGCATTCCATACACATCCCGTTTCATCCTGTGCTATAAGCTCAAACGCGTATTATAAGTCCACAAATAAACAACTTTCGAATGTTTTGAATCATTCAAACGAACGTTTCGGAACATTCGGAATGCATTTGAATGTTTAAATTTGAATGTGAAGACATTCTATTCGAATTCAAATGTCCACATTCAATTGAATTTCGAATGATTAGAGCACCTGTGCACATTTCTACCTGTACCTTTCCACACGCTAGTGCAGACAAGCGGTGGCTTATCCTAGGATCTGCCGTAATCTACACTAGCATGCAAATAGCAGCTGTTTGGTTTGGGATATAATCTGGAATACAGCCGAGTGCCGAAAGGACCAACAGCTTCTAAAAGGGATGCCCTAGGGACATCCTCCAGGTTGGAGAGACAGGCAAAATGCTTCTGAAGGGCATTTGCAAGGGAAATAAAGTGGGTCATGGAGGGGGGGGGGGTTCTACAAATACATGTGGCAATGCCACCATAGTGACCTCATTCCTCTTGTCTTTAAATGGGGTCTAAAGCTACGACAGTCTGCCAGAGTTGTTTCTGCACTGAAGCCATTAGGAGAGCTTCCTGTGCAGAAGAACATGAAAAATGTGTCACTGTTTTACATTTATATTTACACAGATTTCTCTTATTATTTGCTGAAGGTAACCTGTTCTTTCTTATATAGTGTGTGTGCAGTTAAGGAGAGCAATGAAGGAGTTCAGGAAAGCAATTAAAGATGCTTGCTAGCATCCACACCTTTCACCTTTTGGGCACTAGGTTGTGAGATCATTTTATTCCTGGAGGCCTTGTGATGGTGGGCATTTTCGGTGTCAGCGGGAGTCTTTTCTAAGAATGCTCGGAAATGATCTTTCTGTTCTGTTGTTTTAATGATAGATCACCGTGTTATTTATCTGCTGGTTTTAATTGCTCCATTATGTTACTTGTTGCTTTGATTTAATCTGTACTGTAAACTGCCTTGGGATAAATATTAGAAATTCATAAATGAATTAAAAATATATGAAATAGGAAAGATTCACAGCAAGGGCGTGTGCATGAATGTGAGAGAGAGAAGGAGAGAGAGAGAGGCCAGGTTCTCACTGGTCAATTTAATCTGGGTTTTAATCCAGTTCTTTTTAATCAGTAGTGAGGTCTGTTTTGGGGCATTCCAACTGTCAACTTGCAATGTGGACTCACAGGGGAGAAACCCCTCCCCTCCCTATTTCACCCACTGGAACCCCCTCTTCGTGCATTCAGCAATTGGACACTGTCATACCCTGATTGCTTTGGGGTGGGAAATTAAAACTCCACCCCGTATATAAACCCGCTCCTGGAGATCATGACCCTCTCCATAGCACAGGCTCTCCTCATGTTAGAAAGGCAGTAGAAGATCACTTTCCATTTGGTTTGTATGAGAGCAGCAGATCAGGACTGTGCAAAATGGCAGAAGGTGAGGCAAAAGAGGGTGATTGAAGAGGCGATGCTAGAAGGGAGAGATCTGGCAGGATTTTACACAGGAGCCAACAGATTTCACTATCGCTCACTAATCTCTGATCCCTTGATAAACCTCGCCCCCAATACATGTATCTCTTGTTTTGCATCTCGCGCCTGGATACATGTATCTCTGCTGCAGGCTCTCCTCCACCCAACCTGCCATTCAGGCAGCACATAATGGCAGACAGCCCGGGCAATAGGGGATGAGGGCAAGGGAAATCACGGCTTCTCATTGGGTCAGAGGAAACTGAGGAGAACACCCGTAAAACATGGTTCCCTCCCTCAAACCCCCTGCTCGTGTTTTCATTGCTAAATAATGAGGATTATTTCTACATCTAGCAGCGATACCTCTTTAATCCGAACAGAGATTCCCCATGTTTTGGGACCTTTAGTCCACAGAAATGAGAGATCCCTTGGAAACTGTTGGGATGGTTAGAACTCGAACAGACTTCAAGCTTGCCTAAATCCTGAGTTGGAACAGCGTGAGAGAGGCTGCTGACACACATTGTGGAGGGGCTTATTGGCCCCACCAGTGGGCATATGGGGTCATACATGGGCACCACCGCACCAAGGTCAGCGTAGGCACCTCTCAGCCCAGGAGTGAGAGCTTTTCAGAGATGCCACCCAAAGATGGCACTATCAAGCAAACTTCCAGAGAAAAGGCCCTCCAGAATAACCCAGGGATAATCACTTGTTGACTAGACAGTGGAGGATCAGTGCCATCTATGCATAATATAGTGATACCCACATCTGGGTATTTCAATTACCACCATTGAATATATGCAGCCATTTTTTTTTTAGGGCCTGGTAATTGAAGTATCCAGATGTATATTATGCACAGACAGCACCAACCCCACACTGTGGTCGCGTTCAAGATGGCGGCTCCCAGTGGCAGCATCCAGCGAAGTCAGATATAGTGCTATTTTGGAAAACCCACATTCAGAGTCAGTTTTTCCTGAAACAAGATCTGCTGGGTTTTCACCCTGAATGTTGTGGGGCTATGTTGGGGCTGCTGTAGATACACGTCTCGTGAATGCAGCCTAGGTCAGGAGAAACCTTGGTACACAGGCATGAACACATGCCTTGGTACACATGGCATTGGGGTGGCGAGATGGGTATAAAACGTGGTGGTTTCCTATTATTTCTCTTCTAGAAGTAGTATTTTGTTTTACACACAGAATGCCCTCAGGCTCCTTTGGCTGCTTCAACCTTTTATCAGGGAAATCTCCTCTTGAAAGCACTGTTTCTTTTTGTTAATGTTCCTTGAATACGATCTGCCCATTGGCAGTTGCATAAGCCAGCGAGTTTATCTGTCTTTGTGTTTCTCAAAGCCTTATTAATCAGCATGGCCCTTGAAGGCGTTTGCGTAAAACAATCCCTTACAAGAATGAAACAGTCACTATTATCAGAGCTCCTTCTCAGGGGGGGGAAATGATCTTAGGATTAAATCCTTATTAGAAGCATTATTATGATGGGATGGCCTATTGGTTATTATTATGCACTCCTTTCCCTCCTTACAGTAGAACAATGCAGCTAGCAAGTGATAATGTGGGATAGCGCCCAACCACCCTCTCCGCTTGCTTGACAGTGCCATGGTGCTGTCTTAGTGTGTTTCAGGCTGTGGTCACACCTAAGGTTTAATCCAGCTTCAGTCCACCTTCAGAGCTAGGGAACACATCACTAAAGTGACAGGTAATTTTCTCTCCTCATTATCTATCCCAAAGGTGAATTTTTTGAGTTATTTAATACTGAAAGAAAAGAGCTGGTTTGGTCTAGTGGTTAGGGAGCCAGATTCTTATCTGGGAATATCGGGTTTGATTCTGCATTCCTCCATGAAGCCAGCTGGATGACCTTGGGCAAGTCACAGCTCTCTTCTGAGTTCTCACAGCCCTACCTATCTCACAGGTTGACTGTTGTGGGGAGAAGAACAGAAGGTCTGTCAGCCGCTTTGAATCTGCTGTGAGCTGCTTTGCGTGAGAAATGTGTGGTAGAAAAGCCAGTTCTTCTTCTACTTCTGGGTGACCACAGCTTTAGTGACACACGCATCTGGGTAAATACCCAGAAGTGCATATTGTCACCATTGTGCATGTGTGGCCATCAGTTTTGGCCTCAGCACATGCACAGTAGACAGGATGTTAATGGCAGGTCTGACCATAAGAGAAGTTAACACGCTATTGCTGAAAAACCCATCACCAGTGCTAGATTTTCTAGCACTAGGTTTTAGCCCATTTTAGGGGAGAAATAGCAAGCAACAGTGATACATGAAGCCCACCATCTGGACAGGGCCTCAGACAAATCCACATGGGCCTCCAAATTTGCCAACCCCAAGTGCCAACAGTGACTTCCGGGTAAGTTCCAAGTAAATGCTCTGGGTGCCTCCAGACACAGGCTAAAACTGGTGATTCTCCCAAGACTGCATTGGGATTGCCAGACGTATTCAGCGTCCTTCATACTTTCTGCATTTATTTTATTTATGTATAATTTCAAAATCCTTTTAACGTCTCTCTTCATAAGCACAATCTCTGGCCATCTGCAAAAACGGAATCCACAGCTGAGATGATACACAGCAAACAACTATTGTCACAGCTGTAACAAGAGCATAAATACAGGCTTGTTTACTTTTTTAAAGTTGGCCACACAGCCTTTGTGATAAAGGACTTGTAACAAGTAATTTCTGTGTTAAGAGGGTTGTGGATTTGCCCCGGGGCAAAGGGTAGAGTTGTGCAAGAGATAACAACAACATTTCTTTGTTTTCCTGCAAACCCCAGGCAAACCTGGCACTTTGGATGGCAGCCTGAAAACAAACCTCATGTTCTAAGCAAGTGCCAAGAATTTAATTAGAGATTGATAGTTAGGTACCACCAGAAGCTGCCAGCATGAACAGGGATAAATAGCACATCTTCTTGTACCACCCTTTGAAGGTAACATTGAGTTGGGGTTGGTTCCTGGTTCCTGGGGAACATATGGACACATCTGAGGAGTTTTCTTGGCAGGTTTGCCCTAACCTTTATTCAGGGAGATGCCAGGGCTGGAACTGCTGCCCTCTTTTTTCTAGGCTCTATCACGGAGTTACAGCTGCTCCAGATGCATGTCTGCATCAAAACTAAGAAACATATTTAGGACATTGGCTTGGATAATTTCAAAATCTGTACACACTGTTGCAATTTATGCATAGGGGTGATTTTTTAATGCTTCAGTCTTTTAGTAGCCTGGTATAGGAAATGTCTGTCCTTGCAAAGGGCCTTGTTGATACTCTGTCGTGTCTCCTCTAATGTGTCAAAACAATTGCTGGCTCCATACACCACCGGAATATCGTGCTAACAAGCAATATTCCAGAGAAATGCCCTCTGGAGTAGTCCCTAGATGGCTAGATGGTGTGGAACAGGCACTGTCTATGAACGGTACAGTGATATGCACCTCCAGATATTTCAACAGTGAGAAATATCCAAGAGTGCACAATTGCCACCACTGTGCGTGCATGGCCATCTTTTTCGGTCCCCACACATGCATGGTGAACACAGGTAGAATAGCAGCACCATCCAGAAGGTACGTTATACAGTGGTACCTTGACATACGAGTTTAATTCGTTCCGTAACCTTGCTCTTATGTCAAATCGCTCGTATCTCAAAGCAATTTTCCCATTAATCCATTCCAGCTCCCAAAACACCACCTCAGTTGTTTTTGTTATGTACTGTACTGTATTTACATACTCGTATCTCAAATCTTGCTCTCATCTCAAAGCAAAATATCACTCGCTCGGCGGCTTGTATCTCAAAACACTTGTATGTCAGGGCACTTGTATGTCGAGGTACCACTGTACTGATATTTGGGGAAAACCTGTGGTCACAGTCAGGTCTTCCCAAAAAAGCCTATAGCGGATTTTCACAACAATATAGCAGAGCTATGGTGGGGTTGCCATAGATGTGTGTGAATGTGTGAAAAGTTTAGAATCCAAATGCAACATAATCCAATTTGAATCAAATGCATTCGAATCTATTCGTTTGAATGTTAGATTTGAATCTGAAGATACGAATGTCAACATTTGTATGTGTTATATGTATCTGTACGCATTTCATACGCATCCCGTTTTCATCCCGTACTATCAGCACAAATGCGTTCAGATACGTATGAGATTCATACAGATACATACATGATACATATGTATCTGTACTTTTGAATGTTTCAAATCATTCGAACGAATGTTTCGGAACATTCAGAAATTTGTTCAAATGTTTAAATTCAAATGTGTTGACATTTTATTCTAATTCCAACGTCCACATTCGGTCAAATTCAACCAAATCTTGAATGTTTAGAACATTTGTGCACATATCTAGCCTGCAGTAGTATGTAATGGAACTGAAGACCTCAAATGTTTGCTTTTTGCTGTTCCCTATTCGCTGCCACACCCTTTTCCTTTTGTATCTTGTCTCTTTAGATTGTAGCCTGAGGGCAGGGACCTGTCTAAGATTAATATAATATTGTAACCCGCCCTGAGACCTCCGGGTATAGGGCGGGATAGAAATACAAATAAATATATAAATAAATAATGCAAGATAGTGGTGTAGAGATTTGAGGGTCCAATAACAGAAGTACAGGCCACCTGGAATTCAAAACACTTTTTAAAAGAAAGCACTTGACCGAGTCTGATGGCACACCTGCCCCATAATTCCAAATGGAGGTTGGGCAATCTTCCATAACAATCAGAGCGCATTTTGACCTCTTGGCATTTCACAGAAGACTTAGTAATCCCTTAGAAAGCCACCCTATCAAACATTGTTTTTCTTATCATAGGGAGGGGCAAGAATTATTGGAACAACCCATTTGCTAAAATAATTCGCCTACATGATCTGTCCCCATTAGAAGAGATTAAAGCCCGGGGTACTAATAACATTCAAGATTGGCTTTCTATTTGCAACAAGAAGGGATGAAGATTTAGTAAAATCTTCTAAATGGTGCCCTATGTTTAAAAGGAAGAGATTTTGTGCAATTTTTAGAATCGTTACTAATGTATTAACGTAAAATATGTACTTCCGTTCATTTGCATACACTTGCCTACAAAGCATTTTATAAATTGCTACCAAAAAAGACCTTTGAGCATGAGGATTTACACTATTTTCCTGTACACTCTTCCTTATATGCTTCAATCAGGGGAAAACACTTAACTGGATTTTATATAACATTTAAAGGCCCAAAAGAAAATCTAATACGTTCCATTTTAGCCAATGTCTTCTCACATATCACTTCACAAGTAGCTGCCTCTATCCAGGCAATGATTAGGTTTAGGAAGCTTAGAGTATCTGGAATCTGACCAAAATCATAATATTTGTGGCAATTGTATACTATAATTTTTATTGCTTTTAATACTATGTCTTTTTAATACTTGAACCTTATATTGTATAGATTTTCTAATTTATTATGGATTTGGCTGCAACAGTAAAGAATTGGATGCAAGGTAGAGTTTGTTTTCACATGCATGCGTGTTTACACACACACAATACACATACACACTATATGCAAACATACACACTACACACACACACACACACACACTCAAGTAGGAAAGTGATTTTTCTTACCGCCCTGGAATTAATAAGTACAGCTCTCTTTCAGAAAAGAAACAGTATCATTCATACCGAAAAATACTCTTTTCCCACCCACAGGCCATGCCTGCGTAGGTGTGGGCCTGTAGTCAGGAAAATTAAAAAATGCAAATTAAATAAATGCAAATGTAAAAGCCAAGCAAAACAGCTTGCCACGGTGCTTGAAGGGCTTTCTGGAATAGCAGCGAATTAAAGAAATGCTATGTAATCAGAGTTTATATCTAGCCTTAAGAAAGGAAAGCAGCACTATCTCTAAATGTAGGGTTAGGACCGTCTCCCAGCTTTTGACACTGCATGCCCAGTTACTGGTGAATTACCAATATTGTGCCTTGCTGTTTTAAAAAGGAAATACTCCTAAATCACTTTAGCTGGTTTAATTAACTAATAACAATTAGCCAGGAATTTTGTATTTGTACACTGAAGTCAGGGACCTTTCTTCTTCTTCTTTTTTAATAAAGGAATTCAGTTACAGCACTTGTCCCACTGCAAAGAAAGTGTTGTCATTGGCTCTTTGTTCTGAGCTCCTTTCGAAACTTTCCACAGCTTAACCTGTAATGGCTGCACTCTCCTTACATTACTGGGAATTAGGGCCTTTGGTTGGTTCTCCCAGTGGCTTAAGGAAAACCTAAAATAGCAGTATATGGCTGCAGATGCAAATCATAATTATCTGTATCCTGTCATAAAAGATTATACCCCAAGAGAGCAAGGATAAGAATATAAGAACATAAGACGAGCCCTGCTGGCTCAAGCCACAAACCATCTAGTCCAGCATCCTGTCTCATACAGTGATAACGCTGCTTAGATCCGCACGCATCTTTGGCTGATACATTACATCACTATAGGTGCACCCCCACCTTAGCTTTTTTTTAGTCCTGGTTTAGTCCTATTTGGACTATATATATATTTTTGGACTATTTTTAATCCGAATAGAATGCCTGGCAATTAATCTGAATATAGCCATCCCCACTCAGAACAGGACTTTGAAAAGCCCCCAGTGCAAACCCTGCCTGCAATCAAAGCAGCAAAACTTTCCCCTTCACTCACTCACTTGAGCTGAAGCCGGAGAGCTTAAATTAAAAGCTAACACTTTTTAAAAATTCTAAACCCGATTACTTTCTCCTTTCACATCTCTCCCTTTCAACATTACCAGGAACTGTGCACTCAAGCAGATCAGCAAAGGAGCAAGCACAGCATGATTGGAGGTGAGCAGCTTTTTGAAAAGCCTTTTTGATTATAAAATGTATATAATTTTTAAATGTTTTTTATCTTTTTCATAACAATCATTAGAAAAGTTACATATGTTTCTGGCAAAAAGATTTTAAAGGAAAAACTCCCCTTTTTGACTTTTTTGATTGGGGCTCTAGCATTGTGAGCATGGCAAGGAAGGAGGGGAGCTTTGTAACTGTGAAATCCCACCCACAGCTAGCTGCTATTGTCCAGAAGACTAGACCTCCACCCTAAATAGCCTAGTAGCAACCCCATTTGGGGGGGGGAGAGTGGACTTGGCTCCAAAAAGCGGACTGAGTCCTGTTTTCATCAGTACTTTTTCCCCTCCAGATTTCTGCAGGATAGTCCTCATAAAATCCAGGAATAAGAAATTGAATGGGGATGCCTGGATGCCAAATTCAGATTAATTACATAAGTAATGGTGATGCTGGATACCAAACTCGGATTCAATTTAAATGCCTATGGGGACACACCCTGTATGTTCAATGCAAAATGACAGCTGTGATATCACCTATTAATAACAATAACTATAATGATGAGGTATTGATATCTCTGATTATCCTATGTCTTTGGGAAGGATTCTATTGTCATTGTACCAAACCAGCCATAAACATCTTCCAGACTGGAATGATGATGATGATGATGATGATGATGATGATGATGATGATGATGATGATAATAATAATAATAATAATAATAATAATAATAATAATAATAATAATAATAATAATAATAATAATAATAATAATAATAATAATAATAATAATAATAATAATAATAATAATAATAATAATAATCAGGGCAATGGCAGTATCAGAAGAAAAAGCAAAACTTTTCTATGGATTCAAAAACATATAGGCTTGAAACCATCGGGATCAGTCAGGACATCACCAAATTTATAGAAAGTGCGATGAAACGCTGGAAGACTGAGCTTTTTGTCGGAACTGAAAGCTACGGACTGATCAACATCAAAAGGGGCATCTTCCAGGGGGATTCATTGTCCCCACTCCTTTTCATCATCGCTATGATCCCACTGTCACTCATCCTAAAGAAAACAAACCTGGGCTATCAAACTGCCAGGAATTCACAGAAAATCTCACATCTACTGTACATGGATGACTTAAAGCTTTATGGAAAATCTGAAATCGAGATCCAGTCACTGACCAACACAGTGCGAATATTCAGCAGTGACATCAGTATGGAGTTTGGCCTGGACAAATGCGCCACAGTGGCACTGAAGAAGGGGAAGATTACTGAAAGTGAAGGCATTGAAATGCCAAATGGTCAAGCCATCAGGTCCCACCAGTCAGAAGCCTACAAATACCTTGGCATCTTGCAACTGGATAACATTAAGCATGGCCATGTGAAATCTGTGGTCAGTAAAGAATATATCCAAAGGACTAGAAAAATCTTGAAAAGTAAACTGAATGGCGGTAACACCATTAAGGCCATAAACACCTGGGCCATACCAGTCATTAGATACACTGCGGGAATTGTGAACTGGACTCAGCTCGAATTGGACAACTTAGACAGAAAAACCAGAAAACTGATGACGATCCACCATGCACTACATCCTCGTAGTGATGTCGACAGGCTGTACTTGCCCAGGAAAGCAGGTGGTAGAGGACTTTTGCAAGTGAAGCAAACAGTGGAAGAAGAGAAGCATGCATTAGCAGATTACGTGGCAGAAAGCAAAGAATCAGCTTTGATTGAAGTCAACAACCAGAAGCTTCTCAAGGTGCAGCAAACCAAGAACCAGTACCGGAAAACTGCAGTTCAATGCCGAACGGACAGCTGGCACAATAAAGCACTGCATGGACAGTTCCTGGAGAAGATCGAAGGCAAAGTGGACATGGAAAAGACCTGGTCTTGGCTTACGAATGGAACACTGAAAAAGAAAACAGAAGGACTGATTCTTGCTGCACAAGAACAAGCAATAAGAACAAATGCCATCAAAGCCAGAATTGAAAAATCAGGAGATCCAAAGTGCCGACTCTGCAAAGAAGTGGATGAAACAATCGACCATATACTCAGCTGCTGCAAGAAGATCGCACAAACTGATTACAAGCAGAGACACAATGCTGTAGCACAAATGATCCACTGGAACTTGTGCCAAAAGTATCATCTGCCAGTGGCAAAGAACTGGTGGGATCACAAGCCAGAAAAAGTGGTTCAAAACGAACAGGCAAAACTACTTTGGGACTTCAGGCTTCAGACTGACCGAAAACTGGAGCATAACACCCCTGACATTACAATTGTTGAGAAAGAGAAGGTGTGGATCATCGACGTTGCTATTCCGGGTGACAGCAGAATTGAGGAAAAACAGATGGAGAAACTCACCAGATAAGAAGATCTGAGAATTGAACTACAGCGACTCTGGCGAAAACCAGTGAAAGTGGTCCCAGTCATCCTCGGCACACTGGGCGCGGTGCCAAAAGATCTCAGCGGGCACCTAAAAACCATTGGCATTGACAAAATATCCATCTGCCAACTTCAAAAAGTCACTTTACTGGGGTCTGCTCGCATAATTCGCCGATACATCACGCAGTCCTAGGTGCTTGGGAAGTGCCCGACTGGTGATATAATACGAAATCCAGCATAGTCATCTCGTTTGCTGTGTGTAACAATAATAATCAGGGCAATGGCAGTATCAGAAGAAAAAGCAAAACTTTTCTATGGATTCAAAAACATATAGGCTTGAAATTTACATAATTTGGGTTTATAGCATAATTATAATACAAAACTCAAGCTTCTTTACCACCCTGTCTAAAGAAATAAATAATATCAAACGTTGATGAGAAACACATGTGAATGATCCAAGTTTCCAAATCAGAAATAACATTCCAGAGTAAAATCTGAAATTTCCTGCCAAAGGAGGTGCATTTGGCGCTTTTTCTTCTGCATTTCTGCCAGTAAATAATGCATTCTTGTTTAGGCAGATCTTTGAAAATTAGCAACTAATTGAAGGAGGATTGATGAGGGGCCATTATGTTTTGTTGCTCTTGGTTTGGGCAAAGATGCCAATTTTTACTTTCATTTTTGGGTTTTTAGAAATCATTTTTCTTTTTCTTTTTTCTAGTTTTGCAGCTCAAACCCTGTTGTCAGCTGTGTTTGTGGGAAAGACAGTGTGTACGTGAAACAGATAAAATTGTCCTTCACCGTTGCCTAATCATTCTTGTAGCCCTCCTCTCTGTCTGCAAATAGTCTGTTTGCTCATCTGACAGGAAGACGGATTCCAAACTTAGGAAGCACCAATCCATTTGCTTTTGGGGGTCACAAATTCTGCACATGCTGAGCACCCGATCTGCTGACCTTGGTGTCCGCAGCTGAGTGCTGAAAACTACAGGTGATCTAAACAGTTTGCCTTGGAAAGGGGTTCAGATCGCTTTGAGTCCTTGGGGATTATTGCATCGGTGATGGAAGGTTTCTTCAGAATTCTTCCCTCCCCCTTATTACCCACCTAGCTAGGAGCTAGAACAGATGGAAGTCCAGCTGCCTGGCTGTGGGATTAGCAGCACTGGGTGCTTTGTGCCGTTCAGGAACTGCGCCGGCCAGATCTCCTCTCTGGCAGCGAAGTTTAGAGGGAAGCCCAGTGTCTCAGTGCAAAGCTATAGAGCGCAAGAAAAAGTTATTTATAATTAGCAGAAAGGATAAGTACACCGCTCTCAGGTTAAAACATTTGCAAAACAGCACCACTCTGGCAATTGTAGCCAAAAACATGAAAAACTTTACTAATAACATTCCCAAAATATCGCTACGGAAGAGCAGTGCTAATGGTTTGAAAAGGATGAGCTACAGACTAGTGTAAGTAAAGCAATAAAATACTGTATATTCTGGCGTATGAGACTACTTTTTAACCCAGGAAAATCTTCTCAAAAGTCGGGGGTCGTCTTATACGCCAGGTGTCGTCTTCTTATATGGCGAGTATATCCCAAATTCTATATTCTAACTGGAAAGTCGGGGGTCGTCTTGTACGCCCAGTCGTCTTATACGCCAGAATATACAGTATGCCACTAGTCTCTATTTCCCCTTTCTGCATGGATGGCCTGTGGCTAAGGGAATGCCATCCCTTCCCCTTGCAGGCTCTGTTACTGTTTTAGAGTAGGGATGTGCATGAATATTTGGAGGCATTCAAAATCCGATCAAATGTGCCAAATTTTAACATTCAAACTCCAATAGAATGTCACAAAATTCAAATGTAAACATTCAAATCAAATTTTGAACTTTGGATCTGTTTATTTGAATTGTCCGGACATTCGTATGTGTACAGGTTCGTACACAATGTGTACTTGAAAAATCCACAACTTTCCCACATCCGTACACATTTGTACGGATCCGTATGGGACGAAAATGGGTTGCAGACAGGATAACTACGGGATGCGTACCGACGTGTACAGATGCGTACAGATGTGTACAGATGTGGGGAAGATTCGTACGGGCACATATGAATGTTGTCCACACTTGTATGTGCAGATTCTTATAAATAATTCAAACGAATTGATTCAAATTTGGTAAATAAATACAAATCGAATCTTGTTTAAATTCAAATTTAAAAGATTCAAATTGAATCAGATTTTCAGGTATTTGATTCGATTCAAATACAACAGCAAAAAAACAGTTCTGCACATCCTTATTTTAGAGCATCTATTTTATCTGTTTTAATGGAGATGTTATTGTGATCTACCCTGAGACCTTCAGGCGTAGGGCGGAAGATATGTATGTGCATACATCCATATATTAAAAAGAGAAGCCACTGTTTAAACCAGGGGTGTTTTTCCACTGTCAAAAAGTACCCATTTTTGCACCCATTTAGGACCCATTTTGGTGTGAGCTGGATAATCCCATTTCCACCACAGCACCCATTTGGGACCCACTGCCATGGGGGAAATCCGGATCTAATGGGTACATTTTGGCCTTTAATCTGAATTTTCTGTAGACCCCATTAATGGGGTCTACAATGAGGTCTTCTGCCAGAAAATCGGGATTAAAGGGAGCCTGTTTCCACTGGAAACAGGCAATGGGGTCCAAAGGAGGCTAGGGGGAGGGGATGCACCCATTGGGGTCCCCCTAAACCTAGACTCTGAAGTCACTTCGAAGTCATTTCGAAGTCTGTGCAAAATAGCTCCGGAGTGCTTTTGAAGTCTGTGCTGATCTTTGGAGTGAACTTCGGGGTGACTCCGAAGTGACTCCAGAGTGACTCCAAAGTGACTCCAAAGTCATTTCGAAGTTCACTCCGAAGACCAGCACAGACTTCAAAGGCACTCCGGAGCTATTTTGCACAGACTTCAAAATTACTTCGAAATGACTTCGAAGTCAATTCAAAGTGGCTTCAAAGACTACACCCCCCTGCCCCCTGAAATACCTGGGGTAACGGACCGACCCCTTGGGGGTCGATCCGGATTCCCCACATGGGTGCAAAGCTGTTTCCACAGCAGGGGTGTTACCACCCATTGCTAATGGGTGCTACACCTCCCATGGAATCACATTGGGTGCTTCCCTTAATCTGGATCTACTAGATCCGGATTAAGGAATGTACCCCTTCCTTAGATCCGGATCTTCTTAGATCCGGATCTAAGGGCTGCAGTGGAAAAACACCCCTTGACTCCTTAATTCATAAATTTCCAGATGTTGCTAAATAACTTCCTGCATTCCACCACCATTATTTCATGCCATCTGAGTGGGGGCTTTGTACGCTGTATCAATGGCTACTGAAATGGATAACTAGGTACTTCCTACAGGTTGTGGAGGCAGGCAGGAAGCCTCCAAGGCCTCTTGGAGCGAATGGAGAGCAGGTGAAGCATTTCACCTTCATCTTCTGGAGATGCCTAGAAGCAACTGGTGGGCCACCATGTGAGACAGGATGCTGGACTAGATGAGATGTGGCTGATTGGGCTCCTCTTCTTATCTACAGAGAAGACCTAGATACTGCCTGCAGGTTGGAGAAGACAGGCAGGTTGTCTCTAAAAGCCACTTGCGGGGAGTCAAGAGCAGGTGAAGCTTTTGGCTTAATCTTCTGCTTGGGGTGCCCAGGAGCAACTGGTGGGCCACTATGTGAGACAGGATGCTGGACTAGATGAGCTGTGGCCTGATCCAGCAGGGCACCTCTTATGTTCTTAAGATGAGCAGCCCTGCTCTAATCTCTTGCCATGAGAGTCTCTGTGTCCCACTGCTTTTACTGTATTGATTTCCAGCACCGGTGGTAGTCATGCATCCTGGTTTATTTAGACATTCCTCTATTTGAAGGTCTCCTCAGTTCCAGTGCAAGGCTTAGAGAACTGCAGAGCAAGAGGTTCTTGGAAAATGCCCATCAAATGCTAGAATATCTGTAGTAGCATAGTTCTTTCCCCCTCTGCCCCTTACATGCAACCACAAGGCAACAGCATTCTTTACAACTCTTTGAGCTTTCACAATTAAGCAATTAAACATGGCCAACGTCTATTAGTCCATTTGAGCATTCGGAGAGCTTTCCCTTGATAATCTTAGGAAAACAGCTCAGTTAGAAATTATAGTTTGCTGGCTTGTGTAATGCAACATCCAATCTTGTGAACTGAACCAAACTGGCAGAGTTCAGACATAAGTTTACCAGCTACAAATGAACAGCACACGGGTCTGTTTCAAAGCCTTCTGTGTTCCTTGTACAAAACAAAACAAAACCCTGAGCAGGCTGAGTAGGCTGTGAGGGAGGGCTGCACTTTGCTATGGCTCTGGTATCATGCTGGCATCATGACCCTAGTCTGTCTGCGTTCGGCTTGTGTCCACGTGTGGCCCTCCAGGCTCACATTGTCCTTCAGGCCTCTGTGAATTTGTTGGGAATAAAGATAGGCGTGTGCGGAATTTTTCTAGTTGCAGAGCTGTACTTCTGTGCCAGAGTACAATAGCTTCAAAACTAATAGTTTACTAAGTCTAACAAGGTAGGGTTACTTGGATATAAAACAATAACATCTCAGTTTGCCTATTCTGTCCTGTTACACTACATGGCTTTTTCCTTCTTCTCCTGTTGAACAGCAACCAACTAACTACAGAAGCAAAACAAATCTGTTTTACAGAAAAGGATGGGAACAAACAAGGTTACATTAACCCAGTTAACTCTTTTCTGCTGTTCTGTGACAAGCACTTGCAAAAGACACAACAGAATTTTATTTATTATTTATATTTCTATCTCGCCCTATACCCGAAGGTCTCCGGGCGGGTTACAACTTTAAAATCCACCATATCAAATAATCTATAATAAAACATTAACAGTCATCACAATGTCTAAAATCCAACATGTTAAAAAAACAAGCAAACAAGCAATATCAATTAAAACAGTGGTGTTTGCAGCACAGGAAACATGGTTGAACATTTATCCAAAGGCCTGAGCAAAGAGGTGCATCTTCACTTTCTTCCTGAACATGAACAGAGAAGGGGGAGACTATTCCACAGCCTGGGGGCCACTACCGAGAAGGCCCTCTCCCGGGTGCCCACCAGCCTTGCTACTGAAGGTACTGAATTGAAAGTTGTGTTCTGCTGATGCTGGGATACTGGACTGAGACCAGAGTGGTGTGAATCTAGCCTGAGTGCAGCAAAACAGGCAAGTACTTAGTTCCTTATTCCTGTCTCCTTACGCATTACAAAAGTCACTTTTTTGGCTTGAAAACAATCTTCCTCCCTCCCACTTTTATTTCCAGCCCTTGATAGGGATGTGCACAAATGTATTTTTGACATTTAAATCTGAGTAGATTCAAATGTCATAAAATCCAATTTGGATATTTAAGATTCGAATGTCTTAAAATCTGATTCGAATCCATAACATTCAAATCTGTACGTTCGATTGTTAGATTCGTATTTAAAGATACAAATGTCGACAACATTAGTATCTATTATACGCATCTGTGCACATGAAGGAAAAATCTTTTTGCATGCCGTTTGAATCCCGTATTTTATGTGCAAGTTATGGATAATATTTGGGCAGATTCGTATACGATAGATACAAATCTACACATTCGAATCATTTGAAAATCCGTATCGGATTTTCCAAAATCCATATTCGAGTTTGAATGTCAAATTCGGATTTTGGAAAATTTGATTCGAGTTTGAATATCGGAATCTGTCAGATTCAAATCATATATTTGGATTTTTAAATATTCGTGCACATTCCTACTCCTTGAGGGCATTGTGGCCCCTTCCTCTAGGTTAGTGGTTCTCAACCTGGGGGTTGGGACCCCTTTGGGGGTCGATCTACCCTTTCAGAGGGGTCGCGACGAGTCTCCCGCTGCCCTTCCCTCCCATTTCCCAGCTGCTCTACCCCCGTGGTTGGGGGTCTCCACAACATGAGGAACTCCATTAAGGGGTCGCGGCGTTAGGAAGGTTGAGAACCGCTGCTCTAGGTGCATTTCGGACTTGAAGAAGGGTACGAAAGTCTCAGAAGAAACTTCTGACAAAGTTTGAAATCCTCCTTCCTTGTGATTAATGGCATGATCACACCTGGCTGAACTAGACGGTCCTGTTAAGAAACTGAACTGCACCCAATTCCTGATCATCAGTCCTCAGATCGGGCTGCTGTTCTCATACCTTTTATATTATCTACTTCTTTCTCCTTCCATTTGTCAGAAGTCTCCGCCGCCTCCCTTCCCCTCCCTACACACATACACAGTCAAGCACACATACTACCCGATTCACCTATGCTGTGATCACCATCAGATTAAAAGGGCAAGGATCTTTTAATTAAGAACGCTTAATTATCCCCAGCCTGTGCCGCATCATGCCATCAGCCTGTGTAACTCAGTGGCAAGTGTGTGGATCGTGCCTGGTCCTGGGTGTGAGATTCAGAGGAAGAGAGGGGGAGAGAGGGAAGAAGAAGAAGAAGAAGAAGAAGAAGAAGAAGAAGAGTTGGCTTTTCTACCTCACTTTTCTCACCCATTTAAGGGGACTCAAAGCGGCTGACAAAGCTTCTGTTCTTCTCCCCACAACAGAACACCCTGTGAGGTAGGTGGGGCTGTGAGAGCTCAGATGAGAACTGTGACTTGCCCAAGGCCACCCAGCTGGCTTCATGGGGGAGGGCGGAATCAAACCCAGTATACCCAGATAAGAGTCCGGCTCCCTAACCACTACACCAAACTGGCTCAGGGAGAACCTGAAGCTGTGCAAAAGGGGTGTGAGTAGCAGAGAGATACAGGAAGAACGAGGGGATCTGAGAGAGCAGTTGTGGGGGAGAGATCCAGAGGAGGGAAGGGAGGATCCACCCACCCCAGTGTGGTTCAGCCCTCCTAACCCAGTTCCCTGCTTACACATGACAACTGAAAACGGGCTGGCTCTCCAAGACGGACTGAGTAGGTATGTGCATGAATGTATCTTTGACATTCAAATCCGGGTAGATTCGAATGTAGTAAAATCCAATTCGATTCAGATATTTAAGATTTGAATATCTTAAAATCAGATTCGAATCTGTAACATTCGAATCCATACATTCAAATGTTAGGTTCGTATTTAAGGATGCGAATGTCGACAACATTCGTATCCGTTATACATGTCTGTGTGCATGCCAGAAAAGTCCATATGCATCCCATATTATCCTGTATGCATTCCATTTTAATCCCATATTTTAAGAGCAAGATACTGATAATTTTCAGGCAGATTTGTATGCCAACAGAGTTCGAATGTCAAATTCAGATTTTCAAAAATCCGGTTCAAGTTCGAATGTCAAAGTTCATTGGATTTGGATAGAATATTCAAGTTTTCGAATATTCGTGCACATCCCTAGGACTAAGTCCTGTGGAAAAGCGGAACCACATCCCACCCCCAAACTGATCCCAGGGAAAAAAGGAATCTGAGCGATGCAAAGACAAGATGGCCAGAAGCCGCCTTGAACTACAGGTGTGATCACGGCCTAAGAGAGCTCATCAGTCGTTGCGATCATGATCAGTATTCCAGAGGCTGTGTGGTCGTCCTCTTTATGTAAAACTCTCGCCTAAGTCTCCTTTGACATTTTAATAACTAAATGGAGAAGGCCACTTGCATTTTATGATAGCCCACCATTGCCCCTCCTTGCTCTCCGATGAACACGGTGCAGACTTGAAACAGATCCAAATCATCTCCCCTTAGAAGCTTCTTTGTTGCACAACCCCATTAGTCTTAACTTCGAATGCTATCATAAAAAAAGAATGCCAACGCCTGCAACCCACCACCATCACCTAGGAAAGAGAGAGAGAAAAAACCTTTACTCAGACATTGGTGTGAGATTTCTAAATCCAGGGTCAGATCTCAGTTCAGCAGTGCAGGGGGTGGTGGGGAGAGTAGAACCAGAGCCTCAGATATAGGTGGCTGCTTAAAATGCGATCACTTTCATACATTTCTTTACTTCGAAAGAGGGGACCCACAGGTCTCGCAGTGAGTCGCAGTCAATAAAAGTATCCAAACATAAATCACTAAGAAAATCAACAAGAAAATATAAATCAATGGAATAGAATTAAAATACAGATCTCCCCGCCCTAGCAGAATAACATTAGAAGGTCTGGGCGAAGTGTTAAGATCACTGGCTTGTACTGGGACTGGGGAAATGGTCCACCCAGAGCAGGATCTTCCAGGAAAAAAGTTTTTAAAACATCAGATAATCCCAGTGAACCATAAAATAAGAGACAGACAGAAATCTCCCAGAGGGAATATCCTCAGAAAACTTGATTAAAGACCCTGGAAAAACGCTCAAGAACCACTTCAAGTAGCAGAACTGTCGATTTTGATGATTAAACCGCTGATCTCGAATTGTCAAAACAACCAGCAAGGGCAATGGGAAGGGTTCAATGTTAGGTATTCCCTCAGCAAGATCCATACTGCAGAGACCTACTGTGCCTGTGCCAAACAGAAAAAGAAGCTCTACAAGCCCTGGCAAACTCTGTACTTATTAATATGAGGGTATTTAAGGACAATGTTGGCAGCCTGGAAAGGAGAGGCATAGGGAGAAAAAAGAGACCTGGATCTAGACTAACTTTATCATATCAGGGACCACCCAAATGTCTTACCCTCCTCCCTATTAAATTCTTAGGATCAAAGTCTTAAATACTGATTGAAGTATATAAAATCATGCACAGTATAGAAAAGTACATCTTTCAGGCTGGGAGGCGGGGGGAACCGGGGCGCTTCTAAGGCCATTTGCTGAGATTCAAGAGCAGGAGAAGGTTTGCCCTTGTCTCTGCTTGAGATGCCCATGGGCAATTGGTGGGCCACTGTGAGCGACAGAATGCTGGACTAGATGGGCTGTAGCCTGATCCAGCAGGGCTCCTCTTATGTTCTTATGTTCTAAGTTGCCACCACAGGGAGCCTCCAATCTGGTACAATAATCCACAGAGAAAAGGAGATTTGCGCAAAAGCGAGATTTGCGCAATCAGCAGCAACAATGTTGAGGTCTTTTCCAAGCTAGCTACGGTGTCCAAGTTGTGGACCCACTTCAGGCTGAAAGCAGCAATCCAACCTGCCAAAGTGGCAGATTTCCAAGGAGTGAAAAATAGCAGCAGGAGGAGTGAAGCCAGATGACAGACAACGTGGCGGAGTAAATCCAAGTGATGGGAACCATCTTGTTTGCTACTTGGGGGCTATGTTTTATTCCTGATCTGGGTAAAATGGAAGCCGACCTTAACCTTAGACCCAGCCTAGGGGCAGGGAGCCACATGCAGGCAATGCTTTCCCATGGAGGGCTTCTCTTTGCTTTGGAATTCTCTGTGATTGGCCATACACACAGACCACACACCTTTATGCCTTTGAATATAGGTTTTCTTCATTAGAATTCAGAAGGCTTTACAAAGGACTTACATTAGGACATCGTAATTTTGGACTGAGAAAAGCCAAATAGAAAGTGCAATGCTTGAAAATTAATGGGGTTTCAGAGCAGGACCGCTGGTTGAACATGAGCTCACGTGTGATGCAAATTTATACCCACACAAAATAGCCGTTCTGAAGGCAACCTTTGTCGTGAAAGGGGACAATGCGGCTTTTGTTTTTCATCAAGGATACCAGAGGAATTTGAAGGGGGAAAGGAGGAATACTGGTATTCCCCAAAAGGATTAAAGGTATACATGAGGATATCATACTTTGACCAGTGAACCAACTGAACAATGCGCGCGTAGGCGTGGAGATGTACAAGTGTACTTTTCCCTCAGGGTTTGTTCCAGTGGAAGCTCACTGTTAATTTCCATAGAGCTGCCAGTACATAACATAGTTCAGCTGAACCATGAAAGGTCACAAGGTCACTCACTACTTTCTGGTGTCCACTCCTAGGGGTTTTTTCTACTTAACCTCCCTTAATCTGAATCTAAGATGATCCGGATCTAAGGAATGAGTCCTTCAACTAATCTGGATTTAGTAGATCCGGATCTAAGGAGGTACCCGATGCATCTCCACAGGCAGTATAGCACCCGGTAGCAATGGGTGCTAGCATGCTTGCAGTGGAAAAGCCGGAGCACCCACGTGGCAAATCTGAATCTCTCCGCATGGGGCCCACCTCTAGACGCTCCGGAGAATCTTAGAAGATTGCAGCCAATTTCAACAGGTGTAGCAGAATTTTGCTTTTTCTGCATGAAAGAAATACAGGACCCCAGATCTGAATTCTATAAGGCAAAACTAAACATACCTGTTAAGGTGAATGTTGGGAGTCATTTGAGCACTTCAGCAGCTGTTATGTGTCAGGTTGATGGAGATGGCCGAGCTGCCCAGATTGCAGAGAATTTTGGTTCCTTTGATTGTCTCTCTCTCCAAGATTTTCAGTCTGACAAGGCTTGGTAGAAATCAATACCACACTGCAGAGGAAAAAGTAATGTTAATTCACAGTTTTAAAAGAGGGCAAAATTGCCGGGAAAGCAGGGCATTTGTTTCTAAGGGGTTGGGTGCATCAGAAATACAACTGCATAAAGAAGGACCCGAAGGCAAGCAGGCACTAGAGGAGTTAAGACTACGATTTGTAACCTTCTTCAAATGTGGATTGAAATCTTTCCAAATATCAATTAATCTCTAATCTAACATGCATTTCTTAGTTGCTTCCTGTGCATTATTAATGGACAAGTCACCCTGCGATGAAGGTAGGAAGTGAAAAGCAATTAAATCTCTCTGCCACCCCTGCAGTTATGACTGACCTAGAGAATTCAGGAAAAGAAGGAGAAAAATGATAAAAGGACACAAAATTAATAAAGATCTCTCTCTCATAAGCTATTACGGAAGGAGCGGGCATTGCAGAACCAAGATCCTTTAGATTTGCAATAGACAAAATGAAGGGCTCTAAAATTAATTTTTGTTCTGGTGTGATTCCCCCTCATATGATGCTACTCAAAAGCCAAGTTCATTCTACTCCTACAAAATCTTACCATGTTTGGTATCTTGGTATGTTTCAGGCATATGTTTTGGGAAACCCACATTGCACATTTAAAGTGACATGCCCACCTGGGTATTTGGCCAGAGACAAATGCCCAGAAGTGCACAGTGAATCATAGAGTCATAGAGTTGGAAGGTACCTCCAGGATCATCACGTCCAACCCCTGGCTCAATGCAGGATTACCTAAACCACCCCAGGCAGATGTCTGTCCAGCCTCTGCTTGAAGACCTCTAGCGAAGGAGAGATCACCAACTCCCATGGCCACCTATTCCATTGACTGATTGCCCTCACTGTCAGGAAGTTTTTTCTAATATAGTTTCGACCTCCAACATGAAGAGTCAATGGAGCAACGTAGACAGCTCTGTCCAAAAGAAAACATACTATTGCTGGAAAACATGCAACCAGTGCTTGGTTTTCCAGCAATAACTTCTATCTGGGGAGTGTGTGTATAGTGGGGCTGTGGTGGCAACGCTACCATCGCAGTACCATATTGGCACTATATTCTCCTGTCCGGATGGGCCTTAGTTTGCTATTTATTTCCCCATTAACTGCCCTGTTTGCCTGTCTCTCCTCCGTGTTCCGTCTTTTACCATGTCATTGAACTTTCATTGCCTTCTGGATTCATTAACAATCATTGTTTTGGTGCAGGGGAGGGGAAAATCCTGCACAGCACATTATAGATGACCCAAGGCCATTTCATAATGTTCCCGTATGGGTATTCTGTCTACCATATATCAACATACCGAGAAAAATCTCCTTTGTCCCAGGTCATGTAACCAGTGTGGCTGTTAAATGTTTTAAAAGCCGTTATATAACTGGCATTTAAAATGCTTTATTGAAAAACCTTAATGCTACTCTAACTGAAATGACCTTAAGGTATCTCCTCTTAAAATGGAATTTGATTAGAAATATCAGGCCAGGATATGCGGTGCTCTTTCCTGGGTTTACCACCCCCTTCATAATGCACTCCTCCTAAGTAAAAGGAACAGATGGGCGTCCCCAGAAAAGGGGCATTTCTTGGTCCCTTTGCCTAAATGACATTTAGCAAGCTAACCTGCATTGAAGAAAAGTGCTGTCATGGCTTGCTGTTAAGTCGAACTGTTCCCTTCAATGTGAGAATGATACAGATAATTGCTTTGTGTGCCTTATGTTTTGCATGTGAGTGTGAAATTGGGATGTGCACAATTTTTTTTTTTTTGCATTCAAAGCGAATCGAATATCCACATGTTCAGTTTGATTTGAATGTTTAGAATCCGAATGCAACAAAATCCGATTTGTATCGAATACATTCAAATCTATTCATTTGAATGTTAGATTCGAATCTGAAAATACGAAGGTCGACAACATTCATATGTGTTATACGTATCTGTACACATTTCATGGACATCCCATTTTATCCTGTATGCATCCCGTTTTCGTCCCATACTATCGGCGCAAATGCGTACAGATACGTATGAGATTCATTCAAATGAATGTTTCGGGGCATTCGAAATTTGTTTGAATGTTTACATTCGAATGTGTAGACATTCTATTCGAATTTGAACGTCCACATTCGATGGAAGTTCAAACGTTTAGAACATTCGTGCTCAGCCCTAGTGTGGAAGTACCAGTAATAAATGGGAACATCCTAATACGTTGCAAAGGTCGGGGTGTAACCCTGTTACAGCTAGCGTAGGAATGTGCAAAATTCAGATTGCAGAAATATTAAAAAATATTGTGTTCACTGCCTGCATTTTGCTAGGCGACCCTGTTTAGAAAAGATTGAGCAAACTTTGCGGTGCAATGCCCTGAAAAAAATACAATTCAGATTTTAGTCCCAAGCGAGACTAGATGCTCCTAGCCCTTTCTCCGTAGGGTCAGTGGCTTGTATACTCTGCCCTTATGGGATTCACTAGCCTCTGCTGTAAAAGTGCCCATTGTCCTGTGTGTGTCACGCTACCAGTGCCTCCTTTGCCTCCCATTTAACACTTGCTAAAGCATCTCCACCACTGCCTGTTTAAAGAGTGATTTTGCTGCATTTTGAATGCCAAGATGTCTGGAGGAAGATTGATGGGAAAACGCGCGGTCGTATTCTCTGGGAGCTCAGGCATCTACCTCATTATGTCAGCCAATTAACAAGCCAGCTCTTTAAACCTGACAATCCGTTATGGCGGCTGTCACTCACTTGCCTGTGCATTGCTTAGCATCTGCCTCTTCTCTCCTCCTGAATGTGCTTATTTCAGAAGCTGCTGATGCTGATGCTGCGTGTAACTTATCTGTGGTCCTATACGTTGGCTTGTTGTGTAGATGAAGACAGGAAGTGGATCTCTGTAATTAATATTTTTTTGAAGAACCCTGGGGAGCTGAGAAGAGCTCAGGGCTTTCAGCTGGGAAGGTTTGTTGATGCCATCCATGATTTCTGTCCCCACCTTTCAGGAATGGCGAAGGCTAAAGAGGATGTTGGGGAAGTGGTGGGAGCAGATGCGCTTTCTCATGCCATCCTGTGGACTGCAACCTATGGTAGGGATGTGCACAAATGTTCTAAACATTTGAGATTTGATTGAATACGATGGAATGTGGACATTCGAATTCAAATTGAATGTTCACATTCAAACTTAAACATTCAAACAAATTTCAAATGTTCCAGAATATTCGTTGGAATGATTCTAAACATTTGAAAGTACATATCTCATACAAATCTCATACGTATCTGTATGCATTTGCGCTGATAGTACGAGACAAAAACGGCATACATACGAAATGCTTACAGATACGAATAACATATGAGTGTTGTTGACATTCGTATCTTTGGATTTGAAGCTAACATTTGAACAAATAGATTTGAATGTATTTGATTCGAATCGGATTTTGTTGCATTTGGATTCTAAACATTGAGTGTTTGGATATTGGATTCGATTCGAATGCAAAAACAACAACAACCAACATTCGTGCACATCCCTATCCTATGGGCAACTCTGTGTCGGACAATTTGAAAGCTAAAACACAAAGGGTAAAACAGTTTTCCTGTCTTATGCCAGACCCACATCCCAGCTTGGCAGGCTACAGGAAATGTCCCAGAAAATCCCCTCACTGAGGTATTTTCAAGCTTTTGTGCACAAGACCTGGAATGCTGACACTAAAAGAACGAAACAAATTGGTAATATCTCAAAACTAGGTTTTCAGTAAAAATCTGGACTAACATCAGCCAACCTGGCTTAAATCCACATGAGTGGTGGACTCAATTGAGATTTCAGAGTGGGGTGGAACACGCTTCACTGAAGAAGAAGAAGAAGAATAGTTGGCTTTTATACCCCACTTTTCTCACCCATTTAAGCAGCTGACAATTTCTGTTCTCCTCCCCACAACAGACATCCTGTGAGATAGGTAGAAGAGAGTTGTGACTAGCCCAAGGTCACCCAGCTGGCTTCATACAGGAGTGAGGATTTAAACCAAGAGACAACCAGTTAGAGACCAACACTCTAACGACAACACTAAACTGGCTCACTTAGGCCCTTTCCTGAAGCAAGCACTTCCCAAGTACGCATGGGACTAGCACCACCTCAGAGCCCCAGAGGTCCCTATTCTGGATTAGCTGTAGACTTATCTGAAGAAGTCTACACCATCTTATGCCTTCTTGTTCTGGCACAGCCTTCAGTGCTTCCCATCTGGAATAAGGAAAATGCCAAAACCCCAACTTCAAACCCTCTGCAAGCTTCAGAGATCATTTTTGAAGCCCCAGCATGGGTGGCAAGCTACCTTCAAAAATTGCTCCTTTCAGCCCTACCCTATTGTCCTTTAGAGCAGGAGTGGGTGGCAATTTGGGCAGAGAGTCAGTTGTATGGACCAGAAGAGCTATGGAGTCTTCATGCTGCTGCTAAGCTTTATCTGTCTATCCATCTATCTGTCTGTCTGTCCGTCCGTCCGTCCGTCTGTCTATACATTTCTATCCTGCCCCAAACTCGAAAGTCTCTGGGCAGGTAACAACTGTTAAAACAACAAATTAAAAACAGAATATACATTAAAAGCACTTGAAAAATTCAACAAATCTAAAACAATACACTCAAAACAATACAAAACAATAGTGTCTGCACTGGGGGGTGAGAATAAAATCACCTCAGCCAAAGGCTAGGGCAAAGAGGTGCATCTTCACTGCCTTCCTAAATATATACAAGGAAGGGGTGTGACACACCTCAAGGGGGAGACTAATCCATAGTCTGGGGGCCATCACTGAAAATACTTTCTCCCAGGTGCCCACCAGCCTCACTACTGAAGGCAGTGGGACAACCAGGGGGGGGGGGGCTCACCACTAAATCTTATGGCACAGGCAGGTCAGTATGGGAGAAGGCGTTCCTTTAGATTTTTGGGGCCCAAGTCATTTAGGGGCTTATAAGTCAGTGCCAGCACCTTGATATGGGCTCGGTAGTAAGGTGTTGCCCCCACAACAGGTGTTGCCCCCACCCACATGATGCTGAAACCACCTCATCTTTGCCTGGAGCAAAGTGAACCGTGATAGTTGCAATACTCCGAGAGAGGTGAGTGTAGAAAGGACCTTAATCCTTGTGGCCTAGATGGCCCCACTGCCCATAGAATTAAATGGGAATATCTTTTTTCTGAACTCTGGGCCTTTTTGCACTTACCTATGTGGATGGTGAGACCTATCCACATTTTGCCACCACTGTAACCACCCCAGAGTGGGATAATCCCTCCCTGGAGCAACTCAGCTGCGGAATACTAAAAAGCCGTCCATAGTCTGCCCAGAAATGGATTGATCACTCCTGGGGAGGAGGTCCAACTGCACGGCCAGTGCTAGTTTGGGCAATCCAGCTGGACCATTCGTATCACAGATGCTGCTGATCAGGAATAGGGTTCATGCAGCGCATGCATTGTGGATAAGCAACATTGCACTGCTACCTTACCTGACTATTCGAATCAAACTGAATACCCGAAAATCTGATTTGAATCTTTTACATTTGAATTTAACAAATTCAAATTAACAATTAGTTCTTCTTTCAATTAGTTCTTCTTCCGGAGGTGTGACTTTTTGCTGTCACACCTCTGAAAGAAGGACTAATTCTGATCCCATTGAACGATGTACTCAAAAACACGCCAGCAAACAAATGGATTCCTGGCAGGGTTTGATTGCTTCTGCGAGCTTTCTTTCGTTCCCCTGACAATGTGAACAGCCTATCTTTGTGCAAACATCTTCACATTCAGGTTCTTAAAAGGGGGCAAGGGCTGGATGAATTATTTAAAAAACAATCCTTTGAAATTTTGCATATAGGCACATGAATAGGAAAGAAGAAGAAAAAGAAGAAGTCTAGTTAAGTGTGATACACTTAGAAGTTCTCCAGTGCACATCTGTCTTCTTGCCTTGCTGCCTTCCTTGGTCCTTTCTTCCCTTTCTCCCTAGCGTATTTCCCGGGTCCTCTGGGACAGCATGAAACACAACACCAGACACAGCGCACCAGTGACATGAATGAGTAGGCACAAGTATCCAGAGTAACTGGAAATGCAGTTCATCGAAAGAAAAGTGTAATAAAGCCATAATTCATAACATGACATTAATAAACAGAGATATAGGAGAATGTGGACGAGTTGGAGAGGAGTAAAAAGAGAAGGCATTTATACCATAAATTCAGAGCTGCCCTGCTGTTTTCTAGAATACATTGTTTTCTTTTCCTTTCATATACGCATGACAAACAGGGACTTAGTTGGGACATAGAACATAAAGCCCGCATCCCCATTACAAGCTTATTTCGCTTTCCCTAAACAGAAATAATAGAACGGGATGCAAACGCGAATTTGCCTGTTCCCATTACTTTTAACTTAATCGCGTTCGATCCGGATTCTGAGGATTGCACGTGGGGTACGTGACTCAAGGTGGGACTCAAGTGGCTACTTTTTAAAAGCTGCTTTTCGGGGCTGACCTGCCCTCTTCCTCCTGGCATGGATGCGCCACCCATAAGGGACCCCTTCACTGAGCCTGGCTGGGTGGCTGCTGCTTCCATGGATGGAGGAAAAATGGCAGTGGGCAGCCAGCCAGCAATTCTTTCCCCTCCTCTCCCCATTGCTCAGGGCACACAGCAGCGGCGGCAACTAAAGCCCCTTTGCTTTAAACATTCACACAGAACCTCAAATGATTTCCTCCCTCCCTTTCCCTTTCTAAAGTTCAGAACTTTTAGAATTGCGCAAAATTGCAACATTGTTATCAGGTTGAAGTGGTTCCATCACTACAGTGTAGCGCTGCTGTTAAGGGTGGATTTTTAACACTGAAATCACTGTCTTTGGAAGCAGGCTATTGGGAGAGGGAAACCCTAAACATGGATTCTCATCCCTTAAAATGGTAGAGTCCCCACAGTAAAAAATGTAACACGTATCAAGCGCGCAAACCGGAGTGAGACCTGTTGAAATGAGGGTTAACATTTACAACGCTTTGGGGCGATTTAACATGCAGAAAGCGTGTTAAGCCAAACTGATGTGGGATCTGCGAGGATTGAAGCTGTACTGAATTTGATATAAGCTTGCAGTGGGGATGCAGCCAAAGATGTAATAAGAGCTCTGCTGGATCAAGCCGTAGCCTATATAGTCCAACATCCTGTCTCACCCAGTGGCCTGCCATTTGCTTCTGGGCATTTCAAGCAAAACTTTGCCTGCTCTCAGATCCCTGCAGATGGCCTTTAGGGGCCTACTACCTGTCTCTCCAACCTGGAGGAAGTACCTAGACATCCATTCTAGTAGCCACTGATACACCCATCCTCCATGAATGTATTTAATCCTTTTTGCTGTCTCCACCTCTTGTGGTCATAAACACCATGAACTCTCAGGCCATGTCTTCACGGGATGCCTTATATCGGTTTCCCGAAACCGAAATAATTGAACCGGGTTGAAACTGTCTCCACGGCTTTCAACTTGATCCGGTTCCGCGGCATCCCGACGGCATTCCAATTGCAACCTTATCTCTGAATCAATCCTCGGAGTCCGCACACCAGTCCTGTCCTCCCCGCCCATTGCCCACCCCCTGTCCCTGATTGGAGTTCCTCCTGCCCTGAAATGACATTTGCATGGAAGCCCCCTCCCACAAAAGCTTGCAATTTCAAAAAATCCAGCCTTCACAGCAGCGCTACGCTGTAGCGAGGGAACTACCCCAAGCCAAGTGAACCGAAGCTGGATTAAAACATTGGCTTGTGGTTACACTGAAAGTTTAATCCAGCTTCAGTCCACTTTCAGAGCGAGAGAATACATCAGCAAAGTGACAAGAAAATTCCCCTTTAGGATAGATAATATGGTAAGAAAATTATGGTCACTTTGCTGACTCCATTCAAGCCGGACAGGGTGAGCAGGGACCGGGCAGCCATCAAGCAAGGACCAGCTGTGGTTGGCAGGCGCCCGGGGCCGTAGGGAGCCGCCTCGGCTGCGGACCACCAGGGCTGTGGTCACACCTAAGGTCTGATCCAGCTTCAGTCCACTTTTTGTGCAATTCTCCCTCTTTAGAAAGGGAAAAGGAGGGGAAGCAGCTTGGCCGCGGGTGGGAAGTGAATTCACCTCTTGCCCCGAAAGTGGACTGAAGCTGGCACTCTGTGAGCCAGGATAATAGACTAGATGGGCTGTGCTCTTATCTAGAATGGATGCTTAGGTACTAGCCTCCAGGGTGGAAAGACAGGTGGATGCCTCTAAAGGCCATTTGCAGGAAATCTTCTGCTTGAGATGCTCAGAAGCCATTGGTGGGCCACTGTGTGGGACAAGATGCTGGACTAGATGGGCTGTGGCCCGATCCAGCAGGGTTCCTAGCCAAGTGCTCAAAAAAACAACACAAGGCAATGGACAGGAGCTTGGCTAGCTTCTGGTAATCTCCAGCAGGCCAATCACGAATGCTGCATGCCAGACACTCAAGTAAGCGGGGTTTTGCTATTCATATCTGCCAGCAAAAGGTAACCTTAGAATCCTGTTTCGGCCTCGCATTGCCTCTTGCCGCCTGGAGGCAGTCCAAGGGAGACCTGATGAAATCTTCCTGTCTTTGAGCTCTGCTTGAAGTATTGCAGCTGAGCTCTTGTGTGGAGCAATGTGTAAATCAAAGAATAAGGGAGTCGTAACCATTGATTATTTTATTTATTTATTTATTATTTACATTTATATCCCGCCCCATACCCGAAGGTCTCTGGGCGGGTTACAACCTTCAAACAACAGATAAAGCCCTATGAGCAGATTATGCCCTATGAGCAAATTGCCATCAAAGTCCTTCCTGTTCCGAGGCCTGCTGAAAGGGTCTCATGTACTCCGGTGACCTGGGATGGGGATAGGGGGAGAAATTGTCCACCTATCTATCTGTCAGGCTATAACGGTTAGAGTGGAAGATTCCAGTCTGAGAGTCCTTGGGGTCGAATCCTGACTCATCCATAGAAGCATACTGGCTGCAGGCCAGTTGCTGCCTCTCAGACCCATCTACCTCACAGGGTTGTTGTGAAGATAACATGGAGGGCAGCAGAATAATGTTTGCTGAACTCTGGAAGACAGAGAATTGAATATCTAACCTGCTACAGATATTTAACCAGAGGGCTCAGTACGTGGAGCGAAGTACAGAAGGGAGAACCTCTGGAATTTGGTTTTCAAAGTCTGAGGGCTGGCAAAGTTCTGGGTCTAAGGAAAGCTGGATTTGCACAGCTTTGTTACTTTTTAATCAGTACCAACAAACAATTATCAGTTACACTGAGTATTGACTGCTACCAACTGGCTGCCTTGGTTGGAGAGATGGGCTGGATGCTTCTAAAGGGAATTTGGGAGTAGGTGAAGACTGTGTCTTTGTCTTCTACTTGAGAGGCCCAGAAGCCGTTGGTGGCCACTGTGTGAGGCGGGATCCTGGAGTAAGATGCCTTATGGCCTGATCCATCAGCCTTTTGATAATTTATGGCCTGATCCATCAGCCTTTCGATAATTTAGGGATGTGTATGAATGTTATTTTTGCATTTGAATTTGAGTCGAATGTTTGAATGTTAGATTTGAATCTGAAGGTACGATGACATTAGTATTTGAAGATACGAATGTCAACAACATCCGTATGTATTATACTTATCTACACATTTCATACATATCCCGTTTTATCCCATATGCATCCCGTTTTCATCCTGTACTAGAAGCACAAATGCATACAGATACGTACAAGATTTGTACAGATATGTATGTAATACATATATATCTGTACCTTCCAATGTTTTGAATCATTCAAAATTCATTCAAATGTTTAAATTTGGATGTGAAGACATTCTATTTGAATTCGAATGGCCACATTTGATCAAATTCGATCAAATTTCGAATGTTTATTCTATATACTGTACAAGGTATAGAATGTGTCCTTAGTTCCCTTCCTAAAATCTCAGGGCAAATTCATAGTGTTGATTGCAAAAGCTCTCCATCGTACCCTCCTTGTTGCAACACGCCGAACTCTTGAAATGTGCGGGTTGAACCAAAATGGTGTGGGTTTTTCACGCTCGGGTCCCTAGCCAAGATCCTGAGCTTCTCTTGGATCCCTGATCAAACCCTGGAGTTTCCCCAGTTATTTCTGATATGATACCCCAAAGTGGTCAAGTGTACAGGGTGCATAGCAAGCAGCAGATTTCCTTGCATGCTTGATTCACCCTCAGTAATGTTTCCCTCAGTGAAACGTTCTGACGCAGCAGGTAAAAGATTCAGCACCATTTTAATTAAACAGCCTGAGCATCCTTTGATTTCCCTCTGCCTAGAGGTGCCGGAGACCCCCAGAAGGTTGTTTTCTTTGACTGTTGCTGAACAAAATCTCTACAGATGTCTGAAAGAGATTTGTATCTGAGAGCAGGAAATACTGAAATCTAGAAGGAGGAGGAGATACCTACAAGACAAGAAGCTGACGGACTTGGCAGAAATGGACAAACTAACAAAATATTTTTTTGGAAGATTGGTCCTCTCTTATTAACTATCTACAAGAACTGGAGGTAAGGATGGGAGGTTTTGACTAAAATCTAAGAGGTCAGCTGGTAAATAATAAGAGATCGAAAAAGGAAGCAAAGAAACAAGCAACATTAAGAAGAGAAACTGGAAAAACGGGGGAAGTCATATAGATTATTAAGGCAATGTAATAATATGTTATGAAAAAATGTAAGAAGTTTCTATATATGTGTACTTTTTTTAATGTTACATTGCTTTTTAAAATGAAGAAGAAGAAGAAGAGGACTCAGCTGTCTGCAAGCATTATGAGTTACATTTATTCCCTCCACTTACGCTCATAAAACCAATTAATTAGAGCATATATCCCCAAAGCGCTTGATTCAGGAATAATGTGTGTTGAATCTGTGTGGCATGAGATTTCTGAAAAGAGATGCAAACAGTTGTGTGTTAGGACTGGATGAGAAAGTAGGATGTTTTTTTTTTTTTTTTAAGAAACAAATGGTTAGTTTTTAAAAAGTTACATAACCGGGTGCATTTCAATGGATGGTCTTTGCACAGATGTCATAGGAGGTCTGAGTCACCAAAGAAACTCTACTTCCTACAATGAAATAATTACCCAACTATTCCAAAGCGATTAATTTAACTCGGCCCAGTGGGTCACATTTCTGTGTAGGACGTTGCCTGAGCCAGGAAGCAGGCAGTATTAATGCAGCCTCAAAACCTAAAGGCAAAAACTAGCGTGGCTCATCCCATTCCAGCCCCTTTACCACTAAGTGGAACCAAGGCATGTTAAGGCAAAGGACTCTGTCTGTGTGTGTGTGTCTGTGTGTGTATGCGTGTGTGTGTGTGTTTGTGAGAGAGAGAGTAGTAATTGTATACCTTAGCGACATAAGCTCGAAATAGGCTCTAAAGATCATATTAACCTCATATTAACTGTGTTTAATCCCGTCCCAGTCCACTTTCAGAGGCAGAGAGCGCATCAGCAAACTGACTAGCCATTTTCTTTCCGTTTTATCTAACCCAAGGGTGAATTTTCTGAGTTAGATAATGCTGAAACACAAGAGTTTGATACTTTGCTGATGCGTTCTTCCACTTTGAAAGTGGACTGAAACTGGATTAAAACTTAGGTGTGAATGCAGCCTCAGAGTAGGGAGTAGCAGTGTGCATGGATGCAGTTTTCAGGATTTGAATCGAACTGAATATTCAAAAATGGGATTCAATTCAAATCTTTAAAATCTGAATTTAACCACAACATTCGTATGCGCCCGTAAGCATCGTTACACATCCTGTACGCATCCGTACACATCCATACGCATCCCATAGTTATCCTGTGTGCAACCCGTTTTCATCCCGAGCAGATTGGTGCACATGTGGACGGATGCAGGAAAGATGCATACGTGCACATATGAATGTCCGGATAATTCAAACAAATAGTTTCTAAATTCAAAATGTGTTCAAATGTTTAAATTCAAATTTACGGACATTCAATTTGACTTTGAATGTCGAAATTTGGACGAACTCTATCAAATTTCGAATACCTTTGAATATCTGTATATTTGTGGACATCCCTAGTAGAGAGTGACTGTCGTTCAGGGCACAGCAAACAGCCTGGTTCGGTTCCCGGCCTCTCCCTGGAAGTAGGCAATGGCAAAGCACTGCTGTATTTCTCCCATAGAGTCTGGGAAGGGCTGTAGCTCAATGGTAGAGCAAACTGCCTGGAAAGCAAACAGCGTTGCCAGTTCCTCTTCCCTAAAGAAGGCCATGGCAAACCACTTCCATGTCTCTACCAAGAAAACTGCGTAGAGATCCCACGCGGTAAACCAGGAGTTGGACACGATTTGATGGTAGCCAACAATGGCTTAGAGTAGGATAAGCTGACTTTGGATGGAGTTAAGGTGCCGGCCAGAGTCAGGCATCAGCTCCCCCAACATGAGGCCCCATGGCTGCCCGTGCCCTTAAGACCTGGAAGGGAGGCCCTCCTCATTGTCCCACCACTCTCAGTAGTAAGAAGGGTGGGCACCCGAGAGAGGGCCTTCTCAGTAATGGCTCCCAGGCTGTGGAATAGTCTCCCCCTCGAGGTGCAATCAGGCGCCTTCACTGTATACATTCAGAAAGGCGGTGAAGACGCACCTCTTTGCTCTGACCTTTGGCTAAAAAATGTGGTATCGTTTCCCCCCACTGCAGACACTATTGTTTTATATATATGGCTTGATTTTGACATTTCTGTTTTTAAATGCTGTTACCCGCCCTGAGCCCTTAAGCTCTTCTTCTTGTTGTTCCCTAACAGACAAAGGGAGAATCCCCACGGCAAGCTTATTTCAAATTCAATACAGATTCAATCCTCGCAGACCCCAGTTCAGTTTGGCTTAACACGCTTTCCGCGTCTTAAATCGCCCCAAAGCTTTGTAAATGTTAACTCCCATTTCAACAGGTCTCACTCCGGATCGTGCGCTTGATACGTGTTACATTTTTTACCGTGGGGACCCTACCGTTTTAAGGGATGAGAATTGATGTTTAGGGTTTCCCTCCCCTAAAGGGTTTCCAAAGACAGTGATGTCAGTGTAAAAATCCAACCTTCACAGCAGCTGCTACACTGTAGCAATCTAGCCACTTCGCACCTGATAACAATGTTGCAATTTTGCGCAATTCTAGCTCTCTGGAGTTCTGACCTTTAAAGGGGAAAGGGAAGCAGGGGCAGGTTCTGGGAGATGTGTGAATGTTTAAAGCCCCCTTGCTTGAGTTGCCGCTGCTGGTGTGTGCCCTGGGCAATGGGGAGAAGATGGGAAAGAATCACTGGCTGCCCACTGCTGGTTTTACTGTGTGGACAGTACCATTTTCAGGGATGAGAATCCATGTTTAGGGTTTCCCTCTCCCAATAGCTTGCTTCCAAAAACAGTGATTTCAGTGTAAAAACCCACTTAACAGCGATCGCTACACTGTAACGATGGAACCACTTCACACTTTGATGATTGGAATAACAATGTTGCAATTTTGCGCAATTCTAAAAGATCTGACTTTAGAAAGGGAAAGGAAGGGAGGAAAGCAGCTGAATGAGAATGTTTAAAGCAAAAGGGCTTTAGTTGCCGCCGCTGCTGTGTGCCCTGGGCAATGGGGAGAGGAGGGGAAAGAATCCCTGGCTGGCTGCCTGCTGCTGGTTTTCCTCCATCCGGGCAAATGGCAGCCACCCAGCTAGGCACAGTGAAGGGGCCCATTATGGGTGGCGCGTTCGCGCCAGGAGGAAGAGGGCAGGGCAGCCCCAAAAAGTGGCTTTTAAAAAGTAGCCACTTGAGTCCCCCTTTGAGTCACGTACACCACATACAATCCTAAGAATCCAGATCAAACGCGATTAAGTTTAAAGTAATGGGAACAGGCAAATTCACATTTGCATCCGGTTCTATTATTTTGGTTTAGGGAAACCGAATTAAGCTTATAGTGAGGATGTGGCCAAAGTCTGTTGGGTGCTTTGTTGTTATTTTCTTGTACTGTGGTCCCTGTAAGCATGTGGCACCTTCTGTCTCCGCTGTGAGGTAGGTGGGGCTGTGAGAGCTCAGAAGAGAGCTGTGACTCCCAGCTGGCTTCATGGAGGAGGGCAGAATGAAACCCAGTATTCCCAGATAGAAGTCCAGTTCCCTAACCAATAGACCAACCAAGCAAAAGGGAGTGGCACCAGAAAGTCAACATTCTTATGTACTGGGAGGAAACGGGGTAGCCCTTTAGCTTGAGGTCCTATTGTGAGCTTCTCCCTCCGTCCACAAAGTGCCATTGTTCACACAGAAGCCGGGTCAAGATTCTTAGATATTTCATAGCATGAAGAAATGGCTTCTTATTCAAGATATAGGAACCTTGAGTTGGATCCTCGGTGGCCACCCTAACCCCAGCACATTTTGTTCCTTCTGGGAGGCTCCATAAAATTTGACCGTGGCTGCAAAATGAAAGGAAGTAAACAGGAGAGGGAAAGAAAGTAGACGCCATGCAGCCAGCCTAGCACTCTCGTGACCTCTTGAATTACTCGCTCTGACATTTTATGAGCAGGAAACGGTCACCCGCCCTTCCTCCTCGGCTGATCTGCTGACCAGAGAAAGGGAATTGCTGTGTGCAATGGATGCTCACTTTGGACCCTATCCACCAGACAGGAGGCCAAGTTGAATGTGGAGCCAATAATTAGCCAGGAGTAAGTTGGGTTGATTTTATGGCATTTACTTCTACGTTGGTGCTGTTTGCATTGGATCACTGGGCTACCTGTCCAGCTCTCTCCCCTCCTCTCAGCCATCTGAGGTCAAGTATATGTGCACTTTTGAAACATGTGCTCTAAAATTGGCTGCATTTTCTTTCCCAAGCCTAGGAGTGTCTTACTTTTCTTTCAAGAAGTGTGCTTTGTTGAATATGCAAAGCATATTTAATCAGCCAGGGAACAAGCTTTGGTTAGAAGAACCTAGCCATTTGTATTGGGGGAACACTGAGATCGGGAAATCCCTGATGGGTAATTCCACCTTAAATAAATAACAAAAGCATCAAAGCAGAGTGGTGCCATTGTAAGAATTGCCATTGGCTCCACAGACGAGATGATATGAATCATGAGGAGAAATGTTTGCATGTTATTCAGGTAGAAGTCTGTGGGCAAAACCCTCAAATGCCTGCTGCTCAATATCCATCAGACTTTCCAACAGAAAGGCAAATAGTTTTAATAGCTCAAGACAACAGTCTTTGCACTGTAAATTGGCCTTTTTTTTTACAGTTTTGTTCTGTTGTTACTCATTTTCTAGCTGCTGCCTCACTCCATATGCACCAAGCACTACAGCTCCCTTTGCTCACGTTCAACTGCCCAGGGGTCACACTTAAGGTTTAATCCAGCTTCAGTCAACTTTCAGGCTGTATTCCCATAGGGGCTAAAATCCAGACTGGATTTGGACTCGGGAACCAGGGCTCCCATTATATTTGCCAGTACTCCGAGTCCAGCAAGCCTCATTCCCATGACACTTCTTTTCCCCCAGATTTTCTGCAGAAACCCCTGTAGAAATCTGGCAGGAAAAAAAAAACCCTCTTTAAAGAGGACTTTTTGGCGGCGGCAGCAGAGGCAGGGGCAGGGGCAGGATCGGGGCGGCACAGCGCTTCCAAGCTCCTTTTTGTGCCAGTAAACAGCAGCGGTGGCAATGGAGGCAGGAGCGGGGGGGGGGGGGGTTGCCAGAACAAACTTGATCTGCTTCTGCACATGGACACACGTGGATCAGCGGAACTGCCTAGGCTAGACTCATCGTCGCCGCTGCATTCAGACAGCGGGATCACCGCACTGTACCCACGTAGTGTGTTCCGCCGTGCCCGAAATGGGAACGCTGAAATGCACACTCGGTGCTGTTCCTGCAACCCGCACCAGACCCGGACCAGAATTTGGTCATTCCCGGACCAGAATAATCCGGGAACGCACTAAGTGGGAATGCGAGATCAGAGTGAGAGAATACATCAGCAATGGGTGTCTGAAGGAGCGCCTTCTTCCATACAGACCTGCCTGTGCATTGAGATCTCAAGGAGGGGGCCTGCTTGCAGTTCCTTCATTTGCAGAGGTACGAGCCATAGGGACATACAAGAGGGCCTTCTCCGTGGTAGCCCCTAGACTTTGGGGCAGCCTCCCTCTTGAGGTTCGCCAGGTGCATACATTGTATACTTTTCGATGCAAAGGAGGCTAGGGGGAGGGGATGCACCCATTGGGGTCCCCCTAAACCTAGGCTCCGAAGTCACTTCAAAGTCATTTCAAAGTCATTTCGAAGTCTGTGCAAAATAGCTCTGGAGTGCCTTTGAAGTCTGTGCTGATCTTCGGAGTGAACTTTTTATTATAATCATATTTTTATTGCCTTTCAGCCCTATGTGCCACAATTGGGGAAGGAGGTATTGGGTGGCATTTTCCCACGATCACTACAGCGGGTGGCACAGGGGTTGGTCAACCCAGCTTCCTATCAGGAGAGAGGGGGTGGAGAGAATAAGATGCTGTTTCCCCGTGCACGGGTTTAGCGTGGTTTGCATGGGGACGCCCGTATTTGAATTAAGCCTGTGTTATCAGCAAACGCATGGCATGGCTCAATTCGAACTCCGCCCTGCATCCGGACTAAAAATAGTCCAATCTGCACTAAACAGAGTGCACAAGGACGTGGCCCTACCTCGGTGTATCTTTTTGGGGAAGCATGCCGAGCATGAACCCAAAAATTGGGTTGGGGCGTAACACGTTGTTGTTGGGGAAATGCCACTACCAGCTCTAGGTTTTCCATCAATAGTTTTTAGCCTGGTGGTTGTGGGAAACGGGGCTATGGTGAAGTTTCCTTGGATACATAATCATAAGGGATTATCCCCTGTCTGGATGCGGCCTGGTTCAAGCAAACATGCCATTTCCTGGAGCTGGAGTTATCATGTGGCCAACATGGCATGTTGGATGCTCCTTTCTGTGTATCTGTCAGGATCACACCTTTGGAAGGAACTGAGACCAGCAAACAGGAACAAAGCTGCCGTTCCATCATCCTGGATTCCACATACATTCCTTCCCCTTTGCTCAGCACTTAAGAGAGAGATGTCTCTAAATAATTAGATATTTAAAGAATCTGTTTGGTTTGCATAGTTCAATTGGATTTCAGAATTTTTCTGTCGCCCTTCCACGAGATAGCCTCGCATGGTCTACTTATTTTTCCACGCAGCTAATCCCTGGATACCTCTCTGAATAAATTAATGACAGGGTCTCCACAAAGACCAGGAGATGTGGACACATAGAGTGTGCATACAACTATCTGGGGAGCAGGTACACCATAAATGCATTCTCTGTTTTAAGCAGACCTACTGTACATTAAAAAGAGCAGCAAACATGATCCATACCCAAGATTTATATCCTGCAAAAATGCTTCACTTGGTCCCTCGCTCTGTTGACAACATCTCTCAGAAGGGTCCCTCTGGAAATGCCAGAATCACCAGTTAAAATGGAAATATGCTAAAGAAGCATGCTTTTGTCTATATTTGCCTAGGCTAGGGGCAAAATATTAGTACATTATATGGCAGTGATGTAACAAAGCAGGGTTCGGAAGAGAGAGGAACACTTGATGTTTATGTATAGATGTAAATCCTGCCGCTAACAGGGAGGCCATTGCGGGATAATTTTGAGAACTTCGCATGTCTGCTTATCCAAATGGTTGCATAATTAGGGACCAAGGCTGTTCCCTTGGGCCATTCAAGCTGAGCAAAGACAGGTCACCTTGGCCAGCTCTGTTTTGAAAAAGTCCAGGGTAGAGACCACATGCCACAGCGTTTTGCCCCTTCCCATCACGCATGGTGGCCTGAGGGGCTTGAAAGTAGCTACAGAAATACAGGAAAAATGCTTCTGCTTTGGTGGACCATGTAGATGGCCCTTTGCTCTTTAAGATGGCCCACTGGCGAATCCCAACAGCAAGCTTATTTCACTTTCCCTAAACCGAAATAATAGAACCGGATGCAAACGCGAATTTGCCTGTTCCCATTACTTTTAACTTAATCGCGTTGGATCCGGATTCTGAGGATCGTACGTGGGGTACGTGACTCAAGGGGGGACTCAAGTGGCTACTTTTTAAAAGCCGCTTTTCAGGGCTGCCCTGCCCTCTTCCTCCTGGCATGGATGCGCCACCCATAAGGGACCCCTTCACCGAGCCTAGCTGGGTGGCTGCCGCTTGTCTGGATGGAGGAAAAACGGCAGCGGGCAGCCAGCGATTCTTTCCCCTCCTCTCCCCATTGCTCAGGGCACACAGCAGCAGCGGCAACTAAAGCCCCTTTGCTTTAAACATTCACATTCAGCTGCTTTCCTCCCTTCCTTTCCCTTTCTAAAGTCAGATCTTTTGTTTTTAACATGCTGGATTTTAAATGCTGTGATGGTTTTTATTGTTTTAATATATGTTACTTTGTTTTATATGGTGGTTTTTAAGTTTGTTACCCACACTGAGATCTTCGGGTATAGGGCAGGATATAAATATAAATAAATAAATAAATAAGCAGGACTGTGGTCACACTTAAGGTTTAATCCAGCTTCAGTCCACTTTCAGAGTGAGAGAATACATCAGCAAAGGGACAAGCTGCTTCCTTTCAGTGTTAAATAACTGAGAAAGTTCCCCTTTGGGATAGATAATGGGGAAAGAAAATTACTGGTCAGTTTGCTGATGGGTTCTCTCACTTTGAAGGTGGACTGAAGCTGGATTAAGCCTTAGGTGTGACCACAGCCTAGGATCCAACCCTGGGACGTAGCAACCTTTGAGTAAGCCCGGGCTTTTGCCAGGGAGCAAGGAAGTCGGGGAGTCAGGGAGCATTTGGCTGGCTGCTGACCTTGGTACTCATTTCTCTTTGTCCTCTGAGCATGTCTTTGCTAAGCCAAGCAGGATGGCTGCAACCATGCTGGGCTTCTGGCTTGGGCTACACTTTGTCTTTTTGCTTTCTGATGCAGCATGCAGATCACAGCTTTAGGGAATGAATCTAGCAGATACTTCCTCCCTGGGAGAACACATTCGCGAAAGATTAGCAGGGAGGAGATGTAATAGATTTCCTTTCCCGCCCAGCCGCCCTTCCTTATTCCAATACTCTGACCCACCCAAACCAGGCTGGAGGGGATCACTGGTATGGAAGTTTTGTGTGTTGGCTCAAAGTGCTCCTTTCTGCCAGCTGGTTTTTTGGCTCTCTGAAAAGATACAGTTGCTCCAAATTGTCTCGGCAATGCAAAAAGGCAAACAGTCCAGAGCAAATGGTAAATGGCGCAGTAAAATGCTGACTTGTTCAGTACTTAGACTGTGGGATGTCAATTTATTTCCCTATCTAGCTGCTGGTTTTCAAATACTTCCGAACATGCTTTGGTTTGCCCACGGCCCAAAGAGAGGCTTAGAAAGGACTTGTTTTAAATGTGCAACACTTAAAGCTGTAACAGATTAAATTACGTTTTTAAAAAAACAAAAGAACAGCCGCTCTCTCGCTCCGACTGAGAAAGTGAGATAATGCACCAAAAGAGGAGCCATGCTTAGGAGGAATTGTGTCAGAAAATGAGCTCATGTGGGTAGATTTTTGGTCCTAAATTTAAGATTATCTCATGGACTTTCAAAGAAGCGATACTGGATCTTTCCTTTGCACCCGGAGAGTTTCTGGAATAGAGCAGCCTATTCATGCCTCAACATCTGCTGAGCTTGCGGATGAATCAAACTTTGTCGTCTACTTTTAACAGTTCTCTGCCTTGGCAAGCAATTTGTTTCCTCTCTTCTTCTGTTGTGGACAGAGAGGGATGCCGCTGTAGAGAGATGCATGAGAATTTGCAAGCATTCACAATCTGATCAAATGTGCTGAATTCTGACATTCGAACTCTAATCGAATGTCCCAAAATTCGAATGTAAACATTTGAATCAAATTTTGAATTTCAGATCTATTCTGTCGACATTCGTAGGTGTATGGGTTCGTACACGATGCATACTTGAAGATATGCATCTTTCCCCCCTCCATACACGTTTGTATGGATCCGTACAGGACAAAAATGTATACGTACAGGACAAATGCATACGGATAACTACAGGATGTATACGGATGTGAACAGATGTGTACAGATGTGGGGAAGATCCATACATGCATATACGAATGTTGTCGACATTCGTATGTGCAGATTCGAATCAAAAATTTGAACAAAGGGGGTGCTTCTGCACAGGCCTCTTAACACCCATTGAGCACACATTTGGAAAACCACATCTGCACAGGCGGGCCTGTTTAGCACACTTCTGGCGAGGCGCATCCGCACATATCCATCTCTAATGTGTGCTTAATGGGGTTTAACGGAATACCACATTGAAGGTGGTCTTAATGGGTGTTTCTGCTGTAGAACTGGATTAACGCAGCATGCGGCCACACACAGACGGGAGAGAGAACACATGGGGCGGGACAGGAAGTCACCATGTTGAGTGGGGCGGCGCGGAGCCGCCATGTTGAAAAGGTAGGGCGAGGGACGCTTGTGTACTGAGGTGCGGGGCTGCCCCAGTGGGCCTAGCTGGGGCTCCCCGCTGCTCATGGCGGCCAGGGCCCAAAGCCGAGCGTGGGGCCCGGCTAGTCCCTGCTGGGTCCTTTCGGCCCACCGGGAAGGGCCCGCTTGGGGGTGCCTGGCAATGCCGGCTTACCCCGGCGCGCACGGGGCGACCCTCCCGGCTCTTCCCCGGCTGTCAAATGCAACCATTCCTGGCCCGAAAACCGGCCTCACCGCCCAGCCGACACGTGATTGCGGACACGCCGCTGGTTGGTCGGCAGCCCGTCCCTGCTGCAGCCGCACATGGCCGGAAAGCAGCAGTGACTGACGGCTGGATGCTCCAATCACAAAGCCCCAGGAGCGGCAGAATCTGTTCCTCGGAAGCCGTCCTTCCCCGACTGTGCGGACGGAAGGGGTGTGGGCAGATCCGCATCTAATGGATGAGGATCTACCGGGAAATGGATGTAGCAAAACCGGATCCTCAGAAACTGGATTTAGTTGATCCACATCTATTCCAGACCAGATTTAGTACATCCGCATCTATTCTAAACCGGATTTAGGAAATCCCCCTCTACTCTAAATTGGTTTTAGTAAATCCTGATGTACTAGATCTGGATTTAAAACGGCAAGTGCGGAAGCACCGGTAGATTCACATTTGGTAAATTCGAATCGAATCTTGTTAAATTCAAATTTAAAAGATTCTAATCAAATCGGATTTTCGGGTATTTGATTTGATTCGAATTGAATGTGGAAAAAAAATCCGTGCGCATCTCTACGCCACAAAGTCACTTCTTGCATTCAATCTGAATTTGGTTCTTGGACTGTTAGCTCAGGGTCTGTGAACATGCCAATTCACTGCCCCTCTCTCTTGCTGAGACCACAAAGCAGGTGAGATATGGAGGGAAACAGCAATTACCGGAAAGGGAGGAAAGAGTTCATAACTGTTACCTTGAGCAGCGAAGGCCAGGGATGAAACTCAGAGAGAAGCTGCCAAAGAGCTGGTAGAAAGTATTGCAGGTGGGAAGGCTAAAACTAGGGATCTGCATGAATATTCGTTGGCATTCGAAATCCAATCAAATGTGCTGAATTTTGACACTCAAACTTTCATCAAATGCCCTGAAATTCCAGTGTAAACATTTGAACTGAATTTCAAATTTTGGACTTATTTCTTTGAATTATCCTGGACATTCATATGTGTACGGGTTTGTACACGGCGCATACGTGAAGATCCACATCTTTCCTGCATCTGTATGCATTTTTACAGATCCATACCGGGACAGAAACGGGTTGCAAACAGGATAACTACGGGATGCATATGGACGTGTACAGATGCGTACGGATGTGGGGAAGATGCGTACATGCACATACAGATATTTTTGACATTTGTATGTGCAGATTCTAATTAAAAATTTGAAAGGATAGATTCAAGTTTGGTAAATTTGAATCGAATCATGATCAATTCAAATTTAAAAGATTCGAATCGAATCAGATTTTTGGGTATTTGGATTTGATTTGAATAGATTGCCAGAAGAACATTTGTGCACATCTCTAGCTAAAACAGACCTTTCCACTCAGGTCTGTGATGTTCAGCTGTTAGGGACAGAGGGTGGGTTATGTTTTAAATATATTTTAGGTCATTGTCTATATTTCGTCTTTCTATTCTTGTGACCCACTGTGGGACCTTTGGGTGGACTATTAATTCTGAAAGAAAGAAATAAGTGTTAAAACAAAACAAAAAACAATTAAATCACAAAAACGTGCCAATCTGAACATCCCAAAGTTGCGGACATAAAAAAAATATACAGTCCTGGTTTATGTTCTCTCCCCACATGGATCAGACATCAGACAGTCCTACGGCAAACTAGAACCTATAAAAAGCCGACAGGTGAGCAGGTTTGGTCTAGTGGTTAGGGAGGCGGACTCTTATCTGGGAATACCGGGTTCGATTCCGTTCTCCTCCTTGAAGCCAGCTGGATGACCTTGGGCTAGCCACAGCTCTCTTCTCACAGCCCCACCTACCTCACAGGGTGTTCTGTTGTGGGGAGAAAAACAGAAGCTTTGTCAGCCGCTTTGAGTCCCCTGAAATGGGTGAGAAAAGCGGGATAGAAAAGCCAACTCTTCTTCTGTATGACACACCACAGCTGACTGCCAGAAAGAGAAGTAGGAGTTGCAGGTTGGAGAGGTGTCTTTTGAGATTTTATTGCCTTTTTTTTTTTTTTTTTTGCTTTTTGCTTTGTGATGACTGGCTTGAAGCCTACACATTTCTTGAATACACAATAGGGACTTGGGCAACACTGCAGAAATAAATTTTATTAACACACATTCACTGCAGCGGCGGCAGCGGCTGCCGACAACAGAATAATCTCCTTTAGTCTCCTTTGGCTTGCCGAGTCGTCTTCATACTGGGTCAACTCAATTAGCAGTATAATGTATGACAGGTTTTATTTAAAAGGGGCTTTAATTAAAGTTTTGATACAATGCTCATGCAAACGAACAATCTGTCTTTGAGGGATACATATTATCCAGAAATTGATTTTAACTTAAGCACTAATTTATAGGCTGTCCCCTTCAATAAGCGTGATTCCTTGGGAGATATTAAAATCCCCTTGGCCCAGATAATTCAGGCCCCGTTCAGGATCTGAGTGCATGCTTAACATAAAGCAAATAAGACTCCTGATCTTCGGGGCAGAATGACTTTGAATGATCCAATGATTCTCTTTCATGGGAGGAAGGAATAGTGTACACAGGGCATTGCTGCTCTCAGTATGTGGCCCTCTATGGATCCCGGGGTGGACAAAAATAGTAATTTGGCTATTCAGCGCCTTGTCAAAATTGGTATTAAAGTGCCATTTTAGGCTGCCTCCAGGCAGCGGCCAAATTACTCGCTAGCAGCGGATAATGTGGGATATTGATCCCCCGCCATTACCCCTGGCTTGCTAGAAAGGCTTGGCTGCGGCACTCTCTTTGCATTTTTTAAGTTGCACAGGCATCAGGAGTGCCTGGAAATGCTCACCATTAACTCCGCGCAGGCATGGATGCCTGTTTCAGCCTCTATGAGTGTGTGCTGGATGGAGAACATAAGAACCTAAGAGGAGCCGTGCTGGATCAGGCCACAGCCCATCTAGTCCTGTATCCTGTCTGACACAGTGGCCCACCAAATGCTCATGGGCATCTCAAGCAGAAACAAGGGCAAACCTTCTCCTGCTCTCAAATCCCAGCAAATGGCCTTAGAGGCATCCTGCTTGTCCCCGCAGCCTGAAAGATGTACTTGGGCATCCGTTCTAGGAGCCATTGATACATCTGTCATCCATAAATTTGTCTAACCTTTTCTTAAAGCCATCTAGGCTGGTTGCTGTCACCACCTCTTCTGGCAGCAAATTCCATAGACCAATGACCCTCTGGGTGAAGAAATCCTTCCCCTTGTCTGATCTGACTCCCCTACCCATCAGCTTCATAGAGTTCTAGTGTTGTGTGTGAGAGAAAAGTATTTTTCTCTCCACCTTTTCTATATCATGCATGTTTTATATACTTCAGTCAGGTCCCCTCTTAAACACCGTCTTTCCAGGCTGAAGAGGCCGAGATGTTGCAGTCTGATTTCATAAGCGAGGTGTTCCAGCCCCTTAATCATTCTGGTTGCCCTTTTCTGCACCTTAGAGCAATCATGGCAGCTCCATCCAGAAGGTAAGTAAATGCACTATTGCTGGAAAATGTGGGGAAGCGGGGTGTTGGAGGGGTTGCTTCAAATATGTGAGGCAAGCCCACCATAGCAGCATTGTAATGGAACTATTTTCTCTCCATCTGGATACAGCCATAGGGCCTTTCCGCACAGGCTCTAAAAACACATTTAGAGACAGATATGGGAAGGATTAGGACATGGCATTTGCACAGGGACCAGAATTAGGGTCCCTTTGAGGACGCCACGTCTGCATGTTGCTTAAACCGGTTTTGCTGCTGAAATCCGACCCAGCGTGCCCAGCTGTCACAGAGACAGGTGGGCGAGTCCGGTGGCCAGCTTCCCTGGCTTCCCCCTGGCAAGAGAAGGAGCGATCGGCCCTTCTCTGGCTAGGGGAAGCCGAGTCCTACCCCCACCCCCACCCTGCTGAGGGTCCCGCACTCGTGCCCTCCACCTTACCTCGTCGCTGCCGACCCGATTCTGGGACCGGCAGGCTGGCGTCGATTGCACATGCCTCTGTGATACTCCGTGATTTTTTGTTGGAGCAGAGGTGTGCAAATGTTAAGCGCCTTTAAAAAAATGTTAAAGCTAAAGTTACAGACCTCTGCTCTAGCAAAAAATCATGGGGAACGCAGTAAACTTAAAATTGGGGGTGCAAAAGAAGCCAAAAAACACACCCCGACCCATGATGTGAGCTGGAAACTCCTCCTCGTTAGCTCGCAAGCGTCCGCATGTGGGTTCCCAGCTCGCTAAGCAAGCGCGCTGGGGGCCCCATACAGTGCTGAGACTCATTTCCCACGGTGCCAAATTTGGTCCCCTGTTGGCGCTGTACGGAGGGATTTAGCACTCTTTCCGCGTGCCAAATCAAAAGGCCATGCGGACAGCCAGCGCCAATCCCGCTCTCGGCACCGCACCCTTTTGGCATGGGGACGCCCCCTAAGCCACTTTGGAGCTCCTCCTCTTTTTTTCCCCTCTTCTTCTTCCTCATGAGTGCAGTTCCAGCCCTAGGTGTTTGGTTTGGAATATGGGAACTTTGCAGTATCGATGTCTTCCAAAGCAGCAAGTGAAGGCATCTTGCCTCCCTCCGCCCTCCTCGGCCCTGGGCCAAACCCCGCGGCATGCCACACCATTAGTAGTTCTAATGGAAGAACCACAGAGCTCAGGTGAGTGGCTGAAGGCAAAGCCAGCCCAGGTGAATAAAGCGGCAAGGATCGGCTGGGCAATTAAACGGAAATATTTTTATGGATCGGAATTAGTCAGCCAAGAGGCAGTTTAAAAAAAAAAGTTGACATTTTAACCACTACAGGGCAGAGACGTGCGTGTGATTGTGCTTGCCATTCCTGCCCTGTGCATTGAAGATCGCAGCTGATGACATTTTTGGGGAGTGGGAAAATCCTGATCACCGAGGCAGGCAAGATAATGGTTTAATTTTTGTACATTTCCCACGGTAAATATTCCACCCCTGTTTCCCGATTGCCAAGGCAGGCAGGATAATGGCTTGGTTTTTGTTCCAGTTCCAAAAATTTTCAACCCCCTTTTCCCGATCACCAAGGAGCACATGATAAAGGCTTGATTTTCTCCCTTTGAAACTTGACGGGCGTTGGTTCCCGGTGGAGCGGAGGTGCGAAAAACTGCTTAAGCGCCTAACTGCTGTTAAACCTCGTAGCGGCTTTTGGGCTTTTAAAATAATTTATAAATTTATTGTTATGAAGCTTTATTTCAACTTTTTTCTGTGCCTCCCAGCCCAGTCCTGGCTCTCTGTGCCACTAATGGAGGGGGATGTGGCATTTGCACAGGGGTGGGCTAACATGAATCCGGCTTCCAATGAGGAGAGAAGGGCCGGAGAAGAGGTGGTGATGCTTCCCCTTGCCAGGGTTTGGTGCAGTTTGCATAGGGACACCTGCCTCCGTACCAAACCCACACCCAGCCCGCACCACCGGGAATGGCATGCGGACAGGCTGGGAACGATCTCAGGCCTGCTCCCAGTCCCATGCATACCAGTTCGGCACCAAACGGCATGCATAGGGACATGGCCAAAATGTTGTTTCCTGGCTTCCATCCAAATAGTTCAGAATTGTGTCCCTTGTTATCCTCCTATTTTACAATCACAGCAATCCCGTGAGATAAGCTAAGAAAATTTGACCATCCGCTGAACTAAGTGGCTGAGAAAGTAATTCAGAAATGCCCCTCTGCCCACCACCTCTGCATTTAGGCTGTTCCTTATTAATCTTTTGTGATCTTGGATCAGGTCTTGTTCGTACTTGGATGGGAGATCTCCTGGCAACGCATGATGCTTCATACTGGATGAGGAAGCCAAAAAATTTTCCTGGAAGAAAATAACGGCAAACTACTTTTGTACTGTTGTCAAAAAAAGCAGCCCATGTACTTGTCTATGTAAGTCAGTTTGGTCTTGTGGTTAAGATACTGGACTCTCGTCTGTGGATACTGGGTTTGATTCCACACTCCTCCGTGGAGCCAAGCTGGGTGACCTTGGGCTAGTCACAGCCCTCTTCTGAGCTCTCACAGCCCCACCCACCTCACAGGGTGTCTGTTGTGGGGAGAAGAATAGAAGGTTTGTCAGCCGTTTTGAGTCCCCTTTAATAGATGAGAAAAGCAGGGTAGAAAAGCCAATTCTTCTTCTTCTATCAGAAATTTTGCCTTGATTTGTTGGCATATCCACCCTTCAAGTTGTTTCCTCAGTCCTAAAACAATCTTCCAGTTACAACACCACATGGCTACAACACTAGATTACAGGAGTTACGCCAACATATGGACATAGTTTGAAACATTTTCCTTTTTGAACTAAATGTATGAGCCCTACCAACCAAAGGCACTGTCCAGACAGAGGATATCTAGCCCTTGTTGTCAGGGCTATGGTGGGAGCAAACTTTTGTCTGTCTGTCTGTAAATGACATTTTGTTCTGTGTTTAGAGCTCTTGGAATATCCTGGTCCCATTTCAAAATATCCAAATTCACAGCATTTTCCTGATGTAAACTCTTTATCTTGGGCCTTGAGAAAGCGAGTTTAACACGTGCAATCTAACGGTTCTTTTCAACTTTATTCTTTTTTGATGTCTGGTTGTTCTCTACTATCCTGTCGTCATTATTTTTTCATCTTCCATGAGGACTAGCAACCCACTGGAAAATGCAGTTTTGACCCTTCTGACCTCTGAGATTCAGATTAGAACACAGTTAATGCACAAACGCTAGGCATAATTTCCACCTATCCCGATGAATTTAACCCTTTGACTTGCTCTTTTCTGAAAACAAACAAGCCCGCCTGATTTTATGAGATGGAAATGGGGCATAAAAGCTCAAGTGCTTTGGGATATGTGTTTCTGTGGGGGGAAGGGAGAGAGAAAGGTTCCTTAGAGCCTTTTGCCAGATGCTTTCAAGTGCCCTTTGCTCAGCCAAAGCGATCATGTGGTATTAAAACACACACACACACGCACATTATTGCTCAAAGAAGTAGGAAAGTGGGGGAAGAAACCATCATGACTGCAACAAGAATTGAAATGTTTGTAAATGAATTAAGCTAGTGTCTATCATCCTTTATTAGGCTGATCTCTTACGGAAAAAAAAAATAAGGTCACAACACAGAAGATTTCCCTTGCTTCCTGGAATTCTTACTTCTTTTTTCACTCTGATAACATTGTGTGTGTGAGAGAGAGAGAGAGAGAATCTGAGCTGGAATTCCTTCCCCCACACAATCCTGGGAGAATGCCTACAGCATGATCTCAGATGTTCAGGCAACATTGTGCATGGTGTCATACACTTCCACAAGCAAATTCACAGTGACGTTAAGGAAAGAGAAACAGGAGTATAATCCACCGGAAAGTTCTTCCAAACTGAAAGGCACAGGGGATGCAAATGTTCCACCAAATCTGTCCCAAGATCTTCATTCCCAAGGAGGGAAGGGAGTATATTTTTAATTATGTTTTACTATTCGATAAGTTTTAAGCTTATTGTAACCCACCCTGGGACCATTCGGTGAAGGGCGGGATATAAATTTTTTAAATAAATAATAAATATGATGGAGGGCTTTGAAGAAAATTCCTCTCAAATTCTTTGGCTTATAAACTGGCAAACTGGCCTTGGGGCGCATTTCAACTAGCGTTTTAGTCCGCCTTGAATTTGGCTCGAGTCCCCGCCATCCCAAAAATGTCTTGAAGGGATTAGCCATTTCTGCAGACTAAACATCCCAAAAGCCGGGGAATTCCTGTTTGGATTATAACAGGACTCGCTGCTGAATCTGGGAATAATCTGAATATTTATCAGTGGGAACGCAGTGGGTCTTTGGGGGTATTCCCTGCCTGAAAGGGGGGAAGGAGAAGGGGCTGACAAGAGATTATTTTTTAGTAAATAAAGATTGTGGATGTCACTGGCCACGCCGTGGCCTCCCACCATCATGCCGATCTCCACCACCATCCACCATTTGCCTTCCCCTGTTCCTCCTGTCATGTCTCCTGCCTTTGCTTTGCCTTCCTCACCTCGTTCCTCTTGCTGTTCTCTCCCACTGTGGAGAGCGACACCGTCGCTTCCTTGTTGCCCTCCTCCTCTTCCTCTGCATGTGGGGCGGCTGATCCGCGCACCATGAACGGCAGCCACAGCAGCCACAACCTATTCCCAGAGATCATGGAGCACGACCAAGCAAGCATTGGGGGCAGGGTTTGGGACACCTGCCCCATGAAGCCAGGGTGCCCAATTGCTGGGTGCATGGGGAGGGGGCCCTGCTGACGGGAGGAGAGAGGGAAGGGCATTTCTTCCCTGCCAGCCCAAATTAAAACATGACAGTTGGGATGACGGGAAGGAGCCCTCGGTGCCGGTTTTAAAAAATCCAGGTTAAAACCCAGACTTTTTTGCCCAGACAACTAGCCCTTGGAGTCTAATGCGATGTACTCCCACAGAGGGGCAGCTGGTCCGTGAGGGCTGGGAGTTGGAGACCACACTCCTTTTCTCCTTAGTGTCGGCCTCAGTTCAGGTCTGGCTAAGGCCGTTCTCAACCTTCCTAATGCCGCGACCCCTTAATGCAGTTCCTCATGTTGTGGAGACCCCCAACCATGAGGGAGGGGCAGCTGGGAGGGGGGAAGGAGGGGCAGCAGGAGACTTGTTGCGACCCCTCTGAAAGGGTAGTTTGACCCCCAAAGGGGTCCCAACCCACAGGTTGAGAACCACTGGGCTAAGGGGTGCGTATAATCCACCGTCTTCACTGGGATCGGAACTGCTGCTGGATAGTTTCTTGTGTGTAGCTGCTGCTGTCCTAAGCACTATGGAGGGACAGAAGACGGGAGCGAGGGAGCGAGGGAGGCTGATGAGAGATGACAGATGGGAGGGAGGCAGCAGGCATGAAAGTCAAACACATGCTGAGGGATCCCTGAGCATGTCTGGTGGGCCACAGTGAGCGGTAGACCCAGCTTCCCTTTTATAGTCACTTCTCCCATCATTAGCTGGGGATACCAACTTTTCCCTTCTTTTCTGTAGCCAAACAGGCCTGTTCCTCACTTGCTTTCCCTTCGTCCCACCGTCTTTTTATTGCTGTTAACGCCACCATCCTGTTGTTATGATGTGCTGATTGTGCAACCCACCAGAGTTTGGGTTCATAGCACATTCAAATCCCGTTGTACTTTTTTATACACTTGGGCAACTGTTATTTTGTCTGTCCTGATGTCTTCCAAATAGTTCTTGACTTTCTTTGATAACTTTGAAACCCATTGGACTTCAGTTAGCGGGTTTTCATATTTTGTGATCTTCACCAGTTGTGTAACCTTGCAGGTGTTGGTTGCTGCTGCTGCTTTTCTTTCCAGCTTTCCAACTGATTTTTCAAGAACATTTGATCCCACTAGTACTTAAAATTAAATATAACAAACGAGCCGTTCCTTCAATCTTAGATTATCCCACAGGAAAACAACTTACCTGCTTCTCTTTCCGCCATTGCTGAGAATTAGGGGGAGGGGGGAGTGCCACAAAATTATTCTCATCTGGATTCTTAATACTGTTATCATTTTAAATGGCTGCATCAGCTGCTGATTTTTATGCTAAAACGGAGTTGGAAGCAAGGTGGATTGGAAAGTGATAACTTGCGCAAAAGTAGACTATCTGGGTACCGATCCTAGCTGGCACACCCCGCTGCAGAGCAGCCAGTCCCTGCAGACCCCGTCTCCATTGTGATCCATACAGATGCTGGGCAGATGTCTAGGCAACTAGCCTCCTGGGGGGGAAGGCTCTTCAAATACTGCGCGGGCAGATGCTGTCCACACAGCATCTGGCCTCCATTACCACTGGGTGTTCCATGCAAGGGAGCAGTACAGTTCCAAGTGATATTGCTTTTTGAAAGTGTGTTCCTGTGGTTGTTGAGGAAGCATTTTTTCCCCAGTACTTTCTGCTGACAGAGGCTGCAATCCCACTTAAGTTTTTTTAAAACAAAACAAAGCTAAACCCGATGCAAATGCGCATTCTGGCCTTTTCCTTTTTTTTTTTCTCCCATTTTAAATTGCAGTCAACCCCGATGCTGTTCCCACAGAAAACCATCCAAAAAAGCATTGGGGAAAGTGCATCTTTTTCTCCCTGCCCTATGCCAGTCTCCTGATTGGGTTTGCTAACATGATGTGGCTAAGGGTGGGGAATTCCAGCTCCATCCTTTGATCCTATACCCAGCCTCTTTTGCGCAAATCTGTAATTTCAAACTAGGGATTCCCCCACGACCACAGGGATCACTTCAACAATGTTTCAGTGTTGTGCAAAATCACCTCCCTAAGCCTCCATCGCTCACACTTTCCCCTTCCTTTCTTCTTTTTTGTGCCTTTCTCCTCTCTTCTTGCCCACTCACTTTGCTGCTATGTCCTTCCGTTCTGAAAGTGGACTGAAGCTGGATTAAAACTTTGGTGTACAACCCACTGAATCTTTGCCTGAAAATGGACCATGTCTTGCATCCTTCAGCTTAAGGTGATGTACATTCTTGCTGTGTTCATTGAAACTAACACAAATCCCTTTAAAGGGTATTGGATTCCACCCTTCACACAAAGAAGAGGATGTTTCTCAACGCCTGTCTTGTACCTGCCATAGAAAATCTTGCCTTTTGTTGCACTGATGGGATTAGAGATGGTTCTTGTCCCCACAGAGTTTATTTTAGAGAGGGGAAATAAGCAGGAGCTGTCGGAAGAAGGAACAGCAGGAAGAAGTCAGAAACCTTCTCTGCATTGGAAGTGGCCCATCAAAGCATCTTGGGTTGTTCTGAATTCTCTCAAGAAGTGACAAAATCAACAGGGATAATTCGAGGAGAACCACGATTCACAAGGGCTGCGTGAGCAATGTCCAATGCCCAATGCCATTCAAATTCGAATAGAATGTCTTCACATTTGAATTTAAACATTCAAATGATTCGAAACATTCAAATGTATGAATGAATGTATGAATCTCATGCGTATCTGTATGCATTTGCGCTTATAATACAGGAGAAAAATGGGATGCATTCAGGATAAAACGGGATGCGTACGAAATGCGTACAGATATGTATAACACATACAAATGTTGTATCTTCAGGTTCGAATCTAACATTTGAACAAATAGATTCTAAAGTATTCAAATTGCATCTGATTTTGTTGCATTGAGATTCTAAGCATTCGAATCGAATCAAATGTTTTGACATTTGATTTGACTCGAATTCAAACGCACAAAACAAATTGTGCACATCCCTCATCCAGTTCATTATATCTGCTGTCCTTTCTCTTCCCTCTGAAGCAGTGGTTCTCAACCTGTGGATCGGGACCCCTTTGGGGTCGATCTACTCTTTCACAAGGGTCGTCTAAGACCATCGGAAAACACATAGGAACCGAGACGCTGCTCCTGTATCCGTCTCCAGGAGGGTCTGCCCACATGCAGATACGCCCACATACGAGTACTTGGCATGATGACATCATGGCGCCAACCGCATCACATGGACCCCATACAAATACAGTAGAGAGCAGCAGCATTGGAGGTAAAACAACATTTTTATATTCAGATGTGGTTGATGTGAATACTATGCTTTAATTATGTTCAGTTTGTAACAGTGAAAATACATCCTGCATATCAGATATTTACATAATGATTCATAACAGTAGCAAAATTACAGTTATGAAGTAGCAACAAAAATAATTTTATAGTTGGGGCTTAGGGTTAGGGTTAGGTTGGGAGTCAACACAAGATGAGGAACTGTATTAAAGGGTCACGGCATTAGGAAGGTTGAGAACCACTGCATCAGGAGATGTCTTCGTGGGATGTGGGCACAGAATGATAGGAAACACTGGTTTGGCTGCAGCGTAGCAGCATTGCTAGACTGTCCCATGTGAGATAGATGCCCGCGGGCAGAGTGGATTGAGAGGCAAAGAATCGGTGTCTTGTTTACGCCGAAAATGGCCCAGGCGGCCAGCGACCCAAATACATCCCCAGTACCATGTAAGATGGTACATCAGAAGCATCTGAAGTGGAAAGCCTTCCATTTGTTCCCAGTTTGGGTCTATTATTCGTGCTAACTCCACTGCTGTTATGACTTTACTGCTCGAAGCAACATCTTTTTAAAATGGGAAATCTTATTAGTGGCGAAAGAAGAGATGACAACATCTTCTTTAGAAAACAACGTGAAAATTGGCCACTTAGTCTTCCCACAGAATGCGTGGACTTTGAAGAAGACAAGCAAAGGGTTTAATATGCTAAACAGGCTGGTGATCCAACCTAGACAATAGACACTTCCAGCCTCTTTGCCTCCAGAATTCCATCACTTTTCTCTGCACCCTGCAGTTAGTCAGGTGGGAAGGGGGGGGGGAATAGAGACTGCAGATATATTTGGCTTCTCAGGAGCAGGTGGGAGGCAGAATGGATCTGTGGCTTCTCCTTGGTCTCTCTCTTTGGAAGTAACAAAACCAAAAGGCTTTGCCTGGAGGTGAACATCAATCATGATGTTCTACAGTTAGCATAGCAATGACTGTGAGAGAGGCTGCTGGAAAGCAAGGCCTGGACTTTACACGTGGTTTAGGTGAGAACCTAAGAGGAGTCCTGCTGGATCAGGCCACAGTCCATCTAGTCCATCATCCTGTCCCACACAGTGGGCCAACAATTGCCCATGGGCATCTCAAGCAGAAGATAAGGGCGAAACCTTCTCCTGAGCCAGTGTGGTCTAGTGGTTCAGGAGTCAAGACTCTTATCTGGGAATTTTGGGTGATTCTGCCCTCCACCATGAATCCAGTTGCGTGACCCTGGGCTAGTCACAGCTCTCTTCTGAGCTTTCACAGCCCCACTCACCTCACAGAGTGTTCTGTTGTGGGGAGAAGAATAGAAAAGCTTTGTCAGCCACTTTGAGTCCCCTTAAATGGGTGAGAAAATCAGGGAAGAAAAGCCAACTCTTCTTCTTCTTCTTCTTCTTGCTCTTGAATTCCTGCAAAGGCCTTTGAGGCATCCTGCCTGTATGCCTCTCCAACCTGGAAGCAGTACCTGTCCTAGGCATCCATTCAAGAAGGCACTGATAAACCCATCGATACAGCCAGAGTTCTTATCTCTCTGATTCCTTTGAAACACCCAGAATTGACCTAAATCCTAGTTTAGGTGGATATGCCAGGTTGGCTGTTGTGGGGATATACCTTAAACAAGCTGACACAGCATGCCATCCCAGAGTTAGATTTCAGTGCAGCTTTAGAAAGGAGTGCAAATGAGCTGCTAAAATTATTGCAGTAGACTGCAATATTTTTAGCACTATCCATATTTTCTCTCTTTCACTGGAACGCAAGGCATGCCCTGCTGCATGGATCCAGTAGCTGGTTCTCACAGTGGCCAACCAGCTGAAAATGGGAGCCAACAAGGAGAGCATAGGAATATTCCTCCCCCCCCCCGCCCCCGTGCCCCTTCTCCTAGCAGCTGGCCTTTAGAGACGCCGGTCCTGCCTAGGCCAGAAGAGTCATGGGGCAGGTGCCATGTGCAGGTGCCATGTGCCCAACACTACTGCCCTCACATTTACCTGCCTGAGCTTTCACTTTGGGTGCATTTTTTCCTTGCACAAGCAAACTGAGAGGCAGGGCAATTGAGCATAAATTTAGTGCAACTCCCTCACATCTTTGCACGCTCAAAGGGTGCACCATTGCTGGCGCAAGAGGTCATCTCGGGAGCTTTTGATAGAATTAATCATCGTTTCCCAAACTGTGAGCCTAGTAGTTAAGGAGCCAGACTCTTATCTGGGAATACTGGGTTTGATTCCGCACTCCCCCATGAAGTCAGCTGGGTGACCTTGGGCTAGTCACAGCTCTCTTCTGAGCTCTCACAGCCCCACCTACCTCACAGGGTTTCTATTGTGGGGAGAAGGTGGTTTCTCAGCTGCTTTGAGTCCCCTGAAATGGGCGAGAAAAGCAGGGTAGAAAAGCCAACTCTTCTTCTTCTTCCTGTTCCTCCACATGGCCTTTAGTACGTGACACCCATCCCTCCAGATTCTACTTGATTGCTTGATTGAATCTATAATCCACTCTTCTCTGAAGATCTTTGGCCCACAACAAGAAGATAACGAGCTTATCTTCTGTTGCTGCAGAGGTCGTTCACAGGTTTGGACAAGGTTATCCTCTGTGTGTGAGGACCTGCTGTTGGCTACATGGGCCTCACACTGCTATGTTGCTTAGGCTGCGGTCACACCTAAGGTTTAATCCGGCTTCAGTCCACCTTCAGAGCAAGACAACACATCGGCAAAATGGCCAGTCATTTTCTTTCCACATTATCTGAACCAAAGGTGAATTTTCTGAGTTATTCAACACTAGGGATATGTAGAAATATTAGAAACATTCGAAATCAAATCAAATCATCCATCCAAATTCAAAGCAAATGTCTATACATTTCAATCTAAACATTCAAACAAATTTCAGATTTTTGAATCTATTCGTTCAAATTATGTGGGCATTCCATATGTGTACAGGTGCATACGCAATGCATACTTGGAAGTACACATCTTTCCCGCATCCGTACACATTTGTATGGACAAAAACGGGATGCATACGGGATACGTACGTGTGTGTATGGATGCACACGGGATGCCTTTTCTCCTTTCCTGTATGGCCCTTTCCTTACCTACATTCTTTAATCCAGATCAATGGGAAAGAAGTAGCCCGGGCCACCAATCCAGACCAAGGGGAGCACGAGTTTTACTCTCCGCTTTCACAACCATGATGGCTGGATGTCAACTAACAAGACACAGCTTCATCTGGAACGATGCAGAGGTGGCATTAAGTGAAGACATTGGAAGAGACTGATCCTACAAAAATCTGCTTTTTGCAGCCCACACAAGAGTCCACAGGGTCTTGTTATTTGCTTAGCCTGCTGTTCGCTGAAGGTAAACAACTCCATCCAGAGGTCCTTTGGTTAAAAGGAGACCAGATTTGGTATATGGAGTGTTTTGGAGGGCATTGCACCTAGCCCCACCCCAAAGAATCAGTTCCATCATTTGGATGTATTTATTTGCTTTTAAAACTTTTTTTTTTCATGCAATGACCTGTATTTGTGTATTGTTATACACAAATAGATACCGAAGCTGAAATTCGAATAGTGATCAAGTAATTCATATGTAACTTTATTCCTTCCACATTTTGAGCAAACTGCCTGAAAAGCAGAGGATGCCCAATGAATCCCCAGTCTCTCCCTGGAAGTAGGCAATGGCAAACCACTCCTGCATCCCTGCGTAGAAAACTGGAGAGTGATGACCATGGGGTCTGGGAGTGGCTGTAGCTGAGCGATAAAGCACAGAGCCTGGACAGCAGAGGGTTGCCGGTTCTATCCCCAGATTCTCCCCAGAATTAAGCAATGGCAAACCACTCCTGCATCCCTGCCTAGAAAACTGGAGAGTGATGACCATGGAGTCTGGAAGTGGCTGCTGCTGAGCGATAAAGCACAGAGCCTGGGCAGCAGAGGGTTGCCGGTTCTATCCCCAGCTTCTCCCTAGAATTAAGCAATGGCAAACCACTTCTACATCCCTGCCAAGAAAACTGCACAGAGATGCCTCTGGAGGTGCCCATTCAGCTAACCAGGAGCTGGCCACAATTTGAACAAACACCATGAAGCCTCAGACTGTTGCAACAACATCATTGGTTGAAATTCAGGTTTGGAAGGTGACATCTTATTTGTTTGTTTGTCCGCCCGCCCGCCCACCCGTCTGTCTGTCTGTCCATCCACCCATCCTGCCCTATACCCAAGGGTCTCAGGGTGGGTTACAACATATAAAATAAACCCATTAAAGCCATATTAAACATATAAAACCATAACAGTGCCTGGATATTGGGGGGTGGGGAGAAGCTATTCTCTCCAGACTGAAAATGTAAGGCCTCCAGACCCATCGGTATCCCCTGCCTGTGTACATTTTGGTGGTCCATCAACCCAAAATCCCTCCAACATGCCAAATACCACAGTGTTCCTCTGATCAAATACAAGCACCTACTATCAGCCGTCAGATATTATACTCAGATGCCCAGCGCATCTCGGAATTTCTGAGTAAATATTTGAATGCTGCACTTTGGATCTCTCAGAAACGTTTTGCAAATGCTTTTGACAATACCAGTGACCTCCAGCAGTCAATGCACCATGGTGGATTTGCCAGTGGTTCTCAGGCTATGTTTCCACTGGTCAAAAAAAAAATCCAGGTTTTAACACAGATTTTTTTTTTTTACCAGTGCTGAGGGCTCCCTGCAGCTTTCCTGCCCCGTTCCTCCGTCTTTCGTTGTCATCCTGTCGCTTGCCTTCCCCAGCATTCTGAACAGACGGAGGAAAGGGGCAAAGGGAAAGGCAAGCGCCGGGAGAGAGATGAGGAAAGACTGGATGAAAGGGGTGGGGAGGAAAGGCAAGCACTGGGGTAGGGGGCAGTGAGAAGGTAAATGGCGGGGTGGGGGGGTGGAGGAGATCGATACGGGCAGTATTCCCATTAATAAATATTCAGATTTAAACAGGATTCTGCAGTGAGTCCTGAACAAATCTGAACAAAGATTCTCTGGATTATCGGACATACGGGCCGCAGAAACGGGGAATCCCGTCAAAGGTTCATGACGTTGGACCCTCAAGCCGGATTCAGGCCAGACCAAAGGGCCAGTGGAAACGGACCCTGAAACAGAAGTTCTCGCTCCGTTTCTTCCCTTTACCAGTTGCTGATTTGTTCTGATTCTTAGCCGGCTTTTGCAGGGTTTGCTTTTCACTTAGAACTTTCCCCTCCTTTATTATTCCTTTTTCTCCCCCACTCACCCACCCCGCCCAATGATTTGAAAATTTGCACAGTTTGTGGAGCAACCATTCTGTAAAGTGGAGCCATCATCCATGCAAGACCTCTGTGATCCCAAAATCCTAGCAAACTTTCCCACAATCAGTTGGATGCCGGCTGCTCAGAACTAACTTGGACCCTACATTAGGGATGCGCGTGAATATCCGTAGGCATTTGAAATCCGATCGAATGTGCCAAATTTCAACCTTCGAACTCGAATAGGATGCCCTGAAATTCAAATATAAACATTTGAATCGAATTTTGAATTTCGGATCTATTCATTTGAATCTTCCGGACATTTGTATGTTTACGGGTTCGTACATGATGCGTACTTGAAGACCCGCATCTTTCCCACATCCATGCACATCTGTACGGATCCATACGGGACGAAAATGGACCGCATATGAGATAACTACGAGATGCATACGGACATGTACAGATGCGTACAGATGTGGGGAAGATGTGTACGTGCACGTAGGAATGTTTCTGACATTCGTATGTGCAGATTAGAATCAAAAATTCAAAGGAACAGATTCGAATTTGGAAAAGAACGAATCAAATCTTGTTAAATTAGAATTTAACAGATTCGGATCGAATTGAACTTTCAAGTATCCGATTTGATTGGAATAGAATGTCAAAAAAACCATTCGTGCCCATTTCTACCCTACATTCCCTGGGGTTTGCTTGGAGCTCCCTTGAGGTCCTGTTGATTGTCCCTGGAGCGCTGTGTTCTAAGCCAGCGTGGCAGACCCCAAAGGGCAGCCGGAAAGGACCCACCGCAGGGCCACCGTGGAACACACACACACCCCGCCCCCCAGGGCTGCATTCACACCTAAATTTTAATCTAGACTCAGTCTGCTTTCAGACAGAGAGAACGCATCCACAAAGGGACAGGCTGATTTCTTTCAGCATCGTCTAAAAAGGTGGAAAGAAAACTATCGTCCACTTTGCCGAAGGGCTTCTCTGCTCCGAAGGTGGACCGAAGTTGGATTAAAACGTCGGCGTGAATGCAGTCTACACGCAGGCTGCGGGCTTCTCCTGCCCAGCCGGCTCCCTTGCGGTGCCAGCGGCAGGCAGTGCCAAAGCCCAGCCTTACGGTGCTGGGAGAGCCCTGCACCCTTGGCGGCTCCACCCTCCACGGTCCGCGGGGGCAGGGCGAGAGAGTGCGGATCGCGCTTGGTTCCAGTGGGTTTGGCAGCCGTCAGAAAGACTTCCGAGCTTTGGGCAGCCACCTGTATAAATAGCACCGTGGGAGAGGAGGCAAAAGGGACGCGCTGTACTGCCCGGGCTGGTTAGGTCACCTGGATTCACCTAAGCGAGGGGGCGGAGGGACAGGGAGGAGGAGGAGGAGGAGGCAAACCGGTCCTGTGGCCACTTCGCTGAGAGTCACAGCAGGCCACTCGGGCAAGGAGGGGGGGGGGGCAGAGCTTGACTTTTTGGCCCGGACTGTTAAGCCTGACTTCAGCAGCTGGCAGAGTCTTGTCCAGCTGGCCCCACCAAAGTGGCAACCCGCAGGTGGCGCTTCCAGAAGCGATCTGTCCCTGGGAACCTGTGTGTGGGAGGGGGGGGGAGAACGGGTACAGATGGGCGGGGTGCTTAGCGGGGTGCACTCCACGATCACGTGGCTTTGATCTGGACGGGGTGCTTTAGGAAAAGGAGCTGCCCGCCTCTGGATATGGTGGGGGGGGGGCTGCCCCGTCCCGTGCTTTTAAGAGGAGGCGGTCCGGGAGGGAGGAGCGCGCCCCCCCCCGCACGTTTCCCTTTCTCTTCGGGCAGGGCAGCAGGGATTCAGCAGGCAGAGAGGATGTGGCGCACAAGCTAAAGGGGGGGGGGGTAAAATCAACCGCTAGAAGAACAGTGAGATCAATTGCCCACCCCCACCCCCGGTGGCACGAGGAAGAAAGGCGGCTCAGGATCAGGGCTACGTCGGATGAAGATGGGGAGCCCCGGAAACTTTGAACTGCGGGGGGGGGGGGAAGGACCCGCCCCCTCCTCCCCGAGCGCCTCTGCTGCGCTGTCGTCGAGGGGTGGGCAGGACTGGCTCCCTCCCCTCCCCACGTCCCGTATGCGCGTCTTCTCGTCTTCTTCCCGTCCTGGTCGGCGTCGTCGAGGATCGAGCCGGCCGAGCGCCGCCGCCTTCGCGTGCAGCCGCCGCTGGTGCCGCGGGCGGACGGGCGGGCGGCGTGAGAGCGAGTGCGGGTGCGTGTGGCGCCGCCGGTTGGCCTGCGCGCGTGTCTCCTCCCCCCCGAGTGACACAGCGCCTCGCGGTGCCCTATCGGGGACTCCAAGCCCGCAAACTCCACCTCTGAGCGAGGCGACGGGGGGCGAGCGAGACGAGAGCCGAGCGCGGCGGCGGCGGCGGCGGCGGCGAGCAGGAGGAGGCGGAGGAGGAGGCGGCGAGCGGTGCGCGACGGAGCCGGAGCCGGAGGAGCCGGAGCGTGAATCATTCGCCGCCGCCGCCGCCGCGATGAACTTGTCGGGAACCTAAAGGGACGGAGGAGGGAGCCGGAGCGCATCGGCATCACATCGGCATTGGGGGCGGCGAGGAAGGGCCGAGGGGGAGGCAGCACCGCGCACACGCGCCGCCGCCGCCACCCAGCCAGGAGCCGCGCGAGTCCCTCTCCCTAGCCCGCCCCCCTTCTCCGTGGAGCCCCCCCTCCCCCCCCGGCTGGCTTTCGACTCGCCCGCCCGCCCGCCGGCTCTGCGCTTGGGTTTGGGTTCGGGCCAGGACCGTCAAACTGGATTTAAAAGCTGGTGGGTCGCCAGTCCAAGATGCTTCTGGTTTCCCCGCGGGTAGAAGCACCACGCATGGAGCCGCATCTTCCAGTAAGTAGGCGGGGAGGGGGGCGGCTGGGGTGGTGGTGGCAGGCAGGCTGGCTGGCTGGCTGGCTGCCTCCTCCGACCGGCCGGGTTCGTGGGCGCCGCCACTCAGAGGCCCCTGCCTGCTGGCCTCGCGGACTGTGCCAAGGAGCGCCGCGCTCGCCCGTCCTGGACGCCGTTGCGGGGGATCAGCCCGGGGGCCCGACGGATGGGCTCCGGTGAGGCTGAGAAGCGGGGGGAGGGGGCGAGGGAGGAGAGCCGGGGGGGCGGGAAAGGGCGCCGGGGGGGCGGGTTCCGCACTGGCTCCCGATCCTCCTTTTTGTTCTTGTTGGTTGTTGTTCGCTGGGTCGGTCCGTGGCCGTTGCGCGATCGGCGGCGTCGGTTTCGGTGCTCTCCCTCCGTCTGCGGGCGGGGTTCCCCTTCCCCCCCCCACGCCCCCTTCGGCCTCCCCCGGGATCCCCTCCCGGAGCACGGCCGCCGCAGCTGCGGGGTCGGGTGGCCAGACTGCGCGGCGGCTCCGGAGGGCGGCGGGACGGGCGGGCGGGCGAGGCGGGGGACCGGGCAGGCGGAGCCAGGGGCGCCTCGCTCAGGAAGGCGGCCGGAGTCGGACCCGCGCCGGCGGCAGACAAAAGTGCAGCCGCCCCAGCCCGTCTGCCCGGGGAGCGAGAGCAGCTGCCGCCGGCGCGGCGGGCAGGAAAGGGGCAGCGCCCTCCCCTGCCCCCTCCCCACGAGCCTGGCATAGTTCGGGGCTTTGGAGGCAGAGATCCGGCGCCCCTCCGCCCGCCCGCCCGCCCCCCCGCCAGGCCGGCTCTGTTGGACGGCGCCCCGTCCTGCCCGCTTGAAGGGGAAGGGGCACGGGCAGCGACCCCCGGCCGGCCGGCCGGCCAGTCGCCCGGCCGGGCTCCTCGTCCTCCTTCTGCGCCGGATGCAAAGCGATCCGAGGGCTCCGACAGGGCTGTGAACGGAGGGCCGCCCGAGCAAGCCGGAGGTTTACGTCGGTGCGCACCGTCTGCGGATGACGATGCCCCGTTTGGACGTGAAAAATGTGTCTCGAAATCCCGTCTGAGAGAGGGGAGGGGAGGGGGAGGGGGGTCTCTCTCTTCCTGGCCTGGCGGGATCTCGCCTCGCTTCTCCAAGAAGATGAAACGCTGTTTGCACGGACAGGAAACCTAATAGGATTAGAAGCCTCCCGCAACCCTCCCCGTCGGGCGACTCCTCGAAGCTGTTGTGCCGCCGCCTCCCCCGCTCCCTCCCTCCCTCCAGTCCGGGGGGGAGGGAGGGAAACTGCTGCTTTTCTGCCCTGATGCTGGCGGGAGGGGGGGGGGGGAGGAGGCGCTTGTCTTTTTAAACTTCGATCAAACAGGAACAAAAACCAAGTTGAGGAAATGATGCTCCTTTGCAAGGTCTCTCTCTCTCTCTCCCCCCACCGGCCAGTGATGGATGATTGGGCGGTCTGGACGGGAAGCCCGGGCGCCACGAGAGGGGGACGGGTGCTTGCCCAGCGCAAGGGGTCAAGGAGCCTCCAAGTTGCTGTTCTGAGCCGGTTTGGACTAATGATCAAGGAGCCGGACCCTCACGTCTTTGCATGCTCAAAGGGCGCACCATGGCTGGCGCAAGACGCCATCTGGGGAGCTTTTGATGGAATTAATCATCATTTCCCAAACTGTGAGCCAGTTTGGCCTAGTAGTTAAGGAGCCGGACTCTTATCTGGGAATACCGGGTTTGATTCCACACTCCTCCACGAAGCCAGCTGGGTGACCTTGGGCCAGTCACAGCTCCCTCTCTGAGCTCTCCCAGCCCCACCTACCTCACAGGGTGTCTCTTGTGGAGAGAAGACCGGAAGGTTTGTCAGCCGCTTTGAGTCCCCTTAAATGGGTGAGAAAAGTGGGACATAAAAACCAACTATTCTTTTTTTTCCTCCACGAAGCCAGCTGGGTGACCTTGGGCCAGTCACAGCTTTCTTTCTGAGCTCGCACAGTCCCAGCTGCCTCACTGGGTGCCTGTTGTGGGGAGGAGAACAGGAAGCTTTGTCAGCTGCTTTGAGTCCCCTTCAACGGGTGAGAAAAGTGGGGTAGAAAAGCCGACTCTTCTTCTCTGTTTGCCCTGCTGGGAGCTTTTATGGCAGGGTTGGGTTGCACTTTTCCCCTCTCGAGCTTGGTTTATTTTGCAGTTGTAGCTCAAGGCAGCAGCTCTCTGCCACCACTCTACACAACAGCCCCTCGAGGCTGGTCACCCCCTGGAGCCGGTGAGCCCAAGGACATAAGAGGAGCCCTGCTGGGTCAGGCTGCAGCCTGTCTACTCCAGCACCCTGTCTCACAAGGTTAGCCCACCATTTGCTTCTGGGCACCTCAAGCAGAAGCCAAGGGGGGAAACCTGCGCTCGGATCCCACCAAGGCTTGAGGGGCCTCCTGCCTGCGCCCCCAGCCTCGCCAGCGATTTCCCAATGGCTGCTCATGAGGCTTTGGAAGCTACTGTACTCAGGTGCTAACTCAGTACTCCAGCTACTACATCAACATTTGGGATACTGTAAATTCTGGCGTATAAGACTACTTTTTAACCCAGGAAAAATCTTCTCAAAAGCCGGGGGTCGTCTTATACGCCGGGTGTCATCTTCTTATATGGCGAGTATATCCCAAATTCTATATTTTATCTGGAAAAGTTGGGGGCCGTCTTATACGCCCAGTCATCTTATATGCGGAAATATACGGTAAGCACTGGGTGACAGAGATATTTCCCCTCTTCCTCTCCCTCCTCCTCCCCCCCAAGAATCAGAAATGCTTTGATACCAGTTCGACTTCACCATCGGCGATCCTGTTTATGCTGCGGTAGAATATGGACAAGATTAATAATAATGTTAGGTGTTCCAACCTAGCAAAGCCCTGGACAGAGAGAGGGTGGAACCAGTTGCCGCAAATCCTCAAATTGGAGCACTTCTTTCTTTCTTTCTTTCTTTCTTTCTTTCTTTCTTTCTTTCTTTCTTTCTTTCTTTCTTTCTTTCTTTCTTTCTTTCTTTCTTTCTTTCTTTCTTTCTTTCTTTCTTTCTTTCTTTCTTCCTTCCTTCCTTCCTTCCTTCCTTCCTTCCTTCCTTCCTTCCTTCCTTCCTTCCTTCCTTCCTTCCTTCCTCTCTCCCTCCCTCTCTTCCTCCCTCTCTCCCTCCCTCTCTCCCTCCCTCTCTTCCTTCCTTCCTTTCTTCCTCCCTTCCTTCCTCCCTTCCTCCCTCTCTTCCTTTCTTCCTCCCTCCCTCCCTCCCTCCCTCTCTTCCTTTCTTCCTCCCTCCCTTCCTTCCTCCCTCTCTTCCTTCCTTCCTTCCTCCCTCCCTCCCTTCCTTCCTCCCTCCCTTCCTTCCTTTCTTCCTCCCTCCCTCCCTCCCTTTCTCTCTCTCTCCCTCCCTCCCTCCTTAGCGTTATGTTTTTCCCTATTGGCAAAAAATAAAAACACAGTGCACGCCACTCATGCTGACTCACTTAAAGTTGAAAAAAAGAGAGAGAGGACAGACAGTCAGAAAGAGAGAAAGAAAAGGTTTTTTGATTTCTCGCCCTGTGATTAAGAGGTGAGTTGGAGCCGGAGCCGCTTTCTGCGGGGTAAACAAGTGATTCTCCTCCCCAGCTGTCTCGCTGGTTTAACCCAAAGGACGAGCCGGCCGGCTGGCTGGCTGTTGCTGCTTCTGCTATGTTGAGCCAATTAATTACGAGGATCTCTTCTGCCTCCATGTCTCCCCCATTCCCCCCCTCCCTCCCTCCCTCCCTGCTTGGGTCGTGGTGGCAAGGCTGGCAGGGAGGCCGTAGAGGGGACTTTGGGGTGGGCGTGAGGCCAGCCTTTGGGCGCTGCTGTGGCTGAAGTTGGGTGGCGTGCTTTTGTTAGGGGGCTGTTGAAGAGCGTGAGTCCCTGTGCTGTAGGGCGATTTCGTAACCAGGGTGACTTTGGGGAGGGGGGAGAATTTGCCTCCTTGTGGGGTGGCGGGGAGGAGGAGGGTGGCCGGTCCCCTTGGAAGAATCCCCTTTCTTTTCATTGTCCTTTTTTCTTCCTGGAATAATAAATTGAAAAGCTTCTTCCTTCCTTCCTTCCTTCCTTCCTTCCTTCCTTCCTTCCTTCCTTCCTTCCTTCCTTCCTTCCTTTCCTACCTTTCTTTTTTTCTTTCTTTCCTCCCTTTCCTCCCTTTTTCTTTCTTTCTTTTCTCCCTTTCCTTCCTTCCTTTCCTCCCTTTCTTTTTCTTTCTTCCTTTCCTCCCTTTCTTTTTCTTTCTTTCCTCCCTTTCTTTTTTCTTTCTTTCTTCCCTTTCCTCCCTTTTTCTTTCTTTCTTTCCTCCCTTTCCTCCCTTTCTTTTTCTTTCTTTCTTTCCTCCCTTTCCTTCCTCCCTTTCCTCCCTTTCTTTTTTCTTTCCTTCCTTCCTTCCTTTCCTTCCTTCCTTTTTTTCTTTCTTTCCTACCTTTCTTCCCTCCCTCCCTCTCCAGCAGGCTGAGAGGGAGGGGAAGGCGCCGCAGCAGCAGTCTGCAAAGGATCCTGGCGTTTGTAACAGGAGATTAATCAGTTGCAGGGAAGTCTGTGTTGCCATCCAGCACCATCAGGGCAGCGTTTCCCTTCCTTGCAATTTGCAAGGGCTCCCTGGGGGGGGGGGGAGAAGGCCAGGTTCTCCTCTGCTTGCGGAAAATAAAACAGTATCTCTGCAGCATCTCCAGAAGTGTAACCCTTTCCACCACTACCTCTCCCCCCCCCCCCAAAAAAAAGGGGTGATGGAACATGACTTCTGGCATGGAAGTCCCCACTACGACCACCTGTGCCTTGGTGTTTGTTCTGCCCGCAGGGTTTGGAAAGGTGGAGATTGAGACATGATCTAATCATTCTGGTTCCCCCCAAGCCCCCCTCCCCTCCCCCCCACCCGACCATGCCTGCTTCTCTCTCTGATCTTCTTTTCTTGCCTCCTGTTCTTTCTTTTCCAGTCTTGGGGCAGGTCTGGTTTTTGTTTTTATTCGAGATCCAGGGTTGCAAGTCTTGCTGGAAAGTGTTTTTGTGCTGCACTGGGAAAGGGGAAGCAGTCTGTAGAGAGACAAAAGGGACAAATGTGTCTTCCTCCCCGCCCGCCCCAAAAATCCATAGCTGGATTTATACAGAAGAGAGAGACTCAGCCTCCAGTGGAGCCACGGCCTCCTTTTCTCCAGGGCGAGCGCAGAGAAAGCCTGGGCTCGCCTTCCGAAAATCATCATCTCCATCCCTGGTTGTTGCACACGGTGGGAGAAGCTGATATCAGTGGCCACTGGGTCACCAGGGCAGGTGAAGATATTTCACACTCAGCTCTGGGGCCGGCAGTTGTGAGCCGCGTGCCTGACCATGCCTCACCCCAGCCCCAAAGGGACAACCGTAGGCCTCCTTTGCTTCTTAGGGGCAGGACAAAACCCTCCCAAAAAAGGTCAGGTTAAATTTGTGAGCTGGTCAAATGAAGCCAAGCTATTGCTGCTTTCAGGGCGACTGTTGTCCCAATCCAAGGTTAACTCCTAAGGATTGGACCTTCCTCCCACAATGCTCTTGACTTATATGGGTAAGCACAGTCAAGAGACCCAGATAAGCCAAGAGCATTGTGGGAGGAAGGTCCAATCCACCAAGGTTCCTTCTTGAGTTGCACTAAATAAGAGAACACTATTCAAGGGGGGCACTTTTTAAGGTGTTCTGACTTATAAGGCCCTATATGACTTGGGCCCCAAATATCTAAGAGAACACCTCCCATATCAACCTGCCTGTGCCTTAAGATCTGGAGGGGAGGCCCTCCTGGTTGTCCCACCACCCTCAGCAGCAAAATGGGTGGGCACCCGGGAGAGGGCCTTCTCAGTGATGGCCCCCAGGCTATGGAATAGCCTCCCCCTTGAGGTGCGCTGTATATGTTCGGGAAGGTGCTGAAGACGCACCTCTTTGCTCCGGCCTTCAGTTAAATGGGGACACACTTTTCCTCCCAGCTTTCAGACACTGTTACTTTAATATATGCTCTTATTATTTTAGCATATTTGATTTAAAATGTTGTTACCTGCCCTGAGACCTTCGGGTGTAGGGCAGGACAGAAATATAAATAAAAATAAATAATCTGCACATCTCCATTCGCCTCTGACCTTCCACGCTGCGCATTCAAACAGAAAATGCATAGAGCTCCCAGCATCTCTGGCCACTACTGTCAAGGGTCACTTTCTGCACGCCGGCCAACCGTGTGTCTTCTTGATCCTTCCTGAATGGTGTAATCTAGTCAGAAGGAATCATCAGTGTAGCTCCTCAGGGGAGCAAAGTTCTCCTCTAAGGAAGAGATGAGCCTCAACTCATTGAAGTAAAGAGTGATTTGGACAAGATTTGGACAGCAGCAGAAGTTGACTTCTTGCCCCAAAGCTGAGCAAAGGATAAAAGTTCAAACCATTTGCGTGTAAAGCAGCCAGAACCTTAGCCTTTCCTTGGGTGTTTTTCCACTGTCACTAAAAGTACCCATTAAGTACCCATTAATGGGTATGTAATGGCATTTTTGTACCCCTTAATGGGTACTTCTAGTGACAGTGGAAAAGCACCCCTTATGTTGATGGCATTGGAAGAAAAGTACATGGGTTGGTGCTAATCAGTTGTAAAGAGTTCCGGAGAATCGCTGGTCATCTTGGGATTTTTCTGGAGCAGTGAAGATGTATATCTTGCTCAAATATCCCCGCAAAGGGAGCAGCATAGCAGAACACGCTCCATAGTTTCCACGCACGCTCCTGCTATGCATGCAAGTGCTCAGAGTGTGGGGTCTTATTCCCTTGCCATGCAGCAAGGCTGAAAGTGGGCATTTAAATGAGCAGGAGTGTGCGCCCTGCAAGTATTTTGGGATGGATTCCCTCTTTGGTTCAACAGCTGTCAGCACTGTGAATGTCTCTTTTGGAAGTGTGGCTGCCTTGAATGTAGAGGTTGGGCAATCTCATGGGAGTGGCTGGAAGAAGTGGAAGATCAAGATCTGTTTCCATCCAGCTTTGAGTCAAGTGATGGCATCAAAATGCCCTGAGGCACCTTGTTTGTGATGTTTGGTATGCGTGGAAGAGGCGGGTTACAGCGTTGATCCTGCGCAGTCTCTCAACCTTCTTCTCCACTGTTGGCCCCAATATACTTTCTGAGCGGCTCATGGACTTGTGGGCAGAGATGTCCATGAACATTTGTAGGCGTTTGAAATCCGATCGAGTGCGCCGAATTTCAGCATTCGAACTCTAATAGAATGTCCCGAAATTCGAATGTAAACAATTGGATTTCGAATTTCAGATCTATTTTTCTGAATTATCCGGACATTCGTATCTGTGTGGGTTCGTACATGATGCGTCCTTGAAGATCCACATCTTTCCAGCATCCGTACGCATTTTTACGGATCTGTACGGGACAAAAACGGGTTGCATATGGGATAACTACGGGATGCATACAGACATAAAAGGATGCGTATGGATGGGTGAAGATGTGCACATGCACATACAAATGTTGACATTCGTATGTGCAGATTTGAATCAAAAATTCAAACGAATAGATTCGAATTTGGTAAATTTGAATCGAATCTTGATCCATTCGAATTTAAAAGGTTCAAATCAAATTGGATTTTCGGGGATTTGAATTGAATAGAATGTCAAAAAAAATTGTGCACATCTGCACTTGTGGGCTTTGCTTTGAGAAAGCTTCATTTCAGTCTGTGCGGCCACTGGCAGGGATTAGCTCCAGGGGGCCACCACTGTGGTGGCCGTGATGTGTGGGGACCCACAGGGTTCAGTTGTCTCGACCACACTCTTTAACATCCAAATCATACTGCTGGGAGAATTCTTCTAGGCTGCCGGGATGTGATGTGATTGGGGAATCTTACTTTGCCGCTGAGTTACGTGTTTTGCTTTCATTTGATTTTATAAATAGCATTTTACAATTCAGACAATGCAACGCTGTATCATGGGCATACAAATTCATACATGGTGTAGCTCCTTTTCATATTTTCTTAGTGCACTCCTCTTCCCGTTTTGAAATGTTTTTAATGTGCTCTCTTATCATACTCTGCTTTATGTGAGCTACCCATAGAATCTGAATTTGAAGTGGCTGTATCAATATAGGTTTAGTTCATATAAATAATTGTTTCATGTGAGCCTTCCGTGATGGGTTGCTCTTTCTTTTTATGGGCAACTGCATTTGAAGCTCTTTCAGTCTTTGTGCTTCTTATGAAACTTCTCGCCTTTCTGGCTTCCTTTGGGGCTAAAGAGGAGAAAGACAAACAAACTAACTAACTAACTGCCTTTGGAAATTTCCTGGTTCTGCCCCTTGTGTGCCGTTCTGCCAAGAGCTATGCTGATCAGCAGTTGCAGAGAGCCAGGCCTCTTGTGCTAGCAAGGAGTTAAATGGTGCAACTCGTAGAGAAATATATTATTTGCCTATTATATAATTCTCCAGTGTTGCTATGTTTAGCTCTTTAATCCCTGTTTAATTCTCCGTGCATGTCAATTCTGGAGGCCCCTTGGGTGGAGGGGACTTGGGTGGAAGAGTCTGGCTGGTTGAGAAAAATCTTTGGCCCCGTGTGGATGGCTGCCCAGAATTTTGTTTAAAGGAGGAGGAAATGTGTTCGTGGAAGGCAGGACCATTATGGGTTACCAGCTCTGATTGCTGGGTAGATCCAAGGAAGTCCTGCGTAAGAGACCTGTGGACTTCCATGTGCCCCTGGTTGCTGCTGTGAGAGAAGGCAACTGGACCAGATGGGCTGCAGGGCTAATTCAGGAGGAAGAAGCCTGGGTGCGTGCATGCGCTTGTGTGCAAAGTGTGTCTGTCCATCACATGTGTATCTGTGTGCCTCTCCTTTCGAATTATTACGCAGCTTCACCAGGTGAGGTTCTAAAGGGCTGTGGGTGTTCGAAGGCTCATGTACAGTTACGTGGGGGTTTTGTGTTTTTATCAACTCGGTAGTGCCGCAGTTGGACCACTTCAGGCAAGCTAAGCATTACGTAACGAAAAAGATGCTCGGAGGCAAGGAAGGGTGCTGAGAAGCACACTGTGAAGGATTTCACCAAGAGATTGATGCGACTGTTTGGGAAACTCTAGTTCTCAGTGACACTGGATCATCCTTTCAATGTAGAGGAAGTACTGAAGTTGGTGATGTCCTTTGAATGATCCATAGGAGTCTGCACTGTTTGGGGATTTTATTTTATTATTTAAAGAGAAGATCAAACCAGAATTCTGATACATCTTAAGAGGGTAGGCAGGATCTGGACTGGGCTGCTGTAAACACCTCAGCTGCACTGCTGGATGGCCACATCTCCTAGTAGAATGCCATAAGAACCCATGAGGAACCCTGCTGGATTGGGGCCACAGCCCGCCTGCTCCAGCATTCCATATCAAGCTAATTGCTTCTGGGCATCTCAGACAGGAGACAAAAACAAAATCTTCACCGGTTCTTGACAGCCTGCCAGTGGCCTTTAGAAGCACCCTGGCTGTCTCTCCAACCTGAAGGTGTTGCCTACCTTGACACCTGTTCTCCTTAGATTTCTCTAATCCTTTTTTACTTCTCTCCATGGGATGTGGTGTTGGGGTTCTGATTGTGCTGTTGCAACAGAAACCCACTTTAAAGCAGCCTCCCAAGTGTTCCCCGTGGTACAACATCACAGTGCTCACGTGTGCACGGCAGTGAGAGGCTGGGCCCAAAGGTGTGCCATTTCTGGGTGCCTGGCTAAAAAAAAAAAAAAAAAAAAGGCCCAGTCAGCTCCTTTGGATGCTGGGAACTTTCATTCCTGGCCTCCCACTTTGGACCATGCTGAACCACTGCAGTGCAGATGACTCTTGGCCTACACTGCTGGCCACTCTGCTGATTGTGGGCTACATTTCTCAGTCCAACCCAAGATCACATGGTGACACAATATGCATGTGTGGAAATTGCCTACAGATGTCCTTACTCCACTGGAGAATGTATGTCATGGACCTGTTTCAATGTGACCTGTAGAAAGTTGAGGTAAGCAGAACTACAGCTCCCATGACCACTAGCCAAAGTAAACTACTTTGGCTGAGGATTGTGGGAGGTGTTGGGGGGGGGGACTGGAATTTTCTAAACTTCAAAAACATTCCATGTGCCATACAGAAGGTATTTTGTCAGAGAGCCACGGCTCAGTGGCACGGCAGCTGCCACGGGTGCTGAAAGTTCCTGGTAAAGTCCCAGGATCTCCGGAGATGGTTGGAGAATGCATGCCAGCCACCGTAGACCCTGCTGAGCTAAATAGGCTTCGATCAGTGGACTGCAGCTCCCTTTGTTCTCAAAGAGTCCTCATCAGGTGTAATGCTTCTCAGCTGTGGAGGGAAGCTTGCAGAGAGAACATGCATTCTCCAGGGAGGTGAAGGTGGACAGTCTCCTGGTCTCCCCAAAGGCCCAGTTAGATGCAGCTTCCACAGTGCAGCCACAATAATCCCGTGGGTGAAGAGGAGCCCTGCTGGGTCAGGCCACCACCCATATAGTCCAGCATCCTGTCCCACACAATGTCCCACCAATTGCCCATGGGCATCTCAAGAAGAGACAAGGGCAAACTTTCTCCTGCTCTCGAATCCCAGCAAATGGCCTTGTTACCCCAGGCAGAAAGATGGACTTAGGCGTCCATTCTAGCAGCCATTGATAGATCTGTCATCCAAAAATTTGTCTATCCCTTCCTTAAAGCCATCTAGGCTTGTTGCTGTTTCCATCTCTTCTGGCAGCAAACTCCATAGACCGATGACCCTCTGAATGAAGGATTACTTCCCCTTGTCTGATCTGACTCTCCTACCCATCAGCTTCATAGAGCACCCCTGGATCAAGTGTTGTGTGATGGGGAAAAGAAATTTTCTCTCTCCACCTTTTCTATACCATGCATGATTTTATATACTTCAATCAGGTCCCCTCTTAAACTTTTAAGTCTTTCCATGCTGAAGAGGCCTAGACGTTGCAGTCTGATTTCGTAAGGGAGGTGTTCCAGCCCTTTTAATCATTCCGGTTGCCCTTTGCTGCACCTTTTCTGTTGCCTCCTTCCTTGTGATGCAAGAAATGCTGCAAAGACTGTCCAGTGTCCTGATGCTCAAAAAGTGCCCTCCAATGCCAGCTGGAACGCCTTGTTCTGCATGCAGAAGGTCCCACCTTCAGCCCTCAACTTCTCCAGGTCCGGTGAAGAGACTTTCACCTCAGAAGTCTCCGCTGGTTACTTCCAGTGCCTGCAGTTGCTAGCTTAGGTTTCTATCACACTTTTCTTCCAAAGAGCCCAAGCGATGCATGCAATACTCCTGCTGTCTTTTCGATCCTCACCGCAACCTTAGAAGGTAGGCTAGGCTGAGAAGCTGTGACTTGCCCAAGGTCACCCTGGGAGCTTCTGTGGACAAGTAGGGACTTGAACCCAGAAACCCCTGGCTGATTCAGGGCAGAAAGGAGCTTGTAATTTCTCCTGTGACTTGGTGGTCTCTTGTCCAAGAGGGGAAACGAGCATTACATAATTGTTTAGCAGAGTCGTCTTGACTTTCTTTCAACAATTGCAACTCTGGCCCTGATGTGTCTCCCTTAAATCACCTGTGTTCGATTTCCCAGGCTGCTTATATCGTGGAAATCTCCCATGATCCCGTGCTTGCGGAGCAGACTGGGCCTTTGTTCCTCGCTGGGCCCGGCTGAAGGGGACGCTGATCTGTTGCGTGGTCTGAGGCACATACATGTGCGCTCCTGTAAAGGGCCGCTCTGCTTGATGTGTGAGCAAATGAGGAATCAAGCGCAAAACATGGGCTCCCTCCTGGTTTTCCTGTGTTCCCCGTCCTTTCTTCCCTCCTGCTCTTTGTTTTCCCCTTCTGGAGAAAGATTATTGGAAACTAAAGCTGCTCATGTGAGAAAAAGAGCATATGGTGCCTCCATGTGAGAGAGAGATCTGAAATGGCCGTGAACCTGCTCAGCTGACCAGCTGTTTATTGCTAGCAAGAGCGGCTAATCACCTCCTCCTTTAAAGAAACATCACCCTTTCCCTTTCCTACTCCATCCCACCTTCTCTGCCCCGAGGTGCTCTCGGCTTTGCATACTAAATAGCACCTTCTCCATTGGAAGCACAAGCCGTGGTCCAGGTTTCTCGCCCAGCTGGCATCCTTGGGGCACTTGTTCACCGACAGATATTTTAGCTTGGGACACACTGCCATTGTACACTTTGCCAATCCTGACCATTGTGGAAGGAAGGAGAAGAGCACTGGTACGGATGTCCTGGAGTCACCCATGACTTCTGATGGCTTCAGTGTTATGGCTTTGCAGTTTTCTCAGAAACGATACTCTCTTGCCATGGCTTGCTTCTGAGGATGCCAGGGGCTGAGCCTTGGATCTTGGGCATTCAAAACAGATTAGAGATGTGCACAAATTGAACTTTAATGGTTCGGTTTGAACTGAACCAAATACCTCTAGTTCGGGTTTGATTTGAACTGGACTTTTTCAACACCAGGAAGGTTTGGTTCGCAATCAAACCTCAGCGAATCACCCTGGTGGTTCATATAGTTCATTGGGCCAGTCCTCGTTCAGTTTGAACCATTTTTAAAAAACAACATAGTGGTTCAGTTGGCATTCGAACTACCCAGTTCTAAAAGAGAGACTTTCCCACTCAGCTATAACACCTTCCATTTTAGTGCAACTGGATGAGTAGAAGGTAGAAATCCCCTGAAACCCACCTCAGCTTCAAGTGACTCCATCAATATACAGCTAACTTGGCAGATGGTCCCTTCTGCCTTCAGTCACATGTTCCTGAAAGCGTGGATCCAAAGCGATCATTTTCCAATGGTCAAGGGAAAGGGTGCTGTGGTTCTCAGGTGGGACGTGGGTGTGTTGCCCTTGGCTTTCCTCCTTGTACTGAATGGAAGGAGCATGAAGGCAGCCTGGCAGACGCGGTGAGCGATGGTCCGGAGTCTGGACGCTCATGTTGCAGTGGTCACTTCTCAGTCACAATCAGAGCCAATCACAGCAATTGCCAAAGAAGAGATTTCTGGATTTCCAAGCTGGTAGGGGCCGACGGCGGTCATTACATCTTCAGTTAGGTACTGCTTTAGATGTTTTAAGAAATTGACTTGTTTAAATGATGCTTTTAGTGTGCTTTAATTATGTTCTCAAAGTTATTGTAACTCCCCCCCCATCCTGTTGCTATATCACCCTGATTGCGTCAAGAAAGGCATTTCATAAGTAATGAAGCCCTAATAGGTTTTGCATAAGGGCAGCGAGACATGTATTGATTGGCAAAGAAAGGGCACCTCTAGATTTCCTAGGAATGTCTGCTGCCCTCTTCCCTGGGAGATAAAACAGTCAAAGTTTGTTCCCTGGGTTGGGAGGGCTGTTGACTTCCATCCTTTCTGCATGTCACCTTTCCTGAAAGGAACGCACCCCTGGGAGCAGGGGAGCAGGATCTGTGCTACTTGTTCACGTCCTGAACAGAGAAGAAGAAGAAAAGCAAAAGGAAATGTTTGCTCAAGCCCTTGAGCGAAAGCACGTTGGAAGGAAAGCAGCAGAGAGGGGAGCCAAAATGCTCCCAGTTTGGGCTGTGGCTCCTTTCTTGTTCCGCATCTGTAGTGGGGAGGGGAGCGAAGAAAAATATTAGAAAAAGATGCCTTTGGTGGGAAGAATAGAAGAGAAAAAGTGACAAGGAAATTCCATGTTAGGAAAGCATTAGCAAAAGGGCGACTTTAATGTTTTCCTGCCGCTGACGCGGATGGTGACACAGTTGCGGGGGCTGAAAAGGCAGCGTCACCGAGCTTTTAAATTCAACCAGGAAGTGTGGTGTTGCTCTGGAGTGAAAAACAAATAGAAAGCTGTGCGCCTCCTGCTTGGCCAAGTGAACAGCCTCTCTCCACGGGGAAAGAACGGGGCTTTCGGGTGTAAGCCAAAGCAGGGCATGCCCTTCCCCTAGTTGATTTCTTTCACGAGAAATCGCTCTGGATAAGAACTTTGGTTCGGGGAGGAAAAATACACTCCTCTGGGGCTTCCCAGAAACGAAAGACGGCCGTGTTTTCTGGCTGCATCCTGTGGCAGGAGGAGGTGAAATCTACATCGGAGAGACTCTTAGGTTAATTGGGCTCTCCATGCCCTTAAGCGCAGGGGTCGGGCTGTCAAATGCAAGGGCAGCATCCAGATCTTTCTTCCGGGCTCCAACTTTCCATTGCTTTTAAAGACACTTCCATTGGCTAAGAAATATGTCAAGAATGGAGCGTGTGGGCAGAGGCATGCTATGCGCAAGTGTGCAGCCGGCGCTTTGATGTCTGAATCCGTTTGCCCAGTTTTCCATCCCATTCAGAGTTCTTGCGATCAAGTTAACTCTTCGTTCTCCTCTGAGCCCGCATGTGGGCGGTGTAGCTTGGCGGATGGCTGTATTAATCTCACGGATGCCGCTGCATTGTCAGTCTTGGGGGACAGAGGCCATGAAATGGTCGGCCACTTCTGACCAGCCAGAATTTGGCCTCCACAGATAGAAAGACACATTCACCCATGCAGATCTTGAAACAGAACTCCAAAACAAATACAGGCCCTTGAAATTGCTCTCCCTGTGGACGAGGCGGGGCGGAAGCTTCAATCCATCTTTGTTCCACCTTCAGAATGAGAGGACAGATCAACAAAGTGACTAGTCCTTTTCTTGCTGCATTATTTAACTCAAAGGTGGTTGTTGTTTTTCGGGGGATGGGGGGCAGATAATATGCCAGTAGTATGGTAAATTTAAAAACCTAAGAGGATCCCTGCTGGATCAGGCCACAGCCCACCTAGTTCAGCATCTTATCTCCCACATTTTGCCCACCAATTGCTGTGGGATTTGTAGAAGCAGAATTTGTTAAGTAGACGATGTAGGCAAAACCTTCAGTTGTTCTAGACTCCCTGCAGTTGGCCTTCAGAGATATCCTATCTGACTCTCCAACCTGGAGGCAGCATTTACGCAGCCACTGTCATAGCCATTGATACGTCTGTCGTCCATGAATTAAGAGAGCTTCTGGATCAGGCCACAGCCCATCTGGTCCAGCATCTTGACTCACATGGTGGCCCACCAATTGCTTCTGGGCATCTCAAGCTGAAGACAAAGGGAGAGCCTTTGCTTGCTGTTGAATCTAGAGGCATCCTGCCTGCCTCTCCAACCTGGTGGTACCTAGTCATCCATTCTGTTAGCCACTGATATATTTGTCCTCCGTGAATTTGTCTAACCTTTTCTTAAAGCTATCCAGACTGCTTGCTGCCACTGCCTCTTCTGGTAGCACCTTTCTGGAGCTCACCACAAGGATGGGAGGGAATGGATGGAAAAGGAAAGACCCACCATGGGTGGTGCTGAAGTATCTTCAGGCACCTTCAGCCTGGTTAAGTCCCAAAGTCTGCTGTGTCAGCTCAAGAAGAAATAAAACTCACTGCTTGTTATGAGCACGAAATATTATTCGATTCCCTTTTTTTGCAAAAGAGTGGCTATGCTATGGCCCTCCAGATTTTGCTGAATTGTAGCTCCCGTCATCCTTTGCCATTGACCAGCCTGGCCAGAGATCACTAGCGTTCTTGTAGACCGGTGGTTCTCAACCTTCCTAATCCCGTGACCCTTTAATACAGTTCCTCAAGTTGTGGTGACCCCCAACCTAACCCTAACCCCCAACCATAAAATTATTTTCGTTGCTACTTCATATCGGCCCCTGTGAAAGAGTAGATCGACCCCCAAAGGGGTCGCGACCCACAGGTTGAGAACCACTGTTGTAGACCATAGCTTGGTTGCCTTTTCTCCTTTCATCATCCAGTGGAATGCACTAGGTTTTCGAAATACATATCCCCACTTGGGATTATGAAGAGGAGTCTCCATCTTGAAAACGAAACGAGGATCTAAACCTTTTAATGGATCCCTCTTTAGCATCTCAGCGTTGCCGGCAACGTATAAATGGACAGGACCAGTTTGCTTTCCAAGTGCATACAGTTAAATCTGGTCAAATAAGAAACGTGGCCCGCTTCCAGGGACATTCTTTTGTATCTGACAGATTTGCCAATCACTTATTTAAGGAAAGATTAATATTATATATTGCTCATTTCTCCCGATTCCCTGCTATAGGAAGAGTACTATCAGCCCAATCATTGTTCATTAGCCAGCGCTGCAGCTTCGTTTCCCAGTATGCCTTCCCATTAAAAGGAAGAAAAAAGAAATGAGTATTATTTCACATTGAAGGATTTGTGCATCTCGGGCAGTGCATCAAACTATTTTATATCAATATTGATTTTTTAAAAAACTGGGGGGGGGGGGCGGTTATGTTACAAAGAAGGAGCTTTGATTCCCCTGAGCTCTTGGGCAATTATCTCAGTGCCATAAATGTTGATACGAACATAATGGATGTAACTAAAAAATCCCCTTATCCAAGCAGAAAATGCTGGGTGTTTGTTGGAGCAGAGAGAATGCTGAGGGTGTGAATATACAGACCCATATGTCGTCGGTGAAAGAGATAAATGATGGACAAACAAGAGTCGGTTACTATGGCTCAGCACAATGCGCCCAATTCCCGTTATAGCCCTCTCTCAGTAACACAGCCGCTTCAGTGCCGTTGATGAGTAACCTAGGTAGCAGAAGTCAGCTATGATTTCTCTCTCTCTCTCTCTTTGTGCCTGGGTACTTGCATACAGGCACATGTGTGTGTGTGTGTGTATGTGTGTGTGTGTGTGTGTGTGCACGCGCACATGCAGTTAAATGAATCTCAAAGAATTCTTAGATACCATGCTGTTGGGAAGTTTCCCTGTGCAGACTTCAGTTCTCCCTAAATGATATTAATTTCAGCAATATCAGGCAGCCTAGAGGTTCTGGGCGCTATTTCCAAGGTGGCATCCAGACGCCACGCAAATCTCATTGTCTCGGTGTTAGCGAAAGAAGATGGATACTTGTGCAGCAAGATGTAGGGGCAAAGATACCCTTCCGTTAAGCCTGGTTTCATGCTGACCTCATGGATGCCACGAGGCAGTTTTCTCAGCAAAGTGGAAAAAGTGGTTCTGCCTTTATCTTTTTTGGGATACATCCCAGGAATCAGACCTGTGACCTTTCGCTTTCCAAGCAGTTGCTCTTCTGCTGAGCTTTGCACTCTCTATGGTCACCTTCATGCAGTTTTATTGGCAGGGATACAGAGGTGGTTTGCCATTACCTTCTAATAGGGAGATGCTAGGGAAGGCCTCCAGTTTAGGCTGTTGCTGTACCATGAACTACAACTGCTGCTGCGAAGTCTGAATTGAAAATGCCTGGAACTAAATATCGAAAGAGGAAGGGACTGGCACCTTTTTACGCAATTGACCCAATCTCCAATGGGAAGATTCACTGTGCTTTTGCATCTAACTGTTGGATTATATTGGATTCATATTTCTCTTTAACATATTGAATCTGGTAATGCTGAAGTTTTAGGGGCAAAAAGAATTAAAACAATCAATTTGGTATACGGTGTGGATGTGGGAAGGGAGGAGGAATGCTCTTGATTTTTATTTTTATGTTTGTTTTCCTCAGCAAGGTACCCCCTGATCTGAACTGAATCTTTATTTGGCTTTGCCCAAGTAAAACTTTTTAAATTTGAAACATTTTGCTAGTTTTGCAGCAAAGCGGAAGCAATCCCCACAGCAGCTTGTAAATTGCGAGTTGAGAGGCAAATTCTGTGTGCTTCCATTTCAAAGAGGACTAATATGAAAGGAAAAGGGTTCGCGAGGGAGAAGGAAGAGAAAAATCTCATTCGCACCCTAGGTCCGATGGAGCGACCAGCTAGAATGTGAAGAGAAGCCAGAATTTATAGGCATAGCCGTTCAAGAGTTTCAGTGGTTGCATTTCTTGTTTAGAAGGTTGCAAATAAGACAAGTGGCTTGCACATAGGGAGCTGGACAGGGAACTGTAGTAAATGAACCGTTTCATATGGTACAGAAGCCTATAAAAGCGATGGGATTGGGGAAGAAGCGAAGGACCTCTGGGTGGTAGAAGAATCCAGCTTTCTAGTAACGGTAAATGCAAAAGAGCCCTTTCTCCCTGTGTAGCCTGCTCTTCCATTAGAACTTAAGAGGAGCCCTGCTGGATCAGGCCACAGCCCATCTAGTCCATAAGAACCTAAGGGGAGCCCTGCTGGATCAGGCCACAGCCCATCTAGTCTATAAGAACCTAAGGGGAGCCCTGCTGGATCAGGCCACAGCCCATCTAGTCTATAAGAACCTAAGAGGAGCCCTGCTGGATCAGGCCACAGCCCATCTAGTCCAGCATCCTCTCTCACCCAATGGTCCACCAATTGCCCATGGGCATCTCAAGCAGAGACAAGGGCAAACCTTCTCCTGCTCTCGAATCCCAGCAAATGGCCCAAATTGTCCCACGGCCTGAAAGATGTACTTAGGCATCCATTCTCATAGCCATTGACACTTCTATCCATAAATTTGTCCAACCCTTCCTTAAAGCCATCTAGGCTGGTAGCTGTTACCACTTCTTCTGGCAGCAAATTCCATAGACCAATGACCCTCTGGGTGAGAAATCCTTCCCCTTGTCTGATCCAACTCTCCTACCCATATCCTTCCTTCTAAGCCGGGGATGGTCCCTTAGAGCTGTTCTGTTCTGATGGTGGCCCTCCATGTACTGTACTTCTCTTAACTGCCTCTCCTCTCAGGCCCAGTCAGAAAGGTGCAAGGAATGAACCGGGCTAGTGTGTCTGCAAAAATGAAGAAGAAGAAGAAGAGTTGGCTTTTCAAGCCCACTTTTCTCACCCATTTAAGGGAACTCAAAGCAGCTGACAAACCTTCTCTTCTTCTCCCCACAACAGTCACCCTGTGAGGTGAGTGGGGCTGTGAGAGCTCAGGAGAGAGCTGTGACTAGCCCAAGTCACCCAGCTGGTTTCATGGGGGAGGGTGTAATCAAACCCGATATCCTCAGATAAGAGTCCAGTACCCTAACCACTAGACCAAACTGGCTCACTGATAAGAATGCTTCAAAGGAGTAACCAGCCAACTTGAAATATGTTGAACTGTTCTTATTTTGCCTTCATTGCGCATGTCAGAGAAATCTGAAATGTACTTCTCCTTCTTACTGTGAATAAATTAGGTGCAAATTAACCTTGGAAGGCATTGTCGGGAATATTGTAACTTCGGGCCAGGTTGGGTATAAAAGTCAGGCTGTAATGTGGAAAGCTTCGAAGCTTGTCATGATGGGGTTTCTGGAAGGCAAGTTTTTCCTATGTTGCAACATAAAGAAATCCTTTTTCTCTGACCTTCTGCTTATTATAGAATTCACATGGGGGAGATTTGCTGATAGAGCGGTGCATTTCCTAACAGGCTGAATAGAATTGATGGGACCTGGAGTTCAGAATGGTCAGCGGAGAATCCATTGTTTGCACACTTTTGCTCTTGATGCTGCAGATTTGCCACACCTGTCATTCCTTGCCATTGATCAGGTTGGCTGGCGCTTATGGAAGTTTATTTATTTTATTTATTTATATTTACATTTATATGCCACCCCATAGGCCGTCTCTGGGCGGCTCACAGCATTTAAAAAACAGTTGAAGTTCAGCCCTGTCTGGAGGGCTGTAGATCAGCCAGCCCTGACCTCAACTGGTAGGTGCTGAATGCATCAGGTTGGAGTATTGACATAGGTGTGTGTGCCTTACTCTCCTCAGGCAATTATCAGTTGGTGGTATGCTTTGGGATAGTAGAGCCTGGTTTTTGGTGGCCCGTATTACCAGCCAGTATTCATTGGAAAACATTGGAGCATTGTTTGAGTGTACTCCTTGAAAGTTTCGGGCCTCTTGAAAGTTGCCAAGTTTTAGCCCTCCAGCGAGAATCCTGAGAGAGAAGCCAAGACAACAAGGTTGGCATTGGGGTCCTGTTGCTCTTCTTATTCTACAGTTTTGTAAAGCACGGCTTTGTTCTTACACGGTTCTTAGAATGTGACGCCCCTCATTTAGCGCAACCCCGTAAACTTGCCATAATACGACCTGTTTTGCATGGTATCCTTGACTTTTATGGGTAGACTGGCCCTTTCTTCCTGGGTGCTATTGACCTAGGAAGGAAGATTTGAGAAGACCTCAACACACATGGCTGCTAGCTTTGGACAGGGTACAAAATTTAGATATAGCCCATTCTGGACACCCTGTGAGCTCTTTTTAGTGCCCGGAAACCTTTTTTGCAGTGCTGCTGGTTGCCAGAAAGCCCAGCTGAACCATTGTGAGAGCCTTAAAAAATCAGGATTTCCTCCTACCCTGAACCCCATGTTGGCCATTTAGTCAGTGCTGCTGTTTAGTCATACACTGGGGCAGATGGTGTGATTGACCAGATGTTAATTTACCCTGAATCTCCCCTCTCTGGAGTCATTGGCTCAAATTGATGAGCTAGGTGCTTCCGTGGTTCTCCTAAGCCCTAGTTACATGAAGAATGGTTGTACGTGCTCAACCCGGCCTGCCATTGCATGATGGGATACCTCCTGCAGGGCCTCGGAGGGTGGCAAAATATCCCAGGCTCACACCTGCTTGTGAAATCACATCCCAGTGCCCCCTGAATTCCTTTCTTGGAGATGCTGATGGGCCCCTGTGAGCTTCTTGGATGATGCTTTTATACCTGGGCAAATGCACTGCCGAATCTACACTTGTCCTCTAGTGGTTTGCAGAGCTTTGGAGTCAAGACAGAAAATCTTAAGTTCCTGGAGCATTCACCATTTAAAGTATGTTAGGTTCTGCCCAGGTCTTCTGAAATGACATCAGAGGCCTTTCTGCACTTGGCCTTGTTCTGGAATATATTCCAGACTAGGAACCCACTATCTGCATGCTAGTGCAGACTGTGGAAGGCCTCAGGTGAGGCCTGTCATGGTCTGCATTAGCTTGTACCCAGCAGACCACTATCTTGAGATATATGCCAGAATAAAGCCAAGTTCAGAAAGGGCCCAGGTATCAAAGGCACCAGGCAGAACAGAAATGCGTTGTAGAGCAACTTAAGAAGAAAAAGACCTGAGGCATTTTCGCATTACACGCGTTCCAAATGGAACGCGTGTAGGACGGGAAGCTTAAGACAGCTCCGGGCGCTTTCCCCTTTCACACACAGACGCGCCAGAACGCGTGTAAACGCGTTCCGGAGCGTCTGTGTGCGAAAGGGGAAAGCGCCCGGAGCTGTCTTAGCCGGCAAACGCCGGCAAGGGGCGCGGAGACAGCCGCGGAGGCAGATCGACAATCAGCTGTTTGACAAACAGCTGATTGTCAAAGCCGCGCGGCGTCGGAGGCGAGCCCGCAGCTGTTCGGGAGACAGAAGCAGGCGCGAACGCTTCTCCTCCCGAACGGCTGCGGGCGGCTCGTCCGCGTTGGAACGCATGTAGAGCACTTTAAAGTGCTCTACATTTCGAACGCGGAAAAGACAGCTGCGGACACGTCGGAACGCAAGCCGCGCGCGGGCAATGCGGATGACGTGTCCGCAGCTGTCTTTTCCGCGTTCCGTTCAGCCCCGTGCGAAAACGTCTCTGGTGACTCAGTAGGCTGGTGCACCATATCATAACATCCACATGTTCAACCAGTCCATGAGTTCAGATCCCCATAAGGGAACCAAACTTGGAACACAGGCTGCGGCCACCTGATGAGCTACAAATACAGCGAAACCGGTTGTGTCCCGCCTGGGCCAGTGGTCCTTTCTGAATTAAGTTCAGGGTGCTTAAAACGTAAAGATGGTTTGCTTCAACCCGTGAAGTGACTTGTACAATCTTCACAGCTGCTTGAGATTTTGAAGCAACTTTTTGGCTTCCCGACCCATTTGGAGGCGCTTGAGCAGCTAATGAAATGCTTTGGTGGATGGAGGCCAGAGCCTTTTCCTCCCCTAATAAAAAGAGATTGCAGCTATACTTATCTCTAAGTGCCTTGCAGAGGTAATATTACATTTCTACAGCCCTAAGTTGAGCTGTGCTTAAAACAACGATAAAGCAATTGGAGCCGGTGGAAAAAGGTATGGCAAGTTTATTTCACAAGCGGCCTCGGCTCCTGTGTTTTCATCAGCGAAGAGACTTCTGTCACCAGCCGGTGATAAATCTGCTTCTTCCGAGGGTTCATTTCAAGCCCTGGCTGTTCGCTTTGCCAACACCGTCCGTGCAAAAGCTTTATTGATGGTGTTTATCCCAGCGCTTCCTTGGGCGGGTCCCGGAGCAGAGGTGGTGCCGACAAAGATGAGGCTGGGATAGGATCTTTCGGCACTAGGCAGCGTCGTAAATGGATGTTGCAATGCTAGATGCAGCGCTCATGCGCGGGCTCTCTCTGCATTCTCCTTTGTAATTAAACACACACACACATACAACTACTTGCTGACCTCAGCAGCTCTACTATCAGCTGTATGCTTCAGTTTGAAAAGAGACAGCTGGAGGTTCAGTCTGTTACAGGCCAGCTAAGGGATTAGCTTGGTGGTGGTAAGGGGCTGCCTCCCTCCAACTGAGACAGTGGAACAGTAGGAAGTATGGATTCCCCCCCCCCACACACACACACTTTAAGTAGGTAGGAAGGAAGGAAACAGGGGGAGGAAAGAAGAAAGAAGACAGGCAGAAAGAGGGAAGGGAGGAAGAAGAAAGAGGGAGGGAGGGAGGGAGGAAGAAGACAGACAGAAAGAGGGAAGGGAGGGAGGAAGAAGACAAGGGAGGGAGGAAGAAGAGGGAGGGAGAAGACAAAGAGTGAAGGGAGGGAGAAGACAAGACAGAAAGAGGGAAGGGAGGGAGAAGACAAGACAGAAAGAGGGAAGGGAGGGAGAAGACAAGACAGAAAGAGGGAAGGGAGGGAGGGAGGAAGAAGACAGATAGAAGGAGGGAAGGATGGGTGGACGAACATAGTGCCCAGAGTTCTTATGCAGGCCTTGTATTCAAGCACTCTTTACTTTGCTCTTCTGTGTATGGTGCAGAAGTTGTGCACAGCAGAAGCTAAACACCATAGAATCATAGAATGGTAGAGTTGGAGGGGACCTCCTGGGTCATCGAGTCCAACCCCCTGCTCAAGGCAGGATCTCCTAAACCATCTCAGACAGATGGCCGTCCAGTCTCTGCTTGAAGACCTCCATCGAACCTTCTCCCTCTGCATAGTGCTGGTTGTGGGCTTCATTTGATGTCCATGCAGCACCAGCAAATCTTCATTGACTGGACCCGGGTGAGCTTTAAATGAAGTCCACAAATTAACCCTGATTGCAGGGAGGAAATTCTGCCTGTTGTGGTTTGGTACAGTTGAGTCAGGGTCACTCCTGGAAAACGACCCTGGCCTCTTCCACACTGAGCAGTGTTTGGGACAAATATGTTGTCTTCTCATTAGCAAGGCGCAGAGCAGGTCTGACCAACCCCAATCATGCTTCATCCACATTGGACAATGTATGGACAGTGCCCAAGCCTGGTTTAGCAGTAGAGGTCTACAATGAAAATAAGAACATAGGATGAGCCCTTCTGGATCAGGCCACAGCCCATCTAGTCCAACATCCTGTCTCACAGTGGCCCACCAATTGCCCATGGGCATCTCAAGCAGAGACAAGGAAAAACCTTATCCTGCTCTTGAATCCCAACAAATGGCCTTAGAAGCATCCTACCTGTCCCCCCAGCCTGAAAGATGTGGGCCAGTATTGTGGACCATGGAGGCATGAAGATGGGACAACCCATGGTCCAGTGTGCCAAGGGCTTTAGGCGAGTGCTCGAGGAAGCACCACTGGAAGTAATCTGCCCTGAAAAAGACCTTGCCAGAAAGTCAGAAGCTTTCTGTCCCAGCCTTTGGAGCCTTGGCACTCCTTCCGAAGTATGGAACAAGTATGGAGCAGGCTGGACCATCCAAATGCAGTCAGGCCTGTCCTGCCCCAGCAGTGACCCATCCCACAATTGGTGGTTCTGTGTCAGGGACAATGTGAACACCTTTGTGCAGGTTCTTTGGCCGAAGATGGCCAAGTGGTTTCCCATGACCTTCTCCCAGGAAGATGCTGAGGAAAGCTCGCGACCTTCCGCTTTCCAGTTGCAGCTGGTCCCTTATTCCCTTATATCATCTGAGTAATATTCCTAGGGCAGGAAGCCTTGTGTTGCTTTTGTGTGTGGCGTGTTCCATAAGCTGAAGACATTGTCTAGAGGAGATCCGGGGCCCTGGGGGTCAAAAAGCCAGAAAGACGCTTTGATGCCAGGCATGGCTTGGTTCAATGAACATGATTCTGCACACATAGCATGCACACTCTGATGCTCCAGGCTAAGTTTCAGCCACGTTCGCTCCCCTTTATCAGAATTCCCTCTGTTCCTTTGGGAGCAGTGTTTTCTTTCCCTGAACCTGAGTGAAGCTGGAACGCGATGTGCAGCCCTTCAGTATTGGGCCTTAGTCATCCAGCTTATCGAACAGACGTGCCAACTCCTTGTGGCCTGTGCGCACATTCTGACTTTCAGAAGTGTGCCAGGGCACCATTTGTGCCCGTCCTTCTGGGTCATTTCCTCCCACCTGCAAAGCAGAAAGAGGGGAAGCGCATGTATCCTCAAATTGAATACCCGAAAATCCGATTCGATTTGAATCTTTTAAATTAGAATTTGACAAGGGCTCGGTGTGTCAAAATTCGCAAAACGCTAGCTAAACGTGGGTGCCGTGTCACATCTAGAAATATCCATAATTTTGTGGTATTTGTAGCTCTAGTAAAAAAAAAAGAGAGAGAGTTGTATTTTTAAACAATTATTTCCATTAGTGACTTTTTCGTTGCTGAATTTCATTTCCTAACCTTCAATTGAAGGTTGGTATTTCATACACTTCAAGCCCAGGCAAGCGCTACTAACTTCGTCTGGCAGTCGGTTTCTTTTATTGGTTTTAATATTATTTAACACTGAGAATAAGGTCTCACAAAAGTACGTAGAGGGGAAAATTGCGAGTAAAGCCATCACTGCAGCCCACAGGTCTTCGTCCTCTAGCTGCCGGGAGCACAGAGGCACTGCATGAGCCAGTGGCGTGATGGCGTGACTGTGAGCCACTTTGGTCTAATGGTTAGAGAGCCGGACTCTTATCCAGGAATACTGGGTTTGATTCTTCCCTCCCCCATGAAGTCAGCTGGGTGACCTTGGGCTAGTCACAGCTCTCTTCTGAGCTTTCACAGCCCCACTCACCTCACAGAGTGTTCTGTTGTGGGGAGAAGAATAGAAAAGCTTTGTCAGCCGCTTTGAGTCCCCTTAAATGGGCGAGAAATGCGGGCGAGAAAAGCCAACTCTTCTTCTTCTTCCGTTGCACCTTCTATGCCGGGCAGAGACAGCGCATATATGCTCCCAGTATCTTGTCAGTTGCAAGCCAGAAGTGGCCTATGGCCTACAAAATACCAAATGGCAACAACGTGCCCAGACACTGGGGTGACACTGTGTGTCACCCAAAAGGGCTTGGTGTGACCCCTGTGACATGCACGTCATAGGTCCGCCATCACTGAAATAGGAAGAGTTTTTGTAGCCCATAATATAGGTCAAGCCCCATCCCTTCCGGCCTCCAGTTCTTCCTCTGCCAGTTCAGTGATTTGGCCTCCTTGGCCCTGGAAACTGGTTGTGCACAGCCGCTGACTTTCATCCATAGATCAACTTCATGACGTTCTGCCATCCATTGGTTGCTTACCCGTCTCCATTCCTTGCATTGGCACAATGTGGTGGTTTCCAGGAACCAAACCACAACATTATAGGAGCCTCGACTTTTAACCTAACACAAGAGAGACGATTGCACCAGGACTCTTGAGCTTCTACTGCTGCTGGTGGTCTTTGTGAAATTTTTCAGGCTCACCTGGGCATGGCATTCGAGCAGGATGCTGGATGCACGAGACTTCTGGGGAGTTCTGCAATACCTGCCTGTGCTTTCCAACATTAACTTAAAGAAAATAACTGGCCTTCTCAGGCAGATCCCTGTAAAATAAGAGGAGGGTTGTTTTGCCTGAACTTTCACTGTCAAATTCAGCTGGAGAAACCAAACGATTGCAAGATTTCCTGTGCACTTAAGAAAAGGAGATCCGTGGCTGCGGTATAATTTCAGAAGCTGGAATCTGAAAGGCAGCTATATAATTAGAGTGTGCATTGAATTATCATTACTATGTATATCATACATGCTTGTGTTGGTGCTAAGCGAGGTTTAGACAAAATGCTGGCGCTTATTTTAGCTGTGTGTTTTTCCCGCTGCCTTTCATGGTAGATGATGGGAAAGCTTTGAGTACGTCTGGAAAGCAGAGGCCCCCGCGCGGGTTCAATCCCTGGCCTTTTTGCAGAAAAAGCTCGTGGTGATCACTTCTGTGTAGGCCCAGAAAATGCCACAAGACATCCAGGTAGTGGAAGACATCTGGGCTAGGGGGAATGCTCGGAGATCTCACGGCTGGCAAAATGTCTTGGTGGCTAGGAGAAAGAGGATGTTCCTCTTGTTTCATCCAGCCCATAGTGGGAGAAGAGCATTCCCACGGTAATCACAGGGCCAAAATACTTGTCTGTCTAGAGGGGGGGTCTTCTCACCCAGCCTGGGCATCACAGGCGGTGGCAATGACCGTCTACAAATGGTGGCAGAATATAGTGCTGGACCCAGACTGTTGCACCACCAGGACTATCGCCTGCTTGGGTCAGACCGCACCGGCCATGGCAGTGTGTGTTTTAATGAGGCCAAATACACAGAAGTACATGCTGCCACCCCTGTGCCTGCACTGCTATTTGTTTTGACCTCTGTGCATGCACGGTGGATGGAATATAGATGTGCACGAATGTTCTTTTGACGTTCTAGTCAAACTGAATACCCCGAAATCTGATCCGATTTGAATCGTTTAAATTTGAATTTAACAAGAGTTTGATTTGAATTTACATTATTCAAATCTATTTGTTCACATGTGCCCATACGCATCTTCCCCACATCCGTACACGTCTGTATGCATCCCGTTGTTATCCCGTATGCGACCCGTTTTCATCCCACACAGATCCATACACATGCGTTCGGGTGCAGGAAAGATGTGGATCTTCAAGTACGCATCGTGTACAAACTTGTACACATACAAATGTCTGGATAGTTCAAATGAATAGATCCAAAATTCAAAATTCAATTTGAATGTTTACATTCAAATTTTGGGACATTCGATTTGAGTTCAGATGCTGAAATTTGGCACATTCGATTGGATTTCGAATGCCTACGAATATGCGTGCGCATCCCTCGGATGGAATGACAACAGCAGTTCTGACCAGAAGGTAAGAAAATGCACTATTGCTGGAAAACCCACCACTGGGCTCTGGGTTTTCCAGCAATAGGAAGTTGTACTTTTTTCATGGGATATAGCAGAGCTAGGATGGGCTGTGATAGATACATGCGGCAGTGCCATCATAGTGGCACCATAATGGTGCTGAATTCTCTCCCCCACCCCTTTCTGAATGGGTCCTGTCTCTTCTGTGCAGCGGTGGCACTGAATACGCTGTGGGTTCTGAAGGCCTGTCTGGGTGGCTGAGGAGGTGGGTACAATTCAAAGAAGGCTCTGCTCAGATATCAGGAGCTCACAGCGAGGTTGAAGCCAATGGGGTGTTGGCATTAGGGGAAGGCTAGAAGTGCTCACTTTGCTTCAGCTCACATTACTCCACATGGTCCCTTTCTGTTATTTACTAAGCTGCATTGCTGCACCTCAGTACTGAGCAGAATTTTGTTTTTTAAAAAATATATATTTACACATTTCAGAGAGACCCCTTGGAAAGAAAAAAAGGAGTTCTTCCAAGGAGCTGGGCACTTGGTTGCTGGCTTGCTTTTTCCACTTGCTCTTCTATCCCACCTATGCATTTGTCCTAGAGAAAACTCTGGTCCATCACGGTGCGCTTGGCTTGACTTGCATGCACAGATGTTTGGGCAGCCCTTTGCTGCCTTCCCTTTATAAACACATCCAGTGTTTCCTTGGGTGGATTGTCCGCCTGTCTGGCTCTTCCATTTTAGCTTCTGATTCACCCCTTAACCATGTACACAGGCTAGAGGGGGAAGCAAGGTCAGAGATCTTTAGCTCCAGACAACTGGTAGTGTAAACCAGTAGTGATGAGAACACATGTAGATGCGGGTTGCTTGTTAGCCAAGGGTTTTGCATGAAATGTTAGAAAACAGGGGGATGCTGTGCTAATTGATACGTTATTCCGTTCATTGCTCCTGCTGCAACTTTACTTTAGAAGTGCCTCTGCTTTTTTAAAAAAAATATATATCTAAAATACATTTCACCCCTTGGAATATTTTGAGTGTCGAACGTTCACATTTCCCCTTGCCTCCCCCTTGCCAAATCTTTCTGGCACAGCCATCCTGTCTTCCAACATCTGCCCCCTAGGTCAAAAAATAAAAGTTGGGACAGCCACACATGTTCCGGAACGGTGCATCTACACATTGTGGAGCTACCTACATGCGTGCCCGTCCTGATCTCCAGAAACTGTGGAGTGAAGTCTGTGTGGGAGAGCAAAGGCCGTGCCACACTGCCAGTCGCCACAGCAAATGCCCGATGCACATAATTGTGGCTCGATGAGACTGTTCACACTTGAGCCAGATCTGGGCACTTTGTGACGGGACGGCGCTCCCAGTGTTAATGCAAGTCACGGTCCCTAACTGCCGTGGGATACTTTCCCATGTCAGTTAAGTGCAGAAACGCCTATACTAAGTTGAAGGTTGATAACAGCCTACGTTTTTGTTAATCTTGAGCAGTTTTCCGATCCCTTCAACAATTGCACAGCACTGTACCTCGCATCGCTGAGGCAGATGCTTGTGAATATGAGGCTTTAAGCAGTTTCCCTGATGCTCCATGTCAACTCTTTTGTGCGGAGATTGACAAACTGCGTTACAGCTGCAATGGTCTTTGTATCTAATTCTGCAAGTCTTGGTGAGACCCACACAAGGCTTTGTGAAGAGGTCCTGGGTTGACTAAGCCGCTTGTCTGTCAGGGATTAATTTAACCTCTAATTACTACATTTTCTTCACAGTTTGCTACACATGAGCATGTTGTAACAAAAGCACAAAGAAGGATGGGATCTTATTTAGCTACAGCTCTGAAATTTAATTTGGAGGGTGCAAAGTCAAATCGAATGTATTTGAAGCTATGGAGTTTGTGCCAGTGGTGAAATTAAATAATACCGTTTTGCACTGCTTATGCTTTCTAATGAGCCAGCAACAGTAAAATAGATCAAGAAAGGGTCTCCCCCCACCTCCCTTCAGGGGAAAACCTTGTTTTCTTCGTCAAGTGCCATTTTGCTTCCAACCAGCGAACAGTTCAGGGTGTCTGCTTAAAACTGTGCGCGACATTATCGGCTCTTCTTTCCTTTGTGTTGCCAGGGCTGCTTCCTAGAAGAGGATCCTATGTTCAGAAGAGTAATGTTTTAGATTGATTTATATGAGGCTGCAGGTTAGATAAGAGGATGCCCTGTTCACTTTAGGCGGGGGATATAGAAGATTCTTTTTTTCTTTCTTTCCTTCCTTCCTTCCTCGGTCTCTCATTTTTCTTTCTCTAAGGAAGACAGTTTTAGCTCATGTTCGTTCTCTCTGGTCCGTCTTTGCAAAGGAGGACCAACCTTCTTGGAAATCTAAAAATGCCAAAGCTTACTACTTTTACTGATCCATGTTATTCTTCTGTCTAGCCCTCTGGCTTCCTAAATAAATAAATAAATAAATGCCAAATTGCAGAATCAAATGCCAAAGCTGAGTTTCAAATGTTAGAGTGTCTTCATATTGGCCTTAACTCCTAGGTATCTGTGCAGTTTTCTTGCCAATAATATGGAAGGGATTTGGAGTTTCTGTTGTTTTGTTTTTGGTATTGTCTACTTTTAAAAGAACTTTCTTATCCAGCAGAGACATCTGCACACATGTGTCAAGGCAGCACAAGTCCCTTGCTCTGTTTCCATGTTACCTTGAACCAAGGTTTGCCGTGACATGCAAGTTAGGCGAGCCTCAATTTCTGATTTCCAGACTTACGTGGAAGTTAAGGCAACATGTTTGAACACCCTGGTAAAACTCTGGCTGGCACAATCTAGGAGCTGATGTTGTAACTGCTTTACAAAATTCCTCCCAAAACAAACGTTGCTGTTGGCCCATCACGTGTCTTTGGGGAATAAATTTGTATTACTGTTAGTATACAACACACAAAGCAACAGTATCATACAACCACCAGATCACTAGTCGGTTGCAATCTTCAACACCCTTTGAGTTCTTCCCAAGAACTTAGGATGTTGTGATGTATCGGTGTATAATGCATGCAGATCTGAGCAGTGTGGCTTTTTGCAGTTGACCAGTGGGGATTTTGTTAACATTGGTTTGTTTCAAGTGCTACCCAAGGTCTTTTGGGATGGCACCCAGTGTTCCAGTCACCATTGGTGTCTTCTGGCAGAGTCTTTAACACTTCAATCCTCAGGTCTTCGTATTTGGCTATTTTCTCATGTTGTTTCTCATTGACTCTACTATCACCAGGTATCGCAGCATTGATGAGCCACACCTTTGTCTTCTCAACAAGGGTCAGATCAGGTGTGTTATGCGCTAAGACGTTGTCTGCTTGAATGCAGAAGTCCCACAATATTTTGGCTTGTGCGTCTTCTTCCACTTTTTCAGGCTTGTGAGCCTGCCAGTTCTTTGCTGATGTCGGATTATAGTTTCTCCAAAGTTTCCAGTGGATCATCTTATGGCTTTGCTTATAGTTGGTCTGTGCAATCTTTTTATGGCAGCTGAGTATATCATCATCATCATCATCATCATCATTTCTGCTGCAAACTGGGTGTGCTTTTATACTTTGTGTGCTCTGTCGTCAGCTCTTCCCTAATTAATATGGCTAGGTGCACTAATCTTCCCCTCGTACACCTGGTGAATTATTATTCCTATTGATTCCATTTATAACACTTCTGCACCATTTCCTATGGAACCCTCAAAGGGGGGGGGGTTACAAAAGGGAACACTAAAATAAGGATAAGAACGCTTCAAATGACACTGTAATAAAAAACACACAGAAAGTGTGGTGAGATGATTGGAGGGGGTGAACCAGGGAAAAGCCTGGTTGTAGAGCAGTGTCTTCCATGGGCACCTGATAGCTGGGACTGAAAATATCTCAGGGATAGTCATAGGGAGGGCATTTTGTGAGGAATTGTACCCTCACAGGTGGCATCATGAGAACAGAAGAACCTAAGAGGAGCCCTGCTGGATCACGCCAGAACCCATTTAGTCCAGCATTCTTTCCCAGACAGTGACCCACCAATTGCCCATAGGCATCTCAAGCAGAGACACGGGCAAACCTGTGAGAGCTCAGAAAAGAGCTGTGACTAGCCCAAGGTCACCCAGCTGGCTTCAAGGGCGGGGGGAGATGGAATCAAACCCGGTATTCCCAGATAAGAGTCCAGCTCCTTAACCACTAGACCAGCAGTTCTCAACCTTCCTAATGCCACGACCCCTTAATGGAGTTCCTCATGTTGTGGAGACCCCCAACCACAGGGGCGGAGCAGCTGGGAGGTGGGAGGGAAGGGCAGCTGGAGACTTGTCGCGACCCCTCTGAAACTGTACTTCGACCCCCAAAGGGGTCTCAACCCCCAGGTTGAGAACCACTGCACTAGACCAAACTGCTGAATTAGCTTTTTCCAGTCCTGTATTAACAGGCCAAAATTAAAGCAATGGCTTCCTAGACTTTTCCCGTCCTCTATAACTGTTATTAATCCAAAGTAAGAGCGATGTTTGGGGCTGGGAGGGGGAGGGGGTCTATCATGGAGCCGCTTGCCAGCAACACTTTCCTGTTCTTGTTTGGCAAAGAAAGGCTAAGCCTCTGCAGCACAGCCGTTCTTGGGCCTACATTTCAATCATTGACCTTCAGGGTTGACTTGGCCACAGGTGAGCAAGCGAGGTGGGCCTTTGGGTCCCCATCGCTCCATGCAGGTCCTAAGAGCTGCCGCCTCTCAATGGGGTGGGATAATTGTTTTCAAATAGCTATCAGGTACTCATCTGGCGTGTGGTCGGCAGGAGGATACCGAGCAACATAGTGGATTTAATTCAATTTTACTCTTTCCAGCTGCTTCTGCTTTTGCTGCAGCTCTTGGAACACTTTTCTTAAATGAAAGCCGTTGCTGCGTGCTTTCAGTTTCTCAGTAACCGAGTAGATTAAGAGATCTTCCTTTTCTTTCTTTCGTTCTCTTTCCAGGCTTTGCACCAGCTTCAGCCTTTAGGATTACCTGCATTTTCTTAATTGACTCTGATTTTCCAGCTTAAAAAAATAAAAATAAAAATCTTCTTCTCGCACAAACACACACAGTATTCTCTACAGTGATATAACCTGATTTACAGGAGAGAATGGAATAATAGAATCCTAGAGTTGGAAGGGACCTCTAGGGTCATCTAGTCCAACCCCCTGCTCCATGCAGGATTTCCTAAACCATCCCAGACAGATGTAGGCCCAGCCTCTGCTTGAAGACCTCCAGTGAAGGAGAACCCACTACCTCCCGTGGCAACCTATTCCACTGCCTGATCGCCCTCACTGTCCGGCAGATTTTCCTAATATCTAATCTGTATTGACTCCCTTGAAGTTTCATCCCGTTGTTTCTAGTCCTCCCATCTTGTGCAAGTGAGAATAGGGACAATCCCTCTGCACTGTGATGGCCCTTCAGATACTTGAAGACCGTGATCATTTCTCCTCTCAGTCTTCTCTTCTGTAGGCCAAACATTCCTAGATCCTTCAACCATTCCTCATAGGACCACTCACCATTTTGGTAGCCCTCCTTTGGACTTGCTCTAGTTTGTCAATGTCTTTTTTGAACTGGGGTGCCCAGAACTGGACACAGTATTCTAGATGAGGTCTGACAAAGGTAGAGTAAAAAGGAATAATTTCTTCTCATGATCTAGACTCAGTACTCCTCTTGATGCATCCTAGGATGATGTTTGCCTTTTTTGCAGCTGCATCACGTTGTTGACTCATGTTCATCCTGTGATCAACTAGTACGCCCAGATCCTTTTCTCTTGTGCTGCTACTCAGCCTAATTCCTTCTAATAGTTTAAGAACCTAACAGGAACCCAGCTGGATCAGACCACGTAATCCAGCATCCTGGTTCACACAGTGGCCCACCAATTGCTTCCGGTCTTCTCAAGCAGAAGACAAGGGCAAAACCTTCACTTGCTCTCGGTTCCCTGCAGGTGGCCTTCAGATACATCCCACCTGACTCTGAGACATCCATTGTAGGAGTGTCAGCTTGGCCACAGTGCTGCCATCTTGGAAGCTCTTTAAAACCAAGCTGTGTCTGCTTGCATATTTCACTGACCTTGCTGTAGAGATAAGGCATGTACTGTAGTTCTTGGGAAATAATCGGAGGCAGTGTTGTTTCAAGGCCAGTTGGAGCCTGAGAGAAAATGGGTCGTGTTCGGTGTCAGGGAAGTCTATGTCAGAATGAGTGGGGAAGTCTTGCAGGGTACGCGTGTCTACATGATCTTTTATCCAGGAATGCTGAGATGACTATAAGAAGGCAAGTCTCCTTGTTCTTGATCGCGGGCCTGAGAATGTTGTTGTTGACAAGTAGTCAGTGGTACACCTGTTCTCCATGAATTCGTCTAACCCTGGGCCAGCTGTGACTCAGCAGCATGGAATTCCTGTTCCTCCCTTGTCAAAGAGCCCAACTTACTCCATAAGAAGCAAAATGCCTCTCTTGACTGCTGGTCCTTTGAAATGTTCTGCGTTGTTTGGGATCTTGACCAAGATTCCTATTCAGAGATCCTATTCAGAGATCTCTAGTTTTATGGAAAGAGAGGGCGGATTTCGAATTCTTCCACTGAATTTGAATACCGAATGATTAACTAAAGGTAGCGATGCCCTGAATCGAACTGATGTCCCCAAGATGACACAGGCATCTCCATGCAGCTTTCCTGGCAACACGGCAGTAATAGTTTACCATTCCCTTCTTCTGGAGATTTAAACAAGAGAGCCCCTGTGGCCAAAGCTGTTGCTTTCACCGAGTAGGAGCCCTTCTGCAAATATGATTCTGAGTTTACGTTGAATCTTGGTGGGCCCATGGATACATCTGTGCTGTTTACTTAACAGTGATACGGAAGTAGCTTACTGTTTCCTTCTGGGGAGAGACCTCTCTCTCTCTCTCTCTCTCTCTCTCTCTGTGTGTGTGTGTGTGTGTGAGAGAGAGAGAGAGAGAGAGAGAGAAGCTTAAATCAAGCTGAAAGGGCATCTGCTGAAGGAGTCACAACTAAAGTCACAGATTCCCATGCGCCTCCGCTGAGCATTTCTTACTTTGAAACTGCCTGGTGGATTTTTGGCCTTGCGGAAGAGAGCCCCCTTCCCTCTCTTTATTCATCTTTCGCTGGCCAGTTGCAACACTGTGTGGCTCCCACATGCCTGTTTCTTTTCAGTTGTAAAAGCGCTTGAGTTTTCGCTTGAAGCAATGAGGAGAACAAATGCCGGGCAGCGTCTTCTCCTTAATCAGAACATGAATCATGGCAGCACACAGGCTCCCACATACTCCTCCTCCTCCTCCTCTTCCTCCTCGCATCCGTTAAAAAGTTCAGCATTGATACATTTCGCAAGAGGAAGTGAGTGGAACCGAAAGTTCATCTTGAGCTGCTGAAGGGAAGAGTCAACCTAGATGACTCTTCCTTGTTATTCCCCACACAACAAGCCTACAAACTTCCCCGCCCTTTCCCCCTTTCCCTCAGGGTGTCTAAAGACTTTGATGGAGGGATCTGATCACTTTGTAGTGCTAAACAAAGAAAGAGGGTGAAATCCAACTGTGGATAGGCAGGGAACTCACCAAACAGCTGAGAAGCAGCTTTCTTTCTTTCTTTCTTTCTTTCTTTCTTTCTTTCTTTCTTTCTTTCTTTCTTTCTTTCTTTCTTTCTTTCTTTCTTTCTTTCTTTCTTTCTTTCTTTCTTTCTTTCTTTCTTTTTCTTCCTTCCTTCCTTTCTCTCTTTCTCTCTCTCTGTGATATACTCCAAGAAACTTTGCTCTTTTTTTTTTAATGTGAACCTTTTGCCAAAGGGGCTTTTATCATTAAATGTTCCCAATCCTGAGAGAGCAGACAGAATTTGGGTTGTGGCTGGTGGGAAGGAAATCCCACAGATTAAAGGTTTTCTGATGGATATTCTTCTACAGGTAGGGAGAAATAACTCAGAAATATAGACTTCCTTCCTTCCTTCCTTCCTTCCTTCCACTTCATTGATACACTTGAAACACTTCTCTACCCCAATATTACCTAGAAATGTAACATTTGAGTAAATCTCCATAGAGACCAACCAAGTCCAGTGAGTAGGGATGAAGGTACTTGAAATTCGGTCGAATTTGTCCAAATATCGACATTCAAATTCAAATTGAGTGTCTATAAATTTGAATTTAAACATTCAAACTAATTTCAAATTTTGAATCTATTTGTTCGAATTATCTGGACATTCGTATGTATACAGGGTTGTACACGATGCGTACTTGCACGTATGCATCTTTCCCACATCTGTACTCATTTATACGGATCCATACAGGATGAGAACAGGTTGCATGCCGGATAACTACGGGATGCATACGGACGTGTACCGATGCGTATGGAACGTGTAATGATGCATACGGGCACAGACTAATGTTGTCAACATTCGTAAGAAAATTCAAACGAATAGATTCAAATTCATTTAATTCAAATCGAATTTGGTTAAATTCAAATTTTAAAGATTTGAATCGAATTGAATTTTCAGATATTCAATTCGAATCGAATCCCGAAAATTGAATTCATGCACACCTCTACCAATGAGAGCATCCTAAATTGTATCTGATGCTCAGTTGTCTAAAACCTCTGCGTAGTTGGATAAAATTAATTTGAAAGAACAGTAAGGCTGGATATTATTCCAAGGGACAATGGAAGACCATATTAAAAGTGACTGTATAAAATAGGTTTTGGAAGGTGTGACGAGTGGCCCTTGGTTTGAGAGCTAAATGTCCAGGAATTTACGAAATTCAGGGAATCAAAGAAATGGTAGCAACGACAGACAGTTATATAAAACTGGGCATCTAGATTAGCCAACTGGACATATAGTGTTTAATGACATTAACACACTCTGTGCTTCAGTCATTTTCTGTGTGCTAATCTCTTACTGAAAGAAAAAAAAACAGCTTTCCCTTTTAGTATGCTTTTCAAATCATGCTCAAAGCTTGCTGTGGGTGTATAGAAGAAATCATAGATTCAGTCAAGAAACTTGGGTGAAACTCTACAAATCAAACTAATTGTCTTGTTTTTCAAAATAGTTTTTCTCATTTTGTTTTGGTTTTTTTAGCTTGTTTCCAAGCTCGATGTTCACCCTTTTGTTAGACCCTATTGTTATATGTTTCCGCTCCTAAGGTCATGCTGGAGATATTAAAAACTTTTGCTAGACTATGCCGCGCTAAAAACGGCTTTTAAATGCTTTTCAAGAAGGGCAGCAGATAATAGGATTCGAAGAATAGCTTTGTGATGGAATTATTAATAGGGAATAATTTAGAAAGAACAATTTTTTATTGTGAAAGGAAAAGATCTAGAAGAATGGAGTGATTACCTTCTCCTCTGGGCTGCTCTTGCAATCAATTTTCCTTTCTAGTATTCCGTTGCTTGCTAATTGCATTGATTTTTATCAAATATGTGTACAAATCAATTCTTCGTTTTAGTACGGTTAAAAGCTTCCTTCTTTCCTTGCAAGCCCAGGTGATCTGATCATTCTAATCAACTTCCTTGTCTTTTCTTAACATGCTAATTGTCCATGCAGAGTTTTAGTTGGCTGCTTTGAAGGGTCAGAATGTTAGAATAGCTTTTGCTCATGCACACTGAGATATTATTCCCAGTTCAGGAGATGAGGCCCTTCAACCATCTAGAGGTGGGTGAGGAAGGAACAAGGAGGAGAAGGAGAAGTTCAGGATGCAGAAATGCATTCAATAGACCTCCTAGAAGCAAGTGGCTGTAGGTCCACGCTAGGGAAACTGCCAGGAAAATTGACCGAGCTGACGAGGACACACCAAACTGCTGTATGAGGGACATCTCTCTGCAACTTTCTTGGTGAGCTACTCGGCAGGACTGGAGCCTGACTTCATGGTCCTTAATGTTTATAAAGACCAAATTCATGAGGAACAGGGTACTAGGATGAAGGCCATTTGAAGGGAGTTGAGAGCAGGTGAAGGTTTTGCCTTTGTCTTCTGTTTGAGATGCCCAGAAGCAATTGGTAGGCCACTGTATGGGTGTTTTTCCACTGTCACTAAAAGTACCTATTAATGGGTACATAATGGCATTTTTGTACCCATTAATGGGTACTTAATGGGTACTTCTAGTGACAGTGGAAAAACACCCTATGAGACAGGATGCTGGACCAGATGGACTGTGGTCATGTCCAGCAGGGCTTCTCTTAATTCATGGAGGACAGGTGTATTAATGGCTACCAGAATGGATGCCTAGGTGGTACCTCCAGGTGGGAGAGACAGGCAGGATGCCTCTGAAGGCCAATTGCAAAGAGTGGAGAACTTTTGTCTTCTGCTCGAGATGCCCAGAAGCAACTGGTGGCCCACTGTGTGGGAGGGACAGCATGCCGGATTAGATGAGCTGTAGCATGGTCCAACAGGGCTCCTCTTAGGTTCTTAGGCTCTGGCATTCAAAATCCAGTCTCCTGTTCTGCTCGATTTCTTTCAGGAGAACATTGGGCGGACATGCACCAGAAATGAACTTTATATTCAGCTTGCTCTTTTTCTTTTAATGCATCTAATGCTTCTACAAGAAACATAACTTTGGAATGTAAGGGAATCCCATGTGCGTCAGAAACAACCCTTGCAATGTGTGTGCATGTCAGGAGTGAGTGTTTTTAGTCTAGGGCTTTCTGTAGCACACCTGCAAGTGCTCTTGTTTGGAAAGGCAGATTGTACACCTGGCAATAAAATAACAAGCAGATTTCCCCCCCCTTTTGAGATAAATACTTTAATCTTGGTTTCATTTTGAAATTGATCTGCCCTGAGGACATTATGCTAGTATTTATTTATTTAACACATTTTCATATTAAAAAAAATTCTCCAAATGCATCAGAAATACCAAGCCAGTGTTCAGAAGTATTTAGGCTACCTGGGATATCTGTCGCCCAAATGTTACCTGATTGTACCAGAATTAAGGATGTGCACAAATATTCTAAACATTCAAAATTCGATCGAATTTGATCGAATGTCGACATTCACATTCGAATAGAATGTCTTCACATTCGAATTTGGACATTTGAATGAATTCCGAATGTTCCAAGGCATTCATTCTAATCATTTGAATGTACAGATACATATGAATCACATACATGTCTATATGAATATCATACATATCTGTACACATTTGCACTTTTTATGCGAAACGAAAACAGGATGCACACAGGATAAGATGTGATGCATATGAAATGTGTACAGATACGTATAACACATATGAATGTTGTCGACATTCATATCTAACATTTGAACGAATAGATTTGAATGTATCAGATTCAAATCAGTTTTTGTTCCATTCAGATTTTAAAACATTCGAATCAAATCAAATTTGAATGCAAAAAATCCATTTGCGCACATCCTTAACCCGAAGGACAGAAATAACTATAGAATGCCAAGAGGGTCCCATATTCTTTTTCAGCCTCCAGGCCAGTGGGTTTATGGGTGTTTTTCCACTGTCACTAAAAGTACCCATTAATGGGTACTTAATGGGTACTTCTAGTGACAGTGGAAAAACACCCTATGACTGATTTGTGACCATTTTGAGACAAGACATTCTATTCAAAGGCCATATAAACACTGCCAGCATAGCCTGCGTTGAGCGACAAGCTAGGAGTCCCTGAGTTCAAATTCCCATGCGGTCCTGAAATCTGACTGGAAGACCCTGGGCTCACTGCTGCCTTTCTGCCTGGCCTACCTTACAGGGCTCTTGTCGGGATAAAAGGGAGGGAAGAGATGGGCAGAACTCAAAAAAGTGCTGTTCGAACCTTATGTAGTTTGGTTTGAATCTGAATCTTTTCAGAATGGTTCACATAGACAAAAAAAGAGCCATTTTTCTTTTGAAAAGCCCTTTTAAAGGCAAGATGTGAATACAGAGCACTTTGATTTAAGAGTGAATACAGAGCACTTCGATTTGAACCTGGATGTTGGACTTTCCTGGCTCAGTCCAGTTCAATCCCACCCTCAGTAGCCCCAGCGCCAAATAGGCAGAGCAACCGTTTGGGAAGAGCCTCTCAAGTTACGGTCTTCCCGGTGTTCCTAAAAAGCAGCTTCCAGCATTCCAGCCCTGGGGAGTTATTGCTCAAGAACATCTGGAGGGCCGCACTTTGAGAACCACTGCAATAGAGGAAACACTGGAGCACTGTCAGACTGCAGTGATATTAAAACCTGTGTGAAATTGATCTCACCGGACACAGTGGATTATGCATCCATTAGCTGACCCTGTACTTAAATGTCCACAAAAGAGAAAGGGAGAATAGAGTCAAGCTCCCAGAAGTTTACATCCCAGGTCATAGTCTTTAGGCTTGCCCAGGCATTTATAAAAGTACGGTAGGTAGGTAGATGATAGATAGGTAGATAGGTAGGTGGATGGATGGATGGATGGATGATAGGTAGGTAGGTAGGTATAGATGGATGATAGGTAGGTAGTTATAGATAGATGGATGGTGATGATGATGATAGATAGATAGATAGATAGATAGATAGATAGATAGATAGATAGATAGATAGATAGATAGATCTTTGAAACTATTCTATTGCTTTCAACTGTTTTTTTAAAAATTGTCTTGTGCTGTCTGAACAGTTCTAGTTATCCAGTAGCAGTTACCAATAAGAGTCCGTAAAATAAATAAATAAACTTTTAGGTTGTTTGTCTGAGTGTCAACAATTCTGGGCCCAATAGGATAGAAAATATGGGAACATGGATGATAAAAGTCTTGGTTTCTTTTCGAAACAATGGAAGTAAAATTTATATGGCCATCTTTCTGCTTTCAGAGTTCACATTTAAAGCCAAGTCACCATCTGAGACCTTTCTGTCTTGAAGAAAATATACACAGAGTAAAGCAAAAGGAGGGGAAAAGGAGGAAAACAACCTTATCCATTTGTGTTTGTTTATGCCCATGGCAGTTTAAATTGTTCCTGTCAAACTTACCTCTTTCCCAAGATGTACATTCTTTAAGTGCAAGAACTCCTGTCTGGCACTTGGGAACGCTCTCGGTGCCGTTTTTAATGTTAAGTTCTCCAGACAGACGTAATGAAATGGAGCTTTCTTCAAATCAATCAATAAAATAAAAATAATAAAATTTGTGAATTGCTTGACAGGCCACGATTACCATGGTTTAGACTTGCGATCTTAGCATTTTGTGCGTATCTCCTTCCTATTTCGCTAGATAATTATGGCACTTCAAGTCTTGTGCTTGTCAAAGAATAACATGTTTTATTTACCTTTGCAGACAGTGGGATTACGGAAGTTCTTCCCACTCTGCAACCATCATTCATGTTAGACTTTGGAAGTCTTGTCTCTTAGCTATGATACAGCTAGCCCAGTATGGCATGTGGGGGCATGGAATGGCCCTAAATGGAGCCAGTTTGGTCTCGTAGTCACCTGGTTTGATTCCGTATTCCTCTGTGAAGCGAGCTGGGTGACCTTGGGCTAGTCACAGATCTCTTTCTGAGCTCTCACACCCTACCAACCTCACAGGGAGTCTGTTGTGGGGAGAAGAACAGAAGGTTTGTCAGCTGCTTTGAGTCCCCTTAAGGGCGGGGAAAGTGGGGTATAAAAGCCAACTCTTCTTCTTTAAGTTTCCCAGAAACCCACAAAGTTGAGATGACCACTCACTGGGCAAAGAAGGGCAGAAGATGGATATTGTCACATTCTGCCTTTGCTCACAGACTGCAAATGATTGGCTAACCTAAAGATTTTGCCAGACGAAGACTTAAGAGGAGGAGGTTTTCCAGCTGTAGTTTGTTTTGGACTCATATTCCACCCCTCCTCCAGCAAGCCAAAGGCTGTGGACGTCCAAGGGTTGCATATGGTTCAGAACTCAGAAGCCATCTTTCTAGTCTGGCTGCCTCGTCTCTGCACAGCCCTTTGGGACTTATCTCCTGCAATTTGGAGCTCCGTATAAGAAAGCCAGGCATGTGCAGCTTAAAATAAAATGCAGTATAAATATAAATGGTGGTCCTAAGAGCAATTCCTTTAGCAGGATTGAGTTACAACTTTCAGCCCAAGGTTTTAAAGATTTTTTTGGTTTTTAAGAGTCTCCTCATAATTAATTTACCTCCATTGATTGAAGGTTCTTGGTTGTCCAAGGCTAGAGAGGTTAAAACACCAGGACCATAATTCAGCAACAACCAGTTACAAGTAGAATTCCAGAAATGGAATATAAGGTCAGATTTGGCCTGCTAAGAGGCTCCCAGCAGCCAGTGTGTGAATAGAAGCTATTCGCAGCCGTCTCTTCCATACGTTTCTCCAAGGCTTTAAACAAGAAAATAAGAATTCAAGCTGGTGAGCAGCACAACATCCCATAATATTGAATTTCACTGTTGCTCAGTACATTGTAGGGGTGTGCACAAGTGCAATTTTTGGGATTTGAGTCAATTCAAATAGAATATCTGAAAATTCGATTTGAATCTTTGAAATTGGAATTTAACCAAATTTGACTCGAATTAAGCAAATCTGAATCGATTCATTTGAATTTTTGATTCTAATTTGCACTTACGAATGTCGACAACACGTTCGTAATGCCCATACACATTTTCTCCGGGTCCATACAGATCAGTACTCATCCATAGTTATCTCATATGCAACCCGTTTTCATCTCATATGGATCGGTACAAATGTGTACAGATGCAGGAAAGGTATGGATCTTCAATTATGCAACGTGTACGAACCTGTACAAATACAAATGTCCAAATAACTCAAACAAATAGATCCGGAATTTGAATCAAATCTTTAAATCCGAATGTAAGAAGATTTGATTCGAATTTGAATGTCAAAATTTGGTTGATCCGATCGAATTTCATGCACACCCCTACTTTTGATCCTGGGTGCTGTACCCTTTCCAGGTCCTGGCCTCATTCATTCTGTCCAGCGTTCCATCAGTGGAATGTTCTCTGGGTGTTCCACAGGTTGCTTTAGGAATCGTCGAGCTTTTTAATTCCACGGGTGCCTAATGAAGTTTGGAAACTTTGGTTACTCAGAACAGAAGGACATAAAGAGGAGCCCTGCTGGATCAGGCCACAGCCCATCTAGCCCAGCATCCTGTCTCACATGGTGGACCACCATTTGCTTCTTCTGGGCATTCTCAAGGAGAAGACAAAGACTTCTTTGTCTCAAGACTCTTTGCTTCAAGCCAGAGTGGAGGGACTCTAGTTGCTGGGTAGGAAAACATGTATGCGTGGCTAGTCACCTTTTCTCTGGACCTGGCCCAGTACTCCTGGGGTAACTTGCATTTGAAACCATGGCAGTGCTGCTGTTAGGTGTCGTTATGCCAGCTCCTGGTAACTCTATGGACTCTGCACCGTTGCCTTGGCAGATACAGAAATGGTTTATCATGATCACTTTCCAGGGAAATGCTGGCGATTGAACCCATGATCCTCTGCTTCCCTGGCAGTTGCCGTATCATAACAGTATTGAAATGTGGCCTTGAGCACATGCGCGCCCTCTTTGGCTAAAATATCTTAGGAGCTCGCGATCAGAGTGGTGGAAGCCCAGTTTATGGCACTCTGCCTTCCTCTCATGGTCTTCCTGAAGCCGTGTGCTGCAGTTTCTAGGCTATGCCAGGCCCGAGAGCTGAACCTGACAGTGGTATAGAAAAGGTGGAAAGAGAATAATTCTCTTCTCTGTCGCACAAAACTAGAACTAGGGGTGCACTCTATGAAGCTGATGGGTAGGGGAATCAGATCAGACAAGGGAGTATTTCTTCACCTGGAAGGTCATCGGTCCATGGAATTTTCTGCCAGAAGAAGCGGTAACAGCAACCTGCCTTTCCCCAGGTTATTGGTAGGAATGTGCATGAGGTGTTTTTTTTTTAAATTCCATTTGTACATAATCAAATGCAAGAAAATTCATACTCATTCAAATAGATCCCCTTCGAATACGGTAGGATTCAAATTCGATACGAATGCTTGCTACAAATTCGATTCAGATCTCTGCTGTGAATTGCGTAGGCATTGCATACGAACCCACTATTGTATTCACTACGTATTTGCTCTGAATGTGTCAAATCTGCCCTGAATCCACTTTAAATCCACTCTCAATCCACTTTAAATCCACTCTGGATCCATTGTGACTGGGGCAGCCGCTTTCCCACCTCTCCAGGTTCACGAATGGAATGAATATTTGTACCAATGTATCAAAGCATTTGATCCAAATTCTAATGACAATCTTCGAATGTGCCAACATTCGATACTAATTCGATTGTGTGAAGGCAGCCAAATTCATGTGAATTTTTAATGTTACGAATATTCATGCACATCCCTAGCTATTGGGGTTCTTTATGATTTGGGAAGGAAACTTGCTCTCTTCTCCTCCCTCGGTTTTGCATGCCAGTTAGGGATGTGATGAATATTCGCAGGCACACGAAATCTGATCGAATGTGCCAAATTTCAGCATTCGAACTCAAATAGAATGTCCCACAATTCAGATGTAAACATTCAGATCGAATTTTGAATTTTGGATCTATTCATTTGAATTATTTGGACATTCATATGTGTATGGGTTCATACACGATGCGTACTTGAAGATCCGCATCTTTCTCACATTTGTACGGATCCGTACGGGACAAAAACGGGTTGCATACGGGATAACTACAGGATGCATATGGACGTGTACGGATCTATATGGATGTGGGGAAGACGCTTATGTGCACATACAAATGTTGTCGACATTCGTATGTGCAGATTCGAATCAAAAATCTGAATACAAATTTAGTAAATACGAATTGAATATTGTTAAATTCGAATTTGAAAGATTCAAATCGAATTGGATTTTCGGGTATTCGATTTGAATAGAGCGTCAAAAAAAATTTGTGCACATCTCTAATGTCAGCCTCTGTCTTACGCTTTTATCACCTCTCTTGTTCTTTGGATACCCAAAGAAGTAGATCAGCTATGTAGGGTTTGGGGTGGAGAGAAGGGGTGTAGTGACATAGGGGAAGAGAAATATGCTGGCTGCGGTGTTAGCGGCTTCCCTCCGGCTGGTTGCTCTGAGTCTCAGACCCTGCGCCTACATCCTACACTTCCTCGGATCTCCGCATTACCTTGTCTAATGGGATCCTCTGTTGCCAATTCGAGCTTGCTCTGACCTAATTCTTTCTTGTGTCCCGGCAAGCTGTCAGGAACTATCAAAGCAATGGGGAGCTGAAACAAATGCTTTGCAAGGGGAGAAGCAAGCAAGCAAGCAAGCAAGCAAGCCCTCCAGTGAATTTAATTAGCTTTGTTCTAACTGGTTTGTTTGCCTTATAAAGCTCATTGTTTTTATCCGTTCAAATTTGGAGGAATCACCTTTTGGTGTGTGTGTGCGCACAGGGGATGTTGCTTATTTATTTATGTCATAAAAAGTCTGCAATTAAGAATGAAATGTAACAGTGAGTCACAGCATTTTTAAGTGGGTGGTTGTCCTCCGGAAAGATTTGGAATTTGCCGTGACCCCTCCTCCTCCCCTCAATGTCCTGCAACTTATCATTCCAAAGAGAAAATAAATTAACTTTATGTGTTTTTTGTAGAAACAGTACCTGCCCCTTCATTCACAGCCCCTGATGTCTTCCATTGTTATTTTATTTAATTTTATCTTCGTTTTTTTAATCCCTTCTGGGATTTGAGGATTCATTTTGGATTGCAAAATCCAACCGGGCTAATATAGTGAAGGACCCCTAAATGAAAAGATTCCCTCACCCCCGGTTATTTGAAGCTTTTCTCATTATGACCCCATAACAAAGCCTTGAGATGCCATCTAATGGTTGACAAGATGGTCTCTTTCCACATTTCCTTTGGTGTGGCTTTATGGTTGGGCAGAAGCTAAACTATCTGACCCAGAAAGCTTCGTGTTTTATTCCAGGTGTAAAGGGAATTAGCTGTGGTGGCTATAAGACAAAAGATTTTTGCAATGAATATTTAAAACAATCTGTTTTCACCTGTCCCATAGCTGGTGGGAAATAGTCTTAGCTGTCATTCTGATTTTTTTTAAAAAATCCATCTGTGTCCTGTCTTTCAGAGCTGGCCTAGTGCCATTATAGCTAAAACGTACGGCTAGAACCTAAGAGCTTCTCTGGCTTCAGTGCTCGGGCAAGTCTCTTCTACTCATCTTGCCTACCTTACACGGCTGTTGTGGGGGTGTAGCGAAGGTGACGCAGAATGCTATCAGCTAATGTAATTTATCGTGAAAAAATATAACAAGCTAGGAATTCTGAAGTTAGATGTAATGAAAGCGTTTGATTCTGTGAATCACCAGCACTTGTACGAAGGTTCCAGAGCACATGTTAAAGTGAATGGAATCAAATCAAGGCAGTTTAAAATACTTAATGGTACAATCCAAGGTTGTCCCCTTTCACCATTATTGTTTGCTGTGGCAATAGAACCCTTGGCGAATGAGATTAGACAATAGATGGCAGGTATATAAGATTCAAGGAGAAGAAATTAAAATAAATCTGTTTACAGATGATGCAATGATAATTACTCAGACGCCTAAAGAAATGATAACAGCAATAAAAAATATGTAGATATCAGATGTCAGGATTGAAAATAAGTATAAACAAATCAGAAATAATGTTTATTAAGGAACAGCAAGGAAAAAGATAGTAAAAAGAAGAATGCCATCAGCTGAAGCTTGGGAGTTGTAGTTCAGTGAGTCTCAGAGCAAAGGAGATGAATGACCTGAATTGGCCAGGTTCTGACTATCGGGTTCCGGGAGCGTCTGCTCATCTGGTTGGGTTCCGATGTAAAGCGTTACCCTGGTCTAGTGGCCTTGAGGCTAGGGCTGCCAGTGTCCCTCCTTCTTTTCCTAAGGCCATTCCACGTGGCAGGCATTGTCTGGTTATCTAGGCAACTCAGCTAGGTCACACTTCTGGTTCCACTTCTAAGTGCCCAGTGCAATGGCCCAGGATCTATGGAAGGGTTTTCCAGGCCACTGGCTGGTGTGCTTTCCGCACACAGACAGCTGGTCTGGTATAGCAGACTACTTACAAGTGCCCTTGGAGTAGGCTAAGGTGCCATCTTCCCAGTACGGCCCATGCCAAGGCCTCATCCGGGCGCCTCTCAGTAGACTGGTTCACGGTGTGGACCAGGCATTCCAGGGGCTCTGCTGTGTGGTGGAAGAAGCCATGATGTGCAGTCTGACCTGTTCTGTGCTTGCCTGCCAGACAATCATCAGAAAGCAACCGTTGCTCGTCTCAAAGCAAGAATGAAGGGGAGCTGCCATGTATCTGCGGGAAGAGAGTATTGCTCAGGGACTCCTTGGAATTCTTCACCAAGCTTCCGTTCCCGAGCTTCTAGTCCTCATGACTTCCAAAAGAAATGCCTATCAATTTGTAGTTGCCTTATTAGAGGCATTCCGGCTTCTGAGTCTCAGATTGTGCACTTAGTTGCATTTGTTGATTTTTTTATTTCACTTTTCTTTCCAAGAACCCAAGGCAATGCCTGCTCTCCTCTCCTCTCCTCTCCTCTCCCCCTTTTGTCCTCAGACAAACCCTAGGAGCTAGGCCCAAACACCATCCAAAAAGCGTCCACTGCAGAGTAGACATTTAGCTCCTAGATTCCTTAGTTTTGACCCATAGCTAACTAACTTGCAGAAACAAATCTGTGTCTCACTCAGATACTCAAGCGTCGGGTGAGGCGCAATCTAGAATTTTGATACTTTGGGCACTTCATGGTTCCCAGTCTGTTTTTGCAATCTCACGTGAGGGGTTCTGTTTCTAGACCTTCATGTTTGTTTGCTCAAAAACCGACAGAGGTAGACGTCCCCTTGAAGTCCTCACCTTCTAGCTCAATCCATCACATCCCCTGATATATCTAAAGAACCGACAAAGCGTGCTCAATTGCACTCTGTGGTTAGGGTGCAGATGGTGTTAGCCTCTCCCTCCCCCCCCCCCCGCTTCCTTCCCCTCCGCCATCAATCTGTTTGTACTGTATTAACGTACAGATAGATTTGATAGCGCGCGAGGTCGTAGGAGTCTAAATGCGAGCCATGTTGCCCGTTCTGAATTTTAGTGGGACTGGGGGCAGGGCTTGCTTCTAGGTCAAGCAATTTAATTGGATGCTTTAATATTAGCAGGACACCTGGCTTGCCTCCCCTCCGCTTTGTAATAAAAGCCAAAAGGCGTGCTTGCTGCCTGATAAATGGGTTAATTTTATGCACGAAGCAGGTAATGGTAATCCCGTATTAATAGGTGCAAATGAGCTCTTGATAGCCAAACAGGGGGCATCTAATTAACATATTATTGTTGGTTTCAGCTTCCTGCTTCCGTGATACCTGAAAGGCAAAAGCCTCTATTATCTTCCCATAACCTATTTGTCACACCATATAGCAATGGTATAAGTGTGGGGTCTCTCTCTCTCTCTCTCTCTCTGGGTGTGCGCATTAAACCACATTTCCCTCCCATGCTCGCCTTTGTGTTTTACATTTTGTCGGATGCGTTTGCTGTCTGATTCAGAAACAAATGTGTCTTTACCCTGCCTCTCTTTTTTTATTCTTCTAGGCACTCATTTCAGTCTTGACAGCTGCTGAAACATGGCAAGGTTTTCTCAGGAAACTCTGTATATTCTAACTGCCTCTGACCGCAGCTTGTTTGCTTGGGTACATGTATCTGTTTGTATTTTTGGTAAGCTTAATTAACCCCAGGTGGAGAGGAATACAATGTAAACTTTGGATAATTTGGACATTTTTTTGAAAGGCCTCAACACCTTTTATGCAACACCTTTGTTTATCCTGTTTAAAACCTAATGATCACGCAGGTATTATCCTTTTTTTTTTCTTTATGTAAAATGCATTAAAGGGTTTGAGTTTCCAGTGAAAGCATGTAGGACATCCTGAATCTAGGCAGAGAACTGGGGCATAATTCATTTTTTAAAAATACAGAAACAGACAAAAGATTCAGGACCATTGAGCTTTTATTCATTTTCTCTCCCTCCCTCAGCCCTCCATTTCCTGTTCCTTAAATGCAGATGATCCTTTCTTCCTTCAGTGTTTGATCATATAGCGTGCTTCCTTTAGTGGGAGAACCATATAGAAGAACAGAGAATTTTTAGAAACAAAGGTGCCTGAGAATTCTGCTGCCACTCTCTGAATAAGGACATTCCCACAGAGAGAGAGAGAGAGAGGAAGAATTTGCATGCCAATTGGGTATCCTAAAAAGAGTGCTTACGGAAGATACTTGATCATTCCTAACAACAGTATTGTAAGGTAGATCAGTGGCTGCATCTAGATGTGGCTTATTTATGCCACTGTATTTGGGTACTCTGGAGTATCCAAATACAGTGGAATCAGGAAATGATGTCCAGATGCAAGTATTGTTGATTTAGTTCCTTTTTTGGCACTTCTCTGCTGCTTCTCTGCCAAAGAGCCATTTTATCTCTCCAGGTTAGGCTAAGAGGTAGTCATATGTCATAGCTCAGTAAGGATTAGAGCTTTACTCGTTAGTAGGATGTGCACAAATAGACATTCGAAATTCGACTGAATTCATCGGAATTTTGACATTCGAATTCAAATAGAATGTCCATAAATTAGAATTTGAACATTTGAATGAATTTTGAATTTTTTAATCTATTCGTTCAAATTATTTGGACATTCATATGTGTATGGGTTCGTACACGATGCATGCTTGAAGATCCACATCTTTCCCGCATCCGTATGCATTTGGACGGATCTGCACGGGATGAAAACAGGTTGCCTACGGGATAAATGTGGGGTGCGTACAGACATGTATGGACACGTACAAATGTGTACGGGATGCATAATGATGTGTACGGGCACATACAAATGTTCTTGACATTCGTAAATGCAAATTCAAACCGAAAATTTGAACTAATAGATTCAAATTTGCTTAATTCGAATTGAATTTAGGTAAATTCGAATTTTAAACATTTGAATTGAATTTGATACAATGGTTCGATATGAATTCAGTTAAAAATCTTCAATATGAATTCCATACAAATCCAGTAAAATCCGCTGTGTATCTGCTGTGAACGCCTCAAATCCGCTCTGAAACCACTTTGAATCTGCTCTCAATCCACTTTGAATCTTCTCTGGGTCCATTGCAGATGTGACTGGCACAGCCCCTTCCCTACCTCACCGGGTTCACAAATGCAATGAATGTTTGTACAGTGTATCGGAACATTCTATTTGAATTTGAATGTATACATACGAATTTGTACGTATTTTGAATGTTCAAATATTTGTGCACATCTCAGCTTCACTTATTTCACGAGGTTGCTGGGATGATAAAATGATAGAAGGAGAACCCTGCATATTGCCCTGGGCTGAGGATCTGCACCAATATTTGGAAATTCCAATATTCAATTCGAATCCGACGAATGTCAACATTCGAACTCTAATCGGATTTTAGAAAATCCAAATTTGTACATTCAAACGCGAACACGGATTTTCAAAAATCCGATTCGTACTTTCAAATGATTCAGATGTGTAGATTCGTATCTGTCGTATACGAATCTGCACGAAAATGATATGTATCTTGCGCTTAAAATACGGGATTAAGACGGGATGCATACGGGATTAAAACGGGATGCATATGGATTTTTACAGAATGTGCACAGATACGTATAACAGATACGAATGTTGTTGACATTCATACCTTTAAATATGAATCTAACATTCGAATGTTGCGGATTCGAATAGGATTTTATGGCATTTGGATCTTAAATATCCAAATCGAATCGGATTTTTGGACATTTGAATCTACTCGGATTCAAATGTCAAAAATACCTTGGTGCTCTCCAGAGGAAAGGCACAATCTATAAGCTGTCAAACACACATTTCCTTTGCATCAGTAACTTTGCATCTCTTGCTCTTCCACCATCCCAGCCACTGTTGTGAAAATAATGAGTAATTCTTGCATCAGGTTGAGGAGAGTTGGAGCTCTGTAGTCCGAAGGAAATTCCTGCTTCCTGACAGCACATCTATTTCTGTTTCTAAACTCGTTGTCCTTCCTTTTTTAATTCCCTTCCTCCACTTTTATTCTTGATTTCTCCTTTCCCTCTTGCACCGAAACTGAACAAGGCGTACGCGCGAGTCACGTCTATTTTTAGCCCTCTGATCATTTTCACTTCTAATTTCCCATCCACTGCACCGAGCGCACCAATACGTAAGCCAGAAATGCTGCAGGTAGATGCATTTCTTCAAAGATTCCGGTTTGCCCCTTGCCTCTCTTCTTAAGAGTATGGAGGTTTTGAGTTGTGGTCGGTGCTAAAGGCCTAATAAAGAATCACCAAGGAAAAAAATAGTATAGAAGAAGAAGAAGAAGAAGAGTTTGCTTTTCTGCCCCGCTTTTCTCGCCTATTTAAGGGGACTCGAAGTGGCTGACAAACCTTCTGTTCTTCTCCCCACAACAGAACACAATGTGAGGTAGGGGGGGCTGTGAGAGCTCAGAAGAGAGCTGTGACTAGCCCAAGGCCACCCAGCTGGCTTCGTGGGGGAGGGCAGAATCAAACCCAGTACTTCCAGATAAGAGTCCGGCTCCCTAACCACTAGACCAAGGTTCCAATCCCTCCCGTTGACCCTCGAGCTTCACTTAAAATGGATGTTCTACTAGGTCAGCATTCCATCCAGTCTGTTTGCCTGTCCTCACAGGTGGCCACTTGTAATATAGAAGCCCAAGAGAAGGACATAAATGCAGTTATGTGCCCTGGTCACAGTTTCCCCATTGACCCCTTTTAGAGAATTGCTAAGCATTACTAAGGCTGCTAGGTGCCATTCAGTCAAGGTATACTGGTTACTATGGGGACATATCTGTGCAGTTTTCTTTGCAGGCATCGAAAGGGCTGGCCCATCTTCTCCCAGGGACTCTCCAGGGGTCGAACCTACAACCCTTTGCTTTCCAGGCCATTGCTTTACCTCTGACCTATAGCTGCTCTCTCTCTTGCAACCCAAGAAAGGGAACAGCCTCTGGGACTAGTGGCCTTTAATGCCTTTGGCCTCTGTGACTTTGGTCCATACAGAAGTCCAGCACCAGACTTTGCAGTAGCCTGTGAAGACATTTCCTGGGATGTGGTTCTTTGCTCTGGAGTTGCCCAAGGACAGTGATGGAACAGGAGGACTGAGGAGCGATAGAGAGATGACTCATCCTCTGCTTCCGTGACCCAGCTTTGCATCCTCCCATGAGACAAAAACTCAGCTGGCAGGCTGCTCGGGCTTACCTTGTTTTGTCATCACGGCTTGCGGTGAAATGGGAGCTAATGCCCACGTTTGGGCATCGCACACTCATCTGATTGCACCTCACGCGCTTGGGCAGAAAGGCTTCAGGTGAAAACAGGGCACTGAAGGCATTGTTCAACTTGGATGGCCTGAATCTTCGTTGTTCTCTCTGTTGGCATACGTGTTGGCACACCCAAGAGCGTACAAGTGTTCGACATGTCATATAGCCATATGGTGAGCCAGTGTGTAGTGGCTAAAGGGTGGAGCTAGGACTGAGAACCCCCTGGGTTTGGATCTCTCCTTAGTTCTGGACACATCCTAAGTAAGTTTGGGCCAGTCACTGCCCGTCTGTATGCAAGGCTTTGCAAGGTTGTTGTGAAGGTTCAGGTTGGAGAAGCAGAGAATAATGCACATTTGTTGCCCTTGGCTGCTTAGTTTTGAGTCTGCAGACCTGGCCTCGTGCCCTCTCAGAGGGCATCTGTGTGGCTGACAGGGCACTTCTGGAACGTAGTGACCCATAACTGCTGGATATTATCTATCTATCTATCTATCTATCTATCTATCTATCTATCTATCTATCTATCTATCTATCTATCTATCTATCTATCTATCTATCTATCTATCTATCTATCTATCTATCTATCTATCTATCTATCTATCCCACCCTACACCTAAAGGTCTCAGGGCAGGTTACAACATTCCCCCCTTTTTCCAACAGGCACTTAAAGTTCTGGATCTTCAAGATCCAGAATCTTGAGATGGGGTCCTCCTGGAGATCCGGATCTTGAAAATCCAGATCTCCAGGAAGACACCATGTGTCCCCACAGGCCTTCCAGCACCCAGTTGCAATGCCTGAAGACCCCATTGTAGTCACCTTTAATCAGGTCCTCAGAAAAACTGAAGGACCCATTAAATCCGGATTTCCCCCTGTCCTCATGGGGACAGGGCCTTGCAGATGGGACTTTGAATGGGATCCAGGTGGGGACAGGGCCTTCCCATTTGGTACCAATCAGGTTCCTAATGGGGTCTTAGAAGGGTTCTAAGCCCTAGTGGGAAAAGACCGATTAAAAACCAGTTAACATGTAAAATGAAGATATGTAACAACAGAGGGAGGATCAACCCCATCCACCTTTTGTGGCATTGAGCCACGCTGTCCTCACCTCACCCAAGAGCTATTTGGTGTGCCAGAAGCTTCATAGTTTTATAGGAAGGAAGGAATGTTTGAGATGACTTCTCCCACAATGGTCCTGTAGTCTCTTTGGTGAAAGGGATATGGGGTGCTTCCACACTGGCCACCCAGAAACGGATTAAAGAAAATCCATTTCCTGGCGATCCGTCCTCCCGAGGGTCCGTCCGAAATAGGGATGGATCCAAGGAGGCCTCCCGCGTCCGCACACACGCAGGGAGGACGGATCCTGCTGGCCAGATCCTCTGGGTGCTGTGTGGAGGCTGCAGCAGCCATTCCGAAAGGCAGCCGGCCTCCCACGCCACCAACGCCGCCCCAGAGCTGCAGGGCTGGAGCATTCAGCTGCCGGTCGCTGCGCGTTTCCGCTGGCGCGCGGCATGTGGGGGAGGGGCTCTGGAGGCAGACCGGCCTGCTTCCGCCATTCCCAAGATGGTGGCCGCTGGCACATCCGGCCCCTCGTCTCTCCGTGTGTGTAAGCGTCCTACTTCCGAATGGATGAAGGCGAGGGGACAGACTGAAGACCCGATTTTCCAGGTCCGTGCCCTCTGATGTGCCCATCCATTGCTAGACATGGGCCCCTCGGAAGACAAGGGTTGTCCCAGGTTACCTTAAGGACCTAAGGATTCCCTTCCGTTGCTCACAAACGTGGTATGAAAAGGATGTTGCATCCCAGCATCTTTTAGTCAGAGGTCCATTTCCTCCCTTCGTTCCCCTATAATAGCTCACAGGATTTGATGGAGTGGTAGATTGTGCGTGTGTGTGTGTGATGTATTTAAAAGCCATCTAGCGGTTAGTGGCTTTCCCATGTTTTGCTTGAGGGGATGCCTTGCCTAACACGCAAGATAATTTAGGAGAACAGGATTGACTAATAGGTTGTGGCATTTGCATTCCAAAAGGCTCAAGGCAGATAAATTCATGGATAAATAAATCCATGGAGGACTGATGTATCAATGGCTACTAGAATAGGTGCTTAGATACTGTCTCCAGGTTGGAAGTTTTGCCTTCATCTTCTGCTTGAGATTTCCATAAACAATTGGGAGGCTACTGTGTGAGATGGGATGGTGGACTAGATGGGCCATGGCCTGATCCAGCAGTGCTCCTCTTATGTTCTTTTCTCTGTCACACAACACTAGAACCAGGGGGCATTCTATGAAGCTGATGGGTAGGAGAGTCAGATCCGACAGGGGGAAGTGTTTCTTCATCCAGAGAGTCATCGGTCTATGGAATTTGCTGCCAGTAGAGGTGGTAAAAGCTACCAACCTAGATCTTTTTAAGGAAAGGTTAGACAGATTTATGGACGACAGATGTATCAATGGCTACTAGGTAATGGATGGCTAAGTACATCCTTGAGGCTGTGGGGACAATCAGGATACTTCTAAGGCCATTTGCTGGGATTGGAGAGCAGGAGAAGGTTTATCCTTGTCTCTGCTTGAGATGCCCATGGGCAATTGGTGGGCCACTGTGTGCGACAGGATGCTAAACTAGATAGGCTGTGGCCTGATCCAGCAGGGCTCCTCTTAGGTTCTTATGTTCCTCTTGGGTTCTTATATTAACCTAATTCTCATGTAAGGTTGGTTTGACAAGGGTCATCCCAGAGAATTTCCGTGGTCAGTGGGAGAGTTTGTACCCTGGTCTCCCAAACCCAGTCTAGTACTCAGAAATGACATTGGTTCTTGATTATCCCTAGAATATGAGACAGAGATTATTTTTCTTACATATTGGAGGTGTGGGTTGTGAAACACCCCCATAAAGGCAGAAGAGGAGCGCTTTCACCCATCCTGATCTTCCTGAAATACATTTGAATCCACAGGGGACAAACGTGGTTTCAGGGGGATGAAACCGTACCCTTATCCCACTACTTTAGCCAGCCTCAGTTCACAGGTCTTTGGATGTGTCGTTCCCCCTTGTTCACTAACATTAGGTAACTAGAAAACTTGTTAATTTCAGAGTTGCAAATATTAAATTGTTGTGCATATGGGAGAGGAGGTGTTGGGAATTTGGTGTCGCTCCAGTCAACCTAAGGAAAAAGAATTGGACCAAAGTTGTGTCTTGCTTCTAATGCTTCTAGTGTTCATGAGAGTTGTTGACAAATATATGCAGCTGCCTTCCAGCTGGCGCTGACTCTCTCAGCGGCACCAAATGCAGCAAGGGCAGAATTGTCAGCTAACCAAAGTAAACAGTGCATGACTCAGAATTCAGAATAACAGGATGAACTCAGGAGTTACCACAGTTAGTAAGACCAGAACTCTGAACCTACTACAGCCAGCAGTTTCAGCTCCCCTCTAATTGGGGGGGGGGGAGGCGTAAGGGGGTGGGCCAGTTTCTTGTGCTAACTAAGGGTGTGCACAAATGCAATTTTCCGGGATTCGATTCAATTTGAACTGAATATTCAAATTCAATTTTCCAATGTTTACAGTTTGAATTTAACCAGATTGATTCAAATTAAGCAAATCTGATTCTGTTCCTTCCAGTTTTTCATTTGAATTTGCACTTACGAATGTCAGCATTCATAGATGCCCCTGTCTGTACGCGTCCGTACATATCCGTATACATCCCGCAGTTATCCCGTATGCAACCCGTTTTCATCCTGTACGGATTTGCACAAATGCGGGAAAGGTGTGGACCTTCAAGTATGCATCGTGTACAAATCTATATGCATACAAATGTCCAAACAATTCAAACAAGTAGATTCAAAATTCGGATAGGATCCTTAAATTTGAATTTAAGGACATTCGATTCAGATTTGAATGTTGAAATTTGGCCGGTTTGATCGAATTTCGAATACATTCGAATGTTTTTGCACGTCCCTAGTCTAACTTGCAAGCAGGCAAAGCGTAGATACCAAAATCCTATATCGTGTATATATTTGCAGGTACACAAAGCTCATAGTCATGAGAGGCCACCTGTATTGTGATCTGCGAATGGGAATATCAAAAGAAGAATTATTATTGTCTTTGTCAGAGTTCCTTGTCACCCCTTTTCCCCAATTGTCCTGTAATAGTCCATTTTTACAATTAGTGACTTCATTTTTTTTTTCAGGATCTTATCTTATTGTCTTAATATCTTCCAATTCCACCGGTCCTCAGGGAAGAAAAAAAGAAAAAAAAATCAGTCAAAACCAGCAGTTGTTAGTCCTTCTTCCTGCAGAAATTCTATGTAGGGTCTCCCATCTTTTAAATACTTCTCCATTGTTCTCGCCTTTAAGAAATTTGTCAGTTTGTCCATTTCTGCCAATTTGGACAGTTTAACCAACCAATTGTCCACTGAAGGTATTTCTGAATCTTTCCATCTTTTTGCATAGATTATTCTGTTACGATTGTTGCATTGAAAATAAATAAAAATTAATTACAAAAAAAATAAAGAATTATTATTTACTATGGGCTCCAATCTAGCCATATATTTTACCCATGGCCATCTAATCAGGAGCTAAAATATATTTACATTCCCCACTAGACGCCACCCAGCATTACTTCCTGCCATATGCTATTGCTTGAACTGCACAAGATTCTAACGTTGTCCCTTGTATAATACTGGTAGTTGGTTTCCACAAATAACAGCTACCTACAGATTACTGACGATTGGGAATTGTAGAAACGAGGGCTACCTGTGTGGGGTTTGGGGGCCGCAGTAGAAGGGCAGAGGCCAGATTGTGTGACTGGCAAGTTTGGAGGATCATCTTAAGTGAAGCAGGTAGTGATGTGTGTAGATACTCGTAGACATTCAAAATTCAATTGAATTCATCTGAATTATGACATTTGAATTCAAATCGAATGTCCATAAATTTGAATTTAAACATTCAAATGAATTTTGGATTTTCGAATCTATTTGTTCGAATTATCCAAGCATTCGTACGTGTACAGGTTCATACATGATACCTACTAGCACGTATGCATCTGTACACATTTGTACAGATCCCTATGGGACAAAAACGGGTTGCATACGGAATAACTATGGGATGAATATGGAAGTGTACGGGGTGTGTAACAATGCATACGGCCACATGGAAATGTCAACATTCTTAAGTGCAAATTTGAAATGAAAATTCGAACAAATAGATTCAACTTTGCTTAGTTCGAATCAAGTTTGGGTAATTTTGAATTTTAAAGATTCAAATCGAATTGAATTTTTGGATATTCAATTTGAATCGAATCCCAAAAATTGCCTTTGTGCACACCCCTAGACGCAGGTAATCTTTTCATGAACCGTAAGAGAGGCACGCTGTACCAAAACCACTTCATTGAGGGACAATGGTGTAAAATTCTTGGCCCTCTAATACTCTAATAATGGTCTAGTGGTTAGGGAGCCGGACTCTTATCTGGGAATATTGGGTTCGATTCCGCCCTCCCCCAGGAAGCCAGCTGGGTGACCTTGGGCTAGTCACAGCTCTCTTCTGAACTCTCACAGCCCCACCTACCTCACAGGGTGTTTGTTGTGGGGAGAAGAACGGAAGGTTTGTCAGCTGCTCTGAGTCCCCTTAAATGGGTGAGAAAAGCGGGGTGGAAAAGCCAACTCTTCTTCTTCTTCTTTTATAGAAAGGGAAAGAATACAGACCACACAGCAAACTCAGTATACTGTTGCCACAAACTGACTAAATGCAACATTCAAGACAAGAGACAGTGTTGCACTGTGTCAGGCTTGTGTAGAGCGTCCCCTTTACAGAGACCTTTTTGTATCATTTTTGGAGGCATGAAAGAAAAGAGCATCCCGAAAGCACGTGTGGAATTTCTACCTTTGTCCCATTAAACCAGCAGAAGTCTTTCGCCCTGCCAATGGGCCATTGAAAGCCCAGAGTTTCATGGCTTGCTGCCAGCAGCAAAATACTGCTTGTTTTGGTGTTTCACGAATTGGTTGCAGTGGGGACGGGGGCTGTTCTTCGTGGGATTTTAAAGTCTAGAGTCTTTGCGCAGGGAGGGGCAAGGGGTGGGGGGCAAGTTAAAAAGAACAGCCGAAAAACCCTGGTTGGAAACACTAGGAAAGAAAAGCAATATATATATATATGTCCCCCAAACAAAACATCTCTTGGAATGCTGCTATTCAAATAGGTTTGTAGGCTGTTTATTGACTGCAGGGTCATTGGTGAAAGGTCAACGTCTCTCTGCTGCGTCTACAGATAAAGGCACAGGGAAGCATGTTTTGAGGTCACATTGCAGGAGAAAGAATGCAGTCATGCTAAAAGATCAACATTTTGAATCATTATTTACTCAGCGCGGGGCAGGCGCGGAGAGAGAGGCGCGCATGTTTGCAACCCTCCACGTCAGTGAATGTGCCTTCGTTTCCCAGGGAGGGATCAGCCTTGTCCCTGGTTTTTAACAAGCTGTTTGTTGGGTTGTTGTTTTGCTTTTTTGGGGAGGAGGGGGAGAGGACTGCACTACCTTAATAGCCATCAGCAGAAATTATCCTTTTGTTCTAGGCAAGCGATGGCTTTTAAGCCTGGCAGGTTATGATGAATTATTGAGCCTTGGACACTGATCTCGGTTTCTGAGTTGGTCAGCGGTTTTTCCTTCTTTTCCTTTCTCAGTTTTCCGTTCCAGAAGCTCTGCAGTTTAGGAAGATATAAACAGCGCTCTTATTTGCAGTACCGTAAATAATTGGCCTGTAACCTCTGCAAAGCAGGACTCTGAACAACTTAATGCTGTTCTCCCCGGGGTTTCTCATTGTGTTTGGTGCCCCGGAGGAAAGTATTTCTGCTGGATGAGGCACTGTAAAGCATGCACGAAGAAGCTTCAGGCTCGGCTGGCAGACTTTTCAGAGGAAATATCAGCCTCGTTCGTCTCCTGAAATGGGATTTTGAGTAATTGTCGGATCCCCATATCCGCTGGGGATACCACCCGGCTCCTACTGTGGTTACTGGAAATGGTGGATAATCGTGAACCAGCCTTCCGGTTCTGGGGTCATGCAAAGCCAGAACTGGGACTGCTTTTCTGGCCTCTGGAAGGCTTATTTCGGCCTCCGGAAGGCGTTGGAATAGGTTGCGATGCCACCGGACGCCTCCCACCAGCCTCTCACGGCACCCCCTTACAGTTTGGGACTGGCTCTGGTAACATCATGCACCTATTCGAACGCTTTATGGAGGCCGAAATAGGCCTTCCTGTTCTGGGTGCTTTTCCCGTGTAGTGCCCATGTGGGGTGGGCTGATCTGGTAATGGTGGTTACCAAATCAATGGATAGGGGAATCTGAGTGTGCTACAGAACTATCTCAGATGGGTGGGTTGGGGCAGTAGGTTTCCCAAGTTGCAGAATTCTAGTTTGATAGCTTGCTTTTTGTCAAGGCAGCATTTAGAGAAATGGGATGTGCAGCTAGGCATGCACAGAGTGCCTTTTGAAGCTCAGTTTCCGTCAGCCAGAGATGGGAGGAGTGCCATGCTGGGCTCCTGGCAAAAGGTCAGCCTAGTAGTTCCTTGAGAAATGAACTCTTTCACACTCTTAAAAGGTGGAGCGTTGCACCTGTACCTTCCGGCCGAGAAGTTTAAAGGAGGGAAGAGAAAGTAAAAGTGAGTTTTCTTTCAAAGGGAATGAAATTCTGCTGCCCTTGCCACAGCCAGTCTGGCGATGAAAAACTGGGCCATGGTATTAGCGGGGCTCCCATCTTGTTCTCTTGTGCCACAGAGCAGTGGCTTGCCTGACTCCAGAATTAATAGATCAGGAGGCTCTTTAATAGGCTCTTAAAGAGATGCATGGGGGTTTCCTTCCTGTCCAGATAATCAAAAAGCCCGAGGCAGGCAAGCCATGTCATTTCACGTAACTTGGGGGGGGGGGGAGGTGCTTATCAGTGGCACTAGATGAAGGGAACCCGGGATGATTTATGATTGTTGTTGTTGTTTACTTTTAAAGCGTCCTCTTAAAAATAAAAATAAAAAAATAAAGGAAAAGCTGCTGTTATCAGGAGGCCTGTTTGCACAAGGGGCTCTCGAACGCGTGTAGGACGCTCTGGGACGGAGGAGGGTTCGTTCTGCTGGGCCGTTCGGAATCGCCCAGGCCTGTTCCAGGGCCTCCTCCGTGCATGCCAGGTGTAGAGCACAAAATCATGTTCCTGGCCATCCCAGGATGTCCCACAGCTGTTCGGGACAGAGAGCACTTGCATGTTCCATCCGGAACAGAGGCGGGCCCCGGCCCCGCCTGCCACCATTGGGTCTGGTTCGACCCAGGGGCAGACCTGTCTTATCCCTTCCCCGGGTTCCTGCGTGCTCTTGGTGATGCAATCGGGTCACCAAGGAAGCCCCCCCCCCCCGGGCCGCACCCTACCCAGGGCCACGCGCATATGCACACCGCTTACCATTTGGCTGTAGCGCGAAAAGGCCTAGGGTGTATGTGGGGAAAGAAAGAGAGAGAAAGATCTTTGGCACCCAAAGATATGTTGTTGCTAAAAAATATTCCATACATTCCGATGGTCTGATGTCAATCTCCTGGCATTCCAGTTTTTTTTCTTTTTTTAAATCCTTTTTTTCAGTTAACTCTTTGTCTCATTTATAGATTGGATATCAGTATGGCTGTGGTCACACCTAAGGTTTAATCCAGCTTCAGTCCACCTTCAGAGCAAGAGAACATATCAGCAAGTGACCAGTCATTTTCTTTCCATATTATCTATTCCAAAGGTGAATTTTCTGAATTATTTAACCCTGAAAGAAAACAGCTTGTCATTTTGCTGATGTGTTTTCTCACACTGAAAGTGGACTGAAGCTAGATTGAACCTTAGGTGTGACCACATTCTATATGTTCTCTCACTCTGAAAGCGGACTGAAGCTGGATTAAACCTTAGCTGTAACCACAGCCTATATGTTCCCTCACTCTGAAAGTGGACTGAAGCTGATTTAAACCTTAAGTGTGGCCACAGCCTATATGTTCTCTCACTCTGAAAGTGGACTGAAGGTAATTTAAACCTTAAGTGTGGCCACAGTCTGTGTTAGAACTTGTCCAACCGTTTTCAGTTTAAGGGATTCAAATGGCTATACAAGATGAGTTGGGATGAACAGAAACTCAGTTTAATAAGGAAAGGAAAAAAGGTTTCCAGGATTTCTTTTCCTGACCTTGAACTAGGTGGGGGCAGTTTAGATTACATTTTAAACTGCACTTGTGCCATTCTTAACATCCAATTTGCTCTAATGAGTTGGATTACGCTACCCCGGGGTATTTGGGTGGTACTATTCTTATCATTAAAGAACAGTTGTGATAGTGGCAGAAGCCACAAGCGTCAGCAAGGATGGCAAGAATGGCTGGCGTCACACTGGCCCCTGAGACTCGGCGAGTCCATCTCCCCACTTCATCCTGGAAACTCCCCGAACCAGTTTGGCTGAGACAGAACCACCTAGATGTGATGGGCTGCTGGCGGATTCTGCCTCGCCTCTCTCCATCCCTGGAGGAACCACCTGCACAGCTTTGTGGGGGTTTGCACATTGGCCTCATGTGCAGTTTTGTTACTTAGGAAAGAGCACTGGGTTTCCTAGGAAATAGACCAGTTGATTCATCATTCTGACTCACAGATGGGAGGAGGTCAAGGTGGTTGCTGTCAGGATGACAGGACACGGTGAAGGGAGACCCTGCAAGCAGAAGTCTGTGTCAAACAAAGTAAGTGTGTGCGCGCTCAGGTGCGCACGAAGGCCATTTCCGGGATTCAATTCGAATTTGAATGTAACCAATTCGATTTGAATTAAGCAAATTTGAATGTATTCGTTCAGATTTTTCATTCATATTTGTACTTACAAATGTTGACACCGTTCGTAGATGTGGTTACGCATCTTCCCTGGGTCCGTACGTTTCCGTATGCATCCCATATGCAACCCGTTTTAATCCTGTACGGATCTGTAAAGATGCGGATCTTCAAGTACAGATCGTGTACGAACCCGTACACATACGAAGGTCCAGATAATTCGAACAAATAGATCCGAAATTTGAATCAAAACTTTAAATTTGAATTTAAGGACATTTGATTCGAATTCGAATGTCCAAATTCAGTCGATGCGATCACATTTCAAATGCATTTGAATATTTGTGCACATCCCTAGTGCATGCGCATGTGTGGACGCATGCTCATGTAGGGCTGTATTGGCAGAGCAAACTGCGTGGAAACAGGATTGCTGGTTCAGTCCCCAGCCTCTTCCTGCGAGTAGGCAACGGAAACCATTTTTATATCACTGCCCAGAAAACTGCATGGAGGGGCTCACGCAGTCAGCCAACAGTCTGCTGAAACTGAGGGGGTGTAAACCTCGCCCCTGCTCAGACATTTGTGAAGTTTGAAACTCTTTTGTGCATTTTCAAGGCTACTTACCTCCAAAAACTTTGCACTAGAGAATTGACGCTTTGGGTGATGGCGCCACGTCTGTTGCGTGAAGAGGGCTGGAATATTTTGTTCTCCAGTTCCCTTAAAACCTTTTGAGTTTTCATCTCTCTAGGGCCTGCCTGCACCTAAACCTTCATCCATATCTGATCCCCTTGGAGAAAGAAAGGAAATACCAGCAAAACGACTAGCCCTTATCTTTTTGCATTATCCAACCCAATCTCAGTGAGATCTGCAACTTTGGCCATTTTATGATTGTGGCTCATATACTTACATGCATCTGTTTGCTGTATTTTCATCCACTCCATTAAGTCTCTTCAAGGCTTCTAAGGGCGATTTAGAATGTTTGTTTAACACAATATAACAAGCTTTGTACAAGGCCCTCCCCCCTCAGGTTTGCTGTCCAAAAAAGACACAACACACCAGTAAAAGGGAATTGAGGGGGGGGGATTTGTGGCAGGGGAGGTAGGAAAAGGCCTTCCTGGACATCCTCCAGTTCCTTTAGGATTCATCTACCTGACGCAGGACCACTTAAGACTTTACTCCATTGCCTGTTTAATCCAGATCCAACACTGATGTAGCCCAGCACTTTCTGGATAGCAAACTAGAGATGTGCACAGATATTCGTAGGCATTCGAAATCCAATCAAACGTGCCAAATTTTGACATTCAAACTCAAATAGAATGTCCCGAAATTTGAATGTAAACATTCAAATCAGATTTCAAATTTCGGATCTGTTCGTTGGAATTATCCGGACATTCTTATGTGTATGGCTTCGTACACGATGCGTACTTGAAGATCCTCATCTTTCCCGCATTCGTATGCGTTTGTATGGATCCGTACGGGACGAAAACGGGTTGCGTGTGGGATAACTACGGGATGCATACGGACGTGAACAGACGTATATGGACACGCACGGATGTGGGGAAGATACGTACATGCATATATGGATGTTGTCAACATTCGTATGTGCAGATTTGAATCAAAAATTTGAACATTAGATTTGAATTTGGTAAATTCGAATCGAACCTTATTAAATTCAAATTTAAAAGATTCAGATCAGAGTGGATTTTCGGGGATTAGATTAGAATAGAATGTCCAAAAAAAAAAAAAAACACCATGCACATCTCTATAGCAAACACTGCATGATTTAAGCCACATCCAGACAGTGCATAGAAAGCACATTATGCCTCAGCTATGTTGAGATTCCCGCATGAATCTATGACAACCCCAGCACAGTCCTGCAATATCGAGGTGAAAACCCGCTGTATCCTGTTTTGGGACAACCTGAATCTCAAGACTCCAGATACAGGCTTGGGCAAAATGGCGCCATATCCTACCTGTCTAGACACTGCTGCTGGGGGCCGCCATCTTGGTCATGGCCACGGCCACTGCACATGTGGTGGGAATTGCACACATTCTGTTGAAATACCCAGATGTGCCCATCATTATAGTGCAGGGAAAGCACCAGCCCTGCAACTGTGGTAGGCAACGAGTGATTATTTCAGGAGGGCTTTTATCCGGAATATTCCTTGTTAGCTTGATTTTTAGGTGGTGGCTGGAGGCGACTCTGTTTGCTGCAAAACAGCTAAGAACATGAAGCTGCCTTCCAGAAAAACACAGCAGTTTAGTTCCAAGAAACCAGCATGTTGTGCAAATTCACGTTAGGTTCAGTGAACTTGGTACTGCTTCCCTGGCTGCCATTTTGGGTGTCTGATTTCTGTGGTGTGACACAAAGGAAGTCATTGAACCAAAAAGACACCCTGGGCTTTTTTCCACTCACCTCCCTTAATCTGGATCTAAGATGATCTGGATCTAAGGAATGGGCCCTTCAACTAATCAGGATCTAGTAGATCTGGATTAAGGGAGGTACCTGATCCATCCGCACGGGCGCTGCAGCACCCAATAGCGACGGGTGCTAGTCTTCCCGCAGTGGAAACGCCAGTGCACCCATATGGCAAATCCGTATCAACCCATGTAGGGCCTGCCCGTCACCCCAGATTTTGGGGGGCAGGGGGTGCAATCTCCGGAGACGGTCCGGAGATTCTTTGAAGATTCTCCGGAGCGATCTGCCGCAAACTTTGAAGATTCTCCGGAGCCTTTGACAAAGGTCCGTAGGATTGGCATTGCTCTTGCGTGGGGTCCTATTTGGAGCCTGTGCTGTTCTTCAGAGCCGACTTCGAAGATTGTGCACAGGCTTCAAAGCTTTGGGTTTTGGGGTGCCCCCCAAGCCCCCCTAGACCCCATTGCCCTATCGCGGTGGAAATGCACTCCGTATAATCCAGATTTGATGCCTGAAGACCCCATTGTGGTCCCCTTTAATGGGGTCTACAGGAAATCTGGACTAAAGGTCCTGAAGAACCCATTCAATCCAGATTTCCCTTGAAGTGGTAGAAACAAATGTAGATCTAATGGGGTCTGCAGTGGAAATGGGGTCTTCCTGCTCAGAGCCTAATGGGTCCCTAATGGGTCCTTAATGGGTCCTTAGTGCTAGTGGAACCCCCACCCCACCCCCACCCCCCAGTGAGAAATGCCTGCATAGAGAGCCCTATGTCTTCAGAGTGGGGGCACGGAGCATAAAGGATAACACACCCACGCTCCTGAGAGTTTTTCTTGCTACCATTGTTTCGTTCTGCGTTTATTCGCCCCAACCTTTAAACCATACATGTTTGGGTTTTGTTTTCATTTTATTTCAAAATTCCATTTTAACTGTTTGTTTATTTCAGCTGTTCAAAATCTTAACTACCAGGAGAATCCCATTTGAATAAAGTAAATAAATCCTGCACTACACGGAGGGACAAATACCTCAATATTTATGCTATTCGTCACCGATTTCAAAAAGTAAAGGAGGTTTGGCTTTGTTAGCCTTTGGATAGGAGACCACCAGGAAATTTCAAGCTAGAGGGGGGAGCTGAGAGAGATTGCTGGAGCTATCAATGGAAAGCCACGTCTAATAGCAGAGAATATCGATAGCTCAGGTTTGTAGTAGTTCTCTGAGCTAGATTAACACCTGAAGCAACCAAATCCAGCTCAAAGAACTAATACTATAGAAAGCCATTTCTATATCCTTGCCCCCCCAAAAAAGCTGACCAGATTTGTCATCCGGTCACCAGGAGTCAAGCTGAGCTAGTGGCATCTTTGCCCCATCGTCTGAATTAATCGTCGTTCAGCTGAATTAGATAAACTGTTCCCTGTATTTTTAATTCTGTAGAAAAATTTAGAGGGCTTGTGTCGCTAGACTGGCACCATTCATAAGCAAGAGGGAATAATCCTGGAAAGCAGCGTATTCAAGGAAAGGGCCCCTCTTAGGTTCTTATGGGCTAGGTGGGCTGTGGCCTGATCCAGGAGGGGTTCTGTTAATCCATGGCAGGCAGGTATATCAATGGCCACCAGAATAGATGGGGTTCTGTTAATCCATGGCAGGCAGGTATATCAATGGCCACCAGAATAGATGGGGTTCTGTTAATCCATGGCAGGCAGGTATATCAATGGCCACCAGAATAGATGGGGTTCTGTTAATCCATGGCAGGCAGGTATATCAATGGCCACCAGAATAGATGGGGTTCTGTTAATCCATGGCAGGCAGGTATATCAATGGCCACCAGAATAGATGGACTAGATGGGCTGTGGCCTGATCCAGCAGGGCTCCTCTTAGGCTCTTATGGACTAGATGGGCTGTGGCCTGATCCAGCAGGGCTCCCCTTAGGTTCTTATGGACTAGATGGGCTGTGGCCTGATCCAGCAGGGCTCCTCTTAGGTTCTTATGGACTAGATGGGCTGTGGCCTGATCCAGCAGGGCTCCTCTTAGGCTCTTATGGACTAGATGGGCTGTGGCCTGATCCAGCAGGGCTCCCCTTAGGTTCTTATGGACTAGATGGGCTGTGGCCTGATCCAGCAGGGCTCCTCTTAGGTTCTTATGGACTAGATGGGCTGTGGCCTGATCCAGTGGGGCTCCACCCATGTTCTCCCCTGCAATGAGGACTAGTTAAAAATATAAACAGGAAAGCAGAGAGAGACCACCCTGTTTACGAAGGAAGCAACATCTCTGTTTTGGAAGTTGCTACATTTCCCATCTTTGCCCATCGAAATGTCGGGGTTCTAAGGCTATAGGGTAAAGATAATGCCCCCCTTCGGTCTTGAAAGACAAAGAAAAGAGTCTGGGTGTGAAAATACGGGGACTCTGGCATTTGTGAGCAGCAGTGTTTGTGGTGTTCAGCAGCAAGGAGATTCATATGTACCCCGTGTAGGGTTTTGATCTGTTGTTTTCTGAGCTTCTTCTGGTGGGGAATGGCTAATAAAACATTTCTCTGTCAGCGGAAGGCAAGAACCATTTTTCTAAAGAGCGGCACGGTGGCGTCCTTTACATATTGCTCTGCAGAAAATGTGTTCTTGATAGAAAGATTACGCCACCTCCACCTCGCACGCTTTATTATCTGATTCATCGTAGCAAAATTCACAGGCCTACAGTGGCCATTTCCCAGCTTTCATTCATCTATACGATTTGTAACGGTGGTCGGTTGCAATCCGGTGAAAAGAGGAAGTTTAAATTCGGAGTACTGTAGTTACATATTTCACCGCAGTTAACAAGGCGTCTAATTTTGGGGGCAGATCGCAACCTTAGGTAAAGGAAAGTCTAGCTTGAGATGTTGCATTGTGAAATGTTGTTTCTGTTATCTTCTGTGGCTGCATTTGCCTGCGTTGATCTTAGGTCTCCTTTCGGGATTAAAAAAAAGTCCATACGGTTTGCAAGAATAAGAAATTAGCCTTGTCTTAGGCTGTTCAGAGATGGCTGCATGTTGATGCTAATTTCGTTTCAGTTAGCGTGGTGTACAGTAGAGAAAACTACCTGGAAAGCAGAGGGTTACCTGTTCATTCCCCAGCCTCACCTCATGAGTAGGCAATGGCAAACCACTTCTGTATCTCTGCTGAAAAAACTGCAGGGAGAAGTCCAGGGAGTCTGGGAGTGGCTGCAGCTCTGTGGTAAAGCAAAATGCTTAGGAAGCAGAAGGTTCTCAAGTTTGATCCCCAGCCTGTCCCCAGAGCTAGGGAATGGCAAATAATTTCTGTATTTCTGCCACAAAAACTGCGTAGAAGCACCCACAGAACTGCCCATAGACAGTCAACCAAAAGTCAGCCGTGAGTCGGTGGCACCAAAAAACAATTGCCCCCTCCCATAAATTCTTTCTAGCAGTAGAGATCAAGGAGGGAGTTCCCCTTCAGAGACTCTGGCACGGGCTGGAGGATCAGATGGGAAATGGAATTTGATGACATTCAGCAGATGGTTTTTGGCACCGCTGAGATGGAGTTGATTCTGATGACTGAATGGACAGTTTAGTGGTTAGGGAACCAGGCTCTTATCTGGGAATACCGGGGTTGATTCCACACTCATCCATGAAGCCAGCTGGGTGACCTTCTGAGCTCTCACAGTCCCTCCTACCTCACAGGGTGTCTGTTGCGGGGAGAAGAACAGAAGGTTTGTCAGCCGCTTTGAGTCCCTTCTCCTCCTCCGCCGCCGCCTCCTCCAGACTTTAAAAAACAAGATCTGAGGGACCGAATTTAAGGTGTTCTTCCCCAGCAATTGCTGAAATACCTCAAGGCGGCAGTACAATTTCTTTCTTTAACCTGCTGAGGCAACTGAAGCCCTGATTAGGGTGTGATGTTCTTCCTAATTTCTTCCCCATCCCTTCCCTCCCTCTTCCAAATGTTAATACCTTTGAGGAAGGCAACAATAGATACATACATCAAGTGAGCTCTGTTTGCAGGGATAAGCCCTATTCCCTGGTCTTATCACCGACAAATCCTTGTCTTGAGCCCGTCTTTGGAGCTGGGATTTTGCAGGATTCAATCTTTTGTGAATCCTAATATGGACTGACCTGATACACACCTCTCTGGTCTCCTAGTAGAGCCAGAATCCAGTTATCGGAGGCTTCTTTTACGCTTGCTCATTGGCTCAGCACACTCACCGGTGGTAAAAATATATCAATGCAAGCTTTAAAAATGTATAGCTTGTTTGAACACCTGTTTTTATATGAAGCTGAACGTAAAAAGTTGAAGCTTGACACGGAAATGGGATGAAAAGTGTGTGTGTGTGTGTGTGTGTGTGTGTGTCTCACACACACAGCATATAGCAATGTGCATGAATGTATTTTTGACATTCGAACTCAAGTAGATCCGAATGTCATAAAAGCCGATTCAAAACTGTTACATTTGAATCCGTATGTTCAGACGTTAGATCCCTATTTAAAGATACGAATGTCGACAACATCTGAGTGCATTCCATAAAAATCCGTATGTATCACGTATTATGCCATATGCATCCGGTTTTGATCCCGTATTTTAAGGGCAAGATACGTATAATTTTTGCACAGATTCATATACGACAGGTACAAATCCGCACATTCAAATTATTTGAAACTCCGTATTCAAGTTCAAATGTTTAAATCCAATTAGAGTTCGAATGTCGACATTTGACGGATTCGAATTGAATATTTGAATTTTGGAATATTTGTGCACATTCCTACACGCATATGAATTTTAGAGGTCTGCACGAATGTGGGGGTTTTTTGCATTCGAATTCAAGTCGAATCGAATGTCAAAACATTTGATTTGATTTGAACGTTTAAAATCCGAATGCAACAAAAATCAATTTGAATTTGATACATTCGAATTGACAATATATTCTGGCATATAAAACTACTTTTTAACCCAGGAAAATCTTCTCAAAAGTCGGGGGTCATCTTATATGCCAGATGTCATCTTCTTAAATGCCAAATATATCCCAAACTCTATATTTTAACTGGAAAAGTTGGGGGTCGTCTTATATGCCAGAATATATGGTATTTGTTCAAATGTTAAATATGGGTTTGAAGATACGAATGTGGATAATGTTCATATTTAAAGATACGAATGTCAACAACATTTGTATGTGTTATATGTCTCTGTACGCATTTTGTGTGCATCCCGTTTTATCCCGTATGCATCCCATTTTCATTCCGTATTATAAATGCAAATGTGTACAGATATGTATGAAAAGTATGATACATTTGAATGATTCGAATAATTCAAATGAATGTTTCAGAACATTAGAAATCCGTTTGAATGTCTAAATTTGAATGTGAAGACATTCTATTTTAATTCAAATGTCCACCTTGGATTGGATTGGATCGGATTTCGAATGTGTAGGGTATTCATGCACATCCAAAATATTTTGCAGTCTGGAAACAACCAAATTTCTCCATCCTGTTTCCAGAGGGGCTTTTTAAAATGTTTCCTTTCGCTGATATCTTTTGAGTCACCTCTCAGCTAGAAGAACAAGCAAAAAAGCAAAGCGTTTTAAGATTAAACTTTGTCTTCCAGCCTCTGTGGATTTATGAATTTAGGATAGATTACTAGCAAAAGACTGCTTGGGAAACTAATTATTTCAGGGTAAATCAACACCACTTACTAGGGCAGGTTGTCAAAAAAACACCCTAAAATACAGTCTTTTTTCTTCTGAGCAGTTTACATTATTCCAGCGATGCGTGGTTCAACATTTTCAGGATCTCCCTTTATCTGGCATTCCTTGGTTTGCCTTGTACTGTACATGGTTTGGTGTAGAAGCTGTTGGGTCAGAGGAAACTTCAAGACACTTTGGGAATTTTGCTGCAAGAACCCTTTTCCTGCTTGTGTCTTGCAAGCTGGGCAGAGAGAGCAGATTTTGCAAGTGGCAGTGTGTAGTGGAATTGAGTGTGAAAGAAGGGGGGCACTCTTCTTACTGACGTAAGTATATAAAATCATGGCTGGTATAGAAAAGGTGGATAGAAAAAAATTCTTTTCTCAATCACACAACACTAGAACCAGGGGGCATCTATGAAGCTGATGGGTAGGAGAGTCGGATCAGACGAGGGGAAGGATTCCTTCAGCCAGGGGGACATCCATCTATGGCATTTGCTGCCAGAAGAGGTGGTAACAGCTACCAGCCTAGATGGCTTTAAGAAAGGATTAGACAAATTCATGAATGACAGGTGTTTCAATGGCTACTAGAGTGGGTGCCTTTGTACATCCCCCAGGCTGGTGGGACAAAGGCCATTTGCTGGGATTTTAGAGCAAGTGAATGTTTTTCACCCTTGTCTTCTGCTTGAGATGCCCATGGGCAATTGTTGGGCCGCTCTGTGGGACAGGCTGCTGGACTAGATGAGCTGTGGCCTGATCCAGCAGGGCTCTTCTTATGCTCTTATGAGCTGAACTCCCAGGAAAGTGAGGTGAGGACACTAGAATGACTACTAGAATGGATGCCTAGGTATACGTTCCAGGTTGGGGGACAGTCAGGAGGCCTCTAAGGCCATTTGCTGGGATTTGAGAGCAGGTGAAGGTTTGCCCTTGTCTTCCGCTTGAGATGCCCAGAAGCAGTTAGTGGGGCCACCGTATGGGACAGGATGCTAGACTAGTTGGGCTGTGGCCTGATCCAGCAGGGCTTCTCTTATGCTCTTATGTTCTTAATGCCCTCCATAGGGGATCCTGCCTGGGACTGATGCGATGGGTTGTAGGACCATCCTGTGCCAGTTTGGAAGTCTGGCATTGAATTCCATGCTCTCATGTTGCCTCAACTGGCTGCGATGTAGCACTTTGAATCTAGATAACTATTCATTGTTGACTCTTGCCCAGAGAGACACAGTTCCCATTACAAGCAGAGAATTGGGGTCCTACGGATATCTGTGCAAGCAGGCCTTGAGCGTGGGGAGGGGTGGTACCACCCAGTTGAGGCCAACACTCGGTTCGCTGTGTGGGCACCTCTGTGGCAGAGATACAGCAGTGTGTTGCGATTCCAGTTTTTAGAGGCTGGGAATATAAGCTGCAAATTGAACAGCCGCTCTCAGATTCCGTGGGCTCCAATTTCCAGCAAGGGGCTGGAGACGGAACTGGGAAGCCTGTGTTTGGCAGCCTGTTCGCTCTACCACTGAGCCACCCACATTCTCAGGCTTGCGTTTTATCACTTCCACGTATAGGACGCTGTCAATTACATATTATTCTGCAATGTTCCAGGAGCCAAAACAGGTTCCTTCTTGCTCCAAGATGCTTCTGCGGAAGTTGCAGGGAAGTTTCTAGTTGCAAGCTGCCTTTGCGCTTTTTCCATTTCTTTATTTTCCCTTTCCCTTTTTCTCCTTTTTCACTTTTCAGGACAGTCTCCCACCTTTCTTTAGAAGTGATGGCCTGGATTTGATATACTGTAGTGTGGAATGTGTAAGAAGCCGGAGGCTTGGGGTGGGGGAGCAGTATAACACCTTTCCTCTGAGCTCCTTTCTCCTTGTACAGCATTCTGCAAAGATTAAAAAATGCCCTCCAGAAGGAAAACCGTATCAGAGGCTGAAAGGGGAACCTCAGATGTCGCTGTGGTTCATCCACACACATTTCTGGTTTCTCACCGGTAAGCTACAACCCCAAGGCCGTTACAGAAAGTGTTCACAGGAGCTGAGTAAAAGCAAGATCAGAAACTGGTTAGAAATCTATCTTCTTCAACCTTGATGGAACAGCTGAGTCGTCACTAGGTGGGGGGGCAGAGGGGGGCATGAATTTCAGTGGGCAAACTGGATCTTGACTCCTATCACAGACCCGTTCAAATATTAAGAAATGTGAACAAGGCATCTAGCAACCGTCGCAGTCCGTTTTATAATGAGTTAAAATTAAGGCAAAAGGTGGGATCTTAAAAATAAAATATCCGATCCTTTGAATGTACAGTTTTAGAGTTCTAATTTGAATAATATTTCGAAATATCATCATCATGTGTTAGTATGCATTTAAGGCTCCGGGGCAAAATGCAAATGCGCTATGGTTTTGGGATAAATGTGCTGTTTGTGAGCCTGTCCTTCAGCTGCAAAAAAACTTGGCTGTGTTTTGAGTTATAAACTTACTTCTTTCTGCCAAAAATGGTGTTAAACAGGGCCGAATGGGCGCTTGCCCGGACCTTCTTCGCATATGTCTTGAGGCGTCTACGGTTTTCTTCGTTTAGGCTGCAGTTAAAGAAGGCATGAAACCTGTGATGTTCTCCCTCTAGAATTATATAGGCAAACGTAAGAGGAAAGATATAGGATTTTACAGCCGGCGATGTTCAGATTTCCTGGCAACCTCTCAGCGGCTGTAGGACAGTGGCTGCCAGCTTGAAAGCCTACCAAGTTACATGGCAGGCGTATAAAAGTCGGGAATGTCTTGACACATACAAAGTAGTCTGTTCTCCATGCAGACACACCAAGGGGTCAGGCCCTTTAAACCATGGGTACACCCCAGCTTGGCAAGATCTCTCACAGAGGGCATGAATGCCAGGCAAGCTGTGTACAGACACCACTCCTTTGCTTCATACTCTAGAGGGGAGTCTTTGCCCTGCTGTCTTCCTTGCTCTGGTCCCCCAGTAGGGAAAGGTGTTGCTGGTAGCAAAGATGGATCCAGTGGACCCAAGGAAATCAGCCAACTATGTGTAGATGGAATATTTCTCAAGAGGCGTGAATGGAATGTTGTGGTTGCTGGGTACTGCTGAGTTGTGGCTGACTCCTGGTTGACTAGGTGGATACCTCTGTGCAGTTTTATTGGCGATGCAGAAGTGGTTTGCCATTGCCTGCTTCCTGGGGGAGGCTGGGGAAATCAAAACGTTGACCCTCTACTTTTCAGTCTGTTTGCTGTCCCACTGGGCTACAGCCGCTCTCAGACTCCACGGGCATCCCAATGCAGTTTTCTTGGCACAGATACAGAAGTGGTTTACCATTCCTTTCCTCCCCAAAGAGGCTAGGGACTACATCAGCAACCCTCTGCGTTTGAGGTGCTTTGCTCTATGAAACAGGGGCGCAAGTAGGAAAAGAGAGGAAGATGGATCCTTCATATCATGGCAACTGAGACAAAATCCCCGGACAGAATACAGTCTTAAATAAAACTAATCTCACCACCGAATCAAGCGCTTCCCCTAAATCCCCCTCTTCTTCCTATATCCCTGCTCCCCCCAACCTGGCTTTCTTGATTGCAAACGTGCCTCTAGCTAACAGACAGTGTGAAATTAGCTGTTCCGCCATTTCCTCAGTTTTCGAAGGGTTTCGATCTGTGCCGTTTTTCACCCAGAGCCTAACCCTTTGCAGGTTAACGGAGTCTCAGTTTTGAGGTTGGTGCTCTTCCAAATGCTCCCTGGGATTGAAACCCCAGGCAAACCATCAAATAATTGGATCCTGTCTTCCCTTTATGACAAGGAGGATGAAATTGGTGTTTTCCCTGCCTATAAACACATTGTGGATGAACAGATAGCCAGAAATAGGAGTCAGCCACAGTGTTTGAGAGGGAGGGAGGGAGGGAGGAGGAGGAGGAGGAGGAGGAGAAGAGTTGGCTTTTCTATCCCGCTTTTCTCACCCATTCAAGGGGACTCAAAGCAGCTGACAAAGCTTCTGTTCTTCTCCCTACAACAGAACACCCTGTGAGGTAGGTAGGACTGTGAGAGCTCAGAAGAGAGCTATGACTAGCCCAAGGTCATCCAGCTGGCTACATGGAGTAGGGCAGAAAAAAACCAGTATTTCTAGATAAGAGTCCGGCTCCTTAACTACTAGACCATCTTTCGGTGTTCAGCTTTCATGTAGCCACCGCAGCAAGGGGACTGATGTTTCAGGAAGTCACCCGTTAGAGGGACGCATGTTGATCTTTCCCAACTTCGGCGAAGAAAGCCAAGCCAGGATACCTGCGGCAGAATCTCATGCACCTCCAGCAACGGGCGCACCAGAACCTCCACCCTCGGGCGCATTTGTTGGCAGCTGCTAGGAGTTCATGTACGTAAGGAAAACTATATCAAAGAGTGTAGCTTTAATTGTTTTGTGTGTCATCTTTGTGGCAATGCTCTCTCTCTCCCCGTCCCCCTCCCCAAGCTTTTAAGAGATACAAAGGAATTCTGGGGGGGAATGGAAAAGATGAGATGTCAGTCACCACAGCCCCATTCCCTGCTCTTTCATCCTAAACCGTGTCTGCGAAGCTCAAATGGTCTGACCTTCTAGCAGGCTGTTTACTTAGCTCCAGGCATAATCTGTGCGTTAGAGACGGAAGGGTAAGTTCCTAGCCATGCTGACAAAGATTTCATCCTTCGCGTCTGAAGTGTCCTCTTGTAGTGGAATGAAAAAGGCTGATTCCCGTTCCACCCGTCCACCCATGTTTAGAAGTAGTGGGATAGCATGCCCTATGGGAAGCATAGGTAGATTTCTCCTTTGGAGCCACAGGTGCCCAGATGGATGCTTTGAAACCCTCCCAGCAGCCTGTCTGGGTTGAAAGATAGGCCACGGATGGTATGGCACCAGGATCCATGCGCTGGGTTCCTGGGAAGGGGCTGGGACCCGCTTACCTGCCATGTACCCTCTCTACCAGGGAGAAGCAAGTGGTTTGTGGTTGCAGGGACCCTAGATAAGCTCTCATGCCCTTCCCTGGTGTCTATGCTGACATGAAATGTATGAGGAGTTCCCTTCATCCTTTTGAAAACCAACTCAAAGCCCAAGCCTCCCCCCCCCCCCTCGAAAGAAGCCAATCTGCAAAGAGGGATGAGCGATGGATGCAAAGATCACTTCACTGGACCTTCCATCTAAGCGGTGGAGGAAACTGGCCTGGAAAGCAAAGAGTTGCTGATGTGATTCCCCAGCCTCTCCCAGGAAGTAGGCAATGGCAAACCATTTCTGTATGCCTGCCAAGAAAACTGCATAGTGGGGCCCATGGAGCCAAACCAGGAGTTGCTCACAACTTGATGGTACCCAACAGCCACAAATCTAGTCCTTGTCAGAAGTCTGCGTGGAGGAAAGAGAATGAATTCCGGGACTTTGGTCTCCTAAGGAGAAGACAGGACTCATTGATGCTGGGAAAGATGGAAGGGAAAAGGAGCAGGGGATGAGAGAGAGAGAGAGATTTACAGGACCACTGAAGGAGACCTTTCTCTGTACCTTCTGCAACTGGACTTGTCTGTCCTGCATTGGCCTTTTTAGCCATCAGCGTGCATGCGGCAAACATGGGTTGAGCCCTTCCTAAATCTTTGTTCGTAAAGCCAAGCCATGATGGATGGATGGATGGATGGATGGATGGATGGATGGATGGATGGATGGATGGATGGATGGATGGATGGATGGATGGATGGATGGTGTCAAAGAGGCAATGAAGGTGAACTTGGGTGGACTTTGGGAGGCAGTGGGGTACAGAGAGTGCTGTGATCCATGGAGTCAGGAAGCATCAGGCAGGACTGATCCACGGGTATCCTTGAAGGAACCCTTGCCATCTCTGCGATCTCCTTTTCAGGCTTCTGTGCGGGTCTCTTAGTCCTTCCCCGAGTCCCGTAAATCAGACTTCATGGTGGTGGGCATCTAAACACGACCTCCCCTGTGGCCACTGTAGCGATACAGGGCTTCCTTTCCTCTTTTTCTTTTCCCTTCTCCTTGTGTGTTTTTAGTGACATGCGCATCTGGGCGTTCTTCTGACACTGAATGCCCGGATGCATGCGCTGGCACCTCTGCACACATGCGGATGTCTTTTTTAGGCCCCCAGGCGTGTGCGGGAGATGGAGCTATCATGGCGGCTACAATCAGAAGGTAAATAAAAAGTGCCATTGCTGGAAAACCTGCAACCGGCGCTGGGATCTCCAGCAAGGGTTGTGTTATGGTTGCCTCAGACCCATGAGGTCACCTCATGACAGTGGCACAGTAATGGTGTTTCATTCCCACCCATGTGGATGGGGCCTCTGTCAGCAAAGTCGTTTCGGTGTTGGGATGCATGCTATTAAAACATGGTGCCCTGGTAGAGCAGCCTGTGTTGCTTCTGTGAGTCTCTTCCGTTCTGCTGTCATGGGTTTTCCTCGGGCTCACCTGCCTCCGCCAAGAGCAGAACCTCTGCTGATTTTGATAGGGCTCGGATTTCACTATAATGAACTGCCAGGGTGCTGCAAAATAATTCAGCATAGGTCACACAGCACTGACTTTCCAAGAGCAATCAAGGTTAGAGCCGTTTGTCTTTTCCACAGACACAAGTGTGTCTATTTCAGGCCAAGATCCAAGAATGTTTTGTTCCCTCTAGCCTGGTGCCAACAAAACAAAACCCGAAAAAAACCCTTGTGTGTTAAAAATGCAAAGGTCTAGCAGCTCCCTTAGGGCCATTTAGGATCTCTGGTCCCACTTTTGGATGGTGGATGTAACAGTGGGATTTAAACATTTGGGGTTTTAAGACAGAAGGTAGAAAATACGCGAAGGATTCCTTGGTAGAAGAAGAAGAGTTGGCTTTTCTACCCTGCTTTTCTTACCCATTCAAGGGGATTCAAAGCAGCTGACAATCCTTCTGTTCTTCTCCCCACATCAGAGCACCCTGTGAGGTAGGTGGGGCTGTGAGAGCTCAGAAGAGAGCTGTGACTAGCCCAAGGTCACCCAGCTGGCTTCATGGGGGAGGGCGGAATCAAACCCAGTATTCCCATATAAGAATCCGGCTCCCAAACCACTAGACCAAACTGACTCACGAAATGGTGATATAGCGGTGTGCACGAATTCAAATTTTCAGGATTCGATTCAAATCAAATATGCAAAAATTCGAATGTTTAAAATTTGAATGTACTCACATTTGATTTGATTCAAATGCGTTCGAATCTATTTGTGCAAATTTTCAATCCCTATTTGCAGATATGAATCTCGACAGCATTCGTATGCACTTGTATGCATCCCGTATTTATCCTGTATGCGTCCTGTTTTCATGCCATACGGATCCATACAAACCCATACGGATGCGGGAAAGATGTTTGTGGGCAAGTACTCATTGTCTGTGTATCCGTACACATACGAATGTCTGAATAATTTGTACGAATATTTTGAGAATTCATAATTCGTAAGAGTGCTTAAATTTGAATTTATGGACATTTGATTTGAATTTGAATGTCCAAATTTGAACGAATTCGATCGAATTTTGAATGTTATGAATATTTGTGCACATATTTAGTGATGACCACTAGCCAAGATGTCTGGAATTGATGGTTGAGGATTCTATGGCCAGCTCTGGAAGCAGACCTTCCTGCATGACAGCTACAAAGCAGCAATCTCAGGAAAGCTTTTGCCTTGCTCATTGGACTTACTCCGCACTTGGATTCTAGAACTTAAATAAACCACTGGTTATTAATAGATGTATTCTCTGTAAGAAAGGAAGGATCCAGTATATGCAGAACTATATCCATGCTTGGGGTTAAAGCAACACCATTGGCCCAGCGGTTAGGGAGCCAGACTCTTATCTGGGAAGACCGGGTTTGATTCCTCCCTCCCAACGAAGAGAGCTGGGTGACCTTGGGCTAGTCTCAGCTCTCTTCTGAGCCCTCATAGCCCCACCCTCCTCACAGAGTGTTCTGTTGTGGGGAGAAGAACAGAAGGTTTGTCAGCTGCTTTGAGTCCCTTTGAATGGGTAAGGAAAGTAGGGTAGAAAAGGCAACTCTTCTTCCTCCATGAAGCCAGCCGGGTGATATTGGGCAAGTCACAGCTCTCCTCTGAGCTCTCACAGCCCCACCCACCTCACAGGGTGTCAGTTGTGGGGAGAAGAACAGGAGGTTTGTCAGCTGCTTTGAGTCCCCTTACATGGGTGAGAAAAGCAGGGTAGAAAAGCCAACTCTCCTTCTTCTCCTTCTCCTTCTTCAGGATGTAACTAAAGATGTGTAACGGATCTAGAGAAAGTGGATTTCATTCTGTTAGACAAAGACACACACCTGAATATTTCTATATACATTCCTTTATTCAGACACCCTTTTACACCGATACATGTATTTGTTAAACATACTCTGGTACAAAAGCAAATATTTACAGGCCTCAGCAACTTTACAGGCTGTTGGTTTAATGATGGTTGTCTGAATATTTCACCCCAACTCCAACCCTAAGCTGAACACACTGCGGCATTTTTGGGTCCATGCTGGGTTTCTGCACCGTGTTCACTGTGAGCAGACAGGTGGATTTCATGTATAAACATTGAATTTTTCCAGCCCACCATTTATTTATTTTATTCAAGGCATTTTTATATTGATTGCCACCGGAAGCAGCATTTTGAAATGGCTTTCAGATCATTAGAAACAAGGGTAAAAAAACCAAGAGTTAAAACAGCAGTTAAAGCACATTAAAAGGGGAGTGGACTGTGGAGGGGAACAAGAAGAAGAAGAAGTTGGCTTTTCTACCCCACTTTTCTTGCCCATTTAAGGGGAATCAAAGCGGCTGACAAAGCTTCTGTTCTTCTCCCCACAACAGAACACCCTGTGAGGTAGGTGGGGCTGTGAGAGCTCAGAAGAGAGCTGTGACTAACCCAAGGCCACCCAGCTGGCTTCATGGAGGAGAGCGGAATCAAACCCGGTATTCCCAGACAAGAGCCCGGCTCCCTAACCACTAGACCAAACTGGCTCACAAGCTTTCACACAGGGAATCCCTGCGTGAAAGATAGCATTTTAATAGGTTTCGTGTACAGCAGAGGAAAGGACCTCCCAAAAGGAAGGTGCCACCTCCGAGAAGTCCCAGCTGTATCGTGTCTACTACATGAACAAGAAGAATAATGAGGCAGAACAAGTTTAGACAGATGGATATAGGGTGGCTGGCGCAAAGGGTTGGGGGACATATTGGAAGACCCTCCCTAACATTGTGCTGATCCACTGACTAGATGGGCTGTGGCCTGATCCAGCAAGGCTTCTCTTATGTTCTTATGTTCACTGGCCCAGAAGATGGGTATGTGATGGTCCTAGCACGGTGATGGCCAACCTATGACACGCGTGTCACAGGTGACACGCCAAGCCCTTTTGGGTGACACACTTGGTCACCCTGGCACCTGGGCGTGTAGTGCTTGCTTGTTCTTGAAGTGTATGAAATATCAACTTTCAATTGAAGATTTAGCAAATGTAAAGAATTATTTGTTTTTGCTTTTAATAAAATACATAGATCAAAAATATAACTTTTTTACTAGAGCTACAAATATCACAAAATTATGGATATTTCTAGATGTGACACAGCATCCAAGTTAAGCTAGGTTTTCTTGCGAATTTTGACACACCGAGCTCAAAAGGTTCACCATCACTGTCCTAGCATTACACACTTTGCTCTACGGATCATCCATCCACCTTGAGATTAAGGAAGTGCACAAATGTTCTAAACATTCGAAATCGGATTTTGCTGCATTCGGATTCTCAACATTCGAATCGAATAGAAGGTTTGGCTGTTCGATTCGATTCGAACTCGAATGCAAAAAGAACATTTGTGCACCGCCCTCCTTGATACGGGAGAATCAGCAAAATCTAGAAAATCTCGGACTCTTTATAAATCCCATTCAGGGCGTGTGCGTTTGTGTACTGTATATTCAGCAAAATCTGCCTGGTTTTTATTTCTCAGCGGAGGAGATCCACCATTCACCACACTTGTGCCATCGCAAGGCATTAACGTAGCCTATGAATTTACTGTAAAAAGAGTGCCAGAGGACTTTGAAATTAATGGAGTATAAAAGAAAGTGACATAAAGTGATACTACGAGCGTTAAAAGGGGAGGGGTAGGCAAAGAGAGGCGGCAGTGATGGGAAAGCACTGAGCTGGAGATTGATTTTGATTTACAGCCAGGAGTGAAAGGATTGTGCTTTGCTGCTAAGCAAATGGGAGAAGGAGAAGGAGAAGGAGAAGGAAGGAAGGAAGGAAGGAAAGAAGGAAGGAAGGAAGGAAGGAAGGAAGGAAGGAAGGAAGGAAGGAAGGAAGGAAGGAAGGAAGGAAGGAAGGAAGGAAGGAAGGAAGGAAAAAAAAGGGGGGGATTCAAGGGTAGGAGGGGAAACCCGCTTCTTTCTTCAGCTGTCAAGTTAATAGCGCCTGTCAGTAAATGAAATGTGAAAGTTACAACCAAACAATATGCCCAGTGTGGCGGCTGCTGAGTCTTTGGGTGGTTGATTAAGAGGCATCTTTTGCTAGGAAGATGAGAGGGAGAGAAATAGTCGTGCATGTATCTTTGCAGCTGGGCTTGTCAGACCCAGGTTTCGCTTAACAGTTGCCGGTGAATCCGCTTAGGGAAAAAGCAAGAGGTTGCCGGTTTGATTTCCCGCCTTTTCTGGGAAGTAAGCAGTGGTAAACTACCTCTGTATCTCTGCCAAGTAAACTGCTTGAGGGGTCTGTGGAGCCTGAGAATGACTGTAGCTCAGTGGTAAAACAAACTGACCGAAACGGAATGGGCCGCCAGTTCCATTCCCAGCTGCTTGCCAGAAGTAGGCAATGGCAAGCAAACCACTTCCGTATCACTGCCAATAAAACAGTGTGGTGGTCCTCATGGGAGATGCCCATCCAGTCAACCAGGAGTCGTCGAGGACTCAGAGGTACCCAATGACAACCATGAGCACCTGTGGAATTGGAGGCGGTGTGCCACTTGGAGGCCACTAAAAGGCCGCCTGCTCCATGGCTGTGAACTCCATGTGCATCTAGTTGGCCACTGGGAGACCAGGCTGCTGGTCTGTTCGGGCCACTGGTCCGATCCAACACCGCGTTTCTCACAGGATGTTCGTAAGTGGATTGCAAACCGTGCTGTAAATTTAGCAAAAAGAAACATGAAAAAGGTTGCTTCGTCATGGGGAAGGGGTGGGAAAGCGAAAAAGACCTAGGCATGGCGAAGCGTCGTGAAAGAGAGGTCTAAGGAAGGCAAACACCTTTTGCTAGATTGGCACCCAAGCGGCGGTTCCGTCTCGTTGCCTGGAGTGAGAGGCAGAGCCCGAAGACTCTCCATTGTGGCTCCGTTTCTCCATTGTTAGAATTCTGTAGGAACCTCTTCAATGGAAGTCAATGAAAATATCTCATCTCTGCCTTCTCACCCACCCCTTTCCTCCAGGCGCATTAGCACATGAATGTGGTTCAGCAGCTCCCGCAGTCTGTATTTTGAATCGAGGCAGAGAGGTGGCTCCTTTTCCCCCCAGCCAGATCCCAGATGCCGGAAAGCCAGGAGAGCTAGGAAGCTGGTTTGAATGTGGGACACTTGCCCTTCTTTAGCAGTCCGGCTTTGGAGCTGCCTGCCTGAGCCTTCGGGAACTTTGGTTCTTTGCTGCCCATGTGTGTCATGTAGCTTGGAGGCTTTTCCAGTGCATGCCGGGATGCCGCCTTCTTTCCTCTTCGCAGATGTTACGCAAGGCAGGATGTGAATTAGACGAGAGGAAGTGACAGGACCTGTGGTCATAATTGAAGGAGGCATCTATCATTAACAGCTTTGAAAGATGCCGTGTTCTGAAAAGCTGCACGTTCCAGGGGGGAAGGAAGCGGGTGGCCGTTTGTGAATCCATCCGATCCCGAGATCTGCCTGCCAGGGGCTCTCCCGAGTTCAAGCGGGATCTTGCTGTTGGCCTGGATCGGAGCGATGAGGCCAGGGTGGCCGTGGGCCCTGAAAGGCAGAGCTGATCGGGCATTGTTAGCTAATTGGGAGGAGGAAAGCAGGAAAGCCTCGCTCTGCGGTGTAGCCGAAATGCAGACATACAAAGGAAACGTCGGCACAACTGCGGTGGCCGATAAGAGTTGAGAAGGGGCAGAAAGATGGACCTTTGAACATGGGTGTGCTTTGGCTCGGCCTCCGCTTACCCGGCAATCCGGCGGCACATTGAGTGAGGAAGGGCTGGGAAAGTAAAAGACGGTGCCCGGTTCTTGGTGACCTCGTAGACAATGGGCGCAGTTTTCTTGGCTGATAGAGAAGCGGTTTGCCATTGCCACCTTCTAGGGAGAGATGGTGGGAATCAAGCTTGGGATCTTCTGTTTTCCAGTCAATTTCGAGTCAGTCTTTATAGCCTGTCCCCGCTGAGGGTATTTTTGCAAAACAAAGTCATGTGCCAATTCTAAACAGGGCTGGAAGTAGCCGGAGAGCTATTTTTAAAAGGGCAGAAGCCCCTTTGTCTTGTCTGTTAACTCCTATCCCCCGTGGAATAACCATAGCCGGTCATAAAGTGCCTCGTGACTCCAAAGGAATTTCTTTCCCTGTGTTTCTCCTAAGTCCGCGTCACAAGCAGGCAGGAGGTAAACAGGCATTCGGATCTCAAGTTGGCCATCTGCAGGAGAGCAACGGATCTTCTCTAGCATTAGGTTGTCCTCATTGTGCGTGTTGGACACGTTAAAGGATGGTTCCTTGCAGTTTTCCTGCTTCAAATTTGGCAGCTCTGCTTTTTAAAATGACTCTCCCCCCCCCCCCATTCCAGGAAGAGGAGCAATGTTGGGAACGGAAGACAAATTTCTGCTTGCGTTTGCAGTGGGGCGTAAAAATTGCTGGAATTAAGCGACAGCCTGATCCTACTTCTTGAACCCGTGGAAATTCCCACCAGGAACAATTTCAGGGTCAAGGATGTACATGAATGTTTTTCTGACATTCTATTTGAATTGAATCGAACGCCTGAAAAGCCGATTCGATGCTTTTAATTTTGAATTTAACGAGATTCGATTCGTATTTACCAAATTCGAATCTATTCGTTTGAACTTTTGATTCGAATCTGCGCATACGAATGTCGACAACGCTCGTATGTGCACATCTGTATCTTCCCCACATCCTTACACGTCCGTATGCATCCCATAGTTATCCCGTATGCAACCCATTTTCGTCCCGTACGGATCCGTGCAAATGCATACGGATGTGGGGAAAGATGTGGACCTTCAAGTATGCAGTGTGTACGAACCCATACACATACGGATGTCTGGATAATTTGAACAAATAGATCCGAAGTTGGAAATTCGATTCCAGTGTTTACATTCAAATTTTGGGACATTCTGTTTGAGTTCAAATGTTGAAATTCGGCACACTCGATTGGATTTCGAATGCCTACAAATATTCGTGCACATCCCTATTCGGTGTAACTTTCTCCTCTGCTGTGTTACCACACTGCACACAGGAAGTTAATTTATTTCTAATGCTCTGGGATGTCTTGTCAGCTCTGTCCTTTCTCTGGATGGAGGTTGGCAGGGGGCAAACCTTAATACCAGCATACAACAAAGGGGATTTTGAGAGATTTATCTGAATGACTCTGTTTAGCGTAGCCTAGTTGCAAGAAGTATGTTTACTACTAGAATTAACATCTTTTAGCGTATGCACCCTTTTACAGTACTTCCAGAATAGTTGTGGCACGATTACGCCTCATGATGTGGTTTTGTATCACATGATTTTACTGCCGGAGGAGGTGGTGGCAGCTACCAGCCTGGATGGCTTTAAGGAAGGGTTAGACAAGTTTATGGATGACAGATGTATTAATTACTACTAGAATGGATGCCTGAGTACATCTTTCAGGCTGGGGGGGGGACAAGCAGGATGCTTCTAAGGCCATTTGCTGGGGTATGAGAGCAGGAGGTTTGCCCTTGTCTCTGCTTGAGATGCCCATGGGCATTTAGTGGGCCCCTGTGTAAGATGGGATGCTGGACGAGATGGGCTGTGGCCTGATCCAGCAGGGCTCCTCTTAGGTTCTTATGGGCCATGGCCACATGTATGATGGTTAGGTGTCCAGATCAGATGTGAGACCAGGGGCACCTCAGCCTGCCTCCGCATACCATTGTAATACATAGTGACACACCTTCAGGGGTGCCTTTGCTGCTGTCTGCCTGCCTTGCCATGGAGAAGCAAGCAAGGGCAAACCACATCTGCATCTCTGTTAAGAAAACTGCACAGAGGTGCATGGGGGGATGGGGGACACCATCAACCAGGACCTGGCCACAGCTCTGTGGTACCCAACAAGAAATGGCATCACATGTGCAGCTGAAATATCTCAGTGGGCCTCCTTTCATGGAAGATGCTTCAATTCAGCAGTTACCTTTGTACAAGTTTTAGCCCTGTCTGTCAGCCTGTTTTCCTAACGCAAGCTTACCATCCTATGCATGCATTATCTGTGCAGCGTCGAGCAGTTGTGTGCGAAGGACAAAACACAACTTCCTTGTTTACGACCTCGTTCCTTCCCGTCCACAGCACTTTGTGCATTCAAGGCTCTGGGGCTCGCACAAGCATGCTTTCCAAGTAGTGGGCATCATCCCAGGCCTTGCTGTTTCCCTGGGACCTCTCACCTGGAGCAGATATTCCCCTTCCTGCTCTGCAGAAGAATTTGGCCTGGGTCTAAATGTGGACCATCCACCAGAGTTCTGTGTCTGATGTTTTCCAGCATCCTCCTTGGCAAAATCATGCAGACAACCATAAGATAGCCATCGGTCGGCAGGATCAGCCCTCAAGGCTGCTGGCGTTTGTGTTATCTTCATTGAACGTAATGTTTTCACAACAGACTGATTTGTCAGAATGCAAACAGGACCAAAAAGCGGAGCAATTTGGAGTCACATGCAAATAATGCTGTAACTTATTGCTCATTTTGCCATGACTGCTCAGCAGCAGACCCCATCAGACACAGTCACCCTCGTAGCCAGGAAAGGAAAGTTAGGGTTGCATTATTAGATGCCCTAAACAATATTGTGAGTACTTCTTCCTCTTTGTAAACCACTGGTCAGCGATTAGGTAATATACAAAGGCATGATCTCTCTCTCTCTGTCTCTGGATAAATCACAACATGGTTTTTAATGGCTTTGATTCAAAGTGCTAGCCTTGATGATCCAGTCTGGTTGCCACCTAGGTGGTGGTTATTAAATTGGAGGGCCAACCAAAGATCATTACATTTCTAAAAGAGAAAAGTGAAACATTTGAAGTGGGCTGAGACGTGGCCTTCTTTTCTGTCTTACTATTTTACAGGCCGTGCCATTTTCACTCTGTGATTTCTCATTTCTAAAATTGCTTCGTGAACTAAGTTTCATCCTTTCTTTCCTTCCTTCCTCCCTTCTTTTCCTTCCTTCCTTCCCTCCCTCCCTCCCTTTCTTTCTTCCTTTCTTCCTTCCTTTCTTTTCCTCCCTCCCTCCCTCCCTTCCTGTGGCTGCACATTGATATTTCTTTTCAAAGCTTCTTTAACTTTGGAAAAATAAGAAACGGTCTTTGCAGCCTCCACAAAAGTAACAACCAGTTGGCCGACATGCATTTGTGCAAAAGTGCACAAATAGAGACTTACAGTTTTTCGCGTGTTGCCTTTGGTGCAGGACTGAAACATCTGCGGTTAGGTAGCCCAAAAGATTATAATTCTGTTTAGATAGCTGAGTCTGTTTTGTTTTGCTTGGTTTAGAAAGTATGCAGATTATTTCAAATGCTTTGCCTTTAAGGAATGTAAAATAGTGGAGCTGCCTCCTCTGTATGGACTATACTAGATTTTAGCCGGTGCAGACTCCATGTTGCCATTGTTGAAACAGTGCCCAGCTCTCTTTTAGAATATTCTGTTCACCAGACAGACACATAGTCTGATGTTTTAATATTTATAAGGGGGGAAATAGATGTAACACTCGGGGCTTTATAGCACAAGCAACAAAGGCAGGTCTCTGTCTTCCAGTCAGTTTAAAAGGAAAGAAATGAGGGGCGGTGTGGTGGATGGCAGGTGAAAGAAAGGTAGGAAAACCTGGAATAAAGGAGAAGAAAGGCCGTCAGCAGCCGGCTGGGGTTTGCTTTGGGGTGGGGGAGAACTTGGGGCGGAAAAGTGAGTTTGGGGAAGAGATCTGAATGGGATTGAATTCAGTTTTGCCTTCTCTTGAGTTCTTCTAAGGATGCCTGAACCTCTGCCTGATTTTTGCTGACTCTAGTTGGTTTTGCAAACTTTCTACTTGCTGGCAGGAAAACTAAACATTTTTTTTCCCTCTCTCTCTTGCAGTTACAGGGATCCATTAAAAGAAAGGTGGAGGATGACAACTCTCCCGTCTCCAACGCCATGCCTGACATCATCTTCCCGAGTGACAATAAGAGACTCTGCCTGGAGGACGTGACCCTGTCAATGGGTCCGGGGTCCAACCCCATTTCCTGCCCGGATATGCAACCCTCTCCGTTCTCCACCAATCAGAGCGCGCCGTCGATGGGCGTGGCCGGGCATGGAATGCTGCTTGAAAACAATCACATGAACGGCGGCGGCGGTGGCGGCGGCCTGGGTTCTCCGTTCTCTGTCCCACCCAACACGGACGTGGGGCAGAAAGGGCCCCTGGGCGGCCATTACGATGACAAAGGGAGCAGCATCCATTCCATGGACCAGGAGCTGCAGGACCTTTTGGAAGAGCTGACGAAAATGCCCGACCCTTCTCCCAACGAGCTGGACCTTGAGAAGATCCTGGGCAGCAAAAGCGAGGAGCCCCTCGGGGGTCTCGGACACCCACAGCCGGCCATGAACAACACTCCAAAGTCCTCTCCGCAGACCCCACATTTAGATAACCATGGCCCCAACAAAGACTTTTCTCCAGGGTGCATCCCGACCAGCGGGGGCTCCCCCCAAGTGAGACCCTCGTCCGCCGGCGCGAGCTACCCGGTTCCATCTCAGAACAAGACTGCTGCCTCCCCTAGTTCTTCGGCCGGGTCCGGCAAGAGCCAGGCGCAGCCCATGCTCCCGGTGCCCCTTCCCAACATGGCCAGCTCGAACTGGCACGCGGCCCAGCTGAAGCAGCTGGCGGCCAGCAAGCAAGGCCCGGCGTCCAAGCACCAAGGCCCCAGTTGGTCCACCATCTCTTCGCAAGGCCTCTCCCCTCCTTATCGGCAAGGCTCTTCTCCTCACCACCAGTCCTTCAGCCCTCAGAACGTCATGGTGTCCGGCATGAGTTCCAACGGCCTGCCGGGGAGGAACCTCCAGAGTCCGCAGAACTCCTTGCTCTCCAGCCTGACGTCCAGCAGCAACCCGACGGGCGGCCCGTCGCCTCCGTTTGCGCCTGAGAAGCTCTCCAGCCCCGTCCTCAACCAGCAGCCCTTCAGCCCCCCCAATCCCATGATGCCCAACCTGTCGGCCACCAGCATCCCAGCCAACAGCCTCAAAAGCCCACAGAACAACCTGGTGTCTACGAATACGGGGCCTTCGCCGCCGTACAGGCCCGAGAAGCTGTCCAGCCCGGCCCTCCACCAGCAGCCCTTCAGCCCTCAGAACCCCTTGATACCCAGCATCGCGCCCTCCAGCAACCCTTCCGGCATCCAAAGCTCTCTCTTCAAGTCCATGTCTGCACCCCAGGCCAAAAACATGAACCTGATCATGCAGCAGCCGGCTAACAGCATGCAGCCGAGCCTGGTCAGTGACGGTCCGGTGGCCCAAGAGCCGTTCTCCTTCAACAACACCAAGCCCTTGTCCCATTTTAATTCCGAGCCAGCGGCTCCTCAGAAGATGTCTCCCATGACTTCCAGCTCCGGGCAGCAGTCGCTCATCCATTACCTGCAACAACAGCAGCAGCAGCAGCAACAACAACAGGGTGCCACCTCTCAGCAGTCCCCGCAAGCTAATAATAGCCAGTTTGTGCAGCAGCAGCTGCGGCAGCTCATGCAGCCGTCTCGGATGCAGCGCCACGTTCAGCCCGCTCCGTTGCCATCGCAAGGGCGACAGGTAGGGAGAAGCCATACCAGGCTTGTTTTTCATTCTCTAACCAAATGCCTGAGGCCTGGAGCCTTGATTGTCAGACATGTTTGGTAAACTGCTTGATGGAGGAGTAACTTTCACCAGTATTGCAGCTTTTTCCACTGTGGGTTTCAGTGGTGTCTGTGCTCAGGAAGGCATTAATGGCTGGAAATGAGGTTGCAAAATATTGCTGTTGCTGCTTCGACTCACAACAACAACAACTTTTATGAACTGCCAGAGAAGGTGTTAACGATCATGGTTAGGGATGCGCATGAATATTCTAATGCATTCAAAATGCAATGGAATTGACCGAATGTCGACATTCGAATTTGAATAGAATGTCCTTAAATTCAAATTTAAAGACTCGATCCAAATTTCCAATCTGTTCGTTCTAATTATTCGGACATTTGTATGTGTACAGGTTCGTACACGATGCGCACTTGAAGATCCACATCATTCCTGCATCCGTACGGATCTGTACGTGATGAAAATGGGTTGCATACAGGATAACTACGGGGTGCATGCAGACATGTATGGATGCGTACAGTTGCGTATGGACCCGGGGAAGATGCTCATGGGCATCTGCGAATGTTGTCGACATTTGTAAGTGCAAATTCAAAAAAAAAAAATTCAAACGAATAGATTCGAATTTGCTTAATTGGAATAGAATTTGGTTAAAATTGAACTTTAAACATTTGAATTGAATTGAATCTTCGGGTATTTGATTCGAATCCGGAAAATTGCATTCATGCGCACCCCTAGTCATGATCTTGGATGGCGTTAAGAAGGGGTTGGACAAGTTTATGGAGGACAGGTGTGTCCATGGCTACTAGAATGGATGCCTAGATGCTGTCTGTGGGCTGGAGAGACAGGCAGGAGACCATTTGCAGGGTATCCAAAGCAGGGGAAGGTTCTGCCTTTTTCTTCCACTTGAGATGCCCATGGGCAATTGATGGGCCACTGTGTGAGACGGGATGCTGGTCTAGATGGGCTGCGGCCTGATCCAGCCGTGCTCTTCTTCTGTTCTCAGATAAGGGTGGGTCGCTCTTTGGCAAAGGAAGATGTCTCTGATGGCAACTCTTTAACCATAATTTCTTTAAAATGTTTCAATTCTTTCTCTTTCAACTCCTCAAGACAGAATTCGGAGAATATCTCCCTCTGTCTGATTTCAAGTGCGTGGTGACTAAAGACAGGGGCTTTCCCGTGATGGCTTCTAGTGACATTTACCACCCAAGAAGATTTCTTCTGCTTCTGATTTCTTTGAAGCCCTGGGTAAAAATATCGCTCTTCGCCCACACAGTTAACAATGTTGAAATAGTAGCATAAAATACTTATGTTTTCTCTAGTTGAGAACTGACCATGTTTGAGAACTCCATGTTCTGGGGAACAAACTATCTGAAGTCAACCCTGAGTTTTATGTTCCCTGAACTGTTTTCTGAGGTGTCATATGGAGCCTGTAAAGGCCAGGGAATGAAAACATCCTCACTAGGAACCAGCCGGACTTGAAAGGCGTGTTGCAGCTATTTTTCCACAACAGTCCTCTTTTGACAAATACCTTCTTTCTCTGCTCTTCTGGGATCTGGTTGCACACAGAGTAATGAAAGAAAAGATTGCCAGAGGCAGGTCAGCTCCTGGGATCGGATCGTCTTCCAAGGAGCTCCCCTGTTATCCGGTTGATTGGGAAGAAGGGCTACAGAGAAGCTTTTGGGCAGAATCAGGGTCTACATTTATTTTGATGTTTGCTTTGGAAGTACATCCCACTTTAGATTTTATCTTCCAGCCTTTCAGGTTGCTCGAAGCAGAACTGCGTGCAAAAATGGCTGCACGCCTGATTGGAAAGGGTGCAAATTTAGTGCAAAGAGGTGAAATCCACTTCCGGGAAAGAGACGCATTGGGCTGAGCAGATGGAGAGCAGCAGGCAGGCGAAGTTTGCTGTGGCGTATTTAAGGAATTCAGGAGTAGCCATAGTGCATTAGAAGACCAAACGTGGGATATGCACAAATGGTGGTGTGTGGGAGGGTTTTTTTTTTTTGCATTCAATTCAAATTTAACCTATTCGATTTGAATTAAGCAAATCCGAATCTTATTTGTTTGAATTTTTTTATTCAAATTTGTCGACAACATTGGTATGTGTCACGATGCCCAGCGATCCAGTTAGTGCCTGCCCTCTCTAGGAGTAGCTTGGCCCTGTTAGGATGCTGAGTTCGTGCAACGGCCAAGTGAATACTACAGTGCAGACACAAAACACTGGTAGCAAGCGTTTCAACAGTAAACAAAAACAAGTTTATTATTATACACAAGCAATACTAAAAAGATACTAAGGTTCAGGTAGTTATTAATTTAAATTTGCAAGTCTCTTAAGGCTAGGAGCTACCCCTTTCTCTAAAGGAAAATAGTTCCCCTTTTAAAAGACAAACCTCTTAGCATTCCTCCCCCTCTGACTTGCTTGGCCACAGCTCAAGCCAAGCCAGTGTACCAGAACGTGGCCCTAGATGATCACAAGGCCCAGTCCGTCCTTGCTTGTCCGATCATCCAGCCTGGTCAGTTGCTAGTGAAGTCTCCCTCGGAGCCACAATCCACCCGATTGCCTCCTTCAGAAATCACTCAGCCCAAAAGAGCACTGGTCAGCTACTGGTTCCAGCTCCCTCAGGTTCAGCTCTTTTCCTTTCAGCTCTTGTCCCAGCATGAAGACTTCATCTGCTGTCTTCTGTGTTCCTTTATACTCATCCCCCTGTTCCTGATTGGCTCTAGCCATAATAAAATGCTGCTGGAGACTCCTACCAGAGGTTGCTGTCCCTCCAGCCTGATTGGTGGGAACTCCTTCTCTAGCCCCTCCAGCACTCAGATCCCCGGACAGCTTTTCCCTCCAAAACCTTACTCCAGCCAATCACTGCAACAGGGCCCGCACAGGATTTCCCGCTCTTTTTGCAGCCCAAATCCCAGGGTTTGCAACAAACTGTTTGCAACAAGGCTGGCTATTGCAGCTTGCAAGAAGCCTGCAAGGCCAGAAAGCAAAGCAGTTTGCTGCCTGTACCCTGAAACCGTCACAGTATGTGACCCCCCAATACAAGACGTCTATACACGTCTGTATGCATCCCATAATTATTCCCGTATGCAACCCGTTTTCGTCCCGTATGGATCTGTACAAATGCTTGTGGATGCGGGAAAGATGCGTATCTGCAAGTATGCATCGTGTACGAACCTGTACACATAGAAATGTCCGAATAATTCGAACGAATAGATCCAAAATTTGTTCGAAGGTTTAAATTCAAATTCATGGACATTCAATTCAAATACGAATGTCAAAATTCGGACAAATACCTTCAATTATTCGTGCACATCCCTTATTCTGGGCAGTGGAGAATCGCCCTTCAGAGATACATTGTAGGCTCTTTCTACACCTACCTTAAAAGACCCCCCCCCCCAAAGTAGGTCCGGAACATGGCGCTACACTGTCTGCATGCTTCCCTCGTTCCGTAATTTAACGAGTCTGCAGGAGATCTGGATAAAGAGCCTCCTGATCTGTCTCCATCCAGTGTAGATGGAGCGGTACCAGGGTGGGCGCAGCCTCCTTGATCCACATCAACGTGTGGATCAGGAGACCTATGACCTGGATTAAGAGGTTTCTTAATCTGGATCAACAATAAGTGCAGAAAGGGCCACTGAGTGCTCTTTGCCAACTGTGTGAAACCAAAAGCATGCTGTGCAAAAAGTTGTCCAGAAAGGGGACGTCCCATTTGTCCGACCACGTTAAAAAAAGAAAAGGAAAAAAAGGCCGCATAATATAAGGGGAAAACACATTCTAATTCTTCTGCAATGGTATCTCCGCAACCATCATTCTGCATCACCTTGAGACTTTTTTTAAAAAAAACAGCCATCTTAAATTTCTTTATTTTTTTTATTGGGTTTTATGCAGGCCTATTACCGTAGTTTCAGGGGCAACATCCCTCCAATTATGAGGAGAGGGTGGGGCACGTCATCTCTTGTTGCAGCTGCCCTCTTTCCATGTTTTGCCCCCACCCCCACCCCGTCCAGGAGATGAAAGAACCAGTTTGGTTCAGTGGTTAGGGCGCCGGACTCTGGGCTAGTCACAGCTGTCTTCTGAGCTCTCACGGCCCCACCCACCTCACAGAGTGTCGGTTGTGGGGAGAAAAGCAGAAGGTTTGTCAGCCGCTTTGAGTCCCCTTAAATGGGTGAGAAAAGAGGGGTACAAAAGCCAACTCTTCTTTTTCTTCTTCATGGAGCCAGCTGGGTGACCTTGGGCTAGTCACAACTCTCTTCTGAGCTCTCACAGCCCCACCCACCTCACAGAGTGTCTGTTGTGGGGAGAAAAGCAGAAGGTTTGTCAGCCGCTTTGAGTCCCCTTAAATGGGTGAGAAAAGAGGGGTACAAAAGCCAACTCTTCTTTTTCTTCTTCATGGAGCCAGCTGGGTGACCTTGGGCTAGTCACAACTCTCTTCTGAGCTCTCACAGCCCCACCTACGTCACAGGGTGTTCTGTTGTGGGGAGAACAATAGAAAAGCTTTGTCAGCCGCTTTGAGTCCCCTCAAAGAAAAGCGGGGTAGAAAAGCCAATTCTTCTTCTTCTTCTTCTTCTTCTTCTTCTTCTTCTTCTTCTGTTTTATATGGGTCTTTAATTCCCTTGGGCTATTTCCCTTCCTCTAAGTTTGTGCTTGAAACTATCCAGGCAGGAGTGTGCGGGTCCTCTCCGCCGGTGAGCCATAAGACTGCAAGTCTATTATGACAATAAATGGAAGCAAATAGAATTTCTTATTTCCAAGTGAGCTAGGTAAGCTCCCAGTGCCTGACTGGTTTTTACTCGGGAAGACCTATAACATTAATTATGTACTAAACGACAGTTCTGCTCTGGATTTTATACAGCTTGTTAAGCCGCCTCTGAATATCAAGTGACTCTGAGGATCAGGGCATTTCATTTTAAAAGCTTAATGGCTTTTATCACACAACGTGGATTCTAAGTACAAACCCAAGAGCGACCCAGAGAGACATAAATGGATTATCAGAATTCCAGTTTTGCTCATCAGGTTTGCTCTCCAATTGTGATATTTCTGTTTCCCGTGGGCAAAGGGGTGAGGGCATCAACGGAGGAATACCATGGAGCAATCCAACTAATTAATTATATGTTGACGGTTTAATGTCTTTATTTTTTTTTTAAAGGAGAAAAAGCCGGGGAGGGTGGTGGTGTTTGAGAAGAGCATCCCCTGGTGAAATTGCCCTGAAAGCTTTTGACAAGATGGTGAGAAACGCGCAACAAAGCCCTGACTCCATTAATGGACCAGAAAAGACTGTTTTCAAAGGAAGAAATGATTTGCCTGCCTTGGTAGATTAGGGAGAAGAGTTACCTTAATTAAACCTCCAAAAACGGCTCTTAATATATGGAGAATTTGAGCTCACCATGGAGAAGGTGGGACCTTTCTTTTCGGAATTCAATTAAATGCCCTTATGGTGGGGACTATCCCAAGTATCCCCCTTCTGGCTATGTAAGCCTCATCAGAGGCAGATGATTCTAGACTCTGCCTTACGAAGCGTACATGCAGTTCTTGAACTGTTTGTTCATGGCTCTGGCCTGCTTCATATTTGTGACTTGGGTACATTTGAGGCGCTTTGGTACAATAAGGCTGGGAAACGGAGTTGGAGTGTGTCTCCTTTGGATATAATGCATGTATTGAAAGGGGCTTTATCCCATTCTTCGGTCAAGGAGCCCCATGAAATGACTTAAGCATTGGCAGTAAGGATATGCAAGAATATTCGAAAAATATTTGGACATTCGAATTTAAACATTTGAACAAATTTTGGATTTTTGAATCTATTCGTTTGAATTACTTGGACATTCATATGCGTACAGGTACGTACACAATGTGTACTTGCACGTACACATCTTTCGCACATCCGTACGCGTACGTACGGCTACGTATGGGACCAAAACAGGATGCATACGGACGTGTACAGATGTGTACGGATGCATAAGGGGAAGCATAATGATGCATATGGGCACACACAAATGTTGTCGATATTCGTATGTGCAAATTCGAAAAAAAAATTCAAACAAATCTTTTTGAATCGAATGTGAATACATTCGAATTTTAAAGGTTTGAATCAATTCAGATTTTTGGATATTCGGTGTGATTCGAATCCCAAAAATTGCATTTGTGCACAACCCTAACTGTCAATTTAAAGCAAAACCACATGATCGGTTTGGCGCAGGTTTACAACCACCTAAAAGACATGGCAGGACAAGAAGCGGATGGAGCCGGGCGCAAAATCTTAGCAGTGTTTCTTAAATAGCTGGAATGATTTGGCATGGCAACAGGGCCTTTCTGCCCTTGCCTTCACTAGGCTGGACCCTCTGGTGCAGACGAAGAACATCTGCATTGGCGTGGACTGTTCTGTTTCATGGGGAAGGCTCTGAAACCTCTGAAGGCCCAAAGGGGACCCTTAGCGGCAGGTTATAAAGCCACCTCTGTGCCTTTGCCGAGGAAACTGCATGGATAAAGCAGAGTCAGGAAACTCTCGGTTTCAAGGAGGGCCAAAGTTCTGACCTTTGGTTGCTTCACCTGCCCCCTCTGACTTCTTCTGGTAGCTTCTTGCCACTAACCATGGGGTTAGCGCTTGGGCACAACCCCGCTTTGGGCTAGCTTTCCGTCGGTTGGATAAGCTTCTCAGAGGAGGTAAGTTGCTGCACAGATCCCCAGGGAAGAGACAGTTCCTGCCTGCTTGTGGGTTTGGAGTTGTGGTGCCTTCTACATGCCATCTGCAAAGGTGGCTTAGTCCGGATTCCTCTCTTCGCCCATCTTGGAGCAGAGGCGAAGGGGTGGTAGCTCAAAGTGTCTGGATGGAATGAGAACCAGCTGGAGAAATGAGCAATGAGCAATATAAGAAGAGCAAACAAAAAATGGATCCTCATAGCAAGACCAGCAGAGGTCTGGAGAAGGAGGAGGAGCGTGTGTATTTTTGAAGGTCTGAAGCTGCCACATTTTAAAGAGATGACGTTGCGCTCCAGAGACGGCCGGGGACATTCATAAGACTGCGTGTGCTTCTGTTGTCTTCTTCCCAGAGCTTTCTTGATCTCTGCAGCCCATCCGGACAGTTCATAAAATCCCAGGTTGCTGAGACCATTGCTGGATCTGATAATGCCTAACCCTGGCTCATCTAATGCGCCATGCCTTTATTGTTACACATGGGCAGTTATTGATTTAGATGTTGTGGGCTCGCATTTCATGGCAGGATGGAGCTGAGCCCTGCAGGAGAATGCATTCCGTGTCTTGCAAACATTTGGGTGAAGTGGAATTTGAAGGAGCCACCATTGGGGGGGGGGGAGGTGTTGCCATGCGCACCTGTGTGGGGGAAGGCAGAGGGGGCTGGAGGTGAACAGCATACAAGGGAGGCACCATTCGGGGGGGGAAAAATCTGATATCTGATAGTTAATCGTTTTGATGGCTGCAGAATGAGTGACCTTACTGTCCAAGGATTAGTAGGCTTGAGAGCAGGAGCAGAAGACGAAGGAGTAGGAAAGCAAAGCAAAGCTGTTCTCAGGCAGTGAATCCCACACACACAGGACCAGCTTCACACGTCACCTTGGCATGAGCCAGTCTGGTCTAGTGGCTGGGGAGCCGGGCTTTTATCTGGGAATATCAGGCTTGATTCTGCAGTCTTCTACGAAGCTGGGTGGCCTTGGGCTAGTCACAGCTCTCTTCTGAGCTTTCCCAGCCCCACCTACTTCACAGGGTGTTTGTTGTGGGGAGAAGAACAGAAAACTTTGTCAGCCACTTTGAGTCTCCTTAAGAGAGAAGAGCAGAGGGTTTGTCAGCCGCTTTGAGTCCCCTTAAATGGGTGAGAAAAGTGGGGTAGAAAAGCCAACTCTTCTCCTCCTCCTTCTCTTTTTTCTCCTTCTCCTTCTCTGCTACAATGCAGGTTATAAGGTCTAGTGCACCATTTTTCAGTGGGTCTACCAGAACAGTTGCAAAGGAACAGTGGGAAGGGCCAGGAATAATCCAACCCAGGTGTGGCTTGTGGATGAGGTCTAGGGATGTGTCAGAAGATTCAACCCCGGACCTCTGTGGCCATCAGTGAAGAAGGGAAGGAGGCAGGTGAGTGGATGGTGCACATGGGAACCTGTTCAAGGCAAAGCAACACCCACCTGCCTCCCCCATCAGCTGAGCTCTGTTTCCCAACAGGCCAACTGCTTAGAGGGGGTGAGGCTGCATTGCACGGGAAGTGATGTCACCATGCAGCACATATGGTGATGTCTCTCTCCGAGCCATTTCCCTGGGTTCTGTTAAACCCAGATGTGGCTGAAACGCTCAAGGACTTTTTAAAGAAGCTTCGTCCTGCACCTCGGTCTCTTTTAAGGCAGGTTAGCAATCGAGACATAGCTGTGCAACTCATCTGGGGAGAATTTCTGCATAACAGAGGCGTTCATGTGCGATCCAAAGTTGGTTCATACCTGATCTTTTAACACTGCTTGTAGAAGGCTGCGTCCATTCATTGCTCATTCTGTCCTCTTTCTGTGTGTGTGTGTGTGTGTGTGTGTGTTTTGTGGGGGGAGAGTTTCTCCTAATGTCAGAGTGGAGAATGGAGAAGCCTAGATTTGATTTCAAAGCTTCCTGCTAGTGGTAGCACAATGGCCAGCGATTAGCTTTCGAAGGAGCGCGGGAAGGATTTCAAGGGAAAGCGAAAAAGCTCTGTGCCTAATTAAGTGCCTTTTGAGTCGACAAAGAAAAGATGGTTGGTGATGAATCGGTATGATAGAGAGCCTTTCTGGCCGATCCAGAAATTTGACCTGCCCACAGATGTGGCAGCATGCTCTCAAATGGTCATTTCTGCCCTTTATGTCTGTGTTTTTGCAACCAGGACTGATTCAAGTGGTCAGTTCTGGCCTCCTTTTACTTGCTTGTTAGTTTTCAAAAGGAAACGTTCACAGGGTCCTCCATCCATAGGTGTTTCAGCATGCAGCTCTTTGCGGTTTATGTCAAATATTTATTTTAGTTGTCTAAATGCTTCAATGCATAATATAATGCCATGACTTGTTGAGGTGGTGTCAATCTATTTTTCACATTCGAATCCGATTCAAATTGAATGTTCAAAAATTAAGAACCGGATTATCCGGGTCTACACATTCGTGTATTCGATTAATATCAGGATATACGAATATCTATAAGATTTGTATCCAAAATACGAATTTGCGCAAATTCTTATTTATAGCATATTTAATCCGTATGCAACCCGTCTTCGTCTCGCATTAAATGCAATAATACATGTTAATTTTTGCGCAGATTCATATGCGATAGAATAGATACAAATCTATGCATTTGAATTATTTGAAAATCTGTATCGGATTTTCAAAAATCCGAAATCCATTCGAATGTGTAAATTCAGATGTTCAAAAATCTGCTTCAAGTTTGAATGTCAACATTCATTGTATTCGAATGGAATATTCAAACTGCTTTCAGCACATTCCTAGTCCCACTACCTTCTTTTGGGGCTCTGACCTTCCACAACCTACCAGCTAGGGGTGTGCACGAATGTTCAAAGGTATTCAGAATCTGATCAGATTCATCCAAATTTTGACATTCAAATTCAGATTGAATGTCCATAAATTCAAATTTAAAGATTCAAACGAATTTTGGATCTATTCATTTGAATTATCCGGACATTCGTATGTATACGGCAGTGTTTCCCAAAGTGTGGTACACATACCCCCAGGGATACGGGAAGAGTTTGGTGAGGGTACGCGTTGCACCGGAGTTTGGTGGGGATCACATGGGAATATCCACCGCACCGTGCTTAGCTGCGCCCACAGAACAAGGAAAGAAATAGGTGCGTATCACAGTTTTTACATGGGAACTGGGGCCATCGCAGCTCATTATGGCGGGAACTTCTGCGCATCCTTCACGCAGCTCGGGTTCGGCCATTTTTAAACTGCGGGAACATTAACAGTTGATGTTGAGCTGCGGAGCTGTTTAAATGCCGGAGAATTGCAGTGTTATCTAACGGTTTTGTGAGGCGTACATGGCGTTAATATACTGCACTTTGTTACAGAGACAACTTACTTCTTTAATAGTTAGTTCCGGGCGCTTGTTATCGTGCTTTAGTAAGTTCCACTGATTTTGATTATTTTTATAAAATACAATTTTTATCCCTCAGCATTACGAAAATTATAGAAGGGGTACACAGATGTCAAAAGTTTGGGAAACACTGGTATACGGGTTTGTACACAATGCGTACTTGAAGATCCACATCTTTCCCGCATCAGTATGGATCCATTTAGGATGAAAACGTTTTGCATATGGGATAACTTTTAAACATGTTGTGTATTGTTTTAGATTTGTTGAACTTCTAATGTATGTTATGTTTTTAATAAGGTTGTTACCTGCCCAGAGACCTTTGGGTATGGGGCAGGATAGAAATGTAAATAATAAATAAATAAACAAACTACGGGATGCATATGGACGTGTACAGATGCGTATGGGATGCATAACAATGCATACAGGCACATATGAAGGTTGTCAACATTTGTAAGTGCAAATTCAAATTGAAAATTCAAACGAATAGATTCCAATTTGCTTAATTCGAATCAAATTTCGTTAAATTTGAATTTTAATTATTTGAATCAAATTGAATTTTTGGATAGTCGATTCAAATCGAATCCCAAAAATTGCATTCGTGTGTAGCCCTAGTACTCTCACTTTTTATTTCTGTAGTTTCTCATCTGGAGGTGAAAATGAATTTCACCTTTTGCACCCTTACTGTTATACTCATTTTTGTTTCAATTATTCTTTAAAAAATATCTTATTGCAGAGTATAAAATACGTTTATAATCTGCTAGGGTGCTGTTGATGATCCACCACCTTTTACGAAGATGAGTAGCCTTTTGAATAGCGTGTATGGTCCAGCTCTTTCATGCTAAGGCATCGCTAGAGTTAACAGGACAATTCATGCCCTTGGTATGATTTCCATTAGCCATGTAGTGAAGTTTCACACAAGATTTGTTAGCATCAGAAGAAGAAGAGTTAGTTCCTCTCATATTTAAGGGGCTCAAAGCAACTGAGAAACATTCTGTTCCTCTCTCCACCACAGACAGCCTGTGAGGAAGGTGGGGCTGTGATAGCTCGGAAGGAGAGCTGTGACTAGCCCAGGGCCAACCAGCTGGCTTTGTGGAGGAGCAGGAATAAGAAGAAGAGTTGCCTTTTATACCCAGCTTTTCCCACTCTTTTAAGTGGCCTCAAAGCTGCTGACAAACCTTCCGTTCTTCTCTTGACAATAGGTACCCTGTGAGGTGGGTGGGGCTGTGAGAGTTTATAAAGAGAGCTGTGATCAGCCCAAGGCCACCCAGCCGGCTTCGTAGAGGAGTGTGGAATTGAACCAGGAGACTATCAGATGAGAGTCAGACACCCCATAACCGCAAGAGATCAAACTAGCTCACCACGGCCAGCACTGGCACATATAACGGCCTTTCTCATTCCTTTCTATTTGCAGAAATAGTCCTTTCAAAAACCAAGTCCAGAAAATCCCCAGAGGGGGAGAAAAGGCAATTATGAGAATTCTGTGGGGGTTTTTCCCCCCTTTTTTCTCTTTTGTTTAAACAAAAACAAAAACGCCCCATGAATGTTTCACTTCCCATTACGTCGTAATAGCTTTCTTTAGTAATATGAAGTAAACATTTTCTCTCCCCCCCCCCATTTCTCTCTCTCTGTCTGAGCAATTTGGAATAACTTCAGTGTGTGTGGGGGGGGACAAAGACATATCTGTGAACAGGAACTGGCATTGTTTCTCTGTATCTGAATAGGGAGGGGGGAACTGGACTACCTTCATTTGATTCTCCGGTACATCTGCAGCCTTAGAAGCCAAGATAAGAACATAAGAGAAGCCCTGCTGGATTAGGCCACAGCCCATCAAGTCCAGCACCCCATCGCACACAGTGGCCCACCAAATGCTCATGGGCATCTCAAGCAGAGACAAGGACAAACCTTTGCCTGCTCTTGAATCCCAGCAAATGGCCTTAGAAGTATTCTGCTTCCCCCTCCCCAGCCTGAAAGATGCACCTAGGCATTCATTCTAGTAGCCATTGAATTGATACATCTGACATCCATAAATTTGTCTAACCCTATCTTAAAGACATCTAGACTGGCAGCTGTTACCACCTCTTCTGGCAGCACATTCCATAAGCCGATGACCTTCTGGGTGAAGAAATACTTCCCCCTGTCGGATCCGACTCTCCTACCCATCAGCTTCATAGATGCCCCCTGGTTCTAGTGTTGTGTGATAGAGAAAATATATTTTCTCTGTCCACCTTTTCTATACCGTGCATAATTTTATATACTTCAATCAGGTCCCCTCTTAAACGCCGTCTCTCCAGATGATTCAGAGTTTGCTAACCAGAGAACAAGCAAAAACACTGGGAATTCAATATCCTAAATATGTGCAAGAAGACAAAATCATACTCTTTGTCATCATTTGAAATTATTGGGAGCAACATGTTCTGAGTTCTTTGCAGTAAGGAGTGGGAGAAGACTGTGGTTGAGAACCGAAGTCAGCTTGAATATCTGTTCCTAGGACAAATATTGTGTCTCCTTCGCAAAGCGTAGGGCCTGGCTTTTTGTTTTGTTTTTAAAAACACAGTCATCCCTTATCTGACACCATTTTGCGTCACGGAGTTTTGCTTTCTTTCCACGTTCTAAAATGTCACTCACTCACTGGGATGTGCACAGTTTTATTTTATTTTATTTTGCATTTGATTCTTAGCTAATTGAACGCAAGAAACTTCAAATTCATTCAAATTGTTCCCCTTCGAATGCAGCAGGATTCGATTTGGTATGAATATTCCATGTGAATTCAATACGAATGTTAGATACGAATCCCGTATGTATCCCATACGTATCCACTCGGAACGTGTCAAATCCACCCTGAATCCACATTGAATCCACTCTCAATCCACTTCAGATCTACTCTGGATCTATTGCAGATGTGATCGGTGCCGCCACTTCCCCCCGCCCAGTGTTCACGAAGCACCGAAGCTTCATACGAATATTCTGAAGCATTCTATTCGAATTTGAATATCAGCCTTCAAATGTGCCAACATTTAATTCAAATATTGGCTGAATTCTGGTGAATAATGAATAATACAAATATCTGCGCACATCCCTACTCACTTGTTTATGCAAATCAATAGGGTGTGATTTGCCCTCTGACGGGCTTTCCACACTTACCTTTGGACTGATACATCCTATGGGCCTCCCTTCAGCCTTGCCCACTGCTGGTTCAGTCCTCAAAGGACAGAACATAACCCAGATCGAGCGGCCTTTGATCTGGATAGCCAGTAGACGTGATTAAACAGGTTTACCAGTGGATCAGCAGGCTTTAATCTGGAACAGCAGGCAGTGGTGGCGCTCTAAGGATGTCATGAATATTCGTAGGCATTTGAAATCCGATCGAATTTGCCAAATTCAGACATTCAAACTCGTATCAAATGTCCCGAAATTTGAATGTAAACATTCAAATTGAATGTTGAATTTTGGATCTATTTGTTCGAATTATCCGGACATTTATATGCGTACAGGTTCGTACATGATGCGAATCTTTCCCACATCTGTACACATTTGTACGGATCCGTACAGGACGAAAACGGGTTGCATATGGGATAACTATGGGACTCATACGGATGTGTACAGATGCATACAGATGTGGGGGAAGATGCGTACGCGCACATACGAATGTCGACATTCATATGTGCAGATTCGAATCAAAAATTCAAATGGATTTGAATTTGGTAAGTTCAAATTGAACCTTGTTAAATTCGAATCGGATTTTCAGGTATTCAATTCAATTTGAATAGACTGTCAATAAAAAATACACGCACATCTCTATGGCGCACCAAAGTGTGCCACCAAAATAGATTCCCCAGGGGCTCCAGGGGCTAGGACCATTAACTCCTAACCCTTCAAAACCCTCAGATATCAACCCTGAAGCTTATGTGATCATTGGGTCTGGTCAGGGCCTGGTCTCAACTAGCAACCAGACTATGCCGTACTGTGATCTGGACCAGAAGGCCTGGCCAATCCAGACTCACGGATCCAGATCACAGCCTTTGGGTGCAGAAAGGTCCTGAGTTGCCATTGGCCTATGCTGGTAGAGGGGCCCAGCCTTCCTGAACGAGATGGACACACAGGTAGTCCAGGAGTCATCTCTGCACAGTTCCATTGACATAAATTGGATGACCAGATCTCTCCGCCATGTGTTAGGCTAGGCCAGTGATGGTCAACCTATGACACGTGTGTCACAGGCGACACGCCAAGCCCTTTTAGGTGACACACCTGGTCACCCTGGCACCTGGGCATGTAGTGCTTGCTTGTTCTTGAAGTGTACGAAATACCAACTTTCAGTTGAAGATTTAGCAAACGAAATTCAGGAACAAAAGTCACTAATGTCAAGAATTATTTTGCTTTTAATAAAATACATATATCAAAAGTATAACTTTTTTACTAGAGCTACAGATATCACAAAATTATGGATATTTCTAGATGTGACACAGCACCCGAGTTAAGCTAGGTTTTCTTGAGAATTTTGACACACCGAGCTCAAAAGGTTCGCCATTACTGGGCTAGGGCTTCCTGCAATCCATCCATTTTTTCCTAAGTGGTAATGACCGATGTAACATGATTTTAGACTGTATGGTGTTTTGTGGGACCCCCAGTGTTATAGGAGGGATGACGGTCCCTTATCTTGTCTCAGAATGGCTTAGAAAGGCTTTGGGAAAGAGCTGCTTAGGTTCCCCCTGGAATAGTTTAGCAGAAGCAGCATGGATATTTGTGGGTGGCTTTCCGTAAGGAAATATGCTAATAGAATAATTGCATAACGAGGCTGAGCTTCGCTTCTCCCGCCCTGCACCCACCTGCCCTCCGCAGTCCCCAAGAGCTGTCCTGTGACTTCCTCCATTACACCATTAATCACTGCAACTCAAAAATTACTCTGATCAAAGAAGCAGAATGCGGCTGGAGAAGCACAGCGCCTGGCAAATGACTTGGCTTTCTGGATTCCCCGCTGAGCGCCTTTAGATCTGGAATTAAGCTGTTCCTGCTGTACTTTTCCTCTTTGGCTTATTGGCAGCAGCCCTGAAACTGGCAGATCCTTCACCAAGAGGCCAAGGGAGGGAGGGACGGAGGGAGGGGCTACTGATGAAGTGGGGCTTCCGCTCCGGCCGGCTTAGCAGCGTCGGTCTGATTTTTCTCAGGAAAGAAGCAATGGCACCATGGGAATGGTGCAGCACGAACCCGGCATCGCCTCCATGGTAGGGGTGTGCACAGAGGCAATTTCCAAATTCTATTCGAGGTGAATAGAATGTGAAAATATTCGGCTCTGGCTGAATATCAGCCCCCACGGATATCTGTGCCCGGAAGGAATAAACGCTCCCCCCTCCATTCCTACCTCCTCCCCACTTAACCTCAACTCCTTGCTGCCAACACCATCTGTGCCGCCGCTTCCACCTGGGGCCTGGTAAGGTAAGGGAGCGCCAGGGTGGTGGGCGAGAGCGCTCCGTTGGCATGCCAAGCAGGCTTTATGGAACCTTCTGGTATTGGAAAGCCCCTGTCTCCAGGTTCTGGAAAACCTGCTTGGCGTTCCAGAATACCAGAGCATTTGGTGTTCCAGAAGACCATAGGTACGTGGGCACCAGGGAGGTGGGCAGGAGCACTCCGGTGTGGCCCCGGGTCTCTTCTGGGCCCTCTGGAATGCCAAACAGGCTTTCCGGAACCTGAATACAGGCCTTGTGGTTAAACATTTATCTGATTCAAATTGAATATTTGGATTTTTGAATATTTGTGCAAATCTCTAGACTGATCTACTTGGAATCCAGCTAGTTCAGTTGTTTGTTTGTTTGTTTGTTTAAAAAATTATATCTCGCCTTTCACCACATTGGCCAGGACTAGTTACGATAAAAATAAAACATGTAAAATAATAAAACATAATTTAAAATATTACCCCTGTCCCTCCCTCCGACCCATGTACCCCGTAACAGGACTCCGCCTGAGGAAGCTGATTAAACAGCAAAAGCCTGAGTGAAAGATATGTTTTCACCTGGCGCTGAAAACTGTACCGTGTAGGCACCTGTCGGACCTCGAGAAGGCGGCTGTTCCAGAGCCACCACAGAAAAGGCCCTCCTGCAAGTCCCTATATCTCGTATCTCTGAAGGAACTACAAGAAGGGCCTCTCCTTGAGATCTCAGGGCCTGGGCAGGACATTATGGGAAAGCACCAAACGTTTCAGCAGGCAAAAGAATGACGCCGTCATGGATCTAACTTTCCTCCTGACTCCATTGGAGACCAACCGATTTGCCCATTTTCTGGGATTCCCTCAAAGCCTCTCAGCCTGAGCATCTGGAGGGCTGCTGTCCCTTTGACTGGGGGTGGGAATGCCCTCTGTACAAGTCTGACGTTCTCTCAGCTTCCTTCCACCGGGGCATTTCTGTTCTTTTATCTAGCTAGGTCTGTCACCACCTTGCCGTTCCTTCCCTCCAGCCCAAAGGAATCGCTGCCGTTGGTGTGCACAGACCCACGTCAAGGCGTTTTCCCTCATGCGTCCGGAGCTCAGCTGTAAGAGCAAAAGAGGTTCAGCCAACAAAAGACAGCTAGGCTTGCAAAACTGCGCCTAGCATTTTTAGCCACGGAGGCTGGGCTAGAAGGAAACAACCGTGGGACTTCTGGCTTCTCTTCCTCCCTCCCTCCCTCCTTCCTTCCTTCCAGACTGTTGCCTCCTTCCCAGTCAATTTTGGGTGGTTTGGTGCAAGGGCAGGAAAAGGGTGGGTTTTGGAATCCCGACCGTCCTCGGCTCGTCCGCTCAGGCAAATTGCTTCCCAGAAGCAAAACCAGACAAAGAAAGAAAAAGAAAATGCACGAGGCAGGCACAGTCCAGCCGAGGCCTTGAAAAGCGTAGCTGGGAAAGGATGCGTTTGCCTTGCAAGAGAAAACAGAGGCATCTGGCAAGAGCTTCCCTGGATCCCTGCTCAGGCCCCAAGTGAATTAGGTGGGCTCCTGTGCCCAAGGAGGAAGCCGAGAACCAAGCGTGTGCACTGATGTTCCAAACATTTCGAAATTCAATGGAATTCGATCGAATGTGGACATTCGAACAGAATGTCTATACATCTGAATTTAAACATTCAAATGAATTTCAAACGTTCCAAAACATTCGTTCAGATGATTGAAAACACTCAAAAGCACAACTATGTATGTATTACGTACTTATCCGTGCGAATCTCATACGAATCGGTACGCATTTGCGCAGAAAGTACAGGATGAAAATAGGATGGATGCGGGATAAACGGGATGTATACGAAATGCGTGCAGATATGTATAACACGGACAAATGTTGTCGACATTTGTATCTTCAGATTCGAATCTTAACGTTCAAGCAAATAGATTTGAATATATCCGATTTGAATCGGATTTTGTTGCATTCAGGTTCTAAACGTTCAAATCGAATCAAATGTTTGGATATTCGATTCAACTCGAATTTGAATGCAAAAACCCCTATTCATGCACATCCGTACCCCAAACTAGGCACCGCTGCCTTTCAGCTGTTCGTTTTCACCCTTACGCTTTAACCCTTTATCTGCTTCTCCTGCCTTCTCCACCCATCGGGGTTCCAACCAAAGCAGACCAGCCAAGCATGGGCTGGATCTTAGGTGCCCTTTGGTGGGCAGGAAGTGAGAGCGATGAATAAAGGAAATCTGAGGGCGTCTAGCGCAAAAAAGATGATATTTGAAATATCATGCATTCATTCATTTCTATTGGTTGTCTTGCTCTATACCCAAGGCCTCAGGGCAGGTGGGTGGCAGAATAGCTGGACATTATAGTGTCAAGCCCCAAAGGAACACTGGGCAATTGCTAGGAACTGGTCCCATAATTCTACTGGGGAGGTACCCTGGGCTAGGGGCATGCACAAATGCAATTTTTGGGATTCGATTCGAATCAAATACCCCCAAATTCAGTTTGATTCAAATGTTTAAAGTTTGGATTTAACCAAATTTGATTTGAATTAAGCAAATTCAAATCTATTCGTTGGAATTTTTTATTTGAATTAGCACTTTGTAGATGTCTGTACGCCTCTTCCCTGGGTCCGTACATATCCGTACGCATCCGTATGCATCCCGTAGTTATCCCGTATGCAGCCCGTTTTCATCCCATACAGATCCGTACAAATGTGTACGGATGCAGGAAAGATGTGGATCCTCAAGTGCGCATCATGTACGAACCCGTACGCATATGAATGTCCAAATAATTCGAACAAATAGATCTGAAATTCAAACGAATAGATCTGAAATTCAAATCGAATCTTTAAATTCAGATTTAAGGGCATTTGATTTGAATTTGAATATCGAAATCCGGTCAATTCCGTTGAATTTCAAGTGCATTTGAATATTCTTGCATGTCCCTACCCTGGGCTGAGCTGAGGTTTTGCTCATCGGGGGGGGGGGGGGGGCTTGGACCAGTGGCTGCATTCAGCTGAACCCACTTGCCAGAGATGTGAGGAGGGTAAAATGGACGGAAGAAGATGCTCTCAGATGTTTGAAGGCTGGCCTTCTGTGTGGTGGCCCCCAGTTTCTGAGGCGGTTTCCTCACTCAGATATTCCAGATATAACACGTTTTGTGTGTGTGTTTGCCTGTTTTAAGATGTGTTTTCTCACCCAGACCTTGGGCATTTAAAGCTCTGTATTTTGTCCTGAAGCTTTTGGGAAGATGGGCATATTTCTGTTGATCTTCACCTTTTTTTATTCCTGTATGTTTTCTACAACTCGTCCCGAGATCCAGGGCAGGGGATAACTTTAAATAAATAAATAAAACGTGGCTGCCAGCCACGGAGCTTGAGGGCATCTTTCACGTTGCCAGCCCTAAGGCAAACATGCCCTGGCTGTACAAACTGGGAGAGCCGGAGCAAGTTCCTCTCCCCCCCCCCCCCTCCACTGTGATGTGTTGCATTTCTATTTAAATTAGAGCTTAATTCTAATGTAACATTTATAGCTATAAATTAGCTCACGCCATCCGCTCCTCTTCCTCCTGGTGAAACTGTTTTGTGTATCTAATGTACAAATGGCTCTCCCATCCTTTGCCTCTCCGGTTCCCTTCCAGATTCTTGCAGACTACAACTCCCAGAGGCCCACAGCAGCACAGATGTTCCATGAAAGTTTTAAAAGGGCTGCTTTTAAATTAATTCAATTAAGCACATGTGCGCACAAGCGCGCACACAGCCATTATTCCTGCCCTTGTTTTATGTAAGAAGATTTCTCCTGGAGGACAGTCTTCAACCTCTTAGACCATGGCTCTAATTTGCAGGATTTGGTGCTTCTTAAAAAGCAGGCCCAGGAGGTTCTTTTTCATGGCAAGGAAAGAGGCCCTTAGGTCAATGCCAGCCGTTTGGGGAAGAAGAACAGGCAAGTCCCCAGTTTCAGATCCTGTATAAGAAGCGGGCAGTCAGGTGAGGCCAGGCCTTTGCTTTGATCTGGTGTTGGTTTCCTTGTGTCCTTTAGAGGTGGTAGAAATACAGGCAGTTGAGCTCATCTCCTTGGGACTATATGGAAAGATCCAAGTGGGGTTTATGGTAACAGTTTGCAAATAATCTGCTGCTGGGCTCTTTTGCGATGTTTGTTGTTTCCCAGTGTAGACATCAGTCCTGAGATTTCTTGGTGGTTTCCTGTCCAAGTAACTACGCAGGTCTAACCCTGCTAGTGCTTAGTTCTGCCGCCTGCTGGAACTAGTGAGAAACAATAGCAGGTCCTAAGAAAATAGGAACAGGAAGTAGGCAGTGGCAAACTATTTCTGCATCTTTGCCAAGAAAACTGCATAGAGGTGCCGGCAGAGTCTGTCAGTAGCTGTAGCTCAGTTGTAGTGAAAGCTACCTAGAAAGCAGAGAGATGCCGGTTCGATCCCTACCTACTCCAAAGAAGTAGGCAATGGCAAACCACTTCTGCATTCCTGCCAAGAAAGCTGCCTAGAGGTGCCCCTGGATGTGCTACTAGCTGGCCATCCTCCCGTTCTTCTTCCTTCTCCATGTTTTCCAGGGAATTTTATTTTCTCATTAAGTGCCCATTATAGGCCGTCTTCCTGTGAGCATCCAATGAGTATTGGACACCAGATCAAACCAAAGGCCTGGCTTTATTTGGTGTAGAATCCACCGACTGAGTAACACGAGTGGGTTGCTTTTGCCTGGTACCTCTCACCTCTTCCCTTTTTCCCACAAGCCATTGCAGTGTCCTTCCTTTGGTTTCCTTCTGGGGCGGGCGGGGATCAGTGGTGTTGGGGGAGAGAAGGAGGAAGAAATCCACTTTGCCACAGCCTGCATTTTGATTTCATGATTTCAAAGTAGATTAGTCATCTACAGAACCTGCCAAGGGTTTTCTTGTTGGTGGAGCTCCTGCCTCCCCCCGCTTTTTGGAAGGAAGGTGAGGAATAAACTCCCCAAATAAACGAATTAAGAAAGCAGATCCTGCCCTACTGGAGCCTGTGAACCTGTTTGGTCTAGTGGTTAGGGAGCCAGACTCTTAGTTGGGAATATCCAATTCCGCCCTCCCCCATGAAGCCAGCTGGGTGACCTTGGGCTAGTCACAGCTCGCTCGCTATCTGAGCTCTCACAGCCCCACAAGCCTCACAGGTGGGGAGAAGAACAGAAGCTTTGTCAGCAGCTTTGAGTCCCCTTAAATGGGTGATAAAAGCAGGGTAGAAAAGCCAACTCTTCTTCCTCCTCCACAAAGCCAGCCGGATGGCCTTGGGCTAGTCACAGCTCTCTCTCTGAGCTCTCACAGCCCATCTGCCTCACAGGGGGTCTGTAGTAGGGAGAAGAACCGAAGCTTTGTCAGCCGCTTGGAGTCCCCTTAAATAAGTGAGAAAAGTGGGGTAGAAAAGCGAACTCTTCTTCTTCTTCTTCTTCTTCTACAATCTTGCCACACCATTTCTGAACACCGCTGAGCTGCAGAAGAGCTGTGGGTCTGCTCTGCCAGCCCCAAGAGCTGGGGGAAGGCCGGTCGGTTGCCAACTTCAGTTTCCCAGAGCCGGTCCAGGTGGTTGCAGTAGGTGGGAGCGAAGGAAGGACAGGCGAGCTGGGGAGACCTTAAGGGGCTCTGCTTTTTTCCCCCCGACCCCATTAATGGCTACCTGAAATAGCATGGGACTCCCGACGAAACCCATAAAACACAACTCTGCTTGTAACTTTAATTACAGCTGGGCAGAGGATCCTTCAGAGGTCCCATAACGCTCAGGCATTAAGGATGATTTATGGAGCCATGTTGTGCACTAATGTATTCAGCAGCCAAAGCCCTTCGCTTTTTGTGACGCTCCCCCCGCGGCAAGAGCGACTAAACACACCTGAGTGGGGCTACTTGATCTTGTTTGGTTTGTGTGGCGTCTTGCGGCTCGTATCTTGAGTCTGGGTGTTAGGTGAAGCTCTTCTGTTGTGACTCGTTGGCCTTTAGGGGGAAATCAAGGGGTTCCTCGTCCACAGCTGGTGGCCCTCCCGTGGAAACTAAGGGCAAGGAAGCTGTGGGTTGGATGATGGAGGGCTTCAGGCAACCCTGATTTTGGACAGGCTGTGAGTCAGTTCAGTCTGGCGGTTAGAGTGCCAGGCTCATATCTCGCAGGCACCGGGTTAGATTTCTCACTCCTCCCCGAAGCCAGCTGGGTGACCTTGGGGTAGTCACAGCTCTCTTTCTGAGCTCTCACAGCCCCACCTACCTCACTGGGTGTCTGCGGTGCGGAGAAGAACAGAAGGTTTGTCAGCTGCTTTGAGTCCCCTTAAGGGTGAGAAAAGTGGGGTAGAAAAGCCAACTCCTACTCCTCTTCTTCTTCTGTTATCTCTTGGTGCATGCTGGGATGGCATCTTCAGAGATGACAAAAATCTTAAGGCCTGCTCACAATTTTATACATGTTCATACAGATGCTGCCAGCGTTGGCAGAGATTGCTGTGCAGGTAGCTCACAGTGGTCTGGCCTCACAGTGGATCGGTCTAAGGATGTGCACAAGTGTTCTAAATATTCAAAATTTGATCAAATTCGATTGTATGTGGACTTTCGAATTTGAATCGATTGTCTTCACATTCGAATGTAAACATTTGAACTAATTTCAAATGTTCCGAAACATTCGTTCGTATGATTTGAAACATTCGAAAGTACAGATACGTATGTATTGCACATGTATCTGTACGCATCTCATATGTCTCTGTACGCATTTGTGCTGATAGTACGGGACAAAAACGGGATGCATACGGGATAAAACGGGGTGCGTACAAAATGCGTGCAGATACGTATAACATATGAATGTTGTCGACATTCGTATCTTCAGATTTGAATCTAACATTCAGACGAAGAGATTCAAACGTATTCAGTTCGAATCGGATTTTGTTGCATTCAGATTCTAAACATTTGAATCGAATTGAAGGTTTGGATATTCAATTTGGATTGAATTTGAATGCAGAAAAAAAAATCCCATTTGTGCACATTCCTAGACTGGTCTGCCTTATTGTTATTTTTCCCTTCTTTGAGTTTTTTTGCATCCGCTAAGTTAGACCTGCATCCGCAGGTGTGGATGCCGGCTGTGACAATCCTCAAAGCCATGAGTCAATGCCTCGTTGAGGTCCTGAGCGGCAGAATGTCACTGGAGCAGCTCCAGACACAGCCAGAAGTGTTTCATGCCGGGAAGTCAGCCCCGTCCTTGGTCTTTTGCAATGATCCCAAGCATGTTCTTGGCTCTTATGGCCACTGTCTGAGTCCACATGGCAATCCATAAAGTTACTCCCCCTGGCAAAGTGATCTCCAAGCAGCTGTAAACGGGATTAAAGGTAGGATGCCTTTCTTGGGAGTTGGACCACAGCAGGGAGCCAAGCGACAGTGAATGCTTTTTACTCTGCTCTGTCCTGCAAACACCCAGAAGCCGCCTCCAAAAACAATACTGCCTGAGAATGAGATGGGGACCTTTTCGAGCCTGGGCATGGATATGATGCTCAGCTGGACCTGCTTCTGGTTGGGAATCCGGGTCTGAATGCGGCCGTCTGATATTCCCTCCAGGGGAGCACATCTGTTCATAATGCGGTTCCTCTGAGTTGGTGGCTCACCCTGCCAGCTGCTCCTTGGTCCAGCTCTTTCTCCCAGCTACTGGTCCATTTTCCTGGCTCCTCCCCCACCCCAGCCATCTGCCCAGCCACTTGCTAAAAGCTGCCCAGAGCAAATAAAGAAGAAGAACTGGTTTTTCTGCCCCGCTTTTCTCACCCATTTAAGGGGACTCAAAGCGGCTGACAAAGCTTTCTTTAAAGGAACAAATAGATGGCAGGGGCAAACAGGCGGCCAGAAAGAAAAACCTAGCAGGACGAGCTGCCTGCTCACTGAAACCGTCCGTATCAGCGCATATGTGCTCGTGCGCCTCCTAGAGGGAACATTGGTTGGGGAACAGCAGCCAGCAAGTCTACTCCTAGGAGTTCAGGGGCATTAAGGTAGGAAGCGTCTAAGTCGCCATGGGACAGTGAGCACCAAACCATCAGCCGATCACCAGACCATCAGTGGGAAACTGTGGCTTAAAATGCGCCCTCCCCTCGTGGCGAAAAAGGCAGCCATATGTGCAGCACAGCTTTAAGATGGACAAGGGGAGGCGCACCTATTTACTCTGGCCTTCAGTTAAATGGGGACACTCTCTCCCTTCCCACTTGCAGACACTGTTGTTTTAACATATTCTTTTATCTGTTTTAATATATGCCTGGTTTTAGATGCTGAGACCTTTGGGTATAGGGTGGGATAGAAGGAAGGAAGGAAGGAAGGAAGGAAGGAAGGAAGGAAGGAAGGAAGGAAGGAAGGAAGGAAGGAAGGAAGGAAGGAAGGAAGGAAGGAAGGAAGGAAGGAAGGAAGGAAGGAAGGAAGGAAGGAAGGAAGGAAGGAAGGAAGGAAGGAAGGAAGGAAGGAAGGAAGGAAGGAAGGAAGGAAGGAAGGAAGGAAGGAAGGAAGGAAGGAAGGAAGGGAGTCGATCAAATTTTCGTGGTCGTGAACTGGGAACGTTGTTCATTTCGTTTGAGAGTCCGGTCTTCCAAATGCCCGTACTTGCCTTTCGATGCAAATGTTTGTGAATTTTCGAATCATGCACTCCTAAGCTGGCCTATTAGTTGGTATTATGCCAGGTGGGGTTTTGTTATGGGTGTGAAGAGAAGCACGTTCCCCTCCCCCCCACCCTAACCTGGCTGAGCTTCAGAGCAAAGAAGGCTGCAGTCTCCCCAGCCTGCTAACGCTCCCTTTCCATGGCTCTGCAAGCCCACTTCTTGCACCTTAGAACGCCCTCCTAACACTTGGGAGGCGTGAGAGGAGCTAATCTTGTCCCGAAGTCGCGTTGGATTTCTCATGGAACAAGGAGCCCATAATTAAAACAACATGCCCACTTATCAGAGTTTGGCTCTGCAAGCAATGCGCTAGGAAGCGTCAAGGTGGCTGCCCTCTCTGTACGCAGCGAGAGCGGCCAAGTTGGGGTGATAAAAGATACATTGCCGAAAGATGCATCACCTGTTGATTGTGATAGAATCAATAGGTGTTCGTTTGGATCTGTATTAAAAAGGGGAGGTTCTAGTAGGACCTTCAGGTTTAACAGAGAGAAGCTGCAGCATGAGCTTCCGTAGACTAAATCTTCCTCCTTGGCTGCGTTGATTGTGAAGTTTGCATTTTGCAGATTTCAGTCCAAATAGGCTGGGGGTGGGGGTATATAATCTTGTCCTGTAGAGAATCCTTTGGCTAGAAAAGCCCATGTGCTGCGCTTTAGGCTATCTGATCCTTTGAATGCTTTTGTCTGAAGTGTGACTGCCATGTTTGGTCAATGATGCACAGACTTTTTTTGGACGGAACTGTCTTAGCCGGCAAAGGCCGGCCAGGGGCAGGGATCCAGCTGCCAACAATGCTTGCCATTGGGTGAGAGCACCCAAGGGGCGGGCAGCGCTGTCAAGCAGCTGCTCTGCGTCTTGCCAGCTGTACAGGGCCGGATCGGGCCCCGTGCAGCTGGCACGAAGATGCCCAGGCCCCCGGGGCCCCATCGCGGGGCCCGGGGCAAGGTCCCTATGGGGCAGGACCCCTTCGGAGATCGGAGCTCCGCGCCCGCGCCCCGCAGACCATCACGATGGGGGCGGGGGGACCCTTGGGTGACCGGAGTGACGTGCTCCGTTCGCCCAAGGGGTTCCTCGACCCCAGCCAGCCAGGCATCGGCCTCCTGCCGCCCTGGAAAGGGGTGACAGGAGGCCTATGCTCCCAGGTCCCCGACTCCGGCAGCCGCAATGGGGCCGCCGGGGCCGGGAAGGGCCTAGCTCACCCCCCGCGGAGGGCAATCTCCTTCGTTGCCGGGCTGCGGGAGTGATCGCGCAGCGGCGGCGAGGCTGGAGATGGCAAGGGGTCCTACGATTTGAATCGTGCCCCCCCTCGCTGCCAACCAGCCTCGCCGCCGCTGCGCGATCACTCCCGCAGCCTGGCAACGAAGGAGATCAGCCCGACCGCCATCAGCTGCTGGGCTGATTTTCGGCCCATGCTGACGGGGGAGGCGTGCCCGCAGCTGTCAGGGAGAAAAGCGTGCGCAAACGCTTCTCTCCCCGAACGCGCCGGGACGCCTTGTACGCGCCGGAACAGATGCAGAGCACTTTAAAGTGCTCTGCATCTGGAACGCGCGGAAGACAGCTCCGGACATGCCGGGACTCAAAGCCGACTCCGGCAATGCGAATGCCGCGCCCGGAGCTGTCTTCCGCGCGTTCTAAAATGGCGTGTGCGAAAAGGCCTCAGGAATCAGCTGGAAAAAAGGGGAATGCTCCAGCAGAACTACTGTTAACCTTAGCAGCAAAGTTTCCAAGCAGATCCACTGAGATGAACCAGAAATACGGCCAGAAGACAGCCATTTTCTGGTCCACCCAGCATGTTTGGGCAAGCTTTTGGGGCCCTGCGTTGATTCCTCACCACTTTTCATTTACTGTTCCTGTCACAGAACAAGGAGGTGCAGAGGCTGAGTGGTGGTGGGTCCCCTTGGTACTCTGAGGGCCCCCAAAAGACCCCATGTGGACGTAGCCTATTCTTTTTCCTGATGGCTAAATAGGCCCTTGCCTAGAAATACTAGCAAGCTTCTTGTTATATTTTAAAATTGATTGCAAAACATAGAAGAATGCACGTCTTTGAAACGTAAGCCATCTCATGTATTAAGGTTCACACAAACCGGTGCCCCTTGTTCACTGCTTTTTTTGGCGGGGGACAGGGGGACGGACAAGCTTTTATTTTTTGGGGTACCCTGCCTACTTCCCTCTTTTCAGTGTTTTGATGTTCTGCTCTCCTTTTTTCCTTTTCCTGTTTTTGATGGTGGGAAACTATCAAAAGAGTGAAATTAATTGATTGATTGATTGATTAGCCAGGAGTGCCCGGGATGAGTTAAGCCAATAAAGCTGGAGACAGAGGTGCCCATAACCTTGTTTAAAGTGAGCTTCTGTCCTCTTTGCCCATTGCATCCCAAACTCCCTGCATAAAGAGAACCTTGACCAGGCTTTAACCTATTGCATAATTCATAAAGTGAAAGTAGACATCAGTTCCTTGCAGAGGAGATTGGTAGCCCCGGGGTCAGCGGTAACTTGGCGTTCTGTGCATCATCTCCAGAGCGCTGTCGCCGCAAGGGTATCGCTGAACAAACATCCCTCTAACCTTAAATTCTTTCTGTGGGTACAGCAAGGGGGGATTTTAACTGTTAACTCACTGCCCTGCTGTTGTGCGGCGTTCATGAGTAGGCTGTTCCAAACCGGACTGCCACAGCTGTGTTGGCGAGGAATGGCATGGGCAGCCTCTATGGTCCAAAAGGCAACTCAGACAGTTCCACAGTTTGTATAAACCTGCATGGGCACCTGTTGGCTTGGCTGTGTCTCCCAACGTTGCCAGACCTGCAATGTGTGTGTGGGTCCGTGTGAGTTTGTGCTCTCACAGCTTAGTGTCCAGACAAAGCGTTTTTCCTCACGGAGTAGAAATGTGCACGAATGTTTTTTTTTTTGACATTCTATTCGAATCGAATACCCAAAAATCTGATCCAATTCAAATCTTTTAAACTTGAATTTAATAAGATTCGATTCGTATTTACCAAATTCGAATCCGTTCGATCGAATTTTTGATTCAGATCATCCCCACGTCTGTATACCTTCGTGTGCGTCCCGTAGTTATCCTGTATGCAACCCGTTTTTGTCCCGTACAAATGCGTATGAATGCAGGAAAGATGTGGATCTTCAAGTACGCATCGTGCAGGAACCCGAGCACATATGAATGTCCGGATAATTCACACGAATAGAACCAAAGTTCAAAATTCGATCTGAATGTTTACATTCAAGTTTGAATGTCAAAATTCGGCACATTTGATCGGATTTCTAATGCCTATGAATATTCATGCAGATTCCTACCACAGAGCTCTTTTAACACCCACCCCTGGGGGTGAGCAATCAATTTGGTGTGGATTAATACTTTAAGCACAAGCAGTCTCTTTATATTTTCATCTCATTCTATCAGGATTTCCAATATCCCATCCCTGCTGTACTGGGTATACTTCCTGAGGGTTTTTAAAAAATTACTATTTCTACTTTATAATTTGAGAATATTTATTCTTCAAATACAAAAAAGAAAGTGTTGTGGCAACAAATGTAATGAGAGAAAGAGAGAAGTTTTTCATTTTGTTACCTTCGTTCTGTTCATTTTTATTTAGTGTACTAGTTTGGCCTAGTGAGTCAGTTTGGTCTAGTGGTTAGGGAGCCAGACTCTTTATCTGGGAATACCTGGTTTGATTCTGCCCTCCTCCGCGAAGCCAGCTGGGTGACCTTGGGCTAGTCACAGCTCTCTTCTCAGCTTTCACAGCCCCACCTACCTCACAGGGTGTCTGTTGTGGGGAGAAGGATAGAAGGTTTGTCAGCCGCTATGAGTCCCCTTTAATGGGTATAAAAGTGGGGTATAAAAGCCAACTCTTCTACTACAACTACTACTACTACTACTACTGCTGCTGCTGCTGCTGCTGCTAGGAGCCTCCCTTCCACACATTGCCTGGTGCTGTAGGAAGGCCCCACCCCCTTAGACCCCACCCCTTTCTACCACCTCCTCTTAGACCACACCAGCCTGTGGAAGGGGCTCCTAATATCTTTGCTGCTCCTGTAGAATCACTTTTTTTCTACTTAGTAGATGGTATAAGCAATCATAACAAGACCTTCATTATCTCTTCCAGGTTTTCTCACAGTCTTTCACAAATGGTTGGTTACTGAATTTATTTAATAACAAACACTGAGAAGTTGCTAGCAAAAAGGTCTATACACGGTTTAAGGCTACAGTTCTGTCCAAATACATGTGAAAATCAGGAGATTCTCTCTGCGTAGCTCAAGAAGGGAGATAAACTTTTAATGGTTAATGAACTTCATTCCTAAACTGTGTGTCAGAGCACACTCATACACAACGAGAACAGCTAGTGTGTTGCAAGAGATAATTTAATTAAAAGCTGTTGCCGGCCTAAAGTGTACATCCAGAGAGGAAACCTGTCAAACACAGTGATTTGGAAAGAAATGGTGTCTGAGGCAGAGAGACAAAGAATAATGTGCCCCATTTTCAGAGCCTCCTGCTTCAAATTTAAGAAATCTCAGTTGGCTATTTTGTGTCCTGATATGCTGCGTCCAGACATTGGTTACTTATTCCGCTATATTTGGATATTCCAGAATAAGTACTGTATTTTCTCAGGAAAATTTTCTCAAAGGTCAGGGGTCATCTTATACACCAGGTGTTGTCTTCTTATACGGCGAGTATAACCCAAACTCTATATTTTAACTGGAAAGTTGGGGGGGTCGTTTTATACGCCGGAAAATACGGTAACTGATATATGAGTGCAGTTATAACTAGAAGACCTTTTGGCTAGAATGTGGCAGAGCAACATGTAACTAGAAAGTAGCACCATTTTGTTTCTTTGATTTGAAAATATTTATAACCCACCTTTAATCTAAGTGAGATGTAGTTTATACTGTGTAACTCTAGGCTGGCTAACTGCTGGAGCTCAGCACCATCTGAATCAAGATTGCCCGGCTGTGGCCCTCCAGATGTTTCTGAGCAACAAATCCCAGGATTCTACTCCGGCCCCGCTACTGAATGCTGGGAGTTGTAGTTACAGAACATTTGGAGGGCCTCACTTGAGCACCCTGATCTTAAGAGCCATATGATACCTCGCTACTCTTGGAGGTGCAAGAGGCTGTGGCACACAGGAGGGCCTTCTCTGTGGTTGGCCCAAGATCTTTGGAATTGCCTCCCAATGGAGGTACACCAGCCACCAACCTTATATGTTTTTTGGTGCCTGGTTAAAGGATGCCTTTTCCTCTGGGCCGTTGGTTCTTATTTCCTCTGAATGCAGTCCTGCCAGGATGGGAGGGATAATTGCCTTATCATGTGTTGTGGCCCACCCTGGGACCTCCAGGTGAGAACTAACTAACTAACTAACGAATCAAAGAAAGAAAACAAAACATGTGCCAAATCTGGTGCAGATAACCTATACAGTGAAATCTCACTAAAAGTAAAGAGGAAGCAGTAGGCAGAATTGGTCAAAAGCTTGCTTTGTGCAGTGGGCACTGAAGCTGCTACTTTGCTCTTCGGAGTCTCATCTCACCTTTCTAGTTGTACTCTTAATACCCAGAGCCAGAATACTGCGACACCCCTCGGTATTTTTGAGAGGTACCGTTTGGCAGGGTGGGTGGAGCTTAGAAGGTCTTTGTTCTCAAGTGAATGGATGGGTTCTGAAGGGCTCCTTCTCATGAAAAAGTCAGAGGTCTCGTTGCTCTGCTTTCCTCTGTCCTCCTGGCTGTTTCTGTGCCTTGACAGTCCTGACGGGAAAACAGAATGTGTGTGTATGGATCCCAAGGGTTTGGGGGAAGGGAGGAGGGACCACTGGCATCTCAGGCCAAAGAGCTGAGCTGCTGATGCCCATTTGCTTCATCGGGGTTGTATCTGGAAGGCAGGATTGTTCATCCCTTCGTGTCAGGATGCATTTCGCTCGATGGTGTTGAAAAAGAACGGTCTTGCGGCTACTGTGCAAGGCTGCGGCCCGCGCAGTTGTCGTTTCTGCTCCAGATGCCGCCGTGGACTTCTGTCAGCTGAGTAGATGAAAGCTCTTCTTTTCTGGAACTCTTTCCTTCATCTGCTCCCCAGACCTATTCTACCAAGGGTGGTGGTGAAGACCTCACAGGTCGTAGTTCTAAAGGGTATAGATTGTAGCCCCAAGCCATTATTATTTTAAAAATTGATAAGTAAACCCTAAACGCTATTATGTTCGTCCGTTCTCTCTGTCTTCTTAACCCCCAAGACAGCTAAAGTTGGCAGGGATTTCACCCAGGTTTTTTTACTCAACACACAGTTATGGTTTCAGTCTTCACTTTTTCAAGTTATAGTTTTAGCTGGAGTTTTTGATTTACTTTTCTTTTAAGTGCATTTCATTGCACATAGTGCATTGTAAGATGCATAAGAGTCGGCAAATGAACTTGGTTACCAGCCAGGTTTGTTATCACTGATAAGAGTCCACACATGCTATTTGCAATATCAATGGTTACTAGAATGGATGCCCAGATACTGCCTCCGGGTTGGAGAGGAAAGATGCCTCTCAAGGCCATTTGAAGGACTTCTGAGAAAGTGAAGCTTTTGCCCTTGCCTCTGCTTGAGATGCCCATGGGCAGTTGGTGGGTCACTGGGTGAGTTGGATGATGGACTAGATGGGCTGTGGCTTGATCCAGAAGGGCTCCTCTTAGGTTCAGTTTCGATAACAGTGCATGCTGTGTTTTGACAAAGACTTGTGCCTTAAGATCTGGAGGGGAGGCCCTCCTGGTTGTCCCACCACTCTCAGCAGCAGAATGGGTGGGCACCCTGGAGAGGGCCTTCTCAGTGGTAGCCCCCAGGCTGTGGAATAAGCTCCCTCTTGAGGTGCATCAGGCTCCCTCACTGTATACCTGGGAAGGCAGTGAAGACACACCTCTTTGCTTTGGCCTTCGGCTAAATGCTGACACCTTTTCCCTTCCCACTTGTAGCCATTACCAGTTATTTGCAGGCACTATTGGTTTTAATATAGATCGTTTATTGTTTTAATGTATTGGATTTTAAATGTTGTTACCCACCCTGAGACCTTCGAGTATAGGGTGGGGTAGAAATAGGAAGGAAGGAAGGAAGGAAGGAAGGAAGGAAGGAAGGAAGGAAGGAAGGAAGGAAGGAAGGAAGGCCTGCATAGCCACTTTCCCAAGTGCCCTCACCCCAGGAAGGGGCCATTGTATACATCCACCTTCCAATTCCACTTCCTTTTTGTTTTTGGCAAGTTTCTGTATTCCTGGGATTTTCCCAGAACCGACCCTTCATAAATAACAGGAAGCAACTGTATCTACCACCCCTGGAAAAGGATTTTAGCTGCCATGCCAAACAGTTTCCCTCTGTTTTCCTTCTCCCACTGTGGAATTCAGATGTGCAAGGAAGAACGTCCTTTTTGACCCGTCACATATATTTCGGAAGCTGCTCCCAAGGATTTCTAAGCTGCGGCTTTGAAATGCTTGAGTTATCCACAAACAAACATTCTTAATTGCTTTATAGCGAGAGTATCATACAATGGTTAACTAATGAGCTCCCTGGAAATGCGCATTGGGCTTTTTTATTAATTAAAGGCGTGGAAAGTGGGGGGGAAACATTATATACTGAGTTTGTGCAGTGGAGGAGGGAAGGATATTTACAGTAAAGCACCAAGATCTCTCAGTGGTGGAAATCAGCCCTGTTTTAAATGTTCTTGTCCTAGATGACATTGGTCCAAGAACAAAGCGGAGCTTGATGAAATGCGGCTGCAGATGGCTACTGATTTCAACTCTGCAATAATCAAATAACACACACACACACACACACACGAGGCAGCCATGATTTGTAAATATAATTCGAGTTGAATCGTGGAGGAAGCAATCTGTCTGCACTAGGACATGCATCTTTAAGGCCATGTGTGTATGGGCACAGGGAGAGCCTGGGTTGGTTTTGGGGTGATGGAGGCAGCGGCGCATTCTGGCTGTCTTATGGCCTTTTGGGACCACGCATCGCCAAGTACAGCCTGGAAGCCTGGGTGTTCACGGTAGGCTGGCAGTCAACCTGAGGCCCGTTTGCATGAGGGCCTGAGGAATGCATGTACGACGCCCTGGGTTGGAGCATTAGCTCTGCTGGGCTGGCGGTTCCATTTGTAGAGCAGATGTAGAGCGCAAAATTGTGCTCTACACCCAGCCCAGGGCATTTCTGGCTGTCCTGCAGCTGTTAGGGAGGGAGGGCATTCGCACACTTCCTCCCTGATAGCTGCGGGCCACGCCTAGGGCAGCCCCCATTGGGCAGGCCGGTCATGTTGCTTCTCCAGGCTCCTGTGGATTCTAGGGGACCCGATCCAATCCCCTAGAGCAGTGATGGCCAACCTATGACACGCGTGTCACAGGTGACACGCCAAGCCCTTTTGGGTGACACACATGGCCACCCTGGCACCTGGGCGTGTAGTGCTTGCTTGTTCTTGAAGTGTACAAAATACCAACTTTCAATTGAAGATTGAGCAAACGAAATTCAACAAAACTCACTAATGTAAGGAATTATTTGTTTTTGCTTTTAATAAAATACATATATCAAAAATATAACTTTTTTACCAGAGCTACAAATATCACAAAGTCATGGATATTTCTAGATGTGACACAGCACCTGAGTTAAGCTAGGTTTTCTTGTGAATTTTGACACAGTGAGCTCAAAAGGTTCGCCATCCCTGCCCTAGAGCCTGCAGGACACACACACCCCGCACACACCCCTGGGGCCCATGCCTGGTGGGGTGCCCAGGGGGGTTCCTGCAGGCTCTAGGGGACCCAATCCAGTCCCCTAGAACCCTCAGAAACCAGGGGAGGAATGAGACAGGCCTGCCCACCCCTGGGTCTTACCAGACCCAATGGAAACAGGCGTCGGGGAGTTGGGGTGTCCCACTCCATGCCAGCCTTTTCAGGCTAGAACATGCAGGGACAGGTTCTCCTTTCACACGTAGGCAGGTAGGAACGCATTCCCACGCGTTCCTTACCTGCCTAGCTGTGAATAGGGAATCCGGCCCCATGTGTCCTATCCTTACTGCACTACAGCCATTCAGCTGTAGTGCAAAAAGGCCTCTGAAGAAGTCAAATGGCTGACGACTGGATGGGGCAGGACTACTGCAAAACCAAGAGGTCCACTGTGAAATTAGGGCACCTGGTTCCCTGCAGTGGGGCCTTTCAGGTCAGATTGTTGCAGGGAGGCGGGTTCAGGCAAGAACTCCAGGGGCTGTGATCGGACACAACAAAACAAAGCATCTCTGAAGAAGAGGAAGAAGAAGAGTTGGCTTTTCTACCCCACTTTTCTCACCCATTCAAGGGGACTTCAAAGCAGCTGACAAACCTTCTTGTCTTCTCCTCACAACAGTCACCCTGTGAGTTGGGTGGGGCTGTGAAAGCTCAGAAGAGAACTGTGACTAGCCCAAGGTCACCCAGCTGGCTTTGTGGAGTCCAGCAGAATCAAACCCTGTTTCCAGATAAGAGTCTGGCTCCTTAACCAGTAGGCCAAACTGGCTCAGTCTGAGGCACTTCTGACATGATTTGGGGAAGTCCTTGAGGTGGGAATGTTCACACACCAGTGTTTCCCTCCTTGTCCTAAACGTCTTGTGCCAGAAAAGGTGGATTAGAGAAGGCTTGGGAACCTGAGGGCCACTCTCACTCTCTCGGAAGCACCTCTGAGGTGCCCTTTTCATTATGCCTAACACAGCCTCTGAGGCAGCTTGGAGGAGGCTTTGAAGTGGGATTGTTCACACACCAGTCTTCCCCACCCAAAAAAAAAATTCTGTGCTAGATATGGCAGATTAGAGAAAGGTTGGGAACACGAAGGCCACACACCATCTCTCTGAGGTGCCACTTTTGTTATGTCTGAACACAGCACAAGTGTCTTCTTGTTCTTCACCTTGTTGGTGGACCATGGTAGCTTAAGACAGGTTCCTAAATTCAGCTCTTTCTTTGGCTGTGAATTCCTGGAGATGTGAAAGAACATTGCAATAGGAGGATGCTCAGGACCCTTCCTGGAATACTATAGAGATTGAGGAGATCTGGAGGCGAGGCCCTCCTGGTTGTCCCACCATCCTCAATAGTGAGGCAGGTGGGCACCCAGGAAAGGGCCTTTTCGGTAATGGCCCCCAGGTTATGGAACAGTCTCCCCCTCGGGGTGCATCACGTCCCTTCTCTGTATACATTTAGGAAGGCGGTAAAGATGCACCTCTTGGCCTTGGCCTTTGGCTAATGTGACCATTTTTTCCCCCTCTGTAGATATTCGTATTTTAATATTTAGAATAAGGTTCTTTTATTAAAAAAAATATACTGGATTTTTAGTTTATTTGTTTGCTTGCTTGTTTTTAAGTGTTCTATGGATATTACTGTTTTAATCTGCTGTTTCAGAACTTGTAACCCTGAGACCTACAGGTATAGGGCAGGATGATGGTGATGATGGTAATGCTTTAAAAACAATAATCTCTTATTTGTGAGAGCTACGCGCTGGGAAAACCCCACTAAAAAAACTGAGGGAGGCAGGATGTCATTGTTGGAAAACCCCACCCCCGCCCCCACCTGAAGAAAAAATAGAAAAGTTCAATCCTCTGGCAGTGAGTTCCAGCTACCCAAGTTAGTCAATTCACCGATACCAAAACCCTGAGCAGTTGCAAATACAGGAATACAGGAAGCTCCCCCCGCCCCCCCCGGTCATTGAAACCACAAAAAATGAGGGGCAATTGTGTTTGAAAAAACACAGTATAACTGCTAAATACGATTTCCCATAAGATGATGGCGTGTTTGTCACAGAGGAGAAATGCAGGAAAGACGTTTCTGGGTTTTAAACTGAATCTCTGCTTTCTCCTTCCTGATGATCTTTGCTGAGCTGACTCCATCTGTGTATTGAGGCAGGACCTCTGGGACAAACACGCCGGCCAATTCTCTGGGGCCTCTTTGCCTCAGGATGAAGATATCACCCCATACGATCTCACAGTAGCCATACCTGCAGCACCAACCTGTTAAAAATAGTGAATAATGAAGAATTGCAAATTTGGTTGAGTTTTGCAAGGCAAGAATCATGGGTGCTTCGAATATCTGAAGTGTTTGGGGTACCTTTGTAAAAGTAATTACCACTGAGGAAATAAGCAAGGTGGTTGATATGGATGTTAACTGAAAGAGGAAAATACATATTTTAACAACTAGGGACATTCGAATGTCTGGGCTTTTGAATGAAATGAACAAGGCTCCCAACAGACAAATATGAGAAGTTGATTGAATTTTCACACTTGTGCAGTATTTTTACTGGCAACGGTAGGCTTTCTCAATGGAAGAAAATGGCACAAACAGGGGTGTTTTTCCACTTAGCACTAAAGGACCCATTGAGGGCCCATAATGGGTCCTTAATCAGTACTCTAGTGCTAGTGGAAAAAAACCCTAGGGTCCTTAATGGGTCCTTAAAGGGTACTCCAGTGCTAAGTGGAAAAACGCCCCATGTTTGTCTGTGAACATTCAAACAAATAATTCGACGCCGATTCAGATATTTGGATGTTCAGGTTGATTGCGAAATGAACGTGAATTTTTCATTCGTTCACACCCCCTATTATTGCCGGCTAGCATTGAGTTGGGGACTGATTCCTCTTGGCTGCGTGGGCAACACTATGCAGTTTTCTTGGCAGAAATACAGATATGGCTTTGCACTGCCCACTTCTCGGGACTGAACCAGCTGCCTTCTGGGCAGTCTGCTCTGTCACTGAACTACATCCACCCCCAGACTCCATGGGCACTTTATTTCTTGGCAGAGAGATAGAAATGGTTGTCCGTCGCCTACTTCCAGGGAGAGGCTGGGTATCGAACCAGCAACCCCTTGCTTTCCTAGCAGTTTGCTCTGTCCTGAGTTCACATTCAACCAGCTAACTCTGCTACATGTGCCCCATGAGCCAAGGCTGATGCACATAGGATAGGTGGGCCAAGAGCAGGTGGAAAAGAAGAGATGGGTGGAGGATTAGGAACAAGGAGACCAGAACATAGGACACAGAAGGCAAGATCTGGGAGGGTCAGCTTATCTGTATTCAAGAACAAAGAGAAATGCCGTTGTACCAACAGTGTCACCGAGTGTCCTTGGAATCCATTTAAAGTTCCCCTGCATGGTTATTAATCATTTTGCTTGCATCACAGGGAATTCAGTGGTGGCACAACTTTGTCTTTTAACGCTGGCTTATACACTAGTATCAAAATGCAAAAATTTGGGCCGTCCCTTTGTTAGCTGAACCAAAGTATCCGAAGGAGACGTGAGAACGTTCCACGCTTGCAAGTGACCCGCTTGGAGGTTGTAACCGAGAGCCAGGTCCTGTGGGATTGTTTGGCTGGCTGCTGAGCTTGTATTTGTGGCTTTTGCTATCTGTGCATGTTTTTTAAAATCTCTGCTTCAGATGAGGTTCCTATCTTGTTTTCTTTGATGCTGCCTGTTTGAGACTACTCACTCCCCAGAAAGAGAGAGATGATGGGGGGGGGGGAGTGATACTATATTTGACTACTGTGCTAAATAATTGTAAAACTTAGGCTCTGTTCCTATTAGCTCTCCAATCCTCGCACTGCGTGGAAACAGAGATTTCTGGCTTGCAGGTTATAATGAACAGTACAGCCTTAATAGCTCACTGGGCAAAATCTAATCCCCCTGCCCAGCCTATTTCAAACCTTTAGATGATTTTTATTTTAGTTTTTTAGGAATACTTTTGTACATATTCCTCCTGTACGGTTAACAAGCAATATAATGATCTTTCTGCAGAGATTGGGACACTGGCCTTTTGTGCAGAGGGGAAAGCTACCCTTGGTGCTGGTGGCAGCCTGGTGTTTCGCGCCTCTTTCTGTGCCCATCAAAGGCATTTGGGCCGGCTTTGTGTGCGGCACGTTGGACCGAGCTGCCTGTAAGGGTGGAAGAAAGAAGAATCTGAAAGTGAACAAAACTGTCTGCCCTGTTAGATCTCTCCCAGACTTCAAACAAAGCGTTCCCTTGACTGTCGGCCTGTGAGATAAGGCTCAAAAACCTGAGTCAGTATTTCACACGGCTATATATCAAGTAGATGGGTGGGGAAAAGCAAGGGCCCTGTTGGCTTTACATGGCTTTTTATCAATGCCTGTGTGTGCGCGTGTGTGTTTAAAAAAGGAGGAGATCAGGAGAAGGCAGAAGGGAGGAGGTAAAAACTACAGAGACTTCAAGAGATTTCAGAACAAAAAGGCTCAATTTTATCTTTCAAAGCATCTCTGAACTGGAGGAGCGAAGCAAATAAAGGGAGACTTCTCTAGCAAATAAGCAACCAATGGAAGATTCTGAACGATTACCTGCCCCCTCTTAAGAAGAAGGGTGAAGAGTGAGGCCTTTAAAGGCGCTGCTGTTACGCCAGCTGCTGAAGCCATGAGGGGCCCTATGGATTCACGGCCCCTTCCCACCCCCTCTGGCTTTTCCCTCCCCAAAATCTGAGCCACTTTGGTCTTGCACTTAAGAGTGCCGGACTCATATCTCATAGTTGCTATGTGTGGTTCCACACTCCTTCCTAAAGCTGAGGTCCGGTCCAGATGGGAGGAATATAATGCCATTATGGTGCCGCTGTGGTGAGGTTATCTCACGCATCCAAAAACTTCCCAGGTCTCCTGATCTTAGAAAGCTACCTTGAGCATTTTATAACCAACTCCTTTGAGATGCTTGCATGCTTAGAATAGTTTGTCAAAGAATGGACATATGCTAAAGGTTTACCCATCGCAGATCAGTATGCAGAAATTAGGAAAATTATGTTGAATGAAAGTATCACTTCACGACAAAAGAGAATGGAGAGACAGAAATAAATAAATACATTTTGGCAAACTTGGGATTGAATAAGCAAGAGGATTTTGGCATTCCAGAAAAGAGTTTTTGAAGAAGTGGTTATCATGACTCTACAGAGATTTGATGAACTTTCAGAACCAAAGCGAATTTGCACTTTCCCCATAGTTTGCAATGGGGAAACATTTGGGCATTTACAGCCTAGAAACACCCTCCACCTGCCTAGACGTTCACCTATTGCAAACTAACAGTGGTGCATGAAATTGTGCACCACACACAACCTAACATTGACTAAACGTGGCCAAAGACTTGCTTGTCACATCCAGCGGTGAGCGTTCGCACCATTCCCGCCATGGGGGGTCATTTCAGGTGCCACACAAACACACTGGCACCTCAGATGATCCCTGACACGATCGCTCTTGACCAGAGCCTCATCATCGCCATAGGGACAGCCCATGCACCATCGTGTAGGGCGCCACGATCAAAATGGCGGCACCCTGGCAGGAATCAGATGCGCACCCGGAACAAGGCACGTTTCCGGACGTGCAGGAGTTAGGTTGCCGTGTCCTGGCATTCCCTAGTAGGGGTGTGCATGAATATTCAAAGGTGTTCAAAATTTGATCGAATCTGTCTGAATTTCGACATTGGAATTCAAATGGAACGTCCATCCATTTGAATTTAAAGATTTGAACAAAGTTCGAATTTCAGATCTGTTTGTTTGAGATTTCCAGACATTCGTATCTGTACAGGTTCGTACACGATGTGTACTTGGAGATCCGCATCTTTCCCGCATCTGTATGCATTTGTATGGATCCGTACAGGACAAAAATGGGTCACATATGGGATAACTACAGGACGCATACAGCTGTGTACAGATGCGTAATGATGCATTGTCGACATTCGTAAGTGCAAATTTGAATTGAAAATTCAAATGAATAGATTTGAACTTGCTTAATTCGAATCGAATTTGGTTAAATTTGAATTTTAAATATTTGAATTGAATTTTCAGATATTTGATTCGAATCGAATTGAATCATGAAAATTGCATTCGTAAACGCTCCTAGTCCCTAGTGCAAACGCTAGTACATGTTTGTCTCTTCTGCACAGGAAGCCAATTGCAGAAACACTCCTGGACTGATTTTCGAGCAGTTCAGTATGATGAATTATTTCAACATTTGATCCCCTAAATCGGTGATGGCCAACCTATGACACGCGTGTCACAGGTGACACGCCAAGCCCTTTTGGGTGACACACACGGTCACCCTGGCACCTGGGTGTGTAGTGCTTGCTTGTTCTTGAAGTGTATGAAATAGCAACTTTCAGTTGAAGATTTAGCAACAAAAGTCACTAATGTTAAGAATTATTTGTTTTTGATTTTAATAAAATACACATACTGTATATTCTGGCATATAAGGCTAATTTTTAACCCAGGAAAATCTTCTCAAAAGTCGGGGGCTGTCTTATACGCAGGGTGTCGTCTTTTTATGTGGCGAGTATATCCCAAACTGTATTTTAACTGGAACTTTGGGGGTCGTCTTATACGCTGGAATATACGGTATCAAAAATATAACTTTTTTACTAGAGCTACAAATATCACAAAATTATGGATATTTCTAGATGTGACACAGCACCCGAGTTAAGCTAGGTTTTCATGCTAATTTTGACACACCGAGCTCAAAAGGTTAGCCATCACTGCCCTAAATGGACTCTGGGCATGGAAAGGAGGGGGGGAACAATGCTGTTTGTCTGTTTCTACACAAATGTGTGTGTAATGAAATTGTTTAAGTGTACATCTTTAAAACAATTTTAGGAGGAGAAAAATTTGTTTACCAGGCAGCAGCTAGAACGAAGACAAGTGTTGCAAAATTTCCAGGCTTAGTATATTTTGCATGCTCCGTCCTGTGATTAATTTTTTGGGAGGAAGGGGAGAATTCCCTGAATTCTTTTCAGGATCCCAGTTTCCTGTGACGTCAACTGAGAAACTTAGTGCAGTAGGTTACTTTTAAGAAAGGCATAAAACTTTATTTGGTGGATTAATCTAACACAAGAAGAATAATTTTTTTAAAAAAGGGCCTGTGTCTTTAAGAAGAAGAGTTGACTTTTCTACCCCTCTTTTCTCACCCATTTAAGGGGACTCAAAGCAGCTGACAAACCTTCTGTTCTTCTCCTCACAACAGAACACCCTGTGAGGTGGGTGAGGCTGTGAGAGCTCAGAAGAGAGCTGTGATTCGCCCAAAGTCACCCAAGAGAGCTGTGACTCATCAAAGGTCACCCAGCTACCGTGTTTGAGGAGTGTGGACTCAAACCCGGTATTCCCACATAAGAGTCTGGCTCTCTAACCACTAGACCAAACTGGCTCATGTGACATATGTCTTCTCAGGAGGACATAGCCAGAGATGGTCAGTGGCTCATGTGGGGTGGAGCAAAGCAGAAATTGGGAAAGTTCCTTGCAGGTAACCAGCATCATATACACCAGGTCTGTTTCTGATTTGCTGAAAGGAAGGCAGGTTTGCCCAATGGCTGGCTTGCCCCGCCCTACATAAGCTGTCACTCATTCCTGCTTGCCTCCTCTTGAAGAGACCCAGGAGTGGAAGCAACATGCTGTTTTCAGTCTTGATTTCCTCTAAGCAGCTGATGAGTAAATTGCACGTTGGAGGGAGTCTAGCAATGGGTCAATATTGAACTGAACCTGAGACCAGGGATGTGGAAAAAAAATTTTTTGCATTCGAATTCAAATCGAATCGAATATCCAAACATTCAATCCGATTCGAATGTTTAGAATCTGAATGCTACAAAATCCGATTCTAATTAAATACATTTGAATCTATTCTTTTGAATATTAGATTCGAATATGAAGATACAAATGTCGACAACATTCATATTTGAAGATACAGATGTTGACAACATTCGCATGTGTTATATGTATCTGTACGAATTTTGTTTGCATCCCGTTTTATCCCGTATGCGTCCTGTTTTCGTCCCGTACTATCGGCGCAAATGCGTACTCCTTCAGTGTCCTTGAAACCAACAGCATGCAATTGCTCCTGTCGCAGCCGCCGGGCAGGTATTACACACCTTTACCTAATTACAAGCATTTTATAGCTGCACTTAGTGCTGGGCGGCCTCACAATTTGAATCAAGTCAAAACTGGGACAGAAGTACCAGATTCGTACATTCAAATGTTTCGGATCGTTTGAACAAACGTTTCGGATGATTTGAAATTTGTTCGAATGTTTACATTGAAATTTGAATATCCACATTTGATCGGATTTGATTGAATTTCAGACGTTTAGAACATCCGTGCACCTTCCTACCTGGGACCTTTGGGTATAGGGGAGAACATGGTAGCGGCGCTGCAGGCTAAGAGTTTTGGCTGTTTGGGACTTGATATATTTGCTGCATTCTGGGAAAGGCAAAAGGGAATATGAGCGGATGAAGGGAGCAGGGAGCAGTGCAGCTAAACCTGTCACGAGGCTGTGGATGGGGGAGGATATATCTTTAATTTGACTTGATTAACAGAGTCATCTGCTAAAAGGCAAGCGAACAACAAGCAATCCTTTAATGGGTTGACGGTCATATTTTGCACTAACGGCTCGCCTTGTTTGGGTTGGCCTTTGGATGGGAAAGGAAATGAGTTTCTGCGCGAGTGATGAAAACGAAGAAAATCCAGGTTCATTAACCTTTGATGCCGATCGCAATGTCGCCGGGATCATGTGCAGGAGCTATTCTTAGTTGCTGCCCTCAGTTGCTTGACTTTCTCTCCGTAAGGGAATACGGTGGTTCCCACTAGTGGCGGAAATGAAGAACTTTCCCGATCTCTTTGCCGATTTTGTTGAACACCGTTCACTGGTGATTCATCTCCTCCCTTGTTGTGCTTGGTGGAGCTTCGCTGACAGCGTCTTAAGACACAAAACAAAAGAAAAGCCAGGCTTTTAAGCAGCTCTTGCGCCTTTTGCACGCCACTGTCTTCCCAAATATTGCAACTCCTTCCGTATCCTTGGAACCAACCACATGCAGTTGCTTCCGTCGCAGCCGCCGGGCAGGTATTACAGACCTTTACCTAATTACAAGCATTTTATAGCTGCAATTAGTGCTAGGCAGCCTCACAATTTGAATCGAGTTGAGTCAAAATTGGGACAGAAGCGAGGGGGGCGCCTACGCGGGGTTAATTAGTACAGTTGCACAAAGTAAACGGGGGTCCGGTGCTCGTCCCGCTGATAAACCTGCTTGTCTCCATGCATCCATAACCCGCCAGTTTGGAAGGAAATGGATGGGTGAGGTTTCGAGTGTAGGGTGAGCAAACGGAATCCTTGCTCTTTCCAAACTTTCCCCTGAAGGCAACCTATATTTATTCAGACCCGAGGGGGGGGGGGGTCATCCAATGAGGACAGTGGAGGGAGGAGGCTCTGGATTCTTCCTGTGAAGAGCAATTCACCTAGGTTTTATTGGTGCTCATCTTGAGATAGGGAGGGCTGTGGAGACAAGGAGCGACCCCATGTCCTCTCTCGGGAATCTGTTTTATGATCTTGGTTCATTTTTCAAAAAATGGTGGGAGGGGAAGATCCAGTTGTGGGGATTCTTGTGAGGTGGGTGGGTGGATGGGGGGTGGTGGAGTGTGGGGGGGGTTACACCATGGTGCATATTTTGAAATTGACCTGTACATATTTAGACACCTTTTAAAGTTAGGGATGTGCACAAATATTTGAATGCATTCAAAATTCAATCGAATCATCCGAATTTCAAATTTCAGATCTATTCGTTTGAATTATTCGGACATCTGCATGTGTACGAGTTTGTACACGATGTATACTTCAAGATCCACATCTTTCCCACAGCTATACGGATCTGTGTGGGATGAAAACGGGTTGCATACAGGATAACTACGGGTTGCATATGGGATAACTACAAGATGCATACGGACAAGTACGGAAGATGCGTACGGGGACATTCGTAAGAGCACAGTTGAATGACTAGATTCAGATTTGCTTAATTCGAATCCAGTTTGGTTTAATTCAAATTTTAACAGATTTGAATCGAATCCCGAAAATTGCATTCGCACACACCCCTATTAGGCAGTAAGAGTGTCAAAAAGAAAAAAAAGGTTGTTTGCTCCATTAGGGAACCTGGCAGAATTAACAGCTCGGTGGGTCTTTTTGTTGGTTCTGAGCCAATGTCTAATCCCAATACCTTCTGGAGATGCAATGCCCCTCCATATCGGGGTAAGAAGAGGAGATGAAGGGTACAAAGCTCAAAACCCAAACTCTTGGGACCAATCACCAGACGGGCAAAAGTAATAGGTCCAGTTGGTGTTGGTGTTCTAGTGGCCGTAAGTTTGGACAGTTGCCTAATACTGTGTGTTTCCTCCTTAAGAAAAAGAAAGAAGTGCAGATAAAATTAAATAATCCAGTGACCTTCTTTGGTAACAACTTCTATAAAGCAAAAAAGCGAGGCAGGCGGAGGAGTCCTTGAAATGGGTGGCAATCTTTCTTCCCTTGCACGCTGTTGTCTTGTCTGGGTTTCTTTCACACTTTCTAACCCCCCCCCCCCCCCGCCTTTGCCTTCCCTTTGCTTTCTTCACTTTCCATAAACACAGCCCAAACTACCACTGCTGGCCGGCTTCCTGTTTTCTTCATTTCAGCCTGATGCTAACCATCGGATGTCAAAAGGCAACAATCCTTTTCTTGGCCGCTTATCTTCTGATAAAACCAACGGGCGGATAAAGGGTCCCGGCTTCCAGTGGGCAAACAAAGGAAGTGTGGGCCGCTCTGGAGTGCACAGGCTGTGTGAAGCGCATAAGCCCTGGTTGCCAATCATAACAAAAGCTCCTCCATAATGTCAAAGCGAAGCAAAAGAACTGAGATAGATGATGAGGCAAACAGGGCGGAAGGGGGGGGGGACAATATCACTTCCTCCCTCTTTGGGTCGCTTTACTGTATATTGGCCTCTTTGTCACTTTCTAGGTGTCAGGCCATGAGGTGTGGGAGCAGAGGTTAGTGCGATGCCCACAATTAAGTTGTGCGTTTCCAGTTGCTTAAGCGCACAACAGCCAGTCAGCCACCATTTGAAGAAGAAGAAGTGGTTTTTCTACCCCGCTTTTCTCACCCATTTAAGGGGACTCAAAGCAGCTGACAAACCTTCTGTTCTTCTCCCCACAACAGACACCCTATGAGGCAGGTGGGCCTGTGAGAGCTCAGAAGAGAGCTATGACTAGCCCAAAGTCACCCAGCTGACTTCATGGAGGAGTGCGGAGTCAAACCCAGTATTCCCAGATGAGGGTCTGGCTCCCTAACCACTAGGCCAACTGGCTCATGGTTGCCTCATTGTGAGTGTGACTTCTGGCCAAGGTCTCAACTCCTCTGTCTCAGCCTCTTGGGCCGTCTCCAGACGGTGGGCAGCTATCGCACCAGGATGCCGTAAAGCCAGAAATCCTCGGAGCACCATTATCACCTCCTAGCTAGGCAGCGCCATGGACGACGCTGTCTTTGCTCATTTTAAGTGACACACGTGCCTGGCCACTCGGGTGTCCGGAATGCCTGTGTGTGCTCCTCATCACCTCTGTGCATGTATGGACACCTGTTTTGGCCTCCGCACATGTGCATGGAGATGGAGCATGGTGGCTCCACCCAGAAGGTAAGCAAACACACTGGCATTGGAAACCCCTCAATCAGTGCTGGAGTTTCCAATGGTAATTCCGTGCCCGTTTCTGGAACCCCGCCTTAGCAGCACCTTCTCAGCACCTTAGCAGAGACCTTCAGGTATGGGGCAGGATAGAAATGGAAACAAACAAACAAACAAACAAACAAACAAATAAAAATTCCCTCCATCCGGACAAGGCCTCAGGCAGTCTTATGAACAAGCCATGGGGTGTCTCTGTTCTCACCAGTTGGGCCCCAGGAAAAGGAGGATCTCTCCCTTTGCATGCAGCCTTCCTCTTGTGCAGTGGTGGGAGAAGGGCAGGAGTGTGACTTTGGATCCACGTTTTTGGGCTGCCAAGCACCATTGGGGCGATTTCTGGACCCACCACCTTCTTCCATCCTGAGGATGCCCCGCGAACCTCCTCTAAGCCTGTCCTCTAGGCAAGGCTATCTATGCTGTTTCGCCCCTTCCCCACTTTTTAAAAGTGAACTGAAGCTTAGTTCTGCCCCTTATCTTACTTTTACTGCAGCAGCCCTAGATCCTGAGGCTTCAGAGCACAGAGCAGACTGGATGGAAGGACAAGTGGAGAGAGAGATGGAGGGAGGGAAGGAGGGAAGGAAGGAAGGAAGGAAGGAAGGAAGGAGTAAAGATGTGCACAAATATTCAAATGCTTTTGAAATTCGCTTGAATTGACTGAATTTCAACATTCGCATTCAGATCAAATGTCCTTGAAGATCTGCACCTTTCCCGCAACTGTATGCATTTGTTCGGATCCGTATGGGATCAAAACGGGTTGCATATGGGATAACTGTGGGATGCATTCAGACGTGTATGGAAGCATACAGATGTGTACGGACCCGGGGAAGATGCATATGGGGATCTACAAATGTTGTCGACATTCGTAAGTGCAAATTCGAATCAAAAATTCAAACAACTACATTTGAATTTGCTTAATCCGAATCGAATTCGGTTAAATGAGAACTGTAAATGTTCAAATCGAATCAAATTTTCAAGTATTCGGTTTGAATCAAATTGAATCCCGAAAATTGCGTTTCTGCACACCCCTGGTACGAAGCCTCTTCACCGTTTCCACTCTCTCCTCCTTTCCTCTGCTAGTTTGAGCTTCTGCCAGCAAAAAAACAGGCCCCAGAGAAAGGGCAGCATTGGCAGCTCCCCTCCTGCCAAGTATGGGGGGGGGGGATGCAAAATCTCCAGTTAATAAGGAGGGTTTTTTTGGGGGGGGGGCTCATGGTGTCAAGACTAGCAGCAGTCTTAGGAGAGACATCTGATGGCTGAAGACTCCTTGCTGACAGGGTGGGCGTCCCATGGGACCTTCGTGGGCCCCCCCCATTTCTCTCCACCTCCTGGGGATGTGCGTGAATATTCGTCACATCCAAAATTTGTGCGAATTTGTTCAAATTCAGACATTTGAAATTGAACCGAATGTCGGTGCGTTTGGAGCTGGGCATTCAAATATGCATGAGATGCTTCTGTAGGTATCGTTCAAAGCTTCGTTATATTTGTGAAGCTGGGCAAGTGGGAAAACGGCTGCCCGGTGACACCTGCAGCAGGTCCAGAGCAGATTCAAAGTGGATTCAGAGCGGATTCGGAGTGGATTCGGAGCAGATTTGAAGCTTTCAGGGTGGATTCATCAGGTTGAAAGAACATTTGTACCAGATTTGAGTCCTACCACATTTAAAGAGGCTCTGTTCAAACGAATGCGAATTTCCTCGCATTCGATTTGATTCAAGTCAAACACAAGAAAACTATTCATGTAGATCCCTCTCCACCTCCTTTCCTTTATCCTTCCTTCCAAAGAGAAAGTTTTTCAGCTCCTTGGAGTTTGGATGCGCCTGCCTTAGAACATGGATCCAGGCTCCCTGATGAGAATTCTCCCATGCTAGGACTTGCTTTCTCTGGATGCCTCCTGCAGCGACGGGACTGAGGCTGCCTTGGGGGGCTTGTGGTTGCCGCGTTCTTCCCTCTACAAAAGTCATCTTTATAGGATGGCCCAAGATTTTCAGCCCCACCGCTTCCGTTTCCTCCTCCACCCTCCCCCTGGCTGAAGGATCTCTACACGGAAGTGCCAGAGAGTCGGAGCTGAAGCAACACAAGCTTTTGCCATGGTTAAAAATAGCTCTTACTTGCGCGCTCTGTGTTGTGTTTCCCCCGACGTTGTTTTGTGCATCTTGCACGGTTTGCCTACTTCAGGCTAAAAGGAGTTGTTCCAAAAAAACAGCTTCCCTATTTTGGGATTCGGATGACGGGATGCTATTTTGTTAGGCCGCTAATGAAGTGTGAAACAAAAGTTTGGGGCAGGCGAAGGTCACATGAGGTTATAAGCGTAACAACAACGCGTAAGCGACCGTGAAACCTGAAAGCGCTCGGTGGTATGATGCGTCCAATCTGTGTTTAATTCCTGGAGCACAGAGGGCTACTGGGAGGGAAAAGTTTTGGAGGAATTATTGTGGCATTTGGTAAACCCTCCCAGACAGATGTAGTCCAGCCTCTGCTTAAAGACTTCCAGTGAAGGAGAGCTAGCCACCTCCCATTGTAACCTATTCCACTAACTGATTGCCCTCACTGTCAGGAAGTTTTTCCTAATATCTAATCTGTATTGACTCCCTTGAAGTACCATTGTTTCTAGTCCTCCCATCTTGTGCAAGTGAGAATAGGGACAATCCCTCTGCACTGTGACAACCCTTCAGATACTTGAAGACCGCGATCATGTCTCCTCTCAGTCTTCTCTTCTGTAGGCTATACATTCCTAGATCCTTCAGCCTTTCCTCGTAGGACTTGCTTTCCAGACTACTAACCATTTTGGTAGCCCTCCTTTGGACTTGCTCTAGTTTGTCAATGTCTTTTTTGAACTGGGGTGTCCAGAACTGGACATAGGACTCTAAGTGAGTTCTGACCAAGGTAGAGTAAAGAGGGCCCGAGTGGGCACCAGCAGTCAAGTCTACTCTGAGAGTGCCTTTACCTGCTACATGATGCCCTTGTATCCAAGCTAGTGTCTCTTTTTTTGTTTGTTTGTTTGTTTGTTTGTTTGTTTGTTTGTTTGTTTGCTGGCTGGCTGGCTGACTGACTGACTGACTGACTGACTGACTGACTGACTGACTGATGTAATTTTTGCTTGAGCCCTGGAATGGAACTTGCTTGCTCAGGCCAAATTTATTTATTTCATTTATACAGAGTGTATTTCCAGAACTCTACACAGTTTACAAGGCTATATTATGACATGCCGCTATTAGGTTCGTTCACATTATGGCATAAACTGGAGTCTCCACAGCAATTGGTTCCCCTCTGGAGGCCTCTGGGCTTGCAGACATGAGTACCAAGCAGAATGAAGGCAAAGAGCAAGTTTAGGATTTGGTCTTCGCCTGTGACTGCCGTTTGGTGTGAGGTTGGCCCTGAGATTCTTATGTCAGGGCGAGACTCTTCTAGAAACTGTGCAAGCCTCAGGTTAATGATCAGTTGGTCGGTCGATCAATCAGTCTTTATATTTATGGACTACAAATGTATCAGTGGCTACTAGAATGGATGCCTAAGTACATCTTCCAGGCTGTGGGGACAAGCAGGATGCCTCTGAGGCCAGTTTCTGGGCTTTGAGAGCAGGAGAAGGTTTGCCCTTGTCTCTGCTTGAGATGCCCATGGGCAATTGGTAGACCACTGTGTGGGATGGGATGCTGGATTAGATGGGCTGTGGCCTGATCCAGCAGGGCTTCTTCTAATTCATGGAGGACAGGTGTATCAAGGGCTACTAGAATGGATGCCTAGGTACCACCTCCAAGTCGGAGTGACAGGCAGGATGACTTTAAAAGCCATTTGCAGAGCGTTGAGAGCAGGTGAAGGTTTTGCCTTCGTCTTTTGCTTGAGATGCCCAGAAGCAATTGGTGGGACAGAAGGAGATAGACTGCTGGACTAGATGGGCTGTGGCCTGATCTAGCAGGGCTTCTTATAAAAATAAAGATGCTTGGGTTCTGCCTTCAGGTTGTAGAGACAAACAGCAAGTGTCTAAAGTCCATTTGCTTTGAGTTGAGAGCTGGGGAAGGTTTTCCCCTTGTCTTCTGCTTGAGATCTCCTTATGCAGTTGGTGGGCCACTGTGTGGGACTGGATGCCGGACTAGATGGGATGTGGCCTGATCTTATGTTCTTACGTTGTTTATTGATTAGTCATTTGACCACATCAGATCCCAGGTTAATGGTTTTCCTTCCTGGCGAAAGTGAAATGTGTTTTTTGCTTCCTTCGCAGGACCAAACGCCTGGGATTGTCACAAGGCTTCAAGAGCCAGGAGCCATCCCAAATTCAGGATCCGTGCCTAACCCTAGCCCTGCCCTGGTGAACGGCTATACCATGAGGAACCATCTATTAAAGCAGCAGATAATGAGGAGGCGGCAACAGCAGCAGCTGCAGGTGAGTGGGAAGCGGCGCGGTAGCTGAAAGGATGGTTATTTTGAGCTGGGAGCCCCTTTCAGATCATTACCGCAGATGGAACTCAAATAGCTCCCTGTTACTCCTGGGGTTAGTTCGACAGTGGAGGGGCTGGAACCACGTCTTGCAGCGGAAGCCGCTCTGTGTCCGGCTTGGTCTCCAGCCTTCCTTTTCTCAGCAGGTAGCCTGCGTGTATGAAATCTTCTCGGCTTGAATGGCAGGCCGTATTCTGCAGAGAGGAGGAGCAGGGGAATTAGGTGCCCAGCAGTATCTCAGCGCAAAGGCAGTTGAAGCATCCTGGTTCCAAAGGGAACCGGTTCTGGAGCCACACAGAGATGGGACTGCAAAGGGCCTTTGAGGTCCGCATCATCTGCGTAAATGAGCAGGTGCGAAGCTCCGTGTTCTTGGGCTTGATGGGCCCAGAACCGCAAGACTGAACTGCTTCTCAGGTAGAGATTGCAGCTGGCTGGTGAATTCATTCATTCATTCATTCATTCATTCATTTGCATGTTTATTCTTCCCTATACCCAGATCACGACCATGAAAACCAAATGTAAAATGAACTTGCTAAAATCATAACTGTGCCTGAAAGTGGGGGGGGGGGGAGGAGCTGTTTTCCTTATTTAGGCAAAGTCTGGGGCATGTTCACTGCTCTCCTGAACATATGAAGTGAAGGTGCCTGTTCCATAAGCTGGGGGCCATCATTGAGAAGGTCCTCTTCCTCTCACTGCTGTATCCCATCTGTAATGGCTCAAGGGAAAGCATGGATTGTCTAGAGGGTCTCCCAAGAAATGCCCAGCAAGCACCTACCCTTTATTTATCATATAATGTATTTATCATATACATCAGGGGTGTGTGATGGTTTGTTTCCCCCCTCCCAAAATACCAACAGTCAGCTGTTGTTCTTTGTCACTAAAGTCTAGCTGATAGCAAGGGGTAAGGAAACAAGGGCTTCTTGTTGGCGCCAGAGGGCACCCAAGGTGGGCACCAGAATTCTCAGTATCCAAACTGATTGGTTCATCAAACCGGTTCATATTCTGACTACCATGGCAACTGCTTTTGAATATCATTGTTGGCACACTCCTAAAACACATGGGCAGTAGCTCCCTGGATACATTCTATACCTCTGTTTTGGTGCGTGGTTCCATGCTTTTAGAACTGGAGGAACCTAATGGCTCTGGTCTTCAAGGCCAGCACCTGCCTACCAGCAAAGGCCTAAACCGGTGTGGCTAATGGAAATTTGGGGACTTTCCTGAGGGGGTCCTGGAGTGATGACTCACACTGCTGTCTGTCTGTCTGTCTTCATCCATCCATCCATCCATCCATCCATCCATCCATCCATCCATCCATCCATCCATCCATCCATCCATCCATCCATCCATCCATCTTGCCCTATATCTGGAGGTCTCTGGGCAGGTAACGACATTTAAAATCAAATGTTATTAAAACAATAGCATCTGCAAGTGAGAAGGGAAAAGTTTGTCGCCATTTAACCAAAGGCCAGGGCAAAGAGGTGCATCTTCATTGCCTTCCGAAATGTGTACAACAAAGGTGATAGATACACCTCAAGGGCGAGATTGTTCCATAGCCTAGAGGCCATCGCTGAGAAGGCCATTTTCCAGGTGCCCACCTGTTTTGCTGCTGAGGGTGGTGGGGCAACCAGGGGGGTCTCCCCTCCAGATCTTAGTGTTTAATGTGATGCTACTTGTTCCTGCTCTGGGTGTGAGGGCCTAGACTTGGGGGGAGAGATACCAATACGATCAGCCTTGTCCAGTGGCGTTCGCTTGTCACAATACCAGCCACAATTAAAAGCATTCCTGTTTGATGTGACTTGTTTTCCTTGTTTCTCAGGAAGAGCAGAGGCATGGCATGATGGGAGTGTCATCTGAGCAGAGGGGGCCCTTTGTGGGTCAGCAGATGAACCAATTTCCTGGTAAGGAGCGAAGGGACATGCTGTCACAACGTTTGAGCTCTGGTGTGCTCTTTAAATCCACAGATCCAAAGGAAACCCTGATAAGGAGTGCTTCCGGAAGGCTCTGCAGACTTTCCATTACTGGCTCACATCAGCTGGGCATTTTCTTTTCTTCTTGAAAGGGTCTGTGTGTCTGGAATCGAGTATCCAAATGCCAGCCACAGTTTCAGTTTTATGGTTTTTGAGTGGCAGCTGCAGATTCTGCAGAGCAGTACATTCATTTGTAAAATCTAGCCCCTTTTCCCTTTCAAACTGGAACCAGCATGTAGAACACACAGCATCCCGTCTCACACAATGGCCCACTGGTCGCTTCCAGGCATCTCAAGCTGAAGATGAAAGTAAAATCCTCACCTGCACTCGGATCCCTCAGAGGCATCTGGCCTGTATCTTCAGCTCAGAGATAGTACCCAGGCATCCATTCCAGTGGGTGTATTCTGGGCAAGAGACTGGCCGGGTGGGTTGAAGGCAAGGCAACCAAAGAAAGTGGCATTAGAGATAAGGAGCCTATTCGCACTTGGCCTTTTTCTGGAGTATATCCCAGGATAGGGGTCTGTGGTCCAGATGCTAATGCAAACTCAAGCAGACTTCCCTTTGGGCCTGCTGAAGCCAGCACTAGCCTATGGACAGCCAGTCCCTATTCCAGGATATAGTCTAGAATAAAGCCCAGTGCGAATAGGCCCAAGATTGGAGACTTGGCTTGAACACAGGGGTTTATGCAAACATTAGACAAAGCTGAATTTAAACACGTGTGAATGGGAAAAGAGAGAAACATCAAGCTTTGAGCTGGCATATTTGTTAGGACACTCATGGGCCAGCCACCTCTGGCTTGGAAATGACCACCAGCGTGATCTGGAAGATCTCAGGCTCCATGGTGATTGGTACTGGGACGTAGCAGCCTTTCAGATATCTCTGAGCTGATCGTTCTGCACTCTAAAATATCAGGGGAATTAGCATGGGGGAATCTATTCTATCTTATCACTGGCGAGACACTTAGCAGGTTAGTCTGTTCCCTGAGAGGTAGTTCTCTACTGGAAGGGAATTTTCTTACAGCAGAGCACAGAAATCCCAGTCAGTCCCAGCAGTGCTGTAGACTAGCCAGAATTGCTCCCTTTGCTTTTTGATTAACGTGCGACTTGGCTTTGAGGTTCATCCAGTTGGCCAGCATTATCCAAAAGGGCTTGCATAGACCCTCTGGCTTGCAGAAGATTTCAAGCGGCACCCTAAAGAGAGTGTGTTGTTCGTGCAAAGCGAGGCACTTTGAGACGATGGTGAACCTTCTCTTTATCTCTCTTCTCACAGCCGTTTCCCAGCCCATGCCAACGGACTGCAGCCAGTCTATCCAGACGGCACCTGCCAACCACCGCATGATGTCGTCTGCTCCAGGGATTTTGCAGAACGCCTTGGGCTCAGGGATCCCTTCGGCCGCCGTGAACCAGAGCAGTGGAGCCATGGTGATGGTCCCACACAATTCCCCCAAGCAGCCTGGGATGTTTCCGCCCAATTCCGACTTCAGCCTCCCACTCCGGCCGAGCCAGAACTCACTGGGCATGAATTCAGGGTGTCAAACTGTCCACAGCCATCCTGCAGCCCGCCCAAGTATGGCTCTGTCTGGCTTTGGCGCTGGGTCCTTAGTGAACCACACCTCGGCCCAGCAACATCTGAGGCAGCCAGTGATGCCGAGGATTCCAAACATCTATTCCAACTCCTCTGCGCCGCCAGTGTGGACGCCAACCAGAGTGCCCCGGATGCCAGGTGACAGTCAGATGGACGTCGGTCTGCAACAGTACGCCCGGAACCCACTGTTCTCGAAACAGAACACCAGGCCGAATATGCCCGGCCAACCCTTCGCCCACCAAACTGTGGTTCCACCCAACCAAATTGCGCCCGGCGTCCAAGCCAGACAGATGCAGAAGGTCAGTCTCGGACAGCCCGGCCAGAACCTGAGTCCTCTGAGTAACCCGAACCTGAGACATAATTTAGCCCGAGGACCTTTGCAGGCGGCAATGAATGTTATGAAGTCGATCCCCCAGGGGGTGCCCGGCTTTAACCAGCTCAACCCCGGCCAAGCCGTGGGCCCCCCGAGTTATCCCGGCTCGGCAGGCCAGGCGGCGGGAACGTTCAGCCGCATGAGCGCGGCCTCCGAGCTGCCGCCACAGTACGACTTCCTTGCCCCGCAAAGCAATTCCATTTTGCCCGGGAACTGCAGCGAAGCGGATTTCATCGACTCCCTTATGAAGACTGGCGGGGGTGGGGGCACCGACGAAGACTGGCTAAACAATTTGACAATGATAGATGACATTTTGGGGCAGCATGTGCAAAGCTCTGGACACGTGTAATTCCTGAAAGGAATCTCCGATATGTAAATAGTTTATGCGGGACTTCAGATGGGGAAATATATATATATATATAAATATAAATATAAAGTAAATAACCGTCCTCCTTTTCTTTCACTGTGGAAAGAATGAACTTATTCTATTAACACTTCACCTTCCTCCCAGATTTTTCAGACAGCTATGTACATAGTTGAATATTTTGTATTTATGTTTTCCTAAACAGTAAATATATTGGAAGTATTTATACTTCTTTGCTGGATTATTTGTAAATACCCCCATAGACTATTGTACTTTCTTCTTCTTTTTCCCTCCTTTCCTTCCTCCTTTCTTGCTGCTGTTATATTATAGGAACCGAATTACACCTTGTTCTAAATATGCAAATATTATTGTTAGTTTCAGTAATACTGTGTATTACAGCATCCAATATTTTATGTTTTTGACATAATATGTGAACTAGGGGTGTCCTGGCAAGCAAAATCACCCGGGAAGCAAGGTCCCAGCTCCTTCAGAAAAAATAAAAAATAAAAAAATTGTGAGAGAGGAGCTAATCTCAAAGTCTATTTTGATTTGGTCAATGATCATTGACCACCCCCAGGTCTAGGAATTCAACCAGGCAAATTCATTAATATTTGTGGTGCTAGACTAAAGATGCCACTTACTTTGAACACTGTTTTGCTTTGATTCGGTTGCAGGTGCTGTTCAAAGGTTGCTTCACATGAGTTCTGGTCTGTTTTAAAGAGGGCAGCATTCAACTCTTGTGTCATTCACCCATCTGCACTGGGCTTTATTCCATATTATGTCCCAAAATAGGGACCTACAGTGGGACCTACTTAGGCCCTGCCATATTCTGCACTAGCATGTGTGTGGCAGAACTCTATTTTGGGATATAATCCAGAATAAGGGCCAGTGTAGAAATGGCCTTAGTTTGCAGTATGTCAGGGTCAGAAGGCCATTGCCTTTTTCTTGTCCAGTGGCTCCTTAAAAGCAGGCACGTTCAGTTGAAGAGTGAGATGGCGGCAATTATGGAAGCTACTGATCAGTGCAAAGAATGGACACTTTGGCTGCATCTCCACATACCTAGGGAGGCACCCAGGAAGAGCAACCTGGCTGCAACATCTCCAAGTGCATCTCTGTTTTCAGGGCCACTGGAGGTGCCATTTTTTGCAGGGTGTTGTTTTTTAATAAGCTGAACAGAGGCACACCTGGATGCTGCTGCCGCATCCATGCTCACAAATGGAGGCGTCAACAGCTTCTCTTTTTGCTGACAGCTTGTTGTGCTCTTTGTGAGCCATCATTCACCCGAACCTCTCTGCTCCAAAGGAGACCGGTAAGATTAAAAAGGCCGTGGGGGGTTTTCCCCAGCCAGATAATCCAGGTAAAATTGGAGACTCTAGGGCTGCAGATGTGGACTGAACCATCCAGATCAGCTCAGGGGGAAAGTTCGTTAGTGATGCCAAATCCTTCTTCAGTGGCAAATCGGGTGGTAATAAGTGATAGGATGATGGTGCTCATGAACGTGTGATCTGGGCCATGTAGGGGGAAAGGCTGTTGACCTAGAAGATTGAAGAATATACAACACAATCTACAGTTATCCCTTGTCTAAAACTATGGGTTGGTTCCCACAAACCACCCGGTGGAGCAAAACCGTACTATGCAAATAATAGCTGCTTATAGAAAATGAGAATTTAGGAGAACCCTGGAGGATCAGTCTACCAATGTACGGGATCATCAGGACAGAGCTGAGATCTAGCCAACCAATGAAAGTCAGTGGCACTCGGAGGAGGTGACATTATAGAGGGTAGACCTGATCTTCCAAGGTGTTACTGGGTCTGTGGAAGGGCGGTCCAGTCTAGCCGAGGTAGATCAGCGGTCCCTCAGGAGGAGGTGACATTATAGAGGGTAGACCTGATCTTCCAAGGTGTTACTGGGTCTGTGGAAGGGCGGTCCAGTCTAGCCAAGGTAGATCAGCGGTCCCTCAGGAGGAGGCGACATTATAGAGGGTAGACCTGATCTTCCAAGGTGTTACTGGGTCTGTGGAAGGGCGGTCCAGTCTAGCCGAGGTAGATCAGCGGTCCCTCAGGAGGAGGTGACATTATAGAGGGTAGACCTGATCTTCCAAGGTGTTACTGGGTCTGTGGAAGGGCGGTCCAGTCTAGCCGAGGTAGATCAGCGGTCCCTCAGAGGCAAAAACGCATTGCGGCAAGCTTCTAGGCTTTCTTTTGATAAGGGCAGTCACATATCATGAGCTGTGTGAAAACAAAACCCTGCTTCCCCCGTTATCCACAAGGAAGCTGTGTTTTTACCAGCAGAAGCCCATTATTCAAGGGATGGGTGTTCTAGCAGGTGAGCACATGGCTGGAACACATGGAGGTCTCTTCTTTAGGTGGTTAGAAACATTTCCTGGTTTGCCCACCTCAACCGTGTAAAATTGTAGTGATACGTTCCAAGTCCTCAACAATTTTTAAATTTTCTCTTTTTTAAATTCTGAATTACCCACCACCGCCGCCCCGTTTCTCTCTTCTCAGAGAAAATGTGTATAAACCTGAATAGCTTAACTTTGGATGTTTTTTTTTCATGTCATATGTATATTTAAAAGTCTCTTTATAAAAGAAATCCGTTGTACTGTAAACTAGGACTGCTACTTCTTCAAAAAGAAAAAAAGTTCATACTTTGTGTAATCATATTTTAATATCCACATCATTCTCCATTTGTAAGATAATGTCTACTTCAAGCACACCAAAATGTTTTTTTTTTCCTCCATACCATAATAAACTGCCAGGGAAAACATGGTTGTTGCTGTGTCTTTGTTGATTTATGGAGCCTTCCCTTTCGGATTTGGGATCTATCTATCTATCTATCTATCTGTCTGTCTGTCTGTCTGTCTGTCTGTCTGTCTGTCTGTCTGTCTGTCTGTCTGTCTGTCTGTCCATCCGTCCATCCTGCCCTATTCCCGAATTTCAGGGTGGGTAACAACATTTAAAATCAGTCATACAGTTGGATCCCCATATCCACTGATTCGGTAACCACAGTTTCAGTTAACCACGGTTACTGAATCAGCCACTCCCACCCATGCGGAAGCATCCAGAACTGGAAGACCTATTTTCAAGTAGCCACAGTAGGAGCTGGACCATATCCCCAGCAGATACAGGGGTCTGACTGTATATGAAAACAACAGTATATATTAAAATAATAACAGTGCCTGTAAAGTGGGAAGAGAAAGTATGTTTCCATTTCACCAAAGGCCGGGGCAAAGATGTGCATCTTCACTGCCTTCCTAAACATAGACAGTGAAGGAGCCTGGTAGAAGTTAGCTTTAAAAACAAAACTCAAATCAACCTTGACTGGAATAAATGCACGGCAGGAAACTTACAAGCATTTGCACTATTTTTGGACAAGAGCAGGTCTCACAAAGTCTCATGACCCTTGCGGGGAAATCAGAAGCCGCTTGCTAGGGAAGGTTTTGCAAATGAAGGCCAGAGCGATTGCAGTTTGGGACTGTGCCGTGACCTTTCCAGAAGCCCAGGTGGCTTGAAACTGAACTAGCATCCTGGGAAATGGCTCCCAGGTAAAACTTGGCTTCTGCAGACAGTCACATCAGTAGATATCTACCATTTTATGGGCAGGAGTTTATGTTCAGTGCAACACGTCCAGTTTCCTACCCTACTTCTGTATCTTCAGTTCCAGTTCTGTATCTCTCTAGGAGCAAGGGTTGAATAGCTGGGGAAAGAAAAGGTCTTTCTCTGAGACTCAGGAGCAACTGAGTGGGGTCAGACATCAGCAAGGGGATAGAACACCTTAAACTCTTGCCTTTCTGGAGTCATCTTGCAGGTGAGCAAACATGAAGTTGCATATCAATAGAAGAAGAAGAAGAAGAAGAGTTGCCGTTTCTACCCTCTGTTCTTCTCCCACCACAGAGGTAGGTGGGGCTGTGAGAGGTCAGAAGAGAGCTGTGACTCGCCCAAGGTCACCCAGCTGGCTTCATGGAGGGGTGCGGAATCAAACCCGATGATTCCCAGATAAGAATCCAGTTCACTAAGCACTAAAAGGTGGAAGGTGTATCTGATCTAAAGGGAAACCAGAGTAAGGAGATCTGGGGGTTCATATCTCACAATCTTTTTGGCAGAAAATGACTAATGCTAAGCAAATTTGGCATTGCCTCCACTAAAATAAAGGGATTATAAACTAAACTGATAGATAGGTGGTATGTGGTCCCAATCAAATTGGCTAGAAATATGAATTGAGGGAACAGCATGCCCTACTCATGCAGGCAATGTTATTGTTTTAGCCATTCTATTTATGTCTTTATGTTGATCTAATTGTGACCCACCCTGAGCCCATTGGGTGGAGAACAAAAAGACCTTGGCAGTGAAGCCTGTAGCTATAAAGACCAGACAAACTGATAGGTTGACACGGCTAATCCTTCTACAATTACAGTCAGACCCCCGTATCCACTGATTCGGTAAGCAAGGTTTCAGTTAACCACAGTTAGCAGATCAGCCCCCTGCGGGCGCCAAAACAGAAAAATACCCAGAACCGGAAGGCCTATTTGGGCCTCCAGGAGGCCAATTTTGGCCTCCATAGAGCATTGGAATAGGCACATGATGCCACGGATCCCATCCCAAAATGCAAGGGGGCTCATGGGTGGCGGGCGGTGGCATGGCACACTTATTCCAATACTCTCTGGAGGCCAAAATTGGCCTTCTGGAGGCCAGAAAAGCATTTCCAGTTCTGGAATTGCATGACCCCAGAACTGGAAGGCCTGTTTGCAATTATCCACAGTTTCAGGTAACCACAGTAGGATCTGGAACGTATCCCCAGTGGGTACAGGGGTCTGACTGTAATTATTCAAAATTCTGCCTGACTCCACCGCGTTTCCCATTGGTGCTCACTTGGACATTTCCCCAAGTTTTTCTCTTATGGCCATTTGAGCTTTCTGGCCAGTTAGAGGGCCAAATTCCTTACTTTCCTTCCTAGACAAACTTTCCATTCTTAGCTGATTCTGAAGTGTAACTGGTGGGGAACATACTGCAAGCACTCTGGATCCCCTGAACCCCCAGAAAAGGTCACATTAGGGGTAATAAACTGCATCAAAATCTAAATGAAAAGCAATCATGTAATCCCCTGCAATAGCAAGAATTATCCCTTAAATAACTCCAGGGAAGAAAGGAGGGATATAAGTACAGTAAAAAAAATTGATAATTCTCCTCCGAGGCGGCTGCCAAGGGCTTTGCTAATTGACTGGGAATCCTATTTCACAAGTCTAGGGGAATGAGCCAGGTTTCTGAAAAGACTCATTGGTCTCGGAGATTAGCAAAGAGGGAGCAGTCCTTCTGGCTTCTGTTGCACTCTTTAAAAAACAAACACCCACTTTTAATTGTTTTGCCGTCTTTCCTGAGTCACCCTTGTCTCTTAATGCAGCCTTAAGTAGTAAATCATCTGCCCTTGGTGAGCCAACATGGGAGGAGAGGGGGAAAGGGACGGCTCAAGATCTGGGATGCGCCAGAGACCCGACGCTGACTGATGTTCGCTTCATGATGTTTGCAAAGTTGTGATCCCGCAACGTTTTTCAGCTATCAGCTAGCTGGGGACCTCCCATCCAGGTTGCCTGTAGGCTCGGCAAAGGTTAAGCAACAGTGTGCTTTCTGAAAGCCCAGAGCCAAGTGCAGGCAGCTACAACATACATGCTGATGAACATCCATGCACCCCAAGGAGCAACTGGGCAGATTCTCTAGGAAACTAGAATTTCGTTTGCAGTGCCATAATGGGCACAGGTTCAAGAAGACGAAGAAGTCTACCTAGGCAGTAGCCTTTCTTTCAAAAGCCTTATAAGTTGGGAATGTTACCATATGGGAACGTAAGGGGTTCTCTGCTGTATCGAGCCACAGCCTATCTAGTCCTGCAGGCATCACAAGCAGAAGACAAAGGCAAAACCTTCACTTGCTCTCAACCCCCTGCAAATGGCCTTTAGAGTCATCCTGCCTGTATTCCCAGCATGAAGGTGGTACCCAGGCCTCCATTCTAGAAGCCATTGGTACATCTGACCTCCATAAATTTGGCTAACCCATTCTTAAAATCTATCTAGGCTGGTTGTTATTAAAAACTCTTCTGGCAGCAAATTCCATACACTATTGACCCTCAAAGTGGGGGGAAAAATCCCTTTTCCCATCCTAGCTTTCCTGCCCTTCAACTTCTTACAGTGCCCCCAAGTTCTAATGTTGTACAATCAAAATGCAGGCCAATCTTTTGAATGGAGAGCATCCTGGGAAATAACCAAGTCATTTGCCTATGTTTTTCACTTAGTGTAGATTTACGATCCATTTTAATCCAGTTCTGGCCCGCTCTGTGGCCTCCTCTCAGAAAAACTAAGGTGCAAAGCAGGCGTTCCTCGGAAATCTCCTATCCAAGCACTGTTATAAATGTGCTGAAGTTCAACATAGCTCACTACTTTTTCCGAAGAACAATCTATGCTCCCCTCCACAGCAAGATACTTGGAGGTTTGCAAGTGCAAAGAAGGAGTCTGTCTGGAGAAAAAGACAGAGGGTTTATTTATTTTTATTTATTTATATTTCTATCCCGCCCTATACCTGAAGGTCTCAGGCATTTAAAATCCAATACATTAAAACAATAAACAATCTATGTTAAACAATAGTGTCTGCAAATGACTACTAATGGCTATAAATGGGAAGGGAAAAGGGGTCTCCATTTAGCCAAGGGCCAGGGCAAAGAGGTCTGTCTTCACTGCCTTCCTAAACATATACAGTGAGGGAGACAAACACACCTCAAGAGGGAGATTATTCCAAAGGCTCGGGGCCACCACTGAGAAGGCCCTCTTCCGGGTGCCCACACATTTTACTGCTGAAGGTGGTGGGACAACCAGGAGGGTTGGGTTTTTTTTTTCTTTAATGTTTGTTTATGTGTGTGTTATTGCTGCACTCTCTTGATTTTTTTCAAGCATCGTAGAAGAAGAGGAGTAAGACTTCCAGGGTCTCCCTCATTTTCTCCCAAGAGAAGGGATGGACTCAGTGGCGTAAGTAGTGTGAAACGGAACGTAGCAAAGAAAGCAAAGGAGGTAAGAGTTTTACCCATCATGCAGCGCCCAGGGGGAAATGGAATGATGGAACTCAGCTCCTGGCTGCCCTGGTAGCCATCCTTAGGAGCATCTCCAGCTTCCGGGCCATCATCACCTGAGCAGGGTAGGTGATGGTGGGAAAAGTTATCTTCCCATTTTGCACAGTTTCTTTTAGACCAGCTTCGGAGCAGCGGTATGTATAGCTGTGCCCAATCTGTGTCCGCTGAAGGGCTAAAAGAGCAGGCTCCTTTTCCTGCAAAAGGCTTCCTGGCTGCAGATTTGGATTCAGAAAGCAACTCATCTGTCCTTTAAAAAAAAAAAAAGGACAAGGTGGCGAAATGGGCTTTAAATAGAACATTTAAATAAGCAGCTGAGCAATTGAAGTCAATGGCGTAAGCAGGAATCTCAAAAAGAAAGGGGGAGGGAGAAATGCATGTATGATAAACCAAGGCTCATTGTGTGGTGGGCAGTTCCTTATTATTATTTATATTTCTATCCTGCCCTATACCCAAAGGGTGGGTATCAACCTTTAAAATCCAACATATTAAACAAAACCTATATTAAAACAATAAGAAACATAACATTTAAAATCCAGCATGTTAAAAACAAAACAATATCAATTAAAACGAGTGTTTGCAGTGGGGGAAACATGACCAACATTTAGCCAAAGGACTGAGCAAAGAGTTGTGTCTTCATCACTTTCCTAAACATAAACAGAGAAGGAACATGATGCACCTCCAGGGGGAGACTATTCCTTAGCCTGTGGATATTACTGAGAAGGCCCTCTCCCAGCTGCCGACCCACCTCACTGCTGAAGGCAGTGGGACAACCAGGAGGGTCTCCCCTGCAGATCCTAAGGCACAGGCAGGTCAGTATGGGAGAAGGCGTTCCTTTAGATATTTGGGGCCCAAGGCATTTAGGGCCTTATAAGTCAGAGTTAACACCTTGAATTGGGCTCGGTAGTGAATTGTCAGCCAGTGCAACCCTTTTAGAACCGGTGTGATATGCATCCAGCTACCTGTCCCAGTCAGCAACCTGGTGGCTGCATTCTGCACTAGCTGCAACTTCTGAACCATCTTCAAGGGCAGCCCCATGTAGAGTGCATTACAGTAGTCCAGTCTAGAGGTTACCAGAGCATGGATAACTGTGGCCAAGTCACCTCTGTCCAAAAAAGCCTTCAGGAGATGGGAGTAGGCACTCCTGGCCGCAGTGTCCACCTGAGCTTCAACCGTCAGTGCGGAGTCCAGGAGTACCCCCAAATTATGCACCTGTCCCTTCTGGGCATTGCAACCCCATCAAGGGCAGGGTGTCTCCCAACTACACGGACCCGAGACCCTGTGACACACAGCACCTCTGGATTCAACTTCAATTTATTGGGCCCCATCTAGCCCAATACCACCTCCAGGCACTTGTCAAGCACTTCTACCCTACCTCTCCTGATTCAGATGACACAGAGGTGGGTGTCATCTGCGTATTGATGGCTCCTCAATCTCCTGATCACCGCTCCCAGTGGCTTCTTATTTATTTATTTATTTATTTATTTATTTATTTATTTATTTATTTATTTATTTATTTATTTATTTATTTATTATTTCTATCCCACCCTATACCTGAAGGTCTCAGGGCAGGTTACAATATTATATTAATCTTAGACAGGCCCCTGCCCTCATGCTTACAATTTAAAGAGACAAGAAACAAAAGGAAAATGGTGTGGGAGGGAACAGGGAACAGCAAAAAGCAAGCATTTGAGGTCTTCAGATCCAATTCTTCAGTTCATATAGATATTAACATGGGAGATAAGCTTGACCCCTGAGGAACCCCACAAGTTGGTTGTGTGCAAAAAAAACCCCAAGAACAAAACCCCCAAATCAAACCCCCTCATTTTTCAGATGTAAGGTTGATGTGCTGTTTTAAGGAATGGCAGGCACCCACCTTTTACAAAGGAAAGAAAGACTAAAATGGTACTATTGAAAACACACATGTATATTAAAACACAGATTTATGCAAATGGTTAAAATGTAGCCCTCTGGAAGCTACTGAATTACATCTCCCATCAGGTAGCAGAATTAAATAGCAAGGCATGATCGGGACTACAGCTCAGTCACATCTGAAGGGCGGCACGACTGGAATGGGGTGGGGTGGTTTGTGGTTCACAGAAATGTGGGAATGCAGTGGTTGTCTCAGCATCTTGGAAACAGTGAAAGTGTGCAAAATGCTGTCTCCAGTGCTTTTCAAAACCTTTCAAGACAGCTGTGCCATTTTCCCTGAACTCGCTAAGTGGAACATTTGGGTCCCATATAGGGAGGACATGATCATCCCAGTTGTGTACAATTCTAGGTATTCATTCTAGTAGACATTGATACATCTGTTGTCCATAAATTTGTCTAACCCTACCTTAAAGCCATCTAGACTGGTAGCTGTCACCACCTCTTCCGGCAGCAGATTCCATAAACAGATGACCCTCTGGGTGAAGAAATACTTCCCTTTGTCAGATCCGACTCTCCTACCCATCAGCTTCATAGATGCCCCCTGGTTCTAGTATTGTGCGATAAAGAAATTTTCTCTATCCACCTTTTCTATACCATGCATAATTTTATATACTTCAATCAGGCCCCCTCTTCAATGCTGTCTCTCCAGACTGAAGAGGCCTAGATATTGCGGTCTGATTTCAGTAAGGGAGGTGTTCCAGACCCTCAATCATTCTGGTTGCCCTTTTCTACACCCTTTCCAGTTCCACAATATCCTTTCTGAGGGCTGGTGACCAGAATTGTACACAATATTCCAAATGTGGCCTCACCATAGATTTATAAAGAGGCAAAATGACACTTGCTGACTTATTTTCTATTCCCGTCCTAATTATTCCGAGCATTGAATTTGCTTTTTTAGCTCCTGCCGCGCACTGGGTTAACACCTTCATTGAACTGCCCACCAGAACCCCGAGATCCCTTTCCTGGTGTGTTGCAGAAAGCTCAGACCCCATCAATTTACAGACATAATTTGGATTCTTGGCCCCGATGTGCATTACTTTGCACTTGTTAAGATTAAAGCACATTTGCCACTTGGTTGCCCACTCACCCAATGCTGAGAGATCCCTCTGGATCTCTTGGCAATCTCTTTCAGATTTTACTACCTAAATAATTTAGTATCATCAGCGAACTTTGCTAGTTGACTTTTAATCTGTTTCTCGTGTAATTTATTGTGCTTTATACGCTTTTATGGTGTTTTAGTATGTTTTTATTTACATTTTATTACTTGGTTATATATACAGATAGTTTTAATCTTATATATTATTGTAATGTTGTTCAGTTCTTTATGCCGCTTTGGGTCCCTGTCTGGGAAAAAGCGGGATATAAATCGAACGAATGAACGAATGAATAAGACACAGCCTGCTGGCCCCTGGGCCCCTTAGCTTAAAGCCCAGGGCCCCACTGGCGCCCCCTGCTGGCTTCCTTCCCCCTTGCCACCCTAACACTAACTCTAACCCCATCCCTAACTCGCACTTCCTTCCAAACAGGGACCAGAAATAGGGCCAAAAGAGGCTTGTGCTCCAACTGAACTCCAGTTCCCATGAGCCCCCAGTGTGCTTCCCTTCTAGGAGGGGCTGATGGGAGTTAGAGTCCACCACCTCTCTGTGGGCGAGTACTATTATTGACTCCCCCTGCCGGCCCGTTTTCCGTCTCTCCTCCTCCCCTCCTCCTGCCAGCCGTGTGAGGCTTTTTGCTCTGCGCATGTCCAAACAGGCGCGTTGGGAACGCGGGGAACTATGCCTCCCAGCCTGCCCCGCGCGATCCTCAGCGCCGCAGCGCCGGCGGAACAGCGGCTCCCCTCTCCTCTCTGCTGTTGCGCCCGTTCGTCTCTTTCGCCGAAGCAGCGGCGGCCGCCCAGGCACTTCCTGTCAGCTGCGGATCGCGTCACGTGACGTGGCGGGCCGAGGGGAGAGCAGGCGGGGCGGGGCAGGCGGGACGACGACGGGCGAGGCCGCCTCAGGCAGACGGTTCGGTGAGTGGGGGGGAGCGGGCAGGGACTCCTCAGGGGCGGCCCCGCTCTACCCCGCCGCCCCAGCTGAGGGGTTTCTGGGGTGGCGACGAAGGCCGGGTTGGTCCCCGCCACGCAGAATTGGGGCGGGGCAGAGGCTGGTGATAATAATAGCAATAGTGATAATAACAGTAATGATGATAATGGCTATATTCACCTATATTGTGAGCCAGTTTGGTCTAGTGGTTAGGGAGCCGGACTCCTGTCAGGGAAAACTGGATTCGATTCCGCACTCCTTCACGAAGCCAGCTGCGTGACCTTGGGCTAGTCACAGCACTCTTCTGAGTTCTCACAGCCCCACCTACCTCTCAGGGTGTTCTGTTGTGGGGAGAAGAACTGAAGGTTTGTCAGCCGCTCTGAGTCCCCTTAAATGGGTGAGAAAAGCGGGGTAGAAATGCCAACTCTTCTTCTTCTTCACCTGTCTTTGCTTGAAGTTGGAAATGCAGCACCTCAGGGGAGCGGGCTGGCATTCCCTTCTCTCCCCCTCCCCAGGTGCTGCCTTTCTCTAGCTTGCTCCCAGTGTTCACCCCCAAAGTTTGGGCCGTACCTACGAGGTATTAGTGGACTGCAGCCCCCATCATGCCTTGACCCAGACCACACCAGCTGGCGTCATGGGAGTTGTAGTCCCACATAGACCTGCCCTTGCACTGAGATCTCGAGGAGAGACCCTTGTAAGTTCCTTGAGGTGCAAGGTACAGGAACTTTCAGGGGGGACTTTTCAGTGGTGGCCCCTATACTCTGGAATAGCCTCCCTCTCGAGGTTCACTAAGCGCCTACACATAATGATGATACGTGCCTAGTTTTCGGCGCATAGTGAAAACATTTTTTTCACCCAGGCTTTTGCTGTTTAAATAGCTTCCTTGGGGTGCTGTCCTGTTAGGGTGGGAGGGAGGAGGTAATATTTTAAATTATGTTTTAATATTTTACATGATTTATTTGATTGTAACCTGCCCTGGGACCATATAGTGAAAGGTAGGATATACATTTTTTTAAAAAGAGAGAGAGAGAGATTTTCCTCCCCACCTTGCAGTGAGCCTCCTCTTGGCCTCCCTGCAGATGGGTGGATAGGAAAGGTTTCTTGCTTAGTCCAAGGCTCCTATCAATGATAAAATAAAGTTATCATTAGGAAAGAAAAAGTTGGCTTTTATACCCCACTTTTGTCACCCATTTAAGGGGACTCAAAGCAGCTGACAAACCTTCTGTTCTTCTCCCCACAACAGAACACCTTGTGAGGTAGGTGGGGCTGTGAGAGCTCAGAAGATTGCTGTGACTAGCTCAAGGTCACCCAGCTGGCTTCATAGAGGAGTGTGGAATCAAACCTGGTGTTCCCAGATAAGAGTTCAGCTTCCTAACCACTAGTCCAAAGGAGGAAATTACTGTATATCATCAAGAGAATTATAAAACCAGTTTGTTCATACTTTATATCACTGAAGGGAGAGAAAAGGTTGTCAAGGCTGTACAGAGTCGTACTGCCTTATATTGAGTGAATACGGTGTGAGGAATGCAATTCTCTCACTTTTGGGTGTAAAATTACTCCTGGCAGCTAGAAAGCCAGCTTCTCAACCCTCAGGTTGCAAAATCCCTCAAACCAACAACTAAGCAATCTCATTGAGAGTGCATTTCCCTTCTCATTGGTGAGCTTGCTTTTCGTCTGATTTATTCTTTGCATTTGCACATCTGGCTGCCAAAGCCGCAGACCATTTACACCATAAAAGGAGAAATATTATAGTATGTTAAAAACAAATTTTGTTGCTCAGGGATGATCATGAAACAAGAAGCTGCTCAAAGAGTGTCTCTCTGTTTGTGGCAGAAGGGTGGTGTTGTTGTTTAACTTGGCCAAGAAGAAAACCAGAAATAGTTCTAGTTTACTAAGCAACCTCAGGGTTGTGCCACATATTTATGATGCATATATAGATGAAGTTTGGAAAGAAATTCTGGTTAGAGGCAATAATATGTCCCCTCTTGCGTATTCCTGTTGTCATTTGGTAAATGTTCTTTCTATCTGAGCCATCTCTGTATCTCTCACCTTTTGCATCAGGCCTGAAGCCTTTCTTTCTACAGGTGATAAGGAGAAGAAGAGTTGGTTTTTCTACCCCACTTTTCTCACCCATTAAACGGTAGGTGGGGTGGCGGGGTAGAGCAGGGCCGCTATTCCCAGACAAGAGTCCCGCTCCCTAACCTCTAGACCAAACTGGCTCACCTTTTAATAGATAGACATTAATAGATAGATGATAGATAACACCTATCTGTGAGCCAGATAGGTATTTTTCTCCATATATCCTTCCTCCCAGAGGAACCCAGGATAGCTATTGCTGGTGTTTTTTTCATTACTGCTGAGTAGAGGTCTGCTCTTGGTGATCGCTTAGACACATGGCAGGCAGACCTGAACAACCGGATCACTCAAAACAAGGGGAACAAATCGAATTTCAAATAACCAAAATATTGGGGGGGGGGGGGGGAGACTTGTGCCCAAATTGACAGTATTCAGAAAACAAAGAACTGCAACTACATTTAAGGTTTTTTTTTAACAAGTATATTATGGTTACAAAGTCATAAGTAATTGTACAACTATACAAATTGTAATAGCAAACATATAATCATGTAACTCTGGGGAATACTGGAGAACTGACAGAGACAGAAGATGTTTGCCATTGTTTCTTTTGGGAAGACACTGGGGATTGAACTGGCAACTGTCAGGATTTTGGGTTTTTAAAAATAAATATTTCTTTTATTAATAAATCTTTCATACAACTGCAAAGCAAACATCGACGTACTTTTACAAGACAACAAATCAAACAACATCCACAGGTGTCTGAAAGACAGAATTACCCATGGATGTAATACTGCTATGCCATCAATATATTAACATCAAATCTTCAAATTAGGAAACAAAGCCAACAATTTATATTTAATGATTGATGAGTGAAAGAAGGTGAGGTTCTCAAAACCGGATTTCTCTGGGCTTGGGCAATGAAGGGTTCCCATTTTTCAACAAAAAGGACTTGCTGTTCCATGGCTTGCATTTTGTTTGTTTGTTTGTTTACTTACTTACTTTTACTTATTTACTTTTACTTACTTACTTACTTACTTACTTTTACTTACTTACTTACACTTACTTACTTACTTACTATCCCACCCCATACCCGAAGGTCTGTGGGTGGGTAACAGCAGATTAAAATAGAATATACATTAAAAAATGTTAAAAATTCAACAAATATAAAACAATATACAATATGTTTAAAATGATAGTGTCTGTACTGGGGGGCGGGGGGACATAAGCAGCTCAGCCAAAGGCCAGGGCAAAGGGATGCGTCTTCACTGCCTTCCTAAATATATATAAGGAAGGGGCATGACGCACCTCAAGGGGGAGGCTATTTCATAGTCTGGGGGCCATCACAGAAAAGGCTCTCTCCCGGGTGCCCACCAACCTCACTGTTGGAGGTGGTGGGACAACCAGGAGGGCCTCACCACTTGATCTTAAGGCATGGGCAGGTCGATATGGGAGAAGGCATTCCTTTAGATATTTGGGGCCCAAGTCATTTAGGGCCTTATAAGTCAAAACCTTGAATTGGGCTCGGTAGCAAATTGGCAGCCAGTGCAATTCTTTTAAGACCGGCGTGATGTGCATCTGGGTAGATGTTCCATTTAGCATTCTAGCAGCTGCATTTTGCACTAGCTGCAACTTCCAAACCGTCTTCAAGGGCAGCCCCATGTAGAGTGAATTATAGTAGTCCAATCTAGAGGTTACCACAGCATGGATAACTGTGGCCAAGTCATCTCCATCCAGAAGTGGCTTCAGTTGACGGACTAGTTGTAGTTGGGAGTAGGCGCTCCTGGCCACAGTGTCCACCTGAGCTTCAAGTGTTAATGTGGAGTCCAGGAGAACCCCCAAGTTACACCCGTGTCCCTTCCAGGGCATTGCAACCCCATCAAGGATAGGGTATCTCCCAACTACCCGGACCCGAGACCCTATGACACACAGCACCTCTGTCTTGTCTGGATTCAGTTTCAATTTATTCACCCTCATCCAGCCCATTACTTCCTCCAGACACCTGTCAAGCACTTCCACCGCCTCCCCTGATTCAGATGGTACAGAGAGATAGAGCTGGGTGTCATCTGCATACTGATGACACCTTACTCCAAATCTCCTGATGACCTCTCCCAATGGCTTCATATAGATGTTAAATAGCATGGGGGATAAGATTGATCCCTGAGGAACCCCACAGGTGAGTTCCCAGGGAGTCGAAACAGTATCTCCCACAGCCACTATCTGGGATCTGTACTGGAGATAGGAGCAGAACCAGTGCCAAGCATTGCCTCTCACACCTAAACTCCGTAGTCTCTCCAAAAGGATACCATGGTTAATGGTAGCAAAAGCCACTGAGAGGTCCAGAGAACCAACAGGGTAGTGTTCCCCCTGTCTCACTCCTGCAGAAGGTCATCAACCAGGGTGACCAAGGCAGTTTCCATCCCATGACCGGGCCTGAAGCCAGACTGAAATGGGTCTAGATAATCAGCTTCTTCCAAGCATGCTTGGAGTTGAACAGTGACAGCCCTCTCCAGAACCTTGCCTAGAAAAGGTATATTGGCCATCAAGCGATAGTTGTTTAGGTTTTCCGGATCCAGGGAGGCCCTCTTCAGGAGGGGGCGCACCACAGCCTGTTTCAGGGCCAATGGGACCACCCCCTCCCTCAGAGAGGCATTCACTACCTCCTGGATCCACCCAGTCATACCTTGTTGGCTAGTCTTTATCAGCCATGAGGGGCAGGGATCCAGAGAGCACGTCATCGGCTGCACCCCTGCAAGTAGCTTGTCCACGTCCTCAGGCTGCAACAATAGAAACTGATCCAACCAAACAGGACCAGACAGTTCTCTGGACTCCTCATTTGGGTTGTGTCCAATTGTGACATCCAATCCCCTACAAATCTGAGTGACTTTGTCCTCAAAGTGCTTTGCAAATTTGTCACAACAGATATTACTTAGCCCTGGCTTGTGCTTCTTTGAGCTTGGTTTTATGAGGCCGTTTACTACTCTGAAAAGTTCTGCTGGATGGCTACTTGAGGACGCAATGGTGGTGGAGAAAAAATTATTTTTCGCTGCCATCACTCCCACATGGTATGCACAAAAGTGTGCGCTAACCTGTGTTCAGTCAGATTCACAGCCGGATTTACACCACCTGTGCTCTAGCCGTCGGCCTTCCTGTTTCATAGCCCGTAGTTCCATGGAGTACCAAGGAGCTTTTCAGGCTACACAAACATGCCAAGGGCACTTGGGAGCAATCATGTCAATAGCCCTGGTTATCTCCTGATTCCAGACAGAAACCAGGACTTTGACAGGTGCGCCAGTCATACCAACCAGAAAATCCCCCAGAGCATACAGGAATCGCTCAGCTTCCATAAGTCTCTGGGGGCAGACCATTTCAATAGGTCTCACCTCACAGATGGGAGCTGCCATTGCAAGTCCAAAACTCACCAGCAAATGATCCGTCCATGACAACGGGTTGAAAGTCAGACCTCCTATCAACACATACTCACCAAATACCGCTCTGAGGCAAAAACCAAATCAAGGGTGTGACCTGCTATATGAGTTGGGTCAGATACAAGTTGAGACAGCCCCATGGTTATCATGGAGGACATGAAGAACTGAGCTGGTCCACTGAGCGTAGCCTTAGCGTGGATGTTGAAATTCCCCAACACCACATTCTTTACATTAGTGACTTTTGTTGCTAAATCTTCAATTGAAAGTTGGTATTTTGTACACTTCAAGAACAAGCAAGCACTACGTGTCCAGGTGTCAGGGTAACCATGTGTGTCACCCAAAAGGGCTTGGCGTGTCACCTGTGACACGCGTGTCATAGGTTGGCCATCACCGGTCTAGATAATCAGCTTCTTCCAAGCATGCTTGCAATTGAACAGCAACAGCCCTCTCCAGAACCTTGCCTAGAAAAGGTATATTGACCACTGGGCGATAGTTGTTTAGGTCTTCCGGATCCAGGGAGGCCCTCTTCAGGACCACAGCCTGTTTCACGGCCAGTGGGACCACCCCATCCCTCAGAGAGGCATTCACTACCTCCTGGATCCACCCGGTCATACCTTGTCGGCTAGTCTTTATCAGCCATGAAGGGCAGGGATCCAGAGAGCACGTCGTCGGCTGCACCCCTGCAAGCAGCTTGTCCACATCCTCAGGCTGCAACAATTGAAACTGATCCAACCAAACAGGCCCAGACAGTTCTCCGGACGCCTTGTCTGGACTCTGTCCAATTGTGACATCCAGCCAGTATACCGAAATAGGCCTTCCAGAGGCCAGAAAACCCCTCCGGTTCTGGGATTGCACAACCCCAGAACTGGAAGGCCTGTTTACAGTTATCCACGGTTTAAGGTAACCATGGTAGGATCCGGAATGTATCCCCAGCGGATGCAGGAGTCCAACTGTAATGCTATGGTTTGGCTTTTAAAAAACAGTGTGTAGTGTGTAGTAAACACCATGTTATGCCAGTAATTGCTGCTGGGGGGTGGGGGGACGACCCTAGGTATTAGAGAAGCTGTACCAGTCCAGCCTACCAGTCTTGTGAAAGTCAGTGGGACCACGAGGGGGAAGGCCAGTCTGCTTTTGTAGGGCAGTGATGTGACAGAACCTTCAGCAGTATCCACATGGCCTGAAGAAGCCCCAGGAGCTTGGTGGTCAAATCCCTGGGACCTAGGGTGCTAGAGATCCTGCAGCATTGCGGGGAAGGAACTTTGTGAGCACCTTTAAGACGACGAAGAAGAAGAGTTGGCTTCTCTGCCCAGCTTTTCTCACCCATTTAAGAGGACTCAAGGCAGCTGACGAACCTTCTGTTCTCCCCACAATTGTGGAATAGTTTGCCACAGAAGGTAGTGAGTTCTCCTTCACTGGAAGTCTTCAAGCAGAGGCTGGACCTACATCTGTCTGGTATGGTTTAGGTAATCCTGCAGTGAGCAGGCGGTTGGACTCGATGGCCCTAGAAGTCCCTTCCAACGTTAGGATTCTATGAACAGACACCCTGTGAGGTGGGTGGGGCTGTGTGAGGTCAGAAGAGATCTGTGACTCACCCAGGGCCACCTAGCTGGCTTCATGAAGGAGTGCGGAATCAAACTGGCTCTGAGGTGCTCTTGTTGTTGCTGTGTGGACAGGCATCAGGGGCCAAATCACATTGTTTCTTATTTCTGGGTTTGAATGAAACAAAGAGCCATAGTTTCCCACCATGTAAGAGCAAAATCATGTTGAATTATATAAGAGGCTTTGTTTTGTGCATCCAGGATTCCATCCCCCCCTTATGTTTTAAATAAGCCCCATCTCTTTTGGAAGGGCAGTCTTAGATTACAGAAAGGCTTGTGGTGTTTAGGCCCTGTTCTGGTTTTTTCATTGAATTAGGAATCCAATTGATTTTTTTGCCCCCTCCACTATAGGGAGCCGGCAGCCTTGTCATAGTTATCTTTCAGTAGATCACTGCTTCCAAAATACTTTGTGACTAATAAAGGTTCAGTTATAGATGAACCAGTGGGTGAGGTACTTGTTTATTTTTAGGCAAACCAACTCTTGATTTTACATCTTGAGAAAAATGCTTAGAATCATAGAACCATAAATGGTGGAGCTGGAAGGGGGTTATGGGGATCATCTAGTCCATTTCTTTGCAGCATTATTGGTGTGTTTTATGGTTAAGGAGCAGAGCCTGTTTTAGAAGATACTGTCCTGATGTAAAGGATTCCCAAGTTGTGGTCACTATTTTTAGATGCCATCAGGTTGCGTTCAGCTGCTGATGACTGAGTTTTCACTGAGTTGTCTTCAGCGCCTAACTGGTAGCTGGAAGCAATAATTTGAATGCAGAAACTGTACCCTGTTGCAGGAAGTATTGGAGAGAAGAGTCCAACCTTTTGGGATAGAGGGTTTGTGGAATCTGGCTGAAACCTGGCAACTGGATAAAGGTGACATTGTTTTGAGGGCATTTGAACTGACACAAAAGTATAAAAGTTTGAAGTTGTGGTGAGAGCCAGCAGCCTGGATAACTGTAAGAAAGGGTTAAACAAATTCATGGAGGACAGGTGTGTCAGTGGCTACTAGAATGGATGCCTAGATAAGAACACAAGAGGAGCCCTGCTGGTTCAGTCCATCTAGTCCAGCATCCTGTCTCACACAGTGGCCCACCAATTGCTTCTGGGCTTCAAACAGAAGACAAAGATAAGAGCTTCACCTGCTCTCGGTACATTCTATTAGCCGTTGTTTAACCTGTCCTCCATGAATTTGTCCGTAAGAAGAGGCCAACTGTACCAGTTCAGAGCCCATCTAGTCTTGCATCCTTTCTCTCTCAGGCCCAAATTTTGTTTCGGGGTATCTCAAAGAAGAAGAGTTGGCTTTTCTACCCTGCTTTTCTCACCCATTTAAGGGGACTCAAAGCGGCCAACAAAGCTTTTTATTCTTCTCCCCACAACAGTGACCCTGTGAGGCAGGTGGGGCTGTGAGAGCTCAGAAGAGAGCTGTGACTAACCCAAGGTCACCCAGCTGGCTTCATGGAGGAGGGTGGAATCGAAACCGGTATTCCCAAATAAGAGTACGTCTCTTTAACCACTAGACAAAACTCATTCACAAAGGCAAAACCTTCCCTGCTCTTGTCTCCCTGCAAATGACCTTTAGAGGCATACTTGGTTCGATCCAGCAGAACCTCTTATGAAGTGAGTTTGTGACTCCTGAAGCCCCCACATGCTAATCTGTCTCGGTCCACAGCTTAGTCAATCTGTTTGTTAACAGAAATAATAATAATTTTTTAAAAAAATTGAAATTTGCTTGTGGGTTAAACACTTAAGTGGCAGTAATGTCTCCTTAACAATTGGACAGCTTCAGCCATTGTAAAACTCTGGCCGGAACACCTTCTGAAATTCTGCTGTGATCTGGTTTTGACATGGTTGACGGTTCCTACAGTCTTTGTAACAGAAGAAGAGGTCTTAAATTGCCTGTCAGTATTGGAAAGTCTTATTTTTTTCAAGTGGTCTGTTGTTGTTTTATGTCAATAAGAAGGCTCCATTTTGTCAGGGAAGCTCATTCCCTATTTGTTGTTTTATGTTTTGCTTTTTAGAGGTGTACTGTAGAAAGGCCTCTCACATCTTTAGACCAGAAATGTCCCTTTCGGGCGCTTAATATAGGTTGTAGAGATGTCACATTCTGTATTTATGAAGGAAGTGGTGATATAAAACAGAATTTGGCCACAGCACACCCACTGGATACCAGGCAGGACAAATTAAGGAACAAAACCAGAAAGTAATGCTCAGTAACTTGATATTTTGGGCAGACCCTACGCAAGCTACCGGCATATGCAGTTTTTCTCATGAAGGTTGAAGAGCTAATTTTCTTATCCCCAGATCTGAAACGCGTGAGGATTTCCAAAGTGGTAATCCTCCTTGAATTCTAGTGTGCACTGCGTCTGTGTGGATCATCAGAAGTATTTATCGTTTGTCAATTGATGCTTGTTCCAATCTGAGACAAATGGATCAAGAATTACATTAAGGTTTTTAGACGGTGTCTTGTGGGTAGCAGAGAGGCAAAGACCTTTGAACTTTGGCCAGATTCCCTGGTAATAAAGATACAACAGGAAAAGGTGACTAGATAAAATACTATTTTCTCTAGACTGGGGACATTCCATGAAGCTGATGGGCAAGAGAGTTAAGACAGACAAGCGGAAGATTGTCATCACAGGAGATTCATCACAGGAGGTGCTGACAGCACCCGCCTGGATAGCTTTAAAAAAGAATTCAGAAATTCATGGAGGACAGGTGTATCAGTGGCTACTAGAATGGATGTCTAGGTCCTGCCTCCAGGTTGGAGAGACAGGCAGGATGTCTCTAAAGGACATTTGCAGGGAGTCAAGAGCAGGTGAAGGGTTTTCCTCTGTCTTCTGCTTGAGATGCCCAGAAGGATGCTGGACCTGACAGGCTGTGGCCTGATCCAGCACGACTCCTCTTATAGGGTTAGACAAGTTCATGGAGAACAGCTATCATAATGGATGCCCAGGTACCCCTACCAGGTTGGAGAGACAGGCAGGATGCCTCTCTAGACCGTTGGCAGAGAGTCAAGAGCAGGTGAACGTTCTGCCTTTGTCTTCTGCTTGAGATGCCCAGAAGTAATTGGTGGGCCACTATGTGAGCCAGGATGCTGGAGTAGAGGGGCTGTGTTCTGATACAGCAGGGCTCCTCTTAGGTTCTTATAACCTAAGCACAGTGGAGACCAACCCACAGTGTTGAATGAGGGAAGACTGTACTGTAAGGTGACTTTGAAATTGTCAGTGTTGTAATATTAATGCCTTCTAGAGAAAGAATAGGGACCCAGCATTAACAGTGTTATCTCCAAGGATCCTTTTGATTGCCAGATTGCCCCATATGAAGTGGAAGGCTAAAATCATTATTCTTCTGTAACTTATTAGATCATTGTTAAGTTTATCACAGAATGATTTCTGGACATGAGAAAACACATTTCCAGTATTGGGATGTGGCATCTGAAGGAAAAAGGAGCCCATGATTCATTCCATGTGCTCTCTAATTGTTGCTTTTAGCATCACAGTTTAATCTATTCTGTTCAAAGAAGTGACAAGTTACCATCATTTATGTGCTTCTTCCGTTGTGCAGTGGAGGAATCTAGAAACTGGAAAATCACTGATTCTGTTTCTTCTTGACATCTTTTCTTTGGATGTATTGAAGCTTACTAAAATGGGCTGGCAAAAACAGCCCTTAAAAACAAACATACAGACAAAAAATCCACACTTTCTGTTTTAACTGGCATTAAATGTTTGCTTGCTTGCCTTCCGTTATTATAAGAAAGACATTTTGTTTTGGCCTGCATTCTTGCCATTGTGGGAACTAATTTAAAACTTTAATTTTTCAAATAATCCATAGGATGAGGATATGTGATTTTTTTTTTTGTAGGAAACATTGGGTATTGTAATTATAACAAAATGGAATGGAGGTACTTTTTTTTCTTTATTCATAGTCTTGAAGAGGTTGCAAAAATATTGACTAATGCGTGTGTTCCAGCTAGAATTTACATTTTTCTGTGCTCTTTTGGTTAACAGATTCCCCTCTTCCCCCAATATGGCTTCATCAGCTCCTAGGTGTAACTCAAATTCCATGGAGAGTTCTTCAATTAAGAAGGTAAGTATTGTCCTTTTTTTTTCTGTCTCTTTTTTAAACTTTGAATCTATATTTCACCATCAAAAGATTTCCAAAGTCCATCCTTGAATATTATTTTTTAAAATTTCATATCCCTCTTTTGCTCAAGAAATGGACACACCAGCAAGTAAGATTTTGTTGCCTTCCTCCATTACCCTTGCAAAGATCTGACAGAAAATATCTGCATTCACTGTTTTGTCAAAAATAGCCAGGATGGCAACTATTTCATCTTGGGAGGCAAGGAGTTCGGTAATTTACAGCCTAGCACAAACAAAAAAAATTCGTTGTGAATCCTGTTTTTCATACTAATTTGGATGACTAACACTGTTAGTAAGTCTTCTTGAATTCAAACGGAAGCTTGTTAATTTTATGGGCCTTTTCACATTTACCTGTACGGTGAACTTCAGTGTCATGCTCTCTTCCATACCTCCATATTTAGAGAGATTCTGCCCCCTCCAAGCATGTTGCATTCTCATTGGATACAGTGTGGGCCAATCTAGGAGGTCCAAAATAGCTGCCTAGACTGGGAAATCGTTGAGCTGCTTTAATCCTCCCCCCCCCCCAACTGTCTCCTTGAGGGTAAAACAAGCTCAGGGAAGAATGCAGAAGGGTGAATATCTCCATGGATTGGTCTAACAGGGGACCACTTTCAGCAGTGCACAAAATTGCACCACCAAAATGAATCCCTAAGGCTCCTAACGCCAGGAACCTTAGTTCCTAGACATCGGAAACCTTGCAGCAAGTTCTGAAACTCTAGTGCAGCAGGTCGCAACCTGTGGGTCGCTACCCCTTTGGGGGTCGGACGACCCTTTCAGAGGGGTCGTGATGAGTCTCCCGACCCATAGCTGGGGGTCTCCACAACATGAGGAACTGCATTAAGAGGTAGCAGCATTAGGAAGGTTGAGAACCACTGCTGTAGTGAGCTTCAGAGTGGCACAGTGAGGGAGGGGGGCAGAGGGCACAAAGGGGGGCTGTGGAGGCAGTGACTGTATGTTGGTAGTGCCTCAGGGCCTATCTCAGCACAGGCAATCCAAACCTTTCCCAGGACAGTGGGTCCACTCCAGCTTGGAACAGCTTCTGTAGAATCCATCCCAGCTAGAATGCTTCAACCACTACAAGTGTAGAAATGAGCTGTGCTCAGGGATCTGAATTATTGGTAATTTCAAAAGAATATTTATTTGCAAAATGATAAAACAAAGTCTTGTAACAAAGCTGAGGAAAACAATCCAAATTACCATTCTTTTTAACTACTTGGCTGCCTACTGTATAGCAAGAGCATGTATAAGATTTATATTCAGACTGCAATGCGTAGTGAGTCTCTTTCAATACGGTCATTTTTCTGTTAGCCATTGAAAGATGGAACAAACTGGGAACTCAATGAAGAAATACCTCGCCTGCCAGGGGAAACCAGAGTAACAGGTACTGAGACCACTTGTCATGATTGCAAGAACCAGTTAAAAATGCAGGGATGTGTGAAAGGTATTTGAATGTTCCTCCATGTTATAAGGCAAAATAAAGCTTTGGCCTGTGAGTGTTAGGGATGTGCACGAATATTCGTAAACGTTTAAAATCTGATCGAATGTGCCGAATTTCAACATTTGAACTCAAAAATAGAATGTTCCAAAATTTGAATGTACACATGTGAATCGAATTTTGAACTTCGGATCTATTCGTTTGAATTATCCAGACATTCATATGTGTACTGGTTTGTACATGATGCTTACTTGAAGATCCACATCTTTCCTGCATCTGTACGCATTTGTACAGATCCGTTCAGAATGAAGACGGGTTGCACACAGGATAACTACAGGGCGCATACAGATGTGTACAGATGTGGAGAAGATGTGTATGTGCACGTACAAATGTTGTCAACGTTCGTATGTGCAGTTTCGAATAAAAACTTTGAACAAATAGATTTGAATTTCCTAAATACAAATCGAATATTGTTAAATTCAAATTAGATTTGAATCAAATCGGATTTTCGGCTATTCAATTCGATTTGAATAGAATGTCAAAAAAAAAAAAACATTTGTGCATATCCCTAGTGAGTGTCTCCCTAAGGTACCTAAGAACATAAGAACCATCCCACAGGATTGGGCCACGACCCATCTAGTCCAGCGGTCTCCTCTTACTGCGGACAGCCAGCTTGTAAGGAAGTCCAGCAGCAGTGTGCTTCCTCACAGTTCGCTCTGCTACTCTGTCCTAGCAGCTGCCTTTCAGAGGCATAACTGCCTGATTGAATTGGTCCCTTGGCCCATTAAGTCCAGAAGCCTGCGCTTCCAGGGGTCAACCTGTTAGTTGCACATGGGAGCCCACCGGCTGGACATGAGGACATAGTTTATCCTGTTCACACTTTCCTGTCAGCTGGCATTTGGAGACACGCCACTTCCGACTGATTTCCGGCCAAGTAGCCCTCCATAGCTGTGGCTCACCCATTTTTGAAACCACCCAAGCTGGTTTCAGGGTAATTTTTCCACCTGGTCTTCCAGGTAGAGCAGTGGATGCACATGAAGCACTTTCTGGTAGGAAGAATGAACATATTTTATTATACCTCAGCTGTGAAGGCATCGTTTGAGAATTTCTAGAAGGAAGAGAAAGTGTACAGTGCCATCACTAACCCGATATTTGACCAAAGAGAGAGACTTATTTTATTCTACAGAAGAGAAAGTGGGTGCATTATAAAATTTGCTTTTCCCGCTGTAATAAATCTTGACAGGGGTCCTGATATGAGTTAGTTTAGTATTTCAGAACATTGAGTGCCCCACAGAGGTTTAAAGCAGACACGCCAGTCACTTAGGCTTCTGAAAAAGTACAAAAAAAGTTTATTTCCACAAAACAAAGATTTAAAAGGCTTTTTGCTTTAAAATTAAATCAAGCAAACTTCACAATAAAGTGAGGTATGATCTTATACAGTGGTACCTTGACATACGAGTTTAATTCGTTCCGTAACCTTGCTCTTATGTCAAATCGCTCGTATCTCAAAGCAATGTTCCCATTAATCCATTCCAGCTCCCAAAACACCACCTCAGTTGTTTTTCTTATGTACTGTACTGTATTTACATACTCGTATCTCAAATCTTGCTCTCATCTCAAAGCAAAATATCACTCGCTCGGCGGCTTGTATCTCAAAACACTTGTATGTCAGGGCACTTGTATGTCGAGGTACCACTGTAGTTTCCCAAATGAACATAACATGCAAAATATAGGAAAGACTTTGAAAACACAAAAAACAAACTGGGACTACTTCAGTAAAACAATCTTTTCTTCAAGACAACTCATACCATGTTCAAGATTTTGTCATACCTTGATGTACTAAAACTCCACTCCTTTTGCATCATCCTTTGGAGCTTCCTGGCACCTCTCTCGATTGGCTCAGGATTTGGGATGTGTGCAAATAGTTGTAGGCATTCAAAATTTGATCAAATGTGCTGAATTTTGACATTCTAACTTGAATCAAATATCCTGAAATTTGAATATAAACATTCAAATCTAACTTTGAATTTCAGATCTATTCATTCAAATTATCTGGACATTCGTATGTGTAAGGGTTTGTACACAATGTGTACTTGAAGATCCACATCTTTCCCACATCCACACGCATTTGTATGGATCCATATGGAATGAAAACGGGTTGCACATGGGATAACTACAGGATGCCTACACACATGTATGGATGTGTACAGATGTCGGGAAGATGCAGAAGGGCACATATGAATGTTGTCCACATTCGTATGCAGATTCAGATCAAAAATTTGAACAAATAGAGTTGAATTTGGAAAAAATGAATTGAATCTTGGTAAATTCGCATTTAAGAGATTTGAATCTAATCAAATTTTTGAGTATTCGATTCGATTAAAATAGAATGTCAAACAAACATTTGTGCACATCTCTGCTCAGGCTACCTTCTTTTTATTCCCATTTGACTTTACACCTCCTGATTTTAATTAACCAACAGAAATCTTGGCTAGGTGTAACTTTTCAGCAAGTGTCATTTTGCCTCTTTATAAATCTATGGTGAGGCCACATTTGGAATACTGTGTACAATTCTGGTCACCACACCTTAAAAAAGGATATTGTGGAACTAGAGAAGGTGCAGAAAAGGGCAACCAGAATGATTAAGGGTCTGGCACACCTCCCTTACAAAATCAGGCTGCAACGTCTAGGCCTCATCAGTCTGGAGAGATGGCGTTTAAAAGGGGACCTGATTGAAGTATATAAAATTATGCATGGTATAGAAAAGGTGGATAGAGAACACAACACTAGAACCAGGGGGCATCTATGAAGCTGATGGGTAGGAGAGTTGGATCCGACAAGGGGAAGTATTTCTTAACCCAAAGGGTCATCGGTTTATGGAATGTGCTGCCAGAAGAGTTGGTGACAGCTACCAGTCTAGATCGCTTCAAGGGAGAGTTAGACAAATTTATGGATGACCGATGTATCAATGGCTACTAGAATGAATGCATGGGTACATCTTTCAGGCTGCGGGGGCGGAAGCAGGACACATCTAATGCCATTTGCTGGGATTCGAGAGCAGGAGAAGGTTTGTCCTTGTCTCTGTTTGAGATGCCCATGAGCATCTGGCGGGCCACTGTGTGCAACAGGATGCTGGACTAGATGGGCTGTGGCCTGATCCAGCAGGGCGTCTCTTATGTTCTTATGTTTTCTCCCATCCGTGATCGACTTCAGATTTCTAACACACACTTTATTGCTGGCAGCTGTTTTTGGACCTTTAGCTAGCCATCAAGCAATTAGTCCTTCATTTTGCCTTTACTGATTACAGGTGCTAATCACTTTGACACCCTTCCCCATTATCCGGGCTTGACCTTACCTGCCAGTTAGTTTTAACCCTTAGTAGTTAGGAATCTTCTTAGCTAGAGTCCAAAGCTTTTTACATACTCAATTCTGCTACACCTACTATAAACCACTGAGAGACCTTTGGGTACAGGGTGGGATGAAAATACAAATAAATAAATATACAGTCTCTTTATTATTCTGAATTGCAATAATTTATCCCTGCTGACTCCTTCTGCAGACAAGGAAGTCATCTATATGTGTCCCTTCAACGGTCCCGTTAAAGGAAAAGTCTACATAACGAACTACAGGCTCTACATGAGAAGTGTGGAATCGGTAAGCCCTTTCTTGTTAGCAGAGCATGGATGGAAGCCATTGGCAACCATGCATTCTCTACCTCCTCAAAGCAAAGTACTGTATTGAATAACGATGAAAGTCATATTTACAGTGGATGCACATTTAAGGCCCGGAAATGGTGTTTATCACAGTTGGTGGATTGTATTAGATGATGCATATCTCAGTAGAACCTACCTGGCTAGCAAGGTAGACCTACTGTCCTTATGTGAAAGTAGTATATGTTAAAGATACCTGTGTGCTTTGTAGTTAAGCATGAAAGCGATCTCTTTAAAATAACCTGGTTTAATTTTATTTCAAGGACCCTATAGTGATCCTAGATGTTCCTTTGGGTACAATTTCCCGAATTGAGAAAATGGGAGGTGCTTCAAGCAGAGGAGAGAATTCTTACGGACTAGATATTACTTGTAAGGTAATATTTGAAGTTTTCAGTATTTTAAATGTTTGAAGCTATACGGTAATATTTAAAGGTCTTCCAGTTTGGAATAACTGAGCACTAAAAGCCAAGAAACACTGTTTAAATTCTGCCTTCCTCCTAAAGAGACTGGGAGATAATGCACAGTCAGGTGATAAAGAAGTAGAAAATTGGGCCTTTTCTGCATTCAAGGGGCATCTCCAGTGAAATTTTCACTCCATCCCCTTTACTGGCTTTGTGTAGATGTTAAAATGGATTGGAGAAAGAATGGAGTTCCTCAAAATGCCAGGACAGTTGAGCTGTTTCCCCATTGCCACCTTTGGAAAAGAGTTTGCCCTGTAGCGTTAGAAGGCTGTGTTGTTTACTAACAAACCATAACTGTGGTATGATATACCACTCCTCAGTGTGCTGGTAGACCTTGAAAATGAGGTCTGTGGGGACTAGGGATGTGAACGAATATTTGTAGCATTCGAAATCCGATCAGATGTGCCGAATTTCAACATTAGAACTCGAATAGAATATCCCGAAATTTGAATGTAAACATTTGAGTCGAATTTTGAACTTTGGATCTATTCGTTCGAATTATCCGGACATTCATATGTGTACAGGTTCGTACACGATGTGTACTTGAAAATCCTCATCTTTCCCACATCTGTATGCATTTGTATGGATATGTACGGCACAAAAACGGGTTGCATACGAGATAACTGCAGGATACATATGGAAGTGTACGGGTAAGTATGGATGCGGGGAAGATGCATACGCGCACATATGAATGTAGTTGACATTCGAATGTGCAGATTCAAATCAAAAATTCAAACGAATAGATTTGAATTTGGTAAATTCGAATCAAATCTTGTTAAATATGAATTTAAAAGATTTGAATTGAATCGGATTTTGGGGTGTTCGATTCTATTTGAATAGAATGTAAAAAAAAAACATTAGTGCACCTCCACAGTGGGGAAACACAAGCAAGCTACCATTTTGAGCCTTCAATCCAGTCTACACTGCATCCTGTGCAGATGGAGTCTAGTAGCAAAGAGCATGCAAAAGGGAGGCTTCTATTACGTTTGATGGTTCAGTATATTGGCTGGTGTGGAATCACCCGTACGCCTATTTGCCTAGTTACCCACATCCAGTATCTGATCCTGTTAGCTCTCTAAATAGTCAAGAGCATGGGGTAACAAGTTATTACTAAGCATCGTGCAGTTCAATGGCAGCTTTCCAGAATTTCAGGTTTGTGTTTCTTGCTTTTTGTGTTAATTCCAGGAACATGGATGTTTTTCCTCAGCTGTTTAATTAACAGAGCTGATAAATTTATTTTGGCTCTAGAGTAGAGCAATTAACCTCAGAGGCATAGATCCGTTGAACTTTTATTATTAGTCTAATGCTTACACAAAGTGGGGGCTGTTCACACTTGGCTATATTCTGGAATAAATCTCAAGACGAGAGTCCCTTATCCACATGTTATACAGACTCTGGCAGGCCCCTATTCCAGGATATATTCCAGAATAAAGCCAAGTGTTCAGTTAGAGGAGTTGTTCTTAAGTCATTTTAGGTATACTGAGCTTTTACATTGTCAGTGACCTTTGTGGTTTGAATTTTAGGATATGAGAAATTTACGGTTTGCATTAAAACAAGAAGGACACAGCAGAAGAGATATGTTTGAGATTTTGACCAAATATGCTTTTCCACAGTCACATAACTTGGTAGGTTAATCTATTTTTTTTTCATTCCTAAAAATGGGGAGAGGGGGACTGACTATATTCCTGAATTTTCTCTTGATACTCTTAACCGTATTTAAGTTATGGCACCCAAACTGCCTTCATTGCCTTTCTTAAGAGAAGAATGGGGAGCATAACATTATGTGCTTGTCTGGCTTGAGACCTCATTGGGTATCATTCTAGGTGGGTCCAGGGACTGGGGTATACTAGTAGTGTTTCTTTTATGTTTGGGGTACACACCAGAATGTAATGATAGGGGTCTTTTTTTTTTTAACTCCGGCAGCTCAGAAATGGGGCTGTTGCCTAAGGAGACGTGAAGGATGATCCCAGTCAGTATGGTGGTGACTTCCAGGTCAGGAGAGGTCATTGAGGTGCTTGACCATTGCTGTGGTAGAATGTGGATTAATATAGTGAAGCCAAATCCAAACATGATAGAGGCTGATATGGTACTTTGTTCCCAGTTTTGCAGTCTTTTTCTAAACTGGCTAGCTTCTGTGAACTTAACTGACTTTACTGTGCCTAAATAAATATAGATGTCGGACCCCCTTTATTCACGTAGAAGAGGAGCCCAGCTGGATCAGGCCTGGCATCCTGTCTCATGCAGCGGCTCACCAGTTGCTTATGGGCATTTCATGCAGAAGACAAAGGCAAAAACTTCACTTGCTCTTGAGTCCCTAGAAATGACCTTTAGAAGCATCCTGCCTGTCTCTCCAACCTAGAGGCAGTACCTCGGCATCAATTCTAGTAGGCAAAAATACACCTGTCCCCTGTGTATTAAGAGGAACCCTCCTGGGTCAGGCCATAACACATCTCCTCCAGCCTTCTGTCCCATTTACTGCTCCACCACTTGTTTTGGGGCATCAGACAGAAGGAAAAGGCAAAATCTTCACCCGCTCTCAGCTCCCTCCAAATGGCCTTGAGGGGCATCCTGCCTGTCTCCCTTACCTGGAGGATGTACCAGGGTATCTTTTCTAGTAGCCATTGATACACCTAGCCTCCATGGATTTATGTAATCCTTTCTTAAACCTATCCAGGCTGTTTGCTGTTACCACTTTTTCTGGAAGTTATTTTTTTCTGGTACAGTATATGTTGAAAGAATTAAGGGCTTGTAGGAACATAAGACGAGCCCTGCTAGATCAGGCCACAGCCCGTCTAGTCCAGCATCCTGTCTCACACTGGCCCACCAATGTAAGTAGAGCAGAGTTCTGATATTCCTTATTTTTGGGGAATTTTCAACAATTTCATAGGCCTTCTTCATGTAAATCTTTGGGTTTGCTCCCATGGTTTGCTTGTTTGATTATTCAGTGCTTGAGCCTATTCCTTATGCTCAGTGCACTAGAATGAGAGTGAGGGGTTAAAATGGATGCTATCATTCATACTAGTATTTTTTTGTTAAAGGGAACTTAAAATAAGACATTTGAACAGCAGGTAAAGGACTAGGCTGATACTAGGAGGTGGTGGCAGCTATCACCCTGAATGGCTTTAAGGAAGGGTTAGACAAGTTTATGGATGACAGATGTATCAATGGCTACTAGAATGGATGCCTAAGTACATCTTTCAGGCTGGGGGGGGGGGGAGCAGGATGCTTCTAGGCCAGCGGTTCTCAAGCTTCCTTATGCCGCGACCCTTTAATGCAGTTCCTCATGTTGTGGAGAACCCCAACCGTGGGGGCGGGGCAGCTGGGGTCACGGGGGTGGGGGCACTGGGGTCACAGTGGCTCAGGGATCCACAGTGAAAACACTGCATACAGGAGGATTCACAAAGTTCCTGCAAATGTGACAGGACCTCTCAATTCGTTTGCATCTCAGGAGATTTAAAAGCAGTGGTACAGAAGAAGTGAGAAGGAAACTCTGACATCTGATTTGCAAGTTAGGGAAGGACAAAGTCTCTTTTGGGGGGAGGGGGGAGGGAGGGGCAGCAGGAGACTCGTTGCAACCCCTCTGAAAGGATAGTTCGACCACCAAAGGGGTCCCGACCCACAGGTTGAGAACCGCATTTGCTGGAATTCAAGAGCAGAAGGTTTGCCCTTGTCTCTGCTTGAGATGTCCGTGGGCAATTAGTGGGCCGCTATGTGTGACAGGATGCTGGACTAGATGGGCTGTGGCCTGATCCAGCAGGGCTTCTCTTGTGTTCTTATTTCCTGAATTTGTGTCCACGTCAGAACATCTGCTGCACCGGGCTTTTAAAGGTTGGGTTTCCCCTTCTGTCGGCTGCAGTGAAATGCCTTTTACTACCATTCCCTAAAATGTTTGAGGTTGCATTTGTACATACTCCTGTTTCTATTTTTAGTGCAGTGCTTGAGATAGCATGAAACCTCCCCTCTCCTTCACACCTACAGGATAGCTTTTGATGACACCAGCCGGTGATGCCTGTAGAAGTGCAGACGAGGACTTTGCAGTCTTGTTACATAAGGCCTAAAAATGTTATGAATTCAGCCCAGAAGCGTTGGATCTGTGAGAATTATACTGGTTTGGAGGGAGGAGTTTGGAAAGCGAAAGAACTGTAACTAACCTAGGAGAACAGTAGAAGCTCCCAGTCAAGCTATGGGCAATTATAAGTAAATAGTGTCATTGGTAAATGACACTGGATTGAATCTCTGTAACATTTTATGTGTACAGCGTTATGTAAGTAATTTTATCGCGGCCAGTTGCCAGTTGGATGTCAGTTATTGCGGTACCAGAATATTTATGCACTCTGTGCACCTAGGAGAGACGATTAGCATTTTTCTCTCCACTATTTGTATTTGCGTAGTAGGAAAATCTAGTTCGCTTGGACTGCACAAAATCTGCGTTAAGGGTTTCTGTACAAATTCTCCTCCAGGTACTAGTAGTTATTTTTATTACAACCACCGGACAGTGCACAAAACGATATGATTTTTTAAAACAATTTTACCCTTTTTATAGAAGAAGCTGTGAGCAGTGGGGCTGAAAAACACTTTTACTTGGAAATGCCTGGGAGATGCCCAAATATAACACAGTTGTTTAGGTATTTCATGCTTTCCATATGGGCCCTAGTCCTTCTCATCTACAATCAGTGTTGTACTTTCACTGCTCCGATTATAGACAAAAACTGTGATTCTGAGTCATACAGAATAAGAAAATGCAGACATTTTGGCTCCTTCTTTCCCGAATATCAACCTTTATATTTGGGCTTTTGTAGTAGCAGCAGCAGCAGCAACGTAAAACTGACTTGGATACTTGGTGCAGGTATGAAGGACCACTGGCAAGCATTTGCTGTCCAGTTCTAATCGCAGGTTGGATACTGCTTTTGTGGCACCTACTTTTAGCGCCATCTAGTGCTGGCAGGAAACACTTGCCAGTGCTGTTTCCCCCACAAGCCTCCGTGGGAGCTTCATTTTTCCTGGGTTTCTGTTACTGTGAATGCTCAAATAATTGTGGGTATCAGGCCAGGTGTCTGAATTTCCTTCACCATTAGCCACTTTGGTCTAGTGGTTAGGGAGCTGGACTCTTATCTGGGAATAACTGGTTTGATTCCGCAGTCTTCCACAAAGCCTGCTGGGTGACCTTGGGCTAGTCACAGCTCTCTTCTGAGCTCTCACAGCCCCTCCAACCTCACAGGGTGTTTGTTGTGGGGAGAAGAACAGACAGTTTGTCAGCCACTTTGAGTCCCCTTAAAGGAGTGAGAAAAGTGTGTTATAAAAGCCAACTCCTCCTCCTTCTTCTTCTACTACAGCTACATAAGTTAATTATCAGTTGCAAATGAACATCTTCTCAGATCGTATACAAGATTATTAACATATCTGAACAATATAACTCTTCTAGCGAATCAAACCTTTTGTGGCTTTATTGTATCTTTTTATTTCCAATCTTACATACAACTGAGATTTTTTTTTCAAAGCCTATTTTTGCCTTCCAACTATTATAAAAATGTGTACAGTAAAGATTAATATTATGCTGGTAGGCAAGAAAGCTGACTTATATTAAATGGTGCATAAGCCATCGATCAGTTATTCTCAGTGCCTCTATGAGTTTACAGGAATGGAGCAAAAGAGCTTGCGTCTGCTCTGGAACAATTGTGCACACATTCAGAAATGAGACTTTATTATGAGGAAGGAACTCTTTAAAAGCAACGTTAGAATTGCATTCCAAATCTATTGAGCAGGAGGTCTTAATAAAACATTTCCTCAAGGGTTGCCAATATGCCGCTTAAAGTGTGCTCTGTTGCAAAAATATGATTGTCTGTGTTACATTTCCTGTGCGTGAGAGAATCTCACATTTGTGAAACGTCCAGTTGTCCCTTGTATAATATGGTGGTTTCCATTCCAGGAAACCAGTGCGTTAGGAAAACTGTCATACTTCCCTGTTCCCCTGTCTGCTGGTTTTCCATTGCTGGCAATTACTTCTGCAAGGCAGTTTGTAGTAGTAATTGCATTCTAGAAAGGATCCTGCATTTTGCTGACTGCATGCAATTATCTCAAGTCAGAGATAATTCAAAAGGAATTTCCCCCCTTTTGTTATGTAAATGCTAATGTACATGCAACCAGGTCAGAAATTAGCTGAAAGCTAAGCTGCGAATGGAAAGCTCAGCTGAAAGCCAATAGTCAAGACATTTCTTCTTAATTTGCTAGATTTTAGGATCTGGAAACAATTTTTGCCATGTGTGCCTGCGGAAGGAATAAAATCATTATGGATGGCACTTTTTTCTCTGTCCTTGTACTGTATTTTAAGCAGTAAGAGGACTTAGTAAAAAAATATAATGGGGAGAGGCCTCCTAACAGTCTCGTACTAGACATGTGCCAAACCGGTTCGAGTGCCACCCAGTTTGAATCAAACTGGCTGGTTCAATCTGGTTTGAATTGAACCAAACTGCTCTCCATTCAAAAGGGGCGAGTTCAAATTGAACTGAACCAGGAGATATTCTAATGGGTTGAGCTTCTGAGTTCTATTTGAAATGGGTAAAATTCAGCCACAACTGCTCTTTATAAAGTTATTTTTTGTTGTTGATTTTAAAATTTAAAACAAACAAACAGGTTCAAACCTATTCGAGGTTTGAACAGAGATCAGGTTGAGCCTGTCTGACCCAGTTCAAATTTGAACTGAACATCATTTCCATTTGTATTTGTATACCGCCTTTCCAAGAGAAAAATTTGCCGTAGGCTGTTAACAACAAACAGAAAAAATGCAAATACAATCATCACATCAGAGAAATACAGCAAGTAAATACAGCAAGTAAGGAAATCAATTTCAATAACTAAAACATCAAATATATATCATAAGCAATGTACAAAATTCTAATACAGTGGTACCTTGACATACGAGTTTAATTCGTTCCATAACCTTGCTCTTATGTCAAATCGCTCGTATCTCAAAGCAATTTTCCCATTAATCCATTCCAGCTCCCAAAACACCACCTCAGTTGTTTTTGTTATGTACTGTACTGTATTTACATACTCGTATCTCAAATCTTGCTCTCATCTCAAAGCAAAATATCACTCGCTCGGCGGCTTGTATCTCAAAACACTTGTATGTCAGGGCACTTGTATGTCGAGGTACCACTGTAATAAGCTATGTAATCTAAAAAAACTACAATACACAGTATCAAATGAAAAATAAACTGTAAGACCAATTAACACAAGATATCTCAAAAATGCCAAAGGAGAAACTGAACTGAAATTGCAGCCAAGCAGCATCTTCAGGTGGAACCCACACCTAGGGTGTTTTTCCACTGCCAGAAAGTACCCATTTTTGCACCCATTACAGGAATGGCTGTGAACCGGATGACCCCTTTTCTACCATGGCAACCATTGGGGACACATTTGTTTCCACTGCCTCTGGGGAAATCCGGATCATATGGGTACTTTTCTGCCTTTAATCCGGATTTTCTGTAGACCCCATTAAGCCTTCCCTCCGAAGTCCCTCTGAAGAGATTGGCAGAGACTTCGGAGTCTCGCCGTCGGTCTCTCCAAAGAGATCAGCGCTGACTTCGGAGACGTTCTGAAGGGACTCCGGAGCAGCTCTGAAGTCTGCGCTGATCTCTTCGAAGGGACTTTAGAGAGTGCACCGCCCTGTCCTCCGAGACACCTGGGGTGACGGACAGACCCCTTGCTAATGGGTGCTACACCTCCTGTGGAAACACATTGGGTTCTTTGGATCTACTAGATCCAGATTAAGGAATGTACCCATTCCTTAGATCCAGATCTAAGAAGCACGGTGGAAAAACACCTCTAGAGGAGGCCATGGTAAAGGCTCCAGTCTCAAAGGTGCAGCACAAGACCTGGTGGTTTTCCTGTCACCCCAGCCAGAGACAGCCCCAGTTTGATTGAATCCAAACCACGGTTGTAGAGTTTGTGCATATCTGTTTCATACTTACTGGAAATTGGCATAGAGGTGCACGCGCATTGAAGCCGTCTTAATGCCTGGTTCTTCTGTGCAAAAAGTAAGAACTCTTGTATTTCTGATGCCATCTGCTCTTAGTGTTTTTCTCTTATTCACTACCCTTGATGCAGGCCACTATCTAGGGGTGTCCACGAATGCAATTTTTGGGATCCGATTTGAATCAAATAGTTGAAAATTTGATTTGATTTGAATGTTTAAAGTTCAAATTTAATCAAATTCAATTTGAATTTAACCAAATTCGATTTGAATTAAGCAAATTTAAATCCATTCGAATTTTTCATTCTGATTTCACTTGCGAATGTCAACAACATTCGTAAATGCCCATACACATCTTCCCCAGGTCTGTACATGTCCGTACACATCCGTACACACCCCGTAGTTATCCCGTATGCAACCTGCTTTCATCTCGTACGGATCCGTACAAATTCATATGGATGCGGGAAAGGTGCGGATCTTCAGGTACGCATCGTGTACAAATGTCCGAATAATTCGAACAAATAGGTCTGAAATTTGAACTTAAGGACATTCACTTCCAATTCGAATGTCGAAATTCCGTCCATTCGATCTAATTTCAAATTAATTTGAATATTTGTGCACATCCCTGCCACTATCTTCTCACCGGCAACTTGCCTCTCTGCAGCCCTTGTCATCTTTCCTAAGTGCTGGAAATTGCTCTGCTCATGCCCTGCGCAAGCGGCTTTTCTTTTCCCTTTGAGTCCTTCTGCATATTAGAGAAGCCTCTGGCCCCTGAGTGCAGCGTCACCTAGATTTCCACTTGCCCTGAAAATTTCTGCGTTGTTTTTAGATCCGGTTTCTGTGTTTCGCCTGCTGTGCCCATTATGCTACACCATGGGCCCTTATAATGTAAAGTGTGTGTCTGTGCGTGTCTGCACGTCCGTGTGTGTGTGTGTCTGTGTGTATAAGTGTGCATTGTATGGACTTTTGTGGAGGAACATTTGCGATCACGTGGGCTGCAGCCTGCTCTTAAAGAGGGTGCCTTTGGGTGTGGCGAAGGTCGGTGGTTTCCTGAATGAGTTGCTAATTACCAGCTAATCGCTCCTTAGCCTTCATTAGTGCTTGGCTTGGGGAGGGGCTGGTCTTGCATCTGCCATGAAAAGAACTAATCAGGATTACTCCAAATGTGATAGTGGTGTATTTAGCGAGCAGTTGTTTTCTATCATGTTTTGTTATCATTGTACAGTACATTAAGCTGGCCTTGTTTCCGCGGTGTCTTTTTGGGGTTTTGCATTCTAAAAAAGGAACTGACCTCACTGAGTTTAAAAAAAAATCCAAGCAGAAAGCCCAGTATGAGAAGCTCAGGAAGTTGTAACACATAAACAAAAGATGGGTGGTGCGTGCTATTCGGGGGGCCCCAAGTCAGAGTCGGCTCTTGGCGACACTTCGGAAGTAACATGGATTTCTTACATAAGAACATAAGAGAGGCTCTGCTGGATCAGGCCACAGCCCATCTAGTGCAGCATCCTGTCGCACACAGTGGCCCGCCAAATGCTCATGGGCATCTCAAACAGAGATAAGGACAAACCTTTTCCTGTATTTAAGTTGAAGGTTATTGCATTGTGGTCACTGTTCCCAATTGGATCAGCTACAGCGACATCCTTTACCAGGTCCTGAGCATTACTTAGGATCAAGTCCAGGACTGCCTTTCCCCTGGTTGGTTCCATGACCATTTGCTCCATGGAACAGTCATTTAGCACATCTAGGAATCTTCTCTCTTTCTCCTGAGTTGAACCCAGTCTATGTGAGGATAATTGAAGTCCCCCATTATAACTATATCTCTAGCTCCTTTTCCAATTGTTGATCTCCTTCGGGCGTTTGGTTGGGAGGACGGTAGCATGTCCCTATTGTTAGACTTCCTTTTTGGCTTGGTATTTTTACCCACACTGCTTCTGTGAAAGAGTCAGACTTACCTAGACATTCCAGTTCATAAGATTCTATCTCTTCCTTAATATACAAGGCTACACCACCTCAATGTTGCCCTTCCCTGTCTTTCCTGTACAGTCTGTAACCTGGGATGACCGTATCCCATTGGTTTTCACTGGTCCACCAGGTTTCAGTTATGCCAATAATATCAATCCTATTTTCTATAACTAAGCTTTCTAGCTCCCCTATTTTAGCTCAAAGGCTTCTGATGTTTGCATATATACGTTTATATTCACTCCTCTGGTCCAAATTCTGCCGTCGAGGAACATGTGAATCCTTATACTGCCTCTTGCATCGTTCTGTTTGCATACTGTTGGTGGATACAGAAAAGGATCTGCTGTTATTTTCTTCTGGGGAAATGACAATAATTGAACCTGTAACCCTTTGCTTTCCCGGTAGGTGCTGAAAGACATATAAAGTTGACACCTGATGTATCTCCCACAGGAGGCTGTTCCAGGGTCTGGGGGCCACCACAAAAGAGGCCTTCTCATACATTACTACCTCTCTCACACATCAGAAAGATGTGGGATTACAGGAAAGCCCTTTCTTGCCTAATCACAGGGAATCAGTTTTAAACTTCAGTGATAAAACAAAATCTGACAAGATTATCCTCTTGGCAGGGCTTTTTCTAAAATTCTGGCAGCATGGAAAAAACTATCTTGATAAAGGCTTTTCTGTGAGAGTTTGATGTGATCCAGCTTCACAGGAATTTTCTTGCTATTTGCCAGCTAGAGATGGGATGTTTCCCCTAAAGGAATCCAAGGATTCCCTCAAGGAAAAAAATAGAAATCTATAGCTGTCGCCCTTTCTAAGCTTTTCATTGTCATTTTTTGGAGAACTTTTGTTTTCTGGCCCACATGTTAGTGATTTGGAATTTCACTCAGAATGTTGTTTGGTGTTTTTTTCTTATCTATTTATCTATTTGCACTTTTATCCAGCACGATACCCAAAGGTCTGAGGGCAGGGTACAGCATTGGAAACCAAATATAAAAATGAGCATATGAAAATTCTCAAAATTCTTTTGGTTTGAGTGTTTCCTTTTCAGGATATTTGCTTTCCCATTCCCCCCAGATAGCTTAGAGTTATATTTTCCCAACTCCATAAAAGCAAGGGGAAGGGAAACAGTTTATGCACGGTGTAAAGTTGCCCAATTACTTTGGTCTGCTGTATTTTAACATCTCACTTTTCAATAGCAGCGGGAGACCTTTCTGGTAACAGCTGCCAAGATTTCCTATACCTCATGGGATACACTTTGTGTGCAGTTCACCTCACTTTCACCCTTCCTTGCCAATTCTTATACAAACCAGAAACTTTTGAATGCTGGGAACGGGGGCAGAGAGAGCTCTAGACTCCACGATGTGTGTAGAGATTGCACATGTGCGCTTTGGAGGCACAAGATCAGCGATGCGCTGCCAAATACTACCTCCATTCTCTTTGAATGATCAGAAAGACATTGCTGAATAGGGAAGGGAATAGAAAATAAGTCAGCAAGTGTCATTTTGCCCCTTTATAAATCTATAGTGAGGCCACATTTGGAATACTGTGTACAATTCTGGTCACCACACCTCAAAAAGGATATTGTGGAACTAGAGAAGGTGCAGAGAAGGGCAACCAGAATGATTAAGGGTCTGGAACACCTCCCTTACGAAACCAGGCTGCAACGTCTAGGCCTCTTCAGTCTGGAGAGACGGCGTTTGAGAGGGGACCTGATTGAAGTATATAAAATTATGCACGGCATAGAAAAGGTGGATAGAGAAAATTTCTTTTCTCTATCGCACAACACTAGAACCAGGGGGCACTCTATGAAGCTGATGGGTAGGAGCGTAAGGTCTGACAGGGGGAAGTATTTCTTCACACAGAGGGTCATCGGCCTATGGAATGTGCTGCCAGAAGAGGTGGTGACAGCTACCAGTCTCGATGGCTTTAAGGTAGGGTTAGACAAATTTATGGATGACAGATGTATCAATGGCTACTAGAACGAATGCCTAGGTGCATCTTTCAGGCTGAGGGGGGGGGAGGAAATGGGGCGCTTCTAGGGCCATCTGCTGGGACTCGAGAGCAGGAGAAGGTTTGTCCTTGTCTCTGCTTGAGATGCCCATGAGCATTTGGTGGGCCACTGTGTGCGACAGGATGCTGGACTAGATGGGCTGTGGCCTGATCCAGCAAGGCTTCTCTTATGTTCTTATGTTCTTATGTTCTTATGTTCTAAATATTTGAAATTTGATCAAATCTGATCGAATTTGGACATTCGAATTTGAATAGAGTGTCTTCACATTCGAATTTAAACATTCAAACGAATTTCAAATGTTCCAAAACATTTGTTCGAATGATTCGAAACATTCAAATGTGCAGATACATGTGTATTACATGCGTATCTGAATGAATCTCATACGTATCTGTACGCATTTGCGCTGATGGTATGGGATGAAAACGGGATAAAATGCGATGCGTATGAAATGCGTATAGATCTGTATAACACATAGAAATGCTGTTGACATCCGTATCTTCAGATTCAAATCTAACATTCCAGTGAATAGATTCGAATGTATTCAGTTCAAATCAGATTTTGTCGCATTCAGATTCTAAACATTCGAATCAAATCAAATGTTTGGACATTTGATTCGATTGAAATGCAAATGCAAAAAAAAATTGTGCACATCTTTATTGCCAAAAGTTTTTAAAAACCCAAACATTATTGGTATTTGATTTATAGGTCACCCTTTTTCTTTCAAGGTTCCCAAATCTAGATGCAGAGTCTAATGCCCTTTCTGTTCTTATTGGGCATTAACCTGGTTGAGTTGGGTCTGGAATGGCCCAGCTCACTGATCCAGATTGTAGTGAGGTGTGGGTGGAATCAGCATTCTCTGCGCTGGCAACATAGATCTGGATTACTCATGTCACAGATGCAAAGCTCGTGTGAGCTTCACACCTGCACCCACACACACCTGAAGGAGGCTGAGACTACGGGTTGAAGTGCGAATTCAGCCCCAGAAATGCTATGGCTGTCCACTATGGTGGGCTGCTGAGAAGCACCACCCAGTAGTCCTGGAACATGGACATATGCCTTCTGCATGCCTCCCGTGTTCTGGATCAGGACCAGTTAAACGGTACTACCAGAGATCCAGATTAAAGGCCTCTTAATCCAGATCACACTTCATCTAAAAATTCTGATTTCTTCCCGGGCGGAATTCAAAGTGAGGTTTTAACCTATAAAGCCCTAAATGACTTGGGTCCAGGTTATTTGAAGGATCATATCTCCATCTATAACCCAATGCGGGCTTCAAGTTCTGCTGCGGAGGACCTTCTATCAGTCCCACCACCTTCTCAGGTTCAGTTGGTGAGAACTCGGGAGAGGCTCCCAAATTGTGGAACTCCCTTCCATTGGAGGTCTGCTCAGCCCTCTCTCTGCTCTGCTTTCGTCAGCAGGTTAAGACAGCAGGCTGTTTAGGCAGGCTTTTAATTAACTTTTATTTAGTTCTGATTTTTTTTTTAGCTTTTTCTCTGGTGTTTATACTGATTGTAACTGTAACAGCTGTTTAATTTTATTCTGATGTTTGCATTATGGGTTTTTGTTTTTAATGGAATTTTAGTGTTGTGAGCTGCTCTGGGTCCCATCTTGGGAGAAGGGTGGGGAATAGATAGATAGATAGATAGATAGATAGATAGATAGATAGATAGATAGATAGATAGATAGATAGATAGATAGATAGATAGATAGATAGATAGATAGATAGATAGATAGATAGATAGATAGATAAAACAGCGTCAGATCTGCAGGTTTAGGGCCTCCTTGATCTAAATTAATGTTCTGGATACCTGTGCTGCAGGAACCCTTAATCCAGCTTAAGTATCCATGGGGAAAAGGCTTAATTTTGGCAAACGGGAAATCTTGAATTTTAAATGGTGGAGGACTTAAGAAAAATAGTGTGGTTCCTCTGTTTGGGAGATGATTGAAGACAGGCTTATCTCTGAGTATGTTCTCCTCTTCCAAGAGTTCCACTTTACTTTTTTCTTTTCACAGCCTTTTTTTGCATTTCTAAATGAAGAAAAATTTTCGGAAAACGGTTGGCTGGTTTACAATGCTATGGTTGAATACAGGAGACAAGTAAGTCTATTTTATTATTGTGTATGCTAGTATTCTAGTATATCTGCAAAGCTGTTTTCTCTCTCTCTCTCTCTCTCTCTCTGTGTGGTATGTGTGAGAAAACATTTACCGTATATTCCGGCATATAAGACGACTGGCCGTGTAAGACGACCCCCAACTTTCCAGTTAAAATATAGAGTTTGAGATATACTTGCCGCATAAGACTACACCCGGCGTATAAGACGACCCCTGACTTTTGAGAAGATTTTCCTGGGATAAAAAGTAGTCTTATACGCCAGAAAATACAGTACTTTGTGCTCCAGGTTCAAATTTGACTAAAAGGTAGCACAGGACACTGAAAACATCTATAACGGATATCTTAGTCAAAAAGTTGTGACACATAAGCAGGTTTAGTGTGTTGTTATCTCTAAAACCAGATCTTAAAAAAAATCTTACCTTCTAGATGAAATTCATTCAACACATTTTGTGAGGTTTACCTGTTTGTCCACCTTTCAGCTCACAGAATCCTTTATCTTTGCATCTTGATTTCTGTAGACTTCCTTGTGAAACTGGTGGGTTATTGCCACCCTGTGGCCACAATAGCATATCATTATGTTCCTTGCCACTTCCTCTTTGCAGCCAGGTGGGAGAAGGTGGCGCCATGACGCCTATTTTCTTTTTCAGGGTCTTCCTAATGACCAGTGGAGGATAACATTTCTCAACGAGCATTATGCACTTTGCGACACATATCCTTCCCTCTTGGTTGTGCCATATAATGCCACAGATGACGACCTCAAGAAAGTCTCTGCTTTTAGATCCCGGTGTAGAATACCAGTAAGTTATTTCAGTGTGTCGGAATGATTCTGCTTTGTTGGGAATTAGAATTGAATGTCCATAAATCGAATTTAAAGATTTGAGCGAATTTTGGATCTATTACTTCGAATTATCTGGACATTTGTATGTGTATGCGTTCGTACGCAACGCGTACTTGAAGATCTGCATCTGTACGCATTTGTATGGATCCATACAGGATGAAAATGGGTTGCATACGGGATATCTATGGGATACATACGGATGCATACGGACCAGGGGAAGATGCGTACGGCCATCTACGAATGTTGTCGACATTTGTAAGTGCAAATTCGAATGAAAAATTCAAATGAATAGATTCAAATTTCAAATCGAATTTGGTTAAATTCAAACTTTAAACATTCAAATTGAATTGAATTTTCAGGTATTCAGTTTGAAACGAATCCCAGAAATTGCATTTGTGCACACCCCTAATCTGCATTGTCAGCATACTAACCTTTTCCGGAGACTTACCAGACAGGAAGAGAAGTGTGAAAATGTCCTAGGTTGAAAACGCCTCCTGCAAGTGTAGATGCTCCTTACCGGAAGCTACTTATTCAACTCCCCCAAAAGGCATTTTTTAAAAGTCTTTTTCTCCAAATCTCCTGCCTCCTTTTAAATATATTTTGCAACTTGGTTAGGCCATCCCACCTCTGTCCTTTTTCCAGCCTGTGGGATAAGAGTTGCCCACGATCACATTGCTAGGGATGGTAAGTAACAAGTAAACAAAGAAATAAGAAGAGCATAAGATTCTTGGAATTCATTTCTTGAAAATAAATCAGCCAAACCTCTTGAATGGCATTGAGGGAGGAAGGAACAATCAATTCAATAACTGAGTTGTTTTGTTTTGACCTCGAAACAGTGTAACAGTTGTACCATTTCAGACTCAAAGCACTTGAAAAAGAACAATTTAAAACAAACATTTTGCATGTAAATTCACCACCAGTGCTCTTCTGTTCGATTTTGTAGGATTAATGGCTAAAAAATGGCGGGAAATGAGTTAAATTCAATAAAATTATCTGCTAATAGTACACTGGAAGAGATTGCTTTTTAGCTGAATCAAATGTCTAAAATTTGAAAATGTTCAACTTTACGTTCCTAATGCGAATGTGAATTTTTGGTGTTATCTTTCTTTGCTAAAATACCCCTATAACTGTTTTCTCATTCCACTTTTTGAAAAATGCTTTTTGTCCTTCGGTTGGTCTCAGTATTAACTGTGGTCTCCAAATTCAAACAGATGCATTTAAGTACTTTCTGAATACCTGTGGGCCTTTTTGCACTTACCTAGCTTGGAGTGCTCCAGCTGTCCTGGAACAAGGTCATCCGCACATGAGGACAACTATCCCAGGAGAGTCCCTGTACCACTTTGAAGCTCACATTAGTGTCAGGGCCCACTGCATGGGGTTTGGCAACCAAGAACTAAAGTTCTTGGCCTCAGAGCCCTTGGGGGACCCATTTTGGTCATGCAGTTTGGTCTCCCTGCTAAACTGTAGGCCACAGTAGACCTATTTAAAAAGGGGCACCTAAGCTGGGCTTTACTGTATCCAATGAAGACGGAGCATGCTAGCAGTGGATGTGGAAGAGAGAGGCATATAAGGGGTCTAAGTTTGCTGGTAAGTGCTGAAAGGCCCTGTGATTCTTACCCCCTTTTCCCAGACCCCATTAGGAACCCGATTGGTACCTGATTGGTACCAGTCGGGAAGGCCCTGTCCCTGCCTGGACCCCATTGAAGGCCCCATCTGCAAGCCCCTGTCCCCACAGGCATAGGGGAAATCCAGATTTAATGAGTCCTTCAGGCCCTTAAATCTGGATTTTGTGTGGGCCTGATTAGAGGTGTCCACAATGGGGTCTTCAGGCATCCTCAAGATCTGGATCTCTAGGAGGACCTCATCTCAAAGATCCACATCTTAAAGATCTGGATCTTTGACTGTGCATGGAAAAAGGGGATCAGCTGGATCCTGGATCCTTAAGCATGCAGAAGAGCTGTGAGATGAGCCAACAAGAAAGATCATCTCTTGGTGATCCTGTATAAAGTTTAGAGTTAGGTTTCCTACAGAAAAAAAGGAAGAGCCAAACAGGTTAAGCTCTAACTATCTGTTGCACACTGTACGATTAGGTGTTGTCTTGGATCCACCCAGAGAACCAGGCTGTCATTACGCGCTCCAGTCAGCCCCTTGTGGGTATGAGCGGCAAAAGGAACAAGGACGATGAACGGTTCCTGGAGATCATTCGGGAAACCAACGGGCAGCTCTCGAAACTGACCATTTACGACGCGAGGCCCAGTGTTAACGCCGTCGCCAATAAGGTAAGCAGGGGGATTCCTCGCGTTATGTTACATTTTAACAACTCTGTGATCAGACGATGAAGAGAGGATGTATAAATGCTGACCAGGGAAGAGCCAGAAGCTGTAAAGCAGTTTTAGAATGTGAAGGTTATGAGCTTTTTGTGTACAGGTAGGACAAAATGGTAGAATCCTGGTTTCTCTTTGTGCTCTAAACCAGATGCTCTCTAAAGGTTCCTTTTAAGCTTCCTTATCCCACCTGTGCTGATGGTACCCAGTGACACGTGGACATTGTCAGGGAAATGTCCTGACAATTTGCATACACTTGCAGTAGGAAAATGGCTTCCATTGGCTTGCGGCTAGGAGATGGTTTGTACCTTTGAATATTTCTTTTTGGTTCCTCTAACCAGCTGTGTGAAAGGAAGATTTCTCCTACTTACTCATTTGGAGCCCGGACAAACTAGAACTGCTATTTTGTGAATTAAAGCACCCACAGTGTCTTCTCTCACTTTGTTGCTAAAATAGGGATGTGCGTGAAAATTTGTAACACTTGGAATTCACACGAATTTGTACATATTTGGACATTCAACTTTGAGTCGAATGTGGGCACATTTGAAGATCGACATTCGAATTGAGATTGAATGCCTCAGAACATTTGTACAAAGCTTTGCTACATTTGTGAATCTGGGGAGGTTGGAAAGTCGCTGCGCCAGTCACGTCTGCAATGGATCCAGAGTGGATCTGAAGTGGATTGAGAGCAGATTCAAAGTGGATTCAGGGCAGATTTGATGCATTCAGAGGGGATATTTAGGGGATTTATATTCCATTTGTATTGAACATTCTTATCAAGTTCTTATTGAACATTTGTATTGAATTTGAATCCTACCACATTCAAAGGGGATCTGTTAGAACGAATACTAATTTTCTTTCATGCGGTTCGATACGTATCAAACCCCCAAAAATCATTTCTGCACATCCATATTCTAAAATGATCTTAGCTGTATGGTACCCTCTATATTATTAGTATTACAATTTGGTTCACTGCTTGACTATAAACGCAGTCTCTCTCTCAAACACACAAACTTGATTTAGATTACTGGTTTGATATTAGCTAATGTTTATTGTTCACTTTGTTGTTGTTTGCCTATAATGATGCCCACAACGATTTTGTATCTTCTGTCATTCTGTTGTTGATAAAATAAAATGGAACAGGATCCAGCCATGCTTCTTCTTGCTGTGGCCTGCCCTGGGACTTCCCAGGTGAAGGGTGGGATATAAATGCTCAACATCAGAGGCCTCCCTCACTTTGCGCGTGGGAATTTATCAGTGGTGGCTAACCACACGTTATCACTTCACGTCAGCCCCTGGATCTGCTTGAAAGTGCACCTTTTATGGCAGGAATGCAACTTCCTGTTACAAAATCCAACTTTATAGTCAGGAGATTTTCAGATTTTGTTTCTTATTTGTAAAAATAGTTCTGTCCTGTATCTGTAAACAGTGAACCTGTGCTTTAACAGCCTGTTCACAGGGGCCGGTGAGCTGTGAAAATCGTGCTAGGAGGAACACACAGTCGCTGGCTTCCTCTAACGGTGGTTTCTGGCAATCACTTTTCTATCACGGTCTCCCATAGTACAGTATGGCTTTGCATCGTGCAAGTTAAGCCCCGTTTGGCTTCCTGCGCGTAAGCAGAACCAGAGCAGGTGTGCTTTGGGGTATATGGGGGAAGATTCTACTGTGGAGCAAAGCCACAAGAAAACCAATTGCCTAGTTTAATCACCTTGAACAGGGGCAATTGACTAGTTTGATCCTCCTGCCCTGCCTGTCCTGTTCTTGCTTGAAGGAATGCCTTGTGGTCTCTTGATTTTTAAAAAAAAAACTTTAGGAGATCTAAATCCCCCCTCCCCCCACCCTGAATAGCTTAGGACAAAGTAGTTTGGCCTGAAACGTTGCAAACAATGGGAGAAAATTGCTTTCTGTTAATCCTGAAAGTAGGGGCAGGGATGGAAACACAGAATTCAGAACTTGTTTACGCCAGGTCTGGAGGCTGCATTCTTTCCCTTCTTTAATCAGGCTACTCCCTTTGTTCTTCCTACTCCACACCCCAGGATTACTGGGCCTGCCCTCCCGTGGCTAAAATTAGCTTCCTCTTTTTGCTCCAGCAGACAGACAGACTGGGTTTAGGTGGCACATTGCCGCTGTCTGACGGAAGAAGAATTTGCTTTTCTTACAGTTAGGAGAACTTGGCTACAGGTTACCAGTTTCTGTAAACCTCTTTGTCTTTTTTACTCATCAGTGCCAGTCAGTGGGTGATTTCCCAGCTCCCAGCTGTTTGGGAAGCTTAAACTTGAGAGGGTTCTCTTTATAGTGCCAATTAGTTATTTTTAAGTGTGTTGGGAAAGGGATAGTGTAGCGGTCAAAGCTTGAACTGACTGAGGGAGGTTTTTATTAGGGGAAATTGGCTTCTAAAATTAGCTGGTCATGAGGCTATTGGACAGTTGTCTGTCATGTTGAAAGATAACAGATTTGGATCCTGTTGGGTCATACTTTCTTTGCTGGGACCCTCGATTTGACGAGAAGAATGGAGAGGCTTTTCAGATCAAATTGTCTGAAGACATTCTAGTTGGCCACCCCAGTGGAAAGCATTTGGATCTATCCTGGTCTGACTGGGTGCAAATTGTTATTATTTTCCGTATTTAAGACATTATTTTGTTATTTGATTCAGTATATTTATATTTTACTCTCTACCCCAAAGGCTGCAGGGTGGTTCCACCGCACTTCAGTAAGACATTAAAAGCTGTAAAAACAATCAAGAAAATACAATTTAGAATTGAAATGCTAAACTTCTCCACAATTGATGAGCAATCATTTTGCCTTTTTAAATTTATCACCTGTGTTAGCTGTGGGAACAGCACCACCACCACCTCCCTCAATGTAGGCATCATCACTCTTTTTGCTAATGTAATTGGATCTGTTTTTTTACAGTGATTGTGTTATGATCTGCCCTGAGATCTTCCGGTATAAAATGGGATAAGAGTAGAAATAAAGTAATATTTTATATTCAGTGGCACACAGCCTCTGGAATATTCTCACTTCAGCTGTGCTGCTGATTTTGCAGCTGTATCAATGGCTACTAGAATGGATCCCCAGGTGCGTTGGCCAGGCTGGGCGAGAGAGGCAGGATTCCTCTCAAGGCCATTTGCTGGGGTTTGAGAGCAAGTCTGTCTTCTACTTGAGATACCCAGAAGCAATTGGTGGGCCACCGTGTGGGACAGGATGCTGGACTAGATGGACCATGGCCTAACTGAGCGGACCCCTCTTAATTTATAGAGTACAAGTACATCAGTGGTTATTAGAATGGATGCCTAGGTACTACTTCCAGGTGAGAGAGACAGGCAGGATGCTGCTAAAAGGACTTTGCAAGAAGCAAAGAGCAGAAGAAATTTTGCCTTTGTCTTCTGCTTGAGATTCCTCTTTATGAGAGAGGATGCTGCACTAGATGGGCCGTGGCACAATCCAGCAGGGCTCCTCTGAGGTTCTTATTTATCTTTAGGCACTAACTGAAGACTTGTCATTCTACCCAGCTGTTCTAGAGTGAATGCTGATTTGTTTGCTTTCCCCATCCATGACTTTAATCTTTTTTCTTTCTTTTTTTAGATAATTGTTATCATTTTACCTGGTTCTTATTCATTGTACATCTTTTCAAGATGATATTTTAACAGGAAGTGGAAAATATTGGGTCCTTACCTAGAAACTGTAGCCAGTATACAGAGTCTGATACCTTCATTGGATTGTTTTGACCCATAGACATCGGTCCTTGAATTGTCCACGATACCTGACTTCCTTCTTTTCATTTACCACCAATAACATTGGTGGTTTTGCCATATGTTCTCATAAGGGTCAGTTGGGGAGCGGATCAGGGTGAAGGTTGGGAAATGGAGAGATGAGAACTATTTGTAAGTATAAGACTTGCAATTATAAGGACTGTAGTTATAATAAAAAAGACAAGATTTGCAATAAAAAATCTGAAGTTAATAAATCTTATAATGAGTGAATGAATGAACAAAAAAAGACAAGCAATTAGGGACATGCATGAATATTCGTAGGCATTCAAAATTCGATCAAATGTGCTGAATTTTGACATTCAAACTCAAATAGAATGTCCCGAAATTTGAATGTAAACATTTGAATCAAATTTCAAACTTTGGATCTATTTGTTCGCATTATCCGGACATTTGTATGTACGGGTTCAAACACGATGCGTACTTAAATTCGAATTTAATAGATTCAAATCGGACTTTTGGGTATTCGATTTGAATAGAATGTCAAAAAAAACCTTCGTGCAGATCCCTACAAGCAATATATAAATATTTTTGAAAAAATAAATTTATCATCATTTTATTTTACAATAAAACTACAGTGTAAGCTAAGCACAAGCATCTTTCCTTTTGTTCCCAGGCCACCGGGGGAGGCTACGAGAGTGATGACGGTTATCCCAACGCTGAGCTCTTGTTCCTGGATATCCATAATATTCACGTCATGCGGGAATCCTTGAAGAAGCTGAAAGATATTGTTTACCCTCACGTAGAAGAATCTCACTGGCTCTCCAGCTTGGAGTCGACACACTGGCTTGAACATATCAAGGCATGGGAGAAATACGCCATACTTTAGCTACGGCTTGGGGCTAACGAAGGCCTTTGGTGTTGCTTTGTGCAAAGTCTCAGGCCTTTTTATGTCTTCTTCTTCTTCTTCTTCCCCATCAGCTCATCCTGACAGGGGCGGTCCAGATAGCGGACAAAGTGTCCTCAGGAAAGAGCTCTGTTCTGGTCCACTGCAGCGATGGTTGGGACCGAACAGCCCAGCTCACCTCTCTGGCGATGCTGATGCTGGACAGTTACTACCGGACCATTGTGGGCTTCGAAGTCTTGGTACAAAAGGAATGGATAAGCTTTGGACACAAGTTTGCATCGGTGAGAGCAAATAGGAACTGGGCTTCAGGGTAAACGGGATGAGAGTGCACCAGCTTGTCTGAAAGCCTGGTTGCAAGGATGGTTCTGCTTGGGAATTTTCCCCATTCTTTCTTTCAGAGGCCATTATACATAAGAGGATCCCTGCTGGATAAGGCCACAGCCCATCTAGTCTAGCATCCTCTCCCACACGGTGTCGCACCAATTGCACATGGGCATCTCAAGCCTGAAAGATGTACTTGGCATCCATTCTAGTAGCCATTGATACATCCGTTGTCCATAAATTTGTCTGACCCGTCCTTAAAGCCATCTAGGCTGGTAGCTGCTACCACCTCTTCTGGCAGCAAATTCCATGGACCAATGGACCTCTGAGTGACCCAGCTCTCCTACCCATCAGCTTCACACCCTCTTAAACACCGTCTTTCCAGGCTGAAGAGGCATATGTTGTAGCCTGGTTTCATAAGGGAGGTGTTCCAGCCCCTTAATCATTCTGGATGCCCTTTTCTGCATCTTTTCCAGTTCCACAATATCCTTTTTGGGGTGTGGTAAGGAGGCACAGTTCTATGCAGTCCAGGTAACAGATTGGTGATATTAGGAAGGGGAAGAAACCTGGCTATGTTCAAAGACTAACCTTCGCATGTGAAGGGAAAGCTTTTGTACCTTCGCTCAAAGCTTTGGAGCAGATTTGGTGGCAAGGATTTGAAGCGAATTCGAAGCCTAGAACGTTCAAAGTGGCTCAATTTGCCCAGAGGCAAATTGGGGGAAAATCCACATACATACCTAGGTAATATCACTGTACTGAGATATATTCAAAGTGAGTATTTTATGCCCCAGATAGTGTTTTGCCCAGTAGAACATACTGAAATAGGCATGCACACTAAAAATGTGCATGAATTATTTTTTTTTTTACATTCTATTTGAATCAAATTGAATACCGGAAAATGTGAGTCGAAACTTTTAATTCAAATTTAACAAGATTTGATTCGTATTTACCAAATTTGAATCTATTCGTTCAAATTTTTTATTCAGATCTGCACATTTGAATGTTAACAACATTTGCGTGTCTGCATACACATTTTCCACACATCCGTACACATCCGTATGCATCCCGTACTTATCCCGTTGCAAGCTGTACAGATCTGTACAAATGTTTATGGATGCGAGAAAGATGCAGATCTTCAAGTACGCATCATGTATGAACCCACGCACATACAAATGTCCAGATAATTCGAACAAATAGATCTGAAAAATTTGACATTCGATTCAAATGTTTACATTTGAATTTCGGGACGTTCTGTTCAAGTTCAAATGTCAAAATTCTGCACATTCAATCGGATTTTTGAATGTCTGCAGATATTTGTGTAAGTCCCTAATGCACACAGCCCCATGAATATCTGCTCTTCCAGCCCCAAACTGATCTGGTTCTTCTGTGGACCAAACTGTGGGCGAAGGGTCTCACCCAAGCCTGATTCAGCGGAACTGGATCATTTATCTCCAGAGTCTAAGCCAGCTGTTCCTCTTCCCTTCTTGGGGATCCCAAAGAGTAGAAGTGGTGACCCAACAGCTCTTTTGTCCTGGAGAATGGAAGAAGCAGAAAGTGTGCTTGATGCTCATTCAGGAATAGGGGTATGCACGATTGCAATTTTTGGGATCCAATTCAATTCGAACGTTTAAAGTTTGAATTTAACTAAATTCGATTCGACGTAAGCAAATTCAAATCTATTTGTTTGAATTTTTTATTTGAATTTGCACTTACGAATGTTGGCAATATTCATAGATGCCGGTACACATCTTCCCCGGGTCCATGCACATCTGTACACGTCCGTATGCATCCCATAGTTATCCCATATGCAACCTATTTTCATCCCTTATGGATCTGCACAAATGCATACGGATGTGGGAAAGATGTGGATCTTCAAGCACGCATTGTGTATGAACCCATACACATGCAAATGTCCGAATAGTTCGAACGAATTGATCTGAAATTTGAATTGATCTTTAAATTCGAATTTAAGGACATTCAGTTCCAATTTGAATGTTGAAATTCAGTCGATTTGATTGAATTTTGCATTCAAATATTCATGCACAGCTACCAGTCTAGATGGCTTTAAGGTAAGGTTAGACAAATTTATGGATGACAGATGTATCAATGGCTACTAGAACAAATGCCTAGGTGCATCTTTCAGGCTGGGGGGGGGGGGGAGAGGAACCAGGGCGCTTCTAAGGCCATTTGCTGGGACTCGAGAGCAGGAGAAGGTTTGTCCATGTCTCGGCTTGAGATGCCCATGAGCATTTGGTGGGCCACTGTGTGCGACAGGATGCTGGACTAGATGGGCTGTGGCCTGATCCAGCAAGGCTTCTCTTATGTTCTTATGTTCTTATCCCTCTCAGGAACAGTCCAGGCCAGCATCTCACCCACCCCCTTCAGCATTTCTTAATTGTACAATGTTTTATACTGTTCTACATTTATAGTACAGTTACTTTGTAGCTGCTATTGGCCAATGCTGAAATGTGCTTTACAGAGTGTTTTGACATTGAATTAGGTACCCAAAAGTCGTACGGTATTAACACTTGGAAAAAATTGGTTCACTTGCAAGTAGCCAGCCAAGATACATGTCATTTCGCTTCTAGGAATATTTTGGTGGTGCCGTTTTATAGCTTCTTTTGAGGTCCTATTTCTTCACATGCAACGTGTCCCTGAAACACATTAGATCACTTTAAAATAGTATATATTGGCATGTGCTTGAAGTTTAAAGTTTGAAAACAATAAACTGCAAATTAATAAAAGTATCAAGACCATATTTACCATAATTGAACTGTTCCATTACCATTGTTGATTTATCATGGAACTAAAAAAAAGTGTCTACAATCAAGCTATCAAGTAAAATGAATATGATTTATCTGTGTTAGTTTCTCATTAGCCCATTAAAGCAAAACTTGGATTCTTAAAGTTAACTGCATTCTGGTGTTCATTTGCACATACTGAACAGGCATTGCTTTTAAATCTTTGCCTTAAGCTAAACTGTTGTTCTATGTGAGCATAAACTCTGACATCTGACATCTAGTAATCAGTCACTGAGGTTTTTTAAAAGAGATCAAAGCCCATTGTGAAAGCCCCTGTACCTTCAAGTTTTAACTTTTTGTTGAGATGGGATTGCTGTTGAATAAACAAAATGTCTATTCCAGCAATGCTTTGCTCATTTTGAGAAGGTGGAAAATCGGTAATAGGGTAATTGGAGTATGTCTATAGGAGTTGTAGAAAATACTTTGCCATCCATATTAATGATTTCCTTGATTGTAGTATAGAAAGGGCTGGTAGCTGGTAGCTTCTTAAATGGGATAAATTGACAGTTTTCTTAGCTTAGATTATTCAATTAGTTTCAGAAAGAAGGTATGATCCACCCAGTGGCTACTATGTCCTTCTAATATCTTACTCATTCAGAAATTAAAGTCCCAGCTGTAAGTATTATAGGGGAAAACAACTTATTGTCTTTCCCAAACCAGAGAAAGCGTAATTACAGACTGTCCACTCTCAATTATACTGATTAAGAAGAATTCAATCACAGGTCAATTAAAACGTTTGTCATCTTAGTGTTTTTGTGGAAAATGGAGTCATCGTGGCCTTTTGTAACATGATCAGATTTTGTTCTTGACTCTAATCATCATGGCTTGGCTTCATGAACGAAGATGCTGCATGCGTGTTGGTGGCTAAACAGACCAATACGGGATGGACAGGTCCGATTGCAGAAGGTGCAGGGAAAGGTCTCCTTGGGTGGTACTGCGATGGCATGGTTCTTTCTGCGTTGTCTTTTCTCCTCAAGACTGGTTCTGTGCGCATTCTCAAAGAAGGCAGCAGCCTTATGGATGGTGTGCCTCCATGCCTCTCAGTTTGAGGCCACAGTGGACCATTGATGGTGATCAATCTGGCCAAGGCTGAGAGATAGCTTCAGGGAGTCCTTGTATCTCCTCCTTGGGGCTCCTCTGTTTCGGAAGCCGGTGGTGAGTTCGCCACAGAGCACCATCTCAGGAAGGTGATGGTCCTTCATCCTAGAGACGTGTCCTGCCCAGCGCTGTCGTGTCCTCAGCAGCATGGCCTTGATACTGGTGGCCTCTGCTAGTTCAAGGACAGCAACGTTTGTCACGTAGTCAGTGGATGTTAAGGATTGTGCGGAGGCAACACTGATGGAAACGTTCAAGGAGTCGCAGATGGTGACGATAGATGACCCATGATTCAGACCTGTAGAAAAGAGTAGACAGCACAATGGCTCTGTAGATGTTGATCTTTGTGCTTTTTTCAACTGTTTGTTACTCCAGACTTTTATGAGGAGGTTTTAAAATCATGCTTTGAAGTGATGCTAATCTGCTTTCCTAGAGCAGTATTAACGAAACTTCCACTGTTTTCTTTTCAGAGGATCGGCCACGGAGACAAAAACCATGCTGACACCGACAGGTCGCCCATATTTCTTCAATTCATTGACTGTGTCTGGCAAATGTCTAAACAAGTAAGCTGTGTTAACCAGACGATACTAGAGTGGCAGGGAGACTCCAGTAGTTTCGCTTTCTAGTTTGGTGATTCCCAGACGTTTGGCATGATGCCTTGGTTTATGCTCCCTATTCGTGATGAAACAAAATTCACACTCATATTCATATTGCAGAAATCCTACAAATCATGCAATAAAGTACATGATTTGAGCCTGGCTTTGGGAGTGAATTGAACTTGGTTACCCAGTTGGAAGACTTCCTAGGAGAAGCACCAGGAAGATTCTAAGCAGAGCTAGACACAGCTGGCATTGGACATCCACTGAGAACCCTATTAGTCGCCCATCTTTCAATGATCAGATTTGGGAATAGGAAACCCCTTTTAGAAGGGAGCAGCAGCTCCAGCTGTCTCAGTAGTTATGCTGTGGGGCGCCATAAGGGTCTGTTGTATTTGCAAAAAGGGGAGTGGTCAGGGGATTGGGAGCGTGGCGTAATCAGTATGCTGAGGACATCCAGCCCTGTTCTTCAGGCCTGTTCAAGAAAATCTGCACACAGCCTGTGTGATTAATGTCTCTAGAAAGTAGAGGCTGGATGAAGGCCAAGAAACCAAAGCATCCGTCTTATCTAGGCATATCCAGTTGCTTTGATCTGCAGATGAGGCATTTTAACAGTGCCAGCACATGGAGAAATCAGTGCTTGCTTCAGTGAAGTCCTATTTATTACAGTATATTCTGGCGTATAAGACTACTTTTTAACCCAGGAAAATCTTCTCAAAAGTCGGGGGTCGTCTTCTTATAGGCAAGTATATCCCAAACTCTGTATTTTAACTGGGAAAGTTGGGGGTCGTCTTATACGCCCAGTCGTCTTATACACCGGAATATATGGGTAACTATTTCCTGGGTTTATATACCACTTTCTTAGGCACATACTTCAAAGCGGGTTACCTTGCAGTAGGAAAAAAGAGGAAATAATAAATTGTGTGTTAAAATGTGTGGATGGTTTTGAATTATTTTATTATATTACTGTTTATTAATCACCTTTTTTCTTTATATATCACCTTTTTCAGTACAATATAGTGATGTTCTAAATGAAATAAATGCTAATTATAGCCCAGAGAAGCCAAATACACTGCCTTACTTTGGCCTTTTCTCCCTGTTTGTGTCTAGTTTCCTACAGCTTTTGAATTCAATGAGCAATTTTTGATTACAATTCTGGATCACTTGTATAGCTGCCGCTTTGGTACTTTCTTGTATAGTTCTGACGCTATAAGAGAAAAAGAGGTGAGTTGCAGTGTTGTCTAAACTGTCTCTCTTCAGACCTAAGCCTTGTTGGGACCAGTTCATGGTACCAATATTAACTTCTAAGGCCCAGATATCTAAAGGAGCTCCTCCTCTTATATAGATCTGCCTGTGCCCTGAGATGTGCCAGTGCGTTCTCTTGGCTGTGCCATCCCCTTCAGCAGTTAAGGGGTGGGGAAACAGGGAAGAGACTTTCTAGTGATAGCCCCCAGGCTATGATATAGTCTCTTCTTTGCGGTACCTCAGGCACACTCATTGTATATATTCAGTCATTTGGTGAAGGCACACCTCTTGGTTTTTGGCTGAGGGTACAGCATTTCCTGATGCAGACACTGTCACCCTTTTAATAAATGTATCTGTTTTATACTGATTTTATTGGATGGATGGGTGGGTGGGTGGGTGGGTGGATGGGTGGGTGGGTGGATGGATGGATTCTGTTCAGTAGAATGGGGATTGGATTGCAGCTTTTTAGAGATAACCTGATACATCTTTCAGTTATTTTAAAAGTAAACTCTTAGGATAGTTGTATCTGGTACCAATAACATTTGAATGAAACAAATTGGATGCCAGTAGAACACTAGCGATATCATGGTGCCTGTTTAAGTCATTATGGAGTTGCCATGGAAGATGCCTTTAAGTGAAGATAAGCCTGTTGATTATTCAGTTGCATGAGGTTCAGTTGTCCCACCACGCTCAGCAGCAAAACCCGCAGGCACCTGGGAGAGGGCCTTCTCAGTCGTGGCCCCCAGGCTATGGAATAGTCTCACCCTTGAGGTGTGTCAGGCTCCCTCGCAATATATGTTCAGGAGGGTGGTGAAGATGCACCTCTTTGCTCTGGCCTTCAGTTAGATAAGGACACACTCTTCCTTCCCACTTGCAGACTCTGTTGTTTTAATATATACTTTTGTCTGTTTTAATATATTTGATTTTAAATGTTGTTATCTGCTCTGAGACCTTCGGGTATAAAGTTACCTTCTGTGGTTTACCAGAGGCATTAATTCCGGGATTTTCCTTCTCCTTGCAGAAAGTGGGCGAGAAAACCTTGTCTCTCTGGTCTCTGATCAACAGCTCAAAGCCAAAGTATACCAACCCCTTTTACGCCAAGGAGCTGAACCGTGCTCTCTATCCTGTAGCAAGCATGCGGCACTTGGAACTGTGGGTCAGTTATTATATTCGATGGAACCCAAGGATTAGGCAACAGGTAAGCTTCGTTTTGAAGGGAAGACATTGAAAAGCCACCGAGCTGTTTATTTATTAAATTACTGGTAGCTCATAGCTGGCCAGACAACCGGAGACCACGAAAACACTTACTGCCTCTGGGTGAGTCATGCGTCAGCACCCCAGGTGTCTACTGATCTGGCTCTACTGTGCCTCAGTTCAGGAAGGGCTACATTGCCTGTTTCTGGGGAGAGGCTGGGAATCAAACCAGTGTCTCTCTGCTTTCCAGGTGTCCTGCATTACTGCTGACCTACAACTTCTCCCAAGCTCCATGGCCCCTCTATGCATTTTTCTTGGCAGAGATAACAGAAATGCTTGCCTATTTTGGGGGGGAGGCTGGGGATTGAACAGGCAACCCTCTGTTTTCCAGCCCATTGCTCTTCCACTGAGCTGTAGCCACTGCTAGACTCCATGGAGACCTCTGTGCAGTTTTCTTGGCATAGTTAGAGAAGTGCTTTGCCATTGCCTGCTTCTGGGGAGAGGCTGATGATTGAACCAGCGATCGTCTGCTTTCCAGGCCGTTTGCTTTTCCACTGAACTACAGCCACTCCTAGACTCCATGGGCACCTCTCTGCAATTTTCGTGGCCAGGGACACAGAAGTGGTTCTCACTGCCCAGGGACCAGTGCCCCTTTGATTTCCAGACAGTTTGCTCTGCCACTGAACTACAGCCACCCCCATGGCTACAAGTACTGGTGCCTATAATGCCACTATCCCAGGCTGTACATCTGAATCGCTGAGAAGTGCTGTTATGTTTGTGCCCTGCTAGTGAGCTTCCTGGATGCGCAGCCTTTGCCACTGTGAGAGGGGAGGAGTTAGGGCTTTGCTTTGATCCAGCAGGGCTTCCCCTCCTGGCTCTGGAAAGAGGCTTTAAAATGTGTGCTCGAAGGAAACTGCCACGGACATGTGGTACGCTCTGGAAATTAAAGAAGTATAGCAGAAGCTGAGTAACCCCTTTCTCAGTTTGGTCTAGTGGACACTTATTTGGGAATGCCAGGTTCGATTTTGCCCTCCCCCATGAAGCCAGCTGGGTGATCTTGGGCTAGTCACAGCACTCTTGTGAGGTCTCACTGCCCCACCTACCTAACAAGGTGTCTGTTGTGGGGAGAAGAATAGAAGCTTTGTCAGCCGCTTTGAGTCCCCTTAATTGGGTGATAAAAGCGGGGTAGAAAAGCCAACTTCTCCTCCTCCTCTGCCTGGATATTAAGCCTGTCTGGTTTCCCTTCGGTTGCTTTTCAAGCCTTCCTATTTCCTCCTGCTAGTTAACAACTGTTTAATGATACTTCTGCCAAGCTGAAAAAGATGCTCCACGCATGGTGCTCGTTAGCTTTGAGATTCAGTAGAACAGCTGGGAAGAAAAAGACAAGGGAGTGTCCTTGTTTGATGAGCCCATTCCTTACAAGGAGCCACTAGAAAGGAAGAGCAGCTCTGTAGCATGTCTCCAGTAGCGTTTGCAGGACAGTGTTGTTGGGAAGAAGGTTGCACAGCACTCAGGGTATGTCTTTCAGAGCTATAAATCTTGCCCTGCGTCGATCCTCTGTCCATGGATGAAAAGGGATTCTGGAGAAAGAGAAAGTATAGATTATTTTCCCTTTTGATCTGTGCGAAGTTACATCTTTTTAGCTGCAGGTCTCCACAAAGGGTAGAACCTCCCATTAGCACTGGTAAATATTTTAGGGCTGATAAGGTAGCCTAATTCAGGAAAATGATAGCCCAGCTTCCACAGATGGGATTACAGGACAGGTAAGTGGCCTACCTGGCCATATATATTTATTCTTAATTTGGTGGCAGGCTGATCAAGGGAATGGCAAGGCAGAGATGCCCGCCCTTGGTTTAAGAGTCCACTTGCCACTGCAGGTCCCTAGGAAAGGAGCAAAAACTAAATAGGCACAGTGCCTGGTATGCAGACGGTGCTCTTCCGGGTTCGATTCTGCCCTGCCCCATGAAGCCAGCTGGGTGACCTTGGGCTAGTCGCAGCTCTCTTCTGAGCTCTCACAGCCCCACCTGCCCTACAGGGTGCCTGTTGTGGGGAGAAGAATAGAAAGCTTTGTCAGCCGCTTTGAGTCCCCTTAAATGGGTGAGAAAAGCGGGGTAGAAAAGCCAACTCTTTTTCTTCCTCATCAGGTGGTTCAGGTAGATTATTTAGTAAGCAGAAAGGAGCGTTAACTACCTTGCCCCTTTGATGTACCGTACATGTGTGTGTCGAGTGTGTATGGCATCCTGAATTGGGGTACGAGGCAGGGATGGTGGGGTACGCAACAGCAAAGAGGGCAGCAATGTGCCCAGTTTGAAGAGGCAGCCAGCATGATGGGAACAGGGGCAGGGCACGATGGGGAAGACTTTGGGAATGGCCAGTCGAACTGGTTGGTTCAATTTCATTATCACTCATGCACATCCCTGTTTGGCTTCATTCTGCAAACTGGTCTATGATAAACAAAATCCTGGCTACAGGCAAATATTTAAAAATTTTAGTTTAGTTTTCCCTTTTTTGACTCAAGAGGAAGCTTGTACTCCATTCTTCCTCGTTCAGTTTTCAGCCTTCTCCTTTTTGAAGCCTTCTGTGTTCTTTGGAGGAGACCTGTACTCGCCATTTCTTATTTATTAGCTTTATACATACCCTGTTACACACCATGTAGGACACCCCTGAATATAATTTGGATTTCTAACTTGGCAAGAAATATTCAGGAAAAGTCAATTAAAACAGTAGGACCCGGGGTGATTTTCGGAGAATTTTGGGGAATAGAAAAAGTAGGCCTTATATGGGGAAAAAAAAATTTAAACCCCCTCAAGTAACTGTATGAATCACTAAGAGTGTTGTTGAGCTGTTTCGTCCTTTTTTCCCTTCTGTCTGGTGAAGACCTATTTCAGTTTTTAACGCATTCCATTGGAATAAAATCTGACACGTTTTTTACTAACTTCCAGAGTGCAAATTATATTGGGTCCCCTCAGTGCACAACCAGACTAACCACATTTAATGATCTGTTAAACTTTCTTCAGCAGCCAAATCCAGTGGAGCAACGCTACATGGAGCTCTTAGCCCTGCGTGATGATTACATGAGACGGTTGGAAGAACTCCAGATCACAAACTCTCCTAGACTTTCCAATTCATCCTCTTCCTCGCAGATGATGTCCCACGTGCAGACGCACTTCTGAATCATGTCAGTTCAGTTATCCACCATGAACATTGTCATAACTGGTGCTTATCCTTATATATTGGGCAAGAGGAAATATTGATGCTTTACACAGAGCTTCTTTCTAAAACCTTTTGTCCCTGCAGCAGAAGATTTGAACACAAGTGAGCTTATTGAATTAATGATGTGCCTTTTCTCAACCTTTTGTCTGGGAAAGTGTTATCTAGCTACCAGTTGGACTATCTTCAAAGCTGTGTTTTTCTTCCTACAGTATCTAAATAACAGTATATTTAGCTAAAGCTTTCAGTAACTATACCCTTTTTTTAAAAAGTAGAATGAAATAATTTACATCTAAGGGTATGCTCGCTCAGCCCTTGAAATGCATGTTTAAGTTCCTAAATTGAGCAAAGTGCCATAAATGTCCACAAGAAACCTGCCTAATCATATGCATGTGAAAGAACCTCTGGAATTATGGGAATGAAAGGCAAAAAAAGGTTGGACACATGCTGTTGAAACAATTCCTGTGTGAATTAACATTTTATACAGTTCAGTGTATTAGAGAGATAGTGGAATTATTGCAATGATAGCAATGGGCTATCAGAACTTAAATTTCCCAAGAATTTGTGCCTATACAGAGCAGCAGCCTTATGTATTGTGTGTGTATTCCTGTCCCATAATGAGCAGTCTTTTAAAAGGTATATTAAAAGAATTTAGCAGAAATAGTGTGTGCACTGAAGGAATTTAAATTCTACAGCTAATCTAATATGCTCTCTGTCTTTATATTGATCTGTCCTGCATTTCCTTTTGGGAAGCTTTTTAAACCTCTAGAAGCACTTGCGAAGTTAGCGTAAACCTTTGTGACTTGATATTTTAAATTCATATTTTGTGTAGAAGGGAGAGTTTTAAAAGGTTATTCTCTGGCTTCAGAACACCTTAAAGCATAGGATTTGTGAAGGAGCGTAGCTGTCATGATTTATTTTAAAGTATTTGGCTCTGAAGTGTTGACCATTTGTAAATTATTGTATATGTAGATTTTGATCTACAAAAATATAGAGTGGCACAGATGTTATAGGATAATGTGTAAATTAAGTTGAAGTGTATGAAATATTGTTTCCTTGTAAAGTGTAAATATTTTGCATTTGAAAGGTCCAAGTTGGTTCATAAAGTACTATAAATGTCTTAGTTTTAGAGGATATTGGAATATTTTAGACATAGTATATTTTCATTAAGAAAATTAGAGCACATTAAAACAGTAAATCGTATACTAAGAAATTTGCACTACTTCTTCAGGGATAGACTGAAGTACCAGTAATAATTTTAGCTGGCTAACGCATGATTTATATTTCTACCTGGTATCTGTCCTCTAAACTTCACACTCTTGTGATCCCTTTATCCTTATTTCACTGCACATTATAGATGGCCTGTTTTCCTAAAAGGAAACATATCTAACAAATAAAGTGTGTAACTTGAATTATAAGAAACCCATACTTAGCCCAGAAACATATTTTAAATATCAGAGTACAGAACTTTGTGGTTTAAAAACTATGCAGATTAATACAATTGCCTTTTGTTTCATTTGCAATTTATAAACATCGCATTTTTCATGGCAGGCCTAAAAGGTTCTTTTTCTTTCTGCCCAATGTGGATGAACTATTATTTTGCCTGTTTTTACTGAGTAAAACACTACAATCAAACGTATTGTATTGGAGAAAAAGGAAGGTAAATACTGTAAAACACATGGAAACATATTTGCCTTTTCATTTTCTGCATACCATTGATATTATGTTGCTGCCTCCACATGAGATTTCTTGATTTGCAGAGAATTTAATATTTGGGAAAGTGTAACTCGGTGAAAGTTCACTTGGTATTTTGTTTTTTTCTGTTGGTTTTTTGTTAACTACCTGCTTATATGACATAAAATTAAAAATAACTTTCTCTTCTGTTTCTCGCTGTTATTGCTGTTTCCAGGCAACCCATTTTGATATTATAGCTCCATTATTCAGTGAGATTTACTTTCAAGTAAACGTTTCTAGGATTAGCAGCTTTCATTTAAAAAGAGAACTTTATGCATCAATGCTGCAATGAGCCAGTTCTGTTCCACAGTAGTTTTGGATGCAGTTATGAAGACTGTAGTTAATGGTTGTTTCAGAGTAAGGTGGAATCGTTTTATGTGCCTCTTAGCTTTTGGGGGTAGTGGTGCTAAAACAGGCTTTTCTGGATTATAGCCTGAAATAGGGATCTGCCATAGGGTGTTTTTCCACTGTCACTAGAAGTACCCATTAAGTACCCATTAATGGGTACTTAATGGGTACTTCTAGTGACAGTGGAAAAACACCCATAGACTATAGCAGGGCCCTCCTGGAATATAATCTGGAATAAGGCCCAGTAGAGACTAGGCCAAAATCAGAGATGCTGTTTCCTGAATTGATGATCTCAGGAGAAATTCTGTGTGTCACCTGGCAGCTATACCCATATGGAATAAGACATTACCTTGCAGTCATTTATCATGATAGAGAAAACCTCCTAAGCACATTGCAAACTTACCCAGCATTTTTTATTTGTATTTTTTTGCTGTGATCTGCTGAGCACCAAACCATTTAGGTTGAGGCACTGCACTGAAGAAGAAGTTTTCTACCCCACTTTTCTCACCCGTTTAAGGGAACTCAAAGCGGCTGACAAAGCTTTCTATTCTCCCCACAACAGGCACCCTGTAGGGCAGGTGAGGCTGTGAGAGCTCAGAAGAGAGCTGTGACTAGCCCAAGGTCACCCAGCTGGCTTTCATGGGGGAGGATGGAATCAAACCCGTTATTCTCAGATAAGAGCTCTAACCACTAGACCAAACTGAGCCAAGGACTTCTATCAAAGGAGTGGAAGAAGGACATTTGGCTTAAATACCACAATTTCTTTTTGAAGCTGTTAAGGTCACCTGCTTAGTGTCCATATATTACAAGTGTCCAGCCAGCCTAGGTGCATTACCTGCACTTTTAGCTTACGTGCTTTTGCCGGCAGTGAAAGGGGTTGATGGAAATAGATCGTGCCAGTGGCTGTGATCGCACTGAAGGTTTAATCCAACTTCAGTCCACTTTCGGAGTGAGAGAGCACATCAGCAAAGTGACAAGCTTCCCGCTGGCAGACACTGTTACTGTTTTAATATATGTTTGATTTTAAATGTTTCCCGCCCTGAGACCTTCGGATATAGGATGGGATAAAAATGCAAATAATAAATAATAATGGAGACAGTGGTGGCTTGAAATGCAGGCGTCTTCCACCAGATCACAACATTTCCGGTATGATTTGTGCCACGCTACTGCGGACAGGGTGGACCACTGGTTGTGTGTGTCGTGTGTGTGAGAGAGAGAGTGAGAAAGAGAGAGACGAGAAGCCTTTTCCAGCTTCGTAGAAGAAGGACGACGGTCCGGCCGGCCAAGAGACCACGCAGCGATCCCACACCGAACCGCGCCCTCGCTCCGCCCCTTGCCGGCCCGTTCTGTTCCACCCCATGAAGCGCCCGCGCGGAGGACTCTGGGTAACGCGGGCGGCGCAGCGGCGGCTGCTGCTGCTGCTCTGGCGGCCGCGCGGCCGTTGACAGTTGGTCGGTCTCCTCCCCCGCCCCGCCCCCACCCGCTCGAGCCGTCGCTCGGCGCCCACACGCCGCGGCGGTTGCGGCTCCCGCTCCCAACATGGAGGGCGGCGGCGGCGGCGGCGGCCGGGCGGCGGCCCTGGAGAGCGCGTCCGGTCCGGTCCGGAGACCCACGCGCTTGGCCACGGCGGCGAGCGCGGCGACGACCCCCGGCGGCCCCCCTGGCAGCGGCGGCTCCTCCTCCTCCATGGCGGGCGGCGGCGGCGGCGGCGGCACCTCTCGGCAGGCGAGCGCCGAGGCGGCGGCGGCGGCGGACAGGTGAGGCCAAGGCGCGCCTCCTCCTCCTCCTCTTCCCGCCGTCCGTCCGGCTCCTTAGGAGCTGGGGGGGGGCAAAGGGGGCGACGGCGACCCTCCCCCTCCCTGGCCTTGAGTGGGCAAGGGGGCAGAAGGACACCTGAGGCGGAGGAGGAGGAGGAGGAAGAAGAGAGGGAGGGAGGGAGGGATTCCCGGCCGTTCTCCCACCTCCAGCGCGGGAGGGGCGTCCCCGGGTCCCCCTCACGTGAACACAGACCTGCCTGCTGCCCAGGGACACGCGCCTTGGGCCCATGGAGATGGTCGTCAGGGGCCCCTCGGTGCACCATGGCGTGCATGGCAGATGGTGTAGGGAGAGAAGGACACGTGTGTGTGTGTCTAGCCCTCTTGCACGCGCCTCTTGCACCTTGATGCAACCATGCATGTGTGACAGGTGTGTGTACATATGCATAGATGCATGCATGGCAGATGGTGTACAGAAAGACACGCGTGTGTTTGTGCACACCTCATATCCACCTTGATATAACTATGCATGTGAGACAGGTGTGTGTGTGTATACACACGTGTGTGTGTGTGTGTGTGTGTGTGTGTGTGTGTGTGTGTGTGTGTGTATATATATATATATATATATATATATATATATATATATATATATATATATATATGGATGCATGCATGGCAGATGGTGTAGAGAAAGACTTCTGCATGCATGACAGTAGTGTGTATGTGTGTGTGTATAAAACGTGTCTTATGCACCTTGCTGCAATTGTGCATGCATTGCAGATGATAGACATATGCCTTTTATGGGCCTTGATGCAACCATGCATGCATGGCAGATAATATCTGTCTGTCCTTCCATCCATCCATCCCTACACCCAAAGGTCTCAGGGCCAGTTACAAAATTAAAAACCAGTGAACATATAGAACTGACAGACTAAACAAGCAAGAAAACTGCATGGAAAGACCCAACCGCTTCCTATTAAAATATAACCTTGCAGCAAAGTAGAAAGAATAAAACAGCTAAAAGCACAATAGTTACAAAAAAGCATAATTAAAAACAAGTCATTCCTTGTTTAGCCAAAGGCCAGGGCAAAGAGGTAGATCTTCACTGCTCTCCTGAATGCATAAAGTGAAGGTATGTGGCACAGCTCAGGAGGGAGACTATTCTGTAGTCTGGGAGCCACCACTGAAAAGGCCCGATCCCTATACTTTGGTGCAAACATGTGTGTGTAGGAGATAATATGAATATGACTTCGACAGACCTTGCAATTATACATACTAACAGTTGCTGTAGTATCTGCATGTATACACACACATTTTGTATATTTATTGAGACATACACAAGCATATGTGCATTTCTTGACCCAAACTTCTCTGGAGCTGCCAGAATCTCATTCCAGGAAATCCTTGCAAATGGCAAAGCAGTATTGAGGGAGACCTGCTTTCCACAGTTCCCTCCCTCCCCCCAAAATCTCCACAGAAGCCTGTCTCCTGCCTTGCTGATAAATAAGACCATAAATACGGAAACAGCAAATGCTGTGGATTTCCTGTATTTCACGAGTGCTGTCATCTCTCTCTCTCTCTCTCCCTCTCTGTGTGTGTTTCTAGATACATGGTGCATCTATGTATGTTTTTATATATGTTTGCATAGATGAGTAATAACAGCATTTGCCTTGTTAAGTCTCACAGATGGCATACTGTGCACGAATGTTCCTGGGTGGGTTGAAAGCAGGCTAACCTGACCCAGGAGGCCTCCTGTCTCTGGGACTGGTCCCTGGGTAGCTGCCAGGCACTGGCTTCCCCATGAAGGGCTCTGACAGGGTGCCTGAGCAAGGCACTACAAGGGCCAGTGCTAAAGCGTAAGACTCCCAGCCCCTTTGGTTGTGCAGTAGAGAAGATTATGCAGAAAAGAGTTAATAATGCAAATGCTGCACAAAGAGGGTTATTGGGTTACTGTTGAGTTTAAAAATTATATGACTTGGAAGGAAGGCATGTCTCTACCTGTCTGTGAGTGATAATACTGAATAAACATATATTACATGTCATGGGACACTGCAGGAGCACTGGTTGCTGAGTGGCAGAGCAGTCTGTTTGGGAAGGAGAGGTCTGCCGGTTCAGTCCCCCGCCTCTCCCCAGACGTACTCAATGGGAAAGTAAACCACTTCTATATCTCTGCCAAGAAAACTGCATGGAAAGACCCAACTGCTTCCTATTAAAATATAACCTTGCAGCAAAGTAGAAAGAATAAAACAGCTAAAAGCACAATAGTTACAAAAAAGCATAATTAACATCAAGGATGGGGGAACAAGCAAACAAGGGGTGTTTTTCCACTGTCGCTAGAAGTACCCATTAAGTACCCATTAATAGGTACTTAATGGGTACTTCTAGTGACAGTGGAAGAACACCCAAAGATTCACTCTGGAATGGCCTGGGCAGAAAGATAGGTCTTCAGTTAGCACTTAAAGCCCAGGAGTATAGGTACCCCAAGAATATCATAGGGACACGATTCCAGAGGATGAGTGCCACCACTGGTCTGGACTTCAGGCCAGTGCGGAAAGGCCCTGGGTCATTGCAGTAATGATGTATGAGAGCAGGAAAAACAATGAATGGGGGGGGGGATTGAAGGTGTTAGTGGTGGGTGCCATGATAGGGAAGGAAAAGGATACTTCACCATCCTCAGTCATCTTTTGCTGCTGATTACATGCAGGTTTGTTGGCAAGGCAACTGGAGTTGTTTGCCATACCTTCTGACATTGGGATTCCTGCAGTGCCAAGCTTTCCCTGGCAGTTGAAGGCACAGCATTAAGCTTGAGCATACTCATGGATTTTCGGTGGATGTATCAAATATGCTATGGAAAACTTGTTTCTTTTTTCCCAGCTGGTTTCTCAGATCTCTTGTTGAAACTTTGTAGCATAGTTCCATTACCCATTTCATTGCCTGAAATTTGGCATTCTTCTGTAGATTTGGAAGCAGAGCGCTCTGCCTGTTTCAGGAAATAGCTTCCATGTTTTTCCTGAGTAGTGTAAGACATTCCTGAAGGAGGAGCCTTCTACTAAGACTAGCAAGTTCTTAATGAGTTGCCCAGATTAAACCCCTTTATGCACTACTGCTTTAAAAAAAACCCACACCAAATCCCTTGGACTAATGATGTTTTCAGCTTCCAGTTAATAGTTTTCAGGAAATGAGATTATTGAACTGTTAATGGCTCTCTACCTAATTGTTCCTCAGGTCAGAAAACTTTCCCCAATATGCTTCTTTCCGCACTTTGTGTTTTTAAAATACTTTTCCTCTACTTATGGCACAATAAAACTGCTTCTTAATATCTTCTAAACTGGTTGTTTAAACTTTGTTTCCCTCTTAGCTTTGTGTCTAGTATGTGTGATCTTGTCAGATTCCTTTTTTTTTTTTTTTTGCATTTAAGACATTACATATTTGCAGTGGAACAGTTACAATCTTGTTTGATGGAATTTGCTTCTAAGTAAACATATTTAGTAGAATGCTTATACCAAAATATCAAGAGAAAGTATCTTCTCTAGTTAGTTTCTAGATTGGCTGCTTCTAGATTGGAAAACAAGAATCTTGTGCAACCATAAACATTAGCAATGCATAGACTGGGCTATTATGTGAGATGGGATGCTGGGCTAGATGGGCCATGGCCTAATCCAGCAGGACTTCCCTTAATCCCTGGAAGGCAGGGGTATCAATCTATTAGAATAGATGCTTCCAGGTTGGAGAGACAGGCAGAATTCCTCTAAAGGCCATGTGCAGGGAATTGAAAGCAGGTGGGTTTTCCCCCCCTTGTCTTCTGTTTGAGATTGCCCAGAAGCAATTGGTGGGCCACTGTGAGAGATGGGATGCTGGTAAATATATTTTTTGGGGTATGCAGACAGTTCAGTGAGAAATGCAGAGCAAAAATGTGCAGTGGCTAAAACAAAAATAAGAGTAATGCACAACGGTTGTGTTGATGAAAGCAGTTACCCATACGTTAATAAACATCCTCCATGCTACTGTCCCTGTCATTATGCTTGGGTTTTTCCATTTTTACTGGATGCCAGTATACTTTTTCATTCACAACATAGGGCCCTTCCTGAAATTCTTCTAAAACAAGAGAGCTGTTTTTAAACATTTAGTAATTTTAGATACTCTGAATGTGGATGGTAACACGTGAAGTGCTCTGTGACTGACACTTGAAGACTGATATGTAGTGTTTAAAAATCAAATAAATTAACAGACAGTTCATGTGCTAAAACTTTATAAGCAATGGCACTGGAGTTCTGGATATATAACAGTCCCCCACATGGTTCCATTGTGTTCTTCATGGCTTTGCTCTTGTATACTTGATAGAGGCTGGTTCTGGAAGCTGAAAGGACTTAACAATAATATTACATTAGGCTAGAAAGGGCTGCTTTGAGGAGAAGTGAAATGACATCCTGCTTTTGGTTTAGTGGTTAAGGTTCCAGTTTGGTCTAGTAGTTAAGGAGCCCAGACTCTTTTCTGGGAATGCTGGGTTCGTTTCTGTCCTCCCCCATGAAGCCAGCTGGGTGACCTTGAGCTAGTCACAGCTCTCTTCTGAGCTCTCACAGCCCCACCTACCTCACAGGTTTTCTGTTGTGGGAAGAAGAATAGAAAGCTTTGTCAGCCACTTTGAGTCCCCTTAAATGAGTGAGAAAAGTGGAGTGGAAAAGCCAACTATTCTTCTTCTTGAAAACACTTGCTGTGATGGCTGAACCATCTTTCCCTGCCCTTTACATCATGAAGTACATTTGCAAGCATTGGTTCTGTTTGGGGGATGCTGCAAGTTAAGTCTGGAAAGGGAAAAGAGGTCCACAGAAGAGGATGTTGTCTTAATGGAGTGATTAATTCAGGATCTAACGAAATGTGCTGTGTTTACGTGAAACAGGGTGCATTTCCTAGATAACCCATTACATTCTGTTCTTGTAGCCCTACAGGATCCCACGTTGAATGGTGCAAGCAACTCATCGCTGCTACAATTTCTAGCCAGATTTCAGGTGCCGTGCCTTCAGACAACGTGTCTAGAGAATATAGGGTAAGTTGTCCTATTTTGTGTATTTTCATATATGCATTCAGTACCACAGTGCTGGACTAAAATTGGATACTCCTTGCAGAGTGATGAGGGAAATAATTTTTTACAAGCCACAGAAAGGGTCAAGGCAATGTTCTTGGAGCAAGTTTTCATAAAGGAGGCTCTTAATCCACATTATTTGCATCAGTGTTATTAACAGTTTAAATATTTCTCAGTTTCTTTTAATTGTAAATACTGATGTACCGTATTTTCCGGCGTATAAGATGACTGGGCGTATAAGACGACCCCCAACTTTCCAGTTAAAATATAGAGTTTGGGATATACTCGCCGTATAAGATGACGACACCCGGTGTATAAGACGACCCCTGACTTTTGAGAAGATTTTCCTGGGTTAAAAAGTAGTCTTATACGCCAGAAAATGAAGTATCTTATTCCATTGAGACCTTGTAAGTCACCTTTCTACCCTCCCTGGGTTCAGATTCCTTGAACCCCTATAGATACAGATGACACTGACCCCTAACCCTAAAATAAATCCTGTAAATCAAAGCCCGGTGGTGAACAGTTTGAAAACCGTCCTCTTTGATGCCTTTATCCTGACTGACACAAGAGTCAGCATGTTGTTTTTGGAAGCCTTTCAGTACCACATTCCCTTTAGATTATGGCTGTTGCCTTTTATAAAGCCGGGTGGTGCTTTTGCAGTATTAAAGCTCTTCTGCTTATTCTGTTTAATCAGAGCTGGTAGAGTTAGAAACAAGAACACCAGGATCTTGGGGCCATTCTCAAGAACAGAGTATTTTTGTTTAGCTCATCTGTCAGTTTCTTGGCAACTTAATACATACGCTTTAAAAGGTGGAAGTGTTTCAATGCTCGTGTGCTCATATTGGTAGATCCCTGTCAGTAAGTGTGTCTGGCAGAAGAATATCTAAGCCCTCAGCTATATGGATTGTTGCTTACCTGTTCCTGCAGGTGTAGCCTTACCTGTGGGAGTGGCTGTACCTTAGTGGCAGAGCAAACTGCCTGGACTGCAGAGGGTTGCCGGTTCACCCAGATGGCATCTTTTTAGGCATGTCTGATCACACGCTTAGATACTAAGGTGATACTGACATGTTTCTCTTTAGCCTTGTGATAAGAAATTGTTTATCAGTAGAATGCTTGCTTGGTGCTTCTAGAACGTCAAGCTGTTAAAAAAAAAGGGAATCTGTGAGTAGTATTGCTCACATGTTGGATTTAAGTACAAGATGTATTGCATAATATCTGTATTTTAACTAACAGGTATACAGGAGGCCTACTTTAAGGGTAAGAATTAAATGTGGCTCTCAGCAAGTCAGCCTCTTAACTGTCTGTTTTTGTGCTGTGTTGAAGATTCAGTGTGCCTAATTGTTCTTTTTCCTTCATTAATGGTTGTTTTAAACTACTTGGGCCATCTTGCTATGCAGAGCACCAGCTTGTTTGCCACAGAAATGTTTTATGTACATCACAGTGTTTTTGTGAACAATAAAAGCCAGTGTGTGAGACTGCAGTACATTTTAAGTTACGTTGGAAATAAACGGTACTAACTTAAATTTCATTACGTCAATTCTGACAATATGGCCCCCCTCAGTTGGTGCTTCCCGCCTTTGCTCTATAGCTGAACTATGTATACTATGTGATCCATGCGCTCAGAGTTGGAAGCAGACGCAGAAGTTTTAATAACAGCAAGCAATAAGCCTTAACTAACCTCTCATACTTAAGATTTCATTTTTGCCCTAATGTGGAAATTGCTTTAGGTATAGCTGGACCCCCATATTCACTGATCCAGTAACCATGGTTTCAGTTTTCCATGGTAACCGGATCAGCCCCCCCCCCCCCCCCCCGCACCATTAGCACTACCTAAAACTCCTCCAAGGCCTGGGACAGGCAGGAAATGGCCCATAATGGCGCCAGGTTTCCCATAAGTCTTTTGAAATCCCATGAGATTTCACAGGAATTATGGAAAATGGAGTGCATCTCAGGCAAGATTTCCCATGATTCCTGTGAACGCTCATGGGATTTCACAGGAATTATGTGTAATGGAGTGCATTTCCCAATGTTTGGTATTATCCGTGGTTTTCCGTTTCTGCAGTAGGGCCTGGAACATATCCCCCACGGAAATGGTGGCCTGACTGTGTTTGATTTTTAGTGCAAAAATTTTAAACTTGGGATCCATATTAGATAGTCCAGTTTTGTTCCAGAATTGGAAAAATGAATACAGGCAAACTGAGGCATTTTTATCCCAATGGAGAAAATAAAGGGATGGGAGATCTTAGGACCTTTCTGCGCTTAGCTCTAATCAGGATTGGCATCCTTCAGGGTCGTCTTCAGGGGTTCTTCTGTCCACACATTAGTGCAGATCTTAGAGAGGCTCTGCCCATGGCTGGTACACTCTGTAGACCTCAGTACCAAAGTCTACTGGCCTGCTAGTAAAGTCTGATCTAGAACATGAAGACATGCAGAAGGTTTACAGGTCTTATGGTTTACACAGGGAACCCTTTTCAGTGGCATGCATTATTGCACCACTGAACTAAGTCCCCCTGGGCTCCAAGCTTAGGAACTTTTGTTCCTAGCTATTGGAGTTCTCAGAGGGCGACTCCAAAGCCCGTGCAAGTTTCAAGATTTGTGTGGGGGCTGCCATGAAGAGGACACTGCTCCAGACTGAGCCTTGCTGAGGTCCAGACCAGAGGGCCATTCATGGTCCATAACCACAGTGCTAGAGACAGGGCTTTAGACATGTGCCTCTAAGGATAACTATGGCCATATGCTTTTCCCAATGAAAATTTCCCTCTGTTGCATTCCTTTGCCATTTTCAAGCCCAGACATAAAACATTCTGAGGTGCACATTCTGAGGTGCACAGGCAGGAAACTATGTGTCCTGCAAGTTTCTGCACACAATGGTACCGCTGAAGACGCCATGCATGCCACAATATTGATACTACCAGTAGCTCTTTTGTCTAGTAATCTCTCTGAACATGTTCAAGGCTGATGTTCTTGGTTACACTGAAATCCTAGTTTCCCCCACCTAGTGAGCATTTTCTTGTTTGCCTATGGTTTCTTTCAAAGGTGCTCATTTTTTGGTATGATGGGATTTTTTTCAAAAGACTGTGCCATACTGTAAAAATGCCACTACAGGTTTCCTCCACCAAAAGGTAACAAATTTAAATAGTTTATTTTTAAAACCGAGTGGATGCTGCCTGCTGGGCACCCTGCATAAACAAACAAACATAAATAAATGCCAAAGAGGTTTACATCTTACTTGCATTAGACCGGTAGCTCCCAAATGTTGAGCCCCAGGCCCTGTCCCCATGCAATTGAAAGTCTGCTGGAACTCTTCTTTTGCCTCTGAGCGGCCCCATTCCAGGCTTTACAAGGCGCTTAGGGAGCTTAGGAAAGTGAGACACCCGCGATAAAATACGTGAACTTTAAAGAAGAGTTCCAGCGCTCTTTCGGCGATTTGCGGGTTTTGCTCGCTATATCTGCCTTGAGGACGCTCCGTGGCAAAAGGGGCGGGGATTGCTTGCCTGCACACACAGCCAAAAAGCATTCACACATCTGAGAAATGCAGCAGGTTCGCTTCTTTTCCTTTGTAAAAAGAGCCAGAATTGCTCAGAATTGCAACATTGTTATCAAGTGATCTGTGAAAACCTTAAAAGAGAATGAGCGAAGGATCGCGCTGCCGATGCCTGCAGCCGCTGACTTTGCCGGGGCAGAAAGCCTTTTCTGACAGAGAACTGAGTGAAAGTAAGTGCTGAAAGTGAATGAATGAGCGATCATCTGCCTTTGCTAGGGGCGGGAAGCCGTTTCAGGAGACGGAGATCTGGCTATTTTTCCTTTTAACAAGAGAGGGGGCGGGGGGGAAAAGATGCCCGGAAAGAGAAGACGGCTACCATGGGGACGGAAGGTCCGTTTAGATCGTGGCTACCATGGGGACACTTATTCCGGAAGTGGAGGGGACTTTTAAAGTCAGCTATAACAGAGTGACGGCAGAAGAAGCCGAGAGGGGCCAATAAGTCTTTTGGGGACAGGGCCCCAGAGATACGTAGACAAGACATATAGGAGATAAAGATACAATTCTGTTTGGTTTGGTTTTAGGGTAGTTTTACTACACTTTCCACTACTTCAGTCTTTTCTTCCTCTACTGTGATCCTGGTGGTTCAGAATTCACCTTTGCTTTTCTTGGCTCGGTAATGTAAGCAAATACTTAAAGTCTCATTTTTTCTCCACCATTCAAAGTTTAAAAATAAAGCTCAAACATATTGGCAAAGTCTTCTGAAATTTGGCCTTTTTTTAAGGTCAACTTGATACTAATTTGCAGTTTAACAGGAATTGTTTTAAAACAGTGTTGTGGAACTTAATCCACAAAACCTGTCCACATAAGCTACAATCCAGTTTTGGTTAGGCCCTATTTATATATGCAGGGTCATAGCAAAAACAACAACCCCAAACTCTTCCTTTTGAAATATGGTATTTTCAAGGGGGCTGTTGTAGCTCTGTGGTACAGCAAACTGCCCAGAAAGTAGAGGTTTGCCGGTTTGATTCCCAGCCTCTCCCCAGAAGTTGGCAATTGTAAACTACTTCTGTATCCCTGCCAAGAAAACTGTGTAGAGGGGCCCATGGAGTGGTCATGGCTAGGTGGTAGAGTAAAGTAGAAAGCAGAGGGTTGCCAGTTGAAACTCCAGCCTCTCCCTGTATCTCTAACCAAAAACCTGCATAGAAGCACCCATGGTGTCAGGTGAAAGCTGACCACAACTTGATGGTACCCAACAACCACAGAAATAATGAGAGCTCCTAAGGAAGGTGTTTTTCATGGGAGTAAAGTAGTAACAACCCTGATGTGACTGCTGACCTAATGGCCAAGTGTTGCATGCAAATGGGCACATGGAATTGCAGCTAGATAAGTGAATGGACTTCTGAGGATAGGTAGGTGTCCTTCCCTCTGCGCATGACTGAGGACTGTCCCTATTAGCTGTGAGTGCCAGGAAACTTCTTCCTCCTCCACTGCCATGGAAACACAACAGACAAATGGCAGACAGGTGGATAATCTTGTTCCTCCCCTGCCATTTTGCACACGCTCCCTAACCCTAACCTCTGCAGCCAGCATGGAAAACAGGCAGACCAGTGGAAAAGGGCCATAATGATTGCTCAGTTCTTGCCTTGCTTGGGACATTTCTGTGCTGAATATGCCTCCCAGAGGAGGGCATGCCCACATGTGAATCAGGTGTGCTGGAAAAGGAGACAAGAGCATTTCCACTGTTCCACACTAGTATTCTGCACTCATGTTCTCTATGTGCAGCAGATAAAACATCTTGCCTCCTCACTCCATAACCCCTTCCTTTCCCTGTTGCATTTCTAGGCTGCAAGGTTTTGAAACAGAGTACATCATTTTTGCAAGTAATTTTAAAAGATACCCATTATGGTTTTTTTAAATGTAATAACCAAGAAGGTTCTTTAAAAAATTGCAGGCAAAAAAATTGTGATGAGAGGTTGGGGTAGTGAATTTATAGGGCTGTATTAAATCCACCTTTTCATTTCAAACATAAACTGCTGAAATGGTCATTTCCCCCCCCCCCCTGCACTGGTTGTGTTCTGGGCCTTATGTGGGAGAGCAGTCACTAGATATCTTCATGGCCTTCCAGCCTGCGACAGAGAGATCCTTCATTCTGTGAAGAGGGGAGGAATGCAGAAGGAATATTCTGGCAAACCGTGTGATTGTTAAGTAGTTGGCATGTGAAACAACATGATTTTAAAAAACCAGTCATCAGAAATGCTTGTGGCCCGTGCTTAAAATGTTTTGCTGCAGTACCAGTGTGTTAGTAGCATTACCAGCACATAGACAAGTGCTCAGACCAGGCCTTTAAATGTTATCCTGCTATTTCTGATGGGGACAGAGAATATTCAATCACTTCATCTTCAGATATTTGCATGATTTCTCTTTCTGCTACTATCAGTGTGCTATAATCAATTTCTCTCATTTTAAGCATGTGGCCTACTTTATACTCTGCATTTTGTCTTTGCTATTTTAAAGGTGGCTTGTTTGAGAAAGACAGTAAATACTTCTTGTTCTTTAGGACCTAGGCTTTGTGCGTAGGAAGACAAAAATTCGCACAGTCTCTTCAAACCCAGATTTTTTATTAAAAAAAGAAAGCACCTGGGACTGATGGGTTCCAGAGTACTTGATCCGGGCTAGTTATGAAAGAGGTGGCCAGTATAATGGTGTTGCAAGTATCTACTGTCTCTTTTTTTCCAAAGTTCTGTCCTTTCACCTGTTATGTGCATGTTTTTTCCCTGTTACCTCTGCTTGCCTACTGCCGCATCAATGCTATTCAGGAGATTCAGGATGGACACAATGGCTACCCCTCTGACGCAGAAGTTGATCAGGTGGCAAGTTTTAATCACGCTTTGTTCCTTAAATGTGTAATATGTCATTGTGGGTGATGAACAGTTGAAAATTCTCATTTTTCTTGACCGTTGTCCTGTGACACCCTCCCCCCCCCCCCCGACTCCATCTTCGGTGGCAGGAAGCGCCTTGTGGTGACACTACCATTGCACGCACTTCCATTCAGGGGTGCTTTTTTATGCTGTGCATGAGGGCAGCGTGGAAAATGGAGCCTCTTTGCTCCAAAATGGAGATGATGAGGATGCCTTTTTCCACGACGCCTCCTCACCTTGCTTTCAAGCTTCCTCCACCTGGGACAGAAATTGTCATTGTTGCCATTGGAACAGAAAAGGATGCATAGACCTCTCTGAGCAACTATAAGGCTCTTCCCTGTACAGCTAGTGGTTATGTAGATAAATAAGATTTAAGTAAAGAGAATGGAAAAGTGAACAGCTGTTTCACTTATGTCCTAGATGATGCTCTGGCATGGAAGGTTTTTTAAAAACTAAAAACTAAATGAACAGGGAGAATGGTAGCTGGAGAATGCTCTAGAGTTATTGTGACTCATTCTGGCCTTTCATAGAGGCGACCATCCTCCAGTTTCTTGCGATGAGTAATTTTATTTTCCAGACTTACTGACACAGAAATTTGAATTCAGTTTTCTGGCAGCATCAACCCAGTAGGAGTTTGGATTGAGTTGTGCCCACAGCAACTTTGTTCTTAATCCTCAGATTCAAACTATGCTGTTAGTCTGCATTCCCTTATATAGGTAAGGAAAGTGAATTGCTGGCTATTGGGTAAAGTACAGGGTTCATTTAACAAAAAAAGAAGCTATAAAATTCTACGATGCAGCACAGCATTAAACACTGCTTATTTTTTAAAAACTCATTTGCCACACCACAATGTGCTTTAGAAGTCCATGCCCAAAGACTGTAGAGTTTGCAGTAGTGCCTAACTGTTCGCTTGCTTTTTGTATATCCTAATTGCAGTTGTTGTCCTCACCTCTGTGTAAACAGTTTGTTACTAATCCTTAATTTTTATGTCTGTTCCGTACTTCAGGGTGAACATGTGATTAACAAATGTCTCTGGATTACGCTTAGGCTACATTATGAGTAGACGTACTCTTAAACACGGTTAAGAAATCAGGGGCAGGATGCAACCTCTCCATATCTCCCCTTGGGAATTAATTTTGCCCTCCCATCCTGTGTCAGCTGAGCATTAGTTTTTTAGAAACAGTTTAGGTCTTTATCAGGGTTCTGCTTATCTAGTATTCTAAGCTATTTTCAGTTCCTGGCTGCGTGAAAATTCTGTTTGCTTGATCTTTGGCAGCTGATAATGAAAATATACATATACACATACATGCATACATGTGTACATACGTACACACATACACACACATATTTTTATATGTATATAAAGGGAGAGAGATAAAGAGAGAGATGTAGAGAGAGAGAGTTGAAGGAGGAGAAAATCTAGGTTCTGCATGCCTCATTCCTGATTTCTTTAATTGTGTTTAAGTATATATCCACATCTGCCAATAGCATTTTTTAAAAAAAGAGCCTATGTTTGGAGACATGAGAGCTGCAGATTGTTCCATTGCCGTAACCTCCTTGCAAAAGCACCTTGTACTTGATGTGAATGGACAGTGAACAGATGGGATATAAGATTTACTTCTGACTTTGGCTTTTTGCCAGGCATTGAGGGATGGCAATAAACTGGCCCAGATGGAAGAGGCCCCACTTTTTCCTGGCGAGTCTATCCAAGCAATTGGTAAGTGCAACATTGGGGTGACCACAGTAACATCACTGTTTATGGCTTACCTGATTTTGAGTAGAGATGTGCCACATTGAACTTAAGAACGTAAGAGGAGCCCTGCTGGATCAAACCACAGCCCATCTAGTCCAACACCCTGTGTCTTACAGTGGCCTACCAATTGCTTCTGTGCATCTCAAGCAGAAGATGAAGGGGGAAACCTTCACCTTTTCAAAACTCCTTGCAAATGGTCTTTGGGGGCACTTTGCCCATCTCCCCAACCTTTCTACTTGCCCTTGAACTGGTTCATTTTGTCTGTAGTTCATGGTGACCTCTGCATGGTTTGTGTGCGAACTGAACTGCCCTGTTGCTTGAAAATTCCAGTTCAGCGCAAACCTGGATTTAAGGGTATTTTGGTTCTGTCTGAACCAAACCACCAAATTTCAGTTTGTGCACATCTCTTATTTAAGGTATTTCAGAAGCAATATCCAGTTGTATGTTGGATGCTTTAGACCTTGTTTCAAACTGCATGTAAAAGGCAAGTGATACCGAGAAGATTTAATTAATTAGAACAAAAATCAGTCAGCTGTGAAGCTGATGTGTGAAGGACTGCCCTTACGTAACCTTTTCCATGAAGCTCCAGGCCCTTTCATTTCCCATAGTTTTAATACATGTTACATTGCTACAGACAGAAATTGGATCATCAGTTTTGAAAGCAAATATTTGGCGACATCATGGTTACTTCTACTTTTTTTAAAAAAGAAAAAGATAATTCTCCAAGTAAATTCTTTCTGACGCTTGACCTAAAAGCAACTTTCTCAAACAAGAGAATCTAAACTTTAGGTCCTTGCTCATCGTCTGCTCACTAGATCAAGGCTGCTTAGCTTGAATACCTGACAGATGCTCCTCAACTCCAGTTCCCAGCATTCCATGTGGCTCTATTTGAGGGCTGCAAGTTGAGTGGCCCTCATATAGAGGGGCAGGATATGGACACCTCTGTTTCAAAAGGACACATTCTGCTGTTTCCCACCCTGTTCCAACATGTTGTCCTGTGCACAGTTCAAACTGTGAAGCATTTTCTCTTTATAAATGTGTTCAGATTCCGTGCTAATGGTGATTTGATATGTTCTCCAGAATGAACTTTACTTTTCTCCAAAGGTTTTGCATCAGGGCTCCACAGGAAAGTTATAGGGTGTTTTTCCTCTAGCACTAAGTACCCATTAAGTAGCTATTAAGGACCCATTTGGCTCAGAGCAGGAAGACCCCATTTCCACTACAGTCCCCATTAGAGCCACCTTAGTTTCCACCAGTTCTAGGGAAATCTGGATCATATGGGTCCTTCAGGACCTATAATCCGGATTTCGTGTAGACCCCATTAAACGGGACTACAATGGGGTCTTCAGTCATCAAATCCGGATTATACAGAGCCTGTTTCCACCACTTTTGGGCAATAGGGTCTAGGGGAGGCTCTTGGGGGGGGGAGGGGCATCCGTGGGGGTGGGGGTGCCCCAAGACTCAAAACTTCGAAGCCTGTGCACATTTTCCAAAGTCCCTCCGAAGCTGGCTTCAAAGATTAGCACAGACTCTGAAGACGATCCCATGTGAGAGCAATGCCTTTGTCAAAGGCTCCAAAGAGTCTTTGAAGTTTGCAGCAGATTGCTCCGGAGATTCTCCGGAGCTGCTCCAGAGGATCTTCAAAGAATCTCCGGAGCATCTACAGAGATTGAACCCTCTGTCCCCCAAAACACCTGGGGTGACAGACAGACCCCATGTGGGTAGATCTGGATTTACCACATGGGTGCTCCGGCATTTCCACAGCAGGCAGGCTAGCACTCATTGCTATTTGGTGCTGGACCACCCATGGAAACACATTGGGTACTTTCCTTAATCCGAATCTAGTAGATTTGGATTAAGGGAAGTACCCGTTCCTTAAATCCAGATTATCTTAGATCCGGATTAAAGGAGGTCAGTGGAAAAACACCCATAGGCAAGGAAGTTAGCTGGCTGATGGGTTATAATTCCATCTGATGTGGGCCCACTGGTTTTGCTTCCACTCTTCGGCTCTCCTTCCAATAGCATCTTCCTGCCCAGCAAGTGATACTACAGAAGTGAATAGGAAAAGGAACTATTTTGTCTAGGGCTGTCAGGAAGTTGCAAATTACAGTCAGACCCCTATATCCACTGACTCAGTAACCACGGTTACCAGATCAGCTCCGCCACCCTACATGGACACCATAACTGGAAGGCCTGTTTTGACCTCCAGAAGGCCTATTTCAGCTTTTGTACAGCATTGGAACAGGCATGTGACGCCACCGGAGCCCGTCCCAAAATGTAAGGGAGCACATGGGAGGCAGGTCGGAGGCATCTGGTGGCAGTGCACACCTATTCCAACACTCTACGGAGGCGAAATAGGCCTTCCGGAGGCCAGAAAAGCAATTCCGGTTCTGGGGTTGCATGACTCCAGTACCAGAAGGCCTGTTTGCGATTATCCATGGTTTCAGGTAACCACGGTAGGAGCCAGAACATATCCCCAGCGGATACGGGTGTACGACTGTACTAGCTTAGAAGAAGGATAGTTTGAAAAAACACCTTTCTACTGAATAGGAGAGATGAAGCAGTAGGTATTGTCTCCGTTCCCTGTGTTTTCTGTGCCAAGAAACTTATAAATATAGCAAATAATACTAAGACTTTATTAAGATTCTATTATTTATATTTCTTTCCCACCCTATATCTGAAGGTCTGAGGTGGCGCACAATAAAATTGCTATAAAACAGATAAAATAAAAATAGCCAAAGCAATTCCCTTGTTTGCCTGGGGAGGGGATGCTGTTCCCCCAGGCAAAGGCCAGATATCCTTGTCCAAAGGAAGCTAAATTTCTGCCGTGGTACCCACGGGCCTTGCATTATCAGAGAGCCTTACAACAGATTTAGCCACAGTGCCTTGAATCCAAATGGCTTCTTCTTTCTCGCTTGCAGGATTGTTTTTACTGTGAAACGAAATTGTTAGATCATATTTAATTCAGAACGTGCTGTCTCGAATCTGCATTTGTGCTGTGAATTGCTTGTTTCATCCCTGGGAGTGCCCTGAAAATAGAAATCCTTTATTAAATAGGCCGCAACAGCAAGAAAGGCAGATTGGAAATCTGCTCATTTGCCTGCAAAGTGAGCCCTTCCTTGTGACTAATGCGTGGAGCTTTGGGAGCTGCTACAAAATGCCGTCGTCATGATGGGAAGGAGCGGCGTGAGCAAGCAGCAGAACGGTGCCTTTGCCACCCTTCAGTTCTGCTTACAAATGAATGAGATTTTGGCTGGGATAGTTCCGTTAAATGGCCTATTTGATACAAAAAGCTCATTACTTTGAGTGCTTTGGAGCATCACCATTGGCTGTCATTGGGTGTCTCTTACAAGTCTGTTGCTGTGTCCGCACTCACAGCGGTTGGAGCATTCTAACTGTCTTGGGAAAAGGCCGTCTGCAGTTGAACCGCCTGTTCTGGGACAGGCCACGTGCTGCGTGGCACCTGAAGCCGACTACCATCCCCTGCAACTCTGGGTTCCTTTGTCCTCTGCTGCTGTCTCTCCCTGCCTCACCTTGCTGCTCCAAAGTTCTTGCGAACCTTGGAACCTGCTCTGAGGTCTCCATTGGCCAGCGATTAATGCTGCTGGGCTCAGAGGCCCAGGGCATCAACAAGAACACTACATAGCTTTGTTTGTACGGCCACCAGATTTTGGGCTCAACTGGGTCCCAGCCCTTAAATATCTGAGGGGTATTTTCCAGTCACCAGGAAGTGGATGCTTCACAGGTGTTTATGTTACAAAAATCCTTACTTTGAAGTCATGTGCTAGGGCAATTTCTAAAACTGCTTTAAATCCTACATGTGATGCCAATCTCCAAAAGCTGAAAGTTCCTTGCACGAATTACCAGTATATGTGCACCCCTATGTACATAGGTAATAGTGTAATCTTGTGAGCTGAATATTGGCACTAATAAAACACCTTGGTTTTTTTTAGCTAAAGATGTCATGTACATCTGTCCATTTATTGGAGCCATCAGTGGTACACTGACAGTGACTGACTTCAAAATGTATTTCAAGAATGTTGAGAGGGTGAGTCCTTTTTACTTACTGCATGTCATGCAGGGACAGGGACATACAAGAGGGCCTTTTCTTTGGTGGCCCCTTGGCTTTGGAACAGCCTCCCTCTGGAGCTTCACTAGGCGTCTACATTATATGGTTTTGGCACTTGGTTAAAACTTGACACAGGTCTTCGATGTTTAACATCTTCTGAGTGCTGCTTTACTGGAAGGGGAGGAAGGGTTATATTTTAATAAGGTTTTAATATTTACTCTCTCTCTCTCTCTCTCTCTCCTGGAACGTTGTTCCAGGAGGTTAGTGTTATATATATGTTTCTATTGTGACCTGCCCTGGACCTTCTGATGAAGGCCAGGAGATAAATTCTTAACAAACAAACAAAATATTTCAGATACAGCTTTTCTCTAGTGTCTTTCCCCCCAGAAGCTGACCCATGCATGTAAAATGATTATAAAGTTCCATAGCAGCTTTATGTGTCCCAGTGTAATTGTATAATTTAATCTTGTACATTTATTTATTTATTTATTTATTTATTTATTTATTTATTTATTTATTTATTTATTTATTTATTTATTTATTTTTCTATCCCGCCCTATACCCAAAGGTCTCAGGGCGGGTTACAATATTATATTAATCTTAGACAGGTCCCTGCCCTCAGGCTTACAATCTAAAGAGACAAGATACAAAAGGAAAATGGTATGGGAGGGAACAGGGGAATATAGCACTGCATATATTCTCACAGCTACAATAAACAAATGCAGTATTTACTTTTTCTCTCCCTCCCCCCCCCCCCCCAATTCCAGGATCCACATTTTGTTCTTGATGTTCCCCTGGGTGTCATAAGCAGGGTGGAAAAAATTGGAGTTCAGAGCCATGGAGACAACTGTTGCGGTATAGAAATTGTTTGCAAGGTATTATTTTGATCTTGCGCAAGGGTGCCGGTGCTCAGGCTGCTGCCGTGTTTTGGTACATGAGAATCTGTGTGTTGATTTTTCCTTAAGACTGAGCTTTTGTCATGCTGGATTCTAACTAAAGTGTGCAAATATCTTTGGAAGAAACTTGGGGAAAGGAGAAACATGTTGTGTGAGGGACCGCAGGTTTGATTTACCATGCATATATTATCTATAGCATATTTTTTCTCCAGCAAATTAGTAAGTAATGAATGTGTAAGGTTAACCTATTTCTGCAATTGCACTGACCTTTTCTATTCTGCTACAGAGAGGAGTTTACTTCCCGAAGGGGTGGTGACAGCGACCAGCTTGGATAGCTATAAGAAAGGGTTATTCATCCAGGATAGGTGTATCAATGGGTATTAGAATGTATGCCTGGACCTGCCTCCAGGTTGGAGAGACAGGCAGGAGCCCTCTGAAGGCTATTTACATAGAATCGAGAGCAGGCAAAGGTTTTGCCTTCGTCTTCTGCTTGAAATGTCCAGAAGCAATTGGTGGGTTCCTTATGTGAGATGGGATGCTGGACTAGATGTTCTTTTGAGCATCCCAGTTCTGGGACAGATTGCTTCTGGCCCAAAACAAGGCCATGCGTGTTGAACAGCCTGTTCTGCGGGAGCCCACACACTGGCTACAAAGCTCACACCAGCTTTGGAGCCAGGGTGTGGGTCCAAATTCTCTGAAGGCGAAAATGAAAGTTTCTGACTTTCAGAGATCACAGTAGTGTGTGTGTGTGTGTGTGTGTGTGCATCTTGGTGGCACTGTGGAGGTGTGCTGTCCTCACCACCCCTTATTATGGTGGTAGACTGGATCATGACCTTCGTTTTGGGCAGAGAGTCCTAGGAGAGGCAGAGATAGCCTTGAACTGAACCAGCGTGTGGAAGTGAGGCCCTTAGATTCCTTATTCGACATTAATGGCAAGTGCAAAAAGGCCTCTACTTAATATTTGTGGAAATACAGACCTTCAGAATCCACAGCAGCTGAAGTATAAAAAAGGGTTTTACTCTCCACATAAAAACTGGTAAAGATATACAAGAACTCAGGGCAAGTAACCAGTAGTAATACATTTCATTCAGCATCTCAACTCTGAAGGTGTTTTTTTTACAGGATATGAGAAATCTGCGTCTTGCCTATAAACAGGAAGAACATAGGCTGGAGATTTTTCAAAACCTTATTACAAGAGCATTTCCTCTTTCACACGGGCTGGTAAGTATTTTTTTAAAAATGCACAAGGTTTATGTCCATATGATTTATTCCTCTTTCAAATTTGTGAGAAAGAAGGTGACAAGTAGCTAGATTTTGTTGATTGATTTGCTGTGTAGGAAAGATTTTGTTGAAAGGAATGAAAAGTGAGCGTTATTTGGGATGAATTTCTATTGAATTGGTTTCTGCCGGAAAATAGTGTTTAGAAGTGAAAAGAAACAATGGATGGATGGAAATTATCCATTTTATTGTTATGCTGCCTTGATAGGTTACCAAGCCTACCGCTTAAATCTAGGAAAATATATGCTCTGAGCTCTGTAGAAATTGAAGAGGAAATAAAGCAGTTAAAAAGCAGTATTGTGTGTTTTTGTTTCACTGTATTCAGCCATTCTTCGCATTCAGCTATAAAGAGAAATTTCCTACAAATGGATGGAAGGTTTATGACCCAGTGGCAGAGTACAAGAGGCAGGTGGGTAAAGTGAATATTTACATTTTTAGCTATTGGATTTGCCTGTTGTTTTATACAGTTATCCGCATGCATATTAGCAGGCCTAAAAACTGTGTGCAAGTGTACCTAGAAGAATTGATGTTCTGAAGGCAAAGGGTGTTCACACCCAATATTGATTTGATTTAGATCTCTCTTTGGTCATTCTCTTTGTATTTTGTTAATTGGCAAAAATAAACTATTAACCTATTTTTGCAGCATTTTTTCCACACCTGCCTAAAACTTTTACAGCTTACTATATGTAGTTACAGGTAGAACATCAAAGGGTGATTTAATGTAAAATTGAATGTCTTGCCCTATATAAAGAGCAAAAATGACAAGACTGTACAGTTTGGAGGGAAACTATAGAATCCCATATATGAAACACAGTTTCTATTTAAAACTTCCTTCTGTTTTATCTTCAGGGTTTGCCCAACGAGAGCTGGAAAATATCCAAGATCAACAGCACGTATGACTTTTGTGACACATATCCTGCCATCCTTGTTGTGCCAACCAGTGTGAAAGACGATGACCTCTCCAGAGTGGCAGCTTTTCGGGCCAAAGGCAGAGTTCCAGTAAGCGAAGCCCTAGAGTTTAAAATCCTGAACCCTTAGTGTATGAGTTCATAATGTAACTTGACGCCTGGAAGCTCCTGCTTACGCTCAGCTTTTGGGAGGAGAGGACATTCTCCTTTTCTTACTCATCTAAAATAGTACTGATTTTTCTCATTGCTCAGTGATACAGTGGGGTCTTTTGTCAGGTAGGAGAGCCATGTGAATACTGGTGAAACCTGAAGCACCAACTGCCAGTTATTATGTGGGTCGCCAGACCACACATCCTACCAAACTGGGGCAAACTGGAGGAATATTGTACTGATTTTGTTCTAGTATCATAGTCTCAAATATCGGATAACCATGGACCTGTTGTTTCTAAGAAAGAGAATATTTGAGGTCAGGAGCAGAACAGGCAGATTAGATTGCAGATCTACTCATGGAAGGATGGCTGTTTTGCTTTAAGACAGTTTTTTAAAAATAGAGATTGAAACATGGGAATTCCACTCATTTGGAGGCCACTGAGGCCGAATTCGCATTTAGGTCTCTGGTATGCAATTAGGAGAGCTCTGGTACTGCTCTTTTCCACTGACCTCTCTTAATCCATATCTAAGATGATCTGGATCTAGGGAATGGGTCCTTCAACTAATCCAGATCCTAGTACATCAGATTAAGGGAGGTACCTGATCCATCCCCACAGGCAGTGCAGCACCCAATAGCAATGGGTGCTAGCCTGCACACAGTGGAAATTCCGGAGCACCCGTGTGGCGAATCTGGATCGACACACATGGGGCCCGGCTGTCACCCCAGGTGTTTTGGGGGACAGGGATTCAATCTCTGTAGACGCTCCGGAGATTCTTCAAAGATTCTCTGGAGCGGCTCTGGAGAATCTCCAGAGCTTTGTCGTAAGCTCCGGAGATTTTCTGGAGCGATCTGCCGCAAACTTCGAAGATTCTCCGGAGCCTTTGACAAAGGTCCGGAGGATTGGCATTGCTCTCACGTGAGGTCCACTTCAGAGCCTGTGCTATTTTTCAGAGCTGGCTCTGGAGCCAGCTTCAGAGATTGTGCACAGGCTTTGGAGCTTTGAGTTTCGCCCCCCCCCCCCATGGAGGTGCCCCCCGAGCCCCCCTGGACCCCATTGCTTGATTGCAGTGGAAACGCGCTCTGTATAATCTGGATTTGATGCCTGAAGACCCCATTGGGATCTACAGGAAATCCAGATTATAGGTCCTGAAGAATCCATTCAATCCGGATTTCCTTAGAACTAGTGGAAGCAAATGTGGCTATAATGGGGTCTGCAGTGGAAATGGGGTCTTCCTGCTCTGAGCCTAATGGGTCTTTAATGGGTCCCTAATGGGTACTTAATGGGTACTTAGTGCTAGTGGAAACCCCCCCATAGTACAGAATATCTGTACCAGAGCTGTCCTAATTGTATACCAGAGGCCTAAGTGTGAATAGGCCTTGGGTTGGGGAAGACTTGCTTTGCAGCAAATATTGTATCTTCATAAAATTAACAGTTCATACACCCACTCCCGCCCTCTGTTTTGGGTATTCCATTTGAGTGTGCCTGTCAGTCCTCACCTTTCTGCAATAAAATACCAATATACCTTTTCCTGGGTGAATCTCAATGCATTTTGTTCTCAGGTATTGAAGGGGAAATGCTCTGGGGTCCCTTCTCCTTACAAGGTCTCTTGGTATAGGTTCTAGGAGTTAGAATCTGTGGAGCCTGACCTCCCTTACTTTCACCAGAGAGAGAGAGGCAGTTCCAAAGGTGAGGAGTTTCTGCGCTTGCTTTCCCATCTGTTGGACAAAAAGGGTGCATTAGAGACTAATGTGCACTAGCATTCGAAATTAAGGAACACCAGTACAGGGTAGCCTAGCCCTAGCACAACCAGAGACTTAGCTGTGTCCAGTCATGCATCTGCTCCTCTGCAGGGTGCCGCCATTTTGGTCATGACACCCTGCCTGACTGTTCATGCACTGGTGCCATCGTCACAGCAACCGTGACACTGCGCACATGCAGTCACAGAAATAGTACATATGGCTGATGCGTTGTTGCTACGGGTAAGCTTTCAGTTGTGTTAGGTAAGGGTTAGTATGCTTGTGGGGCACAATTTCTTGCACCACAGATAGTCTGGGCAGACAGTGCCCCCTGCAAGTGCAGATGCACCTGACCAGATGTTGACTCATTGCAAACTATGGGCCCAAGCGGAGAAATGCCTGTGGTTTGATCAGTGGCTGGGCTGTTTTTGCAATTGTCTTTAAAATTGGGAAGCTACTTGTAAACTACCAAGGAATTATTATAGGCTAGAATCACCTGGGGATTTCTTCTCCCGCTGTTCCCCGGTCCAATGTCGCCCTGTTACCTGACGGTTGATAAAACGCTCTCCTTTTATTCTCATTTGTGTCTGTGGACTGTAGTCATAAATCAACCCCTTGGCTGATAACCTCATGAAAAGACCAGAGAGAGAAGAATTTTTCTGAACCTGCTGAAGACCCACTTTTAACTTTTCCAGGGCTTCGCTTCTAGTTCTCCTTGCTATCTGTCCGTTTGTTTTCATCCCTTTCTTTAGGTTCTGTCCTGGATCCATCCTGAAAGCCAGGCTACTGTCACCCGTTGCAGTCAACCCCTTGTGGGCCCAAACGACAAACGATGTAAAGAGGATGAGAAGTACTTGCAGACCATCATGGATGCCAATGCTCAGTCCCACAAGCTTTTCATCTTTGATGCCAGGCAGAGCAGTGTTGCAGATACAAACAAGGTAGGATTAACAGAGGGGGCTTGGGGAAGGGTTTACAATAGACTAGAATGCTTGACTGCTTGAAATAGGTGCATTTGACTTGAAGGTGTAGAAACTGTGAGGCTGCGTCCCCCTGCTGGCTGTTTGGCACTCTTTGGGCGCTGTTTGGGCACACATGGGCCAGGCACGCATCTCGGGTGGCCCCATGACATTCCCGGCAATGCGGGACAGGTATGGGTTGGGTGCGGATGGGGGTGTCCCCATGAGAACTGTGCTGAACCCTGGTACGGGGGAGCAGCACCCCCTTCTCTTCGCCCCCTCTCTCTTCATTGGAAGCCGGATTGACGTCAGCCCACGCCTGTGCCGCATTCCTCCTCCCTTAGTGGCGCTGACAGCCAGGATTGGGGTGGGAGGCACGGAAACAAGTTAAAATAAAGCTTCATTTATACTAATAAATTTTTTAAAAAAAATTAAACGCCAAAAGCCTCTACGAGGTTTATCGGCAGTAGGTGCTTGAGCAGTTTTGCGCACCTCCGCTCCACCAGGAACTGTGAGAATGTCCGTCAACTTTAAAAGGCAGAAAATCAAGCCTTTATTTATGATCGCCTTGCTGATCGGGGAAACGGGGTTTGCAAATGGAACAGAAATCAAGCCATTATGCAGCCTGCCTTACCATTCTTGAATGGGGTTGGAATTACCTCCGTGGAAATGGCAGAAAATTTAAAAACGAAGCTGTTCTCCAGCCTGCCTTTGCGATCGGCATTTTAAAACGTCAGTGGCTGCAATCTTCAGTGGACAGGGAAGGGGCAGTGCGCACACCCCACCTCCCAATGACGTGGGCGCCAATCTCCTCCCCGTTAGCCCGCAATTGCCCCCTCCCCCCCAAACCGTGCTGAGACTTCTTTTTTCAGGTATCAAATTTGGCACCTTTCTGGCACTGTTTGGGGGGATTTGGTATGCTTTTCGCGGACCAAATGCAAAACACATGGGCACGAATCTAGCCGATCCTTCTTTCGGAACCATACCAAAATTGCATGGGGACTCGGCCTGAGTGTGTAAAGCTGTTTGAGATAACATTCCAAGTAGTTTTGCAGAATCCTTGTCTGATGTTAATCACTTTTTCTTACCTCCCTGTATACTACTATCGTCTACAGTATTAGGAGGTAGTTGTGTATGTGTTCATGCTTATGTATGTGCTTGCATGCATAGCAGCCAAAGGTGCGTCGTACACCAAGCCTGCTTAAAAGCATTTACAAAGGATCACAGGCATCTTGCGCTAGGACAGAATTTCATGAATGCAAAGTCATTCTTGGTTCTTTGTGCCACCCAAATAATGCCCTCTAAAGATTCCTTTCCTATTTTAAAGCTGTTTTAAATGGGTTGCATTTCTAGGCCAAAGGTGGCGGGTATGAATGTGAAAGTGCCTATCCCAATGTGGAGTTGGTCTTCTTGGAGATCCCCAACATCCATGTGATGAGAGAATCACTGCGCAAGCTGAAGGAGGTCATTTACCCGACGATTGATGAGTCTCACTGGTTGTCCAATGTGGAAAATACTCACTGGTTGGAGTACATACGGGTACGTGGTGTGATGTCTGTTTAGAAATGTTATAATTAATTGGAGTTTCTGTCTTGGATTTGTTGTCATGCTGCCTTTCCAAGCTAATCTGAAGCGGAAATACTGTTTAGAACCTGAGCTCTTTAGCATCTATAGGTTAGCACTTCACATTTCACTAGAAACAAAAACTTGTTTATTTCTATTTTGGCTTATTTATCATACTTGTAACTTGCCTTTTCATTACATAACTTTTCACGCTGGCTTTATGAACAGTTTCATCAGGGATGGTTTCCTTTTCTTTTTGAAGATCTTTTGCCTAGAGCAGAGAAATGGATTTCTTTCCTTACTCCTAACTACTGTATATATTTTGGTGGTTTGATCTTAGCAATAGGACAACACACAACCCTCCCTAGAAGAACCCGCCCCCTCCACATGAAGTTGATGGGGCAGTCTGGGTAGTATTCAGCAAATCAGCTGTATCCTGCCCTGCTGTTAGCCAGTTTAATGAAAGAAACTTCACAGGAAGTTTCACAAATGCCTGAGCTGATGACTTGCCAAAAGCAATCTGTTGAATTCACAACAGGGATGAAACCAAGTTCAGATAATATTTTTTTATTTGCCTGCTCTAGTTCTTGCATTTTGTTAGCAGTTAATGCTCTCTCTTTGGGACAGTGGCCTTCTTTCCTTGCAACACTCATTGCAACTGCCTAAACAAACCTCTGCCTGGAATTTGCTCTCTTTCTGGCCAACAGCCAACCATCAGAAGCATCTAATTTGTAAACTCTGATGACCTTTGTGGTCTGTAAGCTCTCTGTGGATATAAACATATTTGTCATGGGCCCTGTGACAAAAAGGGGCTCTTAGCTCAGCATTAGGAATGGTTGTAGCTCATGGTAGAGCAAGCCACCAGTTCAGTTTCCAGCTTCTCCCCCAGAGTAGGCAGTGGCAAACCACTTCAGTTTCTCTGCCAAGAAAACTGCATAAAGGTGTCCCTGGAGTTCAGTGGTAGAACAAACTGCCTGGGAAGAAGAGGGTTGCCAGTTTGATTCCCAGCCTCTCCCCACAAGTGGGCAACGGCCCAGCCTCTTGTAACCTATGTTGTCCTAGTGAAGTGTTACAGCTTAAGAGTCTTTCTTCATTCTAAAGATGCTTCTGGCTGGTGCCGTGAGGATTGCTGACAAAATTGAATCCGGAAAGACCTCAGTAGTGGTGCACTGCAGTGATGGGTGGGATCGTACAGCTCAGCTAACCTCTTTGGCCATGCTAATGCTGGACAGCTACTACAGGACCATCAAGGGCTTCGAAGTCCTCTTGGAGAAGGAGTGGATGAGTTTTGGGCATCGATTTGCAATGGTGAGTTTGGAAAGGCCAGAGAAGTCCAAGATTCCATGAAGCTTCTCTCGTTGTGTCTTTTTGGTTTGTGCTTCTTTCAGTCTATAATATTTTGTATTTAATTAATGAGGGAGGGGGACTTAGGGTCTTTTTGTACTTGCCTCTGCTCTGAAATGCAAAGGAGTCCAGAGACCTCCCATCCTCTTTCTCGTGTGGTATAAGGGGCACCTTGCCGCCTTGAAGGTACGCTCTGTCTGTCTTGGATGAAGCAAAGACTGGACTAGTTGGCCCAGGATGGAAGCCTAATCAAGATTATTGATATACCTGTTTTAGAAAGTCTAGTGGTTCTTAAATTGGAACGCAGAGTGTTGCAAAAGGCGCATGCCTCCATGTTCCATTTTACCAAGGGACCCATTTCAACGGTGCAACAAAGCGCACTGCTGAAATGGGTCCCCTGGGGACTCCGAGGTCAGGAACCTTCATTCCAGGCCCTGGAAGCTTGTGAAGGTCGGTTCCAAAGCTTGGTAGAACTTCAGGGTCAGCCTGGGACCTGTCCTAGAACGGCCACCCAAATGCAGATGGCCTTGTTCCTGGATACATGAGCACTTCAGCTGGTCGGGTCTCACTGGAGCATTTCATGGCAGGTAAGTGTGAAAGAGGCTCTTAGTTTCTCTAATGCAGTCTTCAATTACAATTTTAAAAAGTTATTTAAAATAAATATATTTGTCAGAAAAGGAACTTGAGCTCACAAGTTTTTTCTTCTTTGTCCAGCGTGTCGGTCATGGGGACGACGACCACGCGGATGCTGACAGGTCGCCTATTTTCCTTCAGTTCATAGATTGTGTTTGGCAAATGACGAAACAGGTGAGAGCACATTTGTAATTGCTTTTTCAGTTTCTCTGATAAATGCAAAACGCACACCTGTGGCAATGAGGGCCTGGTTGGCCAAGTCCCAAGACTCTCCCAGAACATATCTGTGCAGACCAGACTTTGCTTGCAGGCCATAACAAACTAGCCGTTGGCTCTTGAGTCCAGGAAGTGGAAACACATCTGGTTCTCACTGAGGCTGCTCCAGATTAACAAAATATCATTATTATAGCTGTGGTCACACTGAAGGTTTAATCCAGCTTCAGGCCACTTTCAGAGTGAGAGAATACATCAGCAGTGTTAAATAACTCAGGAAATTCACCTTTGAGATATATATGTATTTCCCGCCCTATACTTGTAGGTCTCAGGGCAGGTAACAAGTTTTAAAACAACAGATTACAAGCAATATATATTAAAAACAATATTGATTAAAAAAACTCTTAAGAAATCCAGCATATTTAAAAGCTTATATTAAATATTAAAATACTAATATCTAAGGTGGGGGGAAAATATAGTCACATTAGCCAAAGGCTAGGGCAAAGATAATGTGGAAAGAAAATTATTGGTCACTTTGTTGGTGCATTCTCTCACTCTGAAGGTGGACTGAAGCTGGATTAAACCTTAGCTGTGACCACAGTCTACAACATTGCAAATCCCAGAGGCATAGTTCTCTGTTTAACAGCTAATACAGATCACCCAATGGCAGCCCCAGCTTCATATATCATTTCAAACGGTTTCCCTTAGTCTCCCTCACGCCAAGTGTGATTTTCAGGCTGCAATACCCTTAAAGCATTCCCAAGTGTTAATTCTGGAAGGAGATGTATCTCTCCTAGATGTTATCCTTGGGGAACAGGTGACTGATGGCTCTGCAGAGGTAAGCCAGCTGCAGCCCCTGTGAAAGTAGTCAGTTGTCGGGATGTTGCAAGTCATGTAACATCAAAAGTCTGGCCATCCCAGAAGTCATGCAGAAACCTCCAGAGATAACCTCCCAGCATCTTCACAACTAGAGTTGTGGCAGCCCCTGATAGGCAGTGCTGTGGCTAGTTTATTGCTTTCACTAAAGGCTCAGGTAAGCTGACTGAGAACATCTAATCCTGCCCTTTGGAGGTCTCAGGAGGTGGGTGTGGGTCATTTCAGTAAATAGTGTGCCTTGGAGCGCCACTTAGGGGTCTGGTGTGCAATTAGGTCAGTTCTGGTGCAGACCATCTGTACCAGAGGTGTTCTAATTGCATGCCAGAGCCCAGAGTGCCAATACAGTATGTCCCTGCTCTCCATCCCATGCAAACAGAGTGTACTAGGAGGAGGTGGGCTCTCCCTTATCCCTCCCTAGCATGCTTAAGGGAGGCCCCCAGACCCCACTTAAGGGAGGCCCCCAGGCCCCCAGGCCCTAATACTAGATGTGGTGGTGGTGGTGGTGTTTAAAAAATCCTTTTGAAGGGTTGTAATAGAAGTAATTCCTGGGAAATGAAAGGTATCTCCCATTCTCTGCTTATTGTGGTAGTGCCCATCTTACTGGTACTATATACCTGAGGGGGGAGAAAGTAATAAACGGGAAAACGGGGAAAACACAATAAACAAGCAAACATTTAGACTTGGTCTCATAGTAAAACCGACTTGCCCCTTTCCAGGCAATTTCAAGAACAGAACCTCACATGGAACAACACACCAAAGCCTTGTTCCAACTGGCCTGGCAGGAAGTTCCCAGACAGCAAAGTCCCATCCTGGAGGTTCTCTAGTGTAGGCAAACATGGCAGACACGCCTCCAAAGCAAACCGTTTCCCAGACGTTGTGCAGAAATGTGGTGTGTGTGTGGGGGGGGGTTTACGCAAATTGTGCCTAATGGAAAAGAGTGCACTGACTCTTCTGCAGTCTCCAGGATCCACAAAAGAGAAATCAGAAGTTCTCAGAAGCTCTTGCCTCAACTCAAAAGGATTTTGTCCAGGGCTGTCTAGAGCCACCCTTTTATCCTCTACAGTTAAATTATTGTTTAATTTGGATTTTTGTAAACTCGCTCCCTGCTTCGTACATTGGCCAATTTTGTGTGTAACGGGGGGTGTTCGTGTGAAAGACTGCTTCCCCACTAACCCAGCTCCCCCCACAAAAAAAGTAACAAAATTCTTTGTTGCTTTAGTTTCCAGCAGCATTTGAATTCAATGAACTGTTTTTGATCACCATTTTGGATCATCTTTATAGCTGTCTCTTCGGCACCTTTTTATACAACTCTGAACATCAACGAGTTAAAGAGGTAAATTGGCTGTGTAATGGCTTTATGGGAGACAAAAGGGCTGTTTTTTCCTGTTCTGTAGAGCTGAAAATGCCACGTACAATTGAATTTTCATATTTCTCTTGATGTGCAAAATAGATACTCTAAACACCCTGCATTTCCTCTCTCTCCCTTCCAGGACAGATGGTAATGTTTGATCATCTGTTTCTTGGAAGGGGGCATGGGTCCTAGGATCGTTCACAGGAGAAAGGCTAGAAAAGGGCTCTTTCCTCGGTGGTGTGTGTGTGTGTTAAAGAGTTGTCAGCAGTCCTTCAGAGTATAGTCACAGTACATATGTTTAGTACAGAATTGTCGTTTATATGTTCAGCTGGAGGAATTTAGGAGATCCCATTTAACATGTTGAGTCATGAGAGCAGCATAAATTACCCTTGCAGGTCTCTCCTCTTCATCCCAAGAAGGAAATGTTTTTTACAGGCAGCACCTTTATGCACATTCCTTTGGAACATGCAGGGAGGACTTAAGTGAGGGATCTAGCTTAGCAAATTGCATGATTGCGCCACGAGATGGTGCTGAATTATGCATTCTCAATCAGTGTGTGCATACCAGACAGTTACCTCATGAATGGGTAATCTAATGCGGGGCCCCTCCCCCATACACTCTTTCTCTCTCTCTTTTTTTTTTTAAATGCAGTTTAAAAAGACAACTGTAGTGGAAACAGATGCTTTATAGCACTGGCGGAATATAAAATTACAAGATGAAGCTGATAGGAATTCAGATTCCCTGGCCTTGATTTAATCATGGCTTTATCATAGTGTTTCTCTTTGGTCATAGAATGTAAAAGCGGCTGGGAGTAAAGCTAAATATGGATATTTAATTAAAACCACATTGTTTAAATAGCTGTATGCAAACTGTACAAAAAGAGATTTTATCCCTTCACTAAAATACTGCACTGTTGATTCCGCATTATGGCAAGTGTCTACGCTAGCACCTGTGTAATTTTATTTTGTTACTTTTCAGAAAGGAAAACATGTCTTTTTTAAAATAAAAAAGATGGTCACTAGGAACTAGTTTGTATCATTTGCAGTGTCTCAGAATTGTTACAAACACAATACATGGTTTCCCAAATTAAAACCTTTGCAGTAGATCCAGATGTTTTACACTGAAATAGAGACTTTCTGCTTCTTGAATATTGTCGAGGCGTCCACACTTCCCTGAAAAGGCTTTGTCCATTTTTAGCCATTTCCCCTTGCTGACAGCTTCAGGGACTCAACACAGCATTCAGCACTGTGTGTCTGCATGTCCCTAGTCCAGTGGATGATGGACCCAGGAAGGGTCTCTGGAGTCTTTCACAGCGTGCAAGATGGTGGCAAAAGTATTCAGGGATTTTTCAGCCAACTGTTCATTTAAAAAAATAAGAAGCCTGGAAATTGAGGTGCCCTGGCATCTTTGTTTGCAGATTCTACTTGACAAAGTAACATTCTTGTCTTTCAGGAAGTAAGTACAAGGACAGTCTCTTTATGGTCCTATATTAATAGCCAGCTTGATGAATTCAGCAACCCTTTCTATGTAAATTATGAGAACCATGTCCTGTATCCAGTTGCCAGTCTAAGCCATTTGGAATTGTGGGTAAACTACTATGTACGGTGGAATCCACGAATGAGACCACAGGTATGGTTTTATTTCTATGCAAAATAAGTGTGTGTGGTTTTTATTTTTTTTCCTTTAAGTTTTCCTTTTCTAGTGCTTTCATTTCTGGACAGTGCACCATGCTTTGATGTAAGTTTCTGATGGCTGCTAAAAAGGGCCCTGTGGGAAAGCTGTAAAATTCTAACTGGCTAACAGTAGCTGGTCTGTTTTTTTTATTGCATTTGTCTCCCACCTTGGTGGCCAATGTCTGGTTGGTTGCATGGGTTTCCCTTTTTTTTAGGGGCTCTGTGTGTTGCCCTTGAGCTGAAAATGCCAGAATCCGATATTGGGGATAGTGTGATGTTCAGTCCACTATTGCACTCATGAGAGGAGGGGATTTTGGAAGGTTTCTTAAGCTATTGGCTCCTGCTTCGCCTTGCCGCAGCTGATGGTGGACTTTCCTCTCACCTTCAGTCCTGAAGAAACAGCGGCCTTAGCGGCTGTGCTTTGGAATATAGACTTGCAGAATGTCCTGATGGAAGTCACTGGGATAGGGTCCCTCCAAGATTGCTAAGGATAGGTGTCAGAGCCGCTCCTTCCTTCTTATGTAGTCTTTGCAGGTGCTGTATTTTAAAGCTTGAAGGAATTTGGGGGCGTGAAAGCTGCATAATCACTAATTGCCTCCTAGGGCCTATAAGAAAGTCTCATTCTGTTGCCAGCTTGGATTATTTTTTTCTGCTGACTCTTCTTTTCCTTCCCTTTTCATTTATGAGTGCTAGTAAAGGTGCCTTCTGTGATTATTTTTCAGGTTTTTTTCTTTCCTCGGGGTAAAAAAAGAAGCTAAATTGCAGGAGCCTTGCATGGCTAATTAGATAAGATCTTTCCAAATGGGTCTGATCATCAAAGATGGTGAAAATGCAAAGATTGTGCCACAGCAGTGTGCAAATCTAAACCGTAGTCATGTCTGATCCCCCCCTTCTGTTTAGAGATATTCCACCCCACCTTTTTTCACCATGTGTAGCTGAGTGACATACCAAAAAAAGGTGAAAAGAATAATAAAATCAAAATTGATAATGAGATGGCAAAAGTTATAAGGAGAGGAGGGGAAAGCTTTTTCAGAGCTTTCGTGACCCACCCGGAGACACCTTCATGTGTAGGCATGCTAAAACTATATTTAATATATAATCGTCTTCTGTCCTCTGGGCAAGATGCTTCTGGTGCAGCCTGTGGGGTGCAGGGCTGCCCTTCCTTGATCAGAGGGACTTTTCACACCTTGTCCCTGCATGAAGAATGCTTCCTGAATTTTTCAGTTGGGGAAAATACTGCTGGTAATGCCAAATTAGCTGAAAGAGGTTTCAGAATGAAGAATAACATGCAGCTGGCATGTGCCACCCCCACCCCCAGGGCAGTTTCCCTGTTTCACTACACAAAGTGCTTGTTGCATTTTTCCTGGGAAAAATTAAAAAGCAGGCTGAAACCCACTAGAATATTTGGTACCACGGTCATTCCCAGGCATTTACTTGCGTGATGGAGTAGCAGAAGAATTTGAGAAACAGTAAGCGTCTAAAAACAGCAAACGGACCTAAGGGTCAGAAGCAAGAGGGGCAATACCTTTATGGAAAGTGTCGTTTGCATGCTAGCTTGCGTCTGTGAGCATAGGAGCATGGGAGAGTGGAAAAGATCATCTGCTCGCCCAGTCCACTGTCGTCAACACAAACTGTCATCTGCCCCACAGCTGTTCTGTGCAAAGGGGGTGTCATCTAATTCTACTCAGGCATACTGGGATCGGAACGCATGCAGACCAGCCGCTCTGTTTGTAAACTGTAGCTCTTCCCACCGTGGTTAGCTGCGAAAGGCATCTCTGGGCTAATGTCTACACAGCAAAGCTGCTTGAATATCACAGTCGGGTCTGTGGCATCCTCCTGGGAATGTTGAGGACTGGTAGGATGGGGCATTGCACAATCGATAAATCATGCATTATTACCATAAGCAGCAAATGGACTTCATAGATACTATGAAGCATTCCCTTTTAAGCGTTCCCACTGAAAGGAATGCAGAGCTTCTCAGCTGACTGAGAGACACTTCTGTATTAGAAGGCCTTGATCTAAGAGTTTGCAATTTGGTGGTCATTTTCTGGAGCAGACTTAATAAAATGGGAGATTCTGAGAACGTGGCTGTCTTAAGTTCTCACGCTTTCATGACAAGGGAACCCCATTAAACTTAACGAGATTACGCTTCTGGGTGACCCGATGTAGCAGGTGCTGTGTGAACAAGGCAGCTTAAGGGCGTGTGTGCAGGTTCCTTGACTGAACGGGGGTAGTATGGCGTGAGTTAGAAATAGCCAGCAGTTGTGCCTGCCGTCAATCCCTGGAGTGGTTTGCACTGATGGTTTCTCAATGGGGATCAAAATGGGCGAGCCAGGACGTCTGAGCAGCTTGTACCGCACATTCCCATTCCACACCTGCGCATTCTTAGTGCCTCAGACTCACTGCTTGCAAATGGCCATGGTCAGGCTGCTTAGTTTTCATAGTTCTTTTTCATCCTGTTTTTTCAGTGCTTCTTTTTCTTTAAATGTTTCTTTTTCTTCCCTAAAATGAACACCAGAGCTGCTTTGATGCCTAGAGAACCGTTTATTCTTTTGTTGTTTCTTCCCAGCTCATGCTCTGTATTCCAGCTGAGGCCTCTTAAGAGCATAATCTCTGGGCAATTTGATCTAATTTTGGCATTTGCTTTTTGTGGAGGTTCGGCTTGCATTCCCTGTGTGTTTCAGAAGCACACCTTCCTAGAACGGCGGCTTGAAAGGTGCTCCGTTAGTCGCTAGGATGCTTTGATGCCTGGCAGTGAGCTGGTTGAACAGTTGCGAATTTTCTGAGTGATGAACAAAAGCAAGCGCAGCATTCGTCCTCTTTAAGCCATGGAAGGAACTAGGCGCATTGCTCTTTGCTTCCCATCCACTGGATGGGAAAAGTGCATCCCCACTGGCGTCCAATAGCATTTGCACTTGAGAATGCTAGTGCATGCGAAACCAACCCCCAACACGTCCACAGACCTACCTGGATCTGGCCCTGTGTCTGGGCGCCGCCACCTTCTGCGTGGAACCCCGTGTGGCTGCACATGTGCGGTGATGCGTTGCGCATGCCGTTGCATTTGGGGTCGTCTCAGGTGCCAGCATGCTTGTGCATCTGATGACCCCTGGTACCAGCAGAGGTGCAAATGGTCACTTCTCTGGCTGGAACAGGTAAGGTGGGCAGGTGTGGAGCATGATTTCAAGCAGCACCACTTGTAGTCGCTGGGGTAGTTTCTGAGATGGCAGGAGACATTTCTGATGAGGAAACATCTTCTGCAAGTGCAGATGGTGTTTCCCAGAAGCTACCCCAGCGTCTACTAGCAGGCCAAATGCGAATTGACCTCCGGCTTGGAACAACTGGTTGCTGCTCCATTTCACTGGCCCTCTGTCTTTTCGCTCCTGGGTTCTAGACCAAGCAGCAGGTTATGACATAAACATAGTGCTGAGCAAGAGGGTTCAGGACTATCCTTGGGCCCCTGTCTTTGGTGTGCAGGATGAGCGCAGGTCTACAAGTCTCGATGGAGTTGGGGCTGCATTGAAATTGGGACCAGTGAGCCCTATAATGTGTGCAGTTGCCCTTGTGACAGAAGCGCTTTCAGCCTCCCTTCTGTATACCTGCCATAGTACCTCCATGATAGAGCAAACTGCTTGGAAAGCAGAGTTGCTGGTTTGATCCCCCGGCTGCCCCTGGAACTAGGCAGTGGCAACCACTTGTGTATCTCTGCCAGTAAAACTGCACATGCAAAGAGGTGGGCATGAGTATGCCCGTGCAGTCAACTAGGAGCTGGCCACAGCTCAGTAATACCGAGCAACATGGATTAGGACCAGTCATCCCTATAACATGTGCAGTTGCAGTTGTGGTAGCAGCAACCTCAGTTTCCTTTCTGTAGATTCACCCTTGTCACCCCTGCCTCCCATTTCCTAGCTTGCTCACTTTAGAAATTTCAACATTTCAGGTTTCAAAATGGGCTGGAGGTCAAGCACACAGATGAGCATCTGCCAGAAAGAGCCGGGCAAAGGACGTGAAGTAGGGCAAGCCAAGGCTCACAAATAGATCCCATTTGTACCAGTTGTCTTAACTGAGAGGGAGCTCCGAGGGAGGGCAGCATTGTGCGACAGATTTTGAATTATGGCCATCACAGACATTACTGTTACTGTTGTTATTCTCATCAGATATTACCCAACACATTGACTTTATAAGCTGAACGTAAAAGAAACGAGCAGCTGGTAGGTCATTTGGTAGCGTCCACACCTAGATGGCTGGTTGGACTCAGCGTTTATTGATCACGGAATGTGTCGTTCTGCAGCACTCTTGTGCAAACTTTGGTTTGTCTGCTCTTGCAAGACCTGTTCCGTCTGTTGACCAGAAGCATCTTGGGGAGGTTACACCCCTTTCCACACGGGAGGTGAGAAAGGACAGTCTTCTTTCCTAACCCCCCTGCTGGAGATGAAGAGCATCCTGTTACATCACAAAAATGGAGATAGAATCAGGCTCCAGATCAGCAAGTGAAATTGAAAACCACCTCTTTATTCTATAGCTGCCTTTCTCTTGAGCAATAAAATAGTTTTAAAAAAAGAAGACAAAGGAGACAGAAAGAGAAGGACGGATACATTCACCGCTGAACAATTTTCATTTGAATGCATGTCCTTGAGATAGGAAAAGAAAGTGCAAGAATGTACAACATTAAGAGCTGGCAACAGAGTAAGGGAATAGCTATTATGCACCCTTAATGCTTATCCTTGTTGATACAGAGGATTTTGTTATCTCGATGTACTTCACAGTCCTGTAAGTGGAAGAATAAGAGGTGCATTCTCTGTCCATTCACATCTCCATTCACGCAGCCAACTGTGGGAAACAGACGGCATTCATGTGAGATCACGGTAGCCTTTATTATGTGCTGGAAACTTCCTTTGCATCATTTTTATGTTCAAATCTTGACCACCAAACTAGCACGGAACCCCACACTTCTGGGTATGCAGCTTTCCTAGCGTTAGCCAAACAGCAGTGCAACAGCTTTACGAAATAGATAATCACAAAAGAAGAAATCACTTTCAGCTCCCGCATAATACAGAACAAACGCTACTCTCAGATAAGCTGCTAGTAATAAAGGTTACTGGGTGATCTGTGGACAGTCCTCCAGCATTTTTCCAGGATGAGACCTTTGCATGCCATGTGCCTGTTTCATCAGATATTACTCAATGCAACACGAGAGCTGCGCTCGTAGCCAAGCACCGTAGTTCCTACCAGGGCAATTCTTTACTGGCCAGTGTACTGGACCAACAAGCATATTAGGAGCCTCCCTTCTGCATGCTGGTGTGATCCAAAGGAGGCTCCACCCCTGTAAGACCCACCCTTAGACTACCCCCAGGGAGTGGGGCTTACCTTAGGTACACTTGCTGGTCTGATATCCTGCCCAGTGGAGAATCACTCCTGAAGATCTAGCCTGTGCTCTGCTCTGGGGCAGTTCACACTTAGGCCTTTAGTCAGCAATTAGTGCAGCTCTGGTGAAGAGCATATGTGCATCCACTAGGTGCCCGCCCTCACTAGAGGTGCACTGATTGCTGATTAGGTGTGGAGCACAACTTTGTGCTCCACGCCTTTACCTACGTTTACTGCAGGCTTACCTGCAGTGTTCTGCAGCGCAAACCTTCACACCTCTTCCGGCTCACTGCGTGCAGTGGGCAGGGAGCGCATCATCTGCACAGGCACGGCCACATTGCTGGTGCTGGTCGACTGCTGGCTACTGCCACAAATGTGCCGTCTCTGTGGACCAGGGCCACAGTGCCACTCTGGCCAGGGGCCGATCCAGGGGGCGGTGGGGCGCCCACACGCACCAACACGTCACCAGGATTAGTCCTGCCCCTCTGCATCGGTCTGCCAGTGCGTCACACAACGTGTAATGCAGCTGGAGGTGGCCGGTCGAGGCAACGAGGAGGTGGGACTCCGCGCGTTCTTGGTGGTAGCGCAGCCTGGTCAGCGAAGGACCATTCACATTTCTGGCCAGTAAGGGAAGCTTTGGGGAAGTGTCCCTTCTGGCAGATGCGAATGGCCCACCTGTCCCTGGAGTGTACCGGCCCTGGTTCACAGCACACAACTGAGGTAAGTGCAGAAAGGGCTCTGGTTGAGGCTTTTTTGTCAAAGACCCCATGAAGAATTTCTAATGCATTCCTGTGAATGTGTTAATTGCTGATATGCGGCTGATAATTTTACCAGGGACGCCTTTTTCTTTTAAAGGAGCAGGTTTTCTTTTTTAATCTTCACGGTCAACTGTTTAACAAGTGATAACTGAAGAAGCAATTTCCATTCTGAGAGCAAAGCAAAGGACTACGATGTCTGGTTGACTGGTCTCAGTGAATTCTAAGGCATTTGCAGCCTAAACAAATTACAAAGAAGTGCTGAATGACTGCGTAATGAATGAGGGGCTAGGTTAGGTTAGGATAGAAACTAATTTCTTCTTTGATATTATCTGTAGAAGCAAAAGTCTGTCTCATGGTTATGTCCAGCTCTCAAGCAGCGTCTCCACACAGAGAACGGAAATAGAACACAGGTGTGAGGTTGTTCTCCTTCCCTTTATTGGAAGTTGAAGATGTGTATTGCCTCTGAATTGTTGCTTAGCAGCAGATTGCAAGGAGCCCACAATAATATTCATAATCCACAAAGGGAAGATGACCTACAGCAGTTTCAGTGATGCCAGAGCAGCTTGAACTCAGAGTGGGAAATGGTTTATATTTATCTGGTTCTCATATAATTGTGTCCTGCATTTATGCATAAAGACATTGGCAGCATCGTACTGTTCATTTACTTTTTGCGAGACACCTGAATCTGAGGAAATGCTCATATCCTGAGGCAGTCCTGCTCGTTGCTTCCCAGCCCCTTTTCACTGCTAGGACTAATAGCCAAGTAGTTTGATTGTAGTTTCCCAGCCAAATGCTATCCTTTTCCACAAACTGCCATTCAGGATTTCACCTGCTGCCCAGATTCCTTTAAAAGGTGCAGAGCAGTGGATTTTTGCAAAGATCTGTCCAGAACCAAACAGGAATCCGCTTCAGCAAATGTGCCGGCGAGTAGCAAACTTGTCCGTTTCTGTTGTGCTCCTGTACTACCACATTCAAATCTTTCTCCCCTTGTTTTCTTTGGTTTGCTTTGAGAAGGTCTAAAGTACTTTTAGATGCAGAAGCATAAAATGGTTTGGTTTGCCACAAACCCAAACAGGTCAGGGGGTGAACAGTTTGCCCCCTTTCTGTGAACTGGCCAGCAATTAAGTGAATGGGCTTTCGAACTGTCCTTGTCCGCACAGCCTCCCCCATCAAACCCTGACTTCCACCATCACATCACATCCCAGTCCCTCCTATCTTCTCCCATAACACCTGTGACTTTGCCCAACACATCTGCAGGCTTACCTTCTTGGTGGTTGCCCTGGGTCACAGTCACTAGCCATTTGGCTCTCCCCCAAACCCCTCAGCACTTTCTGTGGCCTTCAAGGCCTCCTAGAGATGGAGGACTGTGGTTCCTCCCATCCGGCCATGCATATCTCCATTGCCTAGAAGTTCTTAAACACGACCACTTCTGGAAGGCCTAGCAGCCCGTGAAAGCTGTCAAGGAACCACACGGCCAGGGTGTGAGACACAGATGCAGTAGGGGGGCGCTGTAAGGGGAGGACCAAACCAACGCCACTGTTTTCTTCGAACCCCCCTCAGTTTGGTCCTCTGCCAGACTGAACCATTGCATTCTTAACAGGGGTTCCGTTCTGCACCTGGTTCATTACAAAGCGGTTCTACCAGAGCCAGTTTGTGCACATCCCTAATATTTTATTATTGGCCCTGGTGTGTTAATTGAGAGTATAAACTGTCCTGCCCGTTGGTTTCAATGGATAAGAGAAAAAATTATTGTGGAAGTAAAGATTTAAGCTAGTAGGTGTATATGTCTTGTGTAAAAGATATCAATGTGAATCTATCCTGACAGGTGCCAATCCATCAGAATTTGAAAGAACTCCTTTTCATCAGAGCTGAACTCCAGAAGAGGGTAGAAGAGCTGCAGCGGGAGGCGGCAACGCGCTCTCTTTCTTCCTCCTCGGATCGGGCCTCCTCTCCATCGGTCACCCCAGTGCACACCTCCGTCTGACGCTTGGTGCAGCTACGGACCTCTAGACTGCCACCGGACACCCTCACCCTGCAGTCATGGGCCGCTGTCTTATTCTTCGTTCCTCACATCAGAGGCCCAAACATTCTTTGCTTCTATGTAAATAACACCGGAGAAGCAATGTTATCGTTGTTTTTCCTACCCACATGTCTTTCTGATGTCTCTCAGTCTGCATTTGGGAAGTTGATATTCTTGCAACCTGCAACAGGGCGCTCAGAACTGGGGGATCCGTTCTCCGTGCAAACTCCTGAGGGCGCGTTTCTCTGTCTCCCAAGGAGAGCTTTCCCAGGACAGCTGGAACACTGTTCCCAAAAGGGGGAGCACATCTGGTTTATTTGGTACTTAATACATTTTTTTAGGGGAGGGAGGGGAAGGTGACAGCAAATATTATGTTACTTGGAACGGCTGTAGATGGTTTGATGCACTTTGAAATGGGTTTAATTTTTTAATATTATAACTGGTTGTATATTTTGGATAAACATGCCATAAAAAATGAGCAGTACTATATTTGCCAACCGAAAGACATCTGATGGCTGAGATGCCATCTTCAAAGCCTCGACTATCAATAATGTCTGCAAGTTGTTTGTCATCACTCTCTGGGTTCATCCACACAAGCGAGGTGTTGAAATTATTCAGTTACATCATAGATCTGTAGGAAGGAACTTTCATTTCTCAGTGGCCTTTTGGACCTAACTGGAGCTCAAAATGTAAGCATTTTATCACTTCTTTTAAATAATTTCATGCACAGGAGCCTTATGATGATTTCCTCACTTCAGGGCTGTGAGTCTATGCATGACTGTGCATACTGGGTAGAGTTTCCCTTCCCATATTTTGGGAAGCAGAGTGAATTCTTAGAACAACAAATAAGAATTTTTGAGGGAAAACAATTGTAAATGGGTTCCCTGAGATAGTGAAGTCCATTGTGTTCTTATAATTTTTATACATATTTTCTCCCAACTGTGACATTGTTTTTATTTCCATTGGTTAACATGTAAAAGGGGTGCGCACAAACGTAATTTTTTGATTTTGATTCAAATATCTGAATATTCGATTCAGATTTTAAAATCTGGATTTTCAAAAACCCAATTCAGATCCAGATTATACAGTTCCGTGCTTTCGAAAATCCAATTTGAATCTGTAGATACGAATATCGGGAACATTTGTATCTGATTTTTGAATTTGTGTGCATCCTGTTTTTGTTCCGTATTTGTTTCATATACATCCCATTTTAATAGGCGCAAATACGTATGATACTCGTATACGATATTCGCGGATCTATTCATTTGAATCTTTCAAAAATCCGATTCAGATGTTGATATTCAGTAGATTTGAATCAAATTTTCGAATATGCGTGCACATTCCTAACATGTAACTCCTTGAAATCTAGAGCATGGTTTTGACCAGACTCTCCAGGTGTCACTGAACTACATCTCCCAGCATTCCAGTTTCAATGTTCTCTGGGCAGTCATGGAAACAGAAACTCTTGGCAATATTTTTTCTGGTTGAAAGCTTGGCCAGCAATCTAGATAATTATTAGGTGGTTTTGTCTGAATTTTGCAGCTCTCCTAAAATCACAACCACAATGGAGAATTTGCTCGAGAACTAGTAAAAATTCAGTTCATAGAAAAATGTCAAAATTCCCCTTGATTGCATGCCGTGGCTTTCCAAATTCCCCTTTCAGGAAAATTTCCCTTTCCCATGTTTGCACCTCACTGTGGGCATTTCTGCGCTTGCTTTCCCATGTATTAGATGGGAAAGGTGCCCTAGAGACTAACATGTACTAGCATTCACACTTAGGAACACTCATACATGGTGGCTTAGCCCTAACATGACCAGACACTTGCCTGTTTTCGGTTGCACATCCAGTCCTCCACAGAGCGCTGCCATTTTGATCATGGCGCCCTATACATGGCGCATGCATGGCACTGTCACGACAACGATGACACTGCACATGCATGGTTGCATCAGGTCATTTGAGGTGCCAGCATGCTTGCGCAGCACCTCAGATGGCCTCCTCAACCAGAAATAGCACAGGTGGTCTCTGCATGGACACAACAGGTAAGGAATTAGATAAGGGTTGGTTTGGTTGTGGTGCATGTTTTCATGCAACACAGCTCATATGCTGTTAGTCAACCTCTGAGCAGGCTATAAACGTCTCCTGCAAATGCAGATGCACCTGCCCAGAGGTTAACTAATTGCATATTGAGAGGCCAAGTGCAAATTGGCCTAATGTTTCTGCCCATGGTCTCCTCTGTAGTAGGTAACACCCACTTGTAGGAGTCGAAGAAGTTATTTTCACCCAACTAAATAGGTTTAAGCCGTGCACGCTTTGGGTGTGCTAAGAGAGTCCCATTTTTTACTATCTCTTTGTTCATTTTTTCTCCAAACTTGTCCAGCACAAGTGGCCTGTATTTCCAAAGTCAGAACTCCAGAACTCCCTGCTTCCCACTTCAGAAACTAGCCCGCTCGCCTTATTGTACTGCCCTCCATAGCGTGGCGCACACACACATACACGCACTATTATTTTTGTACAAGTCAGTCTTTAATTTATTGTTTTCCAGTTTGTAGCTCAGCAATCAAGTTTGAATTTCCCTCCCCCATAATTCTTATATGCACTTTAGCAAAATGAGTCTTGCCTTTTTTGACAGCATAATGCACAATTTTAACCTGGGACAAATCACATCTGTATTAGCTAAGGTATCTATGTACTGCTTACAATAAAGGAGTTTGGCATCGTTTTGGACACAATCTACTCTTTCGGTTCGGTGTCTCAGGTTGGCTTCCGTTTCCTCCCTTCGTTTACTTTTCTGGTGGAAAAAAGTTGTGCACTTCTCTTTAGATAAGTACAAGTTGTTACAACCACAAATCCAAGAGGATACTTCGCAAAGCAGTAGGCTAATTAAGAAAAGGCGACGGGAGTAAACTTCAACTATTGCAGCTAAATCCCTGCCAGCGTTCCCATTATTTTGTAAACTATAGAATTCCTTTTCTTAACGATCATCTCTTCCTTTGTACGAATGTGTCCTATGTTTAAATCCGGGGCAGGAGGAGTCTTATATACATCTTTGGCCTGATGGAAGACTTCAGTGTATGTCATTTGACCTGGAACATCTGGCTAAGCTTTTCTCATACGACATTCCGGCACGCAGCTATTTTTCATTATGAATATAATTTTTTACAAAAGAGTAGAAAAACAGAAACTGAACCCTTTTGGAGGAGGAGTCCTACACGATTGGCACAGCTATGGAGAACTCAGCTCCAAAAAGCCAAACATATCAATGTTGGTGGTATACAGACAACAGAAAGAAGGTCCCAATGGGGAGAGGTCACAGTTCAGCAATAGAACACGTGCTTTGCATGCAAAGAGCCCCAGGTTAAAGACTGTAGACAGCAGACCTGGAAAAACTCTACCTGAGAATGTAGAGAGCGGCTGCCAGGCAGAAGAGCACTCTGGCTTGAAATGTAGTTGAGTCATGTTCTATCCATGTGCATCATAGCTCTGATGGGCAACAGCAGCAGCAGCAGTTCTGGCTTTCCAGCTACAGTGGCAGGAGGCAGGGGACCTATATGAGGAAGCTTGATGGCAAGGTAGCTCAATGGGTAGAGCAGTTGCTACTCCTTCATGCTCTTCTTTCACTTTGGGCTTAGCCACTGGGGAGGAAGGGAGGCAATTCTGTGGGCGAGACACAGTTGCCTACCCAGCACAAAGAATAAAAGGAAAACTATGCAGTTTAGAACAGATTTGCCATGCCATTACCATCTAAGGAAGCAAAAGGGAAACCTGTTGTTGTTGGGTACCACCAAGTGGCAATTGACTCCGGGGGCCTCTCTGCACTTAGCCTTATTCTGGATCATGTCCCAGAATAGGGCTCTGCTGTCCACATGATGGCAGAGACCCAAGCTAGGCCTACCATAGCCTGCATTAGTATGTGGACAACAGACCCCTGTCCAGAATAAGGCCAAGTGTGGACAGGGCCCTGGATGACTGCATGGGCACCTCTGTGCAGTTTTGTTAGCAGAGATACAGAAGTGGTTTGCTGGGAAGAATTGAACTAGTAACTCTACGCTTTCCAGGCAGTTTGCTCTAAAGCTGAGCTACAGCCACTGCTGTGGGATCACCCTTAGCCATTCTGAAAGTCCTGTGGACCAAAGATCCAGTCCTTGCCTTCCTTCCACGATGCTGGATTATGCTGCTGCACTGTTTGAATTAACTACCTCCCTTTTGCTGTTCATTTCTCTATCCTTGTATTTATTCCATACCTAAAATTTATATTAAGGCATAACCATTCACCAAATTCATATAAAAAGGCTTTGGGGAAGGAAACAGTTTAAAATGTTAAATCTACTATTGCATCCTGAAAAATGTGGTTTCTTCAAGAAACTACTGTCTTTTTTGAGGATTTTTTTTCATTTTTTACAAAAAAATGTTTGCAATACATACACATTTCAAATGACTAAGTGGTTAGTGGGTTATTTTAACACTCAGATGCACTGTTTCTTCAAGATTCAGAACAGTGGCTGGACAGTGCATTAATAGAAATACAACAAAATCAACAACTTACATCTACAGAAACATTTCCCATCATTGGCAAAAAGGAAATAAGGAATTATATATTCACTTCACCTATCTGAGAAAATGACTCCTAGTGCAAGTACTAGCGTCATAGTAACATTTAATTATTTCCCCACTATTCATCTAAAGATGCACTACTTTATCCTACTCTAATCTTTGATGTACTTGACTAAAAGGTTTTTTTTATATAAAAAGAGATATGCTTTCGCTGTTGGAAATATACAGTTAAGTGAATTCAGCTGTATGGTATTGGTTGTATCTGATCTATTCGTGCTCTGCATCATTGGCAAACCACAACCTTGCTAGAAAATCTACTCTACGTTATCTACACGTAACTTCAGAGAAGCCACCAAAATCACTTCAGTGGTTGGTACTCAATGTCTTCTTCCCAGTTTTGACCTGACCTTGTTGAGAACTAGGGCCTGTTTGCACTTGGCTTTATTCTGGAATATATTCCAGAACAGGTGCCTGTTGTCCACATGCGGTCTCAAGTGAGGCCTGCCAGAGTCTGCATTAGCAGGTGGTCCACACACCACTGTTCTGAGATATACTCCAGAAAAAGGCCAAATGCGGACAGTTATCTAGAGTTCAACGACACAAAAGTGATTTTTTGCGTGTGTGGCTTCCAGTTGGCTGACTAACGTATGACGAACCCTTCAAGAAGCAACTCAGATGTCTCTCCCGGCCATCCATGTTTCTGTACCACCAAAACCAACAGTAAGATGAAAACTTTGGAGGGAAATGGAAAACTAATTGTGTCATTGTCATGGAAGCGAAATACATTCAAAAGGGAAGTGGGCGTCGTGTTTTGTCCTGAAAGCTGTTGTAAGGCGTTTGAAACCCAAGACAATGCACAGGTATTAACAAAACATCTAAGCTACAGTTGTAAGCACCATCTCATGGAAGGAAGTTCCCCGGAAGGCGGTGGAACGTGCCTCCAACTAAAGTTATGATCTCAGGACATAAAGGAAGCCTTGGGGTAGGGGTTACCTTTCAACTTTAATGCAGCTTTAATAGCAAGATAGTTAATCGACTAGTGGCTCCAACTATTTTTAAAAAATAATAATTTGGCTATCAGGTTCCTCATGGTAAGATGGAAATGAACGGGAGGATGTTCTGGATGCAAAAGTGGGACTCCGAAGAGCTGAGAAAAACAATAATTAATTGGCCAAATTTAGATTTCAGTCACTCCACAACTGCATCGCAGAGCACTGCTTTAAAATCAGGGCTCTCCTTGGTTTCCCGTAGTTAAAGGGACAACTAAAAGCTTCCCTGGAGAAGCGGGTGGATCTAGTGGTCTTGAAAATCAGGCGGAAGCTGTGAGGAAATGCTTTAGCTCCGATTCTATGGCCAGGACTAGCCCTGATAAAAGCTTCATCCAGACAGCATCTCCTTAAGCCACATTGTTTGGATAATCTGGGGTAAAGCACATCCAGAAATATTCTGGATTATCCATACTTTATTCTGGATTATCCAGATAATGGAGATTAAGTACGTGCTGTCTGGATGAAGCTAAAGTCTTTAAGATGATGCCTAATTATTCACTTATTCCACTATATTTGGATACTCTGTAATAAGCAAGGATATTCCGGAATATCCAGGCTTTGTTCCAGAATATTGAAATATAGTGGAATAAATACGTGATGCCTAGACGGAATCCAATCACTGCAATATTTTTTTAAGTAATATAAGGGTGGAAGAGATATGAATCTAGGGTGTTTTCTCCAGCTCTTAGAATCACTTGCAGTAACAGTATTTTTTTTGGGGGGGGAGCTATTAGAGGATACATCTTCTGCCCTTTCTGAACTGGACCTTGTTCCAGATTATATCCCAGAATTGGGACCTGCCATCTCTATGCTGATACAGACTATGGCAGGTCCCACTATTCTAGAAAAAGACTGAATGCAGTAAAAGTCTCTGTTCTAACTGCTCTTAGCATACTATTATTATACAGTATTATGGGAACTGTGTGCCTTGTAATGTTCAGACGTGAACTATTAAATAGTTTCAAGAGTCAATAGATGCAGCCTATCAGCTCAACTTCATCACTCGCCATCTGAAGAGAGACCTCGTGTCTAGACTGAGAGAGCACTTAGCTTTCTGAGCATGTGTTCAGTCACTGGATATACACACAACTCTCATTGACATTAGGTCGTATCATCGGAGTCAAGTGATGTGGTCCGTAAGCATGTTTTCTCAGAAGATGGAGATAGAAAGCCACAGGTACTGGATATGGTCTCTGCTCTGATTTGGCAAGGCCTCAGAGGGCACCTATTTCTTCTGCCTTGCTTTAGGTGCCATCACGGCTTGGATCTTACCTTCTGAAATTTGGTTTATTCTTTTGTTCACTGCTCCCAGCTTCGACTGTTTATCTTGACAATCTGATGGTTCCACACTGATGGACAAAAAATGCTTCAAGCAACCCGTGACAATCAAGGCCCACGCAAGTAGCCCTCTAGAATGAATAATCAACATGGTTCATGCTTTTGGATTGAAAATGCCCAGAAGCAATTACTGGGCCACTGTGTGAGACAGGATACTGGACCAGATGGGCTGTGCCTGATCCAGCAGGGCTTTTCTTAGTTCACAGAGGACAGGTGTATCAATGGCTACTAGAATCGATGCCTAGGTTCTGCCTTCAGGTTGGAGAGACAGGCGGGATGCTTCTGACGCCATTTGCAGGGATTTGAGAGCAGGTGAAGGTTTTGCTTTCATCTTCTGCTTGAGATGCCCAGAAGCAATTGGTGGCCCACTAATGTGAGACAGGGTGCTGGGCTAGGTGGGCTGTGGCCTGATCCATCAGGTCTTCTCTTAGGTTCTTATGCCTCCTGACTGAACTGGTCCTCTGGCCCTTTAAGCAAGTCAAGACTCAACATGGTCTGGGTGGTTAGGACGCAACAAAGATTTCCCCTGAACTCTCTATAAAGTTCACCTCTTTCTTGCCACCATTTTCTGGCTTCAGTTGAGGTCATTATACACTCAACAGCCCATGGCCCAAGTTTTTTGAAGTAATTTCAAGCTTCATCTTTTCAACCCTACCAGGGCCTACCCAGAGAGAGATCCAGGAAAGGGACCATTGCGCGAAGAAAAGGACACACATAGGAGAAGAGAAACAAGTTCCACAGCTTATCCTCTCTTGGGTCCCAGGAAAGAAAGGGGAGGGGACTAAAGGAACACTTTCCCACATGTCCCGCTGACCTAAGTGGCCTGTTCTCACACCACAGGAAGTCCAGCACCATTCACCTCCACTATGGTTCCAGGAACCAGTTTTCACACTCATTACTAGTTCTTACCATACAGCTTTACCTGATAAGACACTGTGGTATTGAGGCTGGGCACATTTTTCCCTTTGAGGGAACAAGGTGAATGTTCTCACCCTTCTGGTCATTAAGGGCCCCTCACTGTTTTGATGTTGGTGCCTTCCCTTCACTACTCACCAAGGTCTACTGGAAACTCTGGGTATCAAAAACCACGAGGTACTCAATTCTAAAATATCTGATTTGAGGTTAGCTCTGGTGAAGACCTGTAAGGTTACACCAATCCCAAAGACCTTCCAGAATATGATATTCAAGGAATTCCTGAACGTAGCTAAGAGACTACCTCATTGTAAGGAAGTTCTCTGCAACCTATTCCTCAAGTCCCAATACTGTAAGCCCCTTTTGCAATTTTGGTTTCTCGGTTGTCCCTCTAATGGACCTCTCAGGCAAGGAGACAAAATACTCCCTTAAAAGAAGTTGCCAAACCAAGGCCCAGCACTTCCTACAGCACTCCACATTTCCTGGTTTTCTAAAGTGGCATTGTGTTGGTCTGATAAGCAGACTCGCGTCCCAGTAGACGTTCCAAGTTCCTATCATGGACATTCATACAGTAATAGCTGTCACTGCAGATATGCCAAGGACACCATGTGTCTGTCAGCCAACCTATGGCCGACTTCATCTCTGCTTCTTTCTAGCTGAAGCACTGGACTGTCAAATGCAATGTATGCCACAGTGGGGGGTTCCATCTCCTTAAAGGGCCAGATGTGCCTTGGCCGTGGTCCTCTAGCCTTCTTGTAGAGCAAAAAGGACAAGAAGAAGCCATGGTCTCTGATGCTTCACTTTCTGCAGGTAGACATTTCTCCTCCAGCAAACCCTTTGCATTCTTCAAATCTCCAGTGAGCTTGCCTTTCCATTCCTACCTTCAACCAAAGAATACCAGCAGAAACCATCCAGGGGGCTATTTGCAATTGGCTTTATTCTGGAATATATTCTGGAATAGGGGTCTGCTGTCCACATGCCAGTGCAGGTTATAGCAGGCCCCAAGTGACACCAGCCGGAGTCTGCAATACCATGTGGACAACAGACCCCTATCCTGAGATATATTCCACAATATGTCCAGGTTCAAATACCTCTCACAGCCTCCTCCCCACCCCACCCTCATTTCCATCAGTCTTCTTCCTCACTGGCTATGGAGAGCAAAATGCTTACATGTGCTTCAGTCTGGCACTACTCGGTTTTGGATCTAGTTACTAGAGGTTATGTTTAGCTCCATCTCCCCCACCCATCCCCCAAAATAAAAATCCAGGCTCTCACTGATTGCAGTTGAACCTGAGCTTTCAGACATAGCTATGATACCCATCTTGAGAGGATCTGACTTCTGGAAGAGTCAAATGCAACTGACTTGCTTCTTAAAGTTGTGTTTGACTCTTCCAGAAGTCAGGTCCTCTGAAGATGGGTATCATAGCTATATCTGAAAGCTCAGGTTGACAGAAGAGCCATGGAACACAGCATAACAACACATGGTGAGAATGTAACCAGCCACGAAAGCCTACATTCTACCAAACACCCAGGGGGTTGGTTTCCAAACTGTACAGGCAGACATTCCATACCTGTTTGACACCAAGACTACAGAGCCAATCCTGGCGAGAAAAGGAGCACAAAGTCCATCCTAATGGTGGTGTCCTCAAACGGGAGTTCTTAATGCACCATTCTGGACTTAACAAAGTCATTAAAACGTAAATTTAAGATGAAAACACTGGCCTGGATCCATGCTCCTCAAGCCCTCAAAAACAAGTTTCAGTGTAACTTCAGTACATTGTGGATGACCACTTCCCATACAGATGTGAAGGGCCTTGAGCATCTGTAGCTCTTCCTCCCCATCTTCTGAGGATGGCCACATCATGAGAAGTTCTTCTGGAAGGCAGAGAAGAAAAGAGAGCAGTCCCACCCACCCACCTACCCTCAGCCTAAGAGAATCATTGTTGAATCATAGTGCTGGAATACAAAGCTGAGTCCCTTCCCTTTATCTATCTTTGAGTTCTTCTTGTTCTTATTATTTTCCATGTGCCATGCACTCCTGGTTCTGGAGCTCCTGCCGGTTGCCTTCCAATCACACTCCAGAGCAAATGGGGAGGGAAGTTCAGGGCTTTTGACTTTTGAAAGACCCTCTGAGAAGGAGCAGAGACCATATCCAGCACCACGCCATTCCATCTTCCAGAAGACTTTCTCACTGTAAGGCAAGCACACTACTTACCATGCTTTAAGTTTGTCTGAACTGGTCCTAAGTGCCAGATCTGTCTGCTAAGAAACACGACAGACATTAAAATAGGAAGCTATTAAAAACTGCATGGAAGCTCGGGGACCGACAGACATCTGATCTAGCAAACATTTTATAGCACAAATGCTTTCTAGGCAACCCAAATTCAGCTCAGTGTTTTTGGCTCTCAATTGATACGCCTGAAATCCAGGGGAGAAAATCAAAGCGAGGGATTCAAGATTATGGTTCTCGCGTAGCATCCTCTACTACCAAATGGGAGATCTTGAGTACTTAAGTTGCCCAAAGCACCCACAATTGCAAGCACACTAGAGCTGAACTGGAGTCCCTGGGCACTTAACTGTAATCCAGTATAGTAGCAGGCCTAGAACACTTCTGGTCCTCTCACTTCCTCACTCTGGTGTGGAACAGAGAGACCACACCCCCTGCCAGCACACTCTGTTTGCATTGGACAGAACATCTACTGCCATCCTACTCGAGTAAACCAGCACAGGAGGCGTGCAGAAGCCTTTAGAACTCATCTTGGTGACACAAAAGATTGCACTGGTTCTGAGGTCGGGAACTTTCATTCCTGGCTCTCAAAAGCCCCATAGCAGGGTCCAGCGCTCATGTCGGCTTTGGAGCGGCACAGGGGCTATAGGAAGTGTGGACGGCCATGTTCTGGCATAGCTGGATGACTCCAGTTGGGAACCATGCCAAGAGGAACAGCCCTAGCCCTGATGAGTGATGAAACGTTGCTTGGGATGGCAGTCATGAATGTGGAGCAAAAAAAAGTAACATCTGTAGTCTATGGTCATCCTCTCTCAATGGAAAACTTTCTATTCCCATAGCCAGTATGAACGCTTAGCAGAGTCAGGCAGATAGGCACAGACTTGGTTTCCAGCCTTCCTGAAACATCTCCAGATCTTCATACAGGAAACGCTACATGGACACAATGACAGCTCCCTGCATAGGATTCTGGTAGCAAAAAGGAAAGGGTTCTTCTTTAGCTATGCTGAAAGCCCATGTGTGCTGGGCTAATGCTCACTGGCTGTCCTCTTCTCAGTGGAAGACCTACCTCATAGGCACTTGTATAGCTTGAGGTTCAGCTATCTGAAAGGGTTAAACTCAGCCTCTCACCGATGTCAGCGGACGTGGCACATTCGTGGCCATCAGCCAAAATGTAGCTGAAAGTCATTTTATAAAGAGTCCTACTTCTTGTCATTTTTTCCCCCTTAATGGTTTGCTTTGGATTGTTAATTTACCGGCACTTCGTATGTTCTCTTACCTATATTCATACCTCAGCTGCTTTCTTCTTCATTCATGAAAACCCCTACCTCTAAGAAGAAACACCACTTTGAAGCACCCTTGTATATATATTTTTTTGTCTTTTTTGAATTAAACCTGACAAAACTCCTACATGACCATGTCAATGTAAACCTACAACTCTTCACAAAAAATTAAAAATAAAATAAAAAGTAAAATCCAGAAAAAACATTTCAACCAAGCCCTACGGCCTACCACAATAAGAAGCCTGTCCTATTCAGAAGAACACACATTTAAATAGCTTTGGATCCAAATTAAACGTTTGTAAAAAGCTCAATTACAAGCATGTGAGAATTGTGTGTGTATGTGTGTGTGTGTGTGTGTTTTTGTGTGTGTGTGTGTTTTGCCATTGACAAATTATTGGCCACTCCATGGCTGGGGTTCAGACTTTCGCATTTTCTTGTGGCGGCGGCGGTTCTGCCGTCTGCGGTTCTAACACAGAATATTTAACTAGGGAGAAAAAAGGGAAAGTTACATCATTAGGCAAAAACGGGCATAATGTATTTACATCAGCAATACGTCCCAACATTTGGCATCACAGAGGCATTCTGGAAGAAAGCTGTGCTAGTTGGCCTGAGAGGGTCCAGGTGGATTAAAGTGAGGCCTGTTTATTCTTGCAGCGTATGCATGCTTCAGGTATCAGGGCGTGATCACACACACTAAAATGCATGCCTTCTGGGTGCATTTGAGGCTCCAGGGAAGGACCACCAAGTCTTCTCCCTTGGCTATTCTGCAATATTAACCTATTTATACTGCACATTTCAGTCTGATTCTGCGCATTTGTTTGGTTTTAATGCATTGTTATCCACAATGACCATAATAAACACTACTCACCTACCTGCCGCTATTACTGTGCCAAAAATTCCCATGAAAACATTCCCAGGTGAAATGATTTCCTCTTTTTCAACTCGATTCATTATCTTACCTTGGGGTTCCTCAGTCACCACAGCTTCCATATTTTCTCCTTTCACATATTCAGCATTCAGGCCCTCTGAAAAACAGGTGTTGCAGAGTAATTGCTCAGTTTGTTATAGGGATGTGCACGAATATTCGAATGCATCTGAAATTCAATCGAATCAACCAAATTTCGACATTCAACTTTGAATCAAATGTCCTTAAATTCAAATTTAAAGTTTTGGTCTGAATTTTGGATCTATTCGTTTGAATTATCTGGACATTCATACGTGTATGGGTTCGTACACAATGCGTACTTGAAGATCCGCATCTTTCCTGCATCTGTATGCATTTGTACGGATCTGCATGGGACAAAAACGGGTTGCATATGGGATAACTACGGGATGCATACAGACGTGTACGGATGCGTACGGATGCGTGCGGAACTGGGGAAGATGTGTACGGGCGTCTACAAATGTCGATACTCATAAGTGCAAATTTGAACGAAAAATTTGAACGATTAGATTAGAATTTGCTTAATTTGAATCGAATTTGGTTAAACTTGAATCAAACTTGGTTAAATTCATATTTAACAGATTTGAACTGAATCGCATTTTCAAGTATTTGATTCTAATCAAATCCCAAAAATTGCATTTGTGCACATCCCAATTCGTTATTAAAAGCACAGACAAGAAACTGACCCTGGTGGTGTTGCATTCACCATTGGTCAACGCTCAAGAGCTCACAATCCAATTCTGTTGCCAGGCCACCAGCTCCCCCATGCAGTTCCACCAGCTGTCCTCAGTTCTACTGCTAAGGAAGCTCAGACAATTCAGGGGATCTGCGGAGTCCAGTCCCCTTACTCCCGTCTAAGTCACTGCTTACAGTGGATTCTCAATTTAAGGGCAACCAAGGCAGTGCTAGAAGGAATTGGGGAGGCAAAAAAGGCCAGGTGTGCCCTTGTAGCCTCCAGAACTTCCACTAAGTGGCCAGCAAGGCCAAGGCTTAATAATTTATCCAGTGTCCCTGAACAATGATTAGAAACAGTCCATTTCACTGGCTTATTAACACCTGACGCTGCCCTAATACACCAGCTGCTGAGATCCCAGGTCTACATTTCCACTACCCATGTTGAAATCAAAGGGTGTTTTTCCACTGCAGGCCTTAGATCCGGATCTAAGAAGATCCGGATCTAAGGAATGGGTACATTCCTTAATCCAGATCTAGTAGATCCAGATTAAGGGAAGCACCCAATGTGTTTCCACAGGAGGTGTAGCACCCATTAGCAATGGGTGCTAACAGCCCTGCTGTGGAAACAGCTTTGCACCCATGTGGGGAATCCGGATCGACCCACAAGGGGTCGGTCCATTACCCCAGGTGTTTTGAGGGGCGGGGGGGGGGGGGCAGTCTTCAAATTCACTTCGAAGTCTGCGCAAAATAGCTCCGGAGTGCCTTTGAAGTCTGTGCTGATCTTCGGAGTGAACTTCGAAATGACTTCGGAGTCACTTCGAAGTCACTTAGGAGTCACTTTGATGTTCACTCTGAAGATCAGCACAGACTTCAGAGGCACTCTGGAGCTATTTTGCACAGACTTTGAAATGACTTTGAAGTGACTTCAAAGTGACTTCGGAGCCTAGGTTTAGGGGGCCCCCAATGGGTGCATCCCCTCCCCCTAGCCTCCTTTGGACCCCATTGCCTGTTTCCAGTGGAAACAGGCTCCCTTTAATCCAGATTTTCTGGCAGAAGACCCCATTGTAGACCCCATTAATGGGGTCTACAGAAAATCTGGATTAAAGGCCAAAATGTACCCTTTAGATCTGGATTTCCCCCACGGCAGTGGAAACCATTGGGTCCCAAATGGGTGCCGTGGTGGAAATGGGATCATCCGGCTCACACCCAAATGGGTCCTAAATGGGTGCAAAAATGGGTACTTTTTGACAGTGGAAAAACACCCAAAGTGTAGTGAACCTATATGTTTGGAGTCCAAGGTGTGGTGGCAAACCACTCTTGGATCAAATCAGAAGAGCTGCCACCCAGAACACTTCAAATACGTGGCATGCTGCACTTCCAGTGCTCCCCTTCCCACAGGTCACTGTTGTGTGTGCACACTGAATTGCAGCGTGGTGATATACCGTTCACCATTCTCGTGGCCTTCACAATCTTCCTGAACGTATACCTAGATACCACCTGCAAGTTGGAGAGACAGTTGGGCTTCCTCTAAAGTCCATGTGCAGGGAGTCGGAAGCAAGTGAGGGTTCTGCCTTTTGTCTTGGGCTTGAAAATGCCCAGAAGCAATTGGTGGGTCACTGTGTGTGACGGTTTCAGGGTACAGGCTGCAAACTGCTTTGCTTTCTGTCTTTGCAGGCTTTTAGCAAGCTGCAATAGCCAGCCTTTGTGTAAACAGCTTGTTGCAAGCCCTGGGCATAGGCTGCAAAAAGGGCGGGAAATCCTGTGCAGGTCTGGGTGCAATGATTGGCTGCAAGTGAAATTTGGAGGAAAAAGCTGCCCGGGGATCTTAGAGCTGGAGGGGCTAGAGGAGGAGTTCCCACCAATCAGGCGTTCGGAACAGGCACGTCTATGAGGAGTTTCCAGCAGCATTTTATTGTAGCAATTTCCCCCAGGAAGTGGCAGCCAATCATGGCCACAGGGAAAAAGGTATAAAGGAACTCAGATTACAGCAGACTATGTCTTCATGCTGGGACAAGAGCTGAAAGGAACAGAAGAGCTGAATCCTGAAGGAGCCGGACCAGAGACGTTTTCGCATTACTCCCGTTCCATTTGGAACGGGAGTAGGACGGGAAGCTTAAGACAGCTCCCGGCGCTTTCCCCTTTCACACACAGACGCGCCAGAACGCGTGTAAACGCGTTCCGGAGCGTCTGTGTGCGAATGCTCAAAGCGCCGGGAGCTGTCTTAGCCGGCAAAGGCCGGCCAGGGGCGCGGAGACAGCCGCGGAGGCAGATCGACAATCAGCTGATTGTCAAACAGCTGATTGTCGAAGCCACGCCGGCGTCGGAGGCGAGCCCGCAGCTGTTCGGGAGGCAGAAGCAGGCGCGAATGCTTCTCCTTCCGAACACCTGCGGGCGGCTCGTCCGCGTTCGAACGCATGTAGAGCACTTTAAAGTGCTCTACATTTCGAACGCGAGAAAGACAGCTGCGGACACGTCGGAGCGCAAGCCGTGCTCGGGCAATGCGGATGCCGTGTCCGCAGCTGTCTCCCACGCGTCCCGTTCAGCCCCGTGCGAAAACGTCTCAGTAGTTGACCAGGGGTCTTTTGACTGGAAGATCTTGGAGGCAGACTTCGCAGGCAACTGACCAGAGGGTGATCGGTCAAGCAAGGACGGACTGGGCCTTGTGATCATCCAGAGCTGCGTTCTAGGACACTGGCTTGGCTTGGTGAGGAACGTGGAGAGGCTTGTCTTTTAAAAGGGAACTATTTTCCTTTAGAAGAAGGGGAGCTGATAGGCTGGGAAGCTGGTAACCTTTAGGGACTCATAGACTTAAACCAACAAATACCTGAACCTTATTTTCCTTTCTAGTATTGCTTGTGTATAATAATAAACTTGTTTTAGTTTACTGCTGAAACGCTTGCTACCAGTGTTTTGTGTCCACACTGTAGTATTCACTTGGCCGTTGCACGAATTCAGCATCCTAACAGGGCCAAGCTACTCCTAGAGAGGGCTGGCACTGACTGGAACGCTGGGGATCGTGACACTGTGTGTGACAGGATACGGAACAAAATTCACTGTGGTCTGATCGAGGAAGGCATCCACACACAGTGGCCCACTAGACTAGATGGCTGTGATCTTGGATTCTTCTGTTCATTCATCTTTGTTCCTGCTCTGTAAACTGTTCTGGGGAGCTCCAAGGCAGGCAAGCTTGGTTGCATCCTCCTATCAAACTTAGAATGATATTAACTTACATAAGAACGTAAGAACGTCAGAGTAGACCTGCTGGATCAGGCCACAGCCCATCTAGTCCAGCATCCCATCGCACAAGGTGGCCCACCAAGTGCTCATGGGCATCACAAGCAGAGACAAGGACGAACCTTTGCCTGTTCGCAAATCCCAGCAAATGGCCTTAGAAGTGCCCCACTTCCCCCTGCCCTGATGCATTCATACATGCACGTATGCATCCGTACATATCTCTATGCACCCCGTAGTTATCCTGTATGCGACCCATTCTCGTCCTGTAAGGATGCAGATCTTCAAGTACACATCGTGTATGAACCCGTACATATATGAATGTCCAGATAATTTTGACAAATAGATCTGAAATTCAACTTAAACATTTACATACAAATTTTGGGCCATTCTATTCGAGTTCGAATGCCGAAATTCAGCACATTCAATCAGATTTCGAATGCCTATGAATATTCATGCGCATCCCTAGATCTAATCAATCCCTGCCGCAAGGACTTGCAGCCATTTCCCCTTTTTATTGGGCCTTTCTGTTATGATTTACAAAATGTTCTGGGTTCTTTCATTTACCTGGAACATGAAACTGACCCCTGTGTGGGGGTGTGTGGTTGGGTGAGTGGGAATTTAATTCCGCCTGACATGGCACGCTTAATCCTGGACAAAAAAACCTGCCCAGAGCAGCCATTTCTAAGTATCAGACTTTCTTCCTCATTGCAAGAAGATGCATTTCTGGAGAAAATCCATCTCTGGAGCAAGACAGTAGCTTGCTCTTTGGCTAAAAAACAAAAACACAACACTCGCACCGCCCCAAACCTATGCGGTTGCCAAAAGAGGATGTATTGGAGCAAGCGAAAATTCCCAGCATGTTTCAAGAGAACCTTGTCTTGAGCAAAGGTAAATATCAATAGACGGAATGTAAAATCAAAGGGAACAATAAACGTCTTTTAAAAGATTTGTAAGAAAACTGTCGCTATTCAAAATCAATGATGCCGTGGAAATAAGAAGCGGCGGTAACAGCAAATTAATTGAACACCTAATTCTCAGACTGTCTTCTGAGCCTAGCGAGAAGCCCAGCCTGGACCAAGAAAGATTCTCACATGCGGGATGGATCAGCTTTTAACCTTGCATTCGGCCCTGTGGAATGCTATCTGGCCTGGTAGTGTTTTTGTTTTTTTTAACAACAGCAAATAAATAAAGACAAAATGTACCGATCCATCCCTTCCCTCCTCCCCTATGATAGAAGAAGAAGAGTTGGCTTTTCTCACCCATTTAAGGGGACTCAAAGTGGCTGACAAAGCTTTCTGTTCTTCTCCCCACAACAGAACACCCTGTGAGGTAGGTGGGGCTGTGAGAGCTCAGAAGAGAGCTGTGACTAGCCCAAGGTCACCCAGCTGGCTTTCATGGGGGAGTGCGGAATCGAATTCAGTATTTCCAGATAAGAGTCCGGCTCCCTAACCACAAGAACAAACTGGCTCACTAAATCAGTTGACTTAATTGTGGCTACTATCTAGACATACAGCTACTTTAATAGAAAATTCTTTTCTGGGATACACATATTTCTTTGTGCTAAAAATCTTTCTATACATGGTTCCCATTTCTGGCGAAAATGCTCATTAGTGTTATCTTCCTTTTGATGCTGTTTGCATGTGATAAATTCATTTCTAGTAATTTTCCGTAATTCATTTTGCCACTCCCTTATTGTTAGATTATCAGTATATTTCCAATTTTTCACCAATATTTGTTGAGCTGTAGCTATCCAATAATGTACCATAATCTTGTTTGTACATTTATATCCAAATTTAGTTCAGTAATGTTCATGCAACAGGTAAATATTTGGTGAAAATGGGATGTTTATTTCAAACATCTGCCTTATTTGTTCATGGATCTCAGTCCAAACATGTTGCACAAAAGGGCAAAGCCAGACCAAGTGGAAATATATAGGTAATTCTTGGCAACCTCTCCAGCAATCTTTTTTCTTGTTATATTAGGAAATCTTAATGGTGTAACATACCATCTATATAATATTTTTCTATAATTTTCCTTTTTTTGTTGATGTGTACCATGTATATTTTTTGTTGAACAAATTATTCCTTTTTTGATCTGATATATTTATTTGCATATCGGTTGCCCATAGGTCTTTCAAAGTTGTCATTTTGGAAGCTTGTTAATTCCATCATAAGTTTAGAAATTGATGAAGCTATACCTTTGAGAGATGCCATTGCATGTCTTATTATCAGTTCAAACTTTGTTCGTGGGCAGGACTGCATTTTAAATTTTGGCTGAGTTCAAGAGTTGTTCTAGTCTATACCAAATAAACCAACCCATCCTTTGATTAGCAATAGAAGAAGAAGAAGAGTTGGCTTTTCTACCCCACTTTTCTCACCCATTCAAGGGGACTCAAAGTGGCTGACAAACCTTCTGTTCTTCTCCCCTCAACAGACACTCTGTGAGGTAGATGGGGCTGTGAGAGTTCAGAAGAGGGCTGTGACTAGCCCAAGTTCACCCTGATGTCTTTCATGGGGGAGTGCAGAATCGAACCCGGTATTCCCAGATAAGAGCCCAGCTCCCTAACCACTAGACCAAGCTGCCTCTCTTATAGTTAATATTTTAAGTTGTCCCCCACGTGTAAAACGGTCCTGAATTGGCCTGGTAGTGAAGCGTCTACTCAGAAACAATTCTCAGGCCCTTTCCACATGGGACATTATCCTGCGACAGGAAAGGGTCTAGGGGCCCTTGTACCTCCTAAGATTTAGTTTTGGTGTTTTTACCATTCCCCCCAAAGAGGACAGAAACGTGAACATGACTCCAGGAACCTCCTACTGCCTGGGACGAGGGATGGGCATGAAGAAAAAAAATCACATTTGCTTTGCCATCAAAATGAACATCCACAAATTTGTTTCATTGTCAAATCATTCGTTCGGACGTTTGAACAATCACTTCTGCGGACAAACATTTTCATAGCTTATTTTTCATGGAAAAAGCTATTTCCATCAGTAAAACACTGCAAAACCACAAAATGCTTATCATACTTTCTCAAGCTGGAAGCATTGTTTGCCTAGCTCAAATGTCCGGGCATTCACCTTGGAATGAAAATACATGAATTCAACAATTCAACTGAATTTTCAAATGGAAATGTGTTCATGCGCATCCCAACCTGAGACCCAAGAAAGGGATCAATTAAACTCTTTTATTAGGACCTAAGGCCAGAGCAAAACACAAACTATAGCGTAAAACAGTTCTAACAAGTGATGCTGTATGGAATGTCTTCAAAATAAAATTTGCCTAATTATTAGGTGCTAATAAAGTTCAGCATCTGATAGAAGAGGAGGAGGAGGAGGAGTTGGCTTTTGTACCCTGCTTTTCCCATTCTTAAAAGGGCTCGAGATGGCTGACAAACCTTCTGTTCTCCTCCCCACAAAAGTCATCCTGAGAGGTAGGTGGAGTTGTGAGAGATCAGAAAGAGAGCTGTGACTAGCCCAAGGTCACCCAGCTGGCTTCATGGAAGACTACGGAATGGAGCTTGCAGACTACCAGTAAGAGTCTGACACTCTAACGACCAGATCAGACTGGTTCACGGAGGGTTGGAGGGCTAATAGGTCACGTTAGCCATGTCGTGAAGAAAACAGTATTTTGTCCATCTCTGGGCCCCCTAAAATATCTCATTTCCAGTGGAATTTATTAGCAAGTGAAAATCGGTCATTGTTAAATTGCACAAAAACCCTTTGGCATCTCCCTTGCTGTGCATCAGAGAAGGAAACCTTATGCATTTTCCTACAGCCACATTGCTGATACTTTGGAGACAACAAACACTTTTTTTAAAAGGATCTTTAAAACACATCTATAAAAGGCAGTGCTGAGACCAGGCAAAATCTTGAAAGACGGCTGGAAATTAAAGTTAATTATAAAGGAGGATTAATTTAAGCCATCAGACATGGCATGCTGGGATAATGTCGGTGCATAGATGCGTCGCAATGCACATCCGAGGGCAGTAAGACATTAGCCATCACTGGAGCGTCTTTGATGGGGAAACATAAAGCACATTTGCCATTATCCTGGCAAAACACATGGCCACGGGGAAGGAGCTGTACTTTCATGAAGATGAAAGCCTTGTCCAGACTGTGGGTCACATCTGACCAGGTAGCTCTCAGGTTGTGCAAAAATGCCGATAATACAGCCTTGCACAAGCGATCAGCCCCAGGTGGGGCTCTTGATTGGCAAGAGAAGGCCAATTTGTAACGAAACTACTAGAGGTCTGAAAATTCAATTCGATTAGAATCTTTAAAATTCAAATTTAACCAAATGCAATTCGAAGTAAGCAAATTTGAATCCATTTGTTTGACTTTTCAATTCGAATTTGCACTTATGAATGTCGACAACATTTGTATGTGCCCGTACGCATTGTTAGCATCCGTACACATCTGTACACGTCCATATGCATCCCATAGTTATCCTGTATAAAACCCGTTTTCGTCCCGTACAGATCCGTCCAAATGCGTATGGATGTGGGAAAGATGCGGATCTTCAAGTACGCATCGTGTACGAACCCATACACATACGAATGTCCGGATAATTCAAACGAATAGGTCCAAAATTTGAAATTCATTCGAATCTGTAAATTCGAATTTATGGATAATCTATTTGAATTCAAATGTCGAGATCTGGATGAATTTGATCGAATTTCGAATACCTTTGAATATTTGTGCACATCCTTAAAACCTTGAATATCCAGACATATTTTTTTTAAAATATTCAAACAACTATGAATATTTTTTAATCATTCTTTCGAATCATTTGGACATTCATATGTGCAGGGATACATATGCATTACATACATATCTGTACGCATCTTATTCGGTATCTGTACGTATCCATATGGGATGAAAATGGGATGCGTACGGATGCATAAGAATGTCGCCGACATTCGTATCATCAACTTCGTATCGAACATTCCTAAGAATAGATACAAATGTATTTGAATCGGTTTGAATTTTAATACATTAGCTTTTTCTCTATTCGTACGAAATCGGACATTCGAATATTCAATTTGAATTGAATCGAATGACGAAAATTGCATTCATGCGCACGGCTATTGAAAATACAAAAGTTGTGGCCACCGTTTTTTTAAAATTTTCCACCATCAACATCCTGGAAGTGCCACAAAGCCTCCTTGGCTAATAAGCCGAAATCATGGTTCTCAGAACTATGGTCTTTTCTGCACTTGGCCTTATTACGGATTATATCTCAGAATAGGAACCTGGCATTTCAATGCTAGTGCAAACTCTAGCGGGGCCCGAGCAGGATCCGCTATAGTCTGCCCCAACATGTGAATGGCAGTTCCCTGTTCCTGGATATAATCTGGAATAAGAGCTAGTGCACATAGGACCTACGTTAATGTAGTTGCTTTTCACTTAGCTGCTGCTGGTTCTCAGGCACTGCAGAAAACCACAGCCTCTGTGCCCTCTTCCAGATGGATAATAAGGATGTGCAGAACATGGTTTAGAACGTTTTTCAGAACATCTGAGGCAGCATTGACCTTCTTCAGGGGCTGCAAGTTTTCTACCGCTAGCAAACTTGGCTCCTGTGTAGAAGGACATCTCAAAGCATCTCAGATGTTTTGAAAAGCAGTTGTCACAGGAGAGGCTAACATAACTCACTGTAAAGAATGATGGGGACTCAGGCTGAACATCTGCAAAGCCATTCCAGCTCTTTCCGGTGCTTTTTATAAATAAGACAGAGAGCCCAAAGGGAAGCAGGGAAGCTAGAACCTAAAAGGAGCCCTGCTGGATCAGGCCACAGCCTGTCTGGCCACAACATTCTGTCTCACACAGTGGCCCACCAATTGCTTGTGGGCATCTCAAGCAGGAGACGAGGGCAAAATCTTCACTGGCAAATAACCTTCCAAGGCACCTGTCCTGTCTCTCCAAATTGGAGGGAATACTTGGGCATCTATTTTAATAGCCATCGATACACCTGTCCTCCATGGATTTAGCTAGGTGGGGGCACTTCCTTCCAGTTAGCAGACTAGTTTGCATTTGCCTCTTGGGAGAGAACAGGGATCATGCACTTACGTTGTATGCTGAAGCAGAATTTCTTTTGCTGATACGAAATGTAGCTGCTCACTGCTCCAATCAGAGCCATGGCCAGGCCACTGACAATTCCAGCAATTGTCCCCGTCTCTACTAGGGCACCTGCAAAAATGAAAGGAGAGAGAAACATGACCATGCTGAAATAGATACTGAGAAATTACATTAAAGACAGGAGTTAGAATGTAAGAACCTAAGAAGAGCCCTCCTGGATCAGGCCACAGCCCATCTAGTCCAGCATTCTGTCACATACAGTGGCCCACCAATTGCCCATGGGCATCTCAAGCAGAGACAAGGGCAAACTTTCTCCTGCTCTTGAATCTCAGCACTTCCTCCACCCAACTTGCTGACCTGAGGCCTTTTCAGGCTAGGACATGCGGGAACGCTTTCCCCATTCACACCTAGGCAGGTAAGGAACGCATCCCCACGTGTTCTTACCTGCCTACGTAAGAGGCAGAGAAAGAGAAAAGCGTCTCCATATGTCCGCATTTGACCTAGGGGCAGGCAGGCCTGTCCGGTCCCTTCCTCGGGTTCCTACGGGTTCTAGGGGACCAGCTCGGCTCACCATTTTGGGACCCCGGCAAGCACAACGTAAGTGCCTCGCACACATGCACATCCCCAAATAGGCCCGGGCCCAGGGGGGTATATGTCCGGGGGGGGGGTCCCTGTGGGCCCTAGGGGACCCGATCTCCTAGAACCCACAGAAACCCGGGGAAGGGACTGGACAGGCCTGGGTCCAATCCGGACAGGCCTGGGGCAGGGCCTGCAGCTGTCAGGGATGGAGTGTGCAAATGTGCTCCCTTCCTAACAGCTGTGGAATGGCCAGGGATGGCCGCAAGTGCCCTGGACCGGGTGTAGACCACTATTAAGTGCTCTATACCTGGAACGTGTCTAGAACACCTTGGGAGAAACGTCTTGGGAACACTCCGTCCCAGGGCGTCCTACACGCGTTCCATCACCCCTTGTGCGAATAGGCCTCTGTTCCATTATTCCTGGGTCAGCTTGAAGTAGTGGCACAAGCAGCCGGCTGTCCCGGAATGTTCCTTCCGCCCTTGGAAGCCTGTGCGGAATGCTTTATCTTCAGTGCCAGGTTCCGGGTTCTCTGATGACTAGGGACTAACTCCTTGGAACCCTAGGGGGATCGGAGCAGTGCAACGTTGACCCCTGCTGAGTCACGCTGCCTGGGCCAGACTAGCACTTGCAGAAAGCCCAGAAGACCTATTCAGACAAGTCTACCAGAGTCTCCACGTGGCCCTTTTGGCTGCTTAAACTGAGCCACGCTGCATGGAGGGGACGTGGCCTCCCCCAACATGGTGCCAGCATGCAGAAGCGAAGCCCCTGGAGCCCTTGTTGCCCCAAACCAAAGGTAGGCGCAGAAAGGGCAGAACTCACTGGACTCTCCTGTCACAATCACGTTAGAGGGTCTGCTTCTGCCAAAGTATTATTAACATTTTGGGCGCCTCAGGGTCCTGAAGGGGCCAAGCCACACTGTTAGGCAGAGATGTGCAGAAGTACATATCAGCATACAGGGTACCTAACTAGCCAAGGGTAAATGTATGTATGTATGTATGCATGTATGCAAGTATGTATGTATGTTATGTATGTATGTATATTTCTATCCTGCCCAACATCTGTAATCTCACCACATGTTACAAGTTTTAAAACAACAAATTCCAACCAATATATATTTAAAACATATAATATCCATTAAAAACACTTGATATCAAACATATTTAAAAGTGTATACTAAATATTAAAATACTAGCATCTACGGTGTGTGTAGGGAGATGTAATCACATTAGCCAAAGGCCAGGGCAAAGAACTACTTCTTCACCACCTTGTTAAAGGTATACAGAGAAGGGGCGTGACACACCTTGAGGGAAGACTATGGATGTGCATGAATATTCTAAACATTCAAAATCCGATCGAATTCTTTCAAATGCGGGCATTCGAATTTGAATCAAATGTCTTCTCACATTCCAATTTAGACATTCAAACAAATTTCAAAAGTTCCAGAACATTTGTTTGAAAGATTTGTATCATTCGGATGTACAGATACATTATGTATTACATACGTATCTATTAATCTCATACGTATCTACACGCATTTGCACTTATAATACAGAATGGAAGTAAAACAAATGGGATAAAACGAGATGCGTATGAAATGCGTATAGATATGTATAACAAATATGAATGTTGTCGACATTCGTATCTTTAGATTTGTATCCAACATTCAAATGAATAAGATTCGAATGTAAATGGATTTGAATTGGTTTTTGTTGCATTCGGATTTTAAACATTCGAATGCAAACAAAACCAAAAACACCCATTCGTACACACCCTTAGGGGAGACTATTCCATAACCTGGGGGCCCTTACCGAAAAGGCCTTTTCCGGGGTGCCCACGGGGAAGTGCATGGGATTGAAAACAGATCTAAAAGTTTCATTTATGGTCCAGGACCAAAGCGGCATTTTACCAAATTAATGCTTACCATCGTTAAAATTACTGTCTGAACTCCCGCTGCCGCCTCCTCCTCCTGAAAGCAAGAACAGAAGTTTATTTAGCACTGCTTCAAGCCACTCCTTGTTCATCCCGGCATTAACCCTGGAAGCTTCCTTGTTCCCCCAGGATCAGACTCTGGGAACTGGTGGCAGGAGATGCCTTTGACTGACCACTGTTCCCATCAACATCAAGCCACAATGATTCACTGGGGCTGCAATTTTAAAAAAAGGGCGACTTCTCAAAAGTTCTGTCCTATTTTCAGTCAGGGCCTAAGAACCAGAGACCTTTTCGAGACTAGGCTGTCCCAAACACGTGCAGAATGCCCTGGGATGGAGCACAGGCACTGCTGGGCCATTCTGAACCGCGCCAGCCTGTCCCAAAGCGTTCTAGACCTGCCCCGACCCATCCCAACCCATCCAGGGCTTACCTGCTGCATTCCAGAGGGAGACGATTCGCATTACAGCCTCCAAGCTGCACAGGGCTCCCACCCTCCGGCCTCTCCTATTGGCTGCTGCCGACACATCATCCTGTGATGTATCGGGAGGAGTTCAAAGGAGGGGGGGAGAGGGCTCGATAGCCCATTGACAGCTGGGTGGGCCGGGCCAGGGTCCCATGGGGGACATGGGGTGGCCCGAGGGAGGACGCCAGCCTGCCCCCAGGATGTGGGGATCCACGTCCCCCCCCCCCCGGATCGTTGCCTGCCTCCCCTCTCTCATTCGGTGCATCGAACTGTGGAAGTGGTTTGATGGGGGGCAGTTCGATGCACCACCTGAGAGAGGGGAGGGAGGCGGCAATCGCCTCCCCCCCATGCAGGTCCCTACATCCTGGGGGGAGGCTGGTGCCCTCCCTCGTGCCACCCCATGTCCCCCGCGGGACTCTGGCCTGGTGGAAGGCGCCTGGCAGGGGCTGTTGCCAGAGCCATGCCTCTCTCAGTTCGGTGCCCCAGAGGGGAATCCTCGGAATCTTGCCAGATCGAGCTCCCCCTTCCAGCCAATCACAGCAGCCAGGGGCGGGACTTGGGAGTCCTGGAAAGGCCGATTGGTGTGGAACGCCTGGAGGACAGCTTCCCATTTGCACCCAGGCAGGTAAGGGATGCATTGAGGACAATTCCCTTACCTCCCAATGCATATGGGAAACTGTCCTCCACGTGTTCCGGTTAAAGCGCACTACCGCTGCCTTAGCTGTAGTGCGAAAAGGCCTCAGCAGTGTGCAGAGAATGGTTCCAAGGCCAGAAGAAAACCCAAATCATTCTGAGTGGTCGAGGGAACAATAGGAGAATTTGTTCCTAGTCAACCTATTGGGAAAGGGCGGGGGGCATAATATTGTCCAGTTTGGGAGTTCTTAATGGGTTTTTGAAAACCTCTCTCAATGTAGGATAGAGAAGAAAGGCGGCAAAAGCAGACAAAGTGGCTACCAAAATGATACCTAGAATGCTTCGATTCTGAGTTGGCATGGCACATTTTGTCCCAAGCATGCAGCAAACACTTTTGGGGTTTTTTTGGGGGGGGGGCATTTTGTTCCACACTTAAAACTCTTGGAGCAGCCCATTCTAACTAGGGACATTCCAAATTTGGAAGTTTTCATGCAATGGCCAAACCAGATAGCCAACCGTTTTGAGAGGAGGGATTCAAGGATATTGCTTCTTGCTTGACTGGAGAAATCAGAATCCAACTGCAGAATAAATTATTCAGAAGAGGAGAATATGTAAATTTCTGTTTGCATGATTTATTTAGATCCTAGCTATTCTTGGCTCAATTGCCTGGCTCCGGGGATTATACATATGTGTGTGTGTGTGTGTGTGTGTGTGTGTACACACACACACACACACATACCTTGGGTCAGTTTCGACACGTCGTTCCGGTCTCCGTTGGCGCAACTGCTCCGTGAGCAAACCTTTCCTGCAAACCAGTCGCCCACTTGCCAAATCAAAGGATTTCAGCACAACCCGATGGCACGTCTACTTCCAGCACTTTGGCCAGGGCAGTAATTGCTGTGGGGCTAACAGGCCCAGTCTGGCTCTCCTGGCGCAATTCCCAAAAGACGATTTCTCCTCTCTGGGCTCGGCTCGTTTGCGCAACGGTGGCCACAGGAGCACCTAGGCATCCGTGATGCCGCTGAGACACCTGAAAACGTGACTGCTCCCTGTCCCGCCAGGTGTGCTTCAGAACTCTTCTCTACAAAGTGCCCGTGGGTCGCCAGCCTTTCACGCGGGGTCCATGAGCGACGTCCACGGGGACTCTCCCGTTCCCCGGGCAGAATCAACCAAAGCACATGGTGAAGTTGAGAGCAAGGTCAGACCGGAGGCGCATGCTTTGACTGCATCCGTCTCTTCAGCCCTTCTCACAGCCCCAAACCTAGCTCTTTCCAAGGATCATGAGCGTCAGAAATAAATAAAGAAGCGAAAAATAAAGAAATCCTCAGGCAATTTTAATTGTTTTCTACTCTGTTGACAAAGGGACTTGCATGTAGGGGCTTATGCTCTGAAACTGCAGCTGTGCTACGCCGCTACGCACAAGACACACGTACACACACGCAAATCCACACGCCGGTCGCCCTCATATTAATTAACCAGCTGCTGTCTCCCTAGCCCTGCACTGAGCAATAAATGAGATTGATTATAAATTTAGCGCTCTGCGCAGTGTAGAGGTGGGTGGGGTCTGCAGAGATACCAGGCTTTGTCTGCAAATTTCTGCACTCCGCAGAGCAGCAGATAGCTCCTCGCTGATCCTCTCGCCTCAACTCCACCCCCCAAAGTGCTTAGGTTGGCATGAAAGAAAGACTCCTCCAGGGTGCACCAAACGCTGGTGAGAGAAGGTCACCCGAGCACTCAAATGCGCTAATGCCCGCCTTGCCCAAACACCCTGCCTGATTGGCATGGGCAGGAAGGAAAAGCATTCAGCGTTTCCTGCAAGGCAAGCTACTCAGGTGGATCAGCCAAAAACTGAACCTGTTGGAATTGTTTGTCACCCTCAAGGAGACACACACCAGGGAGGGGAAGGAGGGATACCCATTGCCTCTCTAAACCATTCATGCTCTGACTGTGGCCCTTGCCTGCCAGGGCCCTTAAGGGACCAGATGGTATTACTGCCCTTCTGCACTGGGTGTGAACCTCAGAGAGCAGGAGAAGGCACTTGGCTGAGGTTAGCTGTTTTCAGAGATGCTACTCCGGGTGAGTCACTGCTCCTAGAATAGTCCCTCCAGGAGAAACTGGGGGCTCTCTCAGAAGTAAACATGTCTCACTGACCCACTTTCCAAGCCAAAAGAGGATAATGAGATGTACTTATTAGTGCCAGTTTCGACTCCATTAGGAACACGATTGGTACCTGATTGGTACTGATCAGGAAGGCCCTGTCCCCACCCAGTACCCATTTAAGACCCCATAAGGGCCCCATCCTGAAGGCCCTGCCCCATAACCCCAACCCTAACTCCAAAAGGGCTGGAGAAATCTGAATTTAATGGGTCCATCGGTCCCTTAAATCCAGATTTCCTGTGGACCACTTTAAAGGTGTCCACAATCCGGTCTTCCGGTACAAAGACCATATTAAAGGAAACGTGTCCGCACACCTTACCTGCAGATGGGGTCCAGGAACAGGGCTAGCAAGAGCGGAGCTGCGCGAGAGGGTAACACTGGTGGCCACCCACTTCAGCTGGAGGGCACAATTGTCCCCTCACCACCCCTGCCAACTGCCATGATGCCCCACTGACGAAGCAGCCTCCTAGGGAGCAGGTGTGGTGCTGGCGGCAGAGGGGGCAGCAGCCGCAGTGACAGATATGGCTGCAATCGCCACCTCCACTGCCACATCCCCGATGCTGCCACCGCCATCTCCCGTCACCCGGTGGCCGCATCAGGGGTATGGCCACCACTGTCACCATGGCAGCCCCCCCCCCCAAGGAGGCTTCTTCAGCAGTGGGGCACCAGCAGTAGGAGGAGGAGGCAGCGAATGCATCGGGAAGGTGACAATCATGCCCACCAGCCGAAGTGCACAGCCACATTCCACCACCCCCGATGCAGCCACAGAACTGGGGAAGGACTCCTTCCTGGGGCCTAATTGGGGCCTCAGGAGGCACCCTGTGGCATTCACATGGCACACTGCTTAGCACCCATTGCAATCAGGTGCTAGCAGATACGTGTGGACATATGGGGTCCTCCCAAAGAGCCGGATCTTCAAGGACCGAATCCCAGGGAGGACCCCATCTCAAAGATCTGGATCTTCTAGATGCAGATCTTCAACCGGCAGTGCAAAAATGGGGTTACCGAACCAAAATGACCTCCCAGAGCAAGATGCAAAATGATGTCTTGGGGCACAGTTAATGAATTATCACAGGTAGGTCACTAGAAGGTAAAGGGTTATTGGTTTGATCCCCAGCCTCTCCCCAGAAGGAAGCAAAGTGTCAAACCACTTCTGTACCTCTGCCTAGAAAACTGCACAGAGGCATCCATGGAGTCTGGAAGTGCTGAAGCTCAGTGGCAGCCTAGTGGAAAGCAAAGCGTTGCTGGTTCAATTCCCACTCTTCCAGAAGTAAGCTATGGCAAACCACTTCTGTACCTCTGCCTAGAAAACTGCCTAGAGGAGGTGCCCACAGATTCAACGAGGAGTTGGTCACAACTTGGTGGAGCCTAACAAGACACATTCATGTATAAATCCCTTAACTGTGAAGCCCTGGCAGCTAGATGGCGCCAATTTTTTGCAGCGGAGTCTTGTCAGCTAAGACAGGACACGTGCCCCATATATCTGTTCCGTCCTGGACAGCTGTGGAAGTAGCATGACTCCAGAAAACACAGGCCAGGCCTCCAGGACGTCTGCCCTGGTACAAACCCACCTGCTTTCGCAACTGGCTGTAGCTTTATAGCCTATACCCAAGTCAGCAGAAATCTAGGTGGGAACAGAAAAAGAAAGCCACAAAAACCACTACCCAAAGAGAGTCTCTGCTAAGTTCCTTTATTTCTTATTAACCCCCTTAGAACAAAAGTTGCAGCACTTCCACAAATCTTTGGGGGAACTGACTCACCTGAGCCAGGCCGATTATTCAGCCCAGTTTTCAATTTTAATTAATCAAAGGGTTTGGGTATATATTTATTAATTGAAGGCATTTTTTAAAAAAATCAAAGTGGCTTACAGAACATTAAAAAACAAGGGTAAAAACTGAGTACAATCAGACCCCAGTAGCCACTGATTTGGTAACCGCAGTTTCAGTTAACCACGGTTACCGGATCAGCTCCATCCCACCCACCCCGTGGGCGCCAGAAGGGAAATGGACCCAGAACCAGAAGGCCTATTTTGGCCTCCAGAGAGTGCCAAAATAAGCGTGCAACGCTACAGGATGCCTCCCACGCACCTCTCACACGCCCCGGTGATGTTGCACACTTATTCTGGCGCTCCCTGGAAGCCGAAATAGGTCTTTTGGAAGCTGGAAAAACATCCTGTCATGCGACCCCGGAACCTGAAGAGCTTTCCCGGTATTTGGAAGGCTTATTTCAGGCTCCAGAGAGCGCCAAAATAAGCGTGTGACACCATTGGAGCACACCCCAAAAGAGAAGGGGTGTTCTGTGGCGTTGTGCGCTTATTTCAGTGCTCTCCACTGAATAGGAGAGGCCTTCTGGAGGCCAGAAAAGCACTTGCCATTCTGGGGCTGGGCAACTGGAAGTGCTTTTCCAGCCTCCAGAAGGCCTATTTCAGGCTCCGGAGAGTGACAAAATAAGAGCACAGCGCCACCGTAGCATGCCCCAATAGGTAAGGCCGGCAGGAGGCACCTGGTGGCATCACATGCCAATTCCAATGATCTCCAGCAGCCAAAATAAGTCTTCCGGAGGCCAGAAAAGCTCTTCCGGTTCTGGGCTTCATGCGACTCCAGAACCTGTTTGTGTTTATCCACGGTTTCAGGTAACCACAGTAGGAACCAGAACGTATCCCCCGTGGATATGGGGGTCTGACTGTAGTGAAACCGCATTAAAAACTCAGTGGACCAGGAAAGAAACAAAGTTTCACATGGGGAACGCCTGCGTAAAAAGGCAGGTCTTTAGATTTTAAGTGTAGACGCCTCAGGAACTGCAGAGGAGAGGGCATTCCAAAGGGAAAGGGCTACCACTGAGAAGAACCAATTTCTCCACAATTTAAAAGCGGAAGTGAAACATACTGGTCAAATGAATATGCTGATAGTCCCTTTCTATTGTCCTGAGCAGCACAAAGGAATGGCAGGTCTCCTTCAGGACAGGGGGCGGATATCATGACACAGGCAGTCCTGAGCAGCCAAAATCATTCCTTTTGGGTGTCATGGATTGGCTGGATTTTGGGTTCTGGGTTTCTGATATCTTCTTTGACAAGAAGGAGCTCAGAAATGTCTCTTTCTTCTTCCAAGAACCTGGGGTGCGTGATTGGTTTCAACAAAGCTGTATTTGAAGAAGTTGTGATTTTGTGTGTTTCAACAAACCATAGTTAAAACTAAGGGCGGTTTGTCTATGTACAGAGACGTTAACAAAATGTGGATCTTTTAAAAGAAAAAGGCTTTTCCTCCTTGGCTTTTCTGTGCAGCAGACTCTCAGGAATGGGGAGATACTGACACACTCAGTTATAGACATCAGCCAAATTGCCCTGGTCAGTTCACAGGTCATAGTGAACTCAAGAGGTTCACATGAGAACTGAATAACCCTACAGTTTGGGAGGAGGAGTTGGCTTTAATACCCCTCATTTCTCACCCTTACGGGAACTCAAAGCTGCTGACAAACCTTTTGTTCTTCTTCCCACACCAGATACCCTGTGAGGTAGGTGGGGCTGTGGGAGCTCAGAAAGAGAGCTGTGACTAGCCTAAGGTCACCCAGCTGGCTTCATGTGTAAAAGAAGAAAAGCTGGATTTTATACTCCACTTTTCTCACCCTTAAGGGGATTCCAGGCAGTTGACAAACCTTCTGTTCTTCTTCTCCCCACAACAGAACACCCTGCTGGCTTCGTGGAGGAGTTCGGAATAAAACCAGAAGACTACTAGATAAGAGTCCAACACTCTAACCACAAGACCAGCCTGCTCAAACGGTTCAAATCGAACCAGAACCAAGGGTCACTGGCTCAAGTCCAAACCAAAACACTAAATTTCAGCTCGCACCCACCCCTACTAAGTTACTGTTGCGTACGGCTTCCAGACGGGGCAACGTTCAGAAGGGTGCCAAACTGATTGAAAACGTTTAGCCAAGCAGCAAGAAGCAACCTACCTTTCTTCTTATCTGGCTGGTAGCCCCCTTCCTCCACGATAACCAGCAAATCGTCATCGGAAAAGCCTGAAAAGTTGAACGAGAAGGAACTGCTGGCGTTAACCCAATAAATAGAAGGCACAAAGCGCACTTAGCTTTGGTTGATTAAGCACGAGGCTCAGAACTCGGTTTTCAAGTACCAGCGTTCCTTAAGCTAACGCAACGGTTCCACTCCTGCAAACTGCCACATTATGCAAAATTGTGTCGGGGAGGTGATTTAGGCAGCGCGCTCTCTAACGGGCTGTCTTTCTATCGCCAGCAACTGCCTACATAAAGCTGTTTCTTGCAACCCACGGTGCATTATACAAGGTGTGTTACACAAGGGACCCTGCATTTTGCTGACTGTCAGAAAGCAAAACTGTGCTCAGCAAAACTGCCTTTTGCAAGGGACGGCGGTTACTCGATCCTGGAGGGAAAAAAAAGATGGCTCTTGATTAGTTTGCTGCTAGTTTGGGCCTAATTAGCAAAAGATGCCAGGGAAGGAATCTACGAGGGCGGGGGGTAGAATCATCTGCTAAAAAGGCAAACCCTTCTGCCCTTCATCTTTGCCAGTAACACCCAAAGCAATTTATCTATTTTTTTAAATGGGGTTATTAGCTGATGATTTTCCTCTCCCTGTTGGCTTCTGCAGACGGTTAACTACACAAAAAGGAACTGTAATGATATTCATCGGCACTTGGTTGCTTCCAGACTACATTGCTGCAATTTGTTCTACGTGGGGCTGCACCCTCACAGAATTTTTTTTTCCAAATGCAATGCCTAGTAGAGGTGTGCACGAATGCAATTTTCGGGAATCGATTTGAATCTAATATCCGAAAATTCGAGTCGATTTGAATGTGTAAAATTCGAATCTATTCATGCAAATTTTTTTTATCCATATTTGCTCATATGAATGTTGACAACATTCGTATGTGCCCATATGCATCTGTGCGGATCCCGTACCCATCCTGTATGCATCCCGTTTTCATCCCGTATGGATCTATACAAATCCGTATGGACGCGGGAAAGATGCATACGGGCGAGTATACATCGTTCCAAATGTCCGAATAATTCGCACTAATAGATTTGAAATTCCAAATGCGTTTGAATGTTTCAATTCAAATGTATATTTGATGCAAATGTGAATGTCCAAATTCAAACGAATTTCAAATGTTTCAAATATTCATGCACAGCCCTAATGTTTGAAATGTGTTGTCTTTTCAGTGCATTCAGGCAGATCTGGTAAAGCTATGTGTTTGTCCTTTTTATTTCTTTTTTTCTGCCCCCTTCCACTTTTTATCTTTTTTATTTCTTTCATAGGATGAAACTGCCCTTTAAAAAAAAAGTATGTTGTTTTATTATTTATTTATTTTATCATATTTATGTCCACCTTTGCTGGTAAGCCTGGGGCAGTGCGTGGAAATACACATTTTAGAATACAAAATCAGGAGTAAAAGAGTCTTGAAAAATGATTTATCACCTACAGTCAAATCTAAAATAAAAAATTAGTATTAATAAAGGAAACATCCCCAAAGTGAACACATTAGTTAAAAGGAAGTTGAAAGGGAAAGATAGAAGAGTCCAATCACAGAAAGGGAAGGAATCCACTCTTGATTAAAAGAGGAAAGCAGGAAAGGATGCCTGGAGAATATTTACAAATTCAGCAATGCTTAGAATGCTCACTTAGAATGCATATATAAAAGAAGAAAGGGTACTTCCAAGTCCGAGAGAGGGGTTTAAAAGTGCAGTATGGAAGGTCATTAAGATCGAGAAAAGCTTATTTAGGAAATGGAAGGTTTGTCCCAATGAGGAAAACTGGAAGCAAGATAAATTCTGTCACAGCAATTCAAGGTGTCAATCAGGAATGCTAAAGAAGGATTTTGAAGCGCAAATTGCTAAAAACATCAAAAGAAATAATAAGAAATAATACATTGTAAGTAAGAATCCAACCAGGAAGGCAGGACTATTAATGACAAGAAACGGAAAGGAAAGGAATCCACTCTTGATTGAAAGAAGAAAGCAGGCAAGAAGCAGGCAAGAGAAATTGTCTCATGGTGCGAATGGAAGTAACCGGGTGGACTTCTCCATCTCTTCCATCTTCACCTTTTCAGCTTGGAACAGGATTATTTATCTAATCACTGATCCCAGAAAACATACTGTGCTGATTTAGTTTTTGCAAATTCGAGCGTAATTGGACGTATTATTTTTGGTGAAGGAGTAACAGGTTTGTGTTAATGACATGAATATTCTGCCAACAGATCTGTTATTATATGAACCTTAACAGGTGGAGAGGAGAGAAAAAGGGAACAGAGATCTTTCCACTCATCCTTAAAGGAACACATTTTCCTGAAAAAGTGAGGGAAAGGCAGCCAGCCTAGAATGAACATGGCTCTTAGGATGAGGGCTTCATATTATTGCCAGTGTGTGTGTATGCCAACAACAGCAGACAGCACCTGAGGGCAGAGCCAAAAGCATGTGGATTCTTCTGGTTCTATATATCACAAGCTCCTCACTAACTTGATGTGCTTGTGGGTCAGATTGAAAATTTGTGGCGTTCCTTGTACATCAAGAAGCTCCGTGAATCTATGTGCCATGCTTCCAGGAGGGGTATCCCAGCTCCCAGACGCTCCTCAGAGCTAACCCACCCAGAAGTATGAAAGAGAGAGGGTGGGGAAGCAAAAGGGAACCGCATAATTGTCGTATTTATGCACAAATGACACGAGGTTTCGGGAGATTCTGGGAGAGTTAGGACTTTTCTGCACTCTAAGGCTGTGATCTGGATCAAATGGTCTGGCTTGCTGGTCTAGATCACAGCACACAGTGGTCTGAAACCACTGCAGAAGAGAAGACTGGGAGGAGACATGATAACGGTCTTCCAGTATCTGAAGGGCCGTCACTGTGCGGAGGGATCGTCCCTATTCTCACTTACAGAAGATGGGAGGACTAGAAACAATGGGATGAAACTTTAAGGGAGTCAATACAGATTAAATATTAGCAAAACCTTCCCAGCAGTAAGGGTGATCTGTTGTGTCGCAAGCGAACATACAGGCACGCACCACGCAAACAGCAACAAGCAAGTGGATCACATTTCAGAGTTCTGGGAGGAGAAAGTGTTCATGCTTGGTCAGGAATGCCGAGGTCAGACTTTCCAGAGGGTCTTCACTGTCATAAATCAGTCAAAGGTTCAGGAACACAGAAAGTACAGGAGCCGAGGTTGCAAGAAAAGATCAATTGTCTGCAATGGCGTTTGCTGGGTTTGGGCATTCTTAAGTAGGGCTGGGTGAGCCTCGCCTTCTCCGATGCATCTGTTTGGCATACAAACGTGCTGAACACCTCAGGGGTTCTCGCTGTTGCCTGAGAGCGCTCTGTGAAGGGCGTTGGCCAGCATATGAATCCGAACTGTTCCCATCTTGGGAGACAGGATCATTGCGCACATTTGACCCTTGAGGCATTCCTTCCTCACTTTGACTGGAAAGGAAGCTTGCCTCAGCTTGGCTGGCATAGCTGACAACCTCCTCATCCTCAGAGGGGGAGGTGCTGATGGCACAAGGCATGACATGATCAGTCAATGGAATAGGTTGCCATGGGAGGTAGTGGGTTCTCCTTTGTTGGAGGTCTTCAAGCAGAGGCTGGACCTACATCTGTCTGGGATGGTTTAGGAAATCCTGCATTGAGCAGGGGGTTGGACTCGCTGACCCTGGAGGTCCCTTCTAACTCTATAATTCTATGATGCTATGAAACACCAGTGTCTGCCTGACAGCCCCGGTCCACACCAGCCCCAATATGGGCCCTGAAGTTCTCATGGGCCTCAAGGCAGGCTTCTGAGCTCTCCTCAGATTTAGATCCAAAATATAAAAATATAGTTTTATCAACATACCTCCACCGGGGTTTACATTAGGTGCTCCGCCACCACCTCCACCTTGCCCAGTGTTCCCGTCATCCAAAGCATCCGCTAAGTCAAAATCATCCATTGGATCTTTAACTACAAAACAGCACATTCGTAACATATAGTCTCTGTTGCTGTAGAGAAGCTGCTGTTCCCTATTAATTTATTTTTAAAAAGTCAAATCTGTTAGAAGAAATACCAGCGGGAGGCCTGAGTAATTGGGTTCCTGTGTATTCCTTTCCAATAATTAATCCAGCCATATCTTATTCTAAAATTCCACCCTCTGTATGTAGGAAGTGTTCTGTATAGAAGCCTGACATGGTTCAGTCAACTGTCTCTCAGTGGATCAAAACAAATACAGAAATGGAGGCTAGACACTTATGTTCTTATGTACCGGGAGATGCTTTTCAGACTTGGGCCCCAAATATCTAAAGGAATGCCTTCTCCTATACCGACCTGCCCATACCTTAAGATCTGTCGCTGAGGCCCTCCTGCTTGTCCCTCCGCCCACAGTAGTGAAACAGGTGGGCACCTGGGAAAGGGCCTTCTCGGTAATGGCCCCCAGGTTATGGAATAGTCTCCCCCTCAAGGTGCATCATGCCCCTTCTCTGTATATATTCAGGAAGGTGGTGAAGACACACCTCTTTGCCTTGGCCTTTAGCTGATGTGATTATACTTCCCGCTCCCCACGGCAGGTACAATTATTTTAGCATTTTAATACGCTGAATCTTTTAAATGTTTTTATGTATATTATTGGTTTTAACAATGGTTTAATTTAATTTGTTGTTTTAAAGGTTGCTGCCTGACCTGAGACCTTCGGGTATAGGGCGGCATAGAAATATAAATAATAAATTAATAAATGTGTCACAATGTGTTGCCCAAAACAGCACCCTTTAGGGCCCCAAAGTTCCTAACCTTTGGCTCTGTTGGGGGGCAGCTGTGCATCTTGCATGTGTTTCACTGCCCAGGGAGGTATGGGCTGGATTAGCGCCATCAGCTCCATAATTCTGGATCCAAATCGAAGCCAGGTGAGTGAAGAAATGGCCCTTTGCCTATTCCTCCAACCTTGGTTAAAGCTGAGCAGTTCATTCTGGATATAATTCTTCCTATAGAGGATACCTATAGAGTGTGGCACCGTAGAAGCTACTCAAGGTGCATCTTGCAACTGCTGACATTTTGCCACCTGGCTCGTTGGCATCACCAGCATCCTTGTTTGGCATGGTATATAAAGGGGCTCGTCCTCTGTGTTTCCTGAGGGTGGTGAATGAGTAATTCTTCCTTGTTTTGCAACCAACCAAGGCACAAAGCGTCTGCATTGACTCAAAATTTGGCTCAGAGAACTGAACTGAATCATGTACCTGATTCACTTTTACATCCCAAAACCATGATGCCATGATCACTACACTACACTGAATTCTGGACTTTCTACTCTCATGAACATTGCTGCCATCGTGTACATTTGAAGAGAAATCCACCTTTTCCACAACTATGGAGAATAAAAAGTGAATCAGGCCGCCCAACCTTTGGAGGAGCACCATCTCCCCATATAGACCTGCCCAGGTATGGAGATCTCAAGGAGGGGGCCTTCTTGTAGGTCCTCCTCTTTCAGAGGTGCAAAGGATAGTGACACACTGTAGGGCTCTTTTTGTGGTGGCCCCTAGAGTTTGGAACAGTTTTCTTCTAGAGGTTCACCAGGCATCCACATTATATGGTTTTCGGTTCCTGGCTAAAACATACCTTTTCAACGAGGCCTTTCCTCTTGGAGTGGTCCTGCCAGAGAGGGAGGGCAGGCCATATTTTGAATATCCTTTAGTTACACATTATATATATTTACTATTTATTACTGTGGCTTGTACATCGAATACACATTAGGCAAAAGTAATATATATGGAGAATTCAGATGTGTAATGATCTGGGAGCTGTGTCTCCAAGTAGTATCAACATTTTAGAGCTTAAACATGGATCCTACAGAAGATCAATTTAAGAAGGAAGTAAAAGAAATACCTCGATACTCTTCTAGTATTAGACCCCAGTGTGGAGGCTGGTTTACAAAGATTAACATTTACCTGGGATCTTCTTGGGGGGCGGCTTGGTGGTTTTGGGTTGCTTGGTGGTGGTGATATGGGGGACATTCCAACGGCCATCATCTGAAAGCAGAAGAACATGAAGAAATCTCACCAGTGAGCCCAAAAGTCAGGAGGGCAGGTCACAGCACTAGGGTGTTACCTTTTCTTCTGAGACATTGGTGTGATCATTCAACTAATCAATTCGTAAACATGCCTGCACAGGGCAGATGACTCTTTTGTGCATAACTGACACTTGGAATGTCTAAGCTATCGAAGGAGAATAAAATCAGTGCATCCCACTCTGCTGCTGTGGCTGTTATGGGGTACCACAGACTTTTGGCCAACTCTTGAGACCTTTCTGCATTTACCTGCTTAGTACGCCAGGTACAGGAGGACCATACGGATTTCTGGCCAGTCAGGGACATTCCCACTGGCCAGAAATGTGAATGGTCCTCTGTGGACCGGCCCATGCCGCCACCGCAAAAGCCAGGGTCCCACCTCCTCGCTGGCTCGATTGGCCACTGCCAGCCATGTCACATGGTCCATGATGTGACAGCAGCCCGATGCAGAGGGGTGGGACTGAGCCTGGCAATGTTAGGATGCATGTGCCCCTCCACCCCCTATGGAGTTGTCTCCGGGCAGCCTGCTGCTACGATGGCAGCCTGCAGGGACCTGCCCAATGGCAGCCACATTGCGCTTGCACAAGAAGCCGGCAACCAATCAGCAGCAACGATGGGGCCACGCGTGCAGGACACCAGAAACCGATCCCCACCGCACGCAGCAAGATGGACAAAGAGTGAATGGCTGGGCAGCTAGACGCTTGCGGTAAATCTGGAGTATTGGTTGGGATAGGTGTGGAGCACGATTTCCAATAAAACCAGAAATGGTTGGGCCTGATGGTTCTCAACACTTCATAGCCTTGGAATGGTTGGCGGTTCCTGCCCCCAGATCCACCATGGGATGAAAAGACTTACCTGGTTTCTTCGGATAAGGCCCAGCTGTTACTTTGGTTGGCTTTGTTGTTGTTTCTGGTGGAGTGTCAAAGAAGTCTGACAAATCAAGGTCACCTGAAGGTCAGAGAAAATATCTATATGATTAACGAAACCACTGTGGTTGCTTTTCTCCTGTACTGTAGACCCTTCTCATTCACCACAGACATACAGAGTGGGAAGGGTGATCATGAAGACCCATCTGATTTCCCAGAGGGGAACAAAATCCATTATCTGCAAAAGGCACCCTGAAGCCGGCTCCCAACACCTGGCATGGAGAAGGGAAAGGGGTACAGCTCAGGTAGAGGCTGTGGCCAGGAGCACCTATTCCCAACTGTGGCTGGGGCATCAACTGGAGCCCTTTTTGGATAGAGACGATTTGGCCACAGTCATCCATGCTCTGGTAACCTCTAGATTGGTCTACTGTAATGCACTCTACATGGGACTGCCCTTGAAGACGGTCTGGAAGTTGCAGCTAGTGCAAAATGCAGCCACTAGAGTGCTGACTGGAACAGCTAGCTGGACACACGTCACATCAGTTTTAAAAGGGCTGCATTGGCTGCCAATTTACTACCGAGCTCAAATCAAGGTTCTGACTCTGACTTATAAGGCCCTAAATGACTTGGGCCCCAAATATCTAAAGGAACGCCTCCTCCCATACCAACCTGCCTGTGCCTTAAGATATAGCTATGAGACCCTCCTGGTCATCCCACCACCTTCAGTAGTGAGGCTGGTGGGCACCTGGGAGGGGGCCTTCTAGGTGATGGCTCCCAGACTATGGAATAGTCTCCCCCTTGAAGTGCGTCATACTCCTTCCTTACCTATATTTAGGAAGGTGGTGAAGAGGCATCACTTTGCCCTGGCCTTTGGCTGAGGTGATTATATTTCCCCTCCCAGGGCAGACAGTATCATTTTAAACGGCTTTTAATGTATATCCTGCTTTTGATCTGTTGTGTTAACGGTTGTTACCCGCCCAGAGACCTTCTGGTATGGAGCAGGATAGAAATGTGGATGGATGGATGGATGGATGGATGGATGGATGGATGGATGGATGGATGGATGGATGGATGGATGGATGGATGGATGAGAAGGCTGCTATCCTGCCACCCACCTGCTGCCTGAGCCTTCAAAGCAGCTGCTGCGCCAGGTTCCCAACAACTGGTATGGAGAAGGGATCTCTGTTTTGGTTTACTTTACAAATTCCTATGTTATTCCGTAAATGCATTATTTTATATCATTTGTGATTCTATAATGTATTATTACAGTACATGATGTATTATTTTATACTGTATCATTTCTGTTCTATGTAAACCGCCTTGGGAAATTTTCCTCTGATTTAATTTGCTGATTGTATATGTTGTTATTCCACCCTTGGGTAAAAAGTGTGTTATAAATAAATGTTGTTGTTGTTGTTATTTCACCATATCCAGCAAGGAAGCCATCACCATCTGCCTAGAAATGATTTCCACTGCTAAATTGCTCTTACTGCACGAAACATTTCCCTTATATTCAACCCAAACCTCCCTCTCTCCACCTTAATTTCCATTATTTAGTGTCCTGCATTCTAGGATGAAAAAAAGAACAAGCTACAACTCATTCTCTGTGACAATATTTTGGATATCTGTGGAGGGCTATCCTTGGTCTTCTGGACCTCAGTTTCTCATTGGGCTTGGTATGTCCTGTTTTGAGCACTGGAAACTCAAAGCAAAACACCCTTTCAAAGGAGGAAGAAGAAGAAGAAGAAGAAGAAGAAGAAGAAGAAGAAGGCTTGCTCTGAGTTGATTGATTGATTGATTGATTGATTGATTGATTGATTGATTGATTGATTGATTGATTGATTGATTGATTGAATTTCTATCCCGCCCTATACCCGAAGGTCTCAGGGCGGGTTACAGTATTATATTAATCTTAGACAGGTCTCTGCCCTCAGATTTACAATCTAAAGAGACAAGATACAAAAGGAAAATGGTGTGGGAAGGAACAGGAATGCTCTGGTAGCAACAGTGTCCTTACAATGATAAAATACTTTTATTTTATTTTTCTCCTCCATTCACCACAGGTAAGATGGCTCCTTCACAGCCTGTGTGGTGAGGTGACAGTTGTGGGGGTGAGGGGTTAATGCTGGGAGCTTGATGGAAGAATGAAACCATGGTGGATCATTGGCCTATGGAATTTACTACCAGACAAAATTCGCCTGGGCTACCGTGTAAGTCAGGATGCTGGACCAGATGGGCTGTGGCTGATCCAGCAGAACTCCTCTTGTGTTCTTATATGGCTAGACAAATTCAGGGAACGCACTTTTGCTTTTGTCTTCTGCTTGAGAATGACCATAAGCAACCGGTGGGCCACTATGTGACATGGGATGTTGGACTAGATGGGCTGTGGCCTGATCCAGCACAGCTTCTCTTAAGTCAAGGAGGGCAGATATATCAATGGCCACTCAAATGGAATCCTAGGCACCGCCTCTAAGTTGGAGTAGCAGGCAGGATGCCTCTACAGGCCATTTGCAGGAATCTGAGAGCAGGCGAAGTTTTGTCCTTGTCTTCTGCTTGAGAAGCCCAGAAGCAATTGGTAGGATAATATATGAGATGAGCTGCTGGACTAGATGAGCTGTAGCCTGATCCAGCAGGGCTCATCTTAATTCATGGAGGACAGGTATATCCATGGCTACTAGAATGGACACCTAGGTATCCACACACACCACACCACACCACACGACCTCACTCTATCCCATCTGGATTCTGAATGTCAAATGTTGGAGGGTGTGGTCTTACCTGTGTCACTGGAAGGCTTTTTGGGAGGCTTAGGAGTAGCTGTGTTTAAGAGAAAAGAAAGAGGGAAACATTTAATGCAAACTAGAGGAATGAACTAGTTGTCCCCCCTCCCTTCGATGCAGAATTTCATTCAGAAATGCTCCCCAGTCTGTCTCCCCCTCCCACCGGAGAATGGGATAGACTTACGCCTCTTTGTAGGACGGCTGTCATCCAGCGCATCTTCTAGACTGAAGTCAGAGTCATCAGCGTAACCTGGACGGGCGGGAAAGGGGGAAAATGCACACTTTGCAACAGTAATTGGCACACAGAGGAAGGAAGCCATATAAAGCAAAATAGGGCAGCCCCCTGACATGATAAGTCTTCGGCTTCCTTTCTTAATGGATGTGGTTTATAAATACGCAGGCTTCGCTATGCTTGCCAAAGTTGGGTCTACCCACTCACCTTCCCTGTTCCACTCATCGGTGGATTCAGCTCTGATTAATATATGTTTTGGGGGAGAAAAATACTGCAAAATATTGGCACAGCATTTGACAAAACAAGGAGGTGGGAAAGAAAATGGGGGGGGGGGGGGGAGAGAGAGAGAACAGAAAGGACAGCAACCACCTACCCAAACACATCTTTTAGCAGAATGCATTCCGTAACGGAGGGTGATTATTTTTATATTTGCGCTGAAAGGGATGGAGGGGGTGCAAAACTGTCATAGATATAATTTCACAGAAAGCAGCTCCGTGCGAGAGAAAATAGTCTTTAAAAAGGTTTTTTAAAATAAAAACCATCACCACCACCACCAGCAGCAGCAGCAGCAAGACAGCTCCAAGAAATGAAAGAGACATACATTTCTTCAGGGTAATTTGCAGAACTTGGGATTTTCTTCTTTTTAATTTTAAGAGTTGTACAAAAGGCATACCAGAATCTACCGGACAGTCGAAGATGACAGAAATGGTGGGGCAAAATTTTAGAGGGGATGCCACACTGGCCAGTAAGTTTAGAAGGAGCCAGCCCCCCTTAAGCATGTTGGTGCAGTCTAAGTGAGGACGCACACGTGGCCAGTGGCAGTCTAAGGGCCATCAGGGCCTCCGTTTGATCACGCCAGCATGTGGAAGGAAGGCTCCAGGTACACTTGCTGGTCTAGCATAATTCTGAATCTCATGCACATTCTTCCAAAACCATTGTACACAAAAGCTGCCGGTTGCTTGGGTGTGCACGAATGCATGTTTTCCATTCGAATTCAAGTCTATTCGAATACTTGATTCAAAAATCGAAAATCCAGATTTTCTAAAATCCAATTTGAATCCGGATTATCTGAATCCGTACTTTCTGAAATTCAATTCGAACTCAAAAATATGAATGTCGGAAACATTCGTATCTGATTTTCAAATTTGCGCACATCCCGTTTTTATTGCATTTGCATCCTGCATTATAAGCGCAAATAAACACGATATTCGGATGCGATATACAATGTTCTGTTTAGTTGAATTATTTGAAAATCCATATTGGATTTTCAAAAATCCGAAATTCTTTCGAATGCTTAAATTGGGATTTTCAAAAATCCAATGCAAATTCAAATGCCGATATTCACTCGAATTCGAATTGGATTTTTGAATTTTCGAATATCCGTGCACAACCCCAGCCAGTTGATCTTTGAATAATTTGCAAGAGTTTGTCAAGGTTAGCTGCCTTGGTATTAACCTACTGAAATGAAATGTCAGGAAAGGAAATAAGAGTGGTTCTTTGTGCATGACAGAAGGGAAAAGGAGTTCAATCCTGATGTTCAAAATCAAAATCCGATACTATCAAGATCCACTCAGAGCCAAATGAGGGTTCCAGGCCCTTGGGGGAGCAGCCTTTTTTATCTTCACTACAACCATGTGTGGAAGGATCAGTGGCAATACAGGATGAACTCCATGTTTAAGTTGCTCTCCTGCACCTGGTACAGGTAGCTACTTCCTTAGGAACATCTACATACTTTTCTTTCTCATAGAATAAAGTGACCGATGGTCCTTCTTTAGAAAGGACAGTCCCTTTTTTTTTTTTTTTGTAAGTTCTGTCCTCCATTGAAAAGTATCCTCATACATGTCCTCCTTTTTGATCTTGGAAGCAGGGGCGGCCGCTTTAAAGATCGCAAGAGAGGGCGCCCGCCCTAAATCCACGAGGGGAGAAGAAAATCCCATTGATGCTCTAGCTGCAGCACTTGCCGTAAAATTCAATATGAAGGATATTTCTTGTTCAGATATTTCCAATAGATTGTGACAAGATTGTGACAAAAATATTCTTCCAATGGAAAAGTATTCATTTAGACAATATTATCTAAATGACTACTTTTTTCTTACAGTTATTAAAAATTAATAGGCACGTAAGCACAATTACAAAATAAAATACTACAAATGTTTTTAGTATGCATTTATCATATTACAGTGCATTATTGTTGCAATGAACAAAATGTTTCTTTGATTTACAATATTGTCTTCTTCAATTGATTTTTGTCCTCCTTTTCATTGTAAAAAAGTTTGGTCACTTTAACCGAGAAGCATGCACAGTACTCTTTGCGATGATGCCACCCAACTGCCTTGGCCGCTCTTCCCTGCTGGTGATCGTTTTGCAGACATTAGGGAGCTTCCACACCAAACACCCAGGCATTGGATGTAGAGCCATTTCCCTGGTGATCACACCAGGGGCCTATTTGCACTTAGGCCTCTGGTATGCAATTAGGACAGCTCTGGTACAGATACTCTTCCCCAACTGAAGAGACTATTATTTTAATATTTAGAATATTGTTTTACATATGTTGAATCTTTTAAGCGTTTTATGTATACTATTGTTTTTAAGATATACTGCTTTATAATCTGTTGTTTTTAACGGTTGTTACCCCACCCTAAGACCTTCAGGTATAGGGCAGGATAGAAATATAAATAATAAAATAATAAATAAATATAGAGATGTGCACGAATGTTTTTTTGACATTCTATTCAAATTGAATTGAATACCCAAAAATCCAATTTGATTCAAATCTCTCAAATTCGAATTTGATTTGCATTTACCGAATTCGAATCTATTCGTTTGAATCTTTTATTTGAATCTGCACATATGAATGTCGACAACATTCGTATGTGCATGTATGCATCTTCCCCACATCCGTACACGTCCGTACATGTCCATATGCATCCTGTAGTTATCCCGTATGCAACCCATTTTCATCCCGTACAGATCCGTAGAAATCCGTACGGATGTGGGAAAGATGCGGATCTTCAAGTACGCATTGTGTACGAACCCGTACACATATGAATGTCTGGATAATTCGAACAAATAGATCCAAAGTTCAAAATTCGATTTGAATTCTGGGACATTCTATTCAAGTCTGAATGTCGAAATTCGGCATATTCGATCCGATTTCAAATGCCTATGAATATTCGTTCACATCCCTACGTAAATACCAGAAACCTAAGTGAGAACAGGCCCCAGGAATGGGGCACAGCACTGCAGATCATGCTGACAGCCATCTGTGGAAGAGCATCCCTGTTCCGTCCTTTCTTCAGAGCAGGGAAACACCAGTTCCCCCACTCTGAAGTTGCATGCAAGGGGAAATTCCATGACACACCAAAAATAGTCCTGGAAGTGGGCTGTTTCTGAGGTCCAGAATGATGGCTTCAGGCTTCAGAGAGCTCCACAAGTCTGCTAATGAGTGCAGCACAGACTCATGCCAGGAACACTTAACCCCCTAGTGCAGCTTTCAGGTGTGCAAATAATGCTCTCCAACTTTGACCAGAAGGTGTGTAAAGTGTCCAGCACACTCCTAGGAGACTGGGAAATGCCAGCTAACTTACAACAGCATGGCGCTGAGGGACTATATTGAAATAGTCGTTTACTGACCTCTGCCTTCACCCTAAACTATGACCAGAGACTTTTCCGCACTGCAACGCGTTCCAAACGGAACGCGTTCAGGCGGAAAGCTTAAGACAGCTCCCGGCGCTTTCAGCGTTCACACACAGACGCGCCGGAACGCGTACCGGCGCGTCTGTGTGCGAAAGGTGAAAGCGCCGGGAGCTGTCTTGGCCGGCAAAGGCCGGCCAGGGGCGTGGAGACAGCCGCGGAGGCAGATCGGCAATCAGCTGATTGTCAAACAGCTGATTGCCAAACCTGCGCCGGCGTCGGAGGCAAGCCCGCAGCTGTTAGGGAGAAGCAGGCGCGAATGCTTCTCCTCCCGAACGCCTGCGGGCGGCTCGTCCGCGTTCGAATGCATGTAGAGCACTTTAAAGTGCTCTACATTTCGAACGCGCCGAAGACAGCTCCGGACACGTCGGAGCGCAAGCCCCGCTCGGGCAATGCGTATGCCGTGTCCGCAGCTGTCTCCCACGCGTACCGTTCAGCCCCGTGCGAAAACGTCTCAGGTCTCTACTCACGGAGCAGGGCAACTCCATTATGAGCGCATGGGAGAAATGCCCCAACCCACTGCTGAACATGATGACTCGATGCTTCTATTTAAGCGCACTGAGGTGTGAACCCTGGCCGATAATGGCCCCTGTGAGGTCTCACTGGAATCTGGCAACAATGAAGAGTCTGTCTTGCAGGAAAAGTTATCTCTTTATTCAGAACTAGGGATGTGCATGAATATTCAAAGACATGTGACATTCAATCAAATTTATCCAAGTTTCGACACTCGAATCCAAATTGAATGTCCATAAATTTGGATTTAAACGTTCAAACAAATTTTGGATTTTTGAATCTATTCGTTTGAATTATTCACACATTTGTATGTGTGTGGGTTGCATATGGGATAAATACGGGATGCAAACAAATGTGTATGGATGCGTACAGGCACATATGAATGTTGTCAACATTCTTAAGTGCAAATTCGAACCTAAAATTTGAATGAATAGATTCATATTTGCTTAATTCGAATCGAATTTGGGTAAATTCAAAATTTAAAGATTCAAATCGAATCAAATTTTTGGATATTTGTTTCAATCGAACTGAGTCCCAAAACTTGCATCTGTGCACACCCCTATTCAGAACAGAAGACAACATACTTCTTCTTAAGACAGCCATGGCAAATGGGAAAGCCTTTCTTATACTTTCTCTTTCTTGTCCTAGAACTATTGAGTTTGATGCCTGTTCCAGATGTGTCCCAATCCTTTAAGAAAGGATTAGATAAATTCATGGAGGGTATCAAGGGCTACTTGAAGGGCTACCCAGGTACCACCTCCATGTTGGAATGACCAGTCACTTGCAGGAAGTTGAGAGCGGGTGAAGGTTTTGCCTTCATCTTCTTCTTGAGATACCCAGAAGCAGTTGGTGGGCCACTGTGTGATGCTAGACTAGATGGGGTGTGGCCTGATCCAGCATGCCTCCACTTAGGTTCTTATGAATGGTTGGAGCAGGGGCTGCTCCATTTTGGTCCTTCACTGGAGCTTCCCAACTTAAAACCATCTCCCTGCCCTGTTGGCTACTGTTGACTTAAGATCCATTCTGGACACATCTTGTGTCTTGATGAATTCAGGACTGAAGATCTGCGAGCGTGCACAGTAATTAATATCCTCTGGGTTCCGCTAAGTAATGCAGAAACTGCAAGGCGAACGTTCAAATGCCTTCCTTCTGATTCCAGTCCCTAAATGGATTTCACTGCTGCCACCTGAGCTCTGGTGTCTTTCATGAATAAATTTAAAGCTCGGCTGACAATGCCAGCAGAAACGGGGAAAGGCACTCACGCCGGTAGGAAGCAAAGGCTGGCATGCCAATGGATGGGGTGGGAAAACAGGGACCGGGGGGTGGGAAAGACAGACAGGGGAGATGCTCCTTACATTTTTTATCACTCCCGAGTCTGGTTCCAGCTGGCAAATCAATGCCGATGTGGGAACCGCTTGAGCAACATTCCACTTATTGGGACTCCCTTTAGGGGAAAGCAGAACTCCCGCCTGCAAGCCAAAATTGGCCCAAATTTGGGACAGGCAGCAGTTTGCCCAACAACCTACTGTGCACCAGTTTCAACAATGTGCCATTATGTCTTAGAAAGGACAGTCTAGGTACATCCTTCTTACTCTAATCAGTGCATGGGAGATGGCTTCCGGTCACAGTGGGGCTGTGTCATGTGAGAGGCCCTCTTCTGCAGTGGCCCCTTAGGTTTAGAATTGGTGGCACGCCGAGTGAGACCTACAGGCCTGGCCCTAAGGTTTGGAAATGTCATTCCCAGGTTTCAGAGGCACGCACACACACACACACACACACACGTGTGTGGTCTACTCTAATTGCAGACCTCATGCATATACTTCCAAAAACATTGTCCACAAAAGCTACCAGTTGGTCTCTGAATAATTTGCAAGAGCTTATCAAGGTTAGCTACCTTGACGCATATGTGCCTGCGAAGCACACGCAAGCTTCACAGCTGTGGGGAGGTGTGAATCAGAGCAGTGTGGCCATGTCCAGTAGACCAGGGCTGCCTTTCTCACTCAACAGCTGCTCCACCTCTGAAGGTCTTACCTATGCATCAAACAGGAAATCGCAAATGTGAACAGGAAGCCTGTTCAAGTGCAGGTGCTGATCCCCCCAGTGCCTCACAGCATGAATTCATTCTTCAGTGCAGATTCGAAAGGGGTAGAAATCTGTTTCGAAATCCAACACGCGTCAAATTCCTTGCCTGTCCCTACGTCTTAGGGGTAGTGCACAATCAGAGGCCTTGTCACACTACAGCCAAATGGCCCTAGTGCAGTAAGGCTAGGACATGTGGGCACACGTTCCTACCTGCCTAGGTGCAAAAGCGGAATCCATCCCTGAGTGTGCTAGCCCGAAAAAGCCGGCATGGGGGTGGGACGCCCCTCCTAGGCCCATCGCCACTGGGTCAAATTCAAACAAGGGGCAGGCAGGCCTGTCCGGTCCCTTCCCTGGGTTCCTGTGAGCCCTAGGTGACCTGATTGGGCCACCTACAGCATGCAGGAACTCCCCCCGGGCTGGGCCCTACCTGGGGACACGTGTGCATGCGCTCAACTTACCTCATCAGAACTGGGTTCGAAGTGGCAGCGCACGGAGACGATTTCATGCTCCACGCCCGGATGCGTGCAGGCACCCTAGGATGGGCTTGGGCTATTCCAAACGGAACCGCCAGCCCAGCGGAGCAAATGTTCCATCCTAGGGCGTCCTAGACGGGTTCCGGAGGCCCGCGTGCCAATAGGCCTCTGCAGCGGAAGTCATTGTCCAAGGGACAGAAAGCATCAAGGAGGTTTCCTGGACGTGAGCCGTGTGCATGAATGAAATTTTCGGAATTCGATTGGAATATCTGGAAATTCAATTCAAATCTTTAAAATTCTAATTAAACCAAATTTGATCCGAATTAGGCAAGTTCGAATCTATTCATTTGAATTTTCAATTCGAATTTGCACTTACGAATGTCAGTAACATTGGTATGTGCCCGTACGCATCGTTATGCAACCGTACACGTCCGTATGCATCCCATAGTTATCCTGTATGCAACCCATTCTCATCCTGTACGGATCCATACAAATGAGTACGGATGCGGGAAAGATGCATAGCTGCAAGTACACATAGTGAATGAACCCGTACACATACGAATGTCCAGATAATTCGAACGAATAGATCCAAGATTCAAAATTCGTTTGAATCTTTAAATTCAAATTTATGGACATTAGATTCGAATTCGAATGTCAAAATTTGGACGAATTTGATCGAATTTCGAATACCTTTGAATATTTGTACACATCCTATTGCCCACTAATTGAAGCGAGGAACATTGGTCCTGCCCATGGAGGTTAACACAGGCACAGAAAGCCTCCGCCAATCAGTAATGGGACGTGCTGCAGGTAGGACTTTGGCTCTTTGCAAACACACCACGGTCCCAAAGAGAAAAATCACTGCCCTTGGATTTCTCTGTTGGTCAGGCATTTGGGATAGGAACGGGAGCAGGTTTCCTAACAGCCTCCTATTTGCCGGTTTGGATAAGGGGCCATTATGGCTTAGAAGGGACAGTTTAGTTGTATTGATACTTCTTACTCTAATCAGCACCTTGGAGACAGCTTCGTGGCCTAGTGGGGCTGTAGCGCGTGGAAGGGCTTCCTCTGTGGTGCCCCCCTCCCCCAGTTTTGGAATTGCCTCCGAGCGGTGGTCCGCCAGGTACCAACTTTATATGGTCTCTAATTCCAAAATGGGACTCCATAGCTGCATTCCTGGGAGATAAAAGTGAGACCATGTAACCTTCCGCCTGGCACAGAAGCTAGCCAGACTGCAGCCTTTTCCATTCTAATAAAAAGGAACAACTGTAGCTAAATCTTCTTCTTTCCTTCCCCAGACATAAAACTCTAGATTGGACCATTTTCGCTTCTCAGATCAACTTGCGAAGAGCCATAAATCTAGAAACTCGCGGCCTTTGGGAATTATCTAGCCAGGCAATCAAGCCGGAGAGCTTCACAGACTGTAACTCTTCTGGTAGCATAAAGCCATTACAATATGAAGCTGGGGGCTTGCAAGCTAATGAATTTCTTTCAGACGTTCAGGCTCAGAAGGTTCTGTTAGGGATCTTCACACAAGGGTCCATCCTCACTGGGGGTTTTCAGACAAAGGTTGGATGGCTGTCAGAAGTTGGGGTTTCCTTCAGAACCTACATCAGCATTTGCATGCAATTCCCTTGGCAGATACAGAAGAGATTCGGCATTATCTTCTCCTGGGGAGATCCCAGGAACTGAACTTCTGACTAGGGGTCTGTACGAATGCAATTGTTGGCATTCAATTCGATTTGAATCGAATATCCAAAAAACTGATTCGATCTTGAATCTTTAAAATTCGAATTTAACCAAATTGGATTTGAATTAAGCAAATTCAAATCTATTTGTTTGTTGACATCATTCATACGTGCCTGAACGCATCGTTATGCATTCCATAAGCATCCGTATGCGTCTGTACACGTCTGTATGCGTCCTGTAGTTATCCCGTATGCAACCCGTTTTCATCCAGTACGGATCCGTGCAAATGCGTACAGATGCGGATCTGCAAGTACGCATCATGTACAAACCTGTACACATATGAATGTCCGGATAATTTGAACAAATAGATCTGAAATTCAAGGTTTGTTCGAATCTTTAAATTCGAATTTGTGGACATTCTATTTGAATTCAGATGTTGAAATTTGGTCAGATTCGATCAAATTTCAAATACATTCTAATATTTGTGCCTATCCTTACTTCTGACCCTCTCCTTTTCCAAGCAGTTGCTCTTCCACTGGTCTATGGCTACCTCCGAAGAGAAAATTCAGCAGCTCAGGACTAGCTAGCTGCGTGCATAAATCCACATAAGCCAGTTTGGCCTTGTGGTTAAAAGTGCCAGACTCGTATCTCATAGTCATGGGGTGTGATTCCACACACCTCCAGAAGGCAAGCTAGGTGATCTTGGGTGAGTCACAGGTCTCTTTCTGAACTCCCACAGGGTGACTGTTGTGGGGAGAAGAACAGAAGGTTTGTCAGCTGCTTTAAGTCCCCTTAAATGGGAGAGAAAAGTGGGATATAAAAACCAACTCTTCTTTCTCCTTCTTCATGAAGCCAGCTGGGTGGCCTTAGGCTAGTCACAGCTGTCTTTCTGAGCTCTCACAGCCTCCCGGACTTCACAGGGTGCCTGTTGTGGGGAGAAGAACAGAAGGTTTGTCAGCTGCTTTGAGTCCCCTAAAGGGTGAGAAAAGCTGGGTAGAAAAGCCAGTTCTTCTTCTTCTTCCACGGAAACACTGGGCGCTGGGTTTGTACCCTTTGCTTTCCAGGCAGTTGTCATACCACTAAGCTACAATCATTACGTGGGCACATCCATGTGGTTTTCCTGGTTCAGACCATAGTGGGTTTGTTTCCAGACTGGGCCTATAGCACTCAGCTGCAGCAGCAGTCAGTTGAAGCCTGGAGACTGGCAGCTCACTTGAGGTGGAAAGAGACACACAACAGGGAAAGCTGAGTGCAGCCAGCAAAAGAAGGTTTTCATTTGCTGTCTCTAGCAGTGACTCCCCACTCAATCTCATCTGCTCCAGCGACCTGCCTGTGACATTCTGCCAGTGCTGAGGCGGAAGTAAAGAGCTTGCTCAGCCGCTCAGCCAACAAAAGAATATAGGAACCTAAGAGGAGCCCTGCCGGATGAGGCCACAGCTAATTTGTCCAGCAGCCCATCTCACACAGTGGCCCACCAGTTGCTTCTGGACACCTCAAGTAGAAGACAAGGGCCAAACCTTCCTCTGCTCTCAACTCCCCTCGAGTGCCTTTAGAGGCATCGTGGCTGACTCTCCAACTTGGTGGTGGCACCTAGGCATCCATTCTAGCAGCCATCGATACACCTGCCGTCCATGAATTAAGAGAGGCCCTCCTGATTCAGGCCACGGCCCATCTAGTTCAGCATCCCATCTCACAGAGTGGTTCACCGCTTCTGCGCATCTCAAGCAGAAGACCAAGGCAGAACCTTCAGCTGCTCTCAGCCTTCTGCATATGGCCTTGAGAGGCCTCCTGCCTGTCTCTCCAACCTGGAGGAAGTACTTAGGCAGCCGCCTGTCATCCATGAACTTGTCTAACCCTTTCTTAAAGCTATCTAGGCTGGCTGCTGTCCCCACCTACAGTAACTCCCTCTTGAGGAAACACAAGAAGAAGAAGAAGAAGAAGAAGAAGAAGAAGAAGAAGAAGAAGAAGAAGAAGAAGAAGAAGAAGAAGAAGAAGAAGAAGAAGAAGAAGAAGAAGAAGACTTGGCTTTTCTATCCCGCTTTTCTCACCCACTTAGGGGTACTCAAAGCAGCTGACAATCCTTCTGTTCTTCTCCCCACAACAGAACACCCTGTGAGGTAGGTGGGGCTGTGAGAGCTCAGAAGAGAGCTGTGACTAACCAGTATTTCCAGATAGGAGTGCAGCTCCCTAACCACTAGACCTAACCACTAGACCTGGGTTTTGTAGGTGAGGCTGTTGACTCTCTGCAGCAGCATCCACACTAGGCCTCGTGTTGACAGCAGGAAGCCACACCTCCCAGGAAGCAGCTTGTCCAAATGGGACCACACATCGAAGTGGCGTGAAATCAGCTCCAGGAGATGATCAAAGTAGTCTCACAAGCATTTCTGCATCTGATGGCTGGTCTGTTCCACCCAGCACTTGGAGGTCAGGGACATTCCTTTGGGCTCCTAGAAATGGGCCACTTCTGAACACTGGGTGGCAATATTCTTGGTCAAGAACTTTGGAGGCCATACCTGGGCTGGTAAGCCCCAACGCCATGCAAAGAGTCCTTGTCAAGAGCCACCACTCTGAACTTTGCCTGCGTCACTTGATCTGGGTCAAAGCCTGTCCCTACCGAGTGCACCAATGTTTGCGGGACTCTTCTCCAAAGTGCCATTAATATATACAGGTAGACTGGAGCCCCATAGTTCTCATAAACTCCAGTTTTCCATAGGTGGCCACTGCATACCTGTAGCAATACAGAAGGGATGGACGTTTTTGCTACCTTGGCTTTTATTCGGAAAGATCTGTCCCTGGAAGGATCTTCTAACAAACATATTGACTCATCCACAGAAAGCCAGCAGGCAAAAGTTGTTGCTTAAATGAGATTTCAACACAAAATTTAAAAACAAAGGCCCAAAGCCAAGACAATCCTGTAATCTTTGACTAAAGACAAGGCTGTCTTCAAAGGTGAGAGGCATCCTTCTGAGTGGCAGGTTAAAATTTCCTCCTGGGGAATTTTGGGGGGAGGGAACACCTCAAATGCAACCCGGGCTGCTCCTCCGGATATGAAATGGGCCCCAGTGCAATCCAAAGCCACACCTCTCTCTGCCCTCTGGAAAGTGCATCACAGGTGCCTGGCAGTCAAGAAATGCTTCTCTGGTCAATACTGTCGGGGGGGGGGGGGAAGCGTAAAGAAAGAGGGCAGGTGGGGAGGGCGAGGGGGGAAAGGAAGAGGAAGACAAGAGATGTGTGGAAGGAAGGAGGGGAGGAAGAAAGAGGGAAGGGAGGAGGAAAGGAAAAGAAGGGAGGGGAGGAAGGGAAGGGAAGGGAAGGGAAGGAAGAAGGAAAAGGAGGGCGGAGGGGAGGGAAGAAGGGAGAAATGGAGGAGGAGAAAAATGTGTGGAAGGAAGGAGAGGAAGGAGGGGAGGGAGGAGGGAGGAGGAAAGGAAAAGAGGGGAGGGGAGGGGAGGAAGGGAAGGAAGAAGGAAAAGGAGGGAGGAGGGGAGGGAGGGAGGGAGGAAGGGAGAAATGGAGGAGGAGAAAAAATGTGTGGAAGGAAGGAGAGGAAGGAGGGGAGGAGGAAAGGAAAAGAAGGGAGGGAACGAAGGGAAGAAGGAAGGAAAAGAAGGGAGGGAGGGAAGAAGGAGGGAGGAGGAGGGAGGAGGAGGGAGGAGGAGGGGAGGGAGGGAGGCAAGAAAGGGAGGATGGAGGGGGAAAGGAGGAGAAAAGGTGTGTAGAAGAAAGGAGGGGAGGTAGGAGGAAATGGAAAGGGGAGGGAAAGGAAGGAGGAAGGGAAAGAAGGGAGTGGGGAGGGAGGCAAGAAAGAGAGGAGGGAGAAAAGGAGGAGGAGGAAAAGAGAAGTGCAGAAGGAAAGAGGGGAGGGAAGGAAAATAAGAGAGGGAGGAGGGGAGGGAGGCAAGAAGGAAAGAGTGGGAGAGAGGGAGAAAAGGTGGAGGAGGGAAGGAAGGAGGGAGGGAGAAGCAAGCAAGCAAGGAAAAGGGAGGCAGCGTTGCATTTTGCTTCCTATTCTCTAAGCACACCTTCCCTGCGGCCTTCGAGGCTGGACCAACACCCGCCCCTTCTGCAAAGGAATGCCCCATTTGTCTAGCTAGTGACCCAAAACGGTTGCATTCTCTCCTCCCACTTTTTTTTTGTCTTGTTTTGTTTTTTTGGCTGCCCAGACATTCGAGCCCTCCATCCATCCGCAGGAGCCGTGACGCCCTACACTGCCAGCAGTTTGCAGGCAGCAAAGCGAAGCGTCTTCTTTCAAGCTGTGGCGGTGTGTCCTTATCAATTAAAATTCTGCACGGAGCACCGCCATCCGCTGCACAGCCAGAGCCGCTGACCCTCTGCGGATGAAGCCGGGACTTAAATCACTCCCTTGTTCAGGATGCGCTCAGTCTGGTGAATTGCCAGGGAATTCTAGGGGCCCGAAAGCAGCCGCCTCCCTTCCTTCGTTGCCAATGATGCAGGGTTCTCCTCGAGAACCGGACAACGGCAGCTTCCATCTTTGAATAATAAAACAATCAAAGGCCAACCTTCCCTACGAACGCAGCAAACTCAAGTTGCAGCGAAAAGGTGGAAACGGAAGCTTTAATTCAAGGCGTATTTGTGTAATTGCCTAACACACATTTGTATGTGTGTGAGAGAGTGAGGGCTGTGAAGAGTGTGTGAATAGTCTCCAAGCCCTTTGGGCACTGGGCTTTATTCCAGATTATATCTCCCATAGGGAACCAGGGCTTGGCTGAATCTGCCCCAGCATTCAGACAGCAGCTCCCTATTCTGGGATATAATCCAGAATAAGACCCAGCGCAGAAGGAGCGAAGAAGCCATTTCTGGATTTACAGTCGGACCCCCGTATCCACTGATTCGGTAACCACAGTTCCAGTTAACCACGGTTACTGGAGCAGCCACCCCCCACGGGTGCCATAAGGGAAAAGCACCCAGAACCGGAAGGCCTATTTTGGCCTCCGTAGAGCGCCGGAATAGGCGTGTGACGCCACCAGAGCCCATCCCAAAATATAAAGGGGTGTGTGGGAGGTGGGCGGGAGGTGTCTGATGGCGTCACATGCCTATTTCAACACTCTCCGGAGGTTGAAATAGGCCTTCCGAAGGCCAGAAAACCCAGAACCGGAAGGCCTGTTCGCGATTATCCACGGTTTCAGGTAACTACGGTAGGAGCCACAATGCATCCCGAACAGATGTAGGGGTCCGACTGTACCTTTAAACTGGTCCACAAGGGCTCCAATGTCCTACCTTGCATACAGTGGATGAGTTTAAGGGAAGCCACGCCCACCGGTAGCCATCCTCCATCCACACTGGATGGAATGTAGCCTGGACTAGGTACGAGTCACAGCGCTAGTCAACGCTGGTTCATTGCGCTCCTTTCCTGTCCAAGCGGATGGAAAGGGAAGTGCGAAATCGCCTCCTGACCGCCAGATATCTCTGACGCTCCTTTCGCCGTACACTTTGCTCTACTGCAGCGGTACTCATCCTGCGGGTCGCGACCCCTTTGGGGGTCAAACTACCCTTTCAGAGGGGTTGCGATGAGTCTCTTGCCTTCCCGCTCCATCCTCACCCGAGCTGCCCCGCCCTGTGGTTGAGGGTCTCCATAACACGAGGAACTGCATTAAGGGGTCGCGCATTAGGAAGGTTGAGAACCGCTGTTCTACCGCTAAGCTGTGTCCACCACTAATTCCAGTTTCCAACCAAAAGGAATAAAACGGCTTCCCAAATATTTCCCAGGTCTCAGCTCTCAACGAAAGGCCACCTCTCACCGAATTATCCATCCCTGGCACCGATAACAGTCTGAGCAGCAGAAGGACAGATTGCAACAGCACATGATGGTAAGTCAGCAAGCCAATGCCCAAGAATCATGATGACGAAATGCCATCCCATCACTGGACACTTTATGAGCTTGCCAAGATCCCTGGACTTGCTTTACAAGGGAGGGACCAGACTGATCCAAAGCTAACAAACAAGACACCTCTGAGTAGAACACAGTTCCTAAATGTAACCCCTTCCTTGCTGGACCCCCGAAGTCCATGCTGTGGCTCTAATATTTAATGTCTGTTTTAACTTCCAGTTGAGGTTCACAAGAACAATAAACAGCATGGAGAAATTGGGTACAAAAAGGGCACTTTCCTGCCTCTCTCCTAGCTCATGGCAGCAACAGCATAGGCTGAGGTCACACTTAAGGTTTAATCCAGCTTCAGTCCACTTTCAGAGCGAGAGAACACATCAGCAAAGTGACAAGCTGTTTTATTTCAGTCTTAGGGTGTTTTTCCACTTAGAACTAAGGGACCCATTAAGGGTCCTTAATGCGTCCTTAAAGGGTACTCCAGTGCTAAGTGGAAAAACACCCTTAAATAACTCAGAAAATTCCCTTTGGGGACAGATAATGTGGAAAGAAAATGACTAGTCACTTTGCTGATATGTTCTCTCGCTCTGAAGGTGGACTGAAGCTGGATTAAACCTTAGGTGTGTCCATAGCTCTAGTTTTCTGTTTGAAATTTTACAGACACCCAATCTAAAGTTTACCGAGCTGCTGTTTGAAGGTAAATTTCACCTCCATCCCAATATTACTGTCATCACATCCTGTTCATTGTTCTCCCACCATCCTAGAACTAAGTGGAAATTGCTACACGCAGCAATAGTGGTAATGGCTGGCATTACTGTGTTTTGGGAGGGGGGGCAACAGAGAAAGTAAGTTATAGTACCCACAAGACAGTAGGCCTGAGGAGAAGGAACTGAGGAAGGTCACAAAATATCAAGATCTGCAAAATGAACTACAGCGCCTCTGGGAGAAGAAAGGTCTTTCTTTGCTATTCTTTGCAGTACCAAAGAAACTCAAAAAATGTTTGAAAGATGTCAGACTAGGTAACAGCTCCACACCTTGGAAGCCTGACGTAGTCTCCGAAGGTATCATGTGGATTCGGAAACAAGTTAAACAACGGTGCTTCCATAGAGCTGCAGACATTTTATTCCTGCAGTTCTTGTCCTGCTGAAGGTTCTCAGAGTTTGATCTTTTTCTCTGCAGACATTTCCATCAGCAGGCTCGGTGGCATCTTTTTCATGCATTGATTTATATTCATTTACAAATTCTCCCAAAGATCCCAGGGTGGGTCGGAGTAATAAAAAGGAGAAAACATATAAAGTCATCAAAAACATACTGAGGATGCTAAAAAGGAAGAAAATAATCCTGAGGTACAAATAATACAAGATTTAATTTTCTTTATCTCCTTCTTGTGGATGCAGCTCTGATACCCAAGCCATCTTTCGCTGGGGTCACACCTAGGGGTGTGCGCAAATGCAATTTTTGGAATATCCAAAAATTCAATTTGATTCATATCTTTAAAATCCGAATTTAACCAAATTCAGCTCAAATTAAGCAAATTCGAATCTATTTGTTCAAATTTTTTATTTGAATTTCCACTTACGAATGTCGACAACATTCGTGTGTGCCCGTATGCATCGTTCCACATCCTGAACACATCCGTATGCATCCTGTAGTTATCCCGATGCAACCCATTTTCATTCCATATGGATCTGTACAAACACGTGCGGATGGGGGAAAGATGACTATCTGCAAGAGCCCGTATACGTACAAATGTCAGGATAATTCAAACAAATAGATCTGAAATTTGAAATTCTCTCAAATCTTTAAATTTGAATTTATAGACGTTCAATTTGAATTCAAATGTCAAAATTTGGACGAATTCGATCAAATTTTTGAATATTTGTGCACACCTCTAGTCATGCTAAGGCTTAATCCAGCAAGATATCACATCAGAAAGTGACCAGTAATTTTCTTTCCACATCATCTATCCAAAAGGGGAATTTTCTGAGTTATTTAACACTGAAAGAAAATTGCTTGTCACTTTGCTGATATCCTTTAGTGTGACCACAACCTAAATCCCTGTCCTTCTGCCAGACATTTCTCCTATAAGGCTTATGCTGACACCTGCTGGTTTGGCTTCCCAGCAAGCTACTCGAGGCGCTGTCCAGCCAAAAAGCTTGTCTACCTTCCCCTTCCTTGGGCACGCTGTCCACCTGTGACATTTCATGCTCCATCTGCATTTCAGGCAAGAGATGTGCACAAATGTATTTATTGACAATCTATTCAAATCCAACTGAACACCCCCAAAATCCAATTCGATTCGAATCTTTTAAATTCGAATTTAACAAGATTCTATTTGAATTTACCCAATTTGAATCTATTTGTTCGAATTTTTGATTTGAATCTGCACATATGAATGGGACATCTGATTCGACTTTGAATTGTCAAAATTTGGCACATTCGATCGGATTTAGAAAGCCTACGAATATTCATGCCCACCCCTATTTCAGGCAGGCATCACTCCAGCCCAGGGAAGGCCAAGGAAGCAGAATCGCTTGGGGTCAGCTGTCATTCAGAACTGCCCTTCTTCTCTCCCCAGCCCTGTCTGAACATAAGCCACAGCCCATCTAGTCCAACATCCCATCTCACAGAGCAGCCGACAGTTTACTTTTGGGCAAATGCAAAACCTTCACTTGCTCTCGACTCCCTGCAAATGACCTTTAGAGGCATCTTTGGGAAGGGGCAGGATTTTAGTGTTAGAACTCTATTGCAACTAGAACATCTGTCAAAGATATGGGGGAAACTCTTTTTATTTTAGGTGTGAGAACCACATTCCTGCTTTGCCAGCTCTTTTGATGTTGTAGGGGCAACCCAATTATCCCATATGCACCCATATAAGCATAGATAATTAAGCTAAAGAAGGAAATACAAGGCAGGCTTCCTTTCCTTTCCTTATTTATTTCATCTGGATTTCTCAAACATCAGCGTGGATCACAATAAAACTTTGTCTTCTGCTTGAGATGCCCATAAGCATTTGGTGGGTCACTGTGGGAGGCAAGATGCTGGACAAGATGAGCTGTGGCCTGATCCAGCAGGGCTCCTCTTAGGTTCTTAGGTTCTAAAACTAATGAAAAACACAATTAAAACTGACTGGCTAAGAAGAAGGAGTTGACTTTTCTACCCCGCTTTCTCACCAATTTAAGGTGACTCAAAGCAGCTGACAAACCTCCTGTTCTTATCCCCACAACAGGCACCCTGTGAGATATAGGTAGGGCTGTGAGAGCTCAGAAGAGAGCAGTGACTAGTCAAAGGTCATCCAGCTGGCTTTGTGGAGGAGGGCAGAATTGAACCCGGTATTCCCAGATAAAAGTCCGGCTCCTTAACCACTAGACCAAACTGACTAAAACAAGAAAGGGGAATGGACCAAATAGTTAACCGCAATAATTCACAGGGATCTTCTTCACAGCTGTCTGGAGCCCTTTTTAATGGGTGTAGAAAGATGCAAAAATAGGCTGGTTTGCAGATATAAAAACATGAGAACTTTAAGGTATTGTAAAACTAGAGTCAGAGCATGATTTACCTTTCACCTGCCTCCCACCAGGGTCCTGACACTGACCTGGCACTGAGAACAGCTTCACCTGTTGAATTATTTACCCTCTACCTGTTGAATAGTGCAGCTCAGACCCTCCACACCCAGAAGCCTGAAAGCCCAGGGAAGAGCTGCCTTCAGTACTTCGGTATTTCACCTCCTTCTCCCCTCCCTCCCTTCCACCCAAAGGCTATTCTCTATTCCAGGGACTATAAACGTTAAATACGAATTCTTCAGAAAGAAGCTAAAATTATCAAGTGAGTGAAAAAGGTTGGCTTTTAAAAATTTCAGGACTTCTGTGATGCCTCCCATGACCGTGTGTTCTAGGGATGTTCAAGAATATTCGAAACATTCAAAATTCAATCGAATTCATTCAAATTTGAACATTCAGTCCAAACAGAATGTCTATAAATTCACATTTAAACATTCGAACGAATTTTGAATTTTTGAAACATTTGTATGAACTATTCAGACATTTGTATGTGTACTTGCCTGCATACATCTTTCCCGCATCCGTACGGGATGAAAACGGGATGCATACGGATGTGTACAGACGTGTACGGAACGCGTACGGACACATACAGGCACATTAAATGTTGTCAGCATTTGTATGTGCGAATGCGAATCAAAAATCTGCACGGATAGATTTGGATGTATTCAAATCGAATCAAATGTGAATACATTCAAATTTTAAACATTCAAATCGATTTGAATTTTTGGATATCTGATTCAAATCGAATCGAATCCTGAAACTTGTATTCATGCACACCCCTGGTGTGTTCCTTCCTCCATCTAGAAAACTAGCCCAGTAAGGAAAAATTTAGGTTTGTTCTGTTCTTCCTGACCTGCTAGATTTCAAGATGCAGGGAGTCCTTCATACAGAAACACATTTAATCTACTCAATCTCTGCTCTGAGCTGCATCCTAACATGGGGGCAACCAACCAAACTGAGAACTGGAAAAACCTCACAGGAGACACTTATAACCAGGGGAAAGTCCCCAAAACTAATTTCTCTATAGGTTTGAAATGTGTAGGGTTGCACTGTCTAATTTACTGCTTAGATTTTTTCCCTCTCCATGCATTCAAAATTCCATTCATGGAGAGTTTTGCTTTTCAGTTGCAGAAACTAGGACTAGCCAGGATTAGTGAAAACGTGCCTATTTCCATTTTACGAGTTTTGAACTAGACCGAAGAGGAGGAGAAACCGTTGAATAATCTCAAGAATAGCAATATCTTCACTGAATTGAGTGGGTGAGTAGTGGTGCTTTTTTCTATCCATTCTGCTTTGATGATATTAAATCATTCTTTCAAAGCCATTCTAAGACTCCATTGTCCCCGATTAGCTAGAATGCTGTAACCACTACTGATATTCATATTTGCGTAATAACATGAGGCCGCTAAATCGGCAGCCTTTCTATCTTCTGTATTCAAACATTATTGCTTAGATATTAAGGATGTGCAAAACATTGTTTCACATGCTTTATAATGCATCTGAACTAGCCATTAAGGACCCATTAAGAACCCATTAGGCTCAGAGCAGGAAGACCCCATTTCCACTGCAGACCCCATTACAGCCACATTTGTTTCCACCTGTTCTAGGGAAATCCAGGTCATATGGGTCCTTCGGGACCTATAATCTGGATTTCCTGTAGACCCCATTAAAGGGGTCTAGAATGGGGTCTTCAGGCATCAAATCCAGATTATACTTTAGAGCCTTTCCACCACGATCGAGCAATGGTGTCTGGGGGAGGGGCTCCGGGGGGTCGCCCATGGCGGGGCACTGGAACCCAAAGCTCTGAAGCCAGCTTCGAAGAATAGCACAGGCTCTGAAGAGGACTCCACACGACAGCAATGCCAATCCTATGGACCTTTGTCAAAGGCTCTGGAAAATCTTCAAAGTTTGCGGCAGATCGCTATGGAGAATCTCCGGAGCTGCCCTAGAGAATCTTTGAAGAATCTCCAGAGCTTCTACAGAGTTGCACCCTCTGTCCCCCCCAAAAACCTTGGGTGATGGGAGGGCCCCACATGGGTCAATCTGGCGTTTCCATCTGGGCAGGCTAGCTCCCATTGCTATTGGGTGCTGTACCACCCATGGGGACGCGTCGGGTACTTCCCTTAATCCAGATCTACTAGATCCAGATTAGTTGAAGGACCCATTCCTTAGATAATTAATGCAGCTCGGGTGAAGCGCATACACACGTCCACTAGACGGCTACATTCTAGAAGCTTGCACGCTCTCACCAGAGCTGTACTGATTATCCCAAGCATTACTCCAAACTTACCTGGAGCGTCTGGCAGCGCAACCATTCACTCTTCGTCCACAGTGCACGTGGGGCTGCATTGCAAGCTGGGATTGATTCCTGGCAACCTGTGCACATGTGCCAGTGTTGCTCACAATACTGGCTGCCGGCTGCATGTACAGACGCAACGCGGCCACCATTGGGCTGGTCTCTGCATGCCGGCACAGCAGCAGCAGGCTGCCCGGGTCTGATCTACAGGGTGGGGTGGGGTTCGCACCCCCAAATGTCACTACCCCTCCACATCGGCCTGCTGGCATGTCATCAACTGGCAACACGGCTGGTGGCAGCTGATTGGTCCAGTGAGACGGGTTGCCAGCTTTTGTGGAGGCGGCACAGCATGGTCCATGGAGGACCATTTACATTTCTGGCTACTGAGGAGCACCCCTCCCGGAGTGTACCGGCCTTAATGCATGGCACTCTAACAAGGTAAGTGTGGAAACACCTCAGAAGGGAAGTATCTGCAAACATCATGGGAACTCATGGAGCACAAAAGGACTTTTAAGAATTGAATCTGTTTTAGCTACTACCCAGTAGCTAATATTCCCCTGTCTGGTTCTGGAGAGGACCATGGCTGTTCAACTTCAGGCACACAGGTATGTAAATGATTACCTGGATCCATTTCAATCAGGGTTCAAGCCTAGGTTTGGAATGGAATCAGTCTTGACGTCCTAAGAATAGAAGACGATCCTAGTCCAGCATCCCATCCCACAAAGTGACCCACCAATTGCTTATGGGCACTTCAAGCAGAAAACAAAGGCAAAACCTTCACCTGTTTTCAACTCCCTGCAAATGGCCTTTGAAAATCTAGGAATCTGTTTTAGATGAGGAGGAAGAGTTTCCTTTTCTACCTGCTTTTCTCACCAATTTAAGGAGGCTGAGAAAGCTTTCTATTCTTCTCCCATGAGATCTCAGAGAGTTGTGACTAGCCCAGGGTCACCCAGGTGGCTTCATGAAGGAGTGCAGGTAAGAGTCTGGCTCCCTAACCATGGGACCAAACTGGCTATAGTCCAGCGTCCTGTCTCAAATCAACTGCTTTGGGGCATCTCAAGCAGAAGACAAGGACAAAACCTCCCCCTGCTCTCGAGTCCCAACCAATAGCCTCCCTGTCTCTCCAATTTGGAGGCTGTACCTAGGCATCCATTCTGTCCTCCATGAATTTGTCCCACCCTTTCTTAAAGGGTGGATGATCTCTTGTGGGAAACAGAGGGAGTTTGCTGATCTTGCTTGACCTCCTGGTGGCTTTTGATATTGTAGATCATCTCATTCATTCATTCCTTCCCCTGGTTCTGCTTCTATATGCGAGGAAGATCTCAGATAATACTTCTGGGGTTTTGCCCCTTGGAGACTGAACTCTGGGGCCCCACAGGGCACTATTTTGTCTCCAGTGCTACTTAACAGCCATATGAAGCTGTTGGGAGCAGTCATCAGGAGTTTGGAATGAGATGTTATCAGTCTGCAGAGCAATGTCTGAGCCAAGAGAAGGCATGAACACACCTGGAGGCACTGATGGCCTGGAGGTGAATTCCAACGTAGACCCTGAGGGTGGGTGGTTCTCATTTCAGGTATTTGGGAATTTGCCTGTTTTAGGTGGAGTTCCCTTCCCTGCCCAAAAGGAACAGGCCTGTAGCTTTAGTCCCTAGCAAGCCACGTGATCCCTGGAGCTGGGACTTCTAGGTGTATCAAAAATGCTCATACCTGGCCAGAGATAGCCCGGTCACTGTTGTCTATGTACAGGTAACCCCATGTTTAGATTGCCGCACTGAACTGCATTCTGTGTGGGGAGAGAGGGCTGCCATGTCCCAGAAGCTGCAACTAATAAAAAATCTGGCAGCTAAATGGTTGAGTGGGGCATCTTGTCATCCTTGTATCATGCCCTGATTTAAGCACTCAACTAGTTGCCAATTAGGGTGACAGACCTGGGAAATCACGAACATCATCAGAGAAGAGGTCCATGAATCACTGAATGGCATCTCGCGGCTAACCACAGCTGAGCCTTCTCTGTGGTGGCACCGACTACCCAGAACAGTCTGCCCTCTGATAATCCTTGAGAAACCTACACTTCTGAACACCTTTTTACCCAGACCTTCCTAAAGTGAATGTCTCTCCCCCCAATTCTTAATTTTAATGAAATCTCTCTCTCTCTCTCTCACACACACACACACACACAGCCCAACATGTTGATTATTTGGAGAGAATGGTGGGCAGGAAGTGGTATCTATATTTGCTCTTGTTTTTGCAAATAATCTCAAGTAGGGGACAACTCCATTTCAAGTTCTAAATAAAAAGAAAAATTATTTTCAGATCTCAGCCCTGTGCAGATCTGATAAATGAGAGACGTGTAAACTTTGGTGTCTGTTCGGAAATTCTATCAAATCAGTTTGTGTTCTTAGAATCCTGGCAGCTGATGGTTGACTGCACCAAGAATAGACAGCTACGGCAGGCCCCATTATCCATAATTTATTTTGTCTAATGAGTGACATGAGAAAACAAGGGAACCTCCGTCCCTATTCAAGCAGATTCTTAAGGAAGGTAGCAATGACTCAGTTGCAAAGAGGCTGAGTTTTCAAATACCTCTGCCTCCTTAGAATCACAGAATCAGAGTCAGAAGGGACCTCCAGCGTCATCCAGTCCAACTCCCTGCTCAATGCAGGATTTCCTAACCATCCCAGATAGATGTAGGTCCAACCTCTGCATGAAGACCTCCAGCAAAGGAGCACCCACTACCTCCCAGGGCAACTTATTCTATTGACTGATTGCCCTCACTGTCAGGAAGTTTTTCCTAATATCTAGTCTGTATTGACTCCCTTGAAGTTTCATCCCGTTGTTTCTAGTCCTCCCATCTTGTGCAAGTGAGAATAGGGACGATCCCTCTGCACTGTGATGGCCCTTCAGATACTTGAAGACCGCGATCATGTCTCCTCCCAGTCTTCTCTTCTGTAGGCTATACATTCCTAGATCCTCCAACCTTTCCTCGTAGGTAGGACATGCTTTCCAGACCACTAACCATTTTGGTAGCCTTCCGTTGGACTTGCTCTAGTCTGTTCAATGTCTTTTTTTGAATTGGGGTGCCCAGAACTGGACAATGAGCTCTGAGCAAGGCCCACTACCGTAAACCTGGGAAACTGGCTGGCCGTAGAGATCTGGACAAACTAGGGGTGCATCTTCAGTTCAAAGTAAACCAAACCAGGGCTGCCTCAGTTCAATTTCTTTGGACACCTGGTTCAATTCAAACACTTTTGAGCCACAACTGAACCGGGTGTGTTTGCGGGATTCATTAACCTTAACCCTAGCCCAACCCTTTGGTCCAGTTCAAACTGGAACTGTTTTTCGAACAGGCAGGGTGTTTGGTTCAAGCTCAAACTCTTCAAATGCCCTTTTCAACTTGAACCCATTTGGCACATCTTTAGCTGGCACTGGAGGGTGGAAAAGGAAGCCCAGAAAATGTGAAACTGAAGCATCCATCTTTGTTGGCGGCAACCACCCCGCTTTCCAGCTTAAGCGATCCAAACCCAGCAATCTGTCATCAGAGAAACCAAACCTATCTGCCACACTTGCAACAAGGAGAAGAAAAGCCTTTAGGGGAAACTGTTCTCAGCCCACTGTCAAAGACATTAGGTTCTTTTGCCTTGCAGGTGCCTGTAATGCTTTCCACCAAAGTAAAAGGCCCCATCTGCTCAGCTATGCACATGAACACTCAAACAGCTGTCTATTTAATTTGGAGGAAGAAAAAGGTGTAAGAGAAGCAAGTGAGGGCCTCTGAGTAGATTCATCAAGGTTACACTCAGAAAAGGTTACACACATCAGATCAAAGTGTCACCTCCTCCCTTTTGCAGATGGTGAGAGGCAGCAAGGCATGCTGGGTAAGAGCAGTAAATGTACAGTGTTGTAAATCCAATGAATAATAAATCAATAAGAACCACAGCTCTCCAGCTCATGGCTTTCTTGTGCAACCGAAGCTTTCCAGCTCACGTCCAGGGTGACTGACCCTTCGCCCTCATGCCCAAATTGGAACAATGTGCAACCGAGTGTTTGCGCATGGTGAGCATATGTGCACTAGAAATGTGCACAAATGGGGTTTTTTGACATTCTATTCGAATCGAATCGAATCCCTGAAAATCCGACTCAAATCCAATCTTTTAAATTTGAATTTAACCAGATTTGATTTGAATTTACCAAATTTGAATCTATTCGTTCGGATTTTTTATTAGAATCTGCACATACGAATGTCACCAACATTTGTATCTCCATGTATGCATCTTCCCCACATCTGTACACATCCGTATGCATCCCGTAGTTATCCCGTATGCAACCTGTTTTCGTCCCGTACGGTTCTGTTCAAATGTGTACAGATGCGGGAAAGATGTGGATCTTCAGGTACGAATCAGGTACAAACCCGTACACATATGAATGTCCGGATAATTCGAACAAATAGATCTGAAGTTTGAACTTCGATTTGAATGTTTACAATCGAATTTTGGGACATTCAATTTGAGTTCGAATGTCAAAATTCGGCACATTCGATTTCAAATGTCTACGAATATTCCTGAACACCCCTAGTGTGGACAGTCATCTGGGCTTGCATGGTGCTTTATACCACAATGAAATAAAAGACCAACCAGATTTCCATCAAATATGGCTGGAATAAAAATTTAGCAGCTTGTAAAGAAGACAATTTCTTGACATCTTGATGACTTCATCATTTTTTATAAGCAAAAAGTTCCAATCTTCAGACCCTTCTCTCCCCCTCCACTTCATATAATCCTTGCATTTGCAATCTGCAAAGGAACACAATATGGGCTTGAAAAGCCTCGTTCAAAAGAAACACAGCACTGTTTTGTAGGAAATGCAAAGAACTAGCAAGTAAGGAACATGAAAGATAAGTGTTTCATTTCTTGCTTGTGGGAAAAAAACAGGTTGCACCCAGCCATTCCTGTGGAAAACATTAACACCACAAATTTGGGTTAGATGCACAGTGGGAGAACCGGCCACCCGTCTGGGTTAAATGGTGGTTGGTAACAGGAAATTAAGCAGTAGGTTGCCTTCCAAAGTCTGCCATGATGCCTACAAGGGCAACAAACTCAAAGTTGAGAATTGCAACTTATTGACTGATTTATTTGATTTATACCCTGCCCCATCATTCAAAGCCCTCAAGAAGGCTTACGTATCTGATATATAAAAGAGTAGGTCGGGGGCAGCATATCCTGGATATGAATGCCATCAAAATGCCATGCATAAATAGATCTGGAAAAAGAGTTGGCTTTTCTACTCTGCTTTTCTCACCCATTTAAGGGGACTCAAGGCTGCTGGCAAACCTTCTGTTCTTCGCTCCACAACAGATACCTTGTGAGGCAGGTGGGGCTGTGAGAGTTCAGAAAGAAAGCTGTGACTAGCCTAAGGGGCACCAGCTGGCTTTGTGGAGTAGTGCAGAATGAAACCCGGTGACTAGGAGATATGAGTCCACCACAAGACCGAACTGGCTTACCTCTAGGTGACATGACTGGAGGTTCACCTACAATACACTTATCTACAAGGTGATGGACCAGAAATGAGCAGAGGCATCTCTTCCTGGGCATCACATGTTCCGCAGTTAAGTGGAACCCAGAAGGAGACCTCTTTTCAACCCAGCACCATGGCCAAGCCTTTATTAGCTGCTCTGTGAGCTACTCTTATCAAGAAGCAATAAACTAACTACCTGGAGCTAACACAGGAGTTTGAGAGGTTGGCTGGCAAATCCATCATAAGTGTTGATCCTTGCATGATGGTTGATGTCCAACCATCTTCTACACCTTCAGCAGGAAGACGCACATGGTGGAAATCTAAAATGCCAACATGACAAACCAGCAGATTTCAATAGGTGCTGAAGTTGCCAACTTATCATAAAGCCACCCTGCTTGTTCTAGGGCTTTTAACATGGCAGAAAACAACTGGGGAAACTCTTCACAGTAGACAGATGGCGTGCACCTGAAAAGCATGGGTTTCTGCCTTCCATGCATGCGAGATTTGTGTCTCAACCCAGAAGGAGAATTATCTCTTCCATAATTCTACAAAAGTTGTCCATCTGCCTATCTGATGGCCTCCAGAGAATAGGAATGGTTTCTCCTGGATGAATCCAAGTCACAGCAAACTGTTGGTGCTTTTTATATTCCCAGGTCCCAAAGTTTTAAAAGCCTGTTTTCCATCTGTATTCTACCTACCATCTAAGCCCTGTTCAAAACCTGTCCTAGGGTAAAAGAGCAGTCTAGTAGAACAATTAGATCAGAAGAATCACATCACTGCACACTGTGAGAAGAGCCCGTTTTTAAAATGCCTCCCTGTATTAAAAATCTGGTACACATAGGGCCAGCCTTATCCTGCAATCAGAAAAATAGTATGTGTTGAGACAGAACATGTTTTCCCTGAGATGCTCTCTCTCTATATATACTGTGTGTGTGTGTGTATTAAATCACACAAGCCAGCAATTTCCAAGTAAGAAGAATAGTTGGCTTTTCTACCCTGCTTTTCTCACCCATTTAAGGGGACTCAAAGCGACTGACAAAGCTTCCTGTTCTTCTCCCCTGAGCACCCTGTGAGGTGGGTGGGGCTGGGAGAGCTCAAAAGAGAGCTGTGACTAGCCCAAGGTCACCCAGATGGATTCATGGAGGAATCAAACCTGGTATTGATCAGGCCATCCCAGTGCAGCATCCTGTCACACACAAATGGCCCACCAAACGCTCACGGGTATCTCAAGCAGAGACAAGGACAAACCTCCTGCTCTTGAATCCCAGCCAATAGCCTTAGAGGCATCCTGCTTGTCCCCCCAGCCTGAAATATGTACTTACGCATCCATAAATTTGTCTAACCCTTCCTTAAAGCCATCTAGGCTGGTTGCTGCCACCACTTCTTCTGGCAGCAAATTCCATAGACCAATGATCCTCCGGGTGAAGAAATGCTTCCCCTTGTCTGATCTGACTCTCCTACCCATCAGCTTCATAGATGCCCCCTGGTTCTAGTGTTGTGTGATAAAGAAATTTTCTCTGTCCACCTTTTCTATACTGTGCATGATCTTATTCCCAGGTAAGAGTCCGGTTCCCTAACCATTAGACCAAACTGGCTCATACATATATTTATTGTACATCAAATCAATTCCAATACCTGCATTTATATATCACTTAAAATCCCCCACCTTCACCCCAGTGAATCTATTCTGCCTAACTTGCCCTACAAATGGAAGATCATTCACGCCCTGCCCCTCTCTTGCCTGTTCCCCACCCCCTCAAGATATTCTACCATCTTTTCCCATTCATTCTTCCGCTCTCTATCTCCTCCCCCCTGAGATGCTAGATATTTGGCTTAAGGGAAGACTGATACTGGGGAAGCAATCAAAATGGACACAGTGGACCAGAAGCTGATCAATTCACTCCATCATCTTATCCATACCTGCTTTCCTGCTGGCTGTGCATTAATGCTAGAGAAGCTGTGAGGTGCTGGCTTTATAATGCACATCGGAGCCCTGGCTGTTTGCTGCTAAGATGGTGGTGGGCTTCCTGCAATTCTGCCCAGTGACCCTGCAGGCAAGAGAAGTCTATGCATGAAGGATATCTCCAGGGGCTCTCCCCCACCCAAAATTGCAGCCACACAGGATTCTTTTCACTGCATTTGTTGCACTGACTTTGCATATCAATGCGCATGTCACCCAAAGGGTTTTTTTCCAAGGCCAGCAATGACTTCCTTACCTGGCATATTAGGCAATTCATCAAACAAAGCCTCTTGTGCCTAAGAGATTTTGAACAAAAGCAAAAGGCTGGGTGAGGGGGGGGGGTGCTTCATGAATCACTTGCACCATGAATGCCTCCCAGCTTCAGGATGTATGCATAGAGAAAATAACTTCCTCTTCTCCAGAGCTCAGTAGCAGAGCTTCTTTTTATTTTTACTGTGTGCCCTAGAAAGAAAACCTCCCACAACCACAAGCAGGGCAAGAGCTACAAAATAGCTTTTAATCCTCCCCCAAAGAGGGCAGAAAGGTCAGTGTAAAGATGGATTGGGTAACTTGGGGCTGGGGGAGGCTTGGACAAACTCACGGAGCCAGGGCTAACATTGGCTGCCCACCCCAGTGGCTAAAGGCCTCCTTCAAACGGGCTAGTGGTTAGGGAGCTGGATTCTTATCTGGGAATACATGGTTTGATTCCGCACTCCTCCACAAAGCCAGCTGGGTGACCTTGGGTGAATCACAGCTCTCTTTCAGAGCTCTCACAGCCCCATCACTTCACCGGGTGTCTGTTGTGGGGAGAAGAACAGAAGGTTTGTCAGCTGCTTTGAGTCCCCTTAAATTGGTGATAAAAGCAGGGTAGAAAAGCCATGTCTTCATCTTCATCTTCATCATCATCTTCTTCTTCTTCTTCTTGAGGTAACAGGCACCTAGAGGTCAGCTGTGACTAGAGCAAGGGGCCTTACCTTTGTGCTTACCCCTCGGCCACAACATGAGATAGAGTATGGGCCTCCTGTCTGGACCACTGTCCAGCACAAGGGAAGCCATGCTCACCACTGAAACGCTCCATCTGTGCTAGGCGGAACATAATCCCAAATTAGGCGGTTGGGACCTGATTAAGATTACTGGTAGACCTTGATGTTGAGGACAGGTGTTTCAATGTCTACTAGAATGGACGACCGGGTACCACCTCTAGGCTGGGTAGACAGTCAGGATGCCACTAAGGCTATTTGCAGGGAGTCAAGTTTTTGCCCTTGAGATGCCCAGAAGCAATTGATGGGCCACCGTGTGAGATAAGACGCTGAACTAGACGGGCTGTGGCCTCATCCAGCAGGGCTTCTTGTAATTCATGGAGGGCAGGTTTATTAAAGGCCATTAAAAAATGGAGAGAGATAAGCAGGATGCCTCTGAAGGCTATTTGCAGGTATTCAGGAACAGGTGATGGTGTTGCCTTTGTCTTCTGCTTGGGATGCCCAGAATCAACAGGTGGACCACTGTGTGAAGCAGGATGCTGGACCGGTTGGGTTGTGGTATGCTTCAGCAAAGATGTTCTTATGGTCTTCTGTGGTCTTATGTCTGGTAGCCTGTCTAGAGGGGAAGGTTTATGACAAATGGCCAAAGAAGCAAAGTATATTTAGCTTAAAAAAGAGAAGTCTGGAAAGACAACAGGACAGCAGTTTCTGACTATGTAAAGAGATGCCACACACAGGAGAGGCCAGAACTGTTCCTTCTTGAGACAGGACTAAGACAAATGATATAACATTAAAAGTCAGGAAATTCAGGCCAGAAATTAGAAAACATATTTTGACTACAAGAGAAGCAGTGGAACAATTTGAAGGTCTCAGTTGTGATGTCACCCCCACCAGTGGTCTTCATATATGACAGTTTAGCAAATCCCTGTCCTTAGCAGAAGTTTGGACTAGATGACGTCTAAGACTCTTTTAGCTCTCTTTATGTTCAGGAACTGCAGGTTGCAGAGGTGCGCAAACTGCTGTTCAAAAATGTTTCGGAATACACGCTCTCCAAAAAGGAGTTGGGAGTATTTGGGCACCTTAGCTTGGCTTTCCTGGCCCCCAGGGGCAAAGTAACCCTTCCCCTTCTTAGGGTCTTTGGCCTTCTACTGATCTAAGATGGTGGGCACATGCTCAGATGGGCAATAGAAGCCAGGCGGATGCCCAGCCAATGAGGGGCCACCCCCTCGAGCATGCTCAGAACGGCCCGGCCTTTCCACACAGAATGGAGCCTGCAGGAAAAGGTAAGACCCTTTGGATGGGTAGGGGGCTTTTGGCTGGCATTCCTGCCCACCCCTGGAGCCCGATCTGGGGTTCGGGAGCGAGCAGGAACCCAGGGACAGAAGGCAGCCGGCTGCCCACCCTCGCTCCATAGGAGCCAATGGGAGCAGCCCGGGGGAGGGTCTTCCCCCCGAACGGGTTGAGAACACTTTCCCGTTCGCACTGGCAGGTGAGGGAACTGCTCTCAAAGCGTTCCTTACCTGCCCTTGTGTGAACGGGAAAGTGTTCTCAACCCGTTCGGGGGGAAGCGTTCCGAGGCGTCTTCGCCTTAGTGCGAAAACGCCTCTTGTCTGATCTGACTCTCCTACCCATCAGCTTCATTGATGCCCCCTGGTTCTAGTATTGTGTGATAGAGAAAATAAAATTTTATCCACCTTTTCTATTCCCTGCATGATTTTCTATCCTTCAATCAGGTCCCCTCTTAAACGCCGTCTCTCCAGGCTGAAGAGGCCTAGACGTTGCAGCCTGATTTCGTAAGGGAGGTGTTCCAGACCCTCAGTCATTCTGGTTGCCCTTTTCTGCACCCTTTCCAGTTCCACAATATCCTTTTTGAGGTGTGGTGACCAGAATTGTACACAATATCCCAAGGCTCACATATGATGTCTGACCCTACCCCTCAACCTAAGAAAGGCCAAAGGGTCTGGGGCATGCTAACACCCCCAAATACCTTCAGAACTGCAAACTATCAAGTCGATATCCCACACACACAATTTTTAATACCGAAGTTAGACAACACAAGAGACTGGAATACCTGATACGATCGCTTTTAACCAAAGATCAATATGAAGAGGAGGCCATGTGATTTTAGCTACAATGTGGAACTCCAATAACTTCTCCCTTTCTCCCATTATTCATCCTGCACTTTCTCCAAACATCTTAGGACAGAATACAGGGTCACCCTCCCACTTCCCAAAATATACTCCTGCAAAGATTCTACAAGGCAAAGCTAATGCGCTCGCCCAGTGATGCTTAGGAAACAGAATATTCTGGCTGCTATTAGAAGACGACGCCTATTGAAACACGAAGCAGGTTCGTTTTAAGGGATACGGGCCTGTGGTACAGCGTTTAGCACATCAATCTAAGAGTCAGAAGACCTTTAGTTGCCTACTCAACCACGAAACTTGGTGGAGGACCTTCAGCCAAACACTTTCTCACAGCCTCAGACCTGTCTGCATGGTGTGAGCGATCCTGTACCATGCGGGGCCATATCAGACAACCTGCCCTGTCCCGGTCCAACTTCAGAAGCTGGAAATGAACGTTCCCTGCCTCTGAAGTATTAGAAGATTTGCAGATCGTCCAGCAGCAGAGATTAAGCAGGCAATCACTGCAGAAATTGCACACAAAGTTCCAGTCGGGGCTGTTTTGGATGACTGCCCAGAAGCGGAAAACTTCTGGCATCATTTTCAGGTATCTATTGCAATGGTGCTGGACGCATAGCAGCAGAAGAACGTAAGAGGAGCCCTGCTGGATCAGGCCACAGCATCCTGTCTCACCCAGTGGCCCACCAAGTGCTCCTGGGAACACAGGCTGGTCTGGGACAGCACTATCATGCAGAGAGCGAGGTTCCAGACCATGCCGTGCAGGAACAGGCCTTGCTAGTCCAGATGCACTGGTACAGAACAAGACACAGTATGTGGAAAAATGTCCATAAATAGGATACTGTCAAATCCTAAGGGGTACACTGAAAACACCCCAATGCTGCTGAGATAAAATCAAGTCTGCTCGGCTTGAAAAGCTAACAGGTAATCAAGAAAAATAACTATTATCACGTCTCAAAAACCTAAGCAGGGTTGGTTCTGCATAGTCCTTGGATGGGAGACCACCAGGAGATCCCAGGACTCTAGGGTAGATGAAGCAGTGGAACAACATTCCAGAATAAGGCAACGCCAAAGCTTCTCCATATTGCTACCAAAGGAACTGCAGGGCCACTAGAGGCTGGGCACAATCCAAGGCCATCTTCACCTATAAGGGTTCACAAGGGAGGCTTTAAATAAGGTCGACCATCAACGCTGCAGATGATGTTGATGCTGGGGGGCCAGCCTTAGCAGGCATCCCCTAATTTTGCAGAGGAAGGTGCCTGAGCCAGAGGCTAGGGAGAACAGCGACCACTACGCGCGGCTCCCAGGGACCTCTGGGACTTCTAGAAATCATGCAGGTGGGTTCTTGACCCCCAGGCATTCTTCCTCTGCAAAATCAGGGATCCTTGCTGCTGTCATTTTAATGGCCATAGAGATGAGAAGTCTCCTCGCCATGTAACCCTCCAAATGTATGAAGGAATGTTAGCATGTCTGACCTGGATCAATCTTCCAGTCTCATATGGCTGAGCCAGCTTTGCTTTAAATGGAGGGTGCAAGTAAGAGAATCCCGGATGCTTAAGATGACAAATTGAATACCCAAAAATTCAATTCAATTCGAATTTAATCAAATTTAACCAAATTCAGTTCAAACTGAGTAAATTCAAATCTATTTGTTCAGATTTTTAATTCGAATTTGCACATACAAATGTTGACAATATTTGTAGATGCCGATACGCATCTTCCCCGGGCCCGTACGCATCCATATGCATCCGTACACATCCGTATGCATCCTGTAGTTATCCCGTATGCAACCCGTTTTCATCCCGTATGGATCCGTGCAAACGTGTACGGATGCGGGAAAGATGCGGATCTTCAAGCACGGATCATGTACGAAGCTGTACACATATGAATGTCTGAATAATTTGAACGAACAGATCCAAAATTCAAAATTTGAATCGAATCTTTAAATTCGAATTTAAGGACATTCTATTCAAATTCTGATGTCAAAATCTGGTTGATTCGATCGAAGTTTGAATGGATTCCAATATTTGTGCACATCCCTAACCAGAAGTGGCCCCAGACTATCAAACAGATACAGGTGTCCCTCGCTTGCTCGCTGTGTTTGTGCTCTTAAGCATTTAGATGATTTCATTTCAAACTGCTAGGGCCCTAGATATATCACTTTCCCTTATTCATTCATTCATTCATTCATTCACTTCCAAATATATGCTGCACATTCATTAACAAGCAATAAACGCATACAAGACATTAAGGACATAAGATCATAAGTGGAGCCCTGCTGGATGAGGTCACAGCCCATCTCATCCAGCATCCTGTCTCACACAGGGGCCCACTAACTGCTTCTGGGTATTTTCAAGCAGAAGAGGAAGGGAAAGCCTTCACTTGCCCTCAGATCCCTGCAGATGACCTCTGGTGTCACCCTGCCTCTAACCAACCCAATCATGAATAACTTTAGGAGGGAGCCTAAACATCAAAGGCCTTGGCAAAGAGATGCATTTTAGCTGGGCACACACACACAAAAAAAAAAATCCATATAATTCTGATCCTCTGTACCTCAGCAGAAAAGTTACTCCAAGTCCTGGGGGCCATCACAGGAAAGGCCTTCACTCATCTCACCACTTACAGAATTTCTGAAGGTGAGTAACCACAAAAGGGACCACCCCACAGAATTTTAACAACAAGGCCAGTTTGAATGGAAGAAGGCACAGCATCACATATTATTCAATGTTCGGTTAAGCCCCAAACAATTTTCAGTTTTGATGGACTGAAGCATTTTTTTTTCACAGGCTTACCCCAAAAGAATAAATGCAGGGACGGGTAGAATAAAGAAGTCTATATATAACATATCGGTTCATGTTATTCCTGGTCCCTTAGCAAATCCAGCATCTAAATATGCAGAGACTGTTCTTCCTGCTTCCCCTTTGTGGCTCAGTGCAGTCTGATACATTCAGCAGTTTGTCCCTGTATTTTCCAACAGGATTTTCTCAGGCATTTTTTAAAGAAACAATTACTGCCTAGACCTCCTTCTTGTTTCTAGATGGTCCTGTTACATCTAGAAACAAGGTAGCCACGAAATACAATAATTTACAAAATGTCGCAGCCTAAGGAAACAGTTGAATGAAAACAGTATTTGGGAATTCCCCACCTATGATCGGATACAGTAAAATGACAGAAGCATCATCTCGGCACGTAAGAAATCAGAAGGCGAATGTCTTCTGCATGCTGCTATACCTTGCAAGGTCAAAGACCATTCCAAGCTTTGGCGGTTGACCAGATCTTTGGAGATAATGAAGATTTTTATGATCCTAAAAGCCCAGGTGGAAGTTTGAAGGTTTTATTAATCCATCACACAAAAGTTGAGAGTCACATGTTTTTAAAGAAATTGTCAGCAATTGAGAAACAGGGCCTTTGCGTACTTACCTTGGCTAAAATGGCTACAGCTGGTCTGTTCTTCCCAGTTGGAGTGGTCAAGCTGTCTGAGCCTGCGGAGGAGCAGGCCACCCAGCGTTGAACCTGTTTCAGTTAAGAGTGGGTCCAGCCTACTCAATGTAAGGGATCTCCTGCTAATGTTCAGCCTTGTCTGATTTCATCCCTGACTGACGCCCAGGTTCCTCTAGTCCCAGCACAGAGAGCTCAGGGTGAGAGCTGTTATCTTTGTAGTGGTACTTCTCAAAGGACTTTGAACAGGTGGTGACAGAAACCAACTGGGGGGTAGCTTTTAACAAGGATTGGGTAAATTCCTGGAGATCAGTTGTATCAATGGTTACTAGGATGGATGCCCAGGTACAGCCTCCAGGTCGGAGAGACAGGCAGGAGGCCGCTGAAGGCCATTTGCAGGAGTCAAGATGATGTGAAGGTTTTGCCTTGGTCTTCTGCTTGAGTTGTCCAGAAGCAATTGGTGGGCCACCATGTGAGACAGGATGGACTGGATGAGCTGTGGCCTGATTGAGGAGGGCTTTTCTCATAATTCATGGGGGGCAGGTGTATCAATGGCTACTAGAATGGATGCCAGTTTCAAGAGATAGGCAGGATTTAGTCCTGTGCTGGGACTAAAGGCCATTTGCAGGGAAGTGAGAGCAGTTAAACGTTTTGCCTTTGTCTTCTGCTTGAGATGCCCAGAAGCAATTGATGGGCCACTATGTGACTCAGGATGCTGGACTAGATGGGCTGTGGCCTGATCCAGCAGGGCTTCTCCTAATTCTTGGAGGACAGACATATCAATTGCTACTAGAATGGACAACCACCTTCAGGTTGAAGAGACAGGAGAGATGCTTCTGAAGGCCATTTGCAGGGAACTGAGAGCAGGTGAAGCTTTTGCCGTTGTCTTCTGCTTGAGATGCCCAGATGCAACTGGTGGGCCACTGTGTGTGAGAGAATGCTGAACTATATGGACTGTGGCCAGGTTCAGGAGAGCTTCTCCTAATTCATGGAGGCCAGGTGTATCAATGGCTACTGCAATGGATGCCTACACATCATCTTCAGATTGAAGAGACAGATAAGATGGCTTGTGACCTGATCTAGCAGGGCTCCTTTCATGTTCCTATGTTCTTAACAGTAAGGGGAGTGTAAGAAGTCTCAACTCGTTTGTTTTCTATGCCCATGGCTTTTCTGCAATCCTTCAGTTATTGAAAATTGCCTTGTTCCAGGCACTGGGCCTAGGGTGATGAATTCTGACATAAGGACCCTAGAGAAAACTTGGCCTCAATCCTTCCAAAGCACCTTTCATCTAGCAAGCGCTGAAGATCCAAGGAGATCAAAGCTGGAGTTCCAGCAGCGATTCCCATGTCCAGTTCAATGAATAGTTAAAAATCAGGGAGGTTTTAACTCCTTGAATGTAGCCATCTCCAGCCAGAGTTGGTGAGAGGAAGATGAAAAAATCAGCTCTCTTGAGAAGATTCAACCATCAGTGACCACAACAGAGCAGGGAAGGGTTGTGGGTCCTCTCTTTGCTCAACATGTCATATGTAGTAATGAGGGGAGGCGTGGGCAGAAAGATGACTCTTGTCACAGCGTGCCACAGTTCAGACTGATCTTCCCCTCCAGATATCACAGCCCCTACATTTATAGCCCTGTGTGCTTGCGCGCGCGTGTGCCACCTCCAGTAGCAGCCAAGAGCTTCCTTCATCATACCACACGACTAGCAATAGGGGTCTCTGGCTAGATATCATGATGCTTTTGCAAAATATGCACTGGTTGCCATTTTACCACTGAACTCTATACACGTTGTGGTTGCTTGCCTATAAATGCCCTAAAGGACTCGGACACCTGCCCAGTGATTAATTTTGGGCAATGAAGTCTTCCTTGTCTTCCCACATCACCGTTATAGTTTCAAAGATTGGTGCCACGTGCAGAGGCCTTTTTTGTAGTGGCCCCCAAACTTCCATCCATCCATCCATCCATCCATCCATCCATCCATCCATCCATCCATCCATCCATCCATCCATCCATCCACCCACCCACCCATCTATTTCTATGTGTCTCAGGGCAGGTCACAATAAAAAACCCCATAAATCAGATAAAATAAATTAGGCAAAACAATAATCAGTCCTGCATGGGAAAGCGATGCTAATTCCCACATCTGAAGGCCAGGTAAAAAGACATCCAAATACGTATAATCGTCCAAATGGCATTGCCTTCCACACAATATTGCAATATTGTCCTGCTTAGGATGGGCTGGGCTGTGGAGGCACCACGTTTTCATTGTTTTCACTCATTCTAATAGATGTGTGACAAACCCAAGGACCTTTGGGTGAAGACCAAGGCATAAATATTTTGAAATAAACAATTAAACAGCACCAAAGACTGGTGCTTTCGGGCTACCTGAGCCTGCACTAAAAATAGTCAGAGGAAAACCCTGACAAATTTTCCCATGCACATAGCAGGGCCTTGGCTAGAATTCAACCGTTTAGTTTAGGGGTGTGCACGGATATTCGAAGGTGTTCGAAATTTGATCAAATTTGTCCAAATTTCGACATTCGAATTTGAATCAAATGTCCATAAATTCAAATTTAAAGATTCAAACGACTCTTGAATTTTGGATCCATTCATTTGAATTATACGGATTCATGTGTGTACGGGTTCATAATGTTGCCTACCTGCAAAATACGCATCTTTCCTGCATCCATATGCATTTGTATGGATCCGTACGGGACGAAAATGGGTTGCATATGGGATAACTACAGGAAGAATACGAACGTGTCCGGATGCATATGGGATGTGTAATGATGCGTACGGGCACATACAAATGTTGACGACATTTGTTAGTACAAATTCAAATCAAAAAGTCAAGCAAATAGATTCAAATTTGCTTAATTTGAATTGAATTTGGTTGAATTCAAATTTTAAAGATTCAATTCGAATCAAATTTTTGGATATTTGTTTTGAATCGCAAAAATTGCATTTGTGCACACCCCTAGTTTAGTTCAATGCAGCTGCCATTGGGTGCCGGCAACCCTCAGCCACCCTCTCCACTTCCCCAGTATGGTCAGTGCTGGAGATCATGGGAGATTAAGTCCTTCAGTTTCCCTTCCTGTCTAATCCAGAATAGCACTGCTTTAATTGCCCACATCAATCCTCCTGTGGATAGGATTCCTGCAAAATCTCCTCATCACACAGTCTTGGGAACTTAAGAACATGAGCAAGAAGACACTTTAGATCACTTAACAAATACTCTTATTGCACAAGAGAAAAGCAAAACAGCATCACAAAGCTCTTGCTGAACAGTGGTATTCTGCCCATTTTTCCTGGCACCTGAGAGCTGCCACAAGCAGACTTCCTCACACTTATCATCCTAACCTCACCTCACTTTTTTAGAAGTTCAGCTCATAAGAACATAAGAGGAGCCCTGGTGGATCAGGCCACAGCCCATCTAGTCTGGCATCTGGACCCACAAAGTGGCCCACCAACTGCTCATGGGCAAAACCCTCATGTGCTCTTCAGTCCCAGCAAATGGCCTTTAGAAGAGGAGTTGGCTTTTCTCACCCATTTAAGGGGACTCAAAGTGGCTGACAAAGCTTTCTGCTCTTCTTCCCAATAGGAAACCCTGTAAGGTAGGTGGGACTGTGAGAGCTCAGAAGAGAGCTGTGACTAGTCCAAGGCCACCCATCCAGCTTCATGGAGGAGTGCAGAAGCAAACCCTGTATTCCCAGATAAGAGTCTGGCTCCCTAACCACTAGACCAAACTGGCTCACGGTTAGAGGCATTCTGCCTGTCTCCCTGGATTGAAGGATGTACCTAGGCATTCGTTCTAGTAGCCATTGATACATCTGTCATCCATGAATTTATCTAACCCTTCCTTAAGCCATCTAGGCTAGTAGCTGTCACCACCTCTTCTGGCAGCAAATTCCAAAGACCGATGACCCTCTGGGTGAAGAAATACTTCCCCTTGTCTTATCTATCTCTCCTACCCACCAGCTTCATAGATGCCCCCTGGTTCTAGTGTTGTGTGACAGAGAACAGATTATTTTTTTCTCCATCCACCTTTTCTATACCATGCATAATTTTATATATTTCAATCAGCTCCACTGATCCCACTGCTTGGAGGACCCTCTGCCAGCTCATTCGGGACGGGCCGACGCTTGCGCTCTAGGGCGCCACAAAAGTTCTGCACTCAGGCATCACAGTGCTAAGCTGCTTCTTGCTGTTTTCCCCGGGGTGGTGCGTAAAAGCGGCACCTTCCACCTGGCTGTCAGCAAACAGAACCTGCGTGGTGACCAAACAGCTGGGAGAGCCTGCGTGCGGGCGTGTAGATCCGATCCGATATTTTGCACGCCTTTTCACAAGCTCCCCATTACCTTTGGCGCTATAGTCGTGTGGCACAATTCGCCACCGTAAGCTGGTTTACTACCACCTCCTTGTACGACGACACTCTGCTGCAGGCAGGTGAGAGGGTAGGGTGTTTCTGCCTGTGGGGAAGTCGCTCTTATGGAAAGGCTCAGCTCCCAGCAGTGAGGAAAGGAGGTCATCAGGAAGAAGCCCCTCTGAATTCCCATTTGGAGAGGGGGGGGGGGACACGAATGCAAAATCATCATCACTGGCCAATGCGTTTTCGGGTGCAAGCGAACACTTTTCCCTTTGCCCAAGGTATTTTTCCAGCCAGCCTACAGGGACAAAACGGGTCCTAGGCGAGCTTATGGACCTATTGTTCTCCAGGAGAGGAAGGATCTCACCCCATGTTGCATAGCCCACCTCCCCTCCTCCTCCTCCAAAGATGCTGCTAGGATAGTCTCCATCGGTTGTGCCAAACATATAAAGTAGCGCCAGAGCCTCGTCAGTCTGCCGCTTCTGCTGCTGCTGCTGCATATGGAAGAAAACGGGGGGGGGGGAGGGGAGGGGAGGAGGGGAGAGATCCCACAGGACCGGTCCTGGGATGACAATCCAGGGGCACAAAAGGCAGATCCGATTGCAGTTTCTGCAAAGGTTTTGGGCGCATTTCTGCCCGTCGCGGTTGGAATGGATTCGTCACGCCCTTCTCCCCCCCCCCTCCCGCAGAGCATTAACTGCCTTCCCCCCCCCCCCTCAGCCACCCGCCCACCCACCCCCCACTCCACTCTTTTATTCCAAAAAGGCTCCAAGTCTGCATGGAAAGGGGGGTGGGGTGGGGTGGGGTGGGGTGGGAGGGAGCCGAGCCCAATCCTGGGAGTCGAGCCCAATCCGCAGTCCTCCCACCCACCCACCCCAGTCTCGGTGCATCGCCCGCCTGCTCCATCTCTTTATGCCACCCCGGCTATTAGCCACAATGGAAGCGAGGAGGGGGAGGGGGAGCAGGCCGGCTCCGTTTCCCAACCGGGGGGGGGAGGGGAAGGAGCGGCGGGAGTCCCTCGGGCAGGCCTCGAGGCGCCAGCTCGCCCTCCGCCTGCACCCCCGTGGCCCTCGGGGCGGCCTGGCCGCATTCAGACCCGCCCCCGGCTCCTCGGCAAGAGACAAGAGAGGGGGGGGGTAGAGATTTTGACGGGGAGGGGGGAGGACAATCATGCGCAACGCTGCAGACGACCCAACCCAGGCGGCTACGGCACGGGCATCGCGGGCGCCCTTTCTCTCCCACCCCCCCTCCACTCTCTCCCCCTCCCCCCCCCACTTCGGGACGTGATGAGGAGCATAAGCAGGTGCCGCAAGCGAGCCCCCCAGCCCACCCATCCCGGGCGAGGGGCACAAAAGGCCGGGGAGGGCGGGGGAGGAAGGGACCGGACTGGCGCGCCGGCTCCGCTCCGGGGCTCCGAGGTGCCGCAGGCGACGGATGCTGAGGGGCGCGGGGATGTGTTCGGGAAGGGGCGCCCGGAGCCTTCGCTTCTCTCCTCCCCCCCCCACTCCCGCTTACCTCTCCCGCTCAAGGCGGCGAAGGCGACGGGCAACAGCAGGAGCAGGAGGCGGCGGCGGCGCCCGAGCTTCTCGGCCATCGCGGCGCACGGGGCAGGGGACGCGGGCCAAGGGCGAGCGGGCGGGTGGGCGGGTGAGCGAGCGAGCGAGCCTGCCTGCCTGCCTGCCTGCCTGCCTGCGAGGGGCCCCGGCGGCGTCCGGAGGAGCAGGGAGCGGCGGTCGCGGCGGTCGCGGCGGCGTCCTGTCTCCGCCACCGAGGGACCCGGAGCTCGACGCAGGAGGAGCACGGAGACGGCGGCGGCACCTGCGCCTGTGCACGGGAGGAGCGCGCCGGCGACGCGTGGTGGAGGAGGGGAGGGGAGGAGGAGAGGAGCGGGGCGCGCGGGGGGCGGGCCGCCGGATGGGGGTCGAGGCGCAGGCGGGGAAGGGGGTGGAGGAAGCACGGCGCCCGGGAGGGAGGGGAAGAGAGAGATGGGGGGGACGCCCTGCTGGCTGGGCAGGGCCGGACGCGGCTCGTCGCTGACGCGGGGCCACCGCCCGCGAGGACCCGACGGGCGCGCGCCCTGGTCCGCCTTTTGCTCTCTTGCTTCCCCCCCCCCCCCCCGCTCCACCGCGATCTCTCTGGCGGCGGGACCGAGCAGGGAGAAAGAGAAAGGAGGGGAAGAGAGAGAGGTAGGAGGGATCCCTTTTCCCTCCCCCTCCGCCCGCCCCCGCGATTGCGGCGAGGAGGGGCTTCGACGAGCAGAGGGGACCGGGATCCATCTCCGATCCCGCTTCCCGGCGCGCCACGTCTCCCGGCTCGCCTGGCTCCATCGCCGCCGTTCTTCTGGGCTGCGGGGAAGGAGGCCTCGTGCGGCCCGCGGCGCCGCTTCCCTCTCCCTCTCCCTCTCCTCCCTTCCCTCCTCTTCCTTTTCCCCCGAAGAATTGGGGAGGAAAGGGGAGACGCTTCGGGTGCGCCTTGACGCCGAGTGCCGCTTTCCAAACTTCACCGCCTCGGGCGTGACGCGCGCCCTCCCGATCGCCCTTGGCTACCGAGAGCGGCATGGTGTAAGGGGGGGGGAGGCGTGCATCTATTCCCCCCCCCCGCCGCCATGCACCCCCGTGCGACTCCCAAGTCTGTTGAAAAAAGGGCTGTGGACACAGGGAGACGCCTCCTTGGCAGTGCCCTAGAAATGGACCACTGAGGTCCTGAAGGGGTTGCCCCATCCCTGGGAGGGGGGTTCCCCGCCCCCTTAAGCCCCCTCCCTTTCCAGTGTCCCTGCAGCGGTTTGAAGGGACCAGCTAGGCTGTCAGATGCAGTCGTGGAGCAGAAAGCAAATCAGCTAGCGTGGAGAGCAGAGGGCCAGGGGTTCGGCTCAGGTATCTCCAGGGAAGAAAATCTGGCAAAGCACTTTGGCCAAGGAAAATCCAGGGAAGGGTCCATCCAGACTGCCTAGGGACGGGCACAGATATTCGGATGAAGGCGTGGCACATTGATGTCGCGATACCTGGCCGATCGTAGGGCCGATACGTGAGAAAATAGCCAGATATGGAGACCTGAGGATTGAAGTGCCGAGACTCTGGCACAAGGCGGCCGTTGTGGTACCAGTGGGGATCGGCGTACCGCGTGCCTTCCAGAAGACACTGTGCCGCACTTGAAACAAACCAAAGTGAACAAAATCCCCCGCTGGTCAACTGCAAAAAGCCATGCTGCTTGGATCTTCATGCATTGTATGCCGATATATCATGACATTCTAAGTTCTTGGGAAGAACTCGATAGGGCTGTGCATGAATATTTGTAGGCATTTGGAAATCTGATCAAATGTGCCAAATTTTGACATTCAAGCCCAAATAGAATGTCCCAAAATTCGAATGTAAACATTTGAATCAAATTTTGAATTTTGGATCTACTCGTTTGAATTGTCTGGACATTCATATGCATACGGGTTCGTATACTTGAAAATTCACATCTTTCCTGCTTCCCTAGGGATATGTATGGGACGAAAACGGGCTGCATATGGGACAACTACGGGATGCGTACAGATGTCTGGAAGATGCATACGGGCACAGGTGTTGACGTTCGTATGTGCAGATTCGAATAAAAGATTTAAACGGATAGATTTGAATTTGGCAAAAAACAAATCGAATCTTGTTACATTTGAATTTGGCGGAATCAAATTGAATTTTCAGGGATTCAATTTGAATAGAATGTCAAAAAAAATTTTTCATGCACATCCTTAAGACAGCCAGACACTTCTCAGCTACTGAAGTTTTCCTTTGGAGGTACCCATAGTTCAGCGGAAGAGAAACTCCCCGGAGAGTGAAAGGTTGAAGCAGAAGAAGGTAATGGCAGATTGCTTTGGGATCTGTCAAGGGCACTGCTGCCCAGGTGCCATGTAACTTCTCTAAAGTGAGGGCAAGCAGGATGCCCCTAAATGCCACTGGCAGGAAGCCCTAGTCTTGCCTGCATCTTCCACTTATTTATTTATTAACACACATATATGTTTGTATGTTGTTGTTTATATTGTAATAAGACACATACATACAAATGCCTATGCAACTATATATACCAACGAACTATCAGTTCATCAGTTGACCACCTATAGATATCAACTCTCCATATGAGGGACAGGCTAACAATTTGTCTAATGAATTTTGTGGAGTGGAAGGAAGGAAGACATCTTGGGCCTTTTTAATAAGGGGAGACCATTTATCTATAACACAGGCTTGTTTTTCCATAGCTTGCATTTTAAAAGAATACATTTCTAGGAGGTTACTTCACAAAGAACATTTTGAACCACGTCCCAGAGGGGTTTTTTTATCACAGGACATTTCCACCACATGTGGATATATGAACCTAATTCCTTATATCCATTCCAGCACCAAAGAGACATACCATTGTGGATTCTATGTAATTTTAACGGGATATAATACCATCTAAATAAAAATTTTGAAGGTAATTCTCTCTCGTGATTTAAAAGAAGAATACATTGTCTCAGAAGATTTATTTCACCTTCCACTTGACAGTCTCAGAAGCAATTGATTGGCCCTTTATGTGAGATGGGATCCTGGACTAGGTGAGCTGGGGCCTGATCCAGCAGGGCTCTTCTTAATTTATGGAGGACAGGTATATCAATGGCTACTAGAATGGATGCCTAGATGCTACTTCAAGGCTGAAGAGGAAGGCAGGGTGCTTCTAAAGGTCAATTGCTGGGATTCAAGAGCAGGTGAAGGTTTGGCCCCTGTCTTCTGCTTGTGATACCCAGAAGCAGTCGGTGGACCACTTTGTGAGATGGGATGCTGGGCTAGATGGGCTGTGGCCTGATCCAGCAGGGCTTCTCTTAGGTTCTTATCGACAAATCCATGTCTATAGGTGTATCAGTACCTACTAGAATGGATACTGAGGTACTTCCTCCAGGTTGGAGAGACAGGCAGGATGCCTCTCAAGACCATTTGCAGGAGTCGAGAGAGGTGAAGGTTTTGTCTTTGTCTTCCTCTTGAGAGCCAGAGGATGTGAGACTAGATGGGTCCTGGCCTGATCCCACAGGGCTCCTCCTATATTCTTAATCAAGTGTGATGACCACCAACCTTCAGAAGGACCTAAACAGACAGGGACTTGAACACTGTCACTGGGACACCTTATGAAGCAATGCAAGGAGAAGCGCATTTCAGAACATGCCAAAGCATCTCCAGGCATAACCCCTTGTGGTCAGCCTAGACCAAGGGCTTTTCCACTCTGGCCAGGTAGGTCCTCTGACATGATCTTCACTCTGGTTGAGGTGAGACAGTTCCTACTGAACATCCATCACAACCCTATCGTCTTGAAAGTCTCTTAATCCCCAGTAAGTCAATTGCCCTGGATGGAGGTGCCACCTGACCTAATTTCTTCCCCCTCCTTCCCTTCCTTGGCTATAAAAAACAGAGGGTTTAACAGAAACGAGCTTAGCTGCTTTGGCAGGCTGAGGGAGGAATATTGCCCCCAAAGGGCAAAGAGGGCAGTGCGTTGCCCCCACACCTTGCATTTCCGGGCTTGAGGGCATTCTGTATTGATGATGATGATGATGATGTAAAAACAGCAGTTCCACACAGCAAACGACATCGCTATGCTGGATAGTAATCTCGTTTGCTGTGTGGAACTGCTGTTTTTACATCATCATCATCATCATCATCATACAGCATCAAATTACACAGTATTTATTTATTATTTACATTTCTATTCCGCCCCATACCCAAAGGTCTCTGGGCGGGTAACAACCATTAAAGCAACAGAATAAAAACAGAATATACATTGAAAGTCCTTTAAAATTCAACAAATCTAAAACAATGCACTCCATGTTTAAAATGATAGTATCTGTACTGGGAGGGGAAATATAATCACCCCAGCTAAAGGCCAGGGCAAAGAGGTGCATTTTCACCTCTTCCTAAATCTATATAAGGAAGAGGCGTGATGCACCTCAAGAGGGAGACTATTCCATAATCTGGGGGCCATCACCGAAAAGGCTCTCTCCCGGGTGCCCACCAGCCTCACTACTGAAGAATCAAGAAGAACAGCAACCTTCTGGCATCTCACCTAGCGATCACCTGGACCTTCTCACCTCTTGTACCACTTGCTGTGAGTCTTCTGCAGCCACCACTCAGTCTAGGATTCCTAGTTCATCCCTCCTAATTCCATCTCATCGTGCATTAGTGTACGAGCTCCACACCTGAACTTGGAACCTGCCTTCTGCATGTCACAGGACCACATCTGAGAACTCTCACTTCATTCTGGCCCGATTCCCACAACCATAAGCAAAAGCATCTATGGGAAAATGACATTGTAATCCAATTTACCACAGGCGAAAATGACTGACTTATTATGCCGAAAAAGAAGCTAATTGTGGTATTTCTTTATTAACTCTATGTAGATCAATACATAATAAAATCCTGTGACTTAATGCAGTTTCACATATTTTAAGGCTATCGGGAGGTTTCTCCTGAGCCCTGTCTGTTTTGCAATTAACTTACGTGGTTCCAAAAGCGAAATCAATTAAAGGTACCCGGCTTAGGAAGATTAAAGGGGTCTCTTAAGATGAATTGTCCTGGTAAGCTAAGCTCCGTTATCAGTAGGAACAGGATGTCAGGTGCCGCTTGAACCTGAAAGGGCTTGCTCTACGCTCTCTGGAGACCACAGCGTACAGTATTGAGGTGCTGGGTGCTTATTTCAAGAGTGAGGTGATGGGGGAAGCAGCTTGAGCAAGCGAGTGCTGAACCCAAGGGAATAGGGAGAGTGCAGAAATCGAGACAGGAGTTTTCTAAGGCCTAGCATATTTTAAATTGCTTGTAGCACCCTGCCTTGCAGAATCCCACAGAGCAAGAGATTGGGTGTTTTTCCACTAGCACTAAGTACCCATTGAAGTACCCATTAAGGACCCATTAGGCTCAGAGCAGGATGACCCCATTTCCACTACAGACCCCATTAGAGGCATATTAGTTTCCACCACAGTCAGGGAAATCCGGATCATATGGGTCCTTCAGGACCTATAATCCGGATTTCGTGTAGACCCCATTAAAGGGGTCTGCAATGGGGTCTTCAGGCATCAAATCTGAATTATAGGGAGCCTGTTTCCACTGCAATTGGGCAATGGGGTCTACAGGAGGCTCAGGGGTGGCACCCATGGGGGGGTGCCCCAAAGCCAAGACTGTGGAGTCCCTCCAAAGTTGCCTTTGGAGATTAGCACAGGCTCCGAAGAGAACCCCTTGCGAGAGCAATGCCACTGTCAAAGGCTCCGGAGGATCTTCGAAGTTAGTGGCAGATCGCTGTGGAGATTCTATGGAGCCACTCCAGAGGATGTTCAAAGATTCTCCGGAGCGTCTACAGAGATTGCCCCCCCCCCGTCCCCCCCAAACACCTGGGGTGAACAGGCAGACTCCTTGTGGGTAGATCCGGATTTACACATGGGTGCTCTGGCGTTTCCACAGCAGGCAGGCATGGAAACACATTGGGTACTTCCCTTAATCCAGATCTACTAGATCCGGATTAAGGGAAGTACCCATTCCTTAGATCCAGATCTTCTTAGATCCAGATTAAAGGAGCTCAGTGGAAAAACACCCATTGTCTTAGACCAAGGTCTTCCCATCTGCTGGATGGGAAAGGAGCATAATTAACCAATGTTGACTAGTGCTCATACTAGTCTGGGCCTCCTCTGGGACCTGCCATTTTGACCGTGGTGCCCTACATGACTGCACATGTGTCAGCTCTGTTGCCCTGACAACACTGACACTCTGTGCATGCACAGTCATGTCTCTGGTCATCTGAGGTGCCAGCACACTTGTGTAGCACCTCAGATGATCCTGGAGCACCAGAAGAGAAGAGTTGGCTTTTCTACCCCGCTTTTCTCACTCATTTAAGGGGACTCAAAGCGGTTGACAGACCTTCTGTTCTTCTCTCCACAACAGACACCATGTGAGGTAGGTGGGGCTGTGAGAGCTCAGAAGAGTGCTGTGACTAGCCCAAGGTCACCCAGCTGGCTTTGTGGAGGAGGGTGGAATCAAACCTGGTACACTCAACATTGGCAATTCAAACTCACTGACCCCCTGAAATCTTTCCACAGACCCCTAACCCCTGTTAAGAACCACTGTCTTAGACCCTGTCCAGACTGGGGGGGGGGGTGTATAGCACCACTGTGGCACCACTTTGGTAGGGTCACTTCACATATCTAAAGCAACCCCTCCATAGCCCCGCTGTATACCCCCTCCTCAAAAGCCCTAAGTGCTTTTCACTTACCTTCTAGACAGAGTCACCATCATAGTTCCATTGACTGCCCATGCTACAGCCCCATTTGAAAAAAGGCAGAAAGTGAGGAGAGTGCTTGCATTTTAAAACATTTTCACTGGAAACATTAGTATCTTTTTGTACTGTTATCAGAAAATATGTAAAAAAAGAAATAAATAAAATAAAATAAAATATAAATTTGAGAAGCTTTTGAGATACATTTTAAATACTTTGAAATACTTTGCAAGGATACATAATATCACACTGTGCTTGCTTCTTCACTGATCTGCTTGAGCGCACATTTGCCGGTAATGTCAAAAGGGAGAGGTATGAAATAGAAAGTAATTTTGTAGAAAATGTTTTTAAAACTGCCTTCAGCGAGGGTTTTGCTGCCTTTATTGCAGGCAGGGTTTGCCCAGGGAGGGGGGATTTCAAAGCCCTGGTTTTTTATGTTTAAAAATGGTCCCAAAAATAGTCAAAACAGGACTAAACCAGGACTAAAGTAGCCCTATGTGAAATGTATTTTGTACCTACTTACACAGATGAACAAGCCAAAGAGAAGATCAGTTACGCAAGCAACCTTCCTTGCATATTTGTAAACTGAGAGGGACAAACTTTGCTCAGCTTGTCTGCTGGAAATGTTCCTGCAGGGGAGAAGCCGGTTGTTCTAGGATCAGTTTCCCAAGCCAAGAAAGCAGAAGACCCTCTGCAAGTCTTAAGGGTTTCTAGCCTATAATCACTGACCTAGAACTAAACCCCATTCAATTCAGGGGGTTTCTATAGGCCTGAATAAAGGGCTGCCATAAATCTTGATCTGCCTATGTTGTAGGGAACTTTAAGAGGCTACAGAGGAAAAACTTGAAAAAAAAACTCACCTCTACTGAGCCAATTCCCCCCTTCTTAGTTTTTGGCCTGCAGCCCTTTTAAATGGTCTTGTGGTAAGCCAGCTTGGGCTTGTGGTTAGGGTGTCGGACTCTTATCTCATAGTCTCCTGATTCGATTCCACACTCCTCCACAAAGTCAGCCTGGTGACCTTGGGCTGGTCACAGCTCTCCTTCTGAGTTCTCACACCCCTGCCCACCTCACAGGATATCTGTGGTGGGGAGTGGAACATCAGGGTAGAAAAGCCTCTTCTTCTTCTTCTTCTTCTTCCTCTTCTTCTTCTTCTAATTCTCCTCCTCCTCCTCCTCCTTCCTGATTGACTACCATTTCACCAAACCAAATGCTACCCTCTGATGCTGTTATTCTCTTCAAGCAAGTCATGGGGCATTTGATCAAAAGGGAATATTCAAATTCAAATAGAACGTCCACACATTCAAATTTAAACATTCAAACCAATTTTGAAGGTTCCGAAACATTCATTCAAATGATTCAAAACGTTCGAATACACAGATACGTATGTATTACATACGTATCTGTACGAATCTCATACGTATCTCTTCACATTTGCGCTGATAGTACAAGACGAAAACAGAATGCATGCAGGATAAAACGGGATGTGTACAGATACATATAACACATATGAATGCTGTTGACATTCGTATCCTCAGATGCAAGTCTAACATTCGAATGGATAGATTCGGATGTATTTGATTCGAGTTGTATTTTGTTGTGTTTGGAATCTAAACATTCAAACAGAATCGAATGCTTGGATATTCGATTCAAATTTGAATGCAAAAAAAAGTTTGTGCACGTCTCTAATGAGAGGTACTTACAGCGTCTTGTTTAGACCCCACAATTACTTCTTGCCAGCCCTGCCAGGTGGCAGGAGGTAATCCTCAGTCAAACCCGGACTCTTACCTCATCTCCCAGTTACCCGCGGGAACCCTGGTCTTGCAAAATACCTGGAAGTTAGCAAGCACACGCCCACTTCTCATTCCCCCCCCCTTATCTTGCTAGCATCCGAGTATTCTGCAAGAGCAGAGATTTTGTGAACAGCTAGAAGACGAGGTAAGTGGCCATGTTGGTGGAGATATGATGAGGAATCCAGTCATTGCTGGATTTCTCATAATATTGATATTCCAGGATATCGCCTTGGTATCCCAGGACCATATTGGGATTGCCACAAATTAGGGATGTTCATAAATATTGTAGGCATTTGAAATTCGATTGAATGTGCCAAATTTCAACATTCCAACTTGAATAGAATGTCCCAAAATTCAAATTTAAACATTTGAATCGAATTTTGGGTCTATTTGTTCGAATTATCTAGACATTTGTATGTGTACAGGTTAGTACACAATGTGTCCTTGAAGATCCACACCTTTCCCACATCTGTACACATTTGTACGGATCCATACGGGACAAAAACGGGTTGCGTACGGGATAACTATGGGATGCATCGGCACAAGTACGGATGTTGGGAAGATGCGTATGGGCATCTATGCATGTTGCCGTCATTCGTAAGTGCAAATCTGAATCAAAAATGCAAACAGTAGATTCAAATTTGCTTAATCGAATCGAATTTTGTTAAATTCAAATTTAAATAATTCAAATCGAATTGAATTTTTGAGTATTCAAATCGACTCAAATAGGATGTCAAAAAAACATTCTTGCACATCCCTGCCACAAATACATAACAATCCCAATTTGTTGGGGTTTTGGACGGTTGAATTGCTCCTACCGCCTTCCTTGGAAGATTTGGACCCTTTCGCCAGTTTCCTGACAGACCCCTTCTAATGCATATCAAGGCTGCAAAGAGGTGTGACTGTGTGTGCTTGTGTTAGGTGTGTTTGGCTGGCTGGAATGAGCTACATGCATGAATGAGTGTGTGTACGCACATGTGTGTGTGTGCATCTGTGCGTGTAGGAATGCCCGTTGAATAAAGCCAAGCCGGAGTGTTGTCCCAGCAAAGCATTGCATTCATTTTGCAGGCACTTAGCTGTCAGTGTCTTGAAGGATGCTGATTCTAGCAGGGGAAATGCAAGGCGGGGAGGCTCCTTAGAATACAGAGCAGCTAGTGTGATGGAGATGCTAAGCCGGAGTGGTCACGCGGGGTGTCTGGAGCGCAGCCCCCCCCCCTCTCCTTTCATCTCCCTGTCTCTCTGGCTGAAAGGGAGGGTGAACAGAGAAAACAATCTGACTTCAGTTCACCCTAACCGAAACAGGCATGGCAACATTGCTATGGCTTCAGACTGCTTCCCCTCCGTAACCCATGATTATCCCATTTCCCCCCTTCTTCCCCTTCTCAGACTTCCAGGAGTCCCTCCGTTGCAGACCGAAACAGACCATTTGAGGAGAGCGAGGCCAGCTTCCGTGCGTCTCGGCCCGTGAGAGCATCCTTGTCGGGTGCCGCAGCTCCCATGACGTGCGAAAGCCGATCACTTGCCACGGCTGGCCCACGTTCCCCGTCAGCCTGTGGCCATTGTGTGCAATTAGGCAAGGCAGCCAAGGCCCAAAAGGAACAGGGCTGAGCAAAGCGCAAGTCTGGCAAAGGCACATGGATTAAGGAGAGGAACCCACAGAGCAGACCACACCACACCACACCACACCAGGTCAGGCCAGACCAGTGGCCAATTCACACTACAGCCTCTAGTCCGTAATTAGTCCAGCTCTGCTGAAGGGCATACGTATGCACACTAGGCTGCTACGGCCTAGAAGTGTGCCGGCCCTCCCCAGAGCCATGCTAATTACTGATTAGGCGTGGAACATGAAATCGTGCCCCATACCTATCCCAAACTTTATCTCGGTCTTACCAGAAGCACCTGGTGGTGCAACCATCTACTCTTCATCCATCTCAGGCAGGGAGCACATCGTCAGCGCACTCGCAGCTGCATTGGAAGCTGGGATCGATTCCCGGCATCCTGCCCATGCATGGCAGCGTTGCCTACACTGACTGGCTGCTGGCTGCAGGTGCAGGTGCAACGCAGTCACCATTGGGCAGTCTCCACATGCTGGTGCCCCAGCAGCAGGCTGACCGCAACTTATCCACAGGGGGCAGCGGGGCTTGTGCCCCCAAACATTGCCACCCCGCTGCATCAGCCTGGCAGCACGTCAGGCGACCTGTCCAGAGAGGTGGTGGGACCCTGGGTTTCATGGCGGTAGTATGGCTTGGTCCATGGAGGACCATTTGCATTTCTGGCTGCTGAGAGCGTCCCTCTAGGCTAGAAATGCGTATGGTCCTACTGTACCTGGAGCAGAAATGCCTCAGGTCAGACCACATCAGACCAGCACAACACAGCACAGACCACAACAGACCTGACCAGACCACATCCAAAAGCTGGGCCACATCTGTTGACATGAAGCAAAACAGAACTCCTGTGGTTAGGGAGCCAAACTTCCTGGACTCTTATCTGGGAATCACTGGGTTTGATTCCACACTCCTCCACAGAGCCAGCTGGGTGGCCTTGGGCTAGTCACAGCTCTCTGCTGAGCTCTCACAGCCCCACCCACCTCACAGGGTGACTGGGGAGAAAAACAGAAGGTTTGTCAGCCACTTTGAGTCCCCTTAAATGGGTGAGAAACATGGGGCGGGGGAGAGGAAGTCAACTCTTCTTCTTCTAAAATAAATGCCCTAAGATCTCTTGGTGGTCTCACTTCCTTCAGTAGTTAGGGGGTGGGAATACCTGGGGGGGGGCTTTCTTGGTCTGTAGCCCCCAGGTTACGGAATGATCTCCCCTCCAAGATGCATCAGGTGCCCTCACTGTATGCATTCAGAAGACTGGTGAAGATGCACCTGTTTCTCTTGGCCTTTGGTTGCGGGAATGACATCCCCTTCCTGTATGGGCCCCTGTCATTGATTTAACCTTACTTTTAAAATCTGTTTTTACTGTAATGTTATTGTAAGTGGCCCTGAGACCTTTGAGTATAGAGTGGGATAGAAATATAAACAAGGAGAGAAATAAATATTTGGGTGGCACCTGGCGCTGGGCTGAGTTAGATAATGCCAAAATAAAACAGCTTGTCATTTTTCTGACGTGTTTCCAGTCCCCAATCACAGAAGGAGGAGCAAAATAATTGCCAGGATGAAGACCAAAAAGTAGCCTTTCACTGGACTCAGGCCCAGGAGGGCACTAACCATCTCCCTAAGATTTATATCATTAAGAGACCTGCCTCTGTGATCTCAGTTCACCAAGTGCCCTGAAATGGAGTTTTGCTGCTGTTGTAGTGTGACTGTATTCTCTCACTCTGGGAGTGGACTGAAGCTGGATTAAAACATAGATGTGAATGCGTGGAATAGTCAATCTCAATTTCTTGGGGCCCTCTAGCCACACCTGGGAGGGAAAGGCGCCCATAGGAAGTGGCTTAGAAAGAGCAAGCTGACGTTTCTGAAGCTGTCAAATTGTAGATCGGGAACTGGTGAGCAACATTATTTTGCTTCTTTGTCTCCTCCTTTTCTTGCCAGTTTGGTCTAGTGGTTAGGGAGCCGGACTCTTATCTGGGAATACTGGGTTTGATTCTGCACTCCTCCACAAACTCAGCCTGGTGACCTTGGGCTAGTCACAGCTCTCTTTCTGAGCTCTCACAGCCCCACCTACCTCACAGGGTGTCTGTTTGTAGGGAGAAGAACAGAAGGTTTGTCAGCCGTTTTGAGGCCCCTTAATTGGGTAAGAAGAACGGGGCAGAAAAGCCTCCTCCTCCTCTTCTCTCTTGGCCCTGGATGAGGCATATTTGTAGTGCCTGCCTACTCTCCCTCCCCTACTTAGTTTTAAAATTGAGGAAGGTATCTCAACTGCCCCACCATTCATGCTGGTGAGAAATTCCATATATAGATCCAAGCAATTATTTTGAATTTCTCCTGCCTTTGGATTTTGTAGCCAAGCCTAAGTCAATGTACTGGCCTCCTTCTACGTTTATTCAACATATTTAGGGTAATTTTTATGCCTCCAGTAATAATAATTTTTAAAAAATATTCTAGAAAAATCCCAGGGTGTTTTACACCAACAATAATGCAATAAAACCACCCCAAATTAAAACAATAAGCACAATATCACATTTATTTGTAGCCTTGCAGTTGTTTAACAGTATTAAATGTATAAGCAGTTTTGGGAAAAAAGAGTAATAAACACAACTTATAAAGTCAATATGGTCAGATGGCAGTAAAATTTTAAAGCAATTGCAGCAAGAAATAATTGGAGCTGGGGGAGTTTAGAAAAGTTTCCCATTTTATGCACAATATTTTATTTTAAGGATCCTAATTTGAGGAGCAGCTGGAGATCAATTTTAGAACATCTGTTTTCCATGCAGAAGGTCCAAGTTTAGTGAGTGACAAACAACTTGCATATCCTTGCATGGATGTGTTTATGTAGTCACCAGAAACTGCACACAGTTCCATGGAGTCACTATCTTTGAGGGCAATTAAAGATGCTTAAAGAGGTGCCTCCTGGGAGAACTGGAGTCAGGGACACCAGATATTTTACTCCTACATGCGCCTTCCCTTATCCCAAAACCTAGGAATGGTTGCCTTTTCCTCACACCAGGATTAATAACACTGAGGGTGACTCTTATTTTGATCAAATTGAGGAAGGAGCTATGGAGGCACATGTAGCCAATCACAGCCTAGACATGCCTGCATGAGCAACCAATCAGCAGCACAGAAAGCTGGGCGTATGGCTGGCCAATGGAGCACCTGTTGTCAAGGGAAGGTATTACCAGACTCAGATGAAGGAGAAGCAGGAATAGATGAGGTTGGTTTCTGATTGCTCTGTGATTAACTTGCACTGTCTGGTCGCACCGCACCCTTAGTCAAAAGTACAGCTGTAGCACAGAGGTTCGGATCTCAAAAGCACAGAGACCCAGGCTAGATTTCCCCAGCAGACTTCTGGCAGGAGATGTAAGAAACCACTTCCATATACTTGCCAAGAAAACTGCATGTTTATATAATCATGAGCAGTCAACTTGGATTCAATGCTACCAAACATCTGAGCAGGCCTTTGTGGAGTTTGCAATGTGTATATTGGGCAGCTTCTATACGGTATGGAGCACCGAATGATGGATGGCCAGGGACATCTGAAGGATTGCCGTTGATGGCTTCGAGATGATCTCATGAGCTTTTATCTAATACTTTTAAGAAGTGGCAGGCAGGGATTAAACCAGAATTGGTTACACGTGCAGATTTGGTTGGATTTCATGCGATTTGAATTCATTTATTTACTTTCAACCTTAGCCTTGGACCATCACTTGTGGAATAAATTCCTTTAGTGCTGACTACAGATTCTGTTGGCCGGGCCAGATGAGCTTGGGATGCAAGGTCATCTAAAGAGCCAGGGAAAACCACTAATGCTTAAACAAATCAACATTTCAAGGATGTCATATGGACAAAATGAAACTACCTGCAAATGCATGTTACCTGGGGGTTGGTTTAATTACATAGCAAGGGCCGGATATTTTGTGCGTGTGTGTGTGTGTGTGTGTGTGTGTGTCTTCCCAAAGATCCTTCCAATTGTCTCCAACTGGACTCAGATAATACATTGGCCAGCACTGTATTATCTGACTCCAAAGAAAACATTTTCCACAAACCGACAAATCACTTTGGACCAGGTTCAGGGTTCTTTTCCAGGCCCAGGTTCTGTAGAATACTGCAAAGACAATCAAAGCAATTATGAGGATGGGGATGGGTGGTGGTGGTGGGCAGGGGGGAGAAATGTAATTAATTTGCCGTTGCACAGTGCTGGAAGACAATTCAACATCTAATCAGAAGCGTTTAATGTTTGATGTTCAAATGAAACACAACCTTTGCTAACCATCTTAATTTTTAGAGCAGGGGTTCCATGTTGTCCCTGTGCCGGAGAATGAAAGGCTTGTATACTGTTGCTTCTGGTACAGCAATGTGGTACAAAACCACATAGCATTCATTGGGTCCTGTTCAGACAGAGGGAATATAGCACCATTACTATGCTAGGATTGTCTCACATATTTTTAAATACAGTTGGACCTCCCTGCATCCACTGATTCCGTAACCACGGTTTCAGTTAACCATGTTTTACTGGATCAACCCCACCCACCCCACTCCCACAGGCACCACAAGGGAAGAGCATCCAGAACCAGAAGACCTATTTCAGCCTCCAGAAGGCCTATTTCAGCCTCTGTTGAGCGTTGGAATAGGCACGACACCGGAGCCCATCCCAAAATGGAAGGGGGCGCGTAGGGGGCATGGGGGAGGCATCTGGTGGTGTCACACACCTATCCCAATGCTCTCCAGAGGCCGAAATAGGCCTTCCGGAGGCCAGAAAAGTACTTCCGGTTCTGGGGTCACACAACCCCAGAACTGGAAGGCCTGTTCACGATTATCCATGGTTTAAGGTAACCACGCTAGGAGCCGGAACGTATCCCCAGCAGATACAGGGGTCCAATTGTACTGTACTATACAGAGCTTTTATGCCCTCTTAGAATATCCATTAACAAAGAAAACCTAAGCCAAATCCCATCCCTTGCTTACTCTAACAATTGGACTCTTAGCATGAGTTTACAAATGCATTTAAAACATTATTTGCCTATAACAGTGATGGCAAACCTTTTGAGCTCGGTGTGTCAAAATTCTCAAGAAAACCTAGCTTAACTCGGGTGCTGTGTCACATCTAGAAATATCCATAATTTTATAATATTTGTAGCTCTAGTAAAAAAATTATATTTTTGATATATGTATTTTATTAAAAGCAAAAACAATTCTTTACATTTGCTAAATCTTCAATTGAAAGTTGGTATTTTGTACACTTCAAGAATAAGTAAGCACTACATGCTCAGGTGCCAGGTTGACCATGTGTGTCACCCAAAAGGGCTTGGCGTGTCACCTGTGACACGCGTGTCATAGGTTGGCCATCACTGGCCTATAACGTGGCCCAGCTTATAATGCCTTGGACCGATTCCCTCATTAATAGTCATAGGGTGTTTCCACACTGGCCACAGAAACCGGATTAACCCACCTGAAACACCCATTATTGACACTTAACTTAAACGCCTTCTGCATTTGAGACATTTTCTAGCACCCTTTGCGGAAGGCATATCTGCATTCCACCTGATGGGACTATTTGTGATGGATCTTAGGGAGGATGGTTCGCTAAAACCCAGATCTATTTAGATCCGTTTTTCGGTGGCAAATGCGGAAACACCCCTACTAGAGTTTTACTTTTTAGTAAGCATTTTGGAATAGCTGATTCCATATGGCAACCTGGAGAGAAGGGAGGCTGTCTTCCGGCTACCTTAAACCAGAAAGGACAGCAAGCATTCTTTCAAAAGAAGGCCTCTGGTTATGTGCCATAGGTAATCTGACCCCTACTGGTAGAATGCTGAAGTACAACTCTGAGACTGCAGAAGGTTCAACTTGCTCCTACTCTGTACCGGAGAGAAAAAGGTCACCTTGAAGATAATCAAGCCCAAGCGAAGGGACAGGCCAGCAAAGCAACTGAGTTGGGCGGGAGTCCCAGATACCTGCCTCTGTCTTTGCAGATTCCTACGTCATCTGCATGACATGAAGCGTTGGCCACCTGATGGGAGTAGTGAACCCTGCTACGGATTTCTTTCATTGGTGTTGCCTAGGGGTGTGCAAAACTCTGCCCCAAAACTCAGATGTGTTCCAAAACGTTTGAGGCGGCCATGCACCAGTAATTGTGTATGGATGGAAAGATTGTTTGAAATGGAATGAACAAAGGTTTTACCACTATATAGTAGAGATGTGCACGAATGTTTTTTTTGACATTCTATTCGAATCGAATACCCCAAAATCCAATTTGATTCAAATCTTTTAAATTCGAATTAAACAAGATTCAATTCGAATTTGCCAAATTTGAACCTATTTGTTTGAATTTATTTGAATCTGCAAATACAAATGTCGACAACATGTGTATGTACATGTACACATCTTCCCCACATCCGTACACATCTGTACACATCCGTATGCATCCCATAGTTATTCTGTATGCAACGCGTTTTCGTCCCGTATGAAGCCTTAAAAATGCATACAGCTGCGGGAAAGATGCAGATCTTCAAGTACACATCATGTACAAACCCGTACACATACTAATGTCCGAATAATTCGAACAAATAGATATGAAATTTGAAACTGAATTCAAATGTTTACATTCAAATTTCGGGACATTCGATTCAATTATTAATGTTGAAATTTGGCACATTCAATTGGATTTTGAATGCCTACAAATATTCATGGATATCCCTATTATGTAGTACAACAAATAGAATTCTGTGTAATCAATACTATGAAATGTGAGCTGGACAATTTCATTAAGAAGCAAGAGGTGAAAGTACAGTGAAATACAATTAAGAGATATTTAGAGAACCACTTGAAGAAGCCAATAAAATTAAGTTAAATTAGTCTTTCAGTTATAGTAAATATTTGACAAAAGGTACACAGGAAGAGGGAGGGTTATGTTAGATGTTATTTGTTAGATGTTATTTGTTGGTTCATGGTATCTTTGGGTGTTTTTCCACTGTCAGAAAGTATCCATTTTTGCACCCATTAAGGACCTATTTGGGTGTGAGCCAGATGATCCCATTTCCACCATGGCACCCATTTGGGACCCGATTGTTTCAACTGCCACTGGGGAAATCCAAATCAAATGGGTCTTCAGGCAGAAAATCTGGATTAAAGGGAGCTTGTTTCCATGGTTGTGTGGCAATGGGGTCTAGAGGAGGCTAGGAGGAGGGGGCACCCATGGGGGGGAGCCCCAAAACCTAAGCTTCGAAGTCATTTCAAAGTCACTTCGAAGTCTGTGCAAAATAGCTCCGGAGCATCTTTGAAGTCTGTGCTGATCTTCAGAGTAAACTTCAAAGTGACTCCAAAGTCACTTCAAAGTTCACTTCGAAGACCAGCACAGACTTCAAAGATGCTCCGGAGCTGTTTTGCACAGACTGCGAAGTGACTTTGAAATGACTTTGAAATGACTTCGAAGCCATTTCGGAGATTGTACCCCCTGTCCCCCCAAACACCTGGGGTGACAGGCAGACCCCTTGTGGGTAGATCCGGATTTCCAAATGGGTACTCCGGTGTTTCCACGGCAGGGAGGCTAGCACCCATTGCTATTGGGTGCTAGACCACCCATGGAAACACATTGGGTACTTCCCTTAATCCGGATCTAGATTAAGGGAAGTACCCATTCCTTAGATCCAAATCTTCTTAGATCCAGATTAAAGGAGTGCGGTGGGAAAACACTCTCAGTTTAAATAGGTCTAATTTAAACCTACCCATGCCTTAAGATCTGGAGGGGAGGCCCTCCTGGTTGTCCCACCACCCTCAGCAGCAAAAGGGTGGGAGCCCAGGAGAGGGCCTTCTCAGTGATGGCCCCTAGGCTGTGGAATAGTCTCCCCCTTCACGTGTGTCTATCACCTTCACTGTACACATTTAGGAAGGCCCTGGCCTTCGGTTAAATGGGGATACACTTTCCCTTTTCACTTGCTGACACTGTTGTTTTAATATAGACTGTTATTGTTTTAATGATGTTTGATTTTAGATGTTGTCACCAGACCGGAGACCTTCCGGTAGGGTGGGATAAAAATGTAAATAAATAAAGGAGTAAATAAATAAGTTTTTTTTTTAAAGAAAGAGAGAGATGGCCATACACCTCCTGCTAGGTGGAATCAGTTATCTGGCTTTTATAGGCCAGGAAGGGGGCAGGAAGAAGTTTGAAATTGTGTCGGGCTGCACAGTTAGGAGGCCCACTATGGTAATGTGGCCACACTCCCCCACCCCCCAGATCAGAGAAGTCCAGGATGGATATCCAGAAGCAGGGCGGACTCAGATGAGGGTTCAAATGGCTGCTAGGGCTGAGTTTGCAAAGATTTCCACCTCGCAAACATGGCCTGCATGCAGAAGGACACTGGGTATTGCAAATGTTTTGGAACGCACTTGAGAGAGTGTTTTGCACACCCTTAATGTTATCTGCCTTTTAGCTCTCGTTTTACCTCCTGTTGCTATCCTTCCACAGGATTCCTATTTGCATGCATTTTCATCATGCCTCTCTTCCTAATCTATGCACAAATGAAAAAGATGGCCTCGGGCAAAGATGTCAAGCACTTCTGAGTGAAAGAGACGGAGGGTTACGTTTTAACTGTTTGAAAAATGTTCTGTATATTTTACATTAGATTCTTGTAACCTGCTGGAGTAGGGTGGGATATAAATTCTTAAATAAAAAAGATAAATAAATAAATAAAAATATACGCATTTTATATTTTTAGAGAGTAGCCCAGAGTATTTCTTATCTGCCATTAATTGTTGTAGGAATAGTTGTGAGAATAAATATTTTGATATGGGATAGACCAGGGTATTAGTACATGGAAACTTTAGGTCTTTCCACATTTACACTCAACTGCTGGTGCACTTCTGTCTCTTTGCAGGTCAGGATCATGTGCATTAGGGATGTGGACTAATGTTTTTCTGACATTCGATTTCAATCGAATTGAATACCCAAAGATTCAGTCTGATTTGAATCTGTTAAATTCAAATTTAACAAGATTCTATTGGTTTTTGACAAATTCAAATACATTCATTTGAATTTTTGACTCGAATCTGCACATACAAACGTCGACAACATTCGTATGTGCACATACGCATCTTCCCCACATCAGTACGCATCCCGTAGTTATCCCGTATGCAACCCGTTTTCATCTCGTATGGATCTATACAAATGCATACGGATGTGGGAAAGATGTGGACATTCAAGTACATATCACGCACGAACCTGTACGCATACAAATGTCTGGATAATTCGAGCAAATGGATCCAAAATTCAAAATTTGATTTGAATGTTTACATTTGAATTTCGGGACATTCTATTTGAGTTCGAATTATGTCAAAATTTGGCACATTCGATTGGATTTCGAATGCCTACGGATATTCCCAAACATCCCTTATCTGCATTGCTCTTCCTTGCAGCAATCTGGCTGGGGATTGCTAAACAGCAGCCCACAGGATGCCCAGAAGCAGCTAGAGCACTCCTGGAGAGGTGGTTGCTGCTCTTTCGCGTGCGACGTGGCAACTGGACGTGGCTGATCAGCAATGCTCTGCTTCTCGTTGGATGATGTTTTGGTGAGCTGGGAAACCCCGGCCTGGCTGCTTGCACTTACAGTTTGCTCTTGCGGTTACAGTGCCGGATTCATATCTCTCAGTCACAGGGTTTGATTCTGCCCTCCTCCATGAAGCCAGCTGGGTGACCTTGGGCCAGTCACAGCTCTCTGCTTAGCTCTCACAGCCCCACCTACCTCACAGGCTGTTCTGTTGTGGGGAGAAGAACAGAAAAGCTTTGTCAGCCATTTTGAGTCCCCTTTAATGGGTGAGAAAAGCGGGGTAGAAAAGCCAACTCTCCTCCTCCGCTGTTTTTGCACTCGCAATGAAGACCCCATTAGGAACCTGATAGGTCAGTGATGGTGAACCTTTTGAGCTTGGTGTGTCAAAATTTGCAAGAAAACCTAGCTTTAATCAGGTGCTGTGTCACATCTAGAAATATTCTTAATTTTGTGATATTTGTCGCTCTAGTAAAAAAGTGAAATTTTTGATATATGTACTTTTTAAAGCAAAAACAAATAATTCTTTAGATTAGTGACTTTTGTTACTGAATTTCATTTGCTAAATCTTCAAGTGAAAGTTGGTATTTCGCACACTTCAAGACCAAGCAAATACAACACGCCGAGGTACCAGGGTGTCCAGGTGTGTCACCCCAAAGGGCTTGGCGTGTCACCTGTGACACGCGCGTCATACGTTGGCCATCACCGTGATAGGTACTCTATTGGTGGGGATCTGTTATGTACTGTCTGCACACAGGACCCCTTAAGGACTCCATTAGGGCCCCATTATTTTCAGTGCCTGGTGAAAAAAAAAAGTATTTTTTCCACCAGGCTTTTGCCATTTAAATAGCTTCCTCAGGGTGCTGTCCTGTTAGGGAGGGGTGGTGGTGATACTTTTAATTATGTTTTATTCTCGTTGTAACCCGCATTGGGACCATTCAGTGAAGGGTGGGATATAAATTCCATGAATGAATGAATGAATGAATGAATGAATGAATGAATGAATGAATGAATGTCCCGGAGATCCCAGCTCTTATCACTCCTTAAACCATCATTCTGGTCTGGGATTTCCATCCTCTTGAGGAGGCCATTGGCATGTTTGCTGCAACCCATAAACTGCCCCAAATCCCTCCCTTTTTGCCTTCCAGGAAAACTGCAGGAAGCGTTTCTCCCTCCCCCTGTATGTTTCCCCCCTTCTCTGAGGTTGCATTTCTGCCCTGCTCCATCTTCCCCAAAGGCATTGGAATCTAGGAAAGGAAAAGGCCGCGAAGGCACCCGCCTCCCCTCCCCCTGAGTTTGGCAATGAACAAGAATTATGTCCGGCAAACTCAGCATGGACTCAGGAGCTGCATCAGCACTTGCTGTGGCGGAGAGGCCTTTCTGAATGAGGCAGGACAGCTGGAAAGAGCCACAGCAAAGGGGAGAAGCTTCTTCTGTCCCAGTTGTCTCTGGGACTGTGCTGGCTGCAGCACTCAGGGTGTGTTTCCACTGGCGCTTTGGCCCAGCATGAATCTGCCTCAAGGGTCCAACATCCCGACACTTTGACGGGATTCCCCGTTTCTATAATCTGGGGAATCCCTGTTCGGATTTTAACAGGACTCGCTGCAGAATCCTGTTAAAATCTGAATATTTATTAATGGGAATGCCGCCTGTGCTGACCTCCTCCACCTCCACCCGCCATTTACCTTCTCCCTGCCCCTTTCCTCGTCTCCCCCAGTGCTTGCCTTTCCTCCCCACCCCTTTCCTCTGTCTGTTGGAGAATGGTGGGGAAGGCAAGCAGCAGGATGACAACGAAAGACAGAGGAACGGGGCAGGGGGGAAAACAGCTGCACTGGTAAAAAAATCTAGATTAAAACCCGAGATTTTTGACCAGTGGAAACATAGCCTCAGATTCACACGCCTTCTTAAAGAGAAGGTTCAAAAGTCAGTGTGCCTGTTGTACAGTAAAGCCCTCCTATAACACCAGGGTTTGGCTCCCAGGAAGCTCAGGGCAGTGTGAGCATGTGCTATGCAAGCAACGGCCACCTTTGGAAAATGTGTGCATGCGTGCAGGCAGGTCTCAGAAATGGCAGAGACTCAGTTTTCCAGTGTAAGGCAATGGCAGCGTAGAGATGAGACCATGCCATCTCACACTGCCAGAGGCTTGCTGGGAAGGCTGGCTGTGTTCACAGCTAAGTTCAAATCCAGCTTCAGTCCACTTTCAAAATGAGAGATCACATCAGCAAAGGGACAAGCTGATTTCCTCTAGCAGTATCTAACTCAGGAGATAATGGCTGTTTTTCCAATAGCCCTGAAGAACCTGATTAGGAACCATTAGGGACCCGATTGGTACCCAATTGGTACTAATCAGGCATGCCCTCTCCCCATGCAAGACCCCTTTAGGACCCCACCCTGAAGGCTCTTCCCCACGAGTGCTGGGGAAATCTGGATTGAATGGGTCCTTCGGGCCCTTATATTTGGATTTACTTCAGACCTCTTTAACGGTGTCCACAATCCAGTCTCCAGCCACGAAAACGGGATTGGAGGATGCACATCCACACGACTTACTGGGCCGATGGGGTCCAGGGGCAGGCGAAGCGGGTGCCATTCCCAGAAGCTGAGAACCTAAGCACAGTTGTCCTTTCTGCTCTGAGCATGTTTTAGTTCAGGGCTGACTTATGTATGCACCATCTACTATGTTTCATGAGGTCAATTTCCCTTGAATTTGCATAAACTTGTGTTCACACCTAAGTTTTAATTCAGAGCCAGTTCACTTTCAGCAGAGTGATTCATCCTTTTTCCTTCTGAAAGTGGACTGAAGCTGGATTTAAAATTTAGGTGTAAACACAAGAATGCCTCACCCACCATTAATGGAGGCGGGAATTCACATTCATTTTGACATTGAATCAAAAATCTCAAAATTCATTTCATTGTTAAATCAAAGAACTGACTTTTAGCATTTGTTTTTGAACTTTTTCACAAACTTTTCATGATTTTTCCCCACTGAAAATGTCCTTTTTCATCATCAAAACCAAAACAAAACCAATCCTCAGCCTCCCCCTAGCAGTGGGCAGTAGCAAACCCCTTCTGTATCTCTGTCAAGAAATCTGCATAGAGTGGCCCGTGGAGTCTAGAAGTGGCTGTAATTCAGTGGTAGAGCAAATGGCCCGAAAAGCAGAGGGTTGCCGGTTCCATCCCCAGCCTCTTCCCAGAAGTAGGCAATGGAAAACTACTTCATCTCTGCTAATAAAAGTGCATAAAAGTGTCCCTGTGGTCAGCCAGTTGATAACTCAGTGGTACCCAAGACCAACGAAATGTAGATAAGGAAGAAGAGGGAGTTCTTGGAGAGATGTAAAATCACTTTGGCCATGTTCTCACCTAAATCTTAATCTGGTTTCAGTCCACTTTCAGAGTGAAGGAACCCATCAGCAAAATGATCAGTCAATTTCTCTCCACTTTATCTGACCCAAAGGTAGATCTTTTCAGTTAGATAAACTGGAAGGAAAATGACTAGTTACTTTGCTGATGGGTTCTCCCACACAGAAAGTGGTCTGAAACCCGATTAAAACTCAGGTGCGAATATAGCCCTTGTGATAGCAGCAATTGCTGCGTGGCCATCAAACGTTATCTGCTCTCAGACGCCTGCTTTCCCATTTCCTTTATACAACCACCAAACGCAGCATAAGGAGTCCATTCAGTCTGTGACCTTTTGTCATCTGATCTTCTGCTAATGCCAGATATCTGTGGGCACCAAAGGAATGTTTTCAACAAACAAAACCAGGGCCGAGATAAACTTGCAAATACTTCTTTTGGGTATTTGGCGTTCAGTTCACACTTTCATCTATGAGTCTTAAAACTGCACAGAAAACAGTTTAGGGGGAAATAAAAATGCATTAATTGATGCAAGTTATACCTTATTTAATCTTTTTAACTCCTTACTGGGTGTGTCCCCATGGCCATTTTTATCTGAATCCAATTCAGATTCGGGAAGGAGTGTCCCCATGGCCATTTTAATTAATCCGAATAGAATCCAAATTCAGCACCCAGCTTCCCCGTGCAATTCCTTATTCCTGGATTTTATGACTATCCTGCCTAAATCTGGAGGGAAAAAAAGTCCTGATGAAAACAGGACTGAGTCCCCTTTTTGGAGCTGAGTCTGCTCCCCCCCCCCATGGGGATGATACCGGGCTATTTGGGGTGGAGGTCTAGCATTCTGGTCAATGACAGCCAGCTGTGGGTGGTTTTGGTACAGATGTAAAGCTCCCCCCTCCCTTGCCATGTTCACAAAAGCTCCGTAGAGTGCAAAAGGCAAGAAACAGGGGAGAAGGAGCTTTTATTATAGGGTCTTTAAAAACATTTTCGCTGGAAAAATGCTTTTAAAAGATTTTTGATGGGAACATGTATCTTTTGAAAAGGACAAAGCTTAAAAATGCTTGAATTGACACGCTTGTAATTGCAAAAGGGAGAGCTGTGAAAAAGGAAAGTAATTCCGATCGTGTTTGAAGTCCCTTCCCTTTGCATTTGCTGCTTTTATTGCAGGCAGGGTTTGCATGGGGGGTTACGTTGCCTCGCAGATGTGCATGAGTGCACTTTTTGCCAGTAATCTCAAAAGGGGTGAGGGGTATGGAAAATAAAGTATTTGTGGCTAGAATTTATTTTTAAAACTTCAATTTTTCTGCAGGCAGGGTTTGCACCGGGGTGGGGGTGGAGATTTAAAAGCCTTGTTTTTAAGATTTACAAATAGTCCCAAAACCAGGATTTAAAAACTGCATCAGGACAGCTATATTCAGATTAATTGACAAGAAAATCCAGATTAAAAATAGTCCCAAAAAATAGTCCAAAAGGGACTATTTCAGGACTAAACTTCCTGCATGAGGACACAGCCACTGTAACTGCCTGGAATGATCTAACTATATCAGTCCAGTGCAGGGATTGTGGCGCACATCCACACTGTGAGTGCCAATACCATCTCCAACTTTACTACCAGTGCTCACAGTGCAGACAATCCATCTCGGACTGTCTAAATCGCTACAGCAACTATTGCACCAACTTCCAGTGCATGCCCAGCCATTCTCATAGTGACCCTGACACGGTGCACAGTTGCACAGCAACAACAAGCCCCCCTCCCCCCCATGCACATGCAACATTCGAGCTGTCCCACAGCTTCAGAGGATCAGGGATGCTCTCAGGTGCTCCAGAATGGAGGCAGCACCACTTGTGTGGATAGGGCATCCCAGTAAGTGTGAACAGGCCCTTGGTTTGTTCTACATTTTGTTGGGAATGTGAAAAATTTCCAACCATCTTGTCCCACAGCAAAACAGGCTGAGTGAAGGAAGAGATTTCTTGATACAGTGGGACGGACGTTTTTGAGCTAGAATTTAGAAATGGGCAGGAATTCAACAGCGGGCTGTTTTGAGTTGGCATTTTACAGTTTCCTTCTTCCTATTCCATCTTTTCCCAAATGATAACAGAATTTCCTGTGACTTTTTCTTAAAAAAAAGAAAAGAAATCACTCTGCTCCCTTCACCGTTTGCCATCTAAGCTTGAAAAACTCATAGAAAACAAAATTAGATTCAATTCTGAAAAGGTACAATGACAAACCCCCAAACACATTCATAATTGAATTTGACTGTGTAATACTTCCACCTGGGGGCTTCTATCTCCCACCAAATGGCCATTTTAAATGCACAGCTTCATGTTACATCGGGGAGACTGTGCCATCCAGGCAAACTAACTTTAAAAAGTGGGGTTCTATTTGATCTACACCTGAGAAATAAATAAATGCTGACAGGAGAGACCCATTTGTCTTTTAATGATGCAGTTACAGTACTCCATTAAAGATACAACCAAAAAAAAGATCTGGTTATGAGCACTGCATAACTAAACAACTCCCTTTGGTTGTGAGGAGGAAGAAAATAAGGTAGAATCTGAGTTCTTGTTTAAAATGTTTACCTCTATGCAATCAGGGTGAGTTGCTTTAGCTCAGGGGTAGAGCAAACTGCCTGGAAAGCAGAGGGTCATCTGTTCAATCCCCAGCCTCTCCCTGGAAGAAGGCAATGGCAAACCACTTCTGTATCTCTGCTAATAAAACAGCATGAAATTGTCCCTGTGGTCAGCCAGTCCATAACTCAGTGGTAACCAAGACTAGCTACAAGCGAAATGTAGATAAGAAGAGGGTTGCTGGTTCAATCCTCAGCCACTTCCCAGAAGTGGGCAATGGCAAACAACTTCTGTAACCCTGCCAAGAAAACTGCATAGAGGGGCCCATGAAGTGGCTGTAGCTCAGTGGCAGAGAAAACTGCTTGGAAAGGAGAGGGTTGTTGGTTTTATCCTCAGCCGCTTCCTAGAAGTAAGCAATGGAAAACCACTTCTGCATCTCTGCTGAGGAAACTGCATAGAGGTGGCCATAGAGGTTCCAATTTTTTTAAAAAAAAAGATCCTCACAGGAGCAAAAACAAAGCAAGCATGAACTGTTAAATCAAACTGTTTGTGTCTGTCTATGAGGGAGTAATTCTGGGGTTTGCCTCTGGGTTGTAGAAACACGCAGGATGTGTCTCATGGCCATCTGCAGCAGGGAGCAAAGAGCAGGCGAAGGTTTTGCTTTCATCTCCTGCTTGAGATTGCTGGAAGCAACTGGTGGGCCACTGCGTGAGATGGGATCCTGGACTAGATGGGCTGTAACTAGCATTTGAATGCATTCGAAATTCCATCAAATCGACTGAATTTCGACATTCAAATTCGAATAGAATGTCCTTAAATTCGAATTTAAAGATTTCATTTGATTTTTGAATTTTGGATCTATTTGTTTGAAATATCTGGACATTTGTATGTGTTCAGGTTCATACATGATGCATACTTGAAGATCTGTATCTTTCCCACAACTGTATGCCTACAGGATAACTACAGGATGCATACAGGCGCGCATGGACTCAAGGAAGATGTGTACATGCACATAGGAATGTTGTCAACATTCATATGTTCAGATTTGAATCAAAAATTCAAATTAAGAGATTAGAATTTGCTTAATTTGAATCAAATTTGGTTAAATTCAAATTTTAAACATTCAAATCGAATTGATTATTTTGGGTATTTGAATCGAATAGAATCCTGAAAATTGCATTTGTGCATAAACTCTAGCTGTAACTATTCGTATATTCTTGGTATGGTACGCAGTCCTTTTAGCAAAGTCTAAGGTTCAAATGCCATTTTATCCAGCCCCTGTTCCGCCTTTCCCAAGCATGGTAACTCCACAGCTCCAGATGAAACAGAGCAAGATGTCTGTCATGCAGTGATGACCAACCTCCATTATCAGTAGTGTGAGTTAATTTTGGTTCTGTTGGACTCCCAGTCCAAATGGGAAAGTGGATGGGATATCCCAATAACTGCTGTTCCAAAGGTGAATTTGTTTTCAGCACCAGGAGCTGTTCACATGCCTAGAAAATTCGGAGTCCCTTTCTGCTAAAAGGACTTAAGAACGTAAGAACCTAAGAGGAGTCCTGCTGGATCAGGCCACAGCCCACCTAGTCCAGCATCCTGTCACACACAGTGGCCCACCAATTGCCCATGGGCATCTCAAGCAGAGACAAGGGCAAACCTTCTCCTGCTCTCAAATCCCAGCATTTGGCCGTGGCGGCCTACTGCTTGTTCCGCAAGCCTGAAAGATGTACTCAGGCATCCCTTCTAGTAGTCACTGATACATCTGTCACCCATATATTTGTCTAGCCCTTCCTTAAAGCCATCTAGGTTGGTAGCTGTTCCCACCTCTTCCAGCAGCAAATTCCATAGACCGATGACCCTCTGGGTGAAGAAATCCTTCTCTTTGTCTGATCCGACGCTCCTACCCATCAGCTTCATAGATGCCCCCTGGTTCTTTATCCCACTGTGGTGACACATAAGGTTTAATCCAGCTTCATTCCATTTTCAGAGTGAGAGAACACATCAGCAATGTGAGGAGTAATTTTCTTTCTACACTATCTATCCCAAAGGTGAATTTTCTGAGTTATTTAATACTGAAAGAAAACCGGTTGTTACTTTGCTGATAAATTCTCTCACTCTGAAAGTGGACTGAAGCCAAGTTTAAACCTTAAGTGTGACCACAGCCCTACATTTTAATCTGGCTTCAGTCCACTTTCAGAGCGAGAGAACACAACAGCAAAGTGACCTGTAATTTTCTTTCTACTTTATCTATCCCAAAAGGTGAACTTTCTGAGTTATTTAAGACTGAAAGAAAACAGCTTGTCACTTTGCCGATGTATTCTCTCACTCTGAAAGTGGAATGAAGCTGGGTTAAACCTTAAGGGTCACCACAGCCTCAGTTTGGGGTGATCTTTGCCACTGGGAAAACACTCGCTTGTGATGCCAGAGCAGACATTGTGCAATAAACCTGTTCTTTGGGATGGTAGGTATTAAACCACAACTTGAAATTCTTTTGTGAGAAACAGTAGTTTATTTGTTTGAATATTTTTGAAGTCTGTTATTTCTCTCTCTACTGATTCATTTTCATTTATTAATCTTAGTGTTTACTTGTCCTTCCCTCCAGAATCTAGAAGTGCTTTTAATAAGATTTATTTTAAAATGTAATGCAGGAAAAGAAAGAATGTTCCCCATAAAAAATGATAACCTCAATTATCTTGGAGAGATACCTAATCCTAAACCACTGCCATAAAAGTGTATTGTTTTTATTTGGCAAATTCAAACTTGTCCCGTTTTTAAAAAACTGAATTTACTTCCTGTAAAGGGGCTAGGCTTTTGCATTCATGGACTGCAAAAAGAGGAGAGCTTCTCCTTGCTTAAAAAAATGGTTGCAAGATTATATCTTCCCTCAATGTCAGGTCTGTAGCAAGAAAAGGATGGTTCAGTTGCTGTAAAGTGACATGAAAACATTATATATCCAGTACTGGGATATGTAAATATGACTTGGAGATGAACGTAAAGGGAAAAGAAGTGAATACTGGCAACCACAACATTTTGGGCAACTGATGTTTCACATTAGCACCAAGCTAGAAATTAACAAATTATGGATGTGAACAAATGTTCCAAACATTCGAAATCCGATCAAATGTGGACATTCAAATTCAAATAGAATGTCTACACATTCGAATTTAAACATTTGAACAAATTTTGAATGCTACATGCATATCTATAAGAATCTCATAGCTATCTTTATGCATTTGTGTTGATAGTACAGGGCGAAAACCGGATGCATACAGAATAAAACAGGACGCTCACAAAATGCATGCACATACGTGTAACACATCCAAATGTTGTTGTCATTTGTTTGTCCAAATATGAAAATTGTCCATATTTGTATCTTCAGATTTGAATCTAATATTTGAATGAATAGTTCTGAATGTATTCGATTCAAATCGGATTTTGTTGCATTCGGATTCTAAACATTCAAATTGAATCGATTGTTTGAATATTTGATTTGACTTGAATTCAAATGCAAAAAAAAAATAATAATTCATGTGCATCCCTAAATTAGAGTAAAAGCCAGAATGAACAAATTATCCATTAGCCCCTCCAGAAAGAAACCTATTTTTTTACATATTCAACAGCCCTGCCAAAGTTGAGAACATTACTGTGCAATTCTATACATGTGGGTTCTAAGAAGTTTGGCAGAGTTTACTGCCATGTCCGTGTAGCTCAGTGGTGGAGCAAACCGCCTGGAGAACAGAGGAATACCGGTTCGATCCCCAGCCTGTCTCTGTAGGTAGGGAATGGCAAACCATCTCTGCCAAGAAAACTGCATAGAAGGGTCCAGGGAGATGGGCTGTGTCAAGCATGAGCATTCAAGAAGGGCACACATCAGTTCCAGCAATGGAAGCATCTGTTTAGCTAGAGTCCACTTGAACTGGATTAAGCAAGTCTCCAGACATTTTTTTAAAAAAACCATCCAACCTGCCAGCATCACAGTGACACCAGAGGAGACATCTGGCACTTACTGCCTTGGAAGTCCAAATTAAAATTTGTGCTGAATTTCCCACACTACTTTTAACACGCTGGCATGCTGCCAGACATTCAGGTGAACTCACAGGATTCCTTGCGGGCAGTGCCAGATCGAATTCCTGAGAGGTCACCAAAGATGGAAGGAGGAGGGGGAGGGTAAGTTTAAGGGAGAGGGGGAGGGGGAGGAAGGGGAAGAGGAAGAGAACGATGACAGCAAATGGGGAGGAGGAGGAGGAGAAGGAGAAGAAGAAGAAGATGATGATGATGATGATCTGTGGGCCATGGAAAGCTCCCAGAATTTCCATCTGGCCCTGTGCTGCTTTGTTAAGTGGACAATACTTGTGAGTTCAGTTCCTGCTAAAGGGATGAACTTCATTCAGATTATGGCTTCATTTGGCTATGTCCACCAGATGGGTCCCAGCAAGGGCAAAATTGCTTGCACACTGCCTCCTAGTGGCCAGTAAAAGAGCCAGCACCAGTCTAATGGGTGTGGCCCATCTTTGGGGGAAATAAATACCTTTCTCCTCAGCACATGCCAACACAGCCAAAGTAACCTGGAGGGTGGTGAAGAAGATCTAGAGGGAGGGTTCCCATCCATTACTATAGATAAACATGCAATAATGCCACTTCCTGGGTCCTAATGATCTCTCCCTGCATCTGGGAGGTGGCGGGTGGGGGGATGACAGGAAGAGGCAAAGTGAATCTGCAGTGTATATTTATAAACTGAATAATTCTCATCCACAAATAAGCTGAGAGGAATCCAGCCCCTGGAACTAAACCACTCATCTTAAGTTTACCTTTCATATGTAATAAATCCTTTAATTTGTGGTTTGATTATCTGTGTTCCCTAGCTTGTCACTTTAGTGCAGCCATTCCCCAGGACTTTTGTGGAATATAAATTAGCAACATCTCTGCTCTCGACAGAAGTTTGATAAATTTTCTATCTGATCTACACACCAAGCAGAATCCACCAGGAGTTGCCCAGGAATGATTGAAATGACAAGATTTTATTATTACCATTAAGGTCTCACCACTACACTTTTTCCATCCTTTCCTTAAAAAAGAAAAAGGAAAAAAAGTCCCCAAACTGTCAGCCATGCAGTCCCAGAGGGTTATAAATGCTCTTGTTTTATCGCACTTCATTTTAAACCTGCTGCCATAAGATGCAATTGGCTCTTTAATTTTGACCGGGATAGAGAGAGAGAAAAAAACAGCCGGACACACCACTTGCAGACCTTTTCTTTCCCACTGTCCCTTGGCCATGCTGCTGGATAGGGGTGTGCACGAATGCAATTTTCGGGATTTGATTTGATTCAAATCGAATATCCTATAATTCAATTCGATTTGAATCTTTAAAATTTGAATTAAACAAAATTCCATTCGAATTAAGCAAATTCAAACGGGTTTGTTCAAATTTGCGATTTGAATTTTCACTTACAAATGTTGACCACATTCATATGAGCCATACGCATCGTTACACATCCTGTACGCATCCATACGCATCCCATAGTTATCCCATGTGCAACCGGTTTTTGTCCCACATGGATCTGTACAAATGCGTACGGATGCGGGAAAGATGCACACTTTCAAGTACACATCATGTATGAACCTGTACATATAGGAATGTCTGGATAATTCGAACACATCGATCCAAAATTCAAAATTCGTTCTGAATTTTGTTCTGAAGTTTGCCATGAAGTTTACTTCTTTGAATTTTTATCCCATCCCTCTACCCAGGGGTCTCAGTAAAACCAATGACTGACTCCAGGCTCTCTGCATGGGCACCTCTACACAGTTTTGTTGGCAGAGATACAGGAGTGGTTTGCTACTTCTGAAGAGAGGCTGGGAACCGAACCCGGAACTCTCTGCTTTTCAGGCAGGTTGCTCTACCCCCTAAGCTACAGTCACTCCCAGACCCCAGGGGCCTCTCTATGCAGTTCTCTTGGCAGAGGTCCAAAGTGGTTGGACATTTCCTAATTCTGGGAAAAACAATGTTGAATACAATAAAAAAGAACTAACTAAATCAACAATAATAGTGCCTGACAGGAAAGGAGAAGCCTAAGCCTTAGGGCAGTGGTTCTCAACCTGGGGGTCGGGACCCCTTTGGGGGTCGAATTACTCTTTCAGAGGGGTCGCGACGAGCCTCCTGCCACCCTTCCCTGCCACCTCCCAGCTGCTCCACCCCTGTGGTTGGGGGTCACCACAACATGAGGAACTCCATTGAGGGGTCATGGCATTAGGAAGGTTGAGAACTGCTGCCCTAGGGAAAGAGGTGTGACTTCACTCACAAGGGCGCCTAACATGCCTCAGAGGAGAAGCCATTCCATAGTCTAGGGCAGCGGTTCTCAACCTTCCTAATGCTGCGACCCCTTAATGGAGTTCCTCGTGTTGTGGAGACCTCCAACCACAGGGGCAGAGCAGCTGGGAAGTGGGAGGGAAAGGCAACGGGAGACTCGTCGCGACCCCTCTGAAAGGGTAATTCGACCCCCAAAGGGGTCCCGACCCCCAGGTTGAGAACCACTGGTCTAGGGGCCACCACCAAGAAGGCCCTCTCACATGTCCCCATTCCTTTAACTGCTGAGGATGCTGGTTATAATGGAAACTGACTATCCTGAAGCCCCGTTTTGCTGCATAATGAATGGAGATGGAGCATCAGTTGCCCACTGACTTTCCCGTACATGGTGCCTATACAAGTCAGTGGGACTAAACCTAGAAAACAAAACTAAAGAAGGAGGTGGCGATGTTAACTCCCAGGGTGCCGAGAATAAAAGCCTAACATGGTTTCAACCAAACCATCCCTGTGTGGCGTAGCAGAGTTCCCCGCGATGGCTAGCACACAGGTAGGCTAAAATCCAGGAGTTCTTGAGTTCAAATCCCCACTCGGCTATGAATGTTATCTGGGGGTTCTTGGGGCAGCCACTGCTTTTCAGCCCGTTCTACCTCACAGGATTGTTGTCGCTCGGTATCTTCGGAGGAAAGATGAGACAGAAGTGCAATAAGCCCAAGGTAAATAAAAACGCAGCACAAAATGCAGGGGTCAGGGAGAAAACACCCCAGGCATAAATCGCAACTTGAAAAGAAAGAACATCTACAATATTATAAAGCAAGCACGCTTCCAAGAATGAGATTTCCATGACCAGCAATATACTTGCCAGAGGAGAACATGTGAACAGTTAGCCAGAGCGGGTAGTGTTAAGCACAGTACTAGACCCAACAAACCCAGCTGTGTTTGGGGGAGAGCAAGGGAAAGACCTCCATTGCAACTAGAGCTTTAAAAAATGACCCTTCATTGAACACTGCTGGATCTATCGATCTTCATCCCACAAACCACAGTGTTGGCCTCTTAAACAATATTTTACTTTCCTCTGTGTTATTTTTTCCAGTGGATGTACTGCAATGCTTTTTAGGGGACACACACCAAACTATTGCTTTGGCAGGATCTGAAACAGAGGTTGCAATTAAACCTACGGTTTAATCCAGCTTCAGTCCACTTTCAGAGCGAGAGAACACATTGGGAAAGTAGCCAAACACAATTTTCAGGATGAAACAATATCCAAAAATTCAATTCGATTTGAATCTTTAAAATCTGAATTTAACCAAATTCGATTCGAATTAAGCAAATTCAAATCTGTTCGTTTGAATTTTCAGTTAGAATTTGCACTTATGAATGTTGACAACATTCGTATGTGTCCGTATGCATCGTTACGCATCCTGTACGCATCCATGCGCGTCCATACGCATCCTGTAGTTAATACATATGCGACCTGTTTTCATCCCATACGGATCCGTACAGATGAAGGAAAGATGGGTATCTTCAAGTATGCATCGTGTATGAACCCATACGCATATGAATGTCTGAATAATTTGAACGAATAGATCCAAAATTCAAAATTCTTGAATCTTTAAATTCAAATTTATGAACATTCGATTCAAATTCGAATGTCAAAATTGAGATGAATTGGATCAAATTCCGAATACCTTCGAATATTCGCTCCTAGTGGCCAGTAATTTCCTTTCCACATTATCTCTCCCAAAGAGATAATGAATTTTCTGAGTTATTTAATATTGAAAGAAAACCGCTTGTTACTTTGCTGATGTGTTCTCTCACTCTGAAAGTGGACTGAAGACAGATTGAACCTTAAGTGTGACCACAGCCTGAGAAGGTTTACTTGGAAAATGTAACAATTGTGGGTTAGGAAAAAATTTGCACTAGGCCTAAATGCTGAAAACTTATAAGAAATGGTTTCAGAACTCCAATACATTTCAGCCAAAAGGCCTGATCAAAGCTGTGCTGCAAGAAGACAATATAACCATACATTATATGTAGATAAATTATGTATATAATGCGAGAACTAAGAGAGAGTTCTTCTCACATTATATACAGACCAAACTGATAATATCCAGTGAACGCTACACATCAAGAAACTATTTCAAAAAAGGAAAATAAAAAAAGCCTTAGGCCCCATCTAGATAGGGCATATATAGTACTATTATGTCAGTGATTTGGTCAGATTGTTACGCGTATCTGTAGCAACCCCACCATAACCCCGCTATACCCACCACCCACGGCAGTTAAAAAGATGGTGATGAGTGACAGGGTCTTCTCAGTGACAGCCCCAGTTTATGGAATAGCTTCTCCTCTGAGATGCATCAGGCGCCTTCCCTGTATACATTTAGACATTTGGTGAAGACCTCTTTACCCAACCCTTCAGTTAACTCAGCCAGTTTATCCTTATTTTCCAGACACAGGAATTTTAAATCTAATTTATTTTTATTTTTATTTAAAAAAAAAAATTGTTGCAACCTGCCCTGAAAACTTGTCCTATAGGGTAGGATATGAATGTATCAAGTCTATGATTGACTCCCGTTTTCTATCTATGGTCTGGTGAAGTCCAGACCTGATGAATTTGAAGCAATTGGGCTGTTAATTACGCATCAGCCTACTGCTTTTAATTCTTGCAATTCTCTCAAGCCTTTGGAAACGAGACTAAGTGAAAAGCGTTGGTTCGGGGCTTTCCCACAGTTATTATACTGCTCTGGTTAAATCTTCCCCAGGCGTGCTGACAGATGATTTCCTTGAAGCTAAACTCACCATTCCAAAATTTTCTGGCATTCTTGCGATGGCAAAAGCTCCAAATTTTGCTGAAAGCGTTCATTTCCTCCCACGAGAGGGGCCTGGCTGTGTTGTTGACAATTTATATATATTTTAAAGAGCAAAAAATAAATGGGGTAATGGAAAAGAAGAGTCTTAAATTCAAACAGGCAGCAGCTAATTTGTAGGTCTTTCAAACATTGGATTGGTTACCAATGATCTTTTAAGGTGCAGAAGCAAGCCAAGCATCAAACAGGTTGGCTCTAAGAAAAATAATGACTTAATAATACGTAATAGGGATGTGCACGAATGTTCTAAACATTCAAAATCCGATCAAATTTGTTTGAACGTGGACATTCGAATTTGAATAGAATGTCTTCAAATTCGAATTTAGACATTCGAAGGAACTTTGAATGATCTGAAACATTTGTTTGAATCATTTGAATGGACAGATATGTATGTATTACATACGTATCTGTACAAATATTATACGTATCCGTACACATTTGTGCTTACAATACGGTACAAAAATGGGATGCATACAGGATGAAACAGGATGCATACGAAATGTGTACAGAAATGTATAACACATACGAATGTTGTCAACAGTTGTATCTTCAAATTTTTATCTAATATTCAAACGAATAGATTCAATGGGCGACTGAGCCCCGCAAAGGCTGAAGATTGTCCCTGAAGGGCCAGGGGTGAGAGGAGGCCAGACTGGGTGTCCCCCCGACTGCTGCAGTCCTGATCAGACTACAGAAGCTGGGAGTGAGCCAGGAGTGAGCTGCCCTCCCCCCCCACACACACATATACACAATGCCTAACCTTGCCGGGCCTGGGGTGCTCTTCCTGCGGCCCAGGGTACAATCTGCCACTGTCTGCACAGGCGCTCATACTCCCGGTAGCTCGGCCCCGTACGGTCAGTATGGGACCCATACAGACCACAGCAGATCATACCCCAGGCCGCGCGAGGAGCACCCCTGGCCCGGCAAAGTGAGTTACTTGCATGGGCCTGCTAGCTGTTGGGCTGATTTTGGCCCAATAGTGGCCACAGGGGGCGGGTCCCGCAGCTGTCAGGGAGGGAGCATGCAAATGGTCTCCCTTCTGGACAGCTGCAGAACAGCCAGGGATGGGCCGGAATGCACTAGGCTGGGTGTAGAGCACAATTCTAGCAGCCATTCTTTCCTCCATGAATTTGTCTAACCTTTCTTAAAGCCATCCAGGCTGTTAGCTGTTACGACCTCTCCTGGCAGCAAATTCCATAGACCGATGACCCTCTGGGTGAAGAAATGTTTGCCCTTGTCTGATCTGACTCTCCTAACCATCAGCTTCCTTGAATGCCTCCTAGTTCTGATGTTGTATGATAGAGAAAATAATTTTTCTTTACCTATCTGGATTCCACAAGACCTTGGAATCTCTGGATGATAATCCAAACTCAGTTGTAGAAATCTACCGGGTGCCCTTGAGCTAGTAACAGCATCTCAGCACACCTTGGAGGTAGAAATCTACCGGGTGCCCTTGAGCTAGTAACAGCATCTCAGCACACCTTGGAGGATTAGGGTGCAAGTAACATGGAGAGAAGGAGGAAGATGCATCTTACCATGAGCCAGTCTAGTGGTTAGGGAGCTGGACTCTTATCTGGGAATACCGGGGTTTGATTCTCCGCCATGGTTTCTCCTCCATGAAGCCAGCTGGGCGCCTTTGGGCGAGTCACAGTTCTCTTCTTAGCTCTCACAGCCCGCCTACCGCACAGGGTGTTCTGTTGCAGGGAGAAGAACAGAAAGCTTTTTCAGCCACTTTGAGTCCCCTTGAATGGGTGAAAAAAGCAGGGTAGATAGAACTTCATTCCAATTGCAGGGTAAAGGCTAAATTATCACCATAAGGCGTACAAAGAGTTGGTGCCTCCACTTCCGCAAGTCATAATCAATGGACTAATGACCCTGGAAGGGAAAATAAAGAAATATGCTCCTTGCACTAGAAACCAGCATCCCCTGTATCTATTGTAAAAATAATTATTTCCTTTAGTTATTATTTAAGACATTTTCATACTGCTTTCCTTTTAAAAACATAAATCTCAAATAACAACATGCATATTATTGTTGTTTCAGTTGTGAGTGCGTCTGCTCTGGGGATTTATAACCACACAATCGATCCCCAATGGCATGTGGAAGCAGGGTCACCGGAGAGGGATTTCATCACAGGCATGGACTAGATACTTGTGGCCCCATTGCTGGTGCTGTCGATGTGCCTATGGTGACTCCTGGCCTCACTCTACCCTTGGACTTCCTCTTTAGCATATGAGGTTAGAGCAGAAGGGACATACACACATCCAAAAATTGTGGGATGCATTCCTTTTGAAATTTTGTCACAACGCTGCTTAACTGTCACAAACCAAGAACACAAGAAGAGCCCTGCTGGATCAGGCCACAGCCCACCTACTCCAGGATCCCGTCTCACCCAGTAGACCACCAATTGCCCATGGGCATCTCAAGCAGAGACAAGGGCAAACCTTCCCCTGCTCCTGAATCCCAGCAAATGGCCTTAGAGGCCTCCTGCTTGTTCCCCCAGCCTGAAAGATGGACTTAGGCATCCATTCTAGGAGCCACTGATACATCCGTTGTCCATAAACTTGTCCAACTCTTTTCTAAAGCTATCTAGGCTGGTTGTTGTCACCACCTCTTCTGGCAGCAAACTCCATAGACCGATGACCCTTCAGGTGAAGAAATCCTTCCCTTTGTCTGATCTGACTCTCCTACCCATCAGCTTCATAGATGCCCCCTGGTTCTAGTGTTGTGTGACAGAGAAAATAATTTTTCTCTATCCACCTTTTCTATACCAGGCATGATTTTATATGCTTCAATCAGGCCCGGCAGTTTGCTACTGAGCCTAATTCAAGGTGTTAGCTTATAAGGCCCTAAATGTCTGGGGTTGCCATTATCTCAAGGAATGCCTTCTTCCATATCCACCTGCCGCTGCCTTAAGATCTGCAGGGTGGCGCTCGTGATTGTACCACTACCCTTAGTACCAAAAGTGGTGGGCACCCAGGACAGGGTCTTCTCACTGATGGCCCCCAGATTGTGGAAGAATCCCCTACCCTGTCCAGATGTGCGTTCTCATACTTGGGATGGAGCTGGAAACACACATGCCAGTTTCCATTCCTCATCTGGGCTGCTGTTCTGTCCGTTAAAAGAGAGAATTCTAAAATATCTTGCTCCGGGAACCTCAGTGCAAAAACATACATATTACTCTGAGGCTCAGACCAATATATAGCAACAAGTGTGGATTTATATATTATAAAAGCCTCCAGAGTTTCAGCCACTCACACTGACTGGGCCATCTTGAGGATGGTTTTACAATTTCTTCTTTTTCCTATTTTTGTAGATATCTGCTTTTAAGAAGAAGAAGAGTTGGCTTTTCTACCCCGCTTTTCTCATCCATTTAAGGAGACTCAAAGCGGATGACTAAGCTTCTGTTCTTCTCCCCACAACAGAACACGTTGTGAGGTGGGTGGAGCTGTGAGAGCTCAGAAGAGAGCTGTGACTTGCCCAAGGTCATCTGGCTGGCTTCACAGAGGAAGAAGAGTGGCTTTTCTACCTTGCTTTCCTCACCCATTTAAGGGGACTCAAAGCGGCTGACAAAACTTCTGTTCTTCTCTTCACAACAGAACACCCTGTGAGGTCGGTGGAGCTGTGAGAAGGGAGCTGTGACTCACCCAAGGTTACCCAGCTGGCCTCATGGGAGAGGGCAGCATTGAACCCCATATTCCCAGATAAGAGTCCAGCTTCCTAACCACTAGACCAAGCTAGCTAGATTGATATGGTCAAATGCCTAATCAAAACAAACTATCACTGTATTAATTGCACCTTCGCTTTCTGTTCTTTTCCATCTTTTTAAAAAGTCACTTTATCTATACATCGCCTTTCCAAATGTTGCTTAAGGTGGATAACAAGGGAAAAGGAAAACTTTGAACCACTTTATATGAATAAAAAAATAACAAATTAATGGTAGTAATAAAGATGATGATGATGATAAAGAAAATTTAATAAGCTCTCTACCTTTCCCCCTGACCTCCCCTACGTGTGTAATTTTTTTTGTGTTTTTCTCCTTCTGAGCAAATATGACTTTAGCTACAAGTGGCCAGAAAGAGATTTTCTCCTTTCCTTTAATTCTAAGGCGGTTTTGGCACCTGGCAGAGTTTTGCTTTCAAAATACAGACCCGGCAAGCCCCAACGCCGCTTACCCTTGGCTTAAGAGATCGCTTGCCAAATCAGTGACAAAAAGATCCAAGCCATCTAAACCTAGCAGGCACTGGGCTCGAGTGAGAGAAAAAGGACGGTTGCGTTCACAATGCCGATGCTTTAATCCGCTTTCAGCCCGATGTCAGAGCGAGCGAGTGAGAGAGCCCGTCGGCCACGTGACCGGTCATTCTTTCCACCTTATCTATCCCCAAGAGGCCGATGATGCCGGAAGGCGCGCTCTCTCGCTCCGAAAGTGGTCTGAAACTGGATGATGCCTGGAGTGTGAACGTAGCCAAAGGAGTCACTCGCAACTCCGTCCTCCTCCTCCTATGGCTCTTCCTAAACCCTTTTACTACTCCCCTAGGCCTACTAAGAAGAAGAAGAGCTGGCTTTTCTAGCCCGCTTTTCTCGCCCATTTAAGGGGACTCAAAGCGGCTGACAAACCTTCTGTTCTTCTCCCTACAACGAAACACCCTGTGAGGTAGGGAGGGCTGTGAGAGCTCAGAAGAGAGCTGTGACTCGCCCAAGGTCACCCAGCTGGCTTCGTGGAGGAAGAAGAAGAGTTGGCTTTTCTACCCCGCTTTTCTCACCCATTTAAGGGGACTCAAAGCGGTTGACGAACCTTCTTGTTCTTTCTCCCCACAGCAGAACACCCTGCGAGGCAGGTGGGGCTGTGAGAGCTCAGAAAAAGAGCTGTGACTCGCCCAAGGTCACCCAGCTGGCTTCATGGGGGGAGGGCGGAATCGACCCCGGCACTCCCAGATAAGAGTCCGGCTCCCTAACCCACTGACTAGACCAAACTGGCCCACCAACTCGGCAGTCTCTCCCCCCGGTCCCCCTTTGCGTGTGACTGTGCGGACATCCACACATCTGGTGCGCTCCCGTTCCGCCAGGCGGGTGTTCTTTTTGAATGAATGACTTCTTGCGCCGCGGCCAATGGGCGCCGGCCCCTGCTTAATATTCAGGAGCGCCTGGTCCAATGGCGGGGCGAGGAGGTTGTTTTAAACGGTGGAGCCCCGCAGCCAATCAGGCCGCTCTCGTAGGCAGCCAACGCGAGGCTCCGTGCTAGCTAGTAGCGCTGAGCCTTAGCGCGTCGTGCGGTGCGCCTCGCTCTCTCGCCTGCCTCGCTTAATCGCCTGCTAGGTTAAAGCGAACAATACAGGTAGGTTCCCGGAGCCGCACTTTGCAACTTTTTCGGGGGGCCACTGCCTGGACGGCCCTGCCGCCCTTTCCCCCCTCTGCATGGGGAACGAAAGCACCTTCCTTTTTATTATTTTTTCCATAATTCTTTTTCCATTATTTTTCTTTTTATTTTTCCTTTCCTTTTATTTTTAAAGCTCGCCTTAAAAAAAAACCTTAGCAACTTTCTCCCTGCCTTGAAAGCCTTTTACCTTTCTCCCCCCCCACCCCCCCACCCAACCTACCCCCCAACCTCATTCCCGGCGTGGGAAATGGGGGAGTGGGGTAAATGGATCTTTTTTGGGGGGGTGGAGGAGGAGGAGGAGGAAGAGGAGGAGGAGGGACATTCTGGATCGGGGTGTAAATGTAATTTATTTTTAAAAAAGGGGGGTAATTTTTCTCCATTGGGGGGAGGGGGAGGCAAAAAAAAAATTTAAAGGCGAGAGGGGGACGCCGGGGATGAAGGTGAATTTCCCCAAAGAGGCGTGAGAGCTTTCGGTTCTCCATTGTGGTGGCTTTTATTCCGCAGGGGGAGGGGGCTGATCGCCCTCCATCGGCAGCACACAAAGTCGTGGGGGGGGGGTGACGCGGATCAATAGGTATAGATATCTATGCATCCACGCGTCCCCCCCTCCCCGCTCGCCGATCTTGGGGAATATGGCTGGTGCAGCAAAGTTGCCCGCATGGACGGGGCTCCCTCGCTCCGCGCCTCCCTCCCCCTTTCCTTTTTCGCCCCCCCAGCCTCCCTCCTCGCCCCCCCTCGCCCACTCTCCCTTCCCCGTCCACGCGTGTCCCCCCCTCGCCCCCTCCTCCTCCTCCTCCTCGGCCCCCCGGATCGGCATTCGGGTTCGAGAATCGACGGCGGCGCCCCGGAAAGTTGACCGGCCGCGCGGCGCAGTGCTGCTGGTTCGCTCGCTCGCTCGCTCGCTCGCTGTTTATTCTGCATTAATAATGGCTGTCGCTGCTGTGGCCGCCGCTGCTGCTGGTGGTGCTGGAGGAACATCTGACAGGGCTTAAAGCCCTGCGCGTCCCGGCGTCGTCGAGCCGGGAGAGGGAGAGAGCGAGACCCGACGGGCAGCGCACGCCGCCGGGGCGCCCCTGCCTTGCCTGCTCGCCTTCTTCCTCCCTTCGCTTGCCTGCCTGCTTTACGCGCGATCCCCCCCCCGCACGTATCGCCCCCCCTTTTTGCCCGGCCTCCCCCCACCCCCAGCCCTCCTTGCCCCTGTCCTCCCTCGCTCGCCCCTCTCCGCCGTCCGCCCTGTCCAGCAGCGGCAGCAGCCCCGGCTTGTGTGCGCGCCCGACGCCGCCGGTGCGCTTTCGGGGGAGTGTGCCGTCCCTGTGCATTAACATGGCTGGCGTCGGAGCGGTACGGCGAAGGGAAGAAAGACGTGGAAAGGCGAGCGGGAGGCGGGGGGGGCAGCAGCAGCCGGGATCCCTGCCTGCCTGCCCGCCCCCACCGGCGACCCCCCCCCCCACACCCAGCCAGCCCAGCTAGCTAGCCAGCCCAGGGCTTGTGGTTGCCCTTCGCCTTGGGCCCCGGGCTTAAGTCCCCCCCCCCCGCTGGCCCAGCCCTGCGGCGGAGGGTCCCGTCGTCGTGGCTCGGCCAGCGGCGGCGGCGACGGTAACAGCCCTGGGAGAGCCCCCCCCTTCCCCGGCCGCCGCCGCCGCGGCTGTGCTTGTTGTAATGGCTGCGCGGCGGCGGCCCCGTCTTTGTTATCCAGCCTATTGCGCTAAGCAGGGAACAGGCAGGCAGGGAGGAGGAGGGAGCGAGCGAGCGAGAGACGGGGTGGGGGAGGCTGCTCGGCGGCGCCTTCCCCCCCGCGGCGCGACCCCGGCCCTCCCCCGGAGGCGTCCCGTTGGAAAGAGGGTCGCTTTTTCTCCCCGGCTGGCCGGTTGCGGGGCGCCGTCGGGGTGCGGGGCGCCTTGGCGGGGCGGCGCTCAGCGGCGTCGGGGGCTGGCGGCTTTGTTAGGCGGAGCGGGCTGCCTGAGCCGCCTTGTCGAGAAGCCATTTTAGCGAATGGAGGAGGCTGCGCCGCCGCCGCCGCCGCCGCCGCCGGGCTCCCCTCGCTCTCCCTCTGCCTCCCTTGCCCGAGCCGGTGCGGACGCCGTGCGGATCCCTATGGCGAGGCTCGTGGCCCCCCCGCCCCTGTCCCCTGCCCCAGCGCGGGCGGCCCGTGGCCCCCCAGGCGGAAGGCCCCCCCTGGCAGCGCCCGAGGGCGCATTTGAGGGGCACTTTCTTTCATGAGAAGATATTTTACAAAATGGAAGATGAATTATGGGTGTCTTGGTGACCTGCCGTTTCTCTCTCCCCCCCCCCCCGTTCACGCCTGGTTCTTTCTTTCAACCCCCCCCTCCCCGCCCGCCTTTTTTCCCACCCAGCCATCGGCGGGGCTTATAAGCAAATCACAGACGACCCCGAGAGATACTCTTTAAATGCAATTTGCCCTAATACAATTAATGCAAAATAAAATTAATGCAAAAAAAAAAAGGCGAGGAATTGCATCTTGCAATGCCGGTGACCTTGGAGGGGGGGGATTTGCAAAGGAGCAGGAAAGCAAAAATGCAGCTTCTTTTCCCTTTGAAACTTTTTCCATGCAGTTCAGCTGCTACTTAATAACAGTGTGATAATAATAAAAATTCTGTAATAATAAATGATTAAAAAGATTTAAGTTTCTGGGAAAGGGGGTGTTGCTTTTTCAAGGGGGGGGGAGAGAAAAGAATGATTTCAAGGGGGTAAAGATTGAAGCAGTTTCGTTCCGAAGATGAAAATCCCTTTAAGCTTTCCTGAAAATGTTTACAGGACCTGTTTCTTGGGAGATGTACAGTGCTTCCACCAGGGTCAAAATAAAAACCCTACAGAAATAATTCCTTTTGCAGCAAAACTAGGGGAGAGAAACGATTTCGTACCCCAAAAGTTAGGAGCTGCTCTTGTGAGTTTTTTAAAAAATATTGGTGACTATGAAGTCCTTCAGATGCTCTGTCGATGTAACAACGGCTGTCTTAGGAGAACTCTTCCAGTCTATATGTCAATCTTTCTCTCATCCAACTTCAGAAACGTGATTTTCAAAAGCAGCAAAAGCAAAACGCCCCCCCCCCCCGAACGACGGCAGCTCTGTATTTAAGCCTTGAAAAAGTTGGAGGGTTTTCTTGCTGTGCGAACCTACATTTGTGGACTTTTACTATTCTGGCTTTAAAAGGCTAGTTTTATATGGAAATAAAGCGCAAGCAGAATACAAGCGCAAAGCCCTGTACTTGCACAGTTCAACAACACAACAACGTTGGGTTGGGGTGGAGTGTAAAAGAAATGCAACTAGTTGTGTGAAAATTAAGTGCGTAGATGCCTGCATGAACTAACTTTCCCAAATCTTTGAACCAGACTTTTGAAGTTGTCTGGATTGTATATTGCTTTGTGTAGGATATACAACCTCGGTTGCTTGTACGTGTGAATGTGTGAGTGTCTTTCTGAAAATACATTTCCAGAGCTTAAAAATGGCTAAAGGTGATCCAAAGAAGCCAAAGGGAAAGATGTCGGCCTACGCCTTCTTCGTGCAGACCTGCCGTGAAGAACACAAGAAGAAGAACCCAGAAGTTCCTGTTAACTTTGCAGAATTCTCTAAGAAGTGCTCAGAGAGGTGGAAGGTATGACACAGACTGAATTTTGAACTTTGATAGCAGCCATGCCATTAAAGATTAAAACCAGCCTCCTAGAAGTTCTGCAACTGTCACACGGTTTGCAAACATCTAAAAAGATCTCCTCCTTCCGAGATTTTGTCTATGGTCTAGACTTCTGAATATTTACTTAGAAGCTTCCCTTGGAGTTAATAGTTTATTTGGGCCCAAACCATAATTTGGGTCAATAAATCATGAGAAACTATCAAACCTTCTTTCTCTGGCTCATAGGAGCCACAGACTTTTTTTTTTTTGCTTTGCTTTGCTATGGAAGGTTTTAGGAAGCTGAATTCTCCATAGATGTGATCTGAAATTGTAGCATTGGTGGTCTGGAGATATATCCTCTTATTGTTGATCTTGAGGTTGGAAGTCTGGGCTAAGCATTTTTCAAATTATATTTCTTTTATGCAGCCTTTCATTTTCAATAGGTGCTGGTACAGTCTGACAGTTACCAAAACACACTCATGGGTCCCAGGCTGACACCCTGTAGGTTCAAATCTCACCTATCCGTGAAAGCAGAGTAACTCTGGTGCAGTGGTTAAGGGAGTCAGTCTGGGACCAGGGGGTGTCCAGGTCCAAATTCTCTCCTGCCCAGTGAAAGCAGACTGGGCCAATCAGAGTCTGTTGCTGTGGGGCTTAAATGAAGGAGAAGACAATATCCTGCGTTGCCCTGAGCCCATCCGATGTGGTGGCTGCCCTTGGAAGCTCAGCATTTTGCTGTCTCCTGTTGGGAACCTCTCGGAAGCCATCACCAAGAAGGCCTTGTTCCAAAGGTTGAGATACAACCTAAAAGTGGCCTCGTAGCAAGTTCGGAACAGGGCTTTCTCTTTGACAGCCTTGTGAGATGGTTCCAGGGCTTTATATACTGGTTTGCAAACCTTTGGAAAAAACGAGCCGTATGGCCACTATATCAATTTTTCTTCGAGCTGATATGGTACCAAAACATGCCAGAATTACCATGAGTGCCTGTAAGTTTGAGGAACAAGAAACCTTATATAACTCTCGGTAGGCAATGGATTCCCTGTGCTATGCAACAGGGAATCTTTTATATAATGGGTGCTCACTTGGTCCTTCTGCAACGGTGAAGCCAAGAAGTATCAGTCCTCTGAGTTAATTGTGGTCCCTCTTTCCTGCCTTTCTTGGTGGCTGATGTGTTTTGTCCTTTTACACATCTTCATAAGATGCATGAGCAACTGACCACGCTTCTTTCTTCCAGACCATGTCCAGCAAAGAGAAGGGCAAGTTTGACGAGATGGCCAAAGCTGATAAAGTACGGTATGATAGAGAAATGAAGGATTATGGTCCAGCCAAGGGGGGCAAGAAGAAGAAGGACCCCAATGCGCCCAAACGGCCACCGTAAGTAACTTCATAGATGCAGCAGCTGAATGTGAACTTCTTCTCTTCCCACAGGTGGCATGCTGCATTGAAATGTTAGTGCAATGGAATTAACAGGCAGACCTGCTAGAACGGATGCCTGGGTATATGCCACAGCTTGGGAAGACAAGAAGAAGCTGGGATTTGAGAACAAATGAAGGCTTGCCCTTGTCTTCTGCTTGAGATGCCCAGAAGCAACTGGTGGGTCACTTTGTGAGTCAGGATGCCGGGCTAGATGAGCTATGGCCTGACCCATTGGGGCTTCTCCGAATTCATGGAGGTCAGGTGTGTCAATGGCTACTAGAGTGGATACCTAGAGACAGGCAGGGCGTCTCTAAAGGCCACTTGAAGGGAACTGAGGGCAGGTGAAGGTTTTACCTTTGTCTTCTCCTTGAAATGCCCAGAAGCAATTGGTAAGCCACTGTTTGAGACAGGATGCCAGATTAGATGGGCTGTGGCCTGATACAGAAGCACTTCCCTTGTGTTCTTATTATTTTCTTGTGATCTGACAAAAAGAGCCTCAGAAAATCCTATTTATTCTTGCCCCTCAAAGCTAACGATGTTTTATTCTGAACTAGCTGTTTAAGAAGAGAAGAGTTGGCTTTTCTACCCCGCTTTTCTCATCCATATAAGGGGATTCAAAGTGGCTGACAAAGCTTTCTATTCTTCTCCCTACAACAGAACGCCCTGTGGAGTAAGTGGGGCTGTGAGAGCTGTGACTAGCCCAAGGTCACCCAGCTGGCTTCATGAAGGAGGGCGGAATCAAACCCCATGTTCCCAGATAAAAAGTCCAACTCCCAAGCCACTAAACCAAATGGGTTCACGGGTTTAGAGTTATCTCCGGACCTTTCCATGCTTATCTCTGGTCTGGATGGCTTTCCTCCTCCGGGTGTCATTTTTACACATGCTAGTGTGGACCAGAGACACCCTGCCGCCCCTGGTACATCCCATCAGCACCCGGCAGAGTGTATTCCAGATGAGGAGGCCCAAAATGACCTCCCAGTCCACTTCTGGTTCCAAATGTTGGTAGACCTCAAGGTCTACAGGTATACTGGGGCCACAGGGAACCCCTTCTGGTGGTGTGCCTTGTGTTACCAAAAAGGGTTCCCTCAGGGCTCTGAGGCCTGAAATAAACTTCCCAGGTGTTGGTACTGGCTCCAAAGCTGATGTGAGCTTTGGACCTGGGTAAACAGTTTGGAAAGCGTGGCATGTTTTAAAAATAATAATGCAAACCTCTGGTTCAAAAGAAGAAGGTCCTCGTAAGGCTTTGGACGTTGAATCTCCAAAGCTTGAAGTTGTGGTGTCTAGCTGAGAAGAGTGCTCCGGCCGTCTTAGGTCAGGGGGAAACGCAGTTTGTGCTGCAGAAATAGTTCCCAGGGAGTAATGTTAACATTACTGAGACAATCCTCTGAGGATGTTTTTTTTTCCCCCCTGTCTGTTGACTTTGGAAGTGGCAGGAAAAAGGAAGCCGAGGAGTTTGGGGAAAGCTGGGATAATGCAGAGCTGGGATAATGCGCCAGGTGTTAGTTGCCTTCTGTTCTCCACCGTCATTTCAGCAAACGGGGGCTGCCTCCTCGCTTGCACGGGTGAGAGCATGGGGGCCACGCCCACTTCTAGGGGGCAGCTCTGGGAGCTGGCGTAGGGTGGCCAGATGCAAAGGGTCATCTACAGTAATTGCACAGAAGGAGGAGTGCTGCAGATACATCATCATGGAGGCAACACACACTGAAATTGCTCCGCTGCGTGATGATTACAGGTATAGGAGCCCTGTGCTCTCTTCTGTGCCAGCACCTTAAAGGTGAACGTGGCTTGCTATTGATAATAAAAAAGTATTCGGTTGTTCCTAGCAACAGTTCTGGATGCTGGTCTAGACCAGGTGTGCACGAATGCAGTTTTTGGGATTCGATTCGATTTGAATCAAATACCCGAAGATTCAATTTGATTCAAACGTTTAAAAGTTTGCGTTAACCAAATTTGATTTAAATTAAGCAAATTTGAATCTATTCATTTGACTTTCTTATTTGAATTTGCACTTACAAATATCGACAACATTCGTACATGCCCGTACGCATCTTCCCCGGGTCATACACATCTGTACACTTCCATATGCATCCCGCACTTATCCTGTATGCAACCTGTTTTCATCCCGTATGGGTCTGTACAAATGTGTACGGATGCAGGAAAGATGCGGATCTTCAAGCACACATTGTGTAAGAACCCGTGCATGTCCGAATGTCTGAATAATTCAAAGGAATAGATCCAAAACGCGAATCTTTAAATTTGAATTTAAGGGCATTTGATTTGAATTCAGATGTCAAAATTCAGTCGATTCAGTTGAATTTTGGATGCATTTGAATATTATTGCATATCCCTAGTCTAGACCTACTTCCGTATTATGGGATTCAGCAGAGCATTTGATCTTGACCTCCATGCAGCTCACCTAGTGAGCTTCTATGCGTTGTTGCTGTTGATTAGATACATAGCCTGTTCTTTATGGAGAAAGTATATTCAAAGGAGCAAGTGGAAATGAGAGATAGCTCGTTGAGTATTCTTAGTGCTGTTGGATAGTTTACATCTAACCTTATTGGTTCCTTGTCAGGTGGAATGTTAAAGGTTTGTCTCGCATCTACCTTAGAACATAAGAACCTAAGAAGACCCATCTGGTCCCAGTGTCTTCTCTCATACCATAGCCCACCTATTATTATTATTATTATTTACATTTATATCCCGCCCCATACCCGAAGGTCTCTGGGTGGGTTACAACCTTCAAGCAACAGATAAAAACAGAGTGTACATTAAAAAACTTTAAAAATTCAACAACTTTAAAACAATACACATTATGTTTAAAATTATAGTGTGTGGCCTGGTTTGGGAAATATAGTCAACTCTGCCAAAGGCCAGGGCAAAGAGGTGCGTCTTCACTGCCCTCCTGAATATATATAAGGAAGGGGCAAGACGCACCTCGAGGGGGAGGCTATTCCATAGTCTAGGGGCCATCACAGAGAAGGCTCTCTCTCGGGTGCCCACCAGCCTCACTACTGAAGATGGTGGAACAACCAGGAGGGCCTCACCACTCGATCTTAAGGCACGGGCATTGCAAACAGAAGACAAGGGCAAACCTTTCACCTGTTCTTGATGGTCTTGAGAGGCATCCTGCCTGTACTTCCCCCTAAAGAAGGAAAAGCCTAGTAAGATCAAATCCTTAGGATCGCTAGCATGCATGGCCTAGCTTGTCAAAATGCAGCCTGGGTTTCGACAATGTATAAACAAAGGCCTATTCGCACTTAGGCCTCTAGGATGCAATTAGGACAGCTCTGGTACAGGCCATTCGGATTTCGGAAAGGCAGTTTCTGCCTAGAAGCATCTTTGCCTGTACCAGAGCTGTCCCAGTTGCCTTCGAAGTATGGAGCATGAAATTGGGCTCCATACCTGCCCCAACCTTAGCCCGGGCTAGCCGGTGGGGAGACCATTCGCATTCTTCCTGCCGGGCTGCTCAGGACTCCCGCCTTCCGCTATTGCAGCGGTTCTCAACCTTCCTAATGCCGTGACCCTTTAATACAGTTCCTCATGTTGTGGTGACCCCTAACCTAACCCTGACCCCCAACCATAAAATTATTTTCATTGGTACTTCATAATGACCCCTGTGAAAGAGTAGATAGATCCCCAAAGGGGTCCTGACCCACAGACTGAGAACCACTACACTATTAGCTGCTGCTGGCCATGTCACAGGCTCTGTGACATGCTGGCTAGCAGTCTGATGCCAGGGGTGGGATCGAACTGGCCTGGTGGTGTGTTGGGGAACCATGCTCCCCCACCTGGCTTGTGCCTGCAGCAGCCAATGGGGATCTGCCCAGTGCCCGCCTTCGCCTAGGGGGGCGTGCGGACTCCCACCCCACCTTGCGCCGTGCTCACCTGTCCAGACTGCTGGTCCGATCTGGATCGGTCCCCATACCATCTGCAGTGACCAATCGTATGCCTTTGAGAGACTGACTCTGAACATGCGGGATCGGTTACTGTAGATGGCACTGGGACCGATCCGGACCAACAGTCCAGACAGGTGAGTGTGGCGCTGAGGGGGGTACTTTGCACTTCCCCCTGGGCGATGGTGGGCTCCGGGCAGGTCCCCGCTGGCTGCCGCCGCTATGGGATACCAGGGCATGCCTGATCCGGGTCTGCAGTAGCCCAACACACACCCGGGCCGGTCCGATCCCGCCCCTGGCATCGGACTGCCAGCCAGCGCGACCGGTAGCAGCCAATGGTGGCAGCCCAGGGGCGGGACTTCTGGTTCCCATGGCAGCACGGACTGGCCATTCGCACCTTGGCCAGTAAGGGCGCTTCCCTCACCAACCAATGCAAATGGTTGATTTGTCCCTCTGCCTGTACCGGCTGTAGAGCACTCCAGCCATCCGGAGATCTACTTATCAGAACATAAGAGAAGCCTTGCTGGATTAAACCGCAACCCAATAACTCCAGCATCCTGTCTTACATGGTGGACCATTCTCTCACAGGGCAAAACCTTCACCTGCTCTTGACTTCAGAGGTACCGTGCCTGTCTCTCCAACCTGGAAGCAATACCTAGGCTTCAATTCTAGCAGCATTAATACACCTGTTGCCACAAATTAGCCCAGTCCTTTCTTAAAACCATCCTGGCTGTTTGCTGTCACCACTTCTTCACTCACATATTCAGCTAACCAATTGTTCACTTGTACTCAAATTGAGGTAAACTGTGGTTTGCAGCTTCTCATAAGTGATAAGGTACTGCAAGGAAACACGTGAATCTGAGGCTCCCTGGGCAAAGGCCAAGCAGGGCTAAGAAGGAGGGTTGGCTTTTCTACCCTGCTTTTCTCACCCATTTAAGGGGACTCAAAGCGGCTGACAAAGCTTTTCTATTCTTCTCCCTGCAACAGAACACCCTGTGAGGTAGGTGGGGCTGTGAAAGCTCAGAAGAGAACTGTGACTAGCCCAAGGTCACCCAGCTGGCTTCGTGGGGGAGAGCGGAATCCAACCCAGTACTCCCAGATAAGAGTCCGGCCCCTCATAGACAACTGTGGCTTTAGGGAACTCTGCCTTCTGCTTGCCATGAATGTAGCCTGTCTTGTTTATAGTCTGCCCATCACAGATAAGACAGTACCAGACAAAAATGATTAAAATCCACAGAAACTCTTAGCCTTTAAATGTCATAGATAAAAGCAATAGCTGCAAACTACAGCTCTAAAAAACACTAAAGCCAATTTTAAAATGGCAGAAGGAAAAAGACAAGAACCCACCAGGTTTCTAGCACAGCGTGAAAGCATGGACAAGAGGAACTGGCTTGAAAAGTTGGGAGAGTTACTGCAGAAAAAGGCATATTGCCAGGAATTTGTGGCAGCTTGGAAAGAGATATTTCGTAGCCTGGAAGTTGCTGGAACGCGCAATGGCCAGCGAAGAATAGTGGTTACTCTCAAGTAGGGCCTACAGGTTCTTTCATCAGGACTGTCTCAGCAGATCTTGAAAGCCTAGGTGCATTTACAAGATCAGGCAGTCCAAATATCTTTAACCCAAGGTTATAACTTCATAGTTCACTCTGAACTGACTTTGTAGCAAAGAGTCAACTTGCGTGAAAATCTTCTAGAACCAGCATGAAGTGTGTCCAGGCATGAATGCCTGTTTTGCTATAGTTCCATTTTCCTAATAATCTACAGTGGCAGACCCACATATGCAGCATTACAATAGTCTAGTCTAAAAGCTACCAGAGCCTCACTTATTGTTGCTCATAATATTGTTGCTTATTGTCCCTACCGTCGGTTCATTAGTTACCAACAGAAAGTGCTACCTAGGGAGCAAACAGCAAAAATGAATCCAAGAGTACTCACTGGGCAATACAGATGTGGGAGAATTCCTCTGTCTAGGATACTCCACAGATGCGAAAACACTTGCGGATTATCTGTGTTGAGCAGATTTGGTTTACTTGTCGATCCATATCCAGCCCATCTACCATCTCTCCTGGTTAAACAGTGCAGGAAGAGGAGAGAGATAAGTGTCCCCAGCATACTGATAGTACCAAATTTCAGATCACAGTAATAGTGGATTAAAACCACAAAAAATCAGTCCCCAAGGTGCCGAAAGAGCCCTGAAGCTGCTACTTGCTGAAATGAGCCCTGGAGAAAGGAAGGAGGCCACCTTCAAACTTGCACTTTGAAATGCTGGAGTCATTCCAATTGGGCAATATGGTGAACTGGTTCAAAAGCTGCTGCAGAGTCAAGCAGCATCTGTAGGTTGCGGCCCCTTCACCGCCCAGCATCTTTCCTGATAAAATCCATTAGCCAGGGCCATTTCTGCCTTGGAGTGAGATTGAAATGAATATGTAGGCTAGCAAGGTATGCAGCTTGTCCTAGTTCAGAAACATCTTGAAGGCTACAGTCTACATACTTGGCTTTCCCCCCCAAGACTGATGACAGAAAGGGTATGGTGAGCTATAGGGCATTTCTGTACTAGACTTGGCCTGTCCCAGACCAGGCCTGTGGTTGGAAGAAGGCTTTCTGCATTCTGGACAACCTGTCCTGTCCTTTGATGGTGCAGTCACTCCTGGTAGTTCTTCCTGGTATGCTGTCCCCACACATGCACTATGGACTATGGACCGTGCCTCCCATTTTGGTACTCTATGCCAGTCCGTAGCTTCATCTAGTGTGGAAGAAGTGTCCTAGTGGTGGGCGTGGTCTCTGCTATCCTGCACCAGCATAGACTTAGACTGGTCTTCCACCCAGTGTGGAAAAGGCCACAGAGTGCATGAAAGTTCTTCTGAGAAGGTAGTGTAGCATATTTTCATTCGGTTTAGCAAATGCTTATCTTGGAACAAAGCCCTTGCAAGAAAGGTGTCCATGAGGCTACTGTGGTAACCAGTTTGCTAGCCACGTATATGGTTGCCACACTCTAGTGCTCAGCTGCTGTTTTTGCCTTTTTTCTCCTCCTTTCCACCCTGCCCTACACAAGGTCTGGATTCTTCCTCTTCTGCTCAGAGTTCCGTCCCAAGATCAAGTCCACCAATCCTGGCATCTCCATTGGCGACGTGGCAAAGAAGCTGGGAGAGATGTGGAACAATCTTAGTGATGGAGAGAAACAGCCTTACAACAACAAAGCTGCTAAACTGAAGGAGAAATACGAGAAGGTAAAGCTTGGTTGGCCGTTTGCAGAAATCCCACGAAACCATGGGCAAGAAACAGTGGGTTCTGTAGCTATGAAAAGCCATGGTTTGGCTAGGCCAAGGTTGAAAGCCAAGGCACCTTCCTTGGACCAACGTAATATCTGGTTTATTTGGGCAAAGCAACAAGGAGGTTTTGCCAGTTGAGGGTAGAGTCTAAATGCACCATCTGCATCCAGACGGGTCCAAAACCTGGAATTATTTCGTAATTATTTCATTATTTCATAATTGTACCTGATTCGCCAGACCTGATCATGGTCCTCTTCATACTGTCCTGGAATATGGAACCCATTTACCAGGTTATTGTTGTTCCAGTAAAATTAACTGTCGTGGCACGGTGAAAATATGGCCTGGAAATATTTCATGTGATACTATTGGGTCACCCGAACGGCGCAACAGGAGGGTTGGCTTACGTGGAATGAAAAATCTCATTGCTGTAACACCACTCCGTCGATGCCACAAACGCTAAAACAGAGTGTCAATTTAGTGTGTAGACACTGTGTGATAATTTGGGGTGTGCTAGGAACCAGTACGTTGCAGAATGAATCGGTGAGGATTGGAGGCAACCGCTGTTTGGGCTCGCTGGCTCCTGAAAGACCTATCGGGTGGGCTTGAAGCATCTTGTTTGGGCCATGGGAGGCTTTAAGATTTTCCAGCTTATAAACGGGCAAGGTGTGGTGTGCCGTTACCAAACTTCAGTGAAAACTTCCACAAACTGTGTTAAGTGCATTACATGGGCAGGTAACTGAAGGCAATAAAGTAACTCTTAAAATAAAAATAAAAATCATTCCTGCTCTTTGCTTTTGCCCCAGAATAGTCCAAAACAGGGATCTGTTTTTGAAAAGAGCTTTCTGCTTCCCTTTGCATTGCCCAGGATAGTGTAATGCTGCTGGATTCAGCTGGGGAGCTAAATTAGACCCCATATTTTTTTTTTAAAGGTGGGGGAAGATATACTAGGATTGCATCAAGGGTGGTTTCTATACAGGCCAGTCCCTGTTTCCGCTGTTCTTGTAAGTGTGGATCCGCTCATCTGCTGTTGACTGGATCAGCCTCCCCACCCCTTCCAGAGCCGTGGGAGCCTCCCCCATCAGGGATGGTGGGAAATCTTGTGTGATTCCCTAGGAATTATGGGAAATCTTGCATGATTCCCCTGTAAATCATGGGAAATCTCATGCGATTTCCCTCTGAATTGTGGGAGATTGTGTGAGATTTCACAGTGTTCTTAGGGTCCATGGTTTCCTGTAACTATGGTAGTTATTAGAATCTATTCCCTGCAGATACAGGGGCAGGCCCGTAATGTAATTTCCAAAATGCCTGCTGGCAGGTTGAAGAAGTAGAAATTTGAACATAGGGGGGCTGTTCAACAGTCTGATTTGGTTTCCTGCTTCTGCCACAAAAGCATTAAGGGCTGTTTTAACAGAACTGTGCTATAGAAGCTTCTGCTAGCGATTGCCTTTTAAATTATGGAGGGATTTGATGTAGGTAGACTGGCCTCCTCCTCCACAGAAAGCTTTAGGGAATTCTTCCTCTTTCCCAACACTTTTAACCTGGCCACCTTAATCTGCAAACTGATGAGCACCTGGTCCCAAACTGAAAAACCTCTGCTGTTTCAAAGGGACGATTTAAGACTGAAATAAAGAATTAATGCATAAATAAAAATAAACAGTTAAAACAAAACCCCCACATTTCTATGTCTGAGCATTGTTCCTGTGTCTGAAATGATCTTTACTAGGCAGTTTAAATTTGCTTTTTATTGATGTGACTTTTTAAGAAGGTCTCGGCTTTGAACTGCCTTTATCATGCTTCTTATGTTTTATTCTTGTTGCATTGGCTAGTATACCTTTGCACTGGGGGTAAGCATGAATGTAATAAATGTTCAAAATTCGATCAAATCGACATTATCGAACTCGAATAGAATGTCTACATATTCGAATTTAAACATTTGAACTAATTTTGAATGTTCCAAAACATGCGTTCAAATGTTTTGAAACATCTGAATGTACAGATACATATGTACAGATATGAATGTATAGATACGAATGTACATGTGTGTACCTGTATGCATTTCATAGGTATCTGGACACATTTGTATACAAAATGCCTACAGATACATATGATGCATACGAATGTTGTTCACATTTGTATCTTCAGATTCGAATCTAACATTCGAACGAATAGATTTGAATGTATTCGATTTGAATTGAATGTTTTCACATTCGATTTGAATTCGAATGCAAAAATAAAAATAAAAATTGTGCACATCCCTACTTTGCTCAGTCCTGATTTTTAGAGCTGGGAGTGGCTGTCACTCAGTGGTAGCAAACTGCCTGGGAAGCCAAAGGTTGCCAGTTCGATCCTCAGTCATTCCCCAGAAGTAGGCAATAGAAAACCACTTCTGTATCTCTGCCTAGAAAATCCATGGAGTCTGCTCAGTGGTTAAGCAAAGTGCCCGGAAAACAGATGGTTGCCAGTTCAGTTCCTACTCTCTCCCTAGAATTAAGCAAAGGCACACACGCCTGTATCTCTTTCAGTAGATACCCATGCCAAGAGATGCATCTGTCTCTGCCAACAGATGCCCATTCAGTCAACCAAGAGTTTCTCATGACTCCGTTTTAGGGCCAGGATCTTCCAAAGCAAGGTCTGCCCAAGTGGATACCAGCTCTCACCCTGACCCCTGGCTGTACTGGCTCAGGAGCCTGCGAGTGGAGTCCACCACACCCTTGTGTCCGTGACGGAGAGGCAGTTGCTATAAGGCAGTGGATTTAAGCTTGCATAATTCATTCATATGCACGAGACAGAGCAACAGTTCAGAATCTCACAGGTGTTCTAAGTGCATGTACAGTAGGGCCCCATTGTGAGTGAATTTGGTTTGTGTGGTCTTAATATAGCATGAGGACTTCTTTGGGTAATAAACATTACTGTTTCAGTGTAACACGCTTTCCCTAGTGTGAAAAGTATATGACTTAACGTGAGTTTCGCTTTAAGCGCCAACTTGCTGGAATGGAACCTTTGAGTTAAATGGGATCTGACCGTACTGCCTGTAGGCCGCCATTGGACATGAGGTGTTCTTCTGGATGGGACCAGTGGCCATCTAGTCCAGCAGCTTGTTCCTAACCCATGGGAGCCACTGAGTAGGACATGAGAACTTCGTCTGTTCAGTCTCCCAGCAATACATGACCTCTTATAAAAACCCAGCCATCGGGGTTGGCAGCCATCCTCCATGCATTCATCTAGACCTTTGTTTGAAAAGGTCTTGGGCCTTGTGTGCCCCTCCCAGGTGATATGGAAGGCTGGGTATTTTAGCTTCTAGTTTCTGACTGAAGAACGAAAGGAAAACAAATTGGTTCTCCATGCTATTTTGAATCAAGCTGTGTCTTATTACCTGTTAGGCCTGCTCCATAATCGAAATCAGATCAAAACACTGCTTAATTCGGCTTCCAAACGTTGCCCAAAAATCCTGCTGTTTAGCGATATCCCAGAGTAAAGTACTTCTACAATAATTGCTTGTTGCTTGGGCAGACGCAGGCGATAACCTCCTCTGCCACTTGCTTGCACCATGGTCTGATGCCCGCCATTTTTGTTGGCATAAAATATCCCAAACTGCGTGATCACGGTCCCTGCACGTGCAAGGCCGCCATTTTTGAGGCCTGCACATTTATGGTAGCCATTTTCAAGATGGCAGCGTCGGGTAGCAGCATCCAGACAGGTAAACAGATATCTCTGTGGCAGGGAGAACACAGGTTGAGAGTTCTTTTTCCTGCTATACTGATGCCATAGGCTATAACCCCTATGTTCTGGGGCTGTGTTGCGACTATGGGAACATCTGGCAATGCCGGCATAACCTTGGGATATTCCTGGTTTTTCCATCCTGTCTGGATGCAGCCTTAACTGTTCGTTGCTCAGTCTCGCTTGAATGGAGCCCAGTTCTCAACTGATTCCCCTGTTGAACTGCTGCTTCCTTCAAGAAAGGAAGTGACGGACCAATCTTCCTGGCATTGCACGTGTGAGCGGCCATGCAGAGTCTGGTCTAGGAAGAACGACCGGCTGGTAGTGTACATGTTGGTGAAATGAACTCTGTTCCTTTTGTAGGATGTTGCAGACTACAAGTCTAAAGGCAAGTTTGACGGGGCAAAGAGCGCAGTGGCCAAAGCCGCCGCTGCGGCTCGGAAAAAGGTAGAGGAAGAAGAGGAAGAGGAGGAGGATGAAGAGGAAGAAGACGAGGAGGAGGAAGATGATGAATGAGAAAAACTGTATAATTGTCTCCATGTGAATACCATAGAGTAGGGGAAACACCATTTGGAAAAAGAAAAAACAAACGTGCACCTCCTATTGTGAGATGGTGTCTTATTTGCCCTTTATTAGGTTTAATGACACAAAATTTGGATTCTGCTCGCACCGTAGCTACTTGGAAAATGTTAAATAAAAGTGCTCTAGGAAGATAGAGAGAATAATAATAATAATTAAAATAAAAAAACATTGTAAGTGGTTTACATTACGTGGCCATGGGTGTCCTTAGGTACCCTGAAATTGTAACAAAGTTGTACATATTTCCAAACATTTTTGAAACGGAAAGGGAAGAAAGAAAGAAAGAAAAAAAGGCGGAAGCAAGATGCTGTCGTGTTCTCCTCAACTCTGTGCACTTTGCTGTTGGTGTAACAAAGCATTTAAAAATGTTTCAAGCATCTTATTTTTTAATTTGTAAGGTGGTGTTTAACTATATGGTTATTGGCTAGAAAATCCTGGGTTATAAACTGTATATATCTATAGTTTGTAAAAACTAGACAGATTCTTGTGGTCCATGCTTTGAGTGGTTTTTGCCTCAGAGCGGAAAGCTGACGACTCTTAGAGGGTTATAAGGCTTTCCCACAGAGGGGTTTTACCTCAGAGCGCGCACCACGAAAGTAGATCTATTTACACTACAGTGCGCGTCCATTTAGCTTCAAGTTGTCTTTCTGTATATAGTGAAACTAGCATTCTGCGACCATTCTTAGTTGTGGAAGGGGATAGGGGAGTTCAGCAGGCATGAGAAATTGTATGGACTTCTTAATTTTTTTTTGTTTTTTAAAAAATTTTCTTTCAGTTAAGTGGGGTAGTTTTTAAACGGAAACTGTAGGTCTCTTCATGGTCAATGTCAAAGTGAAGAGAGGGCGCAGAAAACCAGTTCAAAAACACTCTGTACTTAAAGAGAAACAAAATTTGCAAAAACATTTATGTTGGTTTTTTGTATGTTTAGAATGCTGAAATGTTTTTGAAGCAAAAATAAACAGTATTACATTTTTAAAACTGCTTGACCATACTGTAGAATTTTCTCCTCACAACAAAGCTTATACCTGAAGCGATTTCAGTAAAAGCAGGGCTGACCGTAACTCAGTCCTGTTTCTCTCTCCCTCCCCAGGCTGTTTTTAAAAATGAGCAGACAAAAATAGCAAATATCTAACGCTCCTAATGGGTGGACCATTTACAGATCTAGGAAAGGTGACAGTTGGCTTTGCAGGATTAGCCCATCCCTGTTGAAAGTGGGGACTGAACAGGTCTTAGGCCTGACATTTGGAAAGGTGTTGGGGACTAAGGCTATGATCAGATATAGGGAAGGAGAAGCATCTCTGGGGAGCCTCTGAGGATTTGATGTGGGATTGTTCACACAACTGTCTGTCCGCCCCTCTCAAGGACATTCTGTGCTAGAAAAAGTAAATTAGAGAAAACTTGGCAACACAAAGGCCCCTTTTGTTACGTCTGAACACAGCCTGAGAAAGGAAATAAGTATTTCTTTATAGCCGTACTAGGTGTGTTCTCATGGCCCAAGGTGTGCTCTTATTTATTTATTTTTCTTTTTGTCCTGTGTTAAAGTGTTTTGGACTCACAGATTGAAAGTGTCCAACCCAACCCTGTGTAGCCCAGCCCACCAGGGCTTCCATTTCCAGGCTGAGGGAAACAATTATTGGCCTGGGCTTGGGCCTGTGACCCAGCTATAAAGGGCCTGTAGGAGCCAAATGACACTTAGTTTTATTTATTATTTGTATTTCTAGTTCGCCCTATACCCGAAGGTCTCAGGGTGGGTAACAATGCTTTAAAAAATTCCAAGCATTAAAACATAATATATTAAACAGTAATACCTACAACAACATTTAAAATCCAGAATGTTAAACCAAATATATATCAAAAACAGTACTACTTAAAAGTGGGTGGGGCAGGAGGAAGTAACCACATTTAGCCAAAGGCCAGGGCAAAGAGGTGTGTCTTTACTGCCTTCCTGAACATGTACAGAGAAGGAGCTTGACGCACCTCAAGGGGGAGACTATTCCACAGCCTGGGGACCATTACTGGGAAGGCTCTCCCCCGGGTGCCCACCTGTTTCACTACTGAGGGTGGTGGGACAACCAGGAGGGCCACCCCACCAGATCTTAAGGTATGGGCAGGTCGATATGGGAGAAGGCGTTCCTTTAGGTATTTGGGGCCCAAGGCATTTAGGGCCTTATAAGTCAGAGTTAACACCTTGAATTGGGCTCGGTAGTGAATTGTCAGCCAATGCAACCCTTTTAGAACCGGCGTGATATGCATCCAGCTACCTGTCCCGGTCAGCAACCTGGTGGCTGCATTCTGCACTAGCTGCAACTTCCGAACCGTCTTCAAGGGCAGCCCCATGTAGCATGCATTACAATAGTCCTGAAAAACCTTGGGTTCAACGTACTGTGGTTTACTATTGCAGTACAACTTGGTGCAAAAATGTTGAGCTGAACTTGGCTGAGTTATACAGCCAAGTTTGTAAAGGTAAAGAAGTCCTTGCAGGGTGCTTGAGAAACACCCATGCGGTTTTCTTAGCAGCAATATAGAAGTGGTTTGCCATAGGCTTTTCCTGGAAAAATGCCATGTATCAAACCTGGGGCTTTTTACGTAAAGAACAGATCCAGTACTGTTAAAGGCCCGGCAACTAGTAATGTTCATGAACAAAACCCAAATGTGGTTCAAAACTGAACTGAACACCCGATTGTTCAGTTCAGCAATGAACTGTTTGATTGAACAGTTGTTCATGTTTGGTTTCTAACTTGTTTGGAAATAAAGGATACCATTTTTTCCCATTGGAAAAAGCCCTTTTCAAGGGAAACACAAATTGTTCAAATTGTCCATGTTTGCGAACAGGAGACAGATTTAGTTTGATCACATTTCTGGATATTCGAACAACCACATATCCACAAATGTGAACAGCTTTGAAGACAAGTCACTGATTGGGTATTGGGATTTTGCACCAGTAGTGTAGGACTGCATTGCCACAGATACGTGTGCCAAGTAGGGATGCGAACAAATGGGGGTTTTTTTGCCTTTGGGTGTTTTTCCACCGCACTCCTTTAATCCGGATCTAAGAAGTACCCAATAGCAATGGGTGCTCGCCTCCCTGCCATGGGAACACCGGAGCACCCATTTGGAAATCCGGATCTACCCATGAGGGGTCTGCTTGTCACCCCAGGTGTTTGGGGGGACAGGGGGTATAATCTCCGAAGTGGCTTTGAAGTCATTTCAAAGTCATTTCAAAGTCACTTCAAAGTCTGTGCAAAACAGCTCCGCTGAAGTCTGTGCTGATCTTCGGAGTGAACTTCGAAGTGACTTTGGAGTCACTTCGAAGTTCACTCTGAAGATCAGCACAGACTTCAAAGACACTCCAGAGCTATTTTGCACAGACTTCGAAATGACTTTGAAATAACTTCAAAATGACTTTGAAGCTTAGGTTTTGGGGCTCCCCCCCCCCCATGGGTGCCCCCTCCCCCTAGCTTCCTCTAGGCCCCATTATCACCCAAGCATGGAAACAGGCTCCCTTTAATCTGGATTTTCTGGCTGAAGACCCCATTGTAGACCCTATTAATGGGGTCTACAGAAAATCTGGATTAAAGGCCAGAAAGTACCCATTTGATCCGGATTTCCCCAGCGGCAGTCGAAACAATCGGGTCCCAGATGGGTCCCGTGGTGGAAATGGGGTATCCGGCTCACACTCAAATGGGCCCTTAATGGGTGCAAAAATGGGTACTTTCTGACAGTGGAAAAAGACCCTTAGATTCCTATCAAATCAAATGTAAGAAAATTTGTATTTGCTTGAATAGATCCCCTTCGAATGTGGTAGGATTCTATTCAATACAAATGTATTCGTACAGATATGTGATACTAATGCATATGTATCTGATAAGTATACAGTAACACATCCGTTCTGAAAGTGTCAAATCCACCCTGAATCCACTTTGAATCGGCTCTGAAACCATGTTGAATGCACTCTGGATCTGTTGCAGATGTGACTGGCGCAGTGTGCTTTTCCATCTCCATGTTTCATGAATGTTCCGAAACATTCGTATAAATATGAACATCAATGTACAAATGTAATATTTGATTTGTGTATAAATGTCCGAATCCATATGAATTTGTACAAATATCGAATGCTATTAATATTCGTTCACATCCCTGGTGTTAAGCCCGGCATAATGGAGACATAACAGTGCTTGTCCTCGCTCTGGACATGGCCAGTGTCCTTTCTTTCCTCGTTTATCTGTGGAGTTTTTATAACACTTGCTGCTCTAAGAACTAGCACAGCACAGTTAGGACTCAGGCATAAATTAGGAATTGGCTGATTCAGATCTTGATTTTTAGCCATGAACATGCTGAACTGGTTTGCCAAAGGCTATCTTTTCCCCATCTCTAATGAAAGGTTTATTTTTATAGTTGGGGCTGTTATTTGTAGAGAGTTTAGTTGCCTGCAGGGGGATGTTTTTTTTTTTTTTTAAAGAAACCTCAGTGGAAGTTGTTGCATTTTGCTGCTTTGTTTTGGGAGCTTTGGAAACCTCTGATCTCTAGAGATATAGGTCTTAACTCTCTACTCATACCAGGAGTGTCTAGGATGAGAAAGTGTCAAGAGGAATAGCTGGATTTATTATCCTTTGCTGCTGATGCTGCTAATGCTGAGTTAAACTGACTTCGAAGGCCCTTTTTCTTTAGCAAATTTATTACCTGCTTAAAATATTTATTATCTGTAAGACAATCTCCACATGGATTAGCATCTGGAGCCCAAAACAGAATTATCATGTCTTGATTTATCATTAGTCCTTTCGGTTCATAACTATTGACTTATGAATCAGAGTGGCTCAGTAGTGGGCTGTCTGTTTGCCCTGAAGAAGGTCTGAGGTTCAATCCCCAGAAAAAGGAAATGGCAAACTGCTTCTGTTAGGTTGCCAAGAAAGCTGCATAAGCATTTATTTATTTAAAGTGTTTCATACTGCCTTGCATTGGATTAGAAACAAAAAACAGAAAACAAATTCCAAGAACAAAGCGACCCGCCCCCACCAGGAGTCTAGGTCAATCTGGCCATTAGAGAGCTGTCCTAGGGAGATCTCAGGGAGATGGCTTTCTTGTAGTTCCTCTTTTCTCAGATGTGTGCAGGGTAGAGGGCCTTTTCTGTGGTGGCCCCCAGATTCTGGAACAGCCTTCCTCTTGAGGTTCACCAGACACCTACATTATATGGTTTTGGCACCAGGCTAAAATGTTCCTCTTCGCCCAGGACTTCGATGTTTAGCTCCCTCTGGGCGCTGTCCTGCCAGGGAAGTTGGGGTGGGTGGGAGAAGAGGTAGGGTATATTTTATATATATTTCTATGAGACCTTTTGGTAAATGGCGGGATATTTATTTTTATATAAATAAATGTCTAAAGGTAGTGAAGTTGGAAGAAAATGCCCTCTTCCTGATGCTGAGATCTCCAAACCTTGAAAAGCAGGGCAAAGAGGCTGAAAATAAAGCATACCTTTTGGTTCCTTTAAGTCTGTAGAACGTGCTAAAAATTAGGATTGAGTGGATCAAATTTCAATTTTCCCTTAGAATTTCCATTCTCTTCTCCTTGCCTTTGGACGTTTTCCATCTCTGAGCACTGCTTTCTTAACAAATACGACCCCAAGCCACCCATCAAAAGACAGCTTGTTGTCAAAAGTTTTTGAAATAGTGTAGTATCTATTATTGGCCTCAAAAGTAGAGAGGAAAAGCTTGTATCCTGAGCCATTGTGAGGTTAAAATCAGCTTATTTATTTATTTAGACAAGGTGGAGAGAATAAAAGACAAGCATCCCTTTTTTTTCCTCTGGAGAACCCATTACTTTTTACAATGGCTTCCTTACTGTTCTGTCAAAATATTGACAATTGCTAAAATGTAGATTAGGAAGAAAGGTGGTGATAAACAGTGGTAACATAAAACAGTAATCAGGAACTTAGCCCATATCTTGCATAAAATGAGCGTCAGATATATACACTTCTGTTGTAATAAATGCAAAAAGCAGCAGTGACCCATTCCTACTGTATTACCCACAAATGTTGAGAACAGTAGGCTAAAACTATTTAATCCGTATCTCTATCACCAGTTCTCGTTACCCTGGCCTTTGGATAAGAGAACATTATGCTCTTCCCATGATAAATACATTCTTGGATATTATTGTTCATTATTAGGCTGTGAAACCAAGGATGTTGGTAATGAAGATTATTGGCACCTCGGTGGAGCTAATACAGTGTACAGTCGGACCCCTGTATCCACTGCTTCGGTAACCAAGGTTTCAGTTAACCATGGTTACCGAATCAGTCCCATCCCACCCCCCGTGGGTGCCATAAGGGAAAAGCACTCAGAACCGGAAGGCCTATTTCGGCCTCTGTAGAGTGTTGGAATAGGCACATGAAGTCACCAGAGCCCATCCCAAAATGTGAGGGGGTGTGTGGGAGGCGTCCAGTGGCATTGCATGCCTATTCCAATGCTCTCCATAGGGCGAAATAGGCCTTCCAGAGGCCAGAAAAGCACTTCCGGTTCTGGGGTTGCATGACCCCAGAACCGGAAGGCCTGTTCCTGATTATCCACGGATTCAGGTAACCACGGTAGAAGCCAGAACATATCCCCAGCAGATACAGGGGTCTGACTGTATCTTACACAAAGCAAGGCTAACCTGAGGTCATTCAAGATGTTGCTAGCCAACAATTCCCATTATTTGTTTGTTTGTTTGCATTTCTATCCCGCACTGTACCTGAAAGTCTCAGGGCAGGTTATAACATTAAAAACCAAATTTAAAGCAAACATACTAAAAGGGTAGCAATGTGTGAAAGTGGGGAGGAGAAGCAGTTTTCTTATTTAGCCAAAGATCGGGGCAAAGAGGTGTATATTCACTGCTCTCCTGAACATACGAAGTGAAGGTGATGTGACGTACCTTAGGAGGAGAGACTATTCCATAATTTGGGGGCCATCACCGAGAGGGCCCATGTTCCATGCTTGCCACCGGCCATGCTTTCCGGAGCTCGTGGATATTGTAGTTCAGTCCCAGCGTAGCCATTTGTGCACTTTATAAAATGCTCGATGCTGTTCAGATAGCTAGGCAGACTCTTAAATAGATAGCCAATATGGCGCCAACAACTTATCTTTTCTGTGTTGCTGGATGGCGGTAGAAGGGCCTGCAGGGTAAGGGGTGATGTACCTCCAAAAGACCAGCTGCTGGGGAACAGAGCAGGATGCATTATTTTCATTCATACAGTGCTCATGTGCTTCTGTACATGGTGAAGTGTGTGACAGATTGCCCCCTCCCATATAGTATCTGCGGCTAGTTGAGATCCTGTAGGAAATCTCACCCCATAAAATTCATGGAGTTGGGGGCCTCCCAAAGGTGTTTTTAGTGCATTCCCTTTATGATTTGTTATTATGGCTATAACCTGCTCTGAAAGAAGTGATGCCTAGAAGTAAAACTATAATTAAGACTTTTGCCCAGTCTCCATGGGGCTGACTTCCTAAATTCTGCCAATGGGTAGTAGTAGTAGAATAATAATAATAATAATAATAATAATAATAATAATAATAATAATAATAATAATAATAATAATAATAATAATAAACATTTGATCTATTTGTCACTAGTTTGGATGGAATAACTACACCAAAGCTTTTTTTATTGGCTTAAGCAGAGTAAGGGTCAATTTGGAGGATAAAGCCCATTGTCTCAATATTCATGTTTGAAATTCATTTGCTCCAAATTGAAAAGAGAGGAGGGCGTGATTTCAGTTTCTCACTTGGCACCTCTACTAAATTAGGGTTTATTTTCCACTCACCTCCCTTAATCTGGATGTAAGATGATCCAGATCAAAGAGATGGGTCCTTCAACTAATCTGGATTTAGAAGATCCAGATCTAAGGAAGCATCTGATGCATCTCCATGGGCACTGTAGCACACAATATCAATTGTGCTAGGCAAGCTCACAGTGGGAATGCGGAAGCACCCATGTGGGGCATCCATCTGTACCCAAGTGGGAGATCTCCACCACATCAAGTTTTTTTTTTGGGGGGGGGCACATGTCTAATCTGATTTGATGCTTGAAGACCGGATTGTAGACCCCTTTAATGGGGTCCACAGGAAATCTGGATTATAGGTCCTGAAGGACCCATTTAATCCAGATTTCCCTCATACAGGTGTGAACAAATCGGGTTCTATTGGGGTCTGCAGTGGAAATGGGGTATTTCTGCTCTGAGCCTTTAATGGGTACTTGATGGGTACTTAATGCTACTGGGAAAAAAAACCCCTTGGTTTCCTAGATTCTTCGTAGGAAGCTCTAAGTTAAACCATTACAGGGATGCAAAGAGGTTTGAGATGTTGTGTGTCTGTCATGATTTTGGATTCAAAATCTATTTTTGCAAGCCACGAAAGGTCTTCTTCAGGCACTTTAGCTGGGCTTAAGAGCTTGCTGCTCCTATAACAGAAGGTCATGTCTGCACATCTTTGGTAACACCCTGATAGGGTGAGGACAGCCTGCCTCCATGTTGCCGGCAAAAAACGTTTGGTCCTTGCAAGATGTGCAGTTTGCCAGTGCTGTATCCAGACAGGGGAAATATAGCTTCCTGATGGTGCTGGGGTTGCCTCATGTATCTGTGGCAACCCCTCCCCCAGCCCCACTCCCCCCCCCCCCCCGAAATGTGCCCTATTGCTGGAAACTCCAGCACTGGTCACAGGTTTTCCAGCAACAGTGCTTCTACACACCATCTAGATAAGAGTAGCAATCATGACTCTGTTCACCACACTTGGACAGAGGCATGCCCATGCATCATAAAATGTAATTAGAGAAACTCAATGGACCAGAAAGAGCAAGACGGAGGTTCAACTGAGAAACAAACAAACAAACAAACAAACAAACAAACAAACAAACCAGGCACCAACTTTTTCCAAACTGAGCTGGGAGTAAGTAATTCTACAGTTCTCATCATTCATGTTGACTGATGATGATCAGTTGTGGGTGGTGGAAATGCAGTCCAATAGCGGACTGTCTGGGGACTCGGCAAGTTTGACAACCATCTTTTCCTGCCAGCTGCTTCCTGGCCTCTTTAACTGAGGTGCCACAGCTTCAACCTGGGAGCTCTTATTTGCAAAGCCAGCACAGTGCCATTAAGAGATGGCACCTCTGAACATCTAGAAACTCACGTAGCAATTATTGCACCAACCTCTAACGGTAAAGGTAAACATCCCATGCTTGCACTCAGCTCCAGACAGATGGCAGGGACTGAACCAGCAACCTTTGCATGGAAAACAGATGCCTTTCCATACAGCTGCAAGAGCTAGGGGTGTGCACAATTTTTTTTTTTTTGCATTTGAATTCGAGTCCAATCGAATGTAAAAACATTCAGTTCAATTTGAATGTTTAAAATACAAATGCAACAAAAACCAATTTGAATCCCTTACATTCAAATTTATTCATTCAAATGTTAGATACGAATTTGACGATACGAATGCCGACATTTGTATTTTAAAATACAAATGTCGACAACATTCGTACGTGTTATACATATCTGTATGCATTTCGTATGCATCCCGTTTTCATTCCATATTATAAGCGCAAATATGTATAGATACATATGATATTTGTACAGATCCATATGTAATACACATGCATCTGTACATTTGAATGATTCAAATCATTTGAACAAATGTTTTGGAACATTTGAAATTTGTTCAAATCTCTAAGTTTGATTGTCCACATTGAAATGAATTCGATGGGATTTTGAATGTTTAGAATATTCGTGCACAACCCTAGCAAGAGCTCCCCTAGTGTGCTGAATGGATGAGGCAGACAGCACATTGGAAATGATGCTTCATCTGTCCTTTCTGGTCACTGCATCAAGAGAATGGCTTTTTGGTTCTTCTCCTAGCAGCAGGAGTTAGGAAAGAACCCATCTTTCCAACTCAGGGAAGAGGCAATGACAACAACACAGATTAATAGTGATCAAGGTGGCAACCACAGGGGATAGCAGAACTGGGAAGCAAAAATGTTAAGCTATTCTACGAATTGAAATTCAAAGGCAAAGCTAATTCCTTTAGGTATTGGTGTGTTCTATGCAACACAAAAAGAAAGCCAATAAATATTTGGAAGACATCAGAATAAATAATCTGAAAAAGCAACTTGGCATGAGCAGCTCAGTACTAGCCAGATGTGTGGAAGGTATAGCGTTGATTCCTGAATTCTTAACTGCAATTCAAATTAAAACTCCAGGCATTTTATCTGACGACTGTGCAAACCATAGGCGAGCAAGGTGTGATACAAACTTCCCCAGGTCATTATGTTTCATGAATTGTGCACCTAAAACATCACCATTAGCGAAGAACGACAATCATAAACTTAAAAAAAATAATAATTAGAAACTGAATCTGAAGGAATAATGTCTTGCCGATTGCAGAAAGCTGGTTTCCTAGGGCTCCATCCAGACAGCAGGGAATATAGCACCACTATGTCCCCTCTAAAAGGTGTGAAATACTATTGCTGGGAAATCCAGCCACTGGTGGCAGGTTTTCCAGCAGTAGCACATTTACTTACCTTATGGATCCAGCCACCATCACTGCTTTGTCCACTACATATGTGTGGAGCGTCTATGTATGCGAACTGGTGGCAGTGTGCTGGCTGAATATTTGGACGTGTATGTCACTAGAATATGGGCAGAACAGCATGACTAGCAAGCAATTACTGCAGAGGGACAATATTCCACATTATTGCTTCCTAGTGAGATATCTACGAATATTCTTAGGCATTCAAAATCCAATCGAATGTGCCAAATGTTGACATTCAAACTTGAACTGAATGTCTTGAAATTTGAATGTAAACATTCAAATCGAATTTCAAATTTTGGATCTATTCGTTCGAATTATCTGGACATTCATATGCATACAGGTTCGTACATGATGCGTACTTGAAGATCCGCATCTTTCCCGCATCCGTACGCATTTGTAGGGATCCAACGGGACGAAAACGGGTTGCATACAGGATAACTACGGGATGCATCCAGACACGTACAGATCCGTATGGATGTGGGGAAGATGCGTACATGCACAGGCGAATGTTATCAACATTCGTATATGCAGATTCGAATAAAAAATCTGAACAAATAGACTCAAATTTGGTAAATTCAAATCAAATCCTGTTAAATTCAAATTTAATGGATTCAAATCGAACTGGATTTTTGGGTATTCGATTCGAATAGAATGTCAAAAAAAAACAAAAAACATTTGTGCACATCTCTAAGCTGGGAATCATCTGGAGGGATCCTAAGACGTTCCTGTATTTTCAGACAAAACTTTTTTGTCTGTGCTTGAACTGGACCCAAACTGGCAGACAATAATCCAGATAATGGACAAATACATTTTAAAAGACTACTACTAAGTATAAAGGTAATAAATATTATCTGGAGAGAGGGTTTTTCCTTTCCCCCCTTTTCCCTATACATGCACTTTTCCCCTCTGTTAATCATTTCCTTCTGTTCCATGCACACTTTGGCCCATTACAGTTACACAAGAATTGATAGCCGAGTTGTTAGGAAACACTTTGAGCTCTAGATTTTTAACTTGTCCAGGAGACAGAGGGCATTTGGCTGAAATGGCTCTTCAAGGCAGCTGTGCATGCACCCAGGCACACAGGGACAACACATCCTTCCTCAGATCTGCTGACAGTGTTCCTTAAGCTCACAACCAGTTTTTTTACAGTTTGATATGAGCTGGAAAATTTGGGATTTGAAATAGGCCCTTTCTGCGCTGCTGCTAATATTCTAGATTATATTCCTGCAACATGGGGGCTGCCATCTGCATGCTGGTGCAGACTAGAGGGTGTGAACAAATGCAGTTTTTGGGATTCAATTTGAATCGAATACCCGGAAATTTGAATTAATTTGAAACTTTAAAATTTGAATGTATTCACACTTGATTCAATTCAAATAGATTTGAATCTATTCATTCGAAGTTTTGATTCGAATTTGCACATAGGAATGTTGACATTTGTATTTGCCTAGACGCATCATTATGCATCTGTACACATCTGTACACATCCATATGCATCCCGTATGCATCCTGTTTTCGTCTCGTACGGATCCGTACAAATGCGTACGGATGCTGGAAAGATGCGTATGTGCAATGTCCAAATAATTCAAACAAATAGATTCAAAAATCTGAAATTCATTTGAATGTTTAAATTCAAATTTATAGACATTCGATTTGAATTCGAATGTCCAAATTCAATTGAATTATGAATGTTTTGAATATTCCTGCAAATGCCAAGTGCAGACTATGTAGGCCCCACTGTAGTCAGCTCCAGCATGTAGATGGCAGGTTCCTATTCCAGAGTACAGTCTGGGAAAATGCCTGGTGCAGAAAGGGACCCATGACATTTGGAGTCAGTGTTATAAGAGAAGGGCTCCAGGGGTGAAAATCAAGGGATCCTGTGCTGCAGAATGGACCCCCCCACTGCCCCCCCACCTCCCATCCCCAAAAGAGCAGTTACAATGACTGGCTCACCATAGTTTTATAATAGGCAAAACACACATTGCTGTTGAAAGCTGAAGAAGCTAAATTTCACCAGCCTGATTTTTTGAGAATTTCAAAATGTATTACACATCACGTTTAAAACATAAGGAAATGCAGAAATTCAAAGAAAGAGGAAGGAAGGAAGGAAGGAAGGAAGGAAGGAAGGAGAGTTGGCTTTTCTACCCGGCTTTTATCACCCATTTAAGGGGACTCAAAGTGGCTGACAAAGCTTTTCTATTCTTCTCCCCACAACAGAACACCCTGTGAGGTAGGTGGGGCTGTGAGAGCTCAGAAGAGAGCTATGACTAGCCCAAGGTCATCCTGCTGGTTTCATGGAGGAGGGCAGAATCAAATCCAGTATTCCCAGACCAGAGTCTGGCTCCTTAACCACTAGACCAAACTGGCTTACCAGGAAGGAAGGAAGGAAGGAAGGAAGGAAGGAAGGAAGGAAGGAAGGAAGGAAGGAAGGAAGGAAGGCTTCCGATTAATGCATTGATGACTAAATATATGTCCATTCTCCTCCTTCCCACAAACTCATTTTGAATTAAAATGGGTAGCACACATCATAGAGAGAAGTCCGGAGTCTAAAATTAGTCAACTTCACTGCTGCTAATGCTTTTAATTGAAGCTAGTTTGTGTGGGATGGAAGAGAAGTACTTACTAACACCTCCCAAGCAAAATGCAAAAGATGGAAACTGTTTCAAAACCTTTAAAGGCTTTTTGTAGCAGCCTGGTAAGGCAGATGTTCCCAAAAATGATGAAAATCAGACACTTTTGCGTACAAAACCGTGGGAAGGCAAAACGTCAGAATGCACGGTCACTGAAACTAAGCAGGTGTAACGCGCAGCCAAAAGTGGATTCAGTTGGAAATCAGCCAAGCAGTTTCCCCAAGCAATGGAAACAGTTTGCCTCGTTTTCTTTAAAGAAATGTTAGACGCATCACTTGCAGGCAAAGTGGGCAGTGCTTTTTCAAACCTGGTAGTTCCAGCTCTGAGTCCACACTGCCTTTCTGGCCACGATCCCACGACTTTTTAAAAGTGGGATTAACAAAAAACGGAGGTAAATGTGCATTCTGCCCGTTCCATTCTGCTTTAAACGGAGCATGGCGGTGCCAGCGGCGGCCGAAAGAGTTGGGTGGGTGGACAGGCAGGCAGGCAGGCAGGGCAGTCTCACTCGCTGCCCAGCATTCCTCCTCCGCATGCCCCGGGAGTGCTGTGGGGGTGGTGGTGGCCGAAAGGGCGAGCAGCCAGACAGGCAAGCAAGGCGGAGGTGGAGGTAGCCAAAAGAGCGGGCAGCCGAGCCAGGCGGGCAAGCAAGGGGTGGTCGCAGCGCAGCCAGAAAGGGCAGCCGAGCGGGTGGGCAAGGTGGCAGCAGCGTCATCCAAAAGGGCAGCCAGGCAGGCTAGCGGGCAGGATATCATTCCCAAAGGAAAAATAATGCATTTTAGCAACAAAAACAGGAACGAGAGTTGTTTAAACAAGTGTGCTTTTTTCAATGCTTTCTCCCCCGACTTACTCCTCTGAAAATGTGGGAAGCCAATTTCTAATGAGGACAAAGAATTTTCACACCATTTTCAATGTGCAATAAAACCCTTGTGGAAACGTGGCCTCTGTTTCATTAATTCCAGTTCTGGGCTGTGGATACACTTAAGGTTTAATCCAGCTTCAGTCCACTTTCAGAGCAAGAGAATGCATCAGTAAAGTGACAAGTTGTTTCCCTTCAGGGTTAAATAACTCAGAAAATTCACCTTTGGGGTAGATAATGTGGAAAGAAAATCCCTGGACGCTTTGCTGATGTGTTCCCTTGCTCTGAAGGTGGCCTGAAGCTGGATTATACCTTAGGTGTGACTACAGGCCTTGGTGGGCCTACTTGCATAACCCAGTTGGTAAGGTCAACTTTAGGGTGGCTGTCGAATCAGCTGTAGCCTTTGCCTCACCTAATATTTCTGACACTTCATGTGTGATCAGACACACTTAAAGGGATGCCCCCTGGGAGCCAGGGACACCAAATATTTAATCCTTACAAATGTCTTGCCCTGTCCCAAGGCCTGGGAATGATCCCCTTTTCCTCCATTTCAAACTGGTTTGGCACAAACCAGAAAGGTTGAGGGGGTTCAACTTTGAACTGAACTGTCTCACAGGCTTGAGACTTTGGTTGGTTAATGAGCTGAACCACCAGTGAACTGAATCCCAGGAATTCCCACCTCCAGTTCATACCAAACTGATTTGAAGAGGAACCAGTTTGACACTATTCATTGCAAATTTAAGGCAATTTTTAACATTTGAAAGGCAGATGAATGAGGTAATGAGTAACCAAACTGGCTTGAGGTTTGAAACAAACTGGTTCATTCATGGATGTGGTTCAGATGAATTCAACTTGAACCAACCCAACCCACAGAAAAAGATCATGCACCTCCTTTACCTTTAGTTCCCACTTCTCATCATTATGGTGTTGGTTGGTTCCACAGTCCACCAGGGATACTGACTAGGGGTGTGGTGTATCATTAATCCAATCCTAATTGTAAACACAGAATCAACAAGGTATCTTCAGAGAACATGAGTGGTTCCACCAGGTAGTGATGCTTTGTGTGGCTGTGGTGTTACTATATTTTAGGAGTATGCACCAATGCAATTTTCAGGATTTGATTTGATTCAAATCGAATATCCAAAAATTCAATTTGATTTGAATCTTTAAAATTTGAACTCACCCAGATTCGATTTGAATTAAGCAAATTTGAATCTATTCGTTTGGATTTTCAATTCGAATTTGCACTTATGAATTTTGACAACATTTGTATATGCCCGTACGCATCATTATGCATCCCGTACACATCTGTATTTACCCCATATGCAACCCGTTTTCATCCCGTATGGATCCGTACAAATGTGTATGGATGCGGGAAAGATGCGTACTCATAAGAGTGTCCAAATAATTAGAATGAATGGATTCGAGATGCTAAATTTGCTTGAAAGTTTAAATTTGAATTTACGGACATTCGATTTGGATTCAAATGTTGAAATTTGGACAAATTCTGTCAAATTTTGAATGTCTTTGAATATTTGTGCACATCCCGACTATATTTATTTACTGTGATTTCATCCGAACGTTACTTGAACTTCTTCAGTGTTGCAACAATTCCACCAATAATGGTTGTGGTTACTGTTGATCTTTTTCCCTCCCAGAGTTATTGGGTTTTAGTGTCTAAATCTTGATACTTCATGACTATGGTAGTTCTTTCTCTTCCATTCTAACATCGTCTGTGAGCCACAAGTATTACTGCAACTTTCTTTTTCTCCAATATTATACTGCAGTGCCAGGTATGTTAGGTGCTTTTCTGCACCGATTGGTGATCCAGATTTAGGAACTCCTTAATCTGGATCACAGGCCTCCCATCTGCATGTTACTGCAGATCAAAGAGACCTTGCCCCTTGCTGGTCCAGCTCAATTTGTACTAGACAGAGTCAGATCTGGGGGCGGTTTCCACTGGCCTCCCTTAATCCGGATCTAAGATGATCCGAATCTAAGGAATGGGTCCTTCAACTAAACTGGATATAGTAGATCTGGATTAAGGGAGGTTCTCGATGTGTCCCCACGGGTGGTGCAGCACCCAATAGCAATGGGTGCTTGCCTGTGCACAGTGGAAACACTGGAGCACCCATTTGGTGAATCCGGATCAACCCATGTGGGGCCTGCCCGTCAACCCAGGTTTTTTGGGGGACGGGGGTGCAATCTCCATAGACGCTCCGGAGATTCTTCAAAGATTCTTTGGAGTGGCTCCAGAGATTCTCCAGAGCGATCTGCCACAAACTTTGAAGATTCTCTGGAGCCTTTGACAAAGGTCCATAGGATTGGCATTGCTCTTGTGTGGGGTCCTCTTTGGAGCCTGTGCTATTCTTCAGAGCTGGCTTCAGAGATTGCATGCAGGATTCAGAGCTTTGGGTTTGGGGGCACCGCCGCATGGGTGTACCCCCCTAGACCCCATTGCCCGATTGCAGTGGAAACGTGCTTCGTATAATCTGGATTTGATGCCTGAAGACCCCATTGTAGACCCCTTTAATGGGGTCTACAGGAAATCCTGATTATAGGTTCTGAAGGACCCATTCAATCCGGATTTCCCTAGAACTGGTGGAAACAAATGTGTCCCTAATGGTGTCTGCAGTGGAAATGGGGTCTTCCTGCTCTGAGCCTAATGGGTCCTTAATGGGTCCCTAATGGGTCCCTAATGTGTACTTAGTGCTAATGGGGAAAAAAAACCCTGCATTAGGAGTCCCTTAATCCGGATCTGTTGTAGACAGAGGCATAGGGGGACTGTGTGGGCCAAATCAGTGCAATTAACGTGGGCGGATTTGAGTCAGCTAATCCAGACCAGTGGACCTGGTTATTCCAGACCCACTGATCTGGATTAACACAAGGTAACTGCAGAAAAGACCTATAATCTGACTGTTTTATAGGATTTTAAAATGCCATAAAAAATTGACTTCACTGTTTTTAACAATCCATAGGCGTTTTCGCACTAAGGCGAAGACGCCTCGGAACGCTTCCCCCCGAACGGGTTGAGAGCACTTTCCCGTTCACACAAGGGCAGGTAAGGAATGCTTTGAGAGCAGTTCCCTCACCTGCCAGTGCGAACAGGAAAGTGTTCTCAACCCGTTCGGGGGGAAGACCCTCCCCCAAGCTGCTCCCACTGGCTCCTATGGAGCGAGGGTGGGCAGCCGGCTGCCTTCTGTCCCTGGGTTCCTGCTCACTCCCGAACCCCAGATCGGGCTCCAGGGGTGGGCAGGAACGCCAGCCAAAAGCCCCCTACCCATCCAAAGGGTCTTACCTTTTCCTGCAGGCTCCATTCTGTGTGGAAAGGCCGGGCCGTTCTGAGCACGCTCGAGGGGGCGGCCCCTCATTGGCTGGGCACCCGCCTGGCTTCTATTGCCCATCTGAGCATGTGCGGGTGCCCAGCCAATGAGGGGCCGCCCCCTCGAGCGTGCTCAGAACGGCCCGGCCTTTCCACACAGAATGGAGCCTGCAGGAAAAGGTAAGACCCTTTGGATGGGTAGGGGGCTTTTGGCTGGCGTTCCTGCCTACCCCTGGAGCCCGATCTGGGGTTCGGGAGTGAGCAGGAACCCAGGGACAGAAGGCAGCCGGCTGCCCACCCTCGCTCCATAGGAGCCAATGGGAGCAGCCTGGGGGAGGGGCCGAGCTGTCACAGGGAGAGAGCGTGCGAACGCTTTCTCTCTGGGACGGGTCGGAACGCGCAGAGACGGTTTCAGAGCACTTTTTAGTGCCCTGAAACTCGAACGCATGGAGGGCACGTCGGGACGCTTGCGGGCGGCCTGGAATGGATCCCGCCGCCCGCAAGAGCGAATGCTGCGTTCCGACGTGCCCTCCATGCGTTCGAAAAACCCCTGTGCGAAAAGGCTCCATGTCTGGTTTATCTTCCCGTCTTTTTTCTTCTGAGCTGTTAAATTAGAATTTTTACATGTTTTTATCATTGGGGGCATTTTTGCACTTGCCTTCCAATCCGTTGTATGGGAAATGTGCAGAAGAGACTAACATTCACACTAGCGAACACCACTAGTACATGATAGCCCAGCCCCCGCATGTCCATAACTTACCTGGATCCAGTCACGCGTCCGATCCTCCACACGACACCACCAATTTTGATTGTGACACCCTGCACAACTGCGCGGACGTTGTCACCATCACTATGGCAACAACAATGCTCTGTGGACATGCAGTTACATCAGGGGTCATCTAAGGTACCAGTTTGCTTGCGCAGTACCTGAGATGACCCATCACATTGGAAAAGGTGCGAGTGCTCACCACCTGGACTTGACAGGTTAGCTTTCGGTCAAGATTGGGGAAGGTTAGGTTGTTTGTGGTGCACAATTTCATGCACCACGGCAGGTTTGTGATTAGTTAACATCTGGGCAGGTTGAGGGCATTTGTAGGCTGTACACATCGCCTTCAAAAGTAGATTAGGGACGTGCATGAATATTCGAAATGTTTGAAATCCGATTGAATTCATTCAAATTTGGCCATTCAAATAGAATTTAAAATTGAATTTAAGCATTTGAATGAATTTTGAATTTTGAATCTGTTCATTTGAACTGTTCAGAAATTTCTATGTATACAGATGCGTACATGATGCGTACTTGCCCGTATGCATCTTTCCCATATCTGTAAGCATTTGTACGGATCTGTAAAGGGCCAAAACTGAATGCCTACGGTATAAATATGGGATGTGTACGGATGCAAATGGGGTGCGAAAATTTGCATGAGTAGATTTGAATGTATTTGAATTGAATGTGAATACATTCAACTTTTAAAGACTTGAATCAATTTGAATTTTCAGGTATGCGATTCAAATTGCATCCTGAAAATTGCATTTGTGCACACCCCTAGTGCAGATGTACCTGCCCAGATGTTAACTAATGGCAAATTTAAGAGGCCTAGTGTGAATTGGCCTCAGGTTTGGCCGGTCCACACAGTTGGAGCCAGAAGTGCCCAGAACTGTCACACATATGTTCGGCAACTTCCTTTGAAATCCACATTGTGTTGTCAAATCTCCACTGAATCTGGAGATCTTTCCCACATCCGTATGCACCTGTACACGCCCACATGCATCCTGTAGTTATCCTGCAGGTAGAGTCACCTCTGATATTGCTACATTTATGTTCTAGAGATGGAGCTATAATAGCTTTGTTCACAACAGTCCTGCTGGGTAGTCTATGGCGATTATCTAATCTTGCTCTGTTGCATTGTTTAAATAACCTTCTAAGGGCTATTTTGTTGACTTTGGGAGTGGCTGTAGCTCAGTGGTAAACTGTCTGGACAGCAGATGGTCACTGGTTCAATCCCCACCTCTCCCCAGAAGTGGGCAATGGTGAACTACTTCTGTATTTCTGCCAATAAAACTGCCTATAAAGGAGCCCATGTGGTCTGGGAATGGCTATAATTCAGCGGTAGAACTGTCTGGAAAGCAAAGGGTTGCCAGTTTGATCCCCAGCTTCTTCCTAGAAGTAGGCAATGGCAAACTTCAGCATCTTTGCCAAGAAAACCACAGAGAGGTACCCATGAAGTCAACCAGCAGTTGGCCATGATTCAGTGGTACCCAACAGCCACAACAATGTTGATTTTAGGAACAACAAGGTAGGAAGGTGGTTAATTGCCTTTTTATACAGAGGAAGAACTGGGGGTGTGTGCTTTTGTGAAGGCCTCTTTCTTCTGGTATAAACAAATATATTGGTGTAAAAAGCATTTTGCTTAGCTAAAGAAAAGAATAATTGACCAAATTGTGCTAATAAGATTGGTACTATTCCTATGGGCTTACGAATAACCCCCTCAACTGATTTTAGAAAGTAGTTTTTGTTTTTTAGATGTGTCGTTTTGAACTTACTCTTAAAGCTCTTTTCATACCACACCCATTCTCTTGGGTCTGTAATACTGCCTGATTAAAACCAATTAATTAAAGACTAATTGCCTAATATCTCACAAAACCTGTGTTTTTCCAGGTTTCAGAGTTGAATTTATTTATTTATTATTTATATTTCTATCCCGCCCTATTTGGGGAACAGCAGAGCACCTACAGCCTTAACAGGTGTAGGGCAGGCCAAAAACCTTTTGGGTAGGAAAATACAATTGTTGATAGTCTGTCAGTGGAATATCTTCTATCCATTCCCTGAATATATTTCTTCTTGTAGGTCAATGAATGAGGAAAAAAGATCTGAACCTTGATTGGTATTGGTGTAGGCAAAAAAATTAGCAAACAATTTGCCTGATGTCACAATTTCCTCTACTACATTGAGATGTAGTGTCAAATGTTTGTGTGTGTATGCACATGTGTGCATGTGTGCGTGATAGTTGAACATCCCAGGGTTCTCACCCCTTCCGTGAGTTAATTTGCCTGTTTGTATTTTCTTTGCACTTTTCATTCAGTTTTGCTTTTTCTTAATGCAATTGTAACATAAGAACAGATGAACAGATGAGGAGCCCTGCTGGATCAGGCCACAGCCCATCTAGTCCAGCATCCTGTCTCACCTGGTAGCCCACCAATTGCCCATGGGCATCTAAAGCATCTAAAGCAGAGACAAGGATAAGCCTCCTCCTGCTCTTGAATCCCAGCACATGGCCTTAGAGGTATCCTGCTTGTCCCCCACAACCTGAAAGATGTACTTAGGCATCCATTCTAGTACCCATTGGTACAATTGTCATCCATAAATTTCTCTAACCCTTCCTTAAAGCCATCTAGGCTGGTTGCTGTTACCACCTTTTCTGTCACTTCTTCCATAGACCGATGACCCTCTGGGTGAAGAAATGCTTCCCCTTGTCTGATCTGACTCTCCTACCCACCAGCTTCCTAGATTTTCCCCTGGTTCTAGTGTTGTGTGACAGAGACAATAAATTTTCTCTATCCACCTTTTCTATACCGTGCATGATTTTATATACTTAAGTCAGGTCCCTTCTTAAATGCCATCTTTCCAGGCTGAAGAGGCTGAGACGCTGCAGTCTGATTTCGTAAGGGAGGTGTTCCAACCCTTTAATCTTTAAATAATGATGATGATGATGATGATGTGTCTGTATTCAAATTGTGCTGAGGAGCAAATCCAAAAAATCCCATTGGCATCTTTATTTGTGTGTATCAAATATAGATCTCTTATTAAATAGTCCAATTCATTCTTTTTCTCCCACCCTCTGTGCCCCTTTCTTGTACTCATTATTGTACTCAGATTTTTTGAAAAAAATTGTTACAAAGAAAAGGCCCTGAAATGTCACTCAGAACCATCAAAAGACCTTTAAGCCTTGAAGATGCAAAGGGAATTTTAAGGTGTCTGGTAACCCTTGGGTGCTCCATACACCTGCAGAACTGCTTTCGTCCATAATATGGCAATGACATACATGCTTTATTAAGGCAGTCTCCTGGAGAAAGGCAAAATAAAAGGCCGATGCTCATTTGCATGTGTTAATTTGCTTGTAGGATAATTTAAACTTCTGCTATTGTCTGCTGCCTTGGGAAAGGCAACTGGAGGGGAGGGACAGAGGGAGGTGATAAGCTAAGAAGCAGAGGACCTGAGGGAGGGGAGAAGGGGGAAGGGGCTAAAGGGAAAATGGCAGTTGTGGGTCGGAGGGAAGCCGCAGTTCAGTCGTAGAGAAATTGCTAGGAAAGCCAAAAGATTTGATAAGAACATAAGAGGAACCCTCCTGGATCAGCCCACAGGCCATCTGCTCCAGCATCCCATCTCACACAGTGGACCACCAATTGCTTCAGGGCATCTCAAGCAGACGTCAAGGGGAAAACCCTCACCTGCTCTTGACTCCCTACAAATGATCTCTAGTGGCATCCTGTCTGTCTCTCCAACCAGGAAGCAGGGATGTGCACAAATGCCATTTCTGGGATTTGATTCGAATTGAATATCCGAAGACTCAAATGTTTAAAATTTTGAATGTAATTTACATTCGATTCAAACTGAAGACATTCGGATCTATTCGTATGAATTTTCAGTTTGTATTTGAAGATACGAATATTGACAACACTTGAATGTGTCAGTGCACATCCGTATGTATTTGTATGCATCCCTTTCTATCCCATATGCATCCCGTTTTTCTCCCGTACATATCCATGAAAATGCAGACGGATACGTATGTAATGTGTATGGATACGTACACATATGAATGTCCGAATAATTTGTACAAATAATTTGAAAGATTCAAAAATTCACTTTGAATGTTTTGAATATTCATGCACCCGGAAGTAATACCCAAGCATCCATTCTGGTAGCCATAGATAAACCTGGCCTCCATGGATTTGTCCACAAGGGCATAAGAGGAGCCGTGCTGGATCAGGCTACAGCCCATCCAGCCAGCATCCTGTCTCACGCAGTTGCCACCAATGGCTTCTCGGCACTTCAAGTAGAAGGAGAAGGAAAAAGCCTCACCTGCTCTTGACTGACCACAAATAGCCTTTAGAGACATCCCGTCTGCCTCTCCAATCTGGAGGTGGTACCTAGGCATCATTTCTAGTAGCCATTGATATATTTGTTCTTCGTGAATTAAGGGAAGTCCTTTTGGATCAGGCCACAGCATATTTAGTCTAGTCTCTCATTGACCCCCTGTGCAGCAGCAGTGAAAAAAAGCAAACTCAATGCTAAGTTTTGCTTGGTTTGATCTAAGAAATACAAAGAACAACAGTTGGAAGTTGACAGCAATTTAATTTCTGACCATGGGTGTTTTTCCACTGTCACTAAAAGTACCCATTAAGTACCCATTAATGGGCACGTAACGGCATTTTTCTACCCATTAATGGGTACTTAATGGGTACTTCTAGTGACAGTGGAAAAACACTCCATGATTGTTTTAATTGCATACAAGCACAATTTAATATACACTATATTATATTTATTTTAGATTGAATTATCCTGAAACTTTTGTGTTTTTGCTGTTACTATAAGTGGTTGTGGCCATATTTCTAGCTTGTGGGCTTTTTTTTTTTTTTTTTTGCTCACAAAGGTACATGGAGCTGTTAACATGCAGAGCAAAAGAAGGGGTCTGGATTCTGGTTCCTTTATATGCTTTGTCATTTCAGTTGGCACCATCAAGTACCTGGACTATATGCTAAAGTGTCAGTGGCTGCTTGGATCTACAACGCTTCAAAATGCAGTCAGTTCAGGAGTGGAGGGATGACATGTTTGAATGTCAATTTGGAAGCACTGTATTTCTGCAAGAAAGCAATTGGTTGTGCCTCTTTTCAAAGACACTACAAAACATTAGAGACCCTGAACTTGCTGGGGATTATACTCTAGGATTTCAGAACCCTTTGGCTCTATTATAAAAAAAAAAAAAAGAGGATGTCAGTGAAATACCAGAAAGAGATCTTCTACTTAGAAAGCTTATTTAAGGACTGGCTCGCAGTCTATATGTGTTGCACAAATGTGGAGTAGTTTATACGCGGCCTTACATGGGCTGCCCACCTGTACCCAGGGCACCCATGGCTCGCTAAGTGGATGAGAAAAGCTTGCACAAACTGCCTGGTTTCCGTAGTTCACATTTATTTATTTATTTATTTATTTATTTATTTATTTATTTATTTATTTATTTATTTATTTAATTTCCCGCCCTATATCCAATGATCTGAGGACGCGTGACAATAAAAGAATGATAAGAGCAGATAAAATAATTGGCTCAAACAAAGACAGGGCCTGCATGCTGTTCCCTCAGTCAAAGGCCAAGGTAAAGAGATGTGTCTTCAATAGACATCTAAATATATACAATGAGGAGAGGTTATCCCCTAGTCAGGGGGCTCCCACATGTCCCCTATCGCGCTGAGTGTCCTGTTCCTGGTGCTTCATTTCTCCACCCTTCTCCGTTGAGTCAACACCGCCAGCGTTTGGACTGGATTAAGTTCTGTCCATGAGTTTCCACTCTCCTCTTCACCTGCCGGCTGCCTTTCCACCAGTGGGGGGACGGCTCCACAGAACAGCTGTTCACCCCATCGCTCCAGTGCTGCCGATGTCCTTTGGGCTGGGGATTCCCCCCAACCACCTCCCCCCTCAAAACCACGTTCCTTGCCAAATAAAGTTTCAATTTCCTTTTTTTTTAAAAAAAACCCTAATTTTGCGCAAATCCACTTTACAGCAAATGCAGGAAGTGGGAAAATTGCTTCCATTGCTCAATTCTTGTCATGTTGGTGGTCATGAGCAGTGGGGGTTTTGTATGTGGCCCCCCACTACATATGTGCTGGTCCATAACTATGTGGTGGTGGTGGTTCCTAGGTTGGTTTTGTACTCCCGAATGCAGGATGAAGCCCCTTTCCCTTTCCCTATCCCCATATTCAGGATACAGCCTCTCAACCCTGCATGAAAACGTTAGTGCTCTTAGCCCAAGGTGTAGACACACAATGCGTGGAAGACAGGCAGGAAGGAAGCGCGCCAAGATCTAACCCACCCTATATAAGAGGGTTTTTTAAAGGTATCAGATGAAGTGGCCACCCCCTTAATGGCCATCTGAGCTTGACAAAAGGGCTTCTGCAGAGTCGTTCTTACAGAATTGCACAAGATTGACAGCTTAAAATAAAAGATAGCAGCGCAAATGGTGTGGGGGTGCCAGGGCAGCATGAGAAAGTGATCAGGAGATATGACACCTCCCAGTTTGGTTAGCCAGTTTGGTCTAGTAGTTAGGGAGCCAGACTCTTATCTGGGAATACAAGATTTGATTCTGCCCTACCTCCATGAAGCCATCTGGGTGACCTTGGGCTAGTCACAGCTCTCTTCTGAGCTCTCCTAGCCCCACCTACCTCACAGGGTGACTGTTGTGGGGAGAAGAATAGAAAAGCTTTGTCAGCCGCTTTGAGTCCCCTTAAATGGGTGAGAAAAAAGGGGTAGAAAAGCCAACTCTTCTTCAACTCTTCTTCTCCCAGCGGAGGGCCGCGCAAATGACTGGGCTCAATGTTCAGGGAAGAGGAACCACAGTGGAACGGAAGGGAGGAGGTCTGTACTGCCCACCACAGCACAGTTGAGTCTTCCTCCTGCTCATATTTTAACCAAGGATGGTCTGAGTCCCCCGAAGCATGCCAAGACCTGCTAAAAAGTGGACCACGGAAAGCCCAAATAGAGCAGGAATGTTCTAAACATTCAAAGTTTGATCTAATGTGGACATTCGAACTCGAATGGAATATCTACACATTCAAATTTAAAAGTTCAAACAAATTTTGAATGTTCAGAAACATTTGTTTGAATGATTCGAAACATTCAAATGAACAGATACATATGTACACGTACGAATGTACACATACGTATCTGTACGCATCTCATAAGTATCTGTGCTCATTTGCGTTCAAAATGCATACAGATACATATGATGCATAGGAATGCTGTCCACATCTGTATCTTCAAATATGAATGTTGTTGACATTCGTATCTTCAGATATGAATCTAACATTTGAACGAATAGATTCAAATGTATTTGATTTGAATTGGATTTTGTGGCACTCAGATTCTAAACATTTGAATCGAATGGAATGTTTTGACATTCAATTCGAATCGAATTTGAATGCAAAAAAAACCCATTCATGTGCATCCCTACAGGAAAGGGCATGTCAAGAAAAAAGGTATGAGTGAGGACCACTGAGCATGAGCTCAGGACGACCTAAACGTAAAGTGTGACCACGGCCTTGAACTTTGAGAAAGGAAGGCCAGATACAGAAATGCCAAAAAATAGAAAAACATATAAACAAGGTTATAACTACAGGCTGTTATTTTTGGGGAATGCCAATTGTGGGAGCTCCTCTACTGAGAATTCTCCACTGAACAGGACACATTCTCCTTTGGATAGAAAGCTAGTGCTTAAAGGACTCCGAAAATCCTGACAGGCTAGGATTTATACAGGCAGGGAGGTGGGTTGGTTTTTTTTTCTTTTTTTGCCTGGTGGAGGATTTATATGGGAACTAAGCCTAGACTTCAATAGCGATGGGGTGGGTGGAGAAGTCTTGTCAGGGCTGCCTTTCTTTCTGTCAAAACAAGTAGTCTGTATGCACCTCAGCCTAGGACGAAACTCAAAGGATGAAAGACAGTAAACCTACCCAGCCAACCAACCTCAGTGTTTTTGTGTGTGTTTTGGGTGATACCTTGTGAAGATTTATGAGGGCGAAAAGAACCCTAGGAAAACGAACACACCCTCGCTGCGCAGCAAAACCCCTGCCTCCCAAGCTCAGACAAGGTATATGCGCAAACCCGTTTCCCTAAAACCCAGGGCTGCGTAATGAAGAAAAGAAATCTGCATATGCCGTGCGTAATGCCTTTATGAATTGGGTCTTTAATAATTTACACGGCCAGTTTAATGCATTGAATACAAATGATCCTTCGCATAGGCTGTGCTGACAAACATAAAAATGGAGTAATCAAAGGCGTAATAGCACCGCCACAAACAGACATAAAATGCCCCTGGAAGGGCTTTGGATAAGTTATGGCAAGCAGGGAGAGCAGCTCGATGGCTCCCCAGTGCAATGGGATGCAGTGAAATTTTGCCCTTGCACTTTGCACGGCGGCTTCCCCTGCAGGATAAGGTGGCATGCGTCCGCACACCACAGTTTTAGATACAGTAAAAGAAAAAACAGGGACCTTTCTTTCTTTCTTTCTTTCTTTCTTTCTTTCTTTCTTTCTTTCTATCTGTCTATCTATCTATCTATCTATCTATCTATCTATCTATCTATCTATCTATCTATCTATCTATCTATCTATCTATCTCATCCACCCACCCACCTACCTACCTACTTTGACAAATGGAGAAAATAATGCTCCTACTCCTTGGTTCTCAAGGTTTCCAATGTTTCCAACTCCCTCCCTCCCTTCTGCCAAATAATAATAATGATGATGATTTGCATAGATTCAGGACTGTTGTGTTAGGTTGCCATCTTCAGGTAGGTCACCAGAAGTTCATCGACTGACATTTTTGCAAAGGATGCTGCGGCATAAAGTTTTCCGCACCTGCCAGGGGAAATATTTCATCTGCTCTTCATCCCAGAGTGAAATATTTGCTCTGAAGCGCATGAGCACTCAGGTTTTCTCAAGGGTCAGGTTAAGGACGTGCATGGATTTTTTTTAAAAAAAATTCAATTCATATTGAATTCAAATCCTACAACTTCCAAAGGGGATTTATTCCAAAGAATATGAATTTTCTTGCATTTGATTCATATCGAATGTACAATCCTGTATGAATCCCATATGAATACATACGAATTGCACACAAATCCCAAACATATCCCACATGAATCCCATATAAATCCCGTACGAAGCTTCATACGGATGTATCAAAACATTTGATTCAAATTTGAATGTCCGAATTTGTATGCCTTTCAAATGCTATGAATATTCATGCACGTCCCTAGGGTGGATGAATGCTCTTCATTCTATATCTGTGAGTGGCTGTAGTGAAGAAGAAGAAGAAGAAGAAGAAGAAGAAGAAGAAGAAGAAGAAGAGAGTTGGATTTTCTACCCCGCTTTTCTCACCCATTTGAGGGGGCTGAAAGGGGCTGAAAAAGCTTCCTATTCTTCTCCCCATGCCAGACACCCAGTGAGGTGGGTAGGGCTGTGAGAGCTCAGAAGAGAGCTGTGACTAGCCCAAGATCACCCAGCTGTCTTCATGGAAGAGCGCAGAATCAAACCTGGTATTCCCAGGTAGGAGTCCAGCTCCCTAGCCACTACACCAAACTGGTTTATAGATTGCATTCAGATCCATGCAGAAACATGAGACGTTTTCGCACGGGGGTGAACGGGACGCGTGGGAGACAGCTGCGGACACGGCATCCGCATTGCCCGAGCGCGGCTTGTGCTCCGACGTGTCCGCAGCTGTCTTTCTCGCGTTCGAAATGTAGAGCACTTTAAAGTGCTCTACATGCGTTCGAACGCGGACGAGCCGCCCGCAGGCGTTCGGGAGGAGAAGCATTCGCGACTGCTTCTGTCTCCCGAACAGCTGCGGCCGCCTCCGACGCCGGCGCGGCTTCGACAATCAGCTGTTTGACAATCAGCTGATTGTCGATCTGCCTCCGCGGCTGTCTCCGCGCCCCTGGCCGGCCTTTGCCGGCTAAGACAGCTCCCGGCGCTTTGAGCATTCGCACACAGACGCTCCGGAACGCGTTTACACGCGTTCTGGCGCGTCTGTGTGTGAAAGGGGAAAGCGCCGGGAGCTGTCTTAAGCTTCCCGTCCTACTCCCGTTCCAAATGGAACGGGAGTAATGCGAAAACGTCTATGTTTTGACCTCTCAGGCTTAGTTACCTCCCACAGGGGTGTTTCTTGGAAGAAGAGCAGGATGTAAATGGAAAATGTAATAAAATAAAATGAATCAAAACATGCTGGGTCCCAACAATGAACTTTCCCAGACCCTGATTTTGGACCATTTCTGGGGCATGGTCACACCTAAGGTTTAATCCAGCTTCCGTCCTCCTTCACAGCAAGAGAATGCATCAGCAAAGTTTTTTTTTAATTTTTATTGGTCATAACCATAAATTTACACAAACATATACACCACAAATTCCATTCAACCAAGTTAAAGAAAAACTCATCTCCCTGCCACAGTGGACTCAAAATAGGAAAGCATTACATACAATATCAATACATTATTTGAAGTAATTTTGTACATTCAAGAAACCCCTTCTAAGCTTTTCTGAGAGGATTTCTGAACAGTATAACCTGCCATCATTTTCTCATATCCATTCTTTATCTTCCCATCCATTTCAGTGTACAATATTTAGTCCACCTTCAGAGTGAGAGAACATAAGAACATCAGAGGAGCCCTGCTGGATCAGGCCACAGCCCATCTGGCCCAGAGTCCTGCCTCAAACCGTGGCTCATCTCAAGCAGAGACAAGGGCAAACCTTCATCTGTTCTCAGATCTGAGCAAATGGCTGTGGAGGCACCCTGCTTGTCTCCCTAGCCTGAAAGATGTACTTAGCCATCCATTCTAGTAGCCATTGATACATCTGTCATCCATAAATTTCTCTAACCCTTCCTTAGAGCCATCTAGGCTGCTTGCTGTCACCAAATTCCATAGACCGATGACCCTCTGGCAGCAGATTCCACAGACTGATGACCCTCTGGGTGAAGAAATACTTCCCCTTGTCTGATCCAACTCTCCTGCCCATCAGCTTCATAGAGGTCCCCCTAGTTCTACAGTGCCTGACAAAAGTTCTGTCGCTTATCCATGTTGTTGAAACCAAAGCCTATAACCTGACTTAAAATTCATCCATTGGTTTTAAAAATGACTCATATGAAAGCTGAAACCCTCCCAAATGAGGTTTTTAAAAAGAAAATAAATTTGCTTCACTGCTGAAATATTGATCATTTAATGAACACAGAAAGGTCAGATTTTGGTGAGACAAAAGTTTTGTCGCCCACAAAAAGTAATGTGAAAATCAAACAGATAATTCACTTCAAATACAAAGACATGTTTCATAACATTGGTGAATGAAGTTGTGGTGCTATTAGAGCCATATTTAATATTTTGTGTGGCTTCCATGAGCCTGAAGGACTGCATCCATGCGTTTCGGCAATGATTCATACAATTTATTGATGAAGTCATCAGGAATAGTAAAGAATGCAGTTTTACATGCCTCCCAGAGTTCATCAAGATTCTTTGGTTTTGTGTTCCAAGCTTCCTCTTTCATCCTACCCCAAACATGCTCAATGATGTTCATATCTGGTGACTGGGCTGGCCAGTCCTGGAGCACCTTGATCTTCTTTGCCTTGAGAAACTTTGATGTAGAGATGGATGTATGAGATGGAGCGCCATCCTGCTGCACAATTTGACCCCTTTTATGGTTGGGAATGTAAGAGGTAGCTAATACGTTTTGATATTTTAGGCTATTGATATTGCCTTCCACCTTGTAAATGTTTCGCACACCCCTATACTGAATGATCTTTCCACCACCAAACTTAACTGTTTTCTGGGTATATCTTGGATCCATATGGCTCCAGTAGGTCTCCTGCAGTATTTGCGGCAGCTGTGGTGTAATTCAACTGAAGATTCATCTGAGAAATCCACCTTCTGCCACTTTTCCAGCGTCCATCCATTTAGTAGGCTGTGGGCCTTGGCAAATGCCACACGGTTTTTTAATAGCATTTTGTTTAGTGCTGGCTCCTGGGCACTGATTCGACCATGGAGGCCATTTCGAGACAGAATCCTACAAACTGTTCTAGTTGACACAGGACTTGAGGTGACCAGGCCTGTTGGAGCTCTGCTGCAGTGGAAGAAGGGCTGGCTTTTGGTTTTTGAACCAACAAACGTTCCTCCTGAGCAGTTGTCTTGCGGGGTCTGCCGGACCTGGGCTTGTCAAAAACATCTCCAGTCTCTTCAAATCTTTTTGTAATTCTTTGTACTTGATGCTGAGACACATTAAAGGTGCCAGCCACCTCTGCAGAGGATCTGGTCTTCAGCCTCCTGATAATCAAGGCATGGTCGCAGGGTGGATTTTTGGCATGTTGTCAGAGGTCAAGTTGCAGGTCAAGTGAAGGTCTGGGATGCTGGAGATCTTTTTATACACACCCACTAATTATCCGATCAATTAGTGAGCACAGGTGAGGCTGTAAACTAGGATTAGGTGCATTATATGACAAGGCGACAAAACTTTTGTCTCGCCAAAATCTGACCTTTCTGTGTTCATTAAATGATCAATATTTCAGCAGTGAAGCAAATTTATTTTCTTTTTAAAAACCTCATTTGGGAGGATTTCAGCTTTCATATGAGTCATTTCTAAAACCAATGGATGAATTTTAAGTCAGGTTATAGGCTTTGGTTTCAACAACATGGATAAGCGACAGAACTTTTGTCAGGCACTGTAGGGTTGTGAGGCAAAATGTCGCTGACTTGTTTTCTATTCCCTTCCTAATTATTCCCAGCATTGAATTAGGTTTTTTTGCCGCTGCTGTGCACTGGGCTGACACCTTCATTGAGCTGTCTACCAGAACCCCGAGATCCCTTTCCTGGTGTATTGCAGAAAGCTCAGCCCCCACTGGGTTATAGACATAATTAGGATTTTTGGCCCCAGTGTGCATCAATTTGCACTTATTAAGTTTGAAGCACATTTACCACTTAGCTGCCTGCTCACCCAATGCCAAGAGACCTCTCTGGAGATCTTCACGATCTCTTCCAGTGGAGGTGTCCTAAAACTGCAACCCTGAGAAAGCCCACTGGGAAGATCACCCCACTGAACATAACAATGTTTGAATCTATAACTCAGCCTTGAACTGAAACATGAGAGTGAATTCAAGCTCTGAGATACTGGGAGATCCAGGGGGTTCACTGACGTTAGATCTTATGGGTCAGCCATCCTATGCATTGCAGTTAGGTAAAAATCTTTTCCCTTCCCCTTTCCCTGTTTATCTCTTTTTGGTGACCTTTTTTCAGTGCTTGCTGGCAGCAACATCATGCATTCCTGGGTGCATCTTATTACACTCACACACAGTAATTTGTTTGGGGCTGTAAAGTTTAGATCCTGCAATTGATTAGCACAGGCAGGAGGGCAGAAGCTGTTTATTCTTTCAGGAAACATTTTACCCAATAATTACCTTTTCCAGGTTGGTTCTGACCATTAAAAAACAAAACAAAATGTACTTACATTGCAAGTTCTCACTGATCTATTTTAGGGATGTGCACGAATATCTGAAACATTCAAAATTCGATTGAATTCGAACTCGAATGTCTCTAAATTAAAATTTAACATTCGAATGAATTTTTTAATCTTTCAAATCACCTGTATGAATTATTCAGCCATCTGTATGTGCACGGATATGTATGCGTCACATACGCATCTCATTTGTATCGGTACGCATTTATACGGATAAGTATGGGATAAAAACGGGATGCATACGGGATAAAAACGGGATGTGTATGGATGTGTACGGATATAGGGCGGGATAGAAATACAAATAAATAAATAAATAAATAAATAAATAATAAATATAGACTCATTGAAATGTCAACATTCGTATGAATTGAAAATTCATATGAATAGATTCAAATGTATTCAATTTGAATCGAATGTGAATACATTTGAATTTTAAACATTCAAATCAATTTGAATCTTTGGATATTTGATTCAAATCAAATTGAATCCCAAAAGCTTGCATTTGTGAACATCCCTAATCTATTTAGCTAAGAGTGTTTTTCCACCGCGCTCCTTTAATCTGGATCTAAGAAGATCTGGATCTAAGGAATGGGTACTTCCCTTAATCCGGATCTGCTGTGGAAACACCGGAGCACCCATGTAGCAAATCTGGATTGGCCCACAAGGGGTCTGCCTGTCACTTCAGGTGTTTTGGGGGACAGGGAGCAAAAGCTCTTAGCACAGGCTCCGAAGACAAACCCCTTAAGAAAGAGGTGCATATTAATTAGCTCCTTGCTTGCATCTCTCCTGTGAGCACTGATGAGTCAGCCTTATTAATATGCACCTCTTTCCATGCCTGGAGGTAACAAGCAGCTCCAGCCGCCTGCAAGCGGTTTCTCTGCGGAGCCTTTGCTAATCTCCAAAGTTGCCTTCGGAGGGACTTCGGAGCCTTTGCTAATCTCCGAAGGCAACTTCAGAGGGAATTGGGAGCTGCCTTCGGAGGGACTCCGAAGTCTTGACTTTGGGGCACCCCCCCCAAGGGTGCCTCCCCCCTGAGCCTCCTCTAGACCCCACTGCTGGATTATAGTGGAAACAGGCTCCCTACAATCCAGATTTTAAGGCTGAAGACCCCATTGTATACCCCTTTAATGGGGTCTACATGAAATCTGGATTATAGGTCCTAAAGGACCCACAATGATCCAGATTTACCTAGCTGTGGTGGAAACAAATGTGTCCCTAATGGGGTCTGTGGTGGAAATGGGGTCATCCGGTTCTCAGCCAAATGGGTCCTTAATGGGTGCTTCAGTGGGTGGAAAAACACCCTAAGTCCATCTTAAGGCTCTGTTCTGGCATCTTTCACCCCCTTTCTCTCTCTCTCTCTCTCTCTCTCTGACTGCCTCACTCCCTCTCTAATTAAGATCTCGGAACCTCTGAGTAGGAGTGTATAAATACTCTCATCTTAATTTTCTTGGCATGTTAGTGACAGATTTGAACAGGATGTTTGCTGCCAAGGGCTCATAAAGTTTCCAATAAAAGGTTGCAAATCAACCCCCAAGCCGATGATCTGTGAGGGGATTTAAAATTTCATTGGAACTTCGATGGTTTACCAGAAAAATAATTCTACACAGGTCAGATATTAGACAAGCTCACTTAGGCAAACAGCCCTCGTTTCTAGCTTTTCCTTCAACAACCATATATGCGTGCATTTATGTATTTACTTCAAACAATTCTATAACACTTCAAAGTGGTTCAAAAAATAAATGCTAAAAAAAAAAAAGAAGAAGAAGAAGGGCAAAAATCACTGGTGGGGTTTCCGAGTGTTCTGAGAAACACTTTCCTGTTGTGGGATAACATTCCGTGTTGAAGGACCTTTGTTATGAGATCATGGAGGACAGATGTTGAGGTTCTGCCTCCAGGCTGGAGAGACAGGTAAGATGCCACTAACGGCCATTTTCAGGAGTCGAGAGCAGGGGAAGGTTTTGCCCTCATCTTCTGCCTGAGATTCTCAAAAGTTTAGTAGGCTACTGTGTGAGACTTGGGGCCTATTCGCACTTGGCTTTATTCTGGAATATATCCCAGAATAAGGGCCTGCTGTCCATATGCTCGTGCAGGCTAAAGCAGGCCCCAAGTGAGGCCTGCCAGAGTCTGCATCAGTATGCAGACCACAGACCCCTATCCTGAAATATGCTCCAGAAGACATCCAAGTGCGAATAGGCCCAGGATGCCAGACTTAGATGAGCTGTGAACTGATCCAGCAGGGCTCCTCTTGATTCCTTGAAGACAAATTCATGGAGGTCAGGTGTATCAATGGCTACTAGAATAGATGCCTAGTTACAGCCTCTGGGTTAGAGGGAAAGGACATTTGCAGGGAGCTGAGAGCAGATGAATGTTTTGACTTCTCCTTCTCCTTGAGATTCCCAAAAGCAATTGGCGGGCCACTGTGTGAGATGGGATGCTGGACTAGGGATGAGCACGAATATTCGTAGGGATTTGAAATTGGATTGAATGTGCCGAATTTTGACATTCGAACGCTAATAGTATGTCCCAAAATTCAAATGTAAATATTTGAACTGAATTTTAAATTTCGGAAATATTTGTTCGAATTATTTGAATATTCGTATGTGTACGGGTTAGTACACGATGCATACTTGAAGATCTGCCCCTTTCCTGCATCCGTATGCATTTGTACAGATCTGTCTGGGACGAAAACGGGTTGTGTATGGGATAACTACGGGATGCATACGCATGTGTATGGACCCGTACGGATGTGGGGAAGATGCGTATGGGCATCTACACATCTTGTTGACATTCATACGTGCAAATTCGAATCAAAAATTCAAAGGAATAGATTTGAATTTGCTTAATTTGAATCAAATTTTGTTAAACTCAAGTTTAAATAATTGGAATCAAATCAATTTTTTTTATTATTGCTCGAATCGACTTGAATTGAATGTACACCCCTATGCTGGACTTAGATGGGCAGTGGCTTGATCCAGCAGGGCTCGCCTCATGTGCATCAACAGCATTGAACTGCAATCAACTTCGGCAAACACTGTGGTTAAGAGTGAAGGATAGGTGGTTTTTCTTCGCTAAGCAAAAACAGCCCAAGCTCACTGGAGAAGCTGCTAAACTGTCTTTTGTTACGAGGGAGAAGGACGAAGGGAAAACAGAGGATGGAAACATGGAATTTTGTAAGCCTGGTCACCACACAATTACCCTCTTGTCTGTCTGCTTATTTTCTCCACATTCCAGCTTTTAAATACATTCTCTCCTGATGTGTCACGGTCAGGCCCAGGGAGAAAGGAAACAAAGTGCGTGGAAGAATATCATCTCTTCCTCTAATTAAAGGCAGATCTTGGAGACAAACGGGGCCACTGTCCTTTCCCAGTGAGGAGGTGGAAAAGGCGGCCCAGTCATGGGACCAGCATAGTTCTGTGGAGGCAGCTGTTTGCAACGGGGCCACAACGCTGACGCTGAACGCACAAATTAATTCCGACAGCAAAACTTCCCATTGTGAGGCAATTTAGGCGAGAGAAAGAAGGAGTTTGTTTTCCCTCCTCTTATGTATACTGGGGATTTGTTTTTGATTTTCTGTGCTGGCTCCAAGATGGCACACTAAGTCAGCACGGCATGCCGAGCTTTTGATAAACACCGCACGGCACATGAAATGCCACTGTCTGCTTTCGTACTGGTTAAGGGGCTGTGGGATGAGAGTTTAATGCTGGTGGGGGCCCACTCTTTCTAAAGGAGAAATGGACCTATTCCAGGGGGCTTGTCTCACAGCATACCCATAACTTTTAGGGTGCGTTCCCACTGGGGTTTTATTGTGTATTGTAAACATTCTGAAAAATCTTTGTCTGCATTAAAAATTGGCTTCCTGCACTTTCAGAGGAGTAGATTGGAAAAAAAAATGCATTAAAAAACATTTGTTTAAACAACTCTCTCTCCCATTTTTGTTGCTAACATGCTTTATTTTTCCTTTGGGAACGGTACACTAGCAGTATCCTGCTCGCTAGCCTGCCCAGCTGCCCTTTTGGACACCGCCGCCGCTGCCTTGCTTGCCCTCCCAGCTGCTCACCCTTTCTGGTGCCACTGCTGCGGCCGCGCGCTCCCGGGGCATGGGGAGGAGGAACGCCGCAGGACGAGCAAGAGAGCCCTGCCAGCCATCCTTCCCTCCCTTTTGGACGCCCTTTCCGACGCCACTGCCGCACTCGACTTTTTAAAAGCGGAATTAACACACACACACACACACAAAGGGAATGGGCAGAATGTGCGTTCACATCCATTTTTCATTAATTCCGCTTGTCAAGTGGGATTGAGGCCCCAGTTACATTGAGCAGCAGGGAATGCTTTGTGCTCCATAGGGAAGTGTGCAGCACAACTGTCCTTTAAATGGTCTTTGCACCTCCATCCTTCCTACACACACACACACATTCACTTTTGCATTCTTAACTCGCCCAGGAAGTTTTGGAATATTTCTGCTACCCTTCGGAAAGAGTCCAAAGATCACAAGGCAAATGGATCGTTTGTAATGCCAGTATTTAGAAGTTTCATGCCAAATAGCAGTGATGGTGTTAAGATTGTAATAGCATCAGCATAGATGTTAAAACTGATATGATAAATTAGTCTAGTCTAGTCTAAGCCTCCTTCCAACTTATCCTCCCTGTAACCTACTTACTTTATTAAATTTCCATGCCAAGAGGCGGGTAGCCATCCAAGAGTCTCAGAAAAATATTTTTTGCCACACTAAGTGGAGCCTAATTACCTAATTATCATTCCCTCTATTTCAGTCTGCGACTTCTGTAGCCAAAAACAGCATCAGCCATGCAGGAGACAGAGATATTAACAGGCATGAAGATACTCCTGTGGCCGTTGCGGAAGAAGATAGAGGCGGTCCAATATGCATCAGGCCATATCTGCTAGCTGGGCTGGGAAACAGATGCAATTCAGAATCTTGGGGTGCTTCCGCACGTGCCATTAAAACACATTAACAACACATACAGGACACATACAAAACACTTACAGGACTTACCTTCCACACTGGAGGCCGGATCCAGGACCCGTCGACGCGGCTGCTTCCACACTCCGGCACGCGAGACCCGTTCTTAATGGAGTCTCGGCGCCAAAAGATTCGGCCTCCGGAAAGACCTCGAAAATTAGGTCCTCCATCTGTCCCCTCTCCTTGATCTGTTTAGAAGCAGGATGCTTCCACACACAGAGAGGTGAGGGGCCGGATGTGTCTGTGGCCGCCATCTTGGGGAGGGCGGAAACAGGCTGGGCTGCCTCCGGAGCCCCTCCCCTACGTGCTGCATGCCGGCAGAAACATGGGGTGACTGGCAGCTGCATGGTTCACTCCCGTGGCTCCAGGGGTGGCGTCAGAAGTGCGGGAGGCTGGATCCCCTTTGGAATGGGTGCTGCAGTCTCCGCACAGCACCCAGGGGATCTGGTGGCCAGATCCAGCCTCCTCGCGCATGTACAGATGCAGGAGGCCTCCTCAGATCCATCCCTATTTCAGATGGATCCTTGGGAGGCCGGATAACTGGGAAATGGATTTTCTTAAATCTGTTTCTCGGCGGCAGGTGCGGAAGCACCCTTGGGCTCTTTCCACATTCATCTCTCTTTGGAGCTGCCTAACTTTCTCAGTCAACTCTGTCCCAGGATAAGAGGTAAGGAGCTGCATACCCTGAAAGAGTAGGAAAGGCATCTGTCCTGGGCTAAGCTCAGCAGCAATGCAGGGGCACCGTAACTGTTCTAGTCCACACATCTCAGGCCCCACTCATGTCGGCCAGCAATTGGTCCAGGCCCCAACACTCATGCATTATGTGTGGCAGATAAGGGCAGGACTGAACAATCTTTGAATGTAGCACGCCTACCTCCATGTGGAAGTTTCGAAAATGATCTTTGAAGCTTGTGTAAGCTTTGAAGATGGGGCTGCGCCATTTTCCGTGTTCGGGGTCAGGTATGGAAACACCAAGTGCTAGACTGGAACAGGTGGCTTTGGATGGTCTACAGCTAATCTGGGATAAAGACCTTTTGGGACAGTTCTGAACCAGAATAGCACCAGCCCCATGCGGACAAAAAGTGCCAGAGAACTGTTTATTCTGGGGTAATACACATGTGAGGAAGGAGCATTGGATAAGTAGTAAAATGCACAAAAAGCTCACTTCTGGCCTGAACACTGATATTTCTCTGATAACATATTTTTGGATGAGCTCCAACTATTTACTGCTGAAGTAAGGGACGGATGGAGCAAGACACTCCCAAGATAGGATTGGGCTTTCTGATGACCCAACCCCAAATGTCAAAGCTGTTGACATTTCTTCCATACCTGGCAGTTCCCTTAATCTGAAAACCTTTCATACTTCCGTGCAGACCTCTGGAAGAAGAAGAAGAGCTGGCATTTTTACCCTACTTTTCTCACCCATTTAAGGGGATTCAAAGTGGCTGACAAACCTTCTGCTCCCCACAACGGAACACCCTGTGAGGTGGGAGAGGCTATGGGAGCTCAGAAGAGAGCTGTGACTAGCCCAAGGTCACCCAGCTGGCTTCATGGGAGAGGGTGAAATCAAACCCAGTATTCCCAGGTAAGAGTCTGGTTCCCTAACCACTCGACCAAACTACCTTGGAATGCTGCAAGATGTCAAAATCTGCAACTTGCCCCTATTGTAGCTTTTAATAGCTGTTTTGCTTTTAAAAACGTGAACCATATATTATCCTGGAGCTTCAGGTAAGGGGACATGGAAGGGGTGTTCTATAGATTAAATCTCTTTAAGAGTGTGCCATTCCATGGTTAAAGGCCCAGAACAAGCAAAATCCAGATTCCAGCTTTTTCATCTGCCAAAATACTTTTCTCACACAATACAGCAAATTGGCAGCATTCCGTGTCACTTTCTTAACAACAAAAACAGTTTGGAGGCTTCTAAATACTCGGAGCTACTTGCGGGAATATAAAAGAAACGTTATCAATTCTCAGTCTTGTACAGAGAGAAGAATTAAATATTGAAGCCATTCTTGCAATAAATTTGACCCTACCATCCCTGACAGAGGGAAATCAGAAACACTCAATGCATAATTCAGCCGTCACCTCGCCGAGCCTTCAATTAGTTAGAGCCTCTCGGAATAGAAATACACATCGGAAACCTGTTTTGCCCTAGATGCGCTGCCTGCTGTGGCTTCCAAGTGTCACTTTGCACAACTTCAAGTCACAACTGCTGTCACTTCTTCTTACGGTGAATTAAATCTGGGTCATTCCACGTGTTTGTTTGTGAGGAGGATAGTGCAGCGTACTTCCAAAGGCCCGAGTACCGGTGCGCCATAAAGAATGTAGCAGTGGAAAATATCATTCAACAGCAAAACGGCTGCCATAGAATGGAGATGGCTTGATCTAGCGCCTCCCAAATAGTTATGAACTACAAAGCCCATCATCCCTTGCAGTTGGCTAGATTGACTCAGCCTCATAGGAACTGTAGTTCAGCAACATCTGCTATGGAAATACTGCATCACATAAGTAAGTAAAGGGCCAGTGTTGTGCTTTATCCCTAAAAATTGTATTTCTTTAATTATATATGTGTGTGTGTGTGTATGTATGTATATGTATATGTATGTATGTATGTATTTGTAAGCCATGTCTCCATCGCAAGGCACTTCCGCACCTCCTTTTTGGCACACCAAGGTGGTTTTCAGTGTAGCAGACCAGGCTCTCCTCTTTGCTTCCAAGCTTCTTGTAGGAGGCAGGGATGTGCACGGATATTCGTAGGCACTCGAAATTCAATCAAATGTGCTGAATTTTGAGATTTGAATCCAATTAGAATGACCTATTCGTTCGAATTATCTGGACATTCATATGTGCATGGGTTCATACACGATGCATACTTGAAGATCCGTATCTTTCCCTCATCTGTAGACATTTGTACGGATCCATACAGGATGAAAACGGGTTGCATATGGAATAACTATAGGATGCAGATGGATGTGTACAGATGTGTATGGATGTGTATGGGTGTGGGGAAGGTGCCAACAATTGTACATGCAGATTTGAATAACAAATTCAAATGAATAGATTCGAATTTGATATAGATTCGAATTGAATTTTTGAGTATTCGATTCGATTTGAATGGAATGTCAAAACAACATTTGTGCACATCCCTAGTAGGAGGTAAGGTGAGATGAGATGAATGGAGACATGGCAGAGGATTGATGAGGTGGCAAGATGAACGCCCAGCTCCTGATTGTGGACTTCCACATGCAGAGTGTGGACCACTGTGGAAGGGAGCTGCTAGGCTAGCAGGCATTACCTGCATCCATACCTTCCTGGCAGTCTCATCACCTTCAGAAGTTGGGTGGTAGGGACACATAGAAGGGCCTTCTCGGTGGTAGCCCCCAGGTTATGGAATCATCTCCTCATGGAGGTGCATCGGGCACCCTCACTGTATGAATTCCGGTGACTGGTGAAGTCACACCTCTTCACTCTGGCCTTTGGCTGAGAGAACAGCACCCTCCTTTCCCCATGCAAGCACTGTCATGCCCCATCCTGCCAGTCCAGCTCCCTCCTCTGGGGTGAAGGAGCGCCTCCAATTGCCCAGCCGTCTGGGCAGCAACTGGAGCACAGCAGTGCAGACCTTGAGAGCCAGGAGCCGGTTTAAGGGGTGCACTCAAGACAGTTCTGGGGATGGGAGTTCAGACAGGCAGCCTCAGGTGCCCCTCTCCCACCATCTGCTCTGGCAGTAGAAGCAGGTGTTGCGCAGATCCCAGTGGCTTGCACAGCTGCAGCGAAAAGGGCGTGGAGCTGGCTCACCCACTTAACTCAGCCACACTTTCTGGTCCAGTGTTGCAGACAACACATCTGTGTAACCTTCACACGTGTTCTTGCCCCTGAAACTGACTCTTGGATCTTGCTACGACTCTCTGCTGAACCTCTGGAACCCCTGACCTTGGACTGACCTCACGCTGACTTCTCTCGGGCCCCCAACGGACTGCCACGAGTGTGCATATGTGTTTGCCTCACTGCCCTCGCCTGCCTGAGACACGACAGGCACTGACTCTGTTTTAGCCAGTTGGCTTTATTTGATTTTATAGTGATTTTCTTGTGACCTGCCCTGAGACCTTTGGGTATAAGGCAGGATAGAATTATAAATAAATAAATAAATAAATTCCTTGGCTTTTCTACATTTGCCTGGCATACTAGAAGAAGCAGTCTGCTAGCATGCATCTTCTGCACAGGACTAGTGATAATCTGGTCTAGAATCGACATGACTGCTCCTTATTCTGGTTCAGCAGCGGACTTTCTTTAACCCCTTGTTATCTGTAGATTTAAAAATCCATGAGCTTTGCAGTAGCCTCCCTCAGTACCGGGAACGACAGAAGCAGCAAGCTTGCATTTTTGTGATATTGTCACTACTATAAGCTAGGGAGGTACACCAATTATTCATCGGGTTCTCAACCTGTACAAATTCGTATCAACTTCGTATCAATTCGTATCGCATCCAAACAGAATATTGGCTACATTCAAAGATTGATGTTAAAATGCAAAGTGAAAGCTTTTGTGCATTCGTTTGATACTTTGTTATATTTGCGGAGTTCCAGTCACATCTAGAGTGGATTCAGAGCAGATTTAGAACAGGTTCAGAGGCGTGACTGGTGGCAAGGATTCTAAGCGGAGCCAAAGAGCGTTTGCAGCAGATTCAAATCCTACCATATAATCGAAGTGACTCTTATTTGCACGAATGCAAATTTCCTTCGCGTGCATTTCAACATTAAGTGAACATGGAAAACAATTGTGCACATCTCTACTATGATAATCTGATTTGTGGGGGTGTCAGAAGCCACGAGGAAAGGGGGAAATCAGCTGTTTGGCCATTCTCCTGTTATTCCCAAGTTTTGACATCTGGAGCCTAACCCTTTGGAATAACAAAGGACTACTTGTGTTGAGTTAGAACGATGACCCACACCTTGGTTGCAGAAACATTCCCAAACACTTCCAGACATACTCCAAATGCAGAAGAAAGCAGGACTCTTACAGAATGCGCCCACCCTTCAATACGCCCTGCCTTGAAAATATGCCATTTTCTTAGGTGCCACCAGGTGGCAGCATTGCTGTGACTATTTGACGGTCTCTTTAAGGAGGAAGGTAGACACTGTGGCTTGCTCACTAGTTGCAGACGCTGAGATTTGGCATGCTGAAGGCTGTGAACCTATGGTTGCAGTTATAACCCCGTTGCATCCAAGCATTGCCTTTCTCTCTCTCTCAGTGGATTCTTCCATATATCATCCCTGCAAAATCAGGGATTAAATTATAAAAGATTAAGAAGAAGAAGAAGAAGAAGAAGAACCTAAGAGGAGCCCTGCTGGATCAGGCCACAGCCCATCTAGTCCAGAAGAACCTCAGAGGAGCCCTGCTGGATCAGGCCACAGCCCATCTAGTCCATAAGAACCTAAGAGGAGCCCTGCTGGATCAGGCCCACAGCCCATCTAGTCCATAAGAACCTAAGAGGAGCCCTGCTGGATCAGGCCACAGCCCATCTAGTCCATAAGAACCTAAGAGGAGCCCTGCTGGATCAGGCCCACAGCCCATCTAGTCCATAAGAACCTAAGAGGAGCCCTGCTGGATCAGGCCCACAGCCCATCTAGTCCATAAGAACCTAAGAGGAGCCCTGCTGGATCAGGCCACAGCCCATCTAGTCCATAAGAACCTAAGAGGAGCCCTGCTGGATCAGGCCACAGCCCATCTAGTCCATAAGAACCTCAGAGGTGCCCTGCTGGATCAGGCCACAGCCCATCTAGTCCATGAGAACCTAAGAGGAGCCCTGCTGGATCAGGCCACAGCCCATCTAGTTCAGCATTCTGTCGCACGCAGAGGCCCACCAACTGTCCATGGGCATCTCAAGCAGAGACAAGGGCAAACCTCCTGCTCTCGAATCCCAGCAAATGGCCTTAGAAGCATCCTGTTCCACCCCCCCACCCCCCCACCTTAAAGATGTACTTAGGCATCCATTCTAGTAGCCATTGATAGATGGCTACTAGAATGAATGCCTACGATAGCTACTAGAATAAATGCCACGTTATGCTTGTTGTTATCTTCATTAATGTACAATGCTGACCCTATTTTTTTCCTGGCAGGCCTTTCCTTATTAACTTATATCACGGTTCATACTACTAGATGTCATGTTTAAGAAATAAACATTTTCTTCATACAACACACAGAGCAACAGCTTAGCACAACCATTAGATCACGAGTTGGAGTTGGTCTTCATCATACATTGAGTTCTAGAGGTGTGCATTAAATTTTTTTTTACATTCTATTCTAATGGAATTGAATATCTGAAAATCCAATTAGATTCGAATCTTTTAAATTCGAATTTAACAAGATTCTATTCAAATTTACCAAATTCAAATCTATTCATTCAAATTTTTGATTTGAATCTGCACATACAAATGTCGACAACATTCATATGTGCACGTATACATCATCCCCACATTCATATACATCTATGCATCTATACACAACTGTATGCATCCTGGTTTTGTCCTGTACGGATCCGTACAAATGCATACAGATGTGGGAAAGATGTAGATCTTCAAGTGTGTATCGTGTACGAACCTGTACACATACTAATGTCCAGGTAATTTGAACAAACAGAGGGCCTGCTGAAGCCAGACGCATGGCTGGCTAATGGGGAGGCGCACTGCGCGCACACACAAAGCGCATCCTACCCCGGCAGCCAGAATCGGCCTGGCTGCCTGCAGGTAAGGAGGGGATTGCATGTGCTCGACCGGGGTTGTGTAGTGGGGGTGTAGGGTGAAGCCCCCCCTGGCTCGAGAAGCCGCAATGAGGCGAAGGGGAGCCCAGAGAACAGAGGCCCCCGGTTCTCCATGGCTGTCTCCAGAGGAGCCAATCATGGAGGCCAGGGGGAGGGCCCATTTAGTTCCCCCATCCTTCTGCGGAAGCATCCTACGAGAACGGTTTAAGACCTGATTAAGACTACCTTCAATCAGGTCTTCAGGAAAACCGGTTTTAGCGCCTTCTAGCACACATGACAGACACATCTTGCGCGAGCCAATGCGGAAGCGGGCTCCGCGAATTTCCCTAATGTGTGCTGCAATGCGGAAGGTGACTTTTGGTTTAACATCTGTTGTTAATGGGTCCTTAATCCATGTTAAGGCCCAACATGGAAAGACCCTTTGTCTTTCTCCACGATTGTGATGTCTGACGTGTTATGTTCAAGTCTGAATTTGGAATTCCCACAGTAGTAGTTGATTATTTGATGATGATGATGATGATGATGATTTAAAAACAGCAGTTACACACAGCAAACAAGATCACTATGCTGGATTTCGTATTATATCACTAGTCGGGCGCTTCCCAAGCACCTAGGACTGTGTGATGTATCGGCAAATTATGGGAGCAGACCCCAGTAAAGTGGCTTTTTGTAGTTGGCAGATGGATATTTTGTCAATGCCAATGGTTTTTAGGTGCCCGTTGAGATCTTTGGGCACCGCGCCCAGTGTGCCGAGGATGACTGGGACCACTTCCACTGGTTTTCGCCAGAGTCGCTGAAGTTCAATTCTCAGGTCTTCGTATCTGGTGAGCTTCTCCAAGCCTCACTGCCACGACAATTTTCACATTTTCTTTGGAGCCTGGTGCCATTTCACCAACCCCAGAAAGGCTTCTTTCTGCATGCTTGGTGAAGATACCCCTGGGGAGCAATTCTGGAGGGTGGGCGCTTTCATTCCTGTGGTGTTGGGCTGGCTCACAGCCCTCCTATGCATGCACATACCAGCTGTACATTCCAGATGATTTCCCCTGCTTTGCTGGACCAACTCTGGGTCCATCCGTTTTGTTGATCATATCTTTCTGCTGGCCCTTTTTAAAATAAGGCCTTGACTGTGCGTCTCCAGTCCTTCCCCTGTCGTTCCTCTGCTGCAGGGTTACATGGGGGGCAGCTCCCGGCACGGAGCAACGGGAGATCAGAAGCCTTCTGTTAATGCGTCCCGCATTTCCCCTCCCATCCCCTGGTGATTGTTTGACAGTCCTGACCTAGATTAAGTCACCACTGTCTTTGTTCGGCTTGTTCCCATGGCTTGAAAGACAAGCATATAAAAAAAGCCAGGCACAGGGCAAGGAAATCGCTGATAGTATGTGGAAAGATTGGGATGGCCTCCTTTGCAGAAACTGAGAGGTCTTTTACTTGTATTTATAACAAAACTTCATCTTTTTATACATAACACCATACGTCAATATTACATCTTTCAGTTGTACTTATTGATGACTTGATCTATTATTCAGAATCTTCTCTTCAGGTGCATCCTCATGGACATTTGGTCCAGTACCAAATGCGAGTTCGGCAAGGGGGATTTCCCATGCGGAAAGCGGACCAAATCCTCCCAAACCATGCCAGACCAGGACCAAATTTGGTACCTGAAAAAAACAAAAACATTTGGCACATTTTGGGGTCCTGGCATGCATTGCTTGGTGAGCTGAGACCACGCATGGGGACGGTCCCGGGCTATCCAGGGAGGAGATTGGCACTCATGTCACTGGAAGGTGGGGTTTCATGATAAAGGCAATCATAATAAAGGCTTGATTTTCTCCCTTTTAAACTTGACGGGCGTTCTCACAGTTCCCGGTGGAGCGGTGGTGCTCAAGTGCCTAACTGCCGCTAAACCTTGTAGCGGCTTTCGATCTTTTAAAATTATTTATAAATGTATTGTTATTAAGATTTATTTCAACTTTTTTCCGTGCCTCCCAGCCCAGTCCTGGCTTTCTGTGCCGCTACGGGAGGAGGGATACGGCATTTGCAGCTGGCAGCACAGGGCAATCTGGCTTCCAATGAGGAGAGAGGGGGCAGAGAGAAGGGGATCCTACTCCCCCATGCAAGGTTTTGGCATGGTTTGCATGGGGATACCTCCATCCACGCCCAACCCGCACCCAGCCCTCATTGCCGGGAATGGCATGGGGCTGGGCTGGGAGCGATCTCAGGCCCACTCTTGGTGCCATGCTTTCCGATCTAGCTCCAAATGGCTTGCATGGGGACCCGCCCTTTGTGACTCTTCTTTTGTTCCCATGAATGTTTCCCTTTTATTGTCATATTGGGTCTGTAGACTGTATAAATGAACTACTACTTTTTCTTGTCAACTGACCATTTAATTATCAGTCAAATCCATCCATTATTACACCAATTTCTTGATGAGGTTCCAAACATTTACAAACTTATCTGTTGCTCTGTCCTTTATAAAAGTTGTTAGTTTGTCCATCTCTGTTAATTCAATCAATTTGATTAGCCATTCCTCCACTGGGGGAATTCCAACATCTTTCCATTTCTGTGCATATAACAATCTTGCTACGGTTGAATATTTGAACCGACTCAAATATAAAAGCAAGGTATTAATCTTATCTAAACTTTCATCTACCTCTAGTCTTTCTGTATCTTGAACACATGTACACTCACATACAGAGAGACCTACTTTGCTTTCTTCCTGTAAGTCAAGGCACTAGTTGGCATAGATATTTCCCCCATCAAATACAGGCCCAGAATCTTGTTTAAGTGTTAGAAATGGTATGTAGGCCAAAGGCAAAAGCTTCACCTGCTCTCAGTTCTCTACAGGTAGGGGTGTGCACGAATGTATTTTTTGCCTTCGGATCTGAGTCAATTCAAATATTCAAAAATTCAATTCATTTCGAATTCTAAAAATCTGGATTTTCAAAAATCTGATTCGAATCTGGATTATTTGAAAGTTCAAATCTGCACATTCGAAAGTTCAATCCGTATTCAAAAATCTCAATGTTGATAACATTCGTATCCATTTTTTCAAATTTGCACGCTTCTGTATTCATCGCGTATGCATCCCGTTCTCATCCCGTATGCATCCTGTTTTCATCCCGCATTACAAGCGCAAATACGCATAATTTCCATGCATATTCATATACGATAAATATGGATCTGTTCATTTGAATTATTCGATTATCAGTATCAGATTTTCAAAAATCCAAAATTCGTCCAAATGATGAAATTCGAATGTTTTTAAGTCCGATTTGAATTTGAATATCGATATTTGATGGACTTGAATCAGATTTTTTAATTTTTGAATCATCATGTACATCCCTACTTACAAGTGGTCTTTGGAGTCTTCTTGGCTCAAGGCCTTTGGAAACAGGGAAAGAACGCATGATTCCGTGCAGATCAGTTGTGCATTGCTAGAGCAGAAGTTATGGTGTTTACTCTGCAAGTAGGTTTTAAAATCAAGGCCAGGGAGCAAGAAGAAAGCCTTTATATTCATATGGTATTGAGCACGTTTGTTTTACCACATATTTAGTTTTCTTAGTGCAGATTTAATATGACAATTTTTCTTTTTACCCTTTGCCTAGCTATCCAGGCTTAAGCTAACATAATACTTTGTAATTTTTAATGTTGTTAAGTACGGTCTGCTGAACATGGGCTCTGCTAAGGAATGTGCTCTTTTCACTGAAGTTTTTTTGTGGGTGGGTGTTTAACCTCTTGCTTTGTGTGTGTTTTCCTTTTCTTTGTTTTTCTCTCTTTTAGAATCAATAAAAATAAATGAAGAAGAAGAACACTTGTTTCTTTTATGCATCTGGGTCCTGTACAGTCTTCTGGATGCTTAGGATTCCTCTCTTTAGGCCTTGGAAAAGTTTGCACATCTTGTGCTGAACTGGGGTGCTGTGAAGACATAAAAGCCACTTCCACACTATGAGTGCAATCAGACAGGGTTTTTTTTAATCACCCCTTTTAGAAAATGTATCTCTTCTGTAGATGTACACACAAAAGGAATCATAGAATCATAGAGCTGGAAGGGACCTCCAGGGCCATCAAGTCCAACCCCCTGCTCAGTGCACGATTTCCTAAACCATCCCAGACAGATGTAGGTCCAACCTCTGCTTGAAGACCTCCAGAGAAGGAGAGCTCACTACCTCCCATGGCAATCAATTCCACTGACTAATTGTCCTTGCTGTCGGGAAGATTTTTCCTAATACCTAATCTGTATTGACTCTCTTGAAGTTTCATCCCCTTGCTTCTAGTCCTCCCATCTTGTGCAAGTGAGAATAGGGACAATCCCTCTGCACTGTGACAGCCCTTCGGATACTTGAAATAGTAACACAAATAAGCCTAACTCATGTGTCCAGACATGGTTCACCTCGAAGTCTAGCAATGGCTTCCTGACAACAAGGGCTCGCTGGAGATTGGCCACTCACCTTCATTGTTTTCTACTGCCCTGACTGGTTGTTGGCCAGTAGTACTCATTCCCAGGCCATGTTTGCCTAGATTCCTCCTCTGTGGTTATGAAGCTCTTCGCCCAATGTGACTGAAAGAAAGAGTTGCTCTGGGTGTTATTATCTTCTTACAGGCATCAGGACAGGGTAAGGCATTTTTGGGATTTTATCTCTGCCCTTACAACTAGGGATGTGCAAGAATATTCAAAATATTCATTATTCGATCGAATTCGGTCAAACTCGGACATTCAAATTCGAATCGGATGTCCAGACATTCATTTTTTTGATATTCAAATGAATACGAATATTTCGAATCATTCGTTCAAATCATTCGGAAATTTGTATGTGTATGGATATGTGCACGTTACACAGATATCTGCACACATCCGTATGGATACGTACGGAATTAAAATGGGATGCGTATGGGATGAAAACTGGATGCGTACGGATGCGTACATTCGTAACATCAAATCCGTATCAAATATTCGTAAGAATGGATGCGAATGTATTTGAATCAGCTTGAATTTTAATACATTCATTTTTTCCCTATTCATACGAATTCAGACATTCAGATATTCTATTTGAATCGAATTTCCAAAATTGCATTTGTGCACACCCCTACTTACAACCTCGTATTTGCCCAGAGGGCATCTCATTAAGTATTCTGATCAGTTCCAAAGGGGGCTGCTCCAGAAATGAATCCATAATGTTTAGTAATCCTGTTTCCATCCTAGACAAGGAATGCTTCCTCTTGAGTTGAGCATTCACTGACAGTAAATTATTGAGGTCTACCATAATTCCAAGCCAGAAATGGAGCAGGGAGACATTTTGGACCTTCTGATCTAGGATATGCTCTGTCTTGTGTGGACAAAGCTTATTAGAGGGGTGCGGGGGCTCTCAAATGTAAATGAATGTGTTGAAGGGATCTGCACGAATATTCAAAATTTGATCAAATTTGTCCAAATTTCGACATTCGGATTCAAATAGAATGTCCATAGAATCGAATTTAAACATTTGAACGAATTTCAAATTTTGAATCTATGCGTTCAAATTGTCTGGACATTCATACGTGTATGGGTTCGTACACAATGTGTACTTCCACATACGCATCTTTCCCTCATCCGTACGCTACTGTATAGATGTGTGCAAGATGAAAACGGGATGCATACAAGATAACTATGGGATGCATACAGGTGTATACGGATGCATACGGGTACGTACGGATGTTGTCGACATTCGTAAGTACAAATTTGAATTGAAAATTCAAACAAATAGATTCAAATTTGCTTAATTTGAGTCAAATTTGGTTAAATTCAAAATGTAAAGATTCGAATTGAATTGAATTTTCAAATGTTTGATTCTAATTGAATCCCGAAAATTGCATTCGTGCACACCCCTAGTGTGTGGATGAAAGGGTGCCAGAAGAGGAACAGTATCAACAAATCTGGATCTAAGGTATGTTCAGAAAGGGTCTCACGTTGTATTCACGTTTAGTGTGTGGATCGTATGTTCTCATCCTATGTCTAATCCACCTTTTCTAGCCCAGAATATTCACAAGTGGGATAGGGGCAGACTGGTGTGTGAAGAATCCCTCATGTGAACCTAATCTAAGCTACCTCTGCCTCCGTCTTTTCATATATATATCATGTTAATGCAGCCTCATATTAAGACTTCAAGGATTGACTTCCCATAGACCACAAGGTGGCATCCGTAACCAATTCTCTTTCTTCCCTGGATGAGAAATCTAGCTTTATGCTTGCCAGATGTAGCATGCCTCCAGGGGTTCAGAATTTTGCAAAATAAGATGATCTACTGTATGGCTGCCCTCTCCCATGGCTAAACGCCTCTTTCCATTCACAAATATCCTTCCATTTTCCAGAGCAATTACAAAAGTCCTTTTTAAAAAACAGAACTTCAGGATATGCAAAACAGCACCTGCAAAATGCATGCACTTTTCTTTCTTTTCTTTTCTCTTCCTTTCTTTTCTTTGGCTAGATACTAAATTTAGGTACCAACACATTTGGGGCCCTGTGATCTGTGCTTTGAAGACATAAGACAAACTATGCCAGTATTTTTAGCTGACAATTAAGGGATGCAAATTACGTTCTGGAAGTGAAAGAGAGGTGGAAATTGCAGCGTGAGGGGCAACACGTCTTTGAGGGCATATTGATAAATATGCCAAACTCACCCAACACACCAGAGGCAGAAGGTGGCCTGAGTCTGACCAAATCACACAGGACTCCACAACCCAGACACTGGCCCGTTTGCACAACACCAGCAGCTACTCTGCTCCACAGCATGAACATGGCACTGGTGGGCATACTACCTGGATACCGTCTCTCCCTATGATGGACTAGTCTGACTGGTATGTGGAGACTACCATACAGCTGAGTGACAGCGACAGAACCAGGAGCCTTTTTGCACTTAGCTGTTTAGGCTGCTGTGAACTAGGGCTGCTAAACTTCTGGTAAAGGTGGACCACTCACACTTGCCATGAGGAAAGCTTCCCCAAAGTGTCCATGATAGGCTAGAAGTGTGAATGGTCCTCCCACTTACCAGCACACGCCACTGGATCCAAAGCTGGAAGTTCCGCCTCCTCGCTGCTGTGATTGGCTGTTCTGCAACACGCTCAGACACAGTTGCAGAGGGGCGTGTCCAAGAAGAGGGACATATGGCAGGCGATCACGTCAGCGTCTGTGACTGAATGCCAATCTTGCGACTCTACGACCAGACGCCACTCCTGGGGATTGTGGTCTGGTCATGTCAAAGGTCATTGATCGGTCACGGTTGCCAATGCCACCACACCTGGGCAGATGCCTCCTCCCCTGCCCATTGACCACAGGGAAGAAGAGTGAAAGGTCGTGCCTCTGGATGCTTCAGGTAAGCTTTGGTCAATATTGGTAAAGGTGTGGAGCAGAAGTTTAGTGCTCCACACCTAAGCACTAACAATTAGTGAACCTATCATAGAATCACAGAGTTAGAAGGGACCTCTAGGGTCATCAAGTCCAACCCCCTGGGGAGTCAGGGCATGCTTGGAGGCTGTAACAGCCTACTCCACATGTGGACGCTTTTCACCAGAAATTCACTAATTGTTGACTACCGGCCTAAGTGCGAATAGGCCTCAGATCCACTTTTTGGCAAAGTGGGGGTTCAAAAACACTCTGGGTGCTTCCGCATTTACCACTTGAAATCCGGATTAAATAGATCCGCTTTTATGAAGTGTGTCCAGCAAGATCTGTCTCAAACAAATACGGATCTAATAAGGCCCCACGCTTCTGCACACGCATGGGAAGGACGGATTGTGAGGAACAGATTCTGCCTTTGCTGTGCGGACGCAGTAGCACAGATTTCCAGATGGCCGCCCCAGGAGCTGTGTGATTGGAGCATTCAGCTGTCAGTCACCACTCCTTTCCTGCCGTGCACGGACCAATCAGTGGCGTGTCCGAGACCCAGTGCCCGCCTGGCACCGAAGTCTTTTTGTGCATAGAATCGCTACCTTCAGACTTGCTGTCCCTCTGCCGCCGTAGCTGGGTGCCTGCCCAATGGGAATCCCGTGTGAGAGGGACTTCATGGCTGGACTATGCTTCTCCTGCCTCACTCAACATGGCGGCTTCCTGCCACCGCCTCACTCAACATGGTGACTTCCTGTCCTGCCCCATGTGTTCTCTCTCCCGTCCGTGTGCGGATGCGTCCTCCATTAATGCGGATTTAGGGCCTTTCCGCACTGGCTCTAAAAACGGATTTAGAGCCAGATGTGGAAGGGATTTAGACCTGGCTTCCGCATAGGGGACGGAATTAGGATCCCTTTGAGGAAGCCGCGTCCGCATATTGGTAAATGCAAAATCCTACCCAGATGTAAGACCTACTTCAGGGTACTATTGGGGCTTATTAAGTTTCTCTTGAAAGCAGCAAGGCTGGTTCTCCCCTTTTCCGTTTAAACTTAATCTCCGCAGCTTGGCCACCAAAGTATCCTGATTCAGAGTTCGCTCAAAAGCCCAGGCCAGACTCTGAATCCGATCCAGCAAGGGATGTGCACAATTTTTTATTTTTATTTTTTTGCATTCAATTCCTATCGAGTTGAACACAAGAAAAATTGTATTTGTTCGAATAGATCCCCTTTGAATGTGGTAGGATTTGGTTCGATATGAATGTTCCATACAAATTCGAAATGGTAGATATGAATCCCATACGTATCCCATACACATCCGCTTAGAAAGCATCAAATCTGCCACAAATGCACATTGAATCTGCTCGCAATCCACTTCAAATCCACTCTGGATCCATTGCAGATGTGACTGGTTCACTAATGTAACAAAGCTTCATACGAATGTTCCAAAGCATTCGATTCAAATTGAAATGTCAGCCTTCGAATGTGCCAACCTTCAATTTGAATCTGAATGTACGAATTCCTACGAATAACAGATAATATGAATATTCGTGGACATCCCTACTCGATACAGTTCGCTCGATTCTTTTGCTATGTAATCCTGTTCTGGGAATCCCAAGGAGACCATAAGAACATAGGAAGAGTCCCGCTGGGTGAGGCCACAACCCATCAAGTCCTGCATCCTATCTCACACGGTAGCCCACCAGTGGCTCATGGGCATCTCAAGCAGAAGGGCAAAACTTCCACTTGTTCTCGAATCCCAGGAGGCGGCCCTAAAGGGGCTCTGCCTGACTCCCGAGACTGGAGGTGGTACCTAGGGATCCATCAATACATCTGTCATCCATGAATTTGTCTAACCCTTTCTTGAAGCCTTCTGGGCTGGTTGCTATTACCACCTCTTCTGGTGCTACTCTATTTTGCTTGGACTGTATTCCAGGATACTCTAGTGTAAAGATGTTCATAAACGTTTTTTGACATTCTATTCGAATCAAATCGAATACCCAAAAATCCGATCCAATTCGAATCTTTTACCAAACTTTGAATTTTTTTATTTGAATCTGCACAGACGAATGTCAACATTTGCGTGTGCCCGTACGCGTCTTCCCCACATCTGTACACATCTGTACATGTCTGTATGCATCCCGTAGTTATCTTGTATGCAACCCATTTTCATCCCATACGGATCTGTAGAAATACATATGGATGCGGGAAAGATGCAGATCTTCAAGTACGCATTGTATACAAACCCGTACACATACGAATGTCTGGATAATTCAAATGAATAGATCTGAAATTTGAAATTTGATTCAAATGTTTAGTCTCAAATTTGTTCCATTTGAGTCGGATTTTCTTGCATTCGGATTCTAAACATTCAAATCAAATTGAATGTCTGGATATTCAATTTGACTCAAATTCTAATGCAAAAAAAAAAAAAAATTGCCCATCCCTAATTCTAACTTGCCTGATGAAGAAACGTCAGCAGCATCAGGATTCATCTGGGAGAACTCCTACAATGCAGCACATGTTCGGTTCGCCATCAAACCGAACGCCTACTTGCACATCTCAACAGTAAAGGGTTTTAATTGAATGAATGGCTGTTTGTGTTTGATTTCAAACTTGTCCGAGGGGGGGAAAGCCCTTTTGAAGGGCAAAACCACAGCAAACATGGGCTGTTTGATTGAATAGTTTGATTGTGAGCAGGACACTGGTTCAGCTCAAACTAATTCCTGGATTTGGAAGCCACTTCAAATTTGAGTCAATGTGCACATCTGTGAAAGTGCACAGTTCAATCAAACGTTTAAACACAAGCTGAACTTTCTCCATCTCTGGAAGCAATAATGACTTTTCTTTCCTTTCAACTGTTTTCCCTGAGAGCCGTACTTTTCCCTGGCACGAATGGGGGTCAGGAAGAGGTGATGCTCACCAACTCTGAAACTCCTCCTGCTGCCAAGGGTACGATAACACAATAAATTCCCTGGCTGCTCCGTTCCCAACTGGTATTTTTAAATCGCTGTGACGGTTTCAATTAGAATGATGGAGCCCTTTCTTCTTCCCACAGCCTATCCGGGCAGATCGCCGTGCGGGAAAAGGTTTTAATTTCACGATTTGCGCACGTGGCAGGAAATTCCTGCCAAAGGGACTATTACGGTGAGAGCAGAGGTGCTCACAGGTGCAGCAGAGCTGGCAAGTTTCCTTGGCATCAAAGTGTAATAATAATAATAATAATAATAATAATAATAATAATAATAATAATAATAATAATAATAATAATAATAATAATAATAATATTTATTTGTATACCACCCTGTGGCGAACCAATCCGGGCGGTTAACAACAATAAATATAATAAAAACATAAGAATAAAACATTATAGTCCCTCCCCCCCTTAAAAAGTATTAAACAATATGGCAAATTAAAATACAGTATCAAAAAAATAAACTTAATTAAAAGGACTAATAGCCCTAGTGACCCTCTCGAGCTCCTCAACCATCACTAAAGATGGGGCCACGAGAGGAATGAGAGGGTCAGAGAGGCCGAGCTGGGATGAATAATCTGGAAAAGTTAATCTGGAAAGGCCTGCCGGAAGAGGTCCGTCTTGACAGCTTTTTTAAAGCTGTCTAATTTGATGTCAACTGACGGATCTCATCCGGCAGGTCGTTCCAGAGTTTGGGGGCGACAACAGAGAACGCCCTCTGGGAGGTCGCCACAAGCCTAGATTTTAAAGGCTGAAATAAGTTCCACCCAGAGGAGCGGAGAGCGCGGGGAGGATTGTACGGGAGAAGGCGGTCCCTGAGATAGTTTGGACCCAAGCCATTTAGGGATTTAAAGGTAATAACCAACACCTTGTACCGGGACCGGAAGCTAATAGGCAGCCAGTGTAAGGACCTCTGAACCGGAGTAATGTGGTCCCTCCTAGATGTACCAGAAACAAGCCTGGCTGCCATATTTTGTACCAGCTGAAGCTTCCGAACCAAGTACAGAGGTAGCCCCAAGTAGAGCGAGTTACAGAAGTTCAGGCGTGAGGTTACCAGTGCGTGTACATCTAAGATGAAATACTTCCTAAGATGAAATATACATATAAATATGCTACTTTTTCAAGACATTTTCCTTACACAAATCTTGTTTATGAAAGTTAAATGTTTCACGAAATACAAGACTTTAGTACAAGGATAAAGTTATATTTTCCATAGAAAAACTGTTATTCCAGTTATCTTATTTCCTACTTTAGCATTCCAGTCCCCTCTGATGAAAGTAATATTTTTTTGAGTGTTAGTTCTAGAAGGTATTGTACTGTAGACCTTCATAGAACTAGCCAAGTTCATCCTCTTTGACTTCTGTGGTTGACACATAGACTTGGGTTACTGTGTTGGTGAACAGAGATAATTCTGCCATGCTTTTCTCACCCTTTTATTGACTATGAGGGCTACTCAGTTTCTTCTAAGGGAGTCTTGCCCACAGCAGTAGGTCTAATGGGCATCTATACTGAATTCACTCTATTTTATTTCATGATTTTAATATTTAATCTTACCATCTCATGTTTGATCATGATCCAGCTTACCTTGGTTCATACATCTTACATTCCAGGTCCCTATGCAATATTGTACTTTACACCATCAGACTTTTCTTTCACCACAAGACATATCCACACCTGCACATCCTTTAAGACGTATTCTGACCAAGGGACTTATGTTCTTGGTGTCATATCTTTTAGTCTTTGGATAGTGATCCATGGAGGTTTCTTGGCAAGGACACTAGAGTGGTTTGCTACTTCCTTGTCCAGTAGATCACCTTTTTTCTCCACTATGACCTGTCTATTTTGGATGACCCTATATGGCATAGTTCATAGCCTCACTAAGCTACAGAACCCCCTCTGCCATCACAAGGCAGTGATCCACTTTTTCCAAAGGTTGTCAAAGATCAGTCAGGCTTGTGGGAATAAACTAGAATACTAAAAGTATATAAATGCTTCTGCATGGCAAAATAAAACTAGCCATTTGGCCAGGTTAATTGGTGAGCCCAAAGTACAGAATTTTCATGCCATGTACAGTTGCCACTCCTGTTGTTTTTAGCAAGTTTTATGTTTTTATGCACAATAAAGTACATCTTTAAGAATAATTATGCTCTTCAAGCACCCAGTGTCTCCCCACAAACCTACTGGAAGCACTTTATCCTTTGTGTGGGAAATCTGGTGGTTGGGTGAGTGAGTGAGTGAGTGGGTGAGTGAGTGAGTGAGTGGGTGAGTGAGTGAGTGAGTGGGTGAGTGAGTGAGTGGGTGGGTGAGTGGGTGAGTGAGTGAGTGGGTGGGTGGGTGAGTGAGTGAGTGGGTGGGTGGGTGAGTGAGTGGGTGGGTGAGTGAGTGGGTGAGTGAGTGGGTGAGTGAGTGGGTGGGTGAGTGACTGGGTGAGTGACTGGGTGAGTGGGTGGGTGAGTGGGTGAGTGAGTGGGTGAGTGAGTGAGTGGGTGGGTCGGTGAGTGGGTGAGTGAGTGGGTGAGTGAGTGAGTGAGTGGGTAAGTGAGTGAGTGGGTGGGTGAGTGGGTGAGTGGGTAAGTGAGTGAGTGGGTGGGTGAGTGAGTGGGTGAGTGAGTGAGTGGGTGAGTGAGTGGGTGGGTGGGTGAGTGGGTGGGTGAGTGGGTGAGTGAGTGAGTGGGTGAGTGAGTGAGTGGATTGGTGGGTGAGTGAGTGGGTGAGTGAGTGAGTGGGTAAGTGAGTGAGTGGGTTGGTGGGTGAGTGAGTGGGTGAGTGGGTTGGTGGGTGAGTGGGTGGGTGAGTGGGTGAGTGAGTGAGTGGGTGAGTGAGTGGGTGGGTGGGTGAGTGGGTGGGTGAGTGGGTGAGTGAGTGAGTGGGTTGGTGGGTGAGTGAGTGGGTGAGTGAGTGAGTGGGTGGGTGAGTGAGTGGGTGAGTGAGTGAGTGGGTGAGTGAGTGAGTGGGTGAGTGAGTGGGTTGGTGGGTGAGTGAGTGGGTGAGTGGGTGAGTGAGTGGTACACGTGCAAACTTACCATGACTGCCTGAAAAGATGACAAAGTGTGCTTCTGCATTGTGGTTCTTCCACAACAGATGAGAGTTTGCCCATCACCAAAGAACAGACGCTGATGTTTCTCCCTGGCACTTGCATGCAGGGTGAATCTACCCAGAGGAGGCTCTTCTTCCCGAAGCAAAAGCTACCGGACGGAAGACCCGGGCACCGCGCTCCGCTCCCTGGCGCTCGCCGGACCCTCGCTGGGCGAGTTGCCCTCTTTACGCACGCAGGGCAAAGCGTGGGAAAAGGCGCGCGCCGCGGTGCCGCCTTTGGCGAGGAGCGTCCCAAGCAGGCGCCCTCGAAGGCGGAGGTGCGGGTGGGGAGTCCAGGGGAAACCCGTGGGCGTGGACGCGGGCGCCTCGTGCCTCCTGCCGTCCGTTCCTTTCGCGCACCGCGAGACCTGGGGTTTGGGCATCTCCAGGCAGACGCGCGAGCGAGCTTCTCGGCTACCGCGTCGGCGGATACTTTCTTTGGGAAGCTTCCCGGCCTGAGGCTGGAGGCTGGAGGCGAAGGGGAAGGGGAAGGAGGCGACGGACGGAGGCGGCTCCGCGGCGCTTTGCAGGGCGAGCGACTTAGGAGCGTCCCGGGGACTTTGGAACCGGACAGCGGCGAGAGCGAGCGCGGGGCGCGCAGGGCGACGCGGGGCGCCCGAGCCGGCCGCTTGGCCCGCGCGTCCGCCCGCCCGCCGCTGCTCCCCGTTCGGCGGCCAATGGGGCCGGAGCCCTGCCGGGAGGAGCGGCGCCTTGCCTCTGGCGATGTGGGACGGCGGCGGCAACGGGAGCAGCTGCCCGGATTGCCGCTTCGTGCACAGCGAGGAGGCGCGCCGCTCCTTGGCCGCCGTGCTGATCGTCACCATCGTGGGCGACCTCGTGGGCAACGCGCTGGTCATCCTCTCCGTGATGAGGAATCGCAAGCTCCGCAACGCCGGTGAGTGCGGGCCGGACGAGCGGCAGCGGCTCCCTGCCGGGCGCCCTCGGAGGGAGGAAGGCGCCGCTGTCCGTCGCTCGGGTGCGCTCGCTGCCGCACCTGGCCGGGAAACGCGTCGCCGTCTCCCATCCTGGGCCGTTCGGGAGGACGCCGGACGGCGGTGGAGGCACCGATCGCTTGGCTTCCGCGTTTGGATTGAAGCGTTTTGCCCGCCCTTCGCCGAGGGATCCTGGGGCGAGTCACAGTGATACGAAGGGAAAATATATACAGCCTTCTAGAGCCCGGTGTGGACTGTATAGGGGGAAGAGGGTCCCTGGTCCCAGCCTCTTCCCTGAAGTAGGCAATGGCAAACTACTTCTGTATCTTTGCCAAGAAAACTGCACAGAATCTGGGAGGGGCTGCAGCTCAGTGGTAGAGGTCAAACTGTAGGGAGAGTAGATGGTCACCGGGTGCGTTCCCTGGGTTCTCCCTGGAAGTAGGCAATGGCAAACCGTTTCTGTATCTCTGCCAAGAAAACTGCATAGAAGGGCCACGGAGTGTGGGAAGTGTTGTCGCTTAGCGGTAGAGCAAATTGTCTGGCAAGCAGAGGGTCCTTGGTTTGTTTCATAGCCTCTCCCCTGAGGCAGGCAATGGCAAACAGCTTCTGTATCTTTGCCAAGAAAACTGCACAGAGAAGTCTATGGAGTCGGGCAGGGGCTGTAGCTCAGTGGTAACGGTCAAACTGTATGGAGGGTAGAAGGTCACAGGTGCAATCCCCAGCCTCTCCCTGGAAGTAGGCAATGGCAAACCATTTCTGTATGTCTGCCAAGAAAACTGCACAAAGGGGCCCATGGAGTGTGGGAGGAGTTGTCATTTAGTGGTAGAGCAAACTGCCTGGCAAGCAGGGAGTTGCTGGTTTGCTCCCCAGCATCTTCCCAGAAGTAGGCAATTGCAAACCACTTCTGTATCTGTGCCAAGAAAAATGCATAGAGGTGCCACTTAGTGGTACCTAAATACAACAGATAATTCAGTTACACCGTGATTGCTTAATGACCCATAATATCAGTAGGGCTCGCTTTGGCTTTGCGTTTATCACCTCAAGGTCTCCAGAGAAAGGCAATCGATAAATACAATAGTATTTATTTAATACAAATGCATGATCAAGATTAATTTGTTAAGGATTGAATGTTTTAATACCATTATAAATTTCAGGAAAGGTTAGTTGAGGTCTTAATGAATCAGGTTTTAACTGTACACGATAGTTTTATTGTACAGTACTGGAAACTGTGGAATATAGAGTAGAGAGGCGGACAAATATTCGTAGGCATTCAAAATCCAATCAAATGTGCCAGATTTTGACATTTGTACTTGAATCGAATGTCCCAAAATTTGAATGTAAATTTTGGATCTATTTGTTTGAATTATCCGGAAATTCGTATGTGTGCAGGTTTGTACACAACGTGTACTTGAAGATCTGCATCTTACCCGCATCTGTACGCATTTCTACGGATCTGTACTGGACAAAAATGGGTTGCACACGGGATAACTACAGGATGCATATGGATGTGTACAGATGTGTACAGATGTGGGGAAGATCCGGAAGTGCACATACGAATGCTGTCGACATTCCTGTGTGCAGATTCAAATAAAAAATTCAAACAAATAGATTTGAATTTGGTAAATTCGAATCAAATATTGTTAAATTCAAATTTAAAAGATTAAAATTGAACTGGATTCAATTATGTGATAATTATAATTATAATATGATGGCAAAATGTTCTTAATCATTTCTATTTTCATCCTGAACTGTGCTTTTGAGATTATTAACAGCAAAGGGCATGTGGGGAGGGGCTGCAGGTCAGTGGTAGAACAAACTGCCTGGTAAGAAGAGTGTCACCTGTTTGATCCCCAGACTCTCCCTGGAAAAAGGCAATGGCAAACCACTTCCGTATCTCTGCTACGAAAACTGTGTAGAGTGCCCATGGAATCTGGGAGTGGCTAGCTAGCAGCTCAGAGGTAGAGCAAACTGCTTGGAAAGCAGAGGGTCACCAGTTCAATCCTCCACATTGGCAATGGCAAACCACTTCTGTATTATGGCCAAAAAAACTGCAGTCAGCTAGAGGTTTTTGATGAGTTAGTGATAGCCAACAACAAGAAAGAAGTTTCTAAACTACAACTTCCGTCATTCTGTAGCAGCTTCCTGTGGGATGCCAATAGCTGAATGTTGGGGGCTGTAGTTCTAGAAGACCCTGTTTTACTGTAACGTTGCATCGCGTTTGCTCCCATGCATACATGGCTTTGGACTGCGGGCCTGGAGCCAAGCTTAGAGTGCCGGCTTACATGCTTATCCTTCATTTTGTCTCCTGAGTGCCAGTGGAGATCTCTACACTAGAGATTTGCACAAATGTTTTTTTGACATTCTATTCAAATCGAATCAAATACCCAAAAATCCGATCCAATTCGAATTTTTAAAATTTGAATTTAACAACATTCGATTTGTATTTACCAAATTTGAATATATTCATTCAAATGTTTTATTTGAATCTGCACATATTCCTATGTGCACATGCGCATCTTCCTCACATCCATATGCTTCTGTACATGTCCGTATGCATCCCGTAGTTATCCCGTGTCCTGTACGGATCTGTACAAATGCGTACAGATGCAGGAAATACGCAGATCTTCAGTACGCATTGTGTACGAACACAGATAATGTCCGAATAATTCACACGAAGAGATCTGAAATTCAAAATCCGATTCGAATGTTTAAATTCAAATTTTGGGACATTCAATTCAAGTTTGAATGTCGAAATTCGGCACATTCATTCAGATTTTGAATACCTTCAAATATTCATGCACATCCCTACTCTATCCTAAGCTGAGTGTTCCTTATTCTTTGGGTTAGGTGTGCGGTGTACCACTGAGGTATGACCATTCTCTGATGCAAAATATATAGGCAGCTGCTTTTCCTATCAACAGTCCCTATCAGTGCTCAACCAGATGGGATGATATTTTTGCAAATAAAAATGGAAGTTTCGGTCCCTTTGCCTGATCGGCGGAGACATGGGACCAGTCAATCAGGAATGAAAATCAGGCATAGACCCAAGCTTTTGTCTGGGAGAAAAGAAACAAAATAATCCAGGAAAGGCGGGGAATGAGGATGAAAGCAGTGTTGTAAAACAGCACAAAGATCAGTCATCAGTGATCTAAAAGGACCTCACTAATATAAAAGCACTTTTGCCATCCAGGAAAGATGTCCGGCTTAATCAAAAGTCAGAAAGGTGATTGCGAAGCAGCTCAAAGCCCAAGTACAGCAACTGCCCTCTCTCAACAAGGAGAGAAATTCAAAACCTGCGCTGCAAGGCAGAAGAAAAACTGAATCAGAAGATACTTCTTTGGGTGTGTCCCCATAAGCTTTTAAATCCGAATTGAATCCAAATTTGGTATCCAACATACCCATTACTTATGTAATTAATCCAAGTTAATTCGGCATCCAGGTGTCCCTATTCAATTTCTTTATTGAGCCAGCTTGGTCTAGTGGCAGTACCGGGTTCGATTCCGCCCTCCCCCACGAAGCCAGCTGGGTGACCTTGGGCTAGTCACAGCTCTCTTCTGAGCTCTCACAGCCCCACCTGCCTCACAGGGTGTTCTGTTGTGAAGAATAGAAAAGCGTTGTCAGCCGCTTTGAGTCCCCTTTATTATTATTATTATGATGATGATGATGTAAAACAGCAGTTACACACAGCAAACGAGATCACTATGCTGGATTTCGTATTATATCACTAGTCGGGCGCTTCCCAAGCACCTAGGACTGCGTGATGTATCGGCAAATTATGGGAGCAGACCCCAGTAAAGTGGCTTTTTGTAGTTGGCAGATGGATAGTTTGTCAATGCCAATGGTTTTTAGGTGCCCGCTGAGATCTTTGGGCACCGCGCCCAGTGTGCCAAGGATGACTGGGACCACTTTCACTGGTTTTCGCCAGAGTCGCTGTAGTTCAATTCTCAGATCTTCATATCTGGTGAAGATGATGATGATGATGATGATGATGATTATTCCTGGATTTTATGAGGACTATCCTGCAGAAATCCAGAGGAAAAAAGTACTGATGAAAACAGGACTCAGTCTCCCTTTTGGAGCCAAGTCTGCTTCCCCCCCCAAATGGGGATGCTACCGGGCTATTTGGGGAGGAGGTCTACTCTTCTGGCCAACGGCAGCCAGTTGTATGGAATTTGCTGCCAGAAGAGGTGATAACAGGAACCAGCCTAGATGGCTTTAAGGAAGGGTTAGAGAAATTTATGGATGACAGATGTATCAATGGTTACTAGAATGGATGCCTAAGTATCCATTTCAGGCTGGAGGGGAAAGCAGGACGCTTCTAATACCACTTGCTGGGATTCGAGAGCAGGAAAAGGTTTGTCCTTGTCTCTGCTTTCGATGCCCATGAACATTTGGTGGCCCACCGTATGTGACGTGATGCTGGACTAGATGAGCTGTGGCCTGATCCAGCAGGGCTTCTCTTATGTTCCTATGCCACGGCAGTTTTCTACAGAGGGTCTCTGGTGATCACTCTGCTTAAACACAACCTCCACATCTTTGCAGAGTCCCTGTTTGGCCTTTTGAAGCTCAGCTGAAGCTTTCTACCCTTCCTTCTTCCTGGTTAGATGTTTCTTGCAATAAAGTTCGGAGCAGGGTAGGAGCTGGATTGTTTTGCAGTATTTCCTGCTCCTCACTTTGCTGCTTTATCTTCTAAAAAGCCAAGGCAGACTATCTGTAGGGCTGCAATTCTCCCATTGTAATCAAATATCCAGCTGCTTATCTCCAGTTTAAAAAGTGTAAGCACTGATAAAAAAGGCTGCAGGCTCCAGATGGTAGCTGTACTATATTGTTCAGCTTGCTAGGCGCATGCTGATCCTTCAAAGCATATTATTAGCTTCGCATAAGAGATGGAAATTATGGGCTTTGGAGAAGAAACACGGAAATGGGAAACAATACCATGTAGGAATGTTGCACAGCACTTAAAAATAATAGAAATTATAGATGGCATAAGAGTATCCCTTGCGGTGGTGGAAGGGATTCTGCTCGCCGTTCTATCTGAAGATTACTCAGCGCTTAACCTAATAAGGTAAGGAGCAACCCATTGGATTGGAACCATGGCCCTTCTGCACATGGCCTTTTTCTGGGAGGTACTGCCCACATGCTAATGCAGACTATGACAGACTTCATCCGGGCCCTACCATAGCCTGCGCTAGCGTGTGGGCAGCACAAATTATTCGGAACTTTTGGAATTCGGACAGATGTGTCCGAATTCTGAGATTTGTGGATGGATTGAATAGGGCCCTCTCTGTCCACAAATCAGATAATCCAATATCCGTAGAAGCTTTGGTAGAAGCTTCTAAGGATACTGGATTCCCTGGGGCCTCCCTTTCCTTAATCCGGATTTTATACGGTAAGTGCAGAAGCACCTTAGGTCTCTCCTGGGATTTATTCCAGAATAAGGCCAAGAGCGTAAAGACTTCCTGTCTCTTCCAGCCCAGCACTCTCCACTCACAGTGGGCCACCAATTGAAACAAATGTGCTGTGGCCTGATCAATGGTGACTAGAATGGATGTCTAGGTACCATCTCCAGGTTCGAGAGACAGAAAGGATGTCTCTAAAGGCCTTTGGCAGGGATTTCAGAGCTGCTTGAGATGCCCATAAGCACTTGGTGGGCCACTGTGTGAGACAGGATGCTTGACTAGATGGGCTGTGGCTTGATCCAGCAGAGCTCCTCTTAGGTTCTTATGAGAAGGTTGCCCTTGTCTCTGCTTGAGATGCCCATGGGCAATTGGTGGGCCACTGTGTGCAACAGGATGCTGGACTAGATGGACTGTGGCTTGAACCAGCAGGGCTTCTCTTAGGTTCTCACAGCCGACCAGAAGCTCAGTTTCCACAGCAATTGCTCTGTCAAGGTCACACATGCTCCTGTGACATTTCGGCTCATTCTCTTGTCCCACTTCCAGTGCTGTGACATTGTTGTTCTCCCCTTGGCATTTTTTTTTTCAAATAGTATTGTGCTGATGGGACAGTGTTTGCTTTAACCTTTTCACTGGATTCTTAATTGTCTCCAAGGTGCCAGCATCTCATGTGATGGACCTTGTGTCAGCAAGTTCTTAAGTCGTTGCTTCAGAGATTGATACCTTGGGGAACTCTTGGCAAGACTGCTGTAAAGTATTGTTCCTAAAGCTGCCTTTTATATGCAGTGAGGAAACTGCAGAGTTTTCTGGCCCGGAGGACCATGGGCTTCCCTATGAAGCTGGTGGCGACTGTAAGAACAGGCTGCTGTGTATGTCTGGATTTGGAGGCAACCTGGATTTTCTTCTGCTATTGGAAGAGAATATTTGTAGCTCGAGTTTACAGTTGTGTCAGTGGGATTTTCTGAGCTTGCTTCTGTTCTGCAATTGTTCTGCCACTGGGCTCATGAGTGACTGGTGATGAATATATAGTTGGACCCCAGTATCTGCTGGGGATAAGTTCTGGCTCCTACCAAGTATTCCTGCTTGCTTGATAGTGGGATATATAGCATCTGGGTGTGGCTCTTGGGTGACTGGTGATGAATGTACATTTGAACCCCTGTATCTGCTGGGAATAAGTTCTGGCTCCTACCTGAAACCGTGGATAATTGCGAACAGAGGCATTTCCGCACTGCATCGCGTTCGAAATGGAACGCGTTCAGGCGGAAAGCTTAAGGCAGCTCCGGGCGCTTTCCCCTTTCACACACAGACGCGCCAGAACGCGTGTAAACGCGTTCCGGAGCGTCTGGGTGCGAATGCTCAAAGTGCTCGAAGCTGGCTTAGCCGGCAAACGCCGGCCAGGGGCGCGCAGACAGCCGCGGAGGCAGATCGACAATCAGCTGTTTGACAAACAGCTGATTGTCAAAGCCGCGCGGCGTCGGAGGCGCGCCCGCAGCCGTTCGGGAGGCAGAAGCAGGCGCGAACGCTTCTCCTCCCGAACGGCTGCGGGCGGCTCGTCCGCGTTGGAACGCGTGTAGAGCAGTTTAAAGTGCTCTACATTTCGAACGCGGAAAAGACAGCTGCGGACACGTCGGAACGCAAGCCGCGCGCGGGCAATGCGGATGACGTGTCCACAGCTGTCTTTTCCGCGTTCCGTTCAGCCCCGTGCGAAAACGTCTCAGGTCTCCCGTTTCTGGGGTCATGCAACTGCAGAACTGGAAGTGCTTCTGGAAAGCCTATTTCAGCCTCCGTAGAGCACTGGAACCAGGAGTAACCTCCCTCAAGAGGGAGGCTGTTCTAGGATCTGGGGGCTACCACAGAAAAGGCCCTCTTCTGTTTCTCTACCCCATGTACCTCTGAAAAAAGGAGGAGGAACTTCAAGAAGGTCCTCGACCTGAGATCTCAACGCAGGGGCAGTTGTGTGTTGTGTTGTTATGGAACCTTTGAAACAACTCTTCAAGGCTACCAGAACCAAAAAACAAAACAACAACAACAAGCAGCTGGAACTCTGGCTGTGGAGTGGAAGTCCAGAGACGTTTTCGCACGGGGCTGAACGGTACACGTGGGAGACAGCTGCGGACACGGCATACGCATTGCCCGAGCGGGGCTTGCGCTCCGACGTGTCCGCAGCTGTCTTTCTCGCGTTCGAAATGTAGAGCACTTTAAAGTGCTCTACATGCATTCGAACGCGGACGAGCCGCCCGCAGGCGTTCGGGAGGAGAAGCATTCGCGCCTGCTTCTGTCTCCCTAACAGCTGCGGGCTCGCCTCCGACGCCGGCGCGGCTTCGACAATCAGCTGTTTGACAATCAGCTGATTGCCGATCTGCCTCCGCGGCTGTCTCCGCGCCCCTGGCCGGCATTTGCCGGCTAAGACAGCTCATGATGCTTTGAGCATTCGCACACAGACGCGCCGGAACGCGTTTACACGCGTTCCGGCGCGTCTGTGTGTGAAAGGTGAAAGCGCCGGGAGCTGTCTTAGGAAGGGTTCTGGATACTGAGTTGACTTTGCAGTAGTGAGCCATAACCAGTGGTGTCCCTTGGTCAGAAAGGGTGTCCAGAGTTACCTCCTTGTGTAGCTGCAGCCAAAGCAAGACTTTTGTGTTTCCTCAGTGCACAGAGTCCCTTTGTATACAGTCAGTGGAAGTATGGGTGTCAAATAACCTCTTAATTGGGTCTCTGTCTTTGAATAGTGGCATCTCAAGAGCAAGGAAAGCTGATCTGAGCTTGTCCTTCTGTTACCTTCCAAACAGGACTGCCAGCCAGCTGCCAGGGCAACAAAGGGCTTCGTTCAAAACCAAAGGGAAATCTGGGTGCCAGGACTCAAGAGCATCACCTGTATTTTGAAGCTAGGTAGAAATGGTGCAAACCAGGGCTGTGCACGAATATTCGTAGGCATTCAAAATTCGATCGAATGTGCTGAATTTTGACCTTCGAATTTAAATAGAATGTCCAGAAATTCAAATCTAAACATTCGGATCAAATTTTGAATTTTGGGACTAATCGTTCAAATTATTTGAACATTCATATGTGTACGGGTTCATACACGGTGCGTACTTGCAGATCCGCAACTTTCCCGTATCTGTACGCATTTCTACCAGTCTATACAGGACAAAAATACGGGATAACTATGGGATGCATACGCACGTGTATGGATGTGTACGGACGTGTACGGAAGTTGGGAAGATGCGTACAGACATCTACGCATCTTGTTGTCATTCGTAAGTGCAAATTTGAATAAAAAACTTGAATGAATAGATTTGAATTTGCTTAATTTGAATCAAATTTTGTTAAATTCGAATTTAAATAATTTGAATCGAACTGAATATTTGATTATTCGATTCGACTTGAATAGAATGCCGAAAAAACACTCTTGCACAAACCTAGCACGAACAGGCAGCAGAGCATAGTAATAGGGGCCAAAAATCAGCCATTTTAATTAGCATTTAAACAGTGAGCAAATTACCAGATGCGCTTTCCTCTCGATTTTCTTAAAGGTATTATTGGTAGCAGATTGTGTTCAATTTTGCATTGGTTCACCTGACAATTGCACCATTGGTTGACTTTTCCTTCTCACCTTCTCATGGATTCTGCAGAGGGTGAATTGTTGGTTGGTGCAGCTCTGAAGTTGCCTGCAGGGAAAGTCGTCGTTTTCTGTTGCTTCTAAGCATATCTGGTTCAAAACCTGAATCAGCAGGTCTCAGAAAATGAATCCCTTGGCAGCAGAACTAAGTGGCGTCTTTATAAATCTCTGTTCATAACGATTTAAGAAAAACATTAAATCTCTCCACAGCTGTTTGTTTGTTTGTGAGCCAGTTTGGTCTAGTGGTTAGGGAGCTTGACTTTTATCTGGGATTACCGGTTTGAATCTGCCCTCCTCCACGAAACCAACTGGGTGACCTTGGGCTAGTCACAACTCTCTTCTGAGCTCTCCTAGCCCAGAGAGCTGGGGAAGGCTGGGTGGGGGAGTTTGGAGGGAGACCCCAGGGCTTTCGGTATCTGTAGAAGCTTTGATCAAAACTTCCATGAATACCAGATTATCCAATTTGTGGACGGATAGGGCCATAGGAATAGGGCCCTATTCGATCCATCCACAAATCTCGGAATTTGTATGAATTCTGAACGGCACAAATAATTTGTGCCCATCCCTACTTGTAACCTCTAAGGGACCCATTTCACCACTGAAATGGCACCCCCAGTAGCCCAGAAAATGAAGGCATGGCTTCTGAACACCTCTGTGTTCTGATACGTGGCCCTTTGGTCCACCAGTAGACCAGTAGGCCTGCAGGCAATCCAGATCAACTGCCACTTGATCTGCAGAAGGGAGGGGGCGCATCCCACTTTGTGGACTGCCCCAAAGATCAGCACTGAAAGGGCCTTTGCCTGAAGGCCAAACCAGGCTAACAAATCTCTCTGATTCAAAGCGGTCATGTCAAAGGAGATTTACCAGTGTAGAAGCAATGCCAGACATTTCTGCCTGTGTCTGCCCGTACTAGCTGCTGCAGAGAATAACTAGTCCCTTGGAAAATGTGGGCACCTTGCAAGAAATGTGGATCACAGACTCTAGCAATATAGGGAGGAAGAAAAGTGACTGCAGAAAAGAATGCAAGGGAGGGACAGCAGGGCGGGGAAGCCCTTTAGAAAAAATCAAAGGCCCATTTTTGTGATGGTATCGCCAGTCATTAGAATATATCAAGCTACAGTCAGATCTCCGTATCCACTGATTCAGTAATCACGGTTTCAGTTAACCACGGTTACCAGATCAGCCCACCCCTATCTTCCGTGGGTACCATAAGGGAAAAGCACCCAGAACCAGAAGGCCTATTTTGGCCTCCATAGAGCCTTGGAATAGGCACATGATGCCAGTGGAGCCCATACCAAAATGTTAGGGTGCGCGTCAGAGGCGGGTGGGAGGTGTCCGGTGGGATCGCACACCTATTCCTACTCTCTCCGGAGGCCCAAAAAGATCTTCTGGAGGCCAGAAAAGCACTTCCGGTTCTGGGGTTGCACGACTCCAGAACCAGAAGGCCTGTTTGCAGTTATCCAGGGTTTCAGGTAACCATGGTAGGAGCCGGAACGTATCCCCAGTGGATACGGGGTTCCGACTGTACTTTAAAAAGATGAAGCGAAAGAAGGAAATAATCTACAAGCAGTTCCCTCTACAAGGGACCTTTGAAATAGTTTGCTGCAAACTAGCAAATACTTAGGGCTTCTCAGGGGATGTTGCTGCAGAACGGAAGCCTCTCTTTCATTTCCCAGTGGACAGCATAATAAGGACAGTTTAGAACTTTCTGCTGCCTGAGAAATCTGTTTCAGTGCAATGAAATTCTTCCCAAGATCCCTCTCTCCATTTTTTTAAAAGTAGGGCACCAAGGTGAGGGAAAAATAAGTAGAATCTCTTTTTCCCCCCTGAAAATGATGGTTTCTAGTTTCCTGAGCTGCCTCCAGACACAAGGCAAAACCTGGGATCCTCTTGGCCCTATGCACACCACTTCCACACTCAGCATGGTGCCAACTGAGTGTAGAAGAAGAAGCAACCCAACCCCCCATCAAATCAATATTTTGGGAAATGCAGCCATGGCTTTGGATTTGCTGCAGTATCCTGGCTTACCATCATGTTTAGAAAGGAACTTTCCAAGTGTGTGAAACCATCCAAAGGAAGTGGGCAGCTCTTGGCTGGTTGATTCCAGAAGCTATTCGCCAGACATGTGGGTGAGCAAAGGCGTTGCTTCCTGGATCTGAGTTGATTCCAAAAGCTATTTGCCAGACACGTGGGGTGAGCAAAGGTGTTGCTTCTTGGATCTGAGTTGATTCCAGAAGCTATTTGCCAGACACGTGGGTGAGCAAAGGCGTTGCTTCCTGGATCTGAGTTGATTCCAAAAGCTATTCGCCAGACACGTGGGTGAGCAAAGGCATTGCTTCTTGGATCTGAGTTGATTCCAGAAGCTATTTGCCAGACATGTGGGTGAGCAAAGGTGTTGCTTCTTGCATCTGGGAGGGAGGTGGCAAGAGGCAGTTGTAAATTTTGGGGCCAGTTTGTACTTTCCTCAGTGGAATGATATAATAAAACCATGGGTGATTTTGCACTTCCCTTCCTGTCCCATGGATGGGAAAGGTGTATGATAACCAAACGTTGTCTAGAGCTCGCTGACAGCTCCGCCCCCCAGCACAATCGATCACTCACCTGTGTTCAATCGCTGGTCTGCTCTTCCCTGCGCGACTGTGCATATATCAGTGCCGTCACTACGGCAAGACTGATGCTCTGAGTAGTTGTAGTCATGTCAGGGGGTAATTGGAGTTGTCAGTGCACTTGCGCATCAGCTCTGATAACCTCCCCAGCTGGCAGAGGTGTGAATGGTCGCTGGCTGGATGCTTCAGGTAAGTGTCTGGGTGGGGAAGGTTAACATGCTTGTGGAGCGCGATTTAGTGCACCACAGCTTAGCATGCAATTAGTCAACCTCTGGGAAGGCAGGCGTTGCTTGTAGGCTGTAAACACCTCCTGACAGTGTAGATCCCCTTGCCCAGATGTTCACCGATTGTGAACTATGGGCTGAAGTGCGAATCGGATACTGAAGCGGTGATCAGTTATGGATGGAGCCATCCACATTTCAAATGCTGGCGCAGTTCCCAACTGGACCACCAGTGTCTGAAGTACAGATGGTCCGCCACAGGCCAGATCATCCTGGGCACGGCCACAGCAACCTCCAGAGTGCAGCCAGATGTTGCTGTGGTGATCAGCCCATGGCCACACACAGCTTCACACCTGTAAGAAGGTGCAAATGCTGCTGACCAGAGCTCGCTAGTTGTTCCCAGTCAAGCTGTGGACAAGATCTTACTTCACCACAGCTTGCGCGAACCAAAGCAGCTGGATGGAGCTTCAGGAAGCTGCGGGACAGCAGTGGCAGCGTGGTTTGTGGACAGACCTCCGCAGGAGTGGCTGGATCTGCTCCTGCAAGGTAAATGTGAACAGGCCCATCTGGAGGTAGAACTGATTCTGCATCGCGGTTCCCTTTTTCTTCCAAATCATTGAAGGCAGTTAATAATATTCTCTTCCCTTCTACTCTCATGACAGTGAGGCTGGTTAGGCAAAGGGCCAGGAGCAACCCATCAGCGGCTATAGCAGAATCAACCCATCAGCCCAGGATCGACCCATCAGCTGCTATAGCAAAGTGGGGTTTTGAACCCTGAGGCCTTTTCGCAGTACAGCCAGGCAGAACTGTGGCATTCTGCACAGGCGTGTGCCACGGCTGGGCTGAGGCGCGTGCCTGCACAGAATGCCTGGTTCGATCCCAACAATCCCCACTCCCAGGGCTTACTCAGTTTGAACCAGGCTTCCGAAGAGGTAGGTCGGGCATGAGGAGCTGGGTGCGCTGGGCACCCTGGGTGGGGATGGGCACTCAGGAGGTCCCCGTGGGCTGCCGTCAGCCCGACTGGGGCAACGGCAGCCCACGGCAGCCCAGGATGGGCCTGGCCTGGTTTTGCCCCACCCTTGAAAGGGGCTGCCAGATGGCGGGGCCGATAGGGCCCAATGGCTGTGGCCCAAGGCAGGGGTCCAGAGCTGTCCGGTAGGGAAAGTGTGAATGTTCTCCCTGCTGGACAGCTCGGGGATGAGTTGGGCTGGGTGTGGGGCATGTTTTCGTGCTCCACACTCTGGCCCCAATTAGGCCAGCCCTGGGATAGGCCGGTTCCAGACGGAACCATGCAGCCTAGAGAGCGAATGCTCTGTCCCAGGGCTGGCCTAATTCCGTCCATAGGCCCGAATGCGAATAGGCCTATGATTTGATTTAGCCATCTGGACACCACACGATGGAAGCTGCAATACATCAGCAGCCAGATTTGGCATCCAGAGAGAATGATTAGGAATTTTATGGGGCTTCAAGCAAAAAATATAAAAAAAGAAAGAGTTGAGCATCAAGATTTGACACCTCTATTATAATATTTTATAGCATTTTTTTTTAAAAAAAGGCAAAGTTGTTCCAGGAATGTAAGCAAGGACTTGATTCTTGCTTCTGTTTGAAATTTAATGGCAGAATGGATTTCTGGCTGAGTCAGTTCTGTTTATGGGGTGGCCAGATAAATTATGATACTTTTGCATGCCTGTTTTTGCTTAGGACTAATAAGGTGTGAAGAACAGATTGCATTATTTTGATTTCTAAAAACAAAAAAATCTGTTGGCCTAAAATTCTGCAGTCTATTGTTCTTCCTTCTACGTGTAACATCCCATTTTTTTCCCCTAACTCCTGCCTACGTTTCTTTCTTTCTTTTCCTACCATCATCTGCTTGTGTTGGTATCAATTATAAGTGTTTGGAGCTGGGACTAGAGGCCTATTCACACGAGGGCAAACAGGACGCATGTACGATGCCCCGTGATGGAGCATTCGCTTTGCTTGGCGGGCAGTTCCGTTCAGAACTGCCCAAGCCCATCCCAGGGTGCCCACACGCATTCCAGGTGTACACCCGGCCCAGGGCATTCCTGGCCATCCCTCAACTGGTTGGGGGGGAGCGCATTTGCATGCTTCCTCCCTGATAGCTCCGGGCCCTGCCTCCGGCTGCCCCAATTGGGCAGGCCGGTTGCATATCTTCCCCAGGTTCCTGCGGGTTCTAGAGGACCAGATTGGGTCCCGTAGGGCCCACAGGAACAGCCACCCTCCCAGGCACGGGCCTACACAGGTACGCACGCTCGTGGTACTTTGGAACCCGGTGAGCACGAGGTAAGTACCTCACGTGTTTGCATCCCCATGTAGGCCCGTGCCTGGGGGGCTCCTGCAGGCCCTAGGGGACCTGATCCGGTCTCCTAGAACCCACAGGAACTGAGGGAAGGGAGCAGACAGGCCTGCCTTTTCGGGCTAAGCCATGTGGGGATGGATTCCTCTTTCACACGTAGGCAGGTAGGAACATGTCCCCACGCATTACTTACCTACCTAGGTGTGAATGGGGAAAGCGTCCTTGAGTGGCCTAGCCTTATTGCATTACAGCCATTCAGCTGTAGTGCAAAATGGCCTCTGGCCTCTTATCATTTTGTTAGGTACCTTTAACATAAACAAGTTACAGATGGGGTGATCTCAGTTGAAGGTGGCTTTGCAAACCTATCCATATAGGCAACAGCTCAGCAGGAGATGAACCTAGAACCTCCTACATTGTTATCTAATGATGCACCTTCTCCCATATAGACTGGCCTGAGTGCTGAGCTCTCAAGGGGTGCATCTCCACAGGCATTGAAATCTGAATTGAATTGGAATTCGGTATCCAAAGAAACCATTTACTTATGTGAAAATCCAAACTCGGTATCCAGCGTCCTGATTCAATTTCTTATTCCCGGATTTACAAAGACTATCCTGCAGAAATCTGGATAATCAGAAAGATAATATCAGCAAAAAGGCTTTAAAGTGAAAGCGCGAGCAGCTCACCCCCGTTTTCTGATTGCGCTCTGCTCCTGCGCTGATCTGCTTGAGCACACATTTCCTGGTAACTTTGATGGCTGCTTTGATCGGAGGCAGGATTTAGAAAAAAATTAAAGCGCCAGCCTTTAACTAAAGCTCTGAGAAGGGGAAAGTGTTACTGCTTTGATCACAGACAGGGTTTGCACTGGGTTGGGGGGATTGAAAAGTCCTGTTCTGAGTGGGGATGGCTATATTTGGATCAATTATCAGGCACTCTATTCAGATTAAAAATAGTCCAAATGGGACTAAAAAAAATAGTCCAAACAAGACTAAAAAGCTAAGTGGGATGCGTCCAAGGAGAGGGTCCTCTCTGAGGTGCAAGGGGCAGGGACACACAAGAGGGCCTTCTCTGTGGTAGCCCCCAGACTCCAGAACAGCTTTTCTCTAGAGGTTTGCCAGATGCCTGCATTATATGGTTTCTAGTGCCTGGTTAAAATTTACAATATTTCCTCTGAGTATTGTCCTGCTTGGGAAGAAGGGCGGATTAAATTTTAAATATGTTTTAGATATAGGCTATATAGTTTATCTTTTTCTTACTGTGACCTTTGGGCAAAGAAAGGAATATAAATTCTTAAATAAAATAAATCAGACGCTTGTTTCACTGTGCCACCATAATTCCTTCCCCATAATTCTTTGCATTCATTATAGTGGACTGACGGTGTGATTTTGCCAGGGTGAAATCTTGCAGCCCTGTTGCTATTGGGTACCGTGTGTGTGTGTTGAACCTATAGAGATTAATGGAGTTTTCTTGACAAGCTCAACCCAAATCTCCTTTTACAGACAACTGTGGGAGGTGCCCTGATCCTCAGTTGGAAAAGAGGATTTTTTTTCAGGCGCCCGAAATATGATGTTGCAACACAACTTCTGCATCGCGCTAGCAGGTTTACCCGGTGTGGCTCAAGTTAATCAAATAAAAATGAGCCGCTGGAGTTTCATGTGTTGCAGATTTAGGACCTCAGACACTCCAGCTTCGGCTTGATTTAAACAAGCTGATTTATTCCTGGTCCAAACACCCGTTGTACCTGTTTCACTTATTCCCCATCCATCCATTCGGTTTATGATACTCCTTGGTTCAGTGCTATAAAAGAGCTCATCTCATTTGAGGCAGAAGCTTCCAAAAACATGTATTATTCAGCATTAATAATAATCATACAGTTTCCCCATCCATCTGATCACTAGCTGGAAAAGTTGCTCTGAAGACAGATGGGCTTGCCATGGTGGCTTTCTAAGGGAGCTTTCTATTTCAAAATGGCAGCTAAGCAAAAACTTTAAAATTTAAAAGTTTTCCAACAATATTTAGTCCTTTTTTGGGAGGGAGGGAAGTGGGGCTGTGGCGGAGTTGCCTCTGATATGTGAGGACACCTCACCATAGTAGCACCTTAATGGTACTATATTCCTCCCCTGTCTGGATGGAGCCTTACTGGCTTTTGCCACTTGGAAGATCAGAGCAGCCCCACATGATCTGGAATGCTTCTGCCTGAACACCACAGTGCCACCTCTGACCCAGAGCATGGGGGCATTTGTGTTGGTAGTGCATGATTACGGAACTTCTGGGGAAGGGCATCTGCACTTGGAGGAGGAGGAGGAGGAGGAGGAGGAGGAAGAAGAAGAAGAAGAAGAAGAAGAAGAAGAAGAAGAAGAAGAAGAGCTGGCATTTTTACCCCGCTTTTCTCACCCATTTAAGGGGATTCAAAGTGGCTGACAAAGCTCTCTGTTCTTCTCCCCACAACAGACACCCTGTGAGGTGGGTGGAGCTGTGAGAGTTCAGAAGAGAGCTGTGACTAGCCCAAGGTTACCCAGTTGGCTTCATGGTGGAGGGCAGAATCAAACCCGGTATTCCCAGATAAGTGCAAAATTGTCCCTGATCTTCTAGAACTAGGGAGCAGTAAAAACTGCTCCACAGCTTTAGTGGCAAACGCTCCATGGAGGCGCTCCATGGTAGGGTGTTGGTGATTGCTATAGCAACAGTCCGGCATGTGGCAGAAGTTACCATGGCTATTGCTGTGGCCAGGCAGACAGTCTTGGAGGGTCCATCCACACTGCAACGGCCCCCAGGTAAATTGGGGATGGTGCTGGCACTCACAGTGTGAATGCAGGACACCATCTCTGAACTTAATTCAGGGATACTTAATTCAGGAAACTTAATTCATGGGATAGTATCCGATGGATGTCAAGGGCCTGTTTGCACTTGTCCTTGTTGTGGAATACATTATTTGCTGATCCGATAACCATGATTTCAATTGTCCACGATGACGGGACCAGCCTCCCCTCCCCTCCTCCCTGCCCCCACCATTAGATCTACCTGAGGCTTCCTGGAGGCCTGGGCCAGTGAGGAACACAGTGTGAAATCATGTGAGATGTTGCGTGATTCCTGTGAAACCTCAAGGAATTTAGCAGGAACCAAAAAGCTGCTGTTAGAAATATCTGCATTTTTTTCAGTAGCCACAGTAAGGCCTGGAACCTATTCCCCATGAATATGGGGGTACAACTGGGTATCTCAGGGTAGAGGTCTGTTGTCCTCATATTGTTGCAGACTCTGGCAGGTCTCACTTGAAGGCTGCTGCAGCCTGAACTAGCATGTGGACAGCAATCCCCCATTCTTGGATATATTCCAAAATACAGCCAAGTGCAAACAAGCTCAATCCCTGGAAAAGCCCACCCATTCTGCTCTATATGGATCTTCTGGAGCAAAGCACTCCCAGGTATGCTTCGGCCGTGCGTTATTCTGGAATATCCAAATAGAGTGGAATAACTAAGTGACGTCCAGATGCAGCCAAAGCCTTGGGCTGAGTTCGGCCACGGTCCTGTTTGAGGCTGTCCTCTAGCGAAGCCAAAGCATATTGGCCGATGATAGGACATTGGCAAGCTGCAATGTCTGAACCTCATGGCTTGTGCGGTTGTTTTGTTTCTGCTTTTTGGTATCCCATGTTCATTGTTTTTGCCCCCAATTAGACCCTGGTCACCTGCCAAGATAAAAATTGCTTTCACTTTACCAGCTGCCAGATCCCAGAGAAATTCTTGGCTTGTCATTTGTAACTGTTCTGGAGTTTCTTTTGGATGAGCGAGTTGGTGCTTTTCATAACTGTCATAAGTCCCATGAAGGAAAACACTCACACAGGGAAGGAGAACGCACAAACGCACACAACGCCTTTGGATCGTTCCAGACAGCTTAAAGCAGTAATTGCTGGAACCCCTCAGTGCTGATGTAAACACAACTGGTATATTCAAAGGAAAGAAATATGTTAACACCCAGAGAGAGTATATCTTGATGATATGTCTGCATCTCTTCACTTTATAGGACTCAGAGTGATTTCCGTAGACTGAATCTGCTCTGCTGGGAGTCCTCATTTTTACAGGACCGAGGAGGACTCAACCCATCCTGGCACGTCAGGCTGTCCTCTCTTCCTCAGTTTGAGTGGGGGTACAGGCTAAAGGAGGCTGATCCGTGCTGTGGTGGGTGGGGTCTAGTCTTTCATTGCATCCAGTGTCTATGGGAGGACGACGTGCGCAGAGTTCGTGTGGCACCTCCCCTTCTCTCCTCAGTTTATGTGTATGATTCCTCTATCTAGCGTTTCTCTCCAAATTTATTTATTTTTTTAAAAAAATAGTCACATGGAGAAGAAAAGCACATAAAAAAGGAAGAGGGTGTGGAGATGGGGGAGCAGGCTTAAAAAAGAACTGCAAACACATACCCTCACCTCTCTTGAGTGACAGAACAGCATCCAATAAGAAAGGAGATAGATTTGACATAGGAAAAGTGGGTGGGAGAGCGAAGAGGAGGCTCAGGTCAGTCACGGAGAAAGGGGTGACCAATGCGGCCCAAAGTGAGGAACAGCCTGAGGATGACCTATGACAATCTAGAGGGCATTTCGCACTACAGCCGGAATGGCTGCAATGCACTTGGGCTAACTCACTTTGGGACGTTTCACCCATTCGCACATAGGCAGGCAGGAACGCTGTGTGCGAATGGGTGAAGCGTCCCGAAGAGAGTTAGCTGGGAAAGGCTGGCCAGGGGCAGGGATGCCTCCTGCAAGCCTGCCCACGATTGGGTGGGAGCACCCAGGGGCGGGCAGCCCTGTCAGACCGCTTCCCCTGGTTCCTGCCGACTGTACAGGATCCGATCGAATCCTGTACAGCTGGCACAAAGCCACCTGGGCACCCACCCCAGGGCCAGATGCCTACACCCTGCAGAGGATCATGATCGGGCGGGGGATGGGGAGCCTTGGTTGACCGGAACCACGCGGTCCAGTCTACCAAGGGGTCCCACAGCCCCTGGCCCATACGCAGCTGGAGATCGGCCTCTTCCCACCCTGGAAAGGGGCGAGGGGAAGACGATCTCGGTGACTCCCCGACTCTTGCAGCCCCAATGGGACTGCAGGAGCTGGGAGGGAGCTACCTCCCCTCGTGCGAGGCCATCACTCACCTTGCTGGGCCGGGGTTCCCATCACGCAGGCACATGCGCTCCCGGTAGATGGCCCCTGTGGGTCCCCTCTGTCGTCTACCAGAGTCGGCATGTCTGCGTGATGGGAGCCTCAGCCCAGCAAGGTGAGTGATCAACGTGGGCCCCCCGTCTCCTGTTCAGCTGATTTTTGGCCAATGGTGGCCGGGGAGGGGACGTGCCCATGGCTGTCAGGGAGGGAAGCGTGTGCGAATGCTTCCCTCCTTGGACGGCCGGGGACACTTCGAACGCACAGGGGTGGATGTAGAGCACTTTTAAGTGCTCTACAGCCACGCGTTTTCCACGCGTTCCAAAACCCCTAGTGTGAAAAGGCCTTAGGTGTGACCAGCACTGGTACAACCTCAGATCAAATTAGTGAATAGGTCGTCCTGTCTTAGACCAGTGTGAGCAGGGCCATGTTGTGAACTGCTTTTAAGATTATTTTGTAATGGGAAGTAGTATAGAAATCCTTGAAATAAGCACTTCATAAATACAACAAGGGGAGCTCTATCTTCCAGCCGGTATCAGTGGTAGAAATAGTGTGGATCTATGTGAGGGGACCAGTTTGCATAAGTCGCTCTGCATTGTTGTAATTCTGCGTTAGGTTCTTCTTCGCTGTGGAAACAGGCACAGGGCTGCTGCTGCTGCTGCCTGTTCAATAATAACGCCTGATTTTTTTGAATTTCGCCCTCTGGTGTTTAAATCTTAAGTGGTTTATTTACGAGATTCATATACAGCTTCCTGGCAGGCTCTAAATACAACTTTCCTTCCTTTAGGCCAAGAGAATAGCAGGAGGTGGGGTTGGCATTTTGCTTGTTTATTGTACTCTGAATGTCCTCTACCCGACACTGAAGCGCACCAGAGAGGAATGGAAATATTAACTTACCTGCCCTTTTGGTAGGACCGGCTCTAGTAGTTTAGACACCCCAGACGAGAAGGCAGTGAAGCCTGGAAGTGAGGCACATTGGGACCTGGTTGCTTTTTGGAGCGCTGGTGCCCATATAGGAACTGACCTATAGGTAAGGCAGAATGAGGCCTTTCTACAACCCCTGAATCTGGCACCCTGCGTAGCAGCGCTGTTTACACTCGCCTAAAGCCGATCCTGCCTTTGGCTTTTGGGAAGTCCATAGACATTGGCTGACACACGACTAGAGATGTGTGCCATTCACACAGGAAAGCAAAAGTGGCCATCCTTTGCAATTAGGCTTTGTGTGTGCAGCAGAAAAAATGTTGCTTTCGTTGGGGCTTTGCTGCTTTCACAAGGCCTACGTTCTTCATTTCACACAGCCTCTTTGGCTGTAGTTTTAACAAATGTATTTCAATTCCCAATGGGTCTACCAGTATCCATGCCTGCGTGGCCGTTTGGGCCAGCTAGACCAGGCTATGCCTGCCTCACAGGGTGTTCTGTTGTGGGGAGCAGAACAGAATGTTTGTCAGGTACTTTGAATCCCTTTAAGGGAGAAGAACAGAAGGTTTGTCAGGCACTTTGAGTCCCCTTAAATAGGTGAGAAAAGCGGGGTAGAAAAGCCAACTCTCTTCTTCTTCTTCTTCTTCTTCAATATATAAAAAACACATTGCAACATGTTTGTGTTTATTGTGGTAAAGGTCAGATCTACCTGTGCAATTTCCTTAGTTTTATTCAGTGGGGTAGTTGCTCATGAGTGCTTTGGTGGCCATATTTGTATGCTGTCCCTGGAATACCGGTGCTCTGCAAAAGACCTGTTAAGAACCTTAGAACCTAAGAGAAGCCCTGCTGGATCAGGCCACAGCCCATCTAGTCCATAAGAATCCAACAGGAGCCATACTGGATCAGGCTTGCTCACTCCCGTTCCCAGGGAAAGGGAGTAAGGGGGTACAGACGCTTGAGTGTTCTCTCTTTTCCAGGGAGGCAGCCTTATTGCCCCCTGGAAAAGAGAAAACACTCAAGCCTCTGCACCACCTGTTCCCAAACTGTTGACAGGAAAGAGGCTTGGCTTTACTCCCAAAGTAAACTCAAGCCTCTTTCCTGTCAGCCGAAGTCTGGGACTGTCCTCATGCTCAGGCTCGGCTCAGACCAAATCGCCCAAACCGTGCCCAGACTTGTTTTTCTGGGTACCAGATTTGGTCCTGGTTTGGCACAGGTTTGGGCGATTTGGTCTGTGGAAATCGGGCCAAATCTAAAACGCATGGGGACACCCCTTGCCGAACTCAGTTTTGGTACCATCCAAACCTGCATGGGTACACGCCCCAGGAGTTTCAAGCAAAGGTTTTATCCTGTCCCCCATCTAATGGACTGCAGGACTTTGTTCCATCAACAACTAAGGAGCTGCCCAGCAGATTCCTGAGTTTCATTATATAAGATGGAAAGCTAATCTTCTCTGCCAGGCAGCCCCCAAAATTAACACTTCTGAACGTTAACTTTCCAAGTGACCCTGCAAAGCAGAGAACTCTTAATTGGATTGTCTCATGGTGGCTGCCAGAACATGGTCATCTGTTATAATGCAGAGTGTCTATTCTGGGAAGCTTTCTCACCCAGGATTAAAGGATGGTGGCCCTTTTGGGGACAAGCGGTTTGTGTTGCCATCAGCTTGCTTAAAATAAATGCCATTTTGGAGAGCTGGATACCCACAGTTGATAATATTCGTAGGAGTTCGAAATAGGATCAAACGTGCCGAATTTCGACATTCAAACTCAAATCGAATGTCTTGAAATTTGAATGTAAACATTCATTTCAAATTTCGGATCTATTTGTTCAAATTATCCGGACATTCGTATATGTATGGGTTCGTACACAATGCGTACTTGAAGATCTGCATCTTTCCCACATCCGTACGCATTTGTACAGGATACCGATGGGATGCGTACGGACATGTACTGATGCGTATGGGTGCGGGGAAGATGCGTACGAACCCATATGAATGTTGCCGACATTCGTATGTGCAGATTTGAATAAAAAATTCAAACAAATGGATTCAAATTTGGTAAATTCAAGTTGAATCTTGTTAAATTTGAATTTAAAAGATTTGAATTGAATCGGATTTTCGGGTATTGAATTCGATTCAAATAGAATGTCAAAAAATAATTCATGCACATCTCTGCTCCCTTCTGCAAATGGATGTGGTCTAAGGGAAGCTCCACCCCCTTAAAACCCATCCTCTTAGCCCCTCCACCCTGGGGGTGATGCCTCCCTTAGGTCGGACAAATGTGCTGAAACTAGAGACGTTTTCGCACGGGGCTGAACGGTACGCGTGGGAGACAGCTGCGGACACGGCATACGCATTGCCCGAGCGGGGCTTGCGCTCCGACGTGTCCGCAGCTGTCTTTCTCGCGTTCGAAATGTAGAGCACTTTAAAGTGCTCTACATGCGTTCGAACGCGGACGAGCCGCCCGCAGGTATTCGGGAGGAGAAGCATTCGCGCCTGCTTCTGTCTCCCTAACAGCTGCGGGCTCGCCTCCGACGCCGGCGCGGCTTCGACAATCAGCTGTTTGACAATCAGCTGATTGCCGATCTGCCTCCGCGGCTGTCTCCGCGCCCCTGGCCGGCCTTTGCCGGCTAAGACAGCTCACGATGCTTTGAGCATTCGCACACAGACGCGCCGGAACGCGTTTACACGCGTTCCGGCGCATCTGTGTGTGAAAGGTGAAAGCGCCGGGAGCTGTCTTAATCTTCCCGTCCTACTCCCGTTCCAAATGGAACGGGAGTAATGCGAAAACGTCTTAGTATGCGTGTTGTTTTGGTATAGTAGCTCATGCAGAATCAATGTGGTAGCAGCCACAAACTAGTGCCTCCAATGCACATTGAAGGCCAGAAATGCACTTTCAACATAGATTAGAGTTAGGATGGTGTCAGCATCATTAATACCTCTAAGCAACTTTCAGACTACTTTTTTTATGTGTATGGACAAAGACTCTTCTGTCTGTGCTACTCCATGAGTACACGCTGGGTTCCATTCAACCCTCCTGCTGTCTCTGCTAGATCTTAAACATTTGGTGATTAGGGGTGTGCACGAATGCAATTTTCAGGATTCAATTCAAATTGAATATTCAAAAATTAATTCAATTTGAATCTGTTAAATTTGAATTTAACCACATTGGATTCGAATTAAGCAAATTTGAATCTCTTCATTTGAATTTTTGGTTCAAATTTGCACTTACGAATGTCGACAGCTTTCGTAGATGCCCATACACCTCTTCCCCAGGTCCGTACACATCTGTATGCATCCGAACATATCTGTATGCATCCCGTAGTTATCCCATATGCAACCTGTTTTCATCCAGTATGGATCCGTACAAATGCATACGGATACGGGAAAGATGCAGATCTTCAAGTATGCATCATGCATGAACCCATACACATACGAATGTCCAAATAATTCGAATGAATAGGTCCGAAATTCAGATCCAAACCTTAAATTTGGATTTAAGGACATTCAATTTGAATTCGAATGTCGAAATTTCTTGATTCGATCAAATTTCAAATGCCTGTGAATATTCCTGCACATCCTTATTGGTGATCTTCCCTTTCATTCCAAGTACTGAACGAACCTTGAGAAGTACAATACATCGGACAGCCAACCCCCATTGCCAGTTCCTTCCGCCACTACCCCTCACCCAGGAAAGTTGGCCCAACCAATCAGGCCAGTAGGAACAGGGAACGCGTGAAGAGAGAGACCAAGGACGTAGCTAAGGCCACCTTGATAACTGGTTTCTAAAAGCCTCTGATGAAGGCCAAATATTAATCAAATGCGTTGGACAATATGCGATTTGATAAGTTTGCCTGTCCTCGACTGGGAACTATTCAGGGTAGATAGAATTTCTTCAACGTGAAGAAAGAAGAACTGTGTACCATGCTTTGTCATATAGGGATGTGCACAGATGGGTTTTTTTGCATTCGAATTAGAATAGAATAGAATATCCAAACATTTGATTGGATTTAAATGTTTAGAATCTGAAGGCAACAAAATCCGATTCGAATCGCGTATGTTCAAAACTATTTGTTCGAATGTTCGATTCGAATCTGAAGATATGAATGTCGACAACATTCGTATGCTTTATACGTATCTCTACGCATTTCGTACGCACCCCATTTTATCCCACATGCATCCCGTTTTCGTCCTGTACTATCAGCGCAAATGTGTACAGATACGTAGGAGATTCGAACGAATGTTTCGGAAGATTCAAAATTCGTTTGCGTGTTTAAATTCGAATGTGAAGACGTTCTATCTGAATTCAAATGAATTCGATTGAATTTTGAATGTTTAGAACATTTGTGCATATCCCTATTGTAAAATGCTAAGCCATGGTCTATTGCAAAGCCATGTCATGTCTATAATGGCCACCTAGGAAAAACTAGAATTTGATATTTCCCAGTGTAACTGATGCCTTCAGGCTGGAGGGGCGGGCACGGTGCCTCTCAAGGCCATTTGCAGGGGGTCAGGAGCAGTGAACGTTTTGTCTTGGTCTTCTGCTCGAGGTACCCAGAAGCACTGGTGAGCCACTGTGTGAGTCAGGATGCTGGACTAGATGGGCTGTAGCCAGTTTGGTCTAGTGGTTAGGGAGCCGGGTTATCTGGGAATACCAGGTTTGATTCTGCCCTCCCCCACGAAGCCAGCTGGGTGACCTTGGGCTAGTCACAGCTCTCGTTCTGAGCTCCCACGGCCCCACCCACCTCACAGGGTGTCTGTTGTGGGGAGAAGAACAGAAAGCTCTGTCAGCCGCTTTGAGTCCTTTTGAATGGGTGAGAACAGCGGGGTTGAAAAGCCAATTCTTCTTCTCTCAATTAATGGAGGCCGGGTGTATTGACAGCTTCTAGAATTGATACCTCAGTGCTACCTTCAGGTTGGAGAAGCAGGCTGGATGCCTCTCAAGGCCGTTTGCAGGGAGTCAAGAGCAGCTGAAGGTTTTGCGTTCATCTTCTGCTTGAGGTGCCCAGAAGCAATCAGTGGGCCACCAGTTGAGACACGATGCAGGACTAGATGGGCTGTGGCCTCATCCAGCAGGATTCCCCTTATGTTCTTATTGCCAAGAGGAGACTCAGACCACCAACAGACCAGTGAGACTGCAGGAGTGGTCAGACTTTCACAGAGGTTCTTCTGAGAGCGATTTGGGGGTGGCGGTCTTGCGGGTGCGCTGCCCATGCAGTCCCCCCCTGAGGACCCCTACCCTGAGCCGTCTACTTTTATTGGGAATTGTTTATTTGTGTGTCCTTTGAGAAGACACAGGGCTGAGGTATCTCATTTCTGCTGTGGGATCGTTTTGCACTCAAGAGTGAAGATCCCTGGCGTTTGCATCATCTTTGGATCCCGCAGAGCAAACTCTTTTCATTTGTTTGTGTTGGACTCAAAGCATTCTGAATAGCCCCGCTGTGAACTTCAAAATGTTTCCATCTGATATTACCAAGACACTTTGAATAAAAGCAACACGGCACATATAAAGGTGCTTAATTGTTGAGGACGGGTGGCGAAAGATGACTTTTGTTCTTTGGATTTAAGATGGTGGCCTTTGTTTTGTTTTCATTTTCTGCCTTTCTAGCCCTGTTCCATCTGAAAAACCAGAGTGGATGATGGTTCAGTTAAAAATGCAAATTACTGGTAGTGCTGAGCCGTGGCCAACTCATGGCTGAATGCATGGACACCTCCCTGGGCAGGTCTGTGCAGCTTTCTTGGCAGAGATAACAGAAGTGGTTTGCCATTGCGTCCTTCTGGAGAGAGGCTGGGGACTGAACCGGCAACTCTCTGCTTTCCAGGCAGTTTGCTCTAACACTGAGCTCCAGCCACACCCCGACTCCAAGGACACCTCTATGCAGTTTTCTGGGCAGAGATACAGAAGTGGTTTGCAGTTGCCTCCTTCTGGAGGCAGGTTGGGGACTTTACTAGTGAGCCTCTGCTTTCTAGGCCACTTGCTGTAGTGCTCAACTACAGACACTCCCAAAGTCCGTGGGCACCTCCATGCAGTTTTCTTGGCAGGGATATACAAGTTGTTTGCCATTGCTTCCTTCTGGGGAAAGGCTGGGGATTGAACCAATGACCATTTGCTTTCCAGATTGCTTGCATGACCATTAAACTAGAACATAGTAGGCATCAAAGAAACTGTCTACACCTTGATGGGGGATTTATAATTAGAGAATATTGTATATGGATGGGGGCAATTCTGAGTACATTCATGTCTCTGCAAGCAATTTTTTCCTCTTCCAGCTACAGAGGAAGGAAGGAAGGTTCAATTCATAGGGTTGTTTTTAAATATTGGGCCATCAAACTTCTCTAGGGATTTGCACAAATATTCATAGGCATTCGAATGTGCCAAATTTTGATGTTCAAACAGAATGTCCTGAAATTCAAATTGAAACATTTGAATCAAATTTTGAATTTCAGATCTATTTGTTCACATTATCCAGAGATTCCTATGTGTACAGGTTCGTACAAGATGCGTACTTGAAGATCCTCACCTTTCCCACATCTATATGCATTTGTGCAGATCCGTATGGGATGCAAACGGGTTGCGTATGGGATAACTATGGGATGCATACAGACATGTACAGACACATGTGGGGATGTACAGATAGCAGGAAGATGAGTACGTGCAGATACAAATGTTGTCGACATTCGTAAGTGCAAATTTGAATCAAAAATTCAAACAAACAGATTCAAATTTGCTTAATTCGAATTGACTCTTGGTCAATTCACATTTAAAACAGAATTGAATTTTCGAGTATTTGATTTGACTCAAATAGACTGTCAAACGACACTTTTGCCCATTCCTAAAATTCTCTAGAAACAGCAAGAATAGCATGCAGTTTCTTAGGAAAGGGAAACGCATGAATATTCTCTTTTTACAAGTGCAGAGATGACATTTATGAGAACATTTTGGGGAGCAGTTGTAAATATTTGGGCAAATGAAGGGATTTAACTCACCAGATGTCTTAGACAACCTCACCACAAGCCCTTCTTCCCTCCAACATTGGGCCACCCTTGCTTTTCACGATGCTGAGCCTACATCATAAAAATGTCCCCTTTGAGTGACATCTGACTGCAGAAGACTATTCCTTTGGGCTCTCCAAGTAATGCAAAAGTGGAGAATGGAAAAAGCTAGTTGATTGCAGGGGGACCAGATATCAGTACCGCAGATGTGCTGGCTCATTCCGTTGATCGCAGCAGGGTCTCTGTTTGAGCGTTTCAGTGCTGTCTCTAATTTCCCCTGCAGAGATGTCACTGTGTCCAAAACCCCAGATGTTTGCTGAAAATTCAGCAAGACGGACAAACCTTTTGCTGCACTCAGAAGATAGTCTTTGCAAAGTAGATTCAGGCACCATAGCTAAATGAAGCAGATGTTGGGTTATGGACCATCTCAGGGCTGGAAATCGGGCAAATTCACACTTCCATACTAGTACATGTCAGCCCCGTGCACATTGATGTGGGTGCATGTCCGGATGCCACCATCTTCACTCTGGATGCCGGTACCAGTGCACCGGGGCTGGGGGCATCACCAGGACAATGGCCATGTGACACACAAGTGCACTGCTCCGAGCACGTTGTGTGATGTATCAGTGCGCCTGTGTCGTGCGCCATGAGCCCTTCTGTGCACCAGAGGGGTGTGAATGGGTCTCAACAGAACTGGGAAAGGACGGAACTGGTCAAGATAAGTGCACGTGTGATAAGTGATGCCTCACCCCTCTCAGATTTCATCACATCTCAAAAACCTGCTCTTCCTTATGATGGAGAGGATGTAGATTAGTAGGCACCTACAAACATATGTGGGGGGAGTGCCCATTTGCAGTGGAATCCTGGGAGGAACTAGAACAAAATTTGCAAATTATTATGAAACAGAACATATCACTCACGCCAGCACTAGTTTTTCTATTTTTACTTCAGGGTGAAAATAGGGTCCTTATTAAAGCTTTAATAACTAATGCAAAGATGGTTATAGCCCAAGACTGGAAAGAATCTCAACAATTTTCAATAGAGCAGTGGTTAAACAGGATCTGGATTAGAGATGTGCACAATTTTTTTTTTTGACATTCTTTTTAAATCAAATTGAATATCCAAAAATCTGATTCGGTTTGAATCTTTTAAATTTGACTTCAACAAGATTAGATTCGAATTTACCGAATCTGCATCTATTCGTTTGAATTTTTTATTCGAATCTGCACATACAAATGTCGACGACATTTGTATCTGCACATACGCATCTTCCCCACATCCATACACATACGTACGTATCTCGAATGCAATGTGTTTTCGTCCCGTACAGATCTGTACAAATGAGTACAGATACTTGATGGATCTTCAAGTATACATCGTGTACGAACCTGCACACGTACAAATGTCTGGATAATTCGAACAAATAGATCCAAAATTTGAACTTTTATTTGAATGTTTACATTCTAATTTCGGGACACTCAATTTGAGTTTGAATGTCAAAATTGGGCACATTTGATTGGATTTCAAATGCCTACAAATATTCATGCACTTCCCGAGTCTGGATAGCATAACTGCCCAACAAAATATAATGTTAGATGCCTCAGAACAGTTACGGTTCCCATCTAAGTCGTCTCCTTTTCTAGGATTTTAGCTAAAAGCAATTCCTATTTCATAGCCTTTCCCCAACAATGCAAATTTGTCTTAAACAGAGACTTACTGTTTCATTCCCACACCTGGCGCACCTACTTGATACAAGTTAGACTATTAGAAAATTAAATGATTCATAAAGCTGGTTGTTCCTTGTTTTGTTAGCTAAAACTGTAAATGAAGAGCACCCATCAGTTTATCCTTTTGACAATGTAGCACGGTAATATTTGTTCTTTGATTAGGGGTTCTGTAAAAGTTTATGCTGTATTGCCATCTGTTACTGCTACAGCTTTAAATAAATTTACAGTTTAAATGTGAAAAGAAAGAAAAGACAATCGCACATGTGGAACACTTTATCGTGGCCCCCACATAGTCTACCCACAATGCACTGTGCAGATGCTGCATCTGGGAGCACATTGCAGTTTGACTCATGGCCCAAGTACGGACAGGAAGGTGTGTGTGTGTTTCTAGGTGTCCTGCCTTTGGGGTCACTCAAGGGGAGAGAAGGTGGATTTCATCTTTCATCTGCCCTGGGACCTTGAGGGATATAAATTCTTAATTAACTGAATAAGTATATAAAAAAATTTAGGAATTTTTTTCGCATGTGCCAGAGGTTAACAATTTCTCTGTTTCCCCTTAACCCCCGCCCACCGCTCTATCCAGGTAACATCTTCGTTGTCAGCCTCTCCGTGGCTGATTTGGTGGTGGCCCTCTACCCGTACCCCCTCATCTTGAGCGCCATCTTCCACAACGGCTGGACAATGGGCCCTGTGCACTGCCAGGTCAGCGGGTTCCTCATGGGCCTGAGTGTCATTGGGTCCATCTTCAACATCACCGCCATCGCCATCAACCGGTACTGCTACATCTGCCACAGCTTGCATTACGACAGGTTCTTCAGTCTGAAGAGCACCTGTGTCTACCTCTGCCTGACGTGGCTGCTCACCTTGGTGGCCATTGTGCCGAACTTTTTCGTGGGCTCCTTGCAGTACGACCACCGGATATATTCCTGCACGTTTGCCCAGACCGTCAGCATGTCCTACACCATCACGGTGGTGGCGTTCCACTTCATCATCCCATTGACCATCGTGACTTTTTGCTACCTTCGGATCTGGATCCTGGTCATCCAGGTGAAGAACCGGGTCCGGCAGGACTGCAAGCTGAAGGCGCGGTCGGCCGACGTCCGGAATTTCTTGACCATGTTTGTGGTGTTTGTCCTCTTTGCCGTGTGCTGGGGTCCATTGAACTTCATCGGCCTGGCCGTCTCCATTAATCCCTCAAAGATTGTCCCGCAAATTCCCGAATGGCTCTTTGTGGTCAGTTACTTCATGGCTTATTTTAACAGCTGCCTCAATGCTGTGATATACGGACTTCTCAACCAAAACTTCCGGAAGGAGTACAAACGGATTCTTCTGGCTGTCTGGACACCTCGGCTGCTGTTTGTGGATGGCTCGAAAGGCGGGACGGAAGGGGTTAAAAGCAAACCTTCCCCAGTAGTGACAAATAACAATCACCAGGCTGAAATCTTCCTGTAAATACAAGCAAGACTGTTTATGTTGGCGAGTCCCTGTACGTTAGCATAAAGCATTTTCCATCCAGGATACACAGGGTCCATGGCTGCTGGATCCCTTTCTGAACCAAATAATTCCCACCTGCGCCACCATCTTTTCAAAGAATGGCCTCTTCGTCTTGTGAAAAGAAAAAAAGAGGATTATGAAGTGCAAATGGCTCACTCCACACACCTGATCCTCACCTCAATGGAAAGTTGTTGAAGAAAAGAGCCAGAGGGCTCCAATCTCTGTGCCCAGTTTATCGGTCACCAAATGGCTTTGAGTGGGCTTTGGGAAAGGACAAATCTCCAAGACTGAGACAGAAATGGGACTCTTGCCTCCTTTCTGGAAAAAAGTCCAGTCAGGTGAAGAGTGAGGAGAATTGATGAGTCAGGAGGAGCCATTTTGAGAATGGAGAGCAGGAATTCAACCCTTCAGTTGGCTATATTTTCCCCCATTTTATTGGGTTCCTTGCCTTGTGTGGGCTCCAGGGAGGCCTTGGTAGGCTCATAATGCCCCTGGGGACCCTGTTCCAGATCTTAAGCCTGTGGTTCATGCTGACAAACAGGCATATGCTTTTGAAGTAAGAAACCTCCCATCCATTCTCCCCCCCCCCTTCCCCCGGCCCAAAAACCTAGTAGAAGATGGCCTTGGAGAAACATGCTCTGATGATCTAAACAAAACTATTTGTTTAACCTGGGATAGTACACTCAGTGGTCTCAGGAAATGATTTTCACACCCTTTTGACTTGTAATCACAGCATGTGAACCTGGGGAAATGCTTTCATATGCTATGCGTATGCTGTTCCTGGAACATGCAGCATCTCAGGTCATCTTCGCACACATGCTGTGTTTCACTAAATCCCAGGATTCGAGTAGGGGTGTGCACGAACGCAATTTTGGGGATTTATGGTTCAATTCAAACCAAATACTTGAAAATTCAGTTCAATTTGAATCTTTTAAATTCAAATTTAACCAAATTCGATTCAATTAAGCAAATTCGAATCTATTTGTTCAAAATTTTCATTCAAATTTGCACTGACAAATGTCGACAACATTCATAGGTGCCTGTACACATCTTCCCTGGGTCCATGCGCATCCGAACGCATCTGTACACATTCATACGCATCCTATAGTTTACCTGTATGCATACAGGTTAACTATGTGTACGGATGTGGATCTTCAAGTATGCATCCTGTACGAACCCTTACACATACAAATGTCTGAACAATTTGAACAAATAGATTCAAAATTTGAAATTTACCATATTTTCCGGCGTATAAGACGACCCCCAACTTTCCAGTTAAAATATAGAGTTTGGGATATACTCGCTGTATAAGAAGACAACACCTGGCGTATAAGACGACCCCCGACTTTTGAGAAGATTTTCCTGGGTTAAAAAGTAGTCTTATAAGCCAGAAAATACAGTAAATCAAAACTTTAAATTCAAATTTGAATGTCTAAATTCAATTGATTCGATCGGATTTTGAATGTATTCAAATCTGTGCGCATCCCTAGATCTGAGTAAAGGTTTGCTGGGTGCTTTTCCTGCGCTGTCTTTTTTTCTTAATGATCTTCCACGAGGTGCCGGGTGTTTTGTTTTGTTTTGCTTTGCTTTTTTCGCCGGGATACGCTGCTTTCTTGGACAAATGCAATGATGCACTAAATTGAGAAGCATTCCGAGAACCAAGAGGAGCACGTGAAGCGCCCAGATATGCATCAGCTTATTGGAAAGGAAGAAGACAACTCTCTCTGTGCTTGTTCCAGCAACAGGTGTTCTGTTCCCCGTTCTTTGGACATGCCTTTTTCAAAGGGGGCAAACTGTTTAAGTTGCATGACCAGCATAGTGTTGCATTTAATGACGATCTTGTATTAACTATCCACTGTCCAGCTCTACCCTGGGTTGTTGCCTTTCCAAAAAGATTTGCTGATAAAGTACAAGGGTGCCCTGCAAATTATGTGGGGTGCTTAAGGCTTCCTGTGGGTTTATAGCATGCACCTCTGGAGAGGAGGCTCCCAGCAATGTTGTATGAACTAAGGATGTGCATGAATATTCGTAGGCATTCGAAATCTGATCAAATGTGCTGAATTTCGACATTTGAACTCAAATAAAATGTCCCAAAATTCGAATGTAAACATTCAAATTGGATTTTTAATTTTGGATCTATTTGTTCGAATTATCTGGACGTTCGTATGTGTACGGGTTCGTGCAAGATGCATACTTGAAGATCCGCATCTTTCCCACATCCGTAAGCATTTGCTGATGATACTGCGTTACTTAGGGTAGTAAAAACCAAAAGCGATTGCCAAGAGATCCAGAGGGATCTCTTAGCATTGGGTGAGTGGGCAACCAAGTAGCAAATGTGCTTTAATCTTAACGAGTGCAAAGTAATGCACATCGGGGCCAAGAATCCAAATTATGTCTATAAACTGATGGGGTCTGAGCTTTCTGCAACACACCAAGAAAGGGATCTCGGGGTTTTGGTGGACAGTTCAATGAAGGTGTCAACCCAGTGATGGAAATAATTAGGAAGGGAATAGAAAATAAGTCAGCAAGTGACATTTTGCCTCTTTATAAATCTATGGTGATGCCACATTTGGAATACTGTGTTCAGTTCTGGTCACCACACCTCAAAAAGGATATTGTGGAACTGGAAAAGGTGCAGAGAAGGGCAACCAGAATGATTAAGGGTCTGAAACGCCTCCCTTACGAAACCAGATTGCAACATCTAGGCCTCTTCAGTCTGGAGAGACGGCGTTTAAGAGGGGACCTGATTAAATATATAAAATTATGCATGGTATAGAAAGTGTGGATAGAGAAAATTTCTTTTCTCTGTCACACAACACTAGAACCAGGGGGCATGTATGAAGCTGATGGGTAGGAGAGTCAGATCCGACAAGGGGAAGTATTTCTTCACTCAGAGGGTCATCGGCTTATGGAATGTGCTGCCGGAAGAGGTGGTGACAGCTACCAGTCTAGATGGCTTTAAGGTAGGGTTAGACAAATTTATGGATGACAGATGTATCAATGGCTACTAGAATGAATGCCTAGGTACATCTTTCAGGCTGGGAGGGGGGGCAGAAGCAGGACGCTTCTGATGCCCATTTGCTGGGATTCGAGAGCAGGAATAGGTTTGTCCTTGTCTCTGCTTGAGATGCCCATGACCATTTGATGGGCCACTGTGTGCGACAGGACACTGGACTAGGTGGGCTGTGGCCTGGTCTAGCAGGGCTACTCTTATGTTCTTATGTTCTTATTTGCATGGATCCATACAGGACGAAAACAATTTGCGTACAGAATAACTACGGGATGCATACGGATGCATACAGATGTGGGGAAGATGCGTACGGGCACACACGAATGTTGTCGTTCATATGTGCAAATTAGAATCAAAAATTCAGAATAGATTTGAATTTGGCAAATTCAAATCGAATCTTGTTAAATTAAAATTTAAAAGATTTTAATCAAGTTGGATTTTTGTATATTCGATTCGAATAGAATCTCAAAAAAACATTGGTGCACGTCTCTAGTAAGAACCACTGCTCTCCACTTTCCAAAGCCAAAGGTGCGTCCAGGATGATGATTCAGAGCCATTCTGCAAAGCCTCAGAGCAGAAGAGGCTCTCTCCTCAGTCCTGCACCAATTCCCTGGAACTGCAGCGCCAACTATGCTGACACTTAACATTGTCACATGATGAGAATAAGGTAGTCTGCATGGTGGATCACCTTTCTTGGAAGGTAGCATGGAAGCCAAGCAAACCAGCTTAATCTTGGAAAAATCAGAAAGAAAAATCTTGTATACATTTTAACTCTCCTGCCTCTTCACAAATAGGGATGGGCACGAATGTTGTTGTTGTTTTGCTTTCGAATTTGAGTCAAATCAAATGTCAAAACATTCTATTTGATTCGAATGTTTAGAATCTGAAGGTAACAAAATCTGATTCGAATCGAATCCATTCAAAACTATTCGCTCGAATGTTAGATTCAAATCAGAAGATACGAATACTGACAGCATCCGTATGTGTTATACATATCTGTATGCATTTCACACACGTCCTGTTTTATCCCCTATGCATTCCGTTTTCGTCCCGTACTATCAGTGCAAATGCGTACAGACACGTATGAGATTCGTACAGATACGTATGTAATAGATACGTATCTGTACTTTCAAATGTTTCAAATCATTCAAACAAATGTTTTGGAACATTTGAAATTTCCTCGAATGTCTAAATTTGAACCTATTTGAATTCGAATGTGATACGGATGCGGGAAAGATGCGGATCTTCAAGTATGCATTGCGTACGAACCCATACACCTACAAATGTCCAGATAATTCGAACGAATACAATTGAAATTCAAAATTCAATTTGAATGTTTACATTCAAATTTTGGGACATTCAATTGGAGTTTGAATGTCGAAATTCAGCACATTCAATTGGGTTTCGAATGCCCACGAATATTTGTGCACATCCCTAGTGTGGACTAAACCACGCCCTGCCCCCATAATGCTTGCTCTCCATTGGATAAAGCATGGACCAGTCTAGGGTACCAAAAATGTCACATGAGCTCAATGTTGAAGTCTACAGCTAGCCCAGAGGTCATATACCAAACCGTGAAAGCATAGTGATTGTGGTCTGGTATACTATGGGAGACCATATTTAGGGTTGCTTCAGGAAACACTGCTGGAAATAGGACCACAACAAAGCTAACCAGGCTGCAAACTCCTATGGCCTGGAACTATGGCTCTGTTGCTGCAGTGAGGGGCACTTGGGAGCAGGGGACTCTGCTCCTTCTCCATGTCTCCAGGTGCTTGGTGGTATCCAAGTTCAGCAAGACAGGCAGGATGCCCCTGAAGGCCATTTGCAGGGGTTTGAGAGCAGGTGAGCAGTTCACCTTTGTCTTCTGCTTGAGATGCCCAGAAGCACTTGGTGGGCCACTGTGTGAGATGAATGCTGGACTCTTATGTCCTTATTTAGAATTCATGTCTAGGTACCACCTGGAGGTTGGAGAGACAGGCAGGGTGCCCCTGGTGGCCATTTGCAGGGGTTTGAGAGCAGGTGAAGGTTTTGACTTTGTCTTCTGCTTGAGATGGGCTCCTCCAGCAGGGCTCCTCTTACATTCTTATGAGATGTTCACCCAACAGAGCAGTCAGGAAACCTCCCATGGAGAGGATAATTTTACTCTCTTACCTCCAGGCAACGTGGCCAGTGCCATGATCCTCAGTAGAAGCATTATGGTTCCCAACTCCTGAGACCTCCCCTGGCACCTCCAGACAGGTGAGTTGAAGACGCAGCCTTCATTTCTCTAGATTGACCACTGTCCTCATTTTAATGGAAGCATTCTTTTGTACCGTGGGAATGATTCCGAATTCTCTTGGAAACCCACGCCATCCAGGATTAGCAATCACCCCCTAAGGGTGACTTTGGGAGAAGAAAGAACTAAACAAACAGAAGCAAAGGAAGCAAAGGAAAGAATAATATTGACACTTCCAAATAACTCTGGCAAGGGAGCTTGGACAGCGCCAAGGATTTCTCTCCACATTAAGCCAGGAACAAAAATGGGTTGCAGGAAGAAAAGCCATGTGTTTGCTGTCAAAAGCAACAACCGCCATGACTTTGTGGGATTGAACGTATTATCTTTCTCACTTCAGGGAACAGTTTTTAAATAACAGTTACGATCTTCTTTGCCAAAACCGAAGGTGCTTTCTGTACGTAACGGAAAATGAAATGTGGGGAGAATTGTGATGGCAGAATAAAAAAGCCAAGTATGGATTGGGAAAGTGTCCTTTCTGAGGCCAGCAATGCATAAGCGTTTGGTGTTTTTTTGGGGATTTACTCCTGAACTCATATACTTAGGAGGAAGAAGGTGAAGGGAAGACTTGATTGTTGTGGCCATGGCCAAAGCAAAGTGACCCACCAGATTTGTTTCCAATATAATAAAATACAATTTTTAAATATATATATATATATATATAATAAAATACAGTTAAATGGAAGAGTTTATATTCATAATAATAATAAGCTTATTGATTAGCCAATGTGGCTGTGTCGAAAGCGGTATTTAAAACCGGTTATTGTATAAATAGCACTCTATTTGTCTAAAATCACTTGAGCGTTTAAGCTCATTTATTAAAGGTTAAAACTTGTTTTGTTTTGTTTTTAAAGACTCACCCAGAGCCAAGGTTTTAGGCTAGGCTAACATGATTTTGGTTGCAACCGTTACTTGCTGTTCTTACCCCAGTGGGACATGAGTGGGTGCCATTTTGGGTGTTTAGACCGGTGGTTCTCAACCTGTGGGTCGCGACCCCTGTGGGGGTCGATCTACTCTTTCACAGGGGTCCTCTAAGACCATCGGGAAACACATAGGAAATGAGACCCCGCTCCTCTACCTGTCTTCAGGTGGGTCTGCCCACATGCAGATACGCCCACATAAGAGTACCTGGCGCGATGACATCATGGCGCCAACCCCATCACATGCACCCCATACAAATACAGTAGAGAGCAGCAGTATTGGAGGTAAAACTACACTTTTATATTCAGATGTGGTTGATGTGAATACTATGCTTTAATTATGTTTAATTTGTAACAATGAAAATACATCCTGCATATCAGATATTTACAAAATACGATTCATAACAGTAGCAAAATTACAGTTATGAAGTAGCAACAAAAATAATTTTATAGTTGGGAGTTAGGGTTAGGTTGGGGGTCACCACAACATGAGGAACTGTATTAAAGGGTTGCCACATTAGAGAGGTTGAGAACCACTGGTTTAGAGCTTTCCGTGGGCTGGGATACTGCTCCATGTGGAAAAGGCCTTAGGAAGTGGTAGCATCTGCCAGCTAGTGCTTTAATCTGTATTAAAGGCCACTAAAACTGTGGCCGCACCTTTACTTTAAACTTTCTTCAGTCCATCCATCTTCACGCCCTTCATTCCACCCTTGTAGATGGACCATGCTCCCTGGATCTCCATACTTCTCATAAGATGTTCACCCTGCCAAGGTCTATAGACATCTTCAGACAAGGAACCCCAATACTGAGATCCAGATGGCATCTCAACAAATTAAGCTATGAGAAGTAGCTCAGCCCTGAGCTGCCAATAGGAGAGAGCCAGTTTGGTCTAGTGTTTAGGGAGCCAGACTCTTATCTGGGAATACCGGGCTTGATTCCACACTCCTCCATGAAGCCAGCTGGGTGACCTTGGGCTGGTCACAGCCCTCTTCTGAGCTGCTTTGAGTGAGAAAATGGGTGAGAAAAGGAGGGTAGAAAAGCCAACTCTTCTTCTTCTTCTTTTCATTTCATTTCTATATGTTTTGTTCGTGGACTTTCCACCCTCCATTTGGACTTTCCTGAATGGGAAGCCCACCAATAGTACAGACAGAAATGGAAAGGCGTGAGCAGTCAAACCTGAGGATGGACTGGAGTGGTTCTAAAGTGAAGGTGTGACCCCAGGCAAAATGTATTCTCTGCTCGTTAATGAATGTCCACATGCTACCACCTCTGAGCCAATTTTGAGCTACTTTTTTAAAATAAAAAATGTGTGCAGATGAAACGTATAGGATTTTTTTTTCCTGCAAAGGATTCCGAAGCAACGCAAAACAAAATCCTGGGTTTCTTTTCTTTAGCTCCTTTTACTTCCATACAAATTGAGAGAGCGCCTGCTGGAATATCTCTTTCCTCTTGGATGGATGCGCGGTTGATGACTGCTAAGCTGTATTTCCACCAAGAGTGTCCTTCTCACTTTAAAATGTTTATGGCTTAGCCCAAGGACCCTGGCAGCTAAGCAATTATCTGGTAGCGAAGGATTTGTTTGTGGTTTTGATTAGGCATGATCTGTTTTGCAATTCTGTGCCGCTCTGTGCCAAGTTGCAGTTGCTTAAAAAATTCCACCAGGCAAGGCTGGTCCGAGGCAAGGCGGGCATCATTGTAGCCACAGTAGCATTGCAGAGGCTCTGGACTGTGGCTTGAAAGGGGCCCATTGTCTTTCTGCATGTCTAATCTCCTGCACAAACAATGATGTACAAAGGAAATATCTTCTCAGTCTTGAGGACAAATCTGCCCATCTCTCTACTTGGATGTTGGCAGTTGTCAGAAGTGGAGGACTGAGGCGGCATTTTCCATCTCTGATGGAGTTTTCAGACCAGTTGCTTCCCATACTAAGTAGAGATGGGCACAGATGGTGTGGGGGGTTTTGCGTTCCAATTCAAATCGAATCAAATATCCAAACATTCAGTTTGATTTGAATGTTTAGAATCCGAAGGGAACAAAATCTGATTTGAATTGAATACATTCAAAACTATTTGTCCAAAGGTTAGATTCAGATCTGGAGATATGAATGTCGACAACATTCGTATGTGTTATACGTATCTGTATGCATTTCGTAGGCATCCCATGTTATTCCGTATGCATCCCGTTTTCGTCCTGTACAATCAGGGCAAATGCGTACGGATACGTGTGAAATTCATACAGATGCGAATGTAATACATACATTTCCGTACTTTCTAATGTTTCAAATCATGCAAACAAAGGGTGTTTTTCCACTGTCACTAGAAGTATCCATTAAGTACCCATTAATGGGTACAAAAATGCCATTACGTACCCATTAATAGGTACTTAATGGCTACTTTTAGTGACAGTGGGAAAACACCCAAATGTTTCAGACCCTTCGGAATTCATTCAAATGTTTAAATTCAAATGTGTAGGCATTCTATTCAAATTTGAGTATCCACATTTGACTGAATTCAATCAAATTTTGAATGTTTAGAACATTTGTGCAGATCCCTAATTAAAACCAGGGGGAAACTGGCACTTCTTGTCCCACCCACTGGCATGGACTAGCATTCGCACTCATTCGTACACGCCACCCCCACATCTGAATGATTACCTGGTGACTGTCTCTGCTGCCCCTTGGAGAAAAGTGACGTTGCTGAAAATCAGGCTTGGAAAAGCTGAGCTCCTAGGGATGGTGTCACGCTGACTCTGGGAGGGATTGCAAGAGAGACATATATGCATATTCATTTTAGAGACTTCTGAAAATATGACCAATGCCAAGGGACAGCCACTTTGTACGGAAAGTTATGGCTCTCACCGTGCCCAGCGCTACCTCCCTTTGCCTGATGGAAGGCTAAATTGTGTCCTGGATAATCCTGAAAATCAAGGGTGCCGTTCAGTACGACGTATCTTCCTTCCCCAGGGCTATCCTGAAAGTGTCAGTCCAGACTACCTGGCCTATCAGATTTGGGACACAGTACAGGCCTTTGCTAGCAGCATCACAGGGATGCTGGCCACCCAGGCGGTGATCAAGGGGGTTGGAGTCGGGGATGAGACCTCAACTGTGACCGCTGCCACTGTGACTTGGATTCTCAAAGATGGCACAGGAATGTTGGGCCGAATTCTTTTTGCATGGAGCAAAGGGAGCAAGTTGGACTGTGATGCCAAGCAGTGGAGACTCTTTGCAGATGTCCTGAATGATGTGGCCATCTTAATGGAGATGACCTGGTGTGGATGCATGCTCTGGCTGTGCCATCTTGGTGTGTAAAGCTGGCATCACCGTGCATGCACAGTGCAGATCAGGAAGGTGCAAGAATGTTTTTTGACGTTCTTTCAAGTCAATTCTAATAGTCAACAATTTGATTCTATTTGAATTATTTAAATTCAGATTTAACAAAATTTGAATTAAGCAGATTTGAATCTATTTGAATTTTTGATTTGAACTTGCACTTAACGAATGTTGACGAGATGCATAGATGCCCATACGCATCTGTACGCATGCATATGCATCCCATAGTTATTCCGTACACGACCTGTTTTCATCCCATACGGATCTGTACAAATGCAGACGGATGTGGAAAAGGTGTGGATCTTCAAGTACGCATCATGTACTAACCTGTACACATATGAATGTTCAAATAATTTGAACAAATCGTCCCAAAATTCAAAATTTGATTCAAATTTTTAATTCAAATTTATGGACATTCTTTTCAAATTCGAGGGTTGAAATTTGGCACATTTGATTGAATTTCAAATGCCCACGAATATCGGGCACATCCCTGGTGCAGATGGGGCTGCCGCCGGATGAGGTAAGTGTGCATGTGGAGCATTCATGCTCCCACATAATTTTCATGCAGTGCACCCCCGCACAGAAGGGGCTGTTAAATCTGAGCTGGAAACAGCCCCCTTCAAGTGCAGATGCGCTGTCTGGGAGTGTACTGTGTGCAAACCATGGGGCAAAGTGCAGAAAGGTCTCTGGATTTTGAAAATTCCTTCCCCTGCTGTGTTCCTAGGATGCCGAGAGTTCTTTTATGCTCAGCTTTGAAGGTTGAATGCGACTTAGCATTCTTGTGAGAGCTTGCATTGGCATTGCTTTCTCAAGCACGAAATGCAACATTGTTTATTAAAGATTCCCCAAACTGGTTCGGTCAGTCCGTGAGAGGTGAGGTGTTTGCATGGTTCATGGGCAAACTGAAACACCCTGTTGCTCAGAAGGTCTGGTTTGAATTAAACCCAGACCAAGGGATGCATCACAAAACAAACAAACAAACAGAAGAAGAAGAAGAGTCGGCTTTTCTACCCCGCTTTTCTCACCCATTTAAGGGGACTCAAAGTGGCTGACAAACCCTCTGCTCTTCTCTCTTAAGGAGACTCAAAGTGGCTGACAAGGTTTTCTGTTCTTCTCCCCACAACAGGCACCCTATGAGGCAGATGGGGCTGTGAGAGCCCAGAAGAGAGCTGTGACTAGCCAAAGGTCACCCAGCAGGCTTCATGGGAGAGGGCAGAATCGAACCTGGTATTCCCAGATAAGAGTCCAGCTCCCTAACCACTAGACCAAAATGGCTCAAAAGGGCCAGGCACCTAGAAGAGGGCCATCTCAGTGATGGCCCCTAGGCTGTGGAATAGTCTCCCCCTTGAGGTGTGTCAGGCACCTTCACTATACATGTTTAGGAAGGCAGTGAATACACACCTCTTTGCCCTGACCTTTGGTTAAGTGGGGATACACTTTCCCTTCCCACTTTCAGATGCTGTTATTTATTTATTTATTTATTTATTTATTTATTTATTTATTTATTTATTTATTTATTTATTTATTTATTTATTTATTTATTTATTTATCCCACCTTATACCCCGAGGTCCCCGGGCAGGTAACAACATCTAAAATCAAACATCATTAAAACTGTATTAAAACAGTAGCATCTGCAAGTGGGAAGGGAAAGTGTATCCCCATTTAACCAAAGGCCAGGGCAAAAAGGTGTGTCTTTTCCTTCATTAATGTCTTCACTAATATATATCTATATTTTATTTTAAATGTTGTTATATAATAATAATAAGAAGAAGAACAGCAACAATAAATCAGCATTGATTCACATATGAACTGAACCAGCTCATTGTTTGAAAAAAGGTTGAATCTACTTTGTGGATTAAGATCAATTACAGAGGGAGGGAGGGAGGGAGGGAGGCATCCACACTTCAAGTGCTGGTGCATTCCCCAAACAGACCACCAGCACTCGAAGTGCAGATGGCAATGGCCGTGGCAACATCCGGCTTGCACTGGGACATTGCCACGGTGATTGACCCACACTGTAACTGCGGCCGCAGCTGCACCATCCCACCCACTTGCAGCATCAAGGAGGAGGAGAGTTGTCTTTTATACCCCACTTTTCTCACCCTTTAAGGGAACTCAGAGTAGCTGACAAAGCTATCCTCCACACAACAGAACACCCTGTGAGGTAGGTGGGGCTGTGAGAGCTCAGAAGAGAGCTGTGACTAGCCCACAGTCACCCAGCTGGCTTCATGGAGAAGTGCAGAATCAAGCCCAGTATTTCCAGATAAGAGTACAGCTCCCTAACCACTAGACCAAACTGGCGTAGAGTGGTGAGTTGTAAAATAAAATACACTAAGCAACCTGGTGTAGAAATTAGACAAATGGAACTTGGTAAACCTTGGATCAGATGCAAAATGAAATTTGCCTCCCTGCCTGCCAATATCTGTTTCTGGCTGTGTGTTGTCCCAGAATGACCGGCTGACCGCAGATGTCTGTGTAATGTCTGGATGGATGGAAGAGAATACAAAATATGACAATGCAGGTTTTTTTTTATTTTTGACTGCAGTTATTAATACAAAGCCATTGCTTGTGTCCCGACCCTGAGCTTCTGGAAATAGGACCAAAAGGATCCTTAATTCATTCTAAACAGCCACATATTCTAGGAACTTTGCCAGATAATTGCACCATTACAGTTACCAGCCATTGCTAAATAGCTGGAACAGCTCAGTGCACAGTGCTCTGAGTTCCTTGTAAAGTAGTGTGACAGTAAGACAGAGCATTGTTTTAAAGGCATCCTGGCTGGACGCATTTTGGATCTGGGGACCCTGAAATGAAGGAACGGGATGAAGCCAAACTGGAACTTGTTTGGTGAGTTAGGAGAATTAGGGCAGACAAAGGGAGGTATTTTTTCACCTGGAGAGTCATGGGCCGATGGAATTTCCTGCCAGAAGTGGTGATGAGAGCAGCCAGTCTGAATGGCTTTAAGAAGAAGAAGAGTTGGCTTCTGTACTATGTTTTTCTCACCCATTCAAGGGGACTCAAAGCAGCTGACAAACCTTCTGTTCTTCTCCCCACAACAGACACCCTGTGAGGTAGGTGGGGCTATGAGAGCTCAGAAGAGAGCTGTGACTAGCCCAAGGTCATCCAGCTGGCTTCATGGAGGATGACAGAATCAAACCCCGTATTCCAAGATAAGTATTCCAACCACTAGACCAAACTGGTTAAGAGAGGATTAGATAAATTCATGGAGGACAGGTGTATTACTGGCTACTAGAATGGATGTCTAGGTACTACCTCTAGGTTGGAGAGATAGGCAGGAGGCCCCTCAGGGCCACTGAGAGCAGAGGCCTATTTTGGTGCAGGCAGGGGACAGATTGACTATTTACACCTTGGCCGGTAAGGGACGTGTTGGGAACATGTTCCTTACTGGCCAAAGCAAATGGCCAAGCTGTGCCCCACTTGTACCAGCAAAAAGGCCTCAGGGGAAGGTTTTGCCTTTGTGTCCTGCTTGAAGCTCAAAAGCAATTGATGGGCCACTGTGTGAGATGGGATGCTGGACAAGATTTATTTATTTATTTGTATTTCTATCCCGCCCTATGTCCTGAGGTCTCAGATGGGCTGTGGCCTGATCCAGCAGGGCTCCTCTTATGCTTTTATGTTCTTAGGGTAGATGTAGGAACAGATACACTGTTGGGTTAGAGAAGGTATGAGAATACAAGGTCACATTCTATTGTCTCTAAGGTATTTTTGACCCTCTCTTTTAGTATGTGTGAATGCAGCTATGGCCTGTTCCAGCACTTACTGTTGGATCAGATCATGGTTCACTTGGGGGCCTCTTCTGACCACCCCTTAGAGCAGATTAGAGAGAGGTCTTTCTCCCTCCTAGTATCCTCTGTCTATACAGGAAGGATAGATTGAACCAGGAGACCCAAGATGGCACCATGGTGTGGTCTATTTATAGATTTATTCTTCAAGGTCTACTGGCATATTAGGTAGTGATATATCGTGCCACAGAGGAGTGTGGACAGCTTGTCTCCATGGTCTGGTATATCAGGGGGAACCCATTTGTGTGGCACTACAAGGTGCATTACTGAAATAGGTCCCCTGGGCACTCCAAAAGCCAGGAACTTTCATTCCTGCTCTTCAGAGCTTTTGTAGTCCAAAGTTGGTGTGAGCTCTGGATGTGACATGGGGACTAGAGTAGGACGTGGATGGCCTTGGTCCAAACCTAGGGTAATCCGTCCCAGCTTGGGATGGACTAGGGGTGTGCACGAATGCAATTTTCAGGATTCGATTCAGTTATTGAATATCCAAATACTTGATTTGAATTGAATCTTTAAAATTCAAATTTAAGGAAATTCAGATCTTTTCATTTGAATTTTCTATTTGAATTTGCACTTACGAATGTCAACAGCATTCATATGTGCCCGTACGCATCATTATGCATCCCGTACATGTCCGTACGCATCCTGTAGTTATCCCTTATGCAGCCCGTTTTCGTCCCGTACAGATCCGTACAAATACGTACGGATGCGGGAAAGATGCGGATCTGCAAGTATGTACAAATAGGAAACCTGTACACATAGGGATGTCTGGATAATTCAAACAAATAGATCCAAAATTCAACATTTGTTCGAATCTTTAAATTCAAATTTATGGAGATTCAATTCGAATGTCAGAATTCAGATGAATTCGATCGAATGTCAAATACTTTCGAATATTTGTGCACACCCCTAGGATGGATTGCATGATCCAAACCACTTAGAGATAAGTGCAGAAACAGCCTTGGTCTGCTAGGTAAATGGATGATCTCGCCATTCAAATGTAAGTCTAGTGCTCATCTCCTTCTGGCTGGCTGCCAAAGAGCATTTCATTAACTTGGCTAAGCAATTTAAAAGGGTCGCAGCTGTGGCTGCTTTTGAGTGTTTCATCAGATAGCATTGTGTAATGATTGGGGTATGATCATTAAGTGTGGTATCGATTGCAGAGCTTGCTTGCATCCATAGTACATGTTCTAGGACCCTTCTGCACAAAACACTTGTCTTGATAAATTGTTCACCAGGTCTGCTCTGTGCTATGAGCTACTGTGGTCAACTGCACTAAGGGCATGTCCCCATGAGTGTCATTTAATCCAAATAGGACTATTTTTAGTCCAGATGCGGGCTCAGTTCACATCGTCAGCTCCATGCGATTGCCGATTAGGCGTGCTCTATTTGAATACGGCTGTCTGCAAACGAACCGTGTTAAACCCCTGCACAGAGAAACAGCATCTTTTCCTCTTCGCCCCCTCTCTCCTGATAGGGAGCAGGCTCAACATCACCCAACCCCTGTGCCGCTTACTGTAGCAATTACAGGGAAACGCCACCAAATGCCACATGCCGAGGGGGAAATCCGGATCTTTTTGGTCTTTAATCCGGATTTTCTGTAGAAATGGGGTCTTCTGCCAGAAAATCCAGATTAAAGGGAGCCAAAGGGGTCCAAAGGAGGCTAGGGGGAGGGGATGCACCTTTGACCCCCCCCCCCAACATTGGCTTCGAAGTCACTTCGAAGTCACTTCGAAGTTGACTTCACATTCAGCTTCGAAGTCACTTCGAAATCACTTTGAAATCACTTCGAAGTTGCTTCAAAGACTGCCCCCCCTGCCCCCCAAAACACCTGGGGTAATGGACCGACCCCTTGTGGGTTGATCCAGATTCCCCAGATGGGTGCAAAGCTGTTTCCACAGCAGGGGTGTTAGCACCCATTTCTAATGGGTGCTACACCTCCTGTGGAAACACATTGGGTGCTTTCCTTAATCTAGATTAAGAAATGTACCCTACTAGATCTGGATTAAGAAATGTACCCATTCCTTAGATCCGGATCTTCTTAGATCCAGATCTAAGGGCTGCAGTGGAAAAACACCCATAGGCAAAAAATGATGTAGACTTGGCTCCCAAACCATGCCAAGAACAGTTTTCTCCTGGACGATTTTTAGTGTGGATTTGGGCAATTTGGTCTGCATAAAGTCCGGTAAGGAGATTTTGCATGGGGCCAGTCCTTCCTGAATTCAGATTCTGTTCTCATTAAAAAGCGCATGGGGACGTGGCCTAAGTAAGCAAAACTACATGGTGCACGGTGCCCATATTGTGCCCTACAACTGGACCAAGGGCCTTATTCTGGATCAGTGGCACCCCATAAGACATAGGCCAGATCAGGGCCGCCAGTGCAGATGTTTCCAGCTCATGCTTCCAAGTAATCAAGATCAGTAGACTTCCACACAGTGCAGATTAGTGGGACCCAATAATCCATATCAACACTCAGCTAAGTGCAGACAAGACCTCTGTCTCATGCAGCTGAGATGTATCAGAGGTGGGTAATGGGGGTGGAAGGTGGGATCGCTCTAGTCTACATCAGCGTGTGTCCGAGACTCAGAAGTGAGCTAAGGGCAGAAAGGCCCTTGCAGATATTAGAAGAAGAGGAGGAGGAGTAGGAGGAGTTGGCCTTTCTACCCTGCTTTTCTCACCCACTTAAGGGGACTCAAAGCTGCTGACAAACCTTTTGTTCTTCTCTCAAAACAGACACCCTGTGAGGTAGGTGAGGCTGTGAGAGCTCAGAAGAGAGCTGGGACTAGCCCAGGGTCACCCAGCTGGCTTCGGACACTAACGTTCTCAATTCAGCTGTAAATCACAATAAAGGCCAGAGTATACACTCCAGAAATGCATTTTCTGGCCTTAAATGTGGACTAAGGCACTATTATGCAGACATTAGAACCTCTGATCTCATTTAAGCCACTAATTGCTCACCCCAATTGCTTTGTTGATACTGCTGGAATCCCCCCCCCCCAAAAAGCCAAAGGAGTGTGCTGTAATGCTCTTGCTGTTCCCTGAATTATGCAAAATTTATCTCTTCCTTCCTGCCTGCCTCCCCACCCCTCTCCATTTCCTGTGCAGATTGACCTCAAAGGTCTGTCGTCTCTGTCTTCTCTCCAGTATGGCTGCGGCTAATTTTTCAGGCGGTCAAAGGTGGAACATCATCTATACGATCAACCTTGTCTTGGGCTTGGGTAACTCCTTGTACTCGTACAGCTTCTTCTGCTGAAATCAAAGATCTGCCAGATGTTTTGCTATCAGCTGCTGGTCATCAACCATCTCCCAATGCCACTTCATAGAACCTGAGTCTGAAGGAAGAATCTAGTAATCAGAAGAGAAAAAAAGATTTGCCATGTATGCGTAGCTCAGAATTTGGCTGCTGCTGCTCAGCCTGATTGATCTTGCAAACCTAGAATGGCTGGGTGGATGCTTGGTTGAGGGACCAATCTAATTTTTGGAATTAGATTCAAATTGAATATCTAAAAATTCAATTTGAACGTTCAAAGTTCTAATTTAACCAAATTCGATTCGAATTAAGCAAATTCTAATCTATTTGTTTGAATTTTTCATTCGGGTTTGCACTTACGAATGTCGGCGACATTCGTAGACGCCCATACGCCTCTTCCCCCCATCTGCACGCATCCATACAAGTCTGTATGCATCCCATAGTTATCCCGTACGCAACCCGTTTTCATCCCGTACGGATCCGTACAAATGCAGGAAAGGTGCGGATCTTCAAGTATGCATTGTGTACAAACCTGAACACACACGAATGTCCAGATAAGTCAAGCAAATAGATCCAAAATTCCAAATTCGAATTGAATCTTTAAATTTGAATTTAAGGACATTCTATTCAAATTTGAATGTCGAAATTCAGTCAATTTGATCAAATTTCAAATGCATTCGAATATTTGTGCACATCCCTAACCACTAGGCAAAACCAGGTGCTATTCAGTAGATAGGAAGACTGAGTTGTGACCAGCAACCAGAGGGGCACCCAGCTGTGGCCACAAGCGGAGGCTAAAGTATGGATTTGTTGGGTTCTGGGGTACAAAACACAATTCAGATTCATTCTTCTTCAAGCAGATACTGGTCCACACGTGTTTGTTTGCAGCTCTCCAGCAGCTGGCCTTTGGAGGGACCCCACTTCCTACAGCCATCAGGACCAACGGCCATTGATAGCTCTGACTTCCATGAACATGAGACCATAAAAAATGCCTTCTGAAAGGGACTCATGACCCAGTCTAGTCCACCCATGTGCTTTCCCAGTGCTCACCTAGCTGCACAAGAGATTCACTAGCAGGTCATGAACACCACAGTCTGCTCTAGGGATGTGCATGAATAATTCGGCACATTCGGAATTCGGATGAATCTGTTCGAATTCTGAGATTCATGGATGGATTGAATAGGGCCCTATCTGTCCACAAATCGGATAATCCAGTATCTGTTGAAGCTTCGGTAGAAGCTTCTAAGGATACTGGATTCCCTGGGGCCTCCCTCCCTGGGCCTTCCTACCACCAAACCTCCCCTCCCCGCCACCCCAGTGGCCTCCTTGGGATTCATCCAGATTCTGAATGCATGAATAATCCGTACACATCCCTACTTGGGATTGATCCTTGGTCACTGTGCAGAGGTCACTGTATCTCAATGAGCTGCATCCACTTCCTTTACGTTGAACCTGGAAGTAAACCCAACCAAGTTCCATGGAATTTCTGGGCGGAGATTTAGCCGGTTTCCGCTGCTCCCTTAGCAACCACCTTTGCAGTGAATAATACTTCTGCTCTGTCATAGGCTTCAGTCCTGGCAAAAGCATGGGTGGGGATTTAGGCAGAAGGATATGATTTAGCAGCCTGATTGTACACCAATTAAAATGATTATTACAAAGCTATAGTTGGCTTGGAGAACATTAAACTGACAGATTTTGTGCCCTAGTTAATGAGAGCATTTATGCAATTCCCTACCTCACTGGGAGTGCAATTAGCCTTTGAGAATTAATTAAAATGCAAATAGCAGGAGTGCTGGTCAAAAAAGACTTTTTGCTTGTTTGCATACACACAGAAGCCACGATGTTCTGGGACTGGGTCAAGGGTGTGGAGAGTAGCTATTGGTAGATGAAACCAGCTTTTTGGCCAAGTACCAAGTGACCAAGGCTGAAACAGTAACCATTACATCTGGCTAGCTAACTGATTCGACAGGCTGTCAAACTTAGTGTTTATTATTGCGCTCTGTGCATGCTTCTCATCTCAAAGAGCGATCAGATACAGTATGTTTAAAGGCTGTTCCCTGGAAGACCTGGAGTCAGGGATACCAGATGTTGTACCCCATCCAGGCACCTTACCACATCCTAAAGCCTGGGAAAGGTGGGCCTTTCATACTGGGAATAATGAAGCCTAAGGTCACTCTTTTTTTCAGTCACATTGGATGAGCACAGAGGGGAGAAATCTAGCCAATCCCACCATAGGAACAAATACTGATGGTGTGAGAACCAATCAGGACCATGGAAACCTGGGCTAGCAGTGGCCAATAAATGGTGAGCACTTGTTGTTAGGTAGGCATTGCCTGACTTTAAGGCAAAGGAACAACAGCATCTGGAAATAAAAGGCAGGATTATATTTTTTTTACTCTGAGTGCCTGGAAATTTTGGACAGCTACAGAAGGGACATGCTTTCTAAAGGAGATGACTGGAAAAAGCCCTGTTTGATCACACACTCAGCCTACATTTATTTATTTATTTATTTATTTATTTATTTATTTATTTATTTATTTATTTATTTATTTATTTATTTATTTATTTATTTATTTATTTATTTATTTATTTATTTATTTATTTATATCCCTCCCTTCACCAAATGGTCCCAGGGCAGGTTACAATAAGAATAAACCATATCAAAAGAAAAAAACCTCCATAATTAAAAATATCACCCCCTCCCTAACAGGACAGCACCCTGAAATTTAGATGGCAAACACCTGGTTGAAAAGATATGTTTTCACTAGGCGTTGAAAAGTATACAATGTAGGCACCTGGCGAACCTCAAGAGGGAGGCTGATCCAAAGTCTAGGCCTACCACAGAGAAGGCCCTCTTGTATGCTTTAATATAGATTGTTTACTGTTTTAATGTATTGGATTTTAAATGTTGTTACCAGCCCTGAGACTTTCGGGTATGTATGTATGTATGTATGTATGTATGTATGTATGTATGTATGTATGTATGTATGTATGTATGAATGAATGAATGAATGAATGAATGAATGAATGAATGAACAATCTATATTAAAACGATAATATCTACAAATAGCTACCTGTGGGAATGGAAAGGTTTCCCCGTTTAGCCAAAGGCTAGGGCAAAGAGGTGCGTCTTCACTGCCTTCCTGAACACGTACAGCGAGAGAACCTGACGCACCTCAAGAAGGAGACTCCCTCATCATACAGGTGAGGGAAGCCACCTGGCTTTTTTCACTAGGGACCCTTTCTACGCTAGCTATGACTCTTCTGTGAATATAAGATAAGAGTAGTCTCACTTATTTCTGCTCATCTCTCTTTGTAAGAAAGAGTCCAGCGCTGGGAAGATTATGGAACAAACTGAATCCTTTAAGTTTACGTTCATGATTTCTTGAATACCTTCTGTCCATTTTATCTTCTGTCACGTTCTTTTTCTTTTAGCTGCCATCTTTCTTTGCATCAGGTTCCTCTCCGGTAAGCCTTGTCTTTGCATTAAGTGGCCAGGGTGTTCCAGCTTTCCTTTCACTATTTGTCCTTCCAGAAAGCCATCTGGATTATTTCCTTCAGTATTGAGTGGTTGGATCTTCTTGCTGTCCACAGAGGTCTCAACAATTTCATCCAGCAAGGGCTGGTTTCAGGCAAATGTCCCTCTTCCTGCTGCTGGCTGGTTTGTGAGCTTCCTTGGAAATCCAACTTGGATCAAAGGAGGGTTTGCCGGTTCCATAGGGACCACAGGATTGACAGGAAAAGAATTCATCCTCACCAATGGCCGCTAAGGGTGCATCCCCATGTAGCTTTTTTAGTCCTGTTTAGATTTTTTTTAGTCCCATTTAGACTATTTTAAATCTGAATAGAGTACCTGTCAATTAATCTGAATATAACCATCCCAATGCTTCCCCGTCTGTCCGTCCCCTGTACAAAAATCTGCCTGCAAAAAAAGCAGCAAAATCTTCCCCTTCACTCTCGCTGAAGCTTGCAGTTTGGAAAAACTAAATGCAAGTACTTTCTCCTTTCACTTTCTCCCTTTTGACATTACCGGGAACTGTGCGCTCAAGCAGATCAGCGAAGGAGTGAGCACAGCACAATAAAATTATTTTTTCAAAGCATTTTTGCTTCTAAAATTATCTTTCAAGCAATAGGAAAGATACAAATGTTTCCAGCAAAAATGTTTAAGGGCAAGCAGCTCTCATCCCTCTTTGCCTTTTTCGAATGGGGCTTTAGCATTATGAGCATAGCAAGGGACAGGGGGAGCTTTGCATATGTAAAATCCCACCCACTCATGGTTGCCATCGGCCAGAAGACTAGACTCCACCCCAAATAGCCCAGTACCATCCCCATGTGGGGGAAAATAAGCAGACTCAGCTCCAAAAAGGGGAGTGAGTCCTGTTTTCATCAGTACTTTTTTTTTCCCTCCAGATTTAGGCAGGCTAGTCCTCATAAAATCCAGGAATAATAAATTGCATGGGGATGCTGGGTGCTGAGTTTGGATTCTATTCAGATTAATTACAGAAGTCATGGGGACAGTCCTTCCTGAATTCGGATTCAATACAGATTAAAATGCACATGGGGATGCACTCTGAGTTCAGAAGATCAGCTTTTTTGATGGCCCAGCTCTCACTATTGTCGGTCTACAACTCCGCTCCTATTTTGGGCCAGTTGATCTTTCTTCTCTAATGCTTATCAGTTTGTCCTGAAAGTTAGGTCAGCTGGAGTTCTTGATTCTTCTCCAAAGACTATTTAGCCTGTTTATTGCTTCTAGTATTACTAAAACATACTTCCTCTGCAGAACTGCTGTGGGTTTCCAGTGTAGTATGATCCTATGCTGATTGTGATATCATACCTTCTGGCACGCGTTCCTCCATCCTTGCAAGATTTCAGTAGGGAAGTTGTAAAGTGATATTATTTTGCCGGCAATTCTAAAACCTCCCTTGGGCTCTTTATAAGCAGCCACATTTCTGGGAGGGAAAATGCCTTGTCTTCAACGCAAGTGCCACCTTTTTCCAAGGGCAGAAAAACAGATTTCTTAACCTCCCTGTGGGGTTTAGCCGTCGCAACCTGAGCAAAGCTGAAATAAGGACAATAAAGATGGTAAAGGCAGTGTAGTGATAGAAGAAGAAGACTTGGCTTTTCTACCCCAGTTTTCCCACCCACTCAAGGGGAGTCAAAGCGGCTGACAAACTTTCTGTTCTTCTCCCCACAAGAGACACCCTGTGAGGTGGGTGGGGCTGTGAGAGCTCAGAACAGAGGTGTGACTAGCCCAAGCTCTCCCAGCTGGCTTTGTGGAGGAGGGCGGAATCGAACCTGGTATTCCCAGTTAAGAGTCCGGCTCCTTAACCACTAGACCAAATAGGGCAGCTATTCAGCATGCTTGCATGGGGCATCACATGCTCCTCTGTGCACCATAGAGGTGTGGATGGCTCAGTGGAGGGCCGAAGTGGTGGAGAAAGGTCAAGGTAAGGGAATGCGGGGAGTAGTTCATCATGCTCCACGTGTAGTCATGCCACAGCGCACTCCTGCCACTAGGGATGTCCACGAATATTCGTAGGCATCTGAAATTTGATCAGCTATGCTGAATTTCGACATTCGAACTCGAACAGAATGTCCCGAAATTTGAACGTAAACATTTGAGTCAAATTTTGAATTTTGGATCTATTTGTTCAGATTATCCGGACATTTGTATGTGTACGGGATTGTACATGATGGCTGCTTCCGCACAGGCCTTTTAACACTCATTAGGCACACATTGGGAATCCAGCGTCCGCATACGCGTTGCCGTTTTGGACACTTCCGGTGAGTCGCGTCCGCACAGCAACACGCATTAGGCACACTTTCGGGAGACCGTGTCCACATATTTGGACCTATTTAGCACACTTCCGGTGAGGCGTGTCCGCACCTATCCGTGTCTAAAGTGTGCTAAATGGGTGTTAAAAAGACACCACATATGATGTGGTGTTAAAGGGTGTTTCGCTGTGAAAACGCATCCATTTAGGATGCATCCACACAGTGAAACTGTGCCTACCCAGGGCCCTCCCCCGGCCTGCCATGATTGGCTCCTTGGAGCCAAGCATAGCAAGCTGGGGGACCCCGCTGTCGCCGCTCGCCCTCCCCCTAGAAGCGGCGGATCGCTGCTTCTGGAACCAGGGGGAGCTTCTCTGAAGCCCTCCCTAGCCCACCCAGGGGAGAATGCGCAGAACCCCCTGCTTGCCTCTTTGGTGTCACCCCGATTCTGGCCACAGGGACCCAGGATGCAGCGTGCCTGCGTCCTGCGCGCCTCCTGATTGGCCAGGGCTGCTCCAGGCAGTTCCGGCCATCAGGAGGCTCTCTGCACAGGCGCGCTGCCCTGGCCAGTCGGCGCACCTGCGCAGAGAGCCTCCTAACATATACTAATGTTGTCAACAGCCATATCTTCAGATTCAAATGTAACATTTGAACGAATAGATTCGAATGTATTCGATTTGAATTGGATTTTGTTGCATCTGGATTCTTGACATTTGAACTGAATAAAATGTTTTGACATTTTATTTGACTCAAATACGAATGCAGGAAAAACATGAGTGCACATCCCTAACCATGCTGTGAGCCAGTTTGGTCTAGTAGTTAGGGAGCCGGACTCTTATCTGGGAATACTGGGTTCGATTCCGTCCTCCCCCATGAAGCCAGCTGGGAGACCTTGGGCTAGTCACAGCTCTCTTCTGAGCTCTCTCACAGCCCCACCTACTGTTCCTCACAGGGTGTCTGTTGTAGGGAGAAGAATAGAAAAGCTTTGTCAGCTGCTTTAAGTCCCCTTAAATGGGTGAGAAAATGCACATCTTCTTCTTCCTTTTTGTTGTTGTTGTCTTCCATCTTAACTTGCTGATTGACCGTCTTGAATTACCAGCTGAACTTTGTATCCTCTGCCGAGTAGGAGTCTGGAGACAAAATGCTTGTTTTTTTTAATTTTTTCTCTGTGGCTTTCTTCCGCTGGGGCTTCTGATCTTCTGATCCGGATCCTAAATATCTAGGACATCAGTTCAGGCTGGGGCAGCTGCATCGGATCCAGCAAGGCAGGGAAATGAGATGAGAGCATCTTCAAAGACTTTTTGCTGAATGTTGTTCCACTTGTGAGTGCTTGCTGTTCACCTGCTTTGTCAAAAGGTTTTTTTCAGCATTTTGTCCTGTTGGGAAGAGATTAGGGGTGTGCACAAATTATTTGTCTTATGTGGAATTCGTACAAATATGTACAAATTCCGAGATCCGTGGATGGATCGAATAGAGCCCTATTCGTAGGGCCCTATCCATCCACAAATAGGATAATCCGGTATCTGGGGGGGGGGGGGCGGCAGTGGCGAGTGTAGATCCAGATGTTTGGTCTAGTGCTTAGGGAGCCAGACTCTTATCTGGAGATACCAAGTTTGATTCTACCTTCCCCCATGAAGCCAGCTGGGTGACCTTGGGCTAGTCACAGCTCTCTTCTGAGCTCTCACAGCCCCACCTACCTCACAGGGTGTTTGTTGTGGGGAGAAGAACAGAAAGCTTTGTCAGCCAATTTGAGTCCCCTTAAATGGGTGAGAAAAGCCAGGTAGAAAAGCCAACTCTTCTTCTTCTTCTTCTTTGAAGGAGGCGTAGCGGCAGCAAGAACAGGTAAGTGGGGATGGTCCAGGAATGGCGTGTTGGGGGAGGTTTATTCAATTTGTGCAAGAATATTCATGCACGAATGAGAATACCCCCTTTTTGGGGGGGTGGGGTTCATCCGAAGCCGAATTTTCCCACATTCGGTTTGTGCCTTTCATAGTCTACAGATCCCTATTATGGGATATAACCTGGAATAAGAGTTTGACCTCCTCCCCCGCCCCCCAATAAAGAGGTGGGGTTTTCAGGTACATTCAAGGAAGTCCAAATGGAGGGTGGACAGTCCACAAATAAGATGGATAGAAAAGAAAAGCTGTGAGCAGTCAGACCTGAAGATGGACTGAAGAAGGTTTAAAGTGAAGGTATGCTTCATACTGTGCTATTGGTTATTATTCCTTTTGGTGAATGTTGTGACCTTCCTTAGAACTTCAGGTGAAGGGGCAGATATAAATATTTGAATAAATAGATAAACAATAAATAACCTACCTACCTAGCTCACAGGGGTGGTGGGTAGATAACACAGAGGATAAGTGTAAGCTGCCTTGGGTTCTTTAAGGGAAGGAAGGAAGGAAGGAAGGAAGGAAGGAAGGAAGGAAGGAAGGAAGGAAGGAAGGAAGGAAGGAAGGAAGGAAGGTTACTTTTACAGTCTAAAAATCTAAATAGTTGCAATGCACGCTAGCTCTTTGTAACAGGAAATCCACTGTACCCCGTGCTCATGTTTTATCATGTGGTTCTTTTCAAAATACACTGCTGTGTTTATTATTCACCCTATGTTCTGCTCACGGAGAATGGAAGGCAGGGAGGTTGGACAGTTAATAGCATTTCTCCATTTTAATGAAGCAAAGTCAATTTGCCTTGAAAGAATTCCCTCAACACCGAATGAGGTGACGGTGCTTGCCTTCCCCTGTGAATTTTTATGGAGGTGATTTCATTAGCAAAAGAGAGCGCAGATAACAAAAGCCTGGGAATCTGAACTTTTTCTGCAACTGCTGCTGTCCAAACATGGCATGGCTTCTGTGTGGTGAAGTGTCCTTTTGTGGGCAGGGGGGCAATGGTGGTTTCTGGAGGCAGTTTGAGGCAAAATCATATTAGGGAACCAGAAAGTCTGAGTCAACCAGTAAAATGATACAGCAGTCATTTCTGCAACACTATGGATGGTCCAGTATACCAATGCCAGGCCCCTTCTGCATTGGCCCTTAATTCAGATTATAGAATAGGGACCTGCCATCTGCATGCTGGTGAAGGTACGGCTGGGACCTACTACAGTGTGCCCTAGCATGTGGATGGCAGGTCCCTGTTCTGATATAATCCAAAATAAGGCATAGTGGAGAAAGGGCCAAGCCATTGGCATCCGAGAGGTCAAATCATATGATTGAAGTTTGTGTGAAGTCACACCCTTTAATGACTGAAGAAGGTTTAATGTGAAGGTATGGGAAGGGAAAGTATGTCCCCATTTATCCGAAGGCCAGGGCAAAGACAAGCCTCTTCACTGCCTTCCTAAATGAGTACAGTGAAGGAGATGGACACACCTCAAGGGGGAGACAATTCCAGAGCCTAGGCGCCATCACTGAGAAGGCCCTCTCCTGGGTGCCACCCCTTTTGCTGCTGAGGATGGTGGGACAACCAGGAGGGTCTCAGTTACATTTCTGCATAGCTTGGGACTCTGCATATTTTCTTTCAGCCAGGGACCACTTCGATTTAATGACATTTAATATACAAATTACTATTCTTTACTGGGCAGGAGATAACCATAGCAGAAATGGAAATCATGAATATTCTGAAATATACATGCTTTATCCTGGAATATCCACATATAGTCAAATAAGTAACCAGTGTCTGGATGCAGCCACACCATCTGAACTAGACTTGAAAATGGCCTGTGAGACAGCAAAGTGTAATAAGGGTGTGCTGTGACCATAACTCCACCCCAGTCACAATGTGAATTAACTACCTTAATTTAATAGTCACAAGTCTGTGCACTTGGGAAAAGGAGAAGGCTTGGTTATCCATGCTAAAAACAAGGTGTAGCATTCAGGGTACAGTGGTACCTCGACATACAAGTGCCCTGACATACAAGTGTTTTGAGATACAAGCCGCCGAGTGAGTGATATTTTGCTTTGAGATGAGAGCAAGATTTGAGATACGAGTATGTAAATACAGTACAGTACATAACAAAAACAACTGAGGTGGTGTTTTCGGAGCTGGAATGGATTAATGGGAAAATTGCTTTGAGATACGAGCGATTTGACATAAGAGCAAGGTTACGGAACGAATTAAACTTGTATGTCAAGGTACCACTGTAGTTAAAACCAAGGCCATGTTTGTTTGTTTGTTTACATTTTATTCCACCCTATACCTGAAGGTCTCTGGGTGGGTAACAACACCTGAAATCAAACATCATTAAAATAACACTATGTATTAAAACAGTAGCATCTGCAAGTGGGAAGGGAAATTGTATCCCCATTTAACCGAAGGCAAATGGCCTTCCTAAATGTGTACAGTGAAGGAGATAAGATGCACCTCAAGGGGGAGACTATTCCATAGCCTAGGGGCCATCACTGAGAAGGCCCTCTCCTTTTACTGCTGATGGTGGTGGGACAACCAGGAGGGCCTCTGTTATATTTCTGCATAACATCATCCGTCCATTAGCATTACCTTGGACTCCAGGGATGGTTTAAAAAGTAATTGTTTTATATAAGTTAGAAATCAGGGTCAGATCAATCACTTGGGCAGTTTCCACCTTTATAAGTGCAGTCTTATGCATACCTGCTTAGGAGTAAGGCCAACTGAATATATCGCATCCTACCTGTGAATAAAAATGTTTAAGGTTAAACTTTCTGCCCCAAGATTCTTTGTTGTTGCTGCTTAATCAGCTCCCAGGCAATTTTGCAGAGAGATATTCAGCACCATGGACAGATCCAGGGCAGATTAATGGGCTTCACCATCTCCTACCAGTCCTGGACCAAGTCCCGAAAAGTGTTTTCAGGATAAGGGCCCCAACAGCCTCATAGAAAGAAGCTATGGGGCACATTTCTTTGGTTGGGATAGAAAACACATCCTTCTAAGCCCTATAACAAGGTTTTTCAGTTCATGGGGCACATCAGCCAAGCAAAAGACAATGGGTGCTTTCCATGGATGGATAATGCGACTACCAAGTTATGCAGAAATGGATCCACCACAATCGTGCATCTTTAGCACGCTCTCTTATACTTCCTCACTCTCTGACACACTTGGTCTGCACAAGACAGAGCATATTCTAGATCGGACAGTTCAAAATGGTCTTCTGATCTGCTTCTGGGCAAGTTTGGGGTCAACATGGGGCCTGGTACAGAGCAGAATGGGACCAGCCCGTCTGATCTGGATAAACAAAGCAGTCTGGGACTAGCAAAGCAATTGACAATCCAGCTGAAAGGAATTATCATTTCTTTCCATGGAGAGGGTTATTTTTTCCCCCTAAAAAAAGGAGCCCTCTGAAGCATCCATGTATTTTCCCAGCTAGTTTGCATTTGATCGAGTAGAATGTGAGTTGTGACTCACTGTCACTTCCTTCCCATTATTTGAGTTCATGTTCCAAGAATGTTAAGGAACAAAGCTTATTCCTACTTATTCTACCCTGGTCAGTTCCTGCTTCATAATTTTATGATCTTCTTATCCTTATTTATTCTAATTTTCCAAAAAAAAAAAAGTGGAGAAACATGAAAGCCAGCAATAAAGTGCATGATTTTATGGTTACAGATAATTTATTTTGATTATCAGCAGAATATAAAAGACTTGCTATCCTGGTAATGGATTTAAGAAACAGACGTCCCAGGAAGGAAATGTCCAAATGAAAGATAACATAAAATCTCAACTGAGACCATGTCTTTATTAGGTCAACTGAATTACAAATAATGACAAAGCTTTTGGGTTTATGTTAGGGATGTGCATGATTTTTTTTTTCACATTCTATTTGACTGGAACTGAATACCCAAAAATCTGATTCAAATTGAATCTTTTAAATTCGAATTTAACAAGATTTGATTCAAATTTACCAAATTCAAATCCATTCGTTTGAATTTTTGATTTGAATCTGCACATACGAATGCCAACAACATTCGCATGTGCATGTACACACGTTCCCCACATCTGTACGCACCCAAACACATCCATATGCATCCCATAGTTATCCTGTATGCAACCCGTTTTTGTCCCATATGGATCCGTAAAAATGCATACGGATGCGAGAAAGATGCGGATCTTTAATTATGCGTTGTGTATGAACTCAAACACATACGAATGTCCGGACAATTTGAATAAATAGACCTGAAGTTTGAAATTTGATTTGAATGTTTACATTTGAATTTTGGGACATTCAAGTGTAGCAGGATGAAGGAGCCCCGGGCGTGCCTCCACACTCCCCCCAGGAGCCACTCACCCTGCTGGTACAGACCGAGCGACATCAGACAAACACCAATGTGGAGATTTTTGTGGTTTATTAAAAAATAGGAAAAGTTCAAAACTTGAGCAAAGTTACAAAATAAATATCTTCAGCAAATAAAAGGTTCCTTCATGTGCCTGCATGAGGTTCAGCCTTGGTTACAAAAGCATTCAACAGCATTTACTTGCCTCTCGGTAGCATAGCAAAAAATAGTTTAGGAGCAAGAACATGTACAGAGTTCAAAGATCTAAGACAGAATCTTGGTAAGGTCAGTCAGTAAAGACAGATCAGATAGATTCCCTAGCTAACACATTCTTACTATATTCCCATTCAGGCTAGATCACATGGTACACACAAGCCAATAGCAATGTACAGCTGAGGTCTTTTTTTGTTGGTTAATTGTTTTGAGAACTTGCCCTTTGGTCTAAATTTAATTCACAGGCTCCCAATTAGCGTTATCTTGTTCTTGGAATGCCAGGTGCCACTGGCTCTGGGTAGAATTTACAGTTTAAGGGTAGAAACTTCCATTTCGAGACTCTTCTCAGACTAGATGTTACTAGCAAATTCCAAAATGGCAACAGTTTGGATCTTTCTATTTACACAGAAATGACAGGGTTTGGGGGATTCCCGCTACATCAAGTTTGAATGTCAAAATTTGGCACATTCGATCGGACTTTGAATGCTACAAATATTCGTGCACATCCCTAGTTTGTGGGGATTCTTTTAGGGGGCTAAACCAGGAAGTTCGACTGGAATTACTGAACTATAAACTCCAGCATGTGCTACATTCCAGAGCTAAAACGCACAGGTTTAGATGTGGCTTCAGTCATCCGATGTTCCTGATGGTGGACCAGATAGTATATCCTTTTCTGCACTTACCACTGTTAATCCGGATTAGGAGATCGAAATTAGCTTGACCCAGATCGAGTGCAGTATTAAGCAGGCTGGATGATGGCAAATGTGGTGTATGTAGAAATGCAATACGGACACTTCAGTACTGCTCGAAATCAATGGATGCAAACTACCAGCGATAGCACCTCCAAAATCCAATGCAACTGGCCTATGTCCCTGTCAATCAAAGACTACATCTTGTAGCAGAGATGAGGCATATTTGTAGGCAATGAGAAGTAGAGATGTGCATGAATGTATATTTCACATTCGAATCCAATTCGATCGAATGTTCAAAAATTTGATTCAAAATGAATTTTGAAAATCCGGATTTCCGAAAACCCGATACGGATCCAGATTATCCGGATACGTACATTCATATATTTGATTTGTATGTGGATATACGAATGCCAAAAAGATTCGTATCTGAAATACGAATTTGCACACATTTTTATTTATCGCGTATTTAATCCATAAACGACCCGTTTTCATCCCGCATTAAATACGATAATATGTATAATTTTTGTGCAGATTTGTATATGATAGATAAGAATCTATGCATTTGAATTATTCAAAAATCTGTATCAGATTTTCAAAAGTCCGAAATCCGTTCGAATGTGTAAATTCAGATTTTCAAAAATCTGATTTGAGTTCGAATGTTGACATCTGTCGGATTTGAATTGAATATTTGGATTTTTGAATATCCGTGCAAATGCCTAATGAGAGGACATCATTGCCACAGACATGATATGGCTTCACAGACAATGCAAAGGCACTATTACTGTCAACGCCGCCATTTTTCTGAAGGGGCTATGAAGACGTCTTCCCATCGCCGCCATCACCGTGGGGATGTGCACAAATGTTCTTTTGACATTCCATTTGAACTGATTCGAATACCCAAAAATCCGATTCGATTCAAATCTTTTAAATTCGAATTTAACAAGATTTGATTCAAATTGACCAAATTCAAATCTATTTGTTTGGACTTTTTGATTTGAATCTGCACGTACGAATGTTGACAACATTTGTATGTGCACGTATGCATCTTCCCCACATCCATACACATCTGTACGCAGCCGTATGCATTCATATGCATCCTGTAGTTATCCCGTATACAACCCGTTTTTGTCCTGTACAGATCCATACAAATGCGTACAGAAGCGGGAAAGATGCGGATCTTCAAATACACATCGTGTACAAACCCATACACATACAAATGTCCGGATAATTCGAATGAATAGATCCAAAGTTCAAAATTCGGTTTGAACGTTTACATTCGGATTTTGGAACATTCTATTCGAGTTCAAATGTCAAAATTTGGCACAATCGATCAGATTTCAAATGCCGACGAATATTTGTGCACATCCCTACATCAGACAGTGCTAATACAGTTGTAGTACTGATTAATCAGGATTTTTGCACTCTGTGTATGGATCTGATCTGGATAAGCACTAATCCTGTGCCCTAGACCTCAGCTCTCCCTATTCCTAATCGAAGTTTCTAATGTTAAAGAGGACCCCATGTTTGAAGAAGTCTTAAGAAGACAAAGAGTTGGCTTTTCTACCCTGCTTTTCTCACCCATTTAAGGGGACTCAAAGTGGCTGACAAACCTTCTGTTCTTCTCCCCACAACAAACACCCTGTGAGGTAGGTGGGGCTGGGCGAGCTCAGAAAGAGAGCTGTGACTAGCCCAAGGCCACACAGCTGGCTTCATGGAGGAGTGCAGAATCAAACCTGTTGACTATGAGACATGAGTCCAGCACTTTACCCATAAGACCAAACTGGCTTCCCCCAAAACTTTTTAAAATTTCCTTTGCAGGAGCATTGACAGTAATTCATGTTTAAGCAAATTGCTTGTCAACTACTTGATGGGCAAATCTATTTTATTGTTATTGCAGCTGATTACATTAGCAATGCTGATCAATCTTTTGCATACAGCTCTCTGCTTTAAACAAAAAAGTACAAGGCATTTTGGGGGTCTTAAAAAAAACAAGCTGTGGATGATTAGGAAACAACCTGGAAGTCATGAAGACATGCATGAGTTCCAGGCGGAAAGGGTCTATATTTTAACAAATATGCTCATGTTGGTGGTAACTCATCTCTTCCTCCCAGCATGCATCACACTCTAGACTTAGGTCTGCTATAAGGCTAATTACTGTCGCTGAGTGGTGCATTCTTAAGGACAATATGCTAAGTAATTGTATAAATTATTGTACTTTGTAATTGTTTCATTTTAATCATCATTACGTAGACAAATTCCTTGGCTGCGTCTTCATGGCATGCTTTATTTCGATTTAAATAATTCGAAATAACTAACCCGGAACAAAGCTGTCTACACGACTTGCAAATTGATCCGTTCCGAGGGCATTCCGATTGCAGCCTTAACGCGGAATCAATCCTGGTAATCCCCACAATAGCCCTGTGCTCCCGCCCATTGCCAGTCATGGTGCCCTGTGATTGGTCCTCCCTCCCAGGATCCCACCCTCCCTTCCCTTTGCGTCATCCATGCTCCGCCGGGGATCCCCTGCCCGATCCATCCCCTTCTCTCCCCTCCCTTTCCCTTCCCAGCAGCAGCAGCAGCAGCCATCCATCCATCCATCCATCCATCCATCCATCCTGGCGCGGCGCGGGCGGCTTCGCCCTGGGACTCCTCATTGCCCGGTGGCAGAGCCGCCGCCACTTTGCGTCATCCATGCTCCGCCGGGGATTCCCGTTCTCTCCCCTCCCCCTTCCCACCAGCAGCAGCAGCAGCCATCCATCCATCCATCCATCCACCCATCCACCCATCCTGGCGCTGCGGCGCAGGCAGCTTCGCCCTGGGGCTCCTCCGCCGCTGGAAAAGGAGGAGAGCTGAGAGGCGGGCGAGCTCAGCGTGCCCACCGCGGGGGAGGGCGAAGGGGGCTCCTCGCTCGCTCTTCCCCCGGGGGCCGGGAGGGAACTCGGAGAGTGGGGAGAGTGGGCTGGGAAAGTTCCACGGGGACTCCCCTTTCCTTTCCTTTTAAAAGTTCAGAACTGCGCAAAACTGCAACATTGTTATAAGCTACATCGCTACAGTTTAGCTTTGCAGGTAGTGGCTGTTGGATTCTTTCAATGGAATCACTCTTTGGAAGAGAGCTATTGGGGGAGGGAATCCTAAACATGACGTGCCTCGAATACGGACAAGCCATTGGTTACAGTGCGATTGGGGGCGGGACAGCCTGGACACGGAATCTCATCCCAGAAAACAATACTGTCCACACAGTAAAAAATGAAACATGTATCAAGGGCACGTTCCGGAGTGAGAGCTGTTGAAATCAGGATTTATTTCAAAACGGTTTAACGTCGTTTAACACGGAAATACCGTGTTAAGCCGAACTGCCGTCTGGCCGAGGAGAACTCAAAACATTTTGAATTCGCGATAACGATCCCGTGGGGATGTGGCCCTTGTGTCTGATCTTTCGGCACCTGTTGCCTGTTTTGGAGTGATTGTAGCTCAAGGGTAAAGTAGAGACGTGCAGAGTTTGGTTTGTATTTAAACATTCAATCAAATTGTTTATGTTTGAAGCTGTCCACATTTGACTGAGACTGTGGTCAGACCTAAGGTTTAATCCAGCTTCAGTCCACCTTCAGAGCGAGAGAACACATCAGCAAAGTGACCAGTCATTTTCTTTCCACATTACCTATCCCAAAGGTGCATTTTCTGAGTTATTTAACACTGAAAGTGTACTGAAGCTGGATTAAACCTTAGGCGTGACCACAGACTATATATTCTCTCACCCTGAAAGCGTACTGAAGCTGGATTAAAACTTGAGTGCGGCCACAGCCTGTACCAAACAAGTCCCCACTTGCAAACACAAATGATTCCATCAAGCCGTTCATGCCTGCTGTGTCCTCATACTTGAAAAGGTTTTCTTTACTGCATTTTTCGTTTTCAAATGAGTTTGAAATCAGTCGTCAACAACCCTTTGTTCCATTAAGCAACTAAGAGACCCGTTCCCACTCACCTCCCTTGTAGTGGTCTAACGATCCCAGTTCACTCTGTACTGGGACAAGGAGTGAGCTGCTGTTTGCATTGGAAGGGGATGGAGACCATCTGTCCCTGGCCAAGCTCAGCACCAGCAGAGACAGACCGTTGCTGTTCCATTTCATCCAACGGGCTCCCTGCTCCTGCCCCCCGGCCGAGTGATTCCCTGTGGCTCACAGGTCTTGCCCAGTATGCAAGGCCAAAGCTGAACAGAACAGACCCCCAGAGTCAGACTATGAATAGTCTCCCTCTCTGACCTGCACTAGCTATCTTCATTATATACATGAAGAAAACCGAGGCCAATTCACACTTGCTCCTGTAGTTTGCAATAGCTTAACATCTGGGCAGGTGCATCTGCACTTGCAGGAGGTCTTTATAGACTAGAAATGCCCCCTGCCTGCCTAGACGTCATTCACCTGTCTCAAACTAGCAGTGATGCACAAAATTGTACACCACATGCAAACTAAGCCTAACTGAACACTTATGTGAAGCGTTCAGCAGTGAGCATTTGCAGAAGGATACTGGGGTGGGGGTGGGGGGAGAGAACCCTAAAGACGTGATCTCCCCCAATACTGCGGTATCGTTCCCAAAGCAAAAAAGATAAAGTGTGTCAGCAGCAAAACAGGAGCAAGGGTTGTTCTTTTGAGGGTTTTTAAATGCGTTTTTGGGCGATTTACTTCCTGGAAAGTGCAGGAAGCAAATATTTAATGGGGCCAAAGGCTTTTCAAAACATTTTCAAAGCTCAATAAAATCCCAGTGGGAACAGGACCCTATTGTGTTTTAAGTGGGTCCTTTTTATTATCAGCATCTACTGTTATAACCTGCCCTGAGACCTTCAGGTATACAGTTGGATGGATGGATGGATGGATGGATGGATGGATGGATGGATGGATGGATGGATGGGTGGGTGGGTGGGTGGGTGGGTGGATGCCTGCCCTGGGGTCTTTAGCCCCTATTCACCTTGCTGAAGATCCAGACTCCTGCAACTATGTCTTCACCTGATGTGCCCCTTGTTTGTCAGCTGCATGACTGATGCAGTACAGTCTCCATTCGTCTAGTTCTCACCATGTGTTATGTGTTTGGGGCACCTTCTGTCTGGCCTGTGGGACCCTGAGGCATAGCCCTGGCCTTCACTGTGGTCTGCAAGGCCCAAAGGACCTCAAGGCAGTCCCCACTGGGCAGATGATGAAGATGGCAATAGGGGTGAAGATTGTAGCAGGACGAGCACTCCCCAAGCGTGCCTCCACGCGCCCCCAGGGGCCACTCACCCTGCTGAAATGGACTGAGCAAACTCACACAAAACCGTTGTAGAGTTCTGAGTTTATTTAAAAAACAAGAAAAAGGTTCAAAGGTTCGAGCAAAGTACAAAATAAATATCTTCAGCAAAATAAAAGGTTCCTTCATGCATCTGCATGAGGTACAGCCTTAGTTACAAAGCATAACATCAGCCTTCACTTGCCTCTTGGTAGCACAGCAACATAGAATCCAGGAAACGGGAGCATGTACAGAGTACAGACAAAATATCAACGATCCAAGACAGAATCAAAGTAAGTCAAGGAATAGGATAGATGGAATAATTCCATAGCTAAAACATTCGTACTATATTCTCATTCAGGCTAGGTCACATGATACACACAAGCCAATAAGCAATGTACAGCTGAGGTTACTTTTGGTGGTTAATTGTTTTGAGAACTTGCCCTTTGCTCTAGATTGGATTCACAGGTTCCCAATTAAAGTTCTTTTGTCCTTGAAGTGCCAGGTGCTTCTGGCTCCAGGCAGAATTTACAGTTAAGGGTAGAAACTTCCATTTCGAGACTCTTCTCAGACTAGATGTTACCAGCAAATTCTAAAATGGAAACAGTTTGGTTCTTTTTGTTTTCACTAAGATGACAGGGTTTGGGGGATTCCCACTAGAAAGATGACAATGACTAATTTTTTAAATTAGCTCAAGTGCCTTGCCTGGCCTCATTTTTATTCCAAAATGTAATCACTTACAGAAATAAAAGCCATAAAATAAATCATTCCTGTGTGTGCCAGTGTTGGCGTGCCGGTTCGGCAGATGGAGAGGCAGAAAGTGGCCCCTTGCCCTGAAATGGGCCGAATAGCTTTGATCTGCTGCGAGAAAGGTGTGGTCCTACATCATCAAAAACACAATCTCAGCAGCACTGAGCTATTACATGCTCACCTTTAAGCTACCCATAGGTCTGCCTGGAAAGCAGAGGGTTGCTGGTTCCATCCCCAGCCTCTCCCCAGAAGTAGGCAATGGCAAACCACTTCTGTACCTCTGCCAAGAAAACTGCGTAGAGGTGCCCAGGGAGTCAACCAGGAATCTGCCATGACTTTATGGTACCCGAAAACAAATGGGTAGACAAGGTTTCAGGGGGCTTCAACATTCTTGAGCTGTGTCTCTGATTGGCTGAAGGAAGTGTGCAGCGTCTTTCATATGCCTACAGAAGGGATGTGCATGAATATTCAAATGCATTCAAAATTCGATCGAATTGACCAAATTTCGACACGCGAATTGGAGTTGAATGTCCTTAAATTCAAATTTGTCCAAATTATTCGGAAATTCGTATGTGTACGCGTTCATACATGATGCGTACTTGAAGATCTGCATCTTTCCCGCATCCATACGCATTTGTACGGATCCATACAGGATGAAAACGGGTTGCATATGGGATAACTATGGGATGCAGACAAAATGTAAGGGTACGTACGGACGTGTACGGATGCGGGGAAGATGTGTATGGGCATCTACGAATGTTGTCAACATTCATATGTGCAAATTTGATTCAAAAATTTGAACAAATAGATTCGAATTTGCTTAATTTGAACCGAATTTGGTTAAATTTGAACTGAATTTGGTTAAATTTGGACTTTAAACATTTGAATGGAATTGAGTTTTTGGGTATTCGATTCGAATCGAATCCTGAAAATTGCATTTGTGCACACCCCTAGTCTACAGATGGGGGAGCCAATTTCTGGAGATTTACATAATATGAGATTCTTCGAAGCAACTCTGAATAGCTGCATATCATGGCAACGCATTACTTGTCAGCAAATGAGAGTCCCAGAGTTCCCTTAGGAAATGACCCACAGTTCTATTATTGCGGCAAAACTTTCAAAGTCTGTTACCCTCTGGTTATTTGCATACTGCAGACAAAATGTTAAGAGAACAAAGAGAAAATAAAGACATTTTGCTGGCTTCCAGCTTAACAAGGAAGGTTACAGATAACAGACTGAAAACGTCCTCCACCCCCACCTCCTGAAGAATCCATCTTAATCAAATCAGTTTTTAAAACAGGCTGACTATAAAACTGCCCCCAGCCAAGGAAATTAATCTTTATTTCTAAAAGAAACCATGCAGATCAAACGTGGGGTGTTTTTCCACTGGCAGAAAGTACCCATTTTTGCACCCATTAAGGACCCATTTGGGTGTGAGCCGGATGACTCCATTTCCACCACGGCACCCATTTGGGACCCGATTGTTTCCATGGCCTCTGGGGAAATCTGGATCAAATGGGTACTTTCTGGCCTTTATTTCATATTTTCTGTAGACCCCATTAATGGGGTCTACAATGGGGTCTTCTGCCAGAAAATCCGGATTAAAGGCAGCCTGTTTCCACACTTGTGTGGCAATGGGGTCTAGAGGAGGCTAGGGGGAGGGGGCACCCATGGGGGGGGGAGTCCCAAAACCTAGGCTTCAAAGTCATTTCGAAGTCATTTTGAAGTCATTTCAAAACCATTTCGGAGATTAGCAAAGGCTCCGAAGACAAACCCCTGAGAACAAAGGGGAACTGGGGTGCTTCTAAGGCCATTTGCTGGGATTCAAGAGCAGGAGAAGGTTTGTCCTTGTCTCTGCTTGAGATGCCCATGAGCATTTGGTGGGCCACTGTGTGTGACTAGATGGGCTGTGGCCTGATCCAGCAAGGCTTCTCTTATGTTCTTATGATACATTTTATCACGCTGGGTTCAATCCTTTGCTGATCTGCTTGAGCACACATTTGCCGGTAATCACAAAAGGGAGAGGTGTGAGATATATAGAAAGTAATTTTAAAACTGCCTTCAGCCAGAGGTTTTGCTGCCTTTACTGCAAGCAGGGTTTGCGTGGGGTGGTGGTGGTTTAAAAGTCCTGTTTTTTATGTTTAAAAATAGTCCCAGCAGGACTAAACCAGTATTTAAAAAGCTGCATGAGGATGGCTATATTCAGATTAATTGACAATCACTCAATTTGGATAAAAAATAGTCCTGAAAAATAGTCCAAACAGGACTAAACCAGGATTAAACAAGCTGCATGGGGACACACCTGTTTTCTTTCCAGATTATCTATCCCAAAGGTGAATTTTCTGAGTTAGATACTGACAAAGGAAAACAGAGGTTCACTTTGCTGATGTATTCTCTTACTCTGAAAGTGGACCGAAGCTGGATTAAAGCTTAGATGTGAATGCAGCCTAAGCCACTTTCAAGCTTTCCTTCATGTTCTCAGTAGGAATGGCTTCCCTCTGTTACCTTGCACATCTAAGTCCTGAATCTTCTCTGTGCATTGTTCTCTTCTCTTCTCTTCTCTTCTCTTCTCTTCTCTTCTCTTCTCTTCTCTTCTCTTCTCTTCTCTTCTCTTCTCTTCTCTTCTCTTCTCTTCTCTTCTCTTCTCTTCTCTTCTCTTCTCTTCTCTTCTCTTCTCAAGTAGCCCTGCATTGGCTCCACCAGAGAAATACAGCAATCAGTCTTATCATTGTAATGCCAGGAAAAGCTTGTTAGCTTCCTCACACTCCTGTCTTTCTCTCCTTTTGGCCGGTCTTCCAAAAAATGGCCAACGGCAACTTCATTTTAAAGCATTTTAAAGCCCCATAAAGCACTGCAATCCACCTAAACGGTTACATAATTCCAGGCCTTAACTGGACGTTAGAGATGGCTATAAGGCCCTGCTGAACCGAAGAACATTCCCTTCCGCTTTCTCTTTCAAATTAAATAAACATGTGGATGTGGCTGAACATTTGCTACCTGAAAGAAGGGTTATTTATGAAGCACCATTAAAATTAAGATAAACGGGCCTTTCAGAAATACATCTAAATCTTTCACTTTTCTTTTTTTTTTCCCCCTTTGTACGGGTGCGTGCTTATTATGGGCTATAATTTTTTAACAGAAAGGATCCATTAAAGCCTTATCTTATGTGAGCTTTTCAATGCTTAACTGGCCTGCTGGTTTCCAAGCAATTATTCAGCAACCCTTTAACCCCCAAACCCAGCAAGATTTGAGGCCAATTTGTCCTGCACAGCTGAGTGAGGCCACAGCTTCAGTTTGGTGCAGCTTCTTGCCCTGGTGTTCTTGGTATATGTGGAGGCTCAGGGGTTTTTTTTCTTTTTCTTTTACCTCCCTTAATCCGGATCTAAGATGATCCGGTTCTAAGAAATGGGTTCTTCAACTAATCCGGATTTAGAAGATCTGGATCTAAGGAAGTACCCAGTGATTCTCCACGGGCAGTGTAGCACCCAATATCAATGGGTACAAGGGAAGTTCACAGTAGGAACACCGGAGGACCCATATGGAGCACCCGTCTGTATGCAAGTGGGAGACATCCGTCACGCCAGGTTTTGGGAGGGCGACGTGTCTAATCCAGATTTGATGCCTTAAGACTGGATTGTAGACCCCTTTAATGGGGTCCACAGGAAATCCAGATTATAGGTCCTGAAGGACCCATTTAATCCAGATTTCCCTAGTACGGGTGTGAACAAATCGGGTTCTCATGGATTCTACAGTGGACATGGGGTCTTCCTGCTCTAAGTCTAATGGTTCCTTAAAGAGTTCCTAATGGGTACTTAATGGGTACTTAGTGCTAGTGGGAAAAAACCCTATGTAAGTAACTGAGGGTGCGTCTTCATGGCATAGTTATCTCGAATTCAAAACGTTTTGAGTTTGCACAGTTCAGACGGCACTTCGGATTAACACGGTATTTCCGTGTTAAAGGACGTTATCCCGATTAGAAATAAATCCTGATCTCAACAGGTCTCACTCCGGATCGTGCGTCGATACGTGTTTCCTTTTTAACTGTGTGGACAGTATCGTTCCGGGATGAGATTCAGTGTTAAGGCTGTCCCGCCCCCCCAATCGCACTGTAACCAATGGCTGAACGTATTAGAAGCACGTCATGTTTAGGGTTTCCTTCATTGAAAAAATCCACCCTCAAACACCCACTATAAACCTCCAGTCCTTAAAGCTGAAACACTGTATCAATCTAAGCACTTCACACCTTAAAAACAATGTTGCAATTTTGCACAATTTCAGACCTTTGAAGGTTCGGAACAGTCGCTTTCAGCCCCCTTAAGGGTGAGAAGGCTTGTCAGCCACTTAGTCCCTTGAAGGGTGAAAACAGAATGTCAACCGCTTTGAGCCCCCTCTAGGCTACTTTGCCTCTGCCTGTGGTCACACCTAAGGTTTAATCCAGTTTCAGTTCACTTTCAGAGTGAGAGAATACACCAGCAAACTGACAAGCTGGTTTTCTTTCAGGGTTAATAACTCAGAAAATCCACCTTTAGACTAGATAATGTGGAAAGAAAACTACTGGTCACTTTGCTGATGTGTTCTCTCACTCTGAAGGTGGAGTGAAGCTAGATTAAACCTTAGGTGTGACCACAAGCCAAGGTTTTAATCCAGCTTCGGTCCCTGTGAGGTGGGGGGGGCGGAGTTCCCTCCCGGCCACGGGGGGAAGAGCAAGCGAGGAGCCCCCTTCGCCCTCTTGTCCACCCCTTGGCTCTCCTCCTCTGCGGGGCAAAGTGGCAGCAAAGCGGGGGAAAAGCGGCGGCGGAGCCCCAGGGAGAAGCCGCTAGCGCCGCAGCGCCGCAGCGCCTGGATGAATGGATGGATGGATGGATGGATGGATGGATGGATGGATGGATGGATGGATGGATGGATGGATGGATGGATGGGTGGATGGGTGGATGGATGGGTGGATGCTGCTGCTGCTGCTGCTGCTGCTGCTGGGAAGGGGGAGGGTGGATTGGGCAGGGAATTCCCGGCGGAGCATGACGCAAAGAGAAGGGAGGGTGGGATCCTGGCAGGGAAAACCAATCACAGGAGAGAGTGTGGGCAATGGGCAGGAGGACAATGCTGCCATGTGGACTCCGAGTATTGATCCCGCGTTAAGGCTGCCATCGGAACCGGATCAACTTGCAAGTCGTCTGGACAGCTTTGTTCCGTTTCTTTTATTTCGAATTCTTTAAACTGAAATAACACATGCCATGAAGACGCGCCCTGAGTGAAGAATCTCTAACATACCACACAAAGGGCGCATTCCCATTCAAGTTTTAAAATGTCTTGGAAACATTTTGGAAATCCTTTGTCCTCATTAAGAAAACCCTCGGAATAACAGCTCCTGCTCCTGTTTTTGCTGCTAGCCCACTTTATTTATTTTGCTCTGGAAACAGTACTGCAGTACTGAGGGGAGATCACACCTTTCGGGTTGTCCCCCCCAATAGGCTTCTGTCCAGCCTTCTGTGGGAACATGGCCATACACACAAAAAGTAACCCCACCCCCAGTAACTTTCTCTGGCCCTTTCTGCACTAAGCCTCATTCTGGATTATACCTTGGAACTGGTGCAGACTATGGAAGGTGTTCAGTTACCTGAAGCCCTAAGATCATTAATGAGGGTCTTGTAGATTTGGTACCAATGGAGGTGCAAAGGGCTTTCTGTCTGCTGGCCCCCTGCCTTTCAGAAAGCCTCCCATTGCACCCAGGCACCAACTTTATGTGGGTTTTGGCATCTATTTAAAATGTACATTATCCAGACATTTCATTCCTAGCTCCCCTCAACATGGCCCTGCCAGGGTGGTAGGTAGGTAGGTAGATAGGATGAGTTATATTTTAAATATATTTCAGTGTTTATTTTTTTCATATAATGTGATCTACCCAGGACCTCTGGGTGGACGGTGGGATTCAAATGTTATAAAACAATCCTTTGTTCTTTTTTGGTTATAGTACTCTCATTTGAAATGGGAAAAAAATCTGTCCTATAAAATCACACAAAAGTGCTGAGGCCCAAGGCATTCCTTTTAATAGCCATGATTTTATATATATATATAGTCTTGTATTACATACAGCCTATGGAATTTTTATGGAAATTGCTTTGTGCTGAGTCATGCTCTTGCCTTAGATATTTTACTTTTTAAAAATCCCATTAGGAATTTGCAGTGTTTCTGGGCATGTAACTAGATCCGTGCAAACTGAGCGTAATAAACTTTCCTTTGTTACTTTTCAGTGTTCTTGCCAAGTCTGGAGAACACAAAGGCCGCATCCCCATTACAACTTTATCTTGCTTTCAAACCGTTTTCAATCCTCGCAGACCCCACGTCAGTTTGGCTTAACACGCTTTCCGCATGTTAAATCACCCCAAAGCATTGTAAATGTTAATCCTCATTTCAACAGGTCTCACTCCGGTTCGTGGGCTTGAAACATTTTACATTTTTTACTGTGGGGACCGTACCATGTTAAGGGATGAGAATCTATATTTAGGGTTTCCCTCCCCCAAAGATAGTGATTTCATTGAAAAAATCCACCCCACAAAACAGCCACTATAAAAATCCACTCCTTAAAGCTACACTGTAGCGATCTACTCACTTCACACCTTATAACAATGTTGCAATTTTGCGCAATTCTAGCTTTTTGGAGTTCTGACCTTTAGAAAGGGAAAGGAAAGCAGCTGCAGGTTCTGGGAGATGTGTGAATGTTTAAAGCAAGGGGGCTTGAGTTGCCACTGCTGCTGTGTGCCCTGGAAAATAGGGAGAGGAGGGGAAAGAATCACTGGCTGCTTGCTGCCATTGTTCCTCCAGGCAAGCGGCAGCCACCCAGCCACCCAGCTAGGCTCCCTGGGGGGGTCCCTTATGGGTGGCGTGTTCATGCCAGGAGAAAGAGGGCAGGGCAGCGCCGAAAAGCGGCTTTTAAAAAGTAGCCACTTGAGTCCCCCCTTGAGTCACATACGCCACGTACGATGCTCAGAATCTGAATCGAACGCGATTAAGCTGAAAGTAATGGGAACAGGCAAAGTCGCATTTGCATCCAGTTCTATTATTTCGGTTTAGGGAAACTGGATTAAGCTTATAATGGGGATGCAGCCAAAGATGCATGCCAGGCAACAAAGGAAAAGAATAGTTAGAATGCGGGGATGGGAAGCCCTGCCCGAGGAGGAGAGCCTTGCCATCTCTCCTGGGAGTGGTCTAGTGGTGGCAGCCTAGACCACTCTGCCCTCTGGATGACTCTCCGGTCTGGCTGGGCATGAACATCTTGGAGGAGGACTGGGGCCTTTGGTCATCAGCTTTGGACCCCACCTGAGGCCTTTTCACTCAGATGCCCAGATGGCTGTAGGGCAATAAGGCTGCTACACACAAGGACAGAACAACCATTTGCTTTGGGCAATAAGGGACACATTCCCAACGCATCCCTTACCGGCCAAGGTGCAAACAATGACCTCCCCCGGGCTCCTGCCATTGGGACATATCGGCTGACTGGCTGGAAGCCCAGTCTCACCCCCAACCAGGGGAGAACACCACCCCCCAGCTCCCCACGCCCGACCTATCCTAGAGCTGTCTGGCAGGGAGAGCATTCACACTCTCCCTGCTGGACAGCTCTAGATCCCCACCCCAGGCAGCCGCTATTGGGCCCTATTGGCCTCATCGGCTGCCAGCCCCTTTCAGAGGTGGGGGGAGACCAGGCCCAGGGGTGCACACAAACACACAGCTGCTCATGCTGATAATGGATACTTGCCAGTGACTGGCCATTTGTCTGCCCCAGCTTTCCATTTCTTCCCATGCTGTGACTGTCTACATTTCCCTCCTCCGGGCTTATGAAGCTCCCTGCCCAATGTCATTGAAAGAAAGAGCCACTCCTGGTGTTATTAAACTATCTGGAAGGGTGCCTATTCCCAGGCTTCAGAATGGAGGAAGGCAATTTTAGGAATCAATGTCTGTCCTTACAGCTTCGAATTCACACAGAAGGCATCCCGTTAAACATGTCTGATCGCACCCTGAGCTCAGTAACGTTGGGCTCATTTTTTCTGTGTTGAAACGTAAAGGTAGTAAGTAGGCATCTGTGCATGGATATTCAAAACACTGGAAATTCTATTGAATTCATACATTTAAACTCGAATCAAATGTCTCAAAATCCAAATGTAACATTCGAACAAATTTTTGAATCTTTTGTACAGATTATTTGGAGATTTGTACAGATACGGGTACGTATGCGTTACATATGTATCCGTACGCATCTTATTCGTACCTGTATGCATTTGTACGGATACATACGGGACGAAAATGGGATGCCTACGGGATAAAAACAGGATGTGTACGAAAGTGTACAGATGCGAATGGACACATCCGAATGTTGTCGGACGTTTTTATCTTCAAATATGAATTGAAAATTCATACTAATAGATTTGAATGTGTTCTATTCAAATCGAATGCGAATACACTTGAGTTTTAAACATTCGAATCAGTTCAAACCTTTGGATATTCAATTCGAATCGAATCCCAAGAATTGCATCCTTGCCTACCGCTAGCAGTAAGACTTAGCTCTCACACTCTGCCCTTTTAGAAGCCAATAAAGCATTGAGTATTCACACTGTTTGATATTGTTTATAATACATTTGGCACATCCTTGGTGAGCTAAGAACTACCTTCTTTGCAGTTTGGAAAGCCCTGACAGACTCTAAATATGTCTGCCAAGGATCAGGAATGAATTGGCAGGCAGGAGGGTTTTGCTTTTATATGAGGGATCTTCTTATAAAACAAAGAGTCTTGATTTTGTCTAGAGCCAGAAAGCATTCCTAAGGAAAGATACAGGCCTATGCTTTCATTAGCGTGTTCTAATTTCAAATCCCTCTAAATCTCTTTGCAAACATCAATACATGGTTTGCTATCTCTCTTGAGACTAGGAGCGAGAGCAGAGAATCCAATCCAGGGAACGAGATCAAGATGAAGGGCTATTTCAGCACCTAAAACTTCATTTCCTTCTCAGCATCGTCATCTAGAGGAGATTGTAAAAATTACACCTTTTAAAAGCTTATCTTACATGGGTTTTGGCTCCATGTCATTCCAGATCTCTCTGAAAATACTATCTTTTCTTTCTTTCTTTTCTTGGCAAGGGTAAATAACAGAATTGTTGTCAAAGCAACAAATGGGTTTGAACGAGAGAGGGAAACATGATATTTTTAGATGAGAAAAGACTGACTCGATGAAGCATTCATACTTTGCATTTTTACCAGGTTGACCTTGGTGATCAGCAGATTCCTTAATCTGTGTTCAACCCTACGGTCGCGTCCCCATGCACTCTATAGTCTGAATCCGAATCTGGATTCGACACGGAGCGTCCCCATACAAAGCCCCCAAACCGGGGTACACGCGCAACAAATCGCCCAAATCTGTGATAAATTTACTCCTGAAGAAAACAGTTCTCGCTACTGTCCGGAAAGGAAGCCTGCATAATTTTGGAGGCTTGGGGATGCTCCCGGGTTATTAGGGGAGGAGAGTGACGCTCATGTCATTAGCAAGCGGGTTTCACGTCCTGTGCTCGCCATTCCTGTCCTGTGTGTTGGGGATCGCAACTGCTGGCCATTTTTAAAGATCAAACAGCGAAAAAGAACTGATCACCCCAGTTTTACAGGTAAATATGCAGCAATGGGGGGGGGTGTCATCTGGCGCTTGTTGTCCCACGAGCCTCTTCCTGCAACCCTTATTTCACCCCTCCTCAGTTGCCAGAAAGCAGCTTCTGAAGGTAGAGAAGCAGTTTAGCAGAGAAGTGCTTTCTGTCCGATCACTGTTTAATGCCCAGTAGTTGCGATCAGGGAAGAGGCGTTGGGTGGGATTTCCCTGCCCTCACTCCTGTCAGGAGAGAGGGGATGGAGAGAAAAAGATTCTGTTCCCCCATGCAGGGGTTTAGCATGGTTTGCTCAGGGACAGGCGTAATCGAATTGAACCCATACTTTCGGCAATCGTATGGGGATGGGTCAATTTGAATTCACCTCTGTATTCAAACTAATCCGAATCCAATCCGAATTAAATGGAGTGCATGGGGACACGGCCTACATTTATCATATTTAGGTCTGCAATAGATCAAAATACAGCTCAGAAGATCCACCTAAGGGTGTTTTTCCACTGTCAAAAGTACCCATTTTTGCACCCATTTAGGACCAATTTGGGTGTGAGCTGGATGACCCCATTTCCACTATGGCACCCATTTGGGACCCGATTGTTTCCACTGCCATTGGGGAAATCTGAATCTAATGGGTACATTTTGGCCTTTAATCCAGATTTTCTGTAGACCCCATTAAAGGGGTCTACAATGGGGTCTTCTCCCAGAAAATCCGGATTAAAGGGGTCCAAAGGAGGCTAAGGGGAGGGGGTGCACCTTTGGGACCCCCCCACAACATTGGCTTCAAAGTCACTTTGAAGTCACTTCGAAGTTGACTTCACATTCACTTTGAAGTGACTTCAAAGTCAGCTTCGAAGTCACTTGGAAGCATGAGCTCAACTTCGAAAGTTGAGCTCATGCTTTGAAGTGACTTCGAAGCTGACTTCGAAGTCACTTCGAAATCACTTTGAAGTTGCTTCGAAGACTGCACCCCCCAGCCCCCCAAAACACCTGGGGTAATGGACCAACCCCTTGTGGGTCGACCTGGATTCCCCAGATGGGTGCAAAGCTGTTTCCACAGCAGGGGTGTTAGCACCCATTCCTAATGGGTGCTACATCTCCTGTGCAAACATATTGGGTGCTTCCCTTAATCCGGATCTACTAGATCCGGATTAAGAAATGTACCCATTCCTTAGATCCGGATCTTCTTAGATCCAGATCTAAGGGCTGCAGTGGAAAAACACCCTAAGAATGATACCAATACTCCCTTTTTGTCTGCTCACTCCTTCTACTTTACTGGTTACCAAATCCCAGCTGTTAGGAACAATGCAAGGCATGACTGATTTTGTAGGGGTTGCATGTGGTGATCCATTGCCTTCCGTTGCCTTCATTAATGCTTAGACCCATCGCCCTCTGTAAATTTCTGCAGCAGGAAATACAGGTTTTAACTGTGATTTGCTATGTGATATTTCCAGTCATGCGCTTCTAATCCAGAGATGTATATGGCTTGAATATTTAATCAGGACTGATACCTCTGGTATCTCATCATTCCAGCTGGCACAGGAATCTCTTTTGTGAATTTTCTCCCTGCTTGAGAACCTGGAATGAGCCACAAAGCTTTGTAATAACACGCTTGCAGCCTACAAATTAGGCATCCTTCTTAGAGGTGCAAGGGAAATGGTTCGTATGTTTTGATCTCAGGTCAGGACGAATCATAGCAACTTCAGCATGTTCTTAGCATTCTGCCCATAGGAAACAATAGGGCTTACTCCAAATCCTTCACTTGCTGTGAATGATCTTAGGGCCCCCCGTGTGAGAGAGACAGTAGGGCTGTGGTAACCAGGGGTATGCACTAATTTTTTTAATTTATTTATATTATTTATTCGAATCCATTACATTTGGATTTATTCGTTCCAATGTTGGATACAAATCTGAAGATATGAATGTTGACAACATTCGTATGTGTTATACGTATCTGTACACATTTCGTATGCATCCTGTTTTATCCCGTATGCATCCCATTTTCGTTCTGTATTATAAGCGTATTATAAGCGCAAATGCGTGTAGATACGTATGAGATTCGTACAGATACGTATGTAATACATACATATCTCTACATTCGAATGATTTGAATGATTCGAACAAATGTTTAGGAACATTCAAAATTTGTTCGAATGTCTAAATTCAAATGTGAGGACATTTGATTCGAATTTGAATGTCCACATTCAAATGATTTTGATTGGATTTTGAATGTTTAGAATATTCCCTAGTGGTCACACCTTCACTTTAATCCTCCTTCCCACCTTTGGCCCCACTGCCCACATCCAGAGCAGATGGAGCTGGACTACCAGGGCCAGGGCCTCCTTGACTCTCTCTTCCACATCCTTAATTCTTTCTACCCCTGCTCAAATTCTCTTTCCATACAATGAATATTGGAGGAGGAGGAGTTGGTTTTTATACGCCGCTTTTCTCAACCTTGAGGAGGCTCAAGGTGGCTGACAAACCTTCCGTTCTTCTTCCCAAAACAGACACCTTGTGAGGTAGGTGGGGCTGTGAAAGCTCAGAAAGAAAGCTGTGACTAGCCTAGGGCCGCTCGGATGGCTTCATGGAGGAGAAGAGTTGGCTTTTATACGCTGCTTTTCTCACTCTTTAAGGGGACTCAAAGCTGCCGAGAAACCTTCTGTTCCTCCCACCACAACAGTCACCCTGTGAGGTAGGTGGAGCTGTGGGAGCTCAGAAAGAGAGCTGTGACTTGCCCAAGATCACGCAAATGACTTCGTGGAGGAATGCGGAACTGAACGGGGAGACTATTGGATAAGAGTCCAACAATCTACGCACAAGACCAAACTGACTAAGTGCAAAAGCTGCCACAGAGGGTCCGCTCCCTTTGTTCTTCAGCAGCTTCAGGTGGCTTCCTCTGTGGGCCTCTTCTAGCGGAAGCTTCCCTTCTTATTCCATAACTGTATCTGATACATTTTGTTGCTCAATGGCTAGAACTTTACATTCATGCCTCTGAGCTTCAGAAAAACAGGCTTTATGATTCAGTGTGCATCGGTATGATTATAGTTGCACGGTGAAAAAAAAGAAAAGCCAAGAGCAGCCACTTCAGCGTGAGCTGATGGTCTGAGATGAGCAAAGTCCTTATACAAGCAGGGACAAAGAATGTCTAGAGCTTTTCTTCAACGTGGACTAAAGCACCTTGTGGGAGAGACAGTAATACAGATTACTTTTGCCACTTAAAAGTGCATCAGTTTGCATGATTAGTAACGACTTCATTGATCTTTTTCGCCTTGCTGTCTAACGTACCAATCCTTCTTGTGTTCGGTCACTTGAGATCTCGGGGGATTTTCTCATGAAGTTCCTTGGAAGGAAAGATCAGTATTTCTTGGGATGCACAGAGGAATGGTCATAGGTCACCTGCCTTGAAAGCATTGGGATCATAGATCTACAAAGCAATCCTACAGATGTTGACTGAAAGGTGATTGTTCACTGAGCACAGTGGGATATGAATGAATTTATTACAATCACAGACCAGAAATTCAGTGGGATATGCTCTCAGGACACTGCTTCTAGCTGGAGCCTGATGGACTTACGGCAGACATTCTGCACACCTAGGGTTTAGGACTGTGGAATGGAAAATTATCCAGAAGAGGAGTAATTTCAGCAGGTACAACTTGTAACGCGGGGAATAGGGGTGTGCACTGATGCAATTTTAGGGATTCAATTCGAATCAAATATCCAAAAAATTGAATTGATCTGAATGTTCAAAATTTGAGTGTATTCAATGCACTCTACATGGGGCTGCCCTTGAAGACGGTTCAGAAGTTGCAGCTAGTGCAAAATGCAGCCGCCAGAGTGCTGACCGGAACAGCTAGCCGGATGCACATCACACCGGTCTTAAAAGAATTGCACTGGTTGCCAATTCACTACTGAGCCCAATTCAAGGTTCTGACTCTGACTTATAAGGCCCTAAATGACTTGGACCCCAAGTATCTAAAGGAACGCCTTCTCCCATATCAATCTGCCCCTGTCTTAAGATCAAGCTGTGAGGCCCTCCTGGTTGTCCCACCACCTTCAATAGTGAGGTTGGTGGGCTCCTGGGAGAGAGCCTTCCCTGTGATGGCCCCCAGACTGTGGAATAGCCTCCCCCTTGAGGTGCGTCATGTCCCTTCCTTATATATATTTAGGAAGGCGGTGAAGACGCACCTCTTTACCCTGGCCTTTGGCTGAGCTGCTTATGTTTCCCCCCAGTACAGACACTATTATTTTAAATATATTGTGTATTGTTTTATATTTGTTGAATCCTTTTAAAAAGTCTTTTAATGTATACTTTTAATCTGTTTTAAGGTTGTTACCCACCCAGAGACCTTCGGGTATGGGGCAGGATAGAAATGTAAATAATAAATAATAAATATTCACATTCTATTTGAATACATTTGAATCTATTAGATCCATATTTATTTATTTATTTGTATTTCTATCCCGCCCTATACCCGGAGGTCTCAGGGTGGGTTACAATATTATATTAATCTTAGTTAGACAGGTCCCTGCCCTCAGGCTTACAATCTAAAGAGACAAGAAACAAAAGGAAAATGGAGTGGGAGGGAACAGGGAACAGCAAAAAGCAAGCACTTGAGGTCTTCAGATTCAAATACGAATATTTGCAAATACGAATGTCAACAATATTCGTATGTGCCCGTACGCATCCATACGCATCCTGTATTTATACCGTATGCATCCTGTTTTCGCCCCTTACAGATCCATACAAATGCGTATGGATGCGGGAAAGATGCGTGCGGGCAAGTACACATCATGTACGTATCGGTATACATACAAATGTCCAAATAATTTGTATGAATGTTTCAAAAATTCAAAATTCATTTGAATGTTTAAATTCAAATTTATAGACATCCGATTTGAATTCATATGTTCAAATTCGAACAAATTTTGAATGTTTCAGATATCCATGCACATCCCTTGCAGGGAACACAAGGAGATCCTGTTTCAGATATCATTAATAAAAAGTATTCGCTCCTCATCAGGCGTAAGTTTGGAAAGATGGACTCCCTCCCATCTGGGTCTTAAGTCAAGATGGGTCTTCACTGATTACAGGGCCTCTTCCTTCCTTTTGAGTAAAGATACAGATTGCTCTGTAAAACTGCAATCATAAAATTCTTGCTGTAGAATTCTGGGAGTTTTTTTTCTTCTCCTCCTCAAAAGCATATTTAGGAACTAAGTTGCATTGCATGACTGAGAATATTAGAAGTTTTTAAGGACCAGAGGTAGGACGTATTATATTATCCTCAGTAGATCCATGCACACACCGTCACTGGAAGAAAGGATGAAGCAAACAATGAGGGCCAAAGACCCATGAAGTGTAAGAGATGCAGATGGTGACATTTCTATGCAAATGCTGGTGACATTTTAACAGGCACGATTGCCAGCAGGGATTGCCATCTATTTGGGTTTCGGATTGGTACCTAGTTGCTGTCAGAAATAATAATTCATTTGTAATTAATTTTAGGGTGTAATATTATACAGTAATTATGTCTCATAATAAGGTGACCTTTTTACAAATCCTCTTGCCAGAAAACTGAGGAATTAAGTAACAGAGAAAGGAACAAGTGTCAAAAGCAGACTGCATCCTTCCTTAAGGACAAAGTTTTACAGTTTGTGCCAGCCGTGCTTTCAGTGGCAACACAATGGCATTCCAACAGAATATCTGTTGGCTTCACAGGCAGCAGGATAAGGGATGGAAGTGTGTGGACTTTCTCCTCAAAAGAAGAGATAGGGGCTTTCTGCACTTGCTAGGGATATCACTTTTGCACATTAGTGTGAAATATGGGAAGCCCTGCCCACTGCTAGTATGCTCTCTGTCTATGCAGGACAGAGCATGGTCGGTCCAGACTAAGAGACCCATCTGGATCACCTTGATATCATAGTCTACTGGCGTATTTGCCCTGGTCTGGAACATGGGACCTTTCTGCCCTTGGCCTTATTCTGGAATATATCTTGGAATAGGGACTGCTGTCCAAATGCTAGCGCAGACGATGGAAGGCTCCAGGCAAGGTTTGCTATAGTCTGCCTTAGCGTGTGGACAACAGATCTCTGTCCCAGGATAGATTCTGGAATAAGGCCCAGTACGGAACAGGGCACAGATGTGTGCAGAATTCACCCCATAAAACTAGCATCCTTTCTTATATGTCACTCATCATCACTGTCTTTACTGCAGTCATAGATCGGTACCAGAGAGCAGATGCAAACAAAAATTTCTTTGAAATAAGTTTTTAAAAAAAATAAAATTAGGAAATTATATACCTGATTGAAGTATATAAGATTATGCATGGTATAGAAAAGGTGGACAGAGAAAATTTATTTTCTCTATCACACAACACTAGAACCAGGGGGCATCTATGAAGCTGATGGGTAGGAGAGTCGGATCTGACAAGGGGAAGTATTTCTTCACCCAGAGGGTCAACGGTTTATGGAATGTGCTGCCAGAAGAGGTGGTGACAGCTACCAGTCCAGATGGCTTTACGGGTTAGACAAATTTATGGATGACAGATGTATCAATGGCTACTAGAATGAATGCCTAGGTGCATCTTTCATGTCGGGGGGGGGGGAGCAGGATGCTTCTAAGGCCATTTGCTGGGATTCGAGAGCAGGAAAAGGTTTGTCCTTGCCTCTGCTTGATATGCCCATGGGCAACTGGTGGGCCACTGTGTGCGACAGGATGCTGGACTAGATGGGCTGTGGCCTGATCCAGCAGGGCTCCTCTTAGGTTTTTATTTGTACCGATCCGTACAGGACAAAAACCGTTTGCATACAGGATGCATACAGATGCGTACGGATGTGGGGAAGATGCATACGAGCACATACAAATGTTGTCGACGTTTGTATGTGCAGACTAGAATAAAAAATTTGGAATAGATTCAAATTTGGCAATTTCGAATCGAATCTTGTTAAATTCAAATTTAAAAGATTTGAATCAAATTGGATTTTTCGGTATTCAATTCAGCAGGGCTTCTCTTATGTTATTATGTAAAAAACTAAGGCAGCTTTCACACAGAGCAAAGGGAAAAATACCCCTAGGTGTCTTAAAAGTGCCTTAGAGATGGAATCTTTGCAAAATAAAGCTGCATCAATGTTTCCCACTGCTGCCCTTTTGCAAACGTCAGGTTGCACCATTTATCTTTGCCTGTCTTTGCCTCCCAGGAATTTTAATTCCAGGGAATTAAAAATATCCAGACAGATGTTCTCCTGAAATTAAGCCTCCAACAAAGGCAAGTCGTGGTCGGGGCGTTAAGATTTAAATAAATAAATAAATAAATAAATAAATAAATAAATAATCTGCAGCAAGGCACATCGCAGACACACATTTATTACGCAAGTGCCAAATATACACCTGAAACAAGGGAGTTTGGAGGACCAAGAGGGACGCTCTATGCTTCGACCTCTATAGCCAACGCGCTGCTGCTGCTGCTGCTGCTGCTGCTGGGCGCAAAGAGCTTTCCCAGCAGCTTTCCCTGCCCCGCCGCTTCCTTGCCTGAGGCTCGTCACGTGACTGCCTGCCGCCGCCCCGAGGGAGCCTGGGAAGAGAGAGTCACGTGGCCGGAAGAGCAGGCGCCTTTCCTTCCTTGTGTGTCTTTCGCGCTCCGAGCCCCCGGGTTACCATGGACCGCTACGATAAAGCCGCTTTGAACGCGCTCTCGGGCCCGGAGCTCCGGTAGGAGGGGGGGGGTTTGAAATGGGCTCGGTCGGCTGCAGGGCAAGCTCGGAGGGACCTACGAGCCCCGGCTAGGAGTCGGGAGGGTGGGCAGCTCTTGGAGATCAGACCCTGTTGCGGGCGGCAGGGGGCCGTCCCGGAGCAGGCCCTGCTTGGGGAGGGGGCGTCGTCGGGACTTATCCTTGTGGGGTTGACTCTCTGAAGGAGACTCGCCCCTCAGTTTGCGCGGGGAGGGTCCAGGAGATGGAGGTGGGAATGGGGAGGAGAAGCTGGTTAGGGAGCCGGACTCTTTCCTAGGAATACCGGGTTCGATTCCTCACTCCTCCATGAAGCCAGCTGGGTGGCGTTGGACTAGTTACAGCTCTCTTTCTGAACTCTCCGAGACCCACCCACCTCACAGGGTGTCTGTTGTGGGAAGATGAACAGAAGGTTTGGCAGCAGCTTTGAGCCCCCTTAAATGGGTGACAAAAGCGGGGTAGAAAAGCCAACTCTTCTTCAACTTTCTCCTCCTCCTCCACGAAGCCCGCTGGGTGACTTTGGGCTAGTCATAGTTCTCTTTCTGAGCTCTCAGCCACCTCTGTTGTGTGGAACAGAAGGTTTGTCAGACATTTTGATTCCCCTTGAATGGGTGAGAAAAGCGAGGTAGAAAAGTCAACTCTTCTTCTTCATAGGGCTGTTCTGTTCTTTTCTGCTTGGGGGATTTTGAGGTTCACCCCCCCCCCCCGTTCACCTCTGCTCATCAGTTTCAAAAGGTTCCTTGCATGCTCTCTCTATTGATTTTGTTGTGAGTCAGTTTCTGCACGAATTTGGTGCTGATAAAGAAAAGTTGCGTGTTGGGTCTCTTATTAACAAATGGGATGATATGACGGGGGGAGAAGGAGGCTGCGTCACACTATCTCTTAATATAAAGTCATGGGACTATTGTGCCTGAACACCCTTTTAACTGTAATAATTAGTCTCTGGGGCCCAGGAATTCCCTCTGAGCTTTCCCCCTAGCAACAAAATAGAGCTATTTAAAGCAGTATTTTATCTCAGTCATACCCTATGCTTTTGTCCAGTCACTTTTGGCTACGGCACATCATGATCTCCTCATCCTGACAATTTTATTCTGATAACTGTTTGTGGAATTGATTGTGGTGGGAAGCAGTAATTGTGCTAAAGCCAAATCAAGGTCTTCTTCTGGGCCAAATCTCTAACCACCACATTGCATTTATGTATATATGTGCATATTTAATTTCACCCTGTACCCAAAGGTCTCAGGGTGGGTAACAACAATAAAAACAGACCATGAAATGGACTTCGTATAGATATTTAAAAGCATAGGAGACAAAACCAATCACAAGAAAGTTCCCAGGGCATTTATATAGGTGCGTTCTTTCCCACCCTGTACCCCCAAGGTCTCAGGGTGGGATACAGCAATAAAAGCAGACCATAAAATGGACTTGCTAAAAACAACAACAGTGCCTGAAAGAGCGGAATAGAAACTGTTTCCTCAGCCAAAGGCCCGGGTAAATAGGTGCAAAAGCTGTTTTTCCTGGTTAGTTCAGAAGATGTCCACGTATAAGCAGGAAATGTCCTGTTTTAGTCAGTTTACAGTGTCCGAGACCGGTTAATGTCTTGCCAATGATGAAACTCTCATGCTAGCACCCTTTGTTTAGTATAAATATCAACCTTGGTAAAGCTAGTTTCAGTTAGTAGAAGTGACCTCTCCTTTGTGTGCAGTGTTAACATTCAGGCAATAAGGCTGAAATGTTAAAGCCTTTTAATCTGTTTTTTTTTGTATTTTATATTTATTTTATTTCTTTATTTATATTAACATTTGCATCCTGCCCTTTACCCTAACGTCTCAGGGTGGGTAACAGCATTTAAAAACAGACATGTTAAATATATATAAAACAGTATAAATCAATAATGTATGAGGTGGGGGAAAACTATACCACATTTAGCCAAAGGCCAGAGCAAAGAGGTGTGTCTTCACTGCCTTCCTGAACATATGTAGGAAGGAGCCTGATACATCTCAAGGGGGAGACTATTGCACAACCTGGGGGCCATTACTGAGAAGGCCCTCTCTCGGGTGCCTACCCATCTTACTATTGAGAGTGGTGGGGCAATCAGGAGGGCCTCCCTCCAGATCTTAAGGCACGGACAGGTTGGTATGGGAAAAGGCATTCTTTCAAATATTTGGGGCTCAAGTCATTTAGGCCTCCCTCCCTCCCTCCATCCATCCATACATACTCTTTGGGGTGAAGAGTGGATTAGAGATTTAGGTCGTAGATGGTTTGACTCCAGTTTTCCTGCCATTTGCAGCCCGGTTCCAAGGTTAATAATAATAATAATAATAATAATAATAATAATAATAATAATAATAATAATAATAATAATAATAATAATAATAATAATAATAATAATAATTTGTATACCGCCCTGTGGCGAACCAATCCGGGCGGTTGACAACAATAAATATAAAAACATCATATAAGAATAAAACATTATGGTCCCTCCCCCCCTTAAAAAGTATTAAACAATATGACAAATTAAAATACAGTATCAAAAATATAAGACAAAATATAAACATAATTAAATGGGCTAACAGCCCTAATATCCCTCCGGAGCTCCTCAACCAACATTTATTATGGGTCCACGAGGGGGATGAGGGGGTCAGGAAGCCCGAGCCGGGATGGTTTATCTGGGGAAAATTAATCTGGAAAGGCCTGCCGGAAGAGAGCCGTCTTGACAGCTTTTTTAAAGCTGTCTAGTGATGTCAACTGACGGATCTCATCCGGCAGGTCGTTCCAGAGTTTGGGGGCGACAGCAGAGAACGCCCTCTGGGAGGTCGCCGCAAGCCTGGATTTTACAGGCTGCAGTAAATTCCTCCCAGAGGAGCGGAGAGCGCGGGGAGGATTGTACGGGAGAAGGCGGTCCCTGAGATAGCTTGGACCCAAGCCATTTAGGGCTTTAAAGGTAATAACCAACACCTTGTACCGGGACCGGAAGCTAATAGGCAGCCAGTGTAAGGACCTAAGAACCGGACTCCAATGCAGAGAAAACCTTCCTTGAAATGCTGCGTTCACAGTTGCTTTGGCAAGCAAACAGCGTCTCTGAGTTGACCACAGTTCCATGCACTTAAACTGTTCAGTGTTTGTCATCCCCATGTTCTGGAGTAGCTTTGGACTTGCTCCTCTTATCATACAGTAACGTGTGTTCATAGCTGTCTTATATCCAAGGTCAGTGCTTTTGCTTCCAGGGTTGTTTTTGTGATAACATACCCCATTAAAATGAACGTGGTGTAAGTATGTGGCTTGTAATTCTTCCACCAGATTTGTACTTTAATTATCTATTAATACCTAATATCTATTAAGGTACATAATTATGGGCAGAAGTGATGATTTCATCTGATTAAAAATATAAGCATTGATATAAATATGGATTTCCTTTGGAAAACCATGTCATGTGCTGGATTCTTTACATTAAGTAATGTGGAATGTTTGCTATAGAGCATATGCATTTCTGTAAATGCATTTTATTAAAAGAAAATGTTGCATGTGATGTATAGTACTGATGTGCAGAGAATGTTTGAAACATCAAAATTCGATCATTTCAAATCATTCGTGCAAATTATTTGGACATTCGTATGTGTACGGATATGTACGCCTTACACACGTATCTGTACGCATCTTATTTGTATCCACACGCGTTTGTACGGATAGGTACGGGACAAAAACAGGATGTATACGGGTTAAAAACGGGATGCGTACAGACACATACAAATGTTTCTTGACATTTGTATCATCAAATATGAATAGAATATTTTTATGAATAGATACAAATGTATTTGAATCGGTTCGAATTTGAATACATTAGTTTTCTCTCTATTCATACAAATTCAGACATTCAAATATTTGATTCAAATCGAATGTTGACAATTGCATTTGTCCGCACTCTTTGGCTGTGACAAGCAGTGATGAAGAACTTTCTGAGGAAGGTATGTAATCAGCTGGTACTAAGGATCTGCACGAACGTATTTTTTGCATTCAAATTTGATTCAATACAAATATTTGAATATTCAATCCAAATAGAAAATCTGGATTTTCAAAAATCCGGTTTGGATCCGTATTTTTGAAAATCCGATGCAAATCGAATGATACGAATGTCAGGAACATTTGTATCCAATTTTCGAATCTGTTTGCATCCCTTTTTTTTTCACGTTTGCGTTCCCTTTGCGTCCCGTATTATATGCGCAAATAGACCCGATATTTGGATGCGACACGTGATGTCAAATTCAGTTTACATTTGAAAATCCGTATTCGATCCAAATTCGGAAATTTAGATTTTCGAATTTTCAAATATCCATGCACATCCCTAGCCAATACAGATTTGCTCAGCAGTTTCCAAAAGAAATAAAAGGGCTGTTCCTCAATTATCATTGTTCTTAAACTTGTTTGATGATGGTTGTTGGCATTTGTTTCTTGCAGAAGTGAAAGTTCTTTGGGATCGACATTGAGGACTCTCCTGTTCTTTACAGCTTTAATGATCATGTTGCCCATTGGGCTGTATTTCTCATCAAAGGCATATGTATTTGAAGGTAATTTTCATTGCTACAAATGAATTTATTGTCGTCTTAAAAATCTGCCTTTTTTACCCCCCTCCCCTGCTTTTGTGGATGACGAGTTGAATCAGCAATAAATAAAGCCCACAATTTGTTGAAACATTTGGAGCATAATCAGAACATTGATAGCAACAGGATTTCTGTGCTTTGTGGTGTTGCATGCTTAAATTATTATTTTTATTAGGGGTGCATCAACCAGTCTTTTTTAAGTTCTTCAAACCAAACCAGCCATTTGCAATTTTTGCACATCCCTGGGGTTTTTTTAACCCATAAAGACCTTGGTTTCAAGTCTGTTTGGGCTGTCTGAGAATCTGTTCTGTTTCACCACTAAAGTAGAACAAAATGTTCTTCAGACGCAGGAGCAGATTTATTTGTTTGTTTGTTTGTTTGTTTGTTTGAGAAATTGAGCCAAACAATTTCCCCCCTAAATCCCTGACAGAGCTTCTGAAATACCTGAATAGAATTTTGTTTCCAAATAGTTAAACAAAATTTTAGGATTTTGTAGACTGTTCTCACTTAGGACTCTTCCATTCCATTCCATTTTTATTTATATACTGCCTTCCCCAGATATTGAGAATTACTTTTTTTTTTAATCATTTTAAATCTGTGGGAGTATGCTAGTTTGATTTCTGCCTTAGTCCTAATCACTCTCAGAACCCAGAAGAATTATAAGTAAGCGCTAAATCAACTGCCCGTGCCTTAAGATCTGGAGGGGAGGCCGTCCTGGTTGTTCCACCAGCCTCAGCAGCAGAAGGTGTGGGCGCCCGGGAGAGGGCCTTCTCAGTGATGGCCCCTAGGCTATGGAATAGTCTCCCTCTTGAGGTGCGTCTATCACCTTCACTGTACCTTTTTAGGAAGGCAGTGAAGACACACCTCTTTGTCCTGGCCTTTGGCTAAATGGATACGTATTTTTCTCTAAACTGGCAGAAGCTGTTATTGTTTTAAATGTTTGATTTTAGATGCTGTTACCCTCCCGGAGACCTCTGGGTATAGGGTGGGATAAAAATGTAAGTAAGTAAGTAAATTGGGTGCTTTTAAAAAAAAATTCCAAAAGAGTTTAAAACATCAATACAAAGCATTAAAATGACAGGACCCTCTTCAATATAATGAACATTCCCTGCCACTCTAATATTCTGCCTTCCACAATTTCCTCTCCTCTTCTTCCACTGTGTCTTGTTTCTTTTATTACTCCATGAAACCTGTCATTAACAAGTTGTTTTCTTGTCGCTTTAAACCATCAATAAAAGGTTGCCAATTTTTCATGAATTTTTCCATGGAATTGTCACTTGTCAGATTAAATAATTTGTCCATTTCAGCAGATCCCATCACCTTGATTATGCAGTCTTCTGTTGAAGGGGTATAATTTATTTTCCACTTTTGAGCATATGTAAGTCTGGTAGCAGATCTCTCATGTATTGTGTGAAAACTATTCATTCATTTAGATTTTATCAATTAATTAATAGAAACATTTCAGTTTTCAGTCCTATATGTACTCTGAACACTTCCTGCGTTTCTTTATGTATTCAGGATGCTAACAGATGATTCTCAAGATGTTGATAAGCAGCAGCTGCTCTCAGCCTCAACTAGTATTAGCAATGTGCATGAATATTCTTAGGCATTTGAAATCCGATCAAATGTGCCGAATTTCGACATTCGAACTTGAATCAAATGTAAACATTTGAATTTGATTTTGGATCTATTCGTTTGAATTATCCAAACGTCCGCATGTGTACAGGTTCGTACACAATGCGTACTTGAAGATCTGCATCTTTCCTGCATCCATACTCATCTGTATGGATCTGTACGGGATAACTACGGGATGCGTACGGGATAACTACGGGATGCGTACGGATGCGTACGGATGTGGGGAAGATGTGTATGGGCACATATGAATGTTGTCGACATTCATATGTGCAGATTCAAATAAAAAATTCAAACTAATAGGTTCAAATTTGGTAAATTTGAATTGAATCCTGTTAAATTTGAATTTAAAAGATTCGAATCGGGTTTTTGGGTATTCGATTTGATTCGAATAGAATGTCGAAAAAAATCCGTGCACATCTCTTTATTCTTCTATGGTTTTATCTTTGTATACTTGGTACTTGATATGGTCAAGCAACTAATCAATCAAGTTTATTCATTCATTCACATCTCTAGCTAGTATGTTCATTATAAGGTCCAATGGTGTTAGTTGAAATACATGTTTTGTTTAAATCCCTCTGTTCTTCCAGGTGCCTTTGGCATGACCAACAGAGACAGCTATTTTTATGCTGCAATTGTGGCTGTGATTGCGGTTCATGTTGTACTCGGTCTTTTTGTCTACGTGGCCTGGAATGAAGGATCCCATCAGTGGAGGGAAGGCAAGCAAGACTAAAATGGATGTGGACCTGTGAAGGTGGACGGTGGCCCTTAAAAGTGATGTACAAGTGAGAGGCCGGAGCCCTCCAAATTCCAAAAACTGTTTTGAGTGTAAGATTGAGTGGTACCTTCCCTCGTTCCCAGTGTGTGTCTTTGTTCCTTCCCATTGGCAGCTTTGGTGCCATAATCTTCAGAACTGGATGCGATGCAAGTCAGAAGAATACACAGGAAGGACCTTCTGTATTATTTTGGATATAAGCAGCGTGCCCGGCACTGTTCTGAGATCCACATCTGGATAAGCCATGATCCTGGCAGAGTAAAATTGAGTTGATTCCTCCAGTCTTGGATGGGGGCTTGATGTTTGGAACTTTTCCCTCAATTTTGTTTCAGGGAGAAGAACATAAATGCTGTGGAATTACCATGTCAGCCTGTGAGCCTCCTAAACAAAACCCTTCCATTTTTTAACATGTCTTTTTGTTTTGGCTTTTAACGTCCAATGTCTTCTCTACGGCATGTGGAGATCACTGGGTTACCCTTTCTTAGACTTTATTCGTTCTGTCCCTTTAAAAAAAACCTCAAAAACTTTCAGCAATGAAGCATCTTGTTTAACTTCACAGAATTCTCATCAGCGCCATCAAAAGTGGATCTCGTTAAGCAGTTAACATTTGTCTTGGGTTCTCTATTAAGATTTGCATTTACGTTAAAAGTTATGCTCATTTGGTGTTGACTTCTCAGCATCTGTTCCTTTCGGTGTCTTTTTGATACCTCTTGGAGCACATCTGTAATCATGGGCAAAAAGGGGGAGCTGGGAATCATTGGAGTGGTTGTAAAACTTGAGAAGAGTTTTTGTTTTTATTTTCTGTTCTGTTGCCATTAGTATCTACTTGATGTGTGTTGTACATTGTGGGGGGGAAACCTTGCATTTTATTTGTTACATGGGAAGCAGGGCAGAAGATAGCAATGTTGCAAAATTATCATGTCCTTCAGTAGAGTTTGCACAGGATCCTAATACAAAGCCCCTTGAAATGCACTGTGTGGCTGACGGGTAGGATGGTTCCCATTTCACCAGATAATGTGAAGTGTAGGGTGACTATATATATATATATTTTCCTTTAGACTGATTCACCTCTCCCTAAATCATGCATATGTTTTCCATCTTGCCAGTTTGATGTGTTTCATTCATGTAACTCCTGGCCTTAAAATAAATGGCCGGGATCGGAAGGGTTTAGTTTGCTGAGCTAATTTCTGCTTGTGAGCTCCGGAAATCAAACGTGCTGACTTTGCACCGGTTTGCAATGGGTCTGTAAACTAAACTTACTCTTTTCCTCCAAGGTGGAGTGTAATCTTAGGTAGTACCTTGTTCCTTCTGGTACGCTGAAGAATGAATTAGATATTTATTTTGTATGGCGTTGTGCTCAGAGTTTGTTTCTTCAGTGTTAAATTTATGTTATCTAAGAAACCTTTTAAATAAAACCCATAGGGCCTAAGTTAAGTCCTGGGTCCGAGAAAGCATTGGAATCACACCTTGTACATAATACTTACATTGCTGCCATGTTTCCCAGTGATTTTTTCCTAGCAGCCAAAACGGAAGGGGAAAAGGTGTACATGGCTGTTCTACATTATATTTTTGTTCTTAATTTCTGCTCAGCAAGAAGGCTTGAGGTTAGAAGATCTTGGCCTGACGAAAGGGGGCTCTGTCCCACTCGCTGAAATAAAAGCAGGTCTCTCTTCCCAGCACAGTCCTGCAGAACTGAAAGTAACAAAGAGCAGCTTTGGAAAATGCTTCTTGCCAGTGGCAGATAGCACCAAAGATGAGCTCTGGAACATGGTGTTAGCCTCTGAACCGCTGAAAAACTCAGCGCATGAGAGTCCTTTGTGGAAGAATCTCAGTTTTGAATGTGGTGGTTGTAGAGTTGTGGCAGTCAGTACGAGAGCAAAACCTCCTGGAAACCATAGGGTCACTGGTTTGATTCCCAGTCTTCCCACTTCTGTATCTCTGCGAAGAAAATTGTAAAGGTACCCACTGGGAGGGGCTGTAGCTCCATGGTAGAGCACACTGCCTGGAAGGCAGAGGGTTGCCGGTTCGATCCCCAGCCTCTCCCTGGAAGTGGGGAATTGCAAACCACTTCTGTATCTCTGCCAAGAAAACTGCGTAGAGGGGCTTGTGGAATCTCAGAAGGGCTGTAGCTCTGTGGTAGAGCAAACTGCCTGGAAAGCAGAGGGTTGCCAGTTGGATCCCCAGCTGGCAATGGCAAACCATTTCTGTATGTCTGCCAAGAAAACTGCATGGCGATGCCCTTGGAGTTGCCCCTGCTGTCAGAAGGAGTCGGCTGCAACAGCAGCAGCAGCGGCAAACCAAACTGAGGGCTGTACCTACCCTTTTCCCCCGAAAATAAGACCTACCCTGAAAATAAGCCCTAGCATGATTTTTCAGGATGCTCGAAATATAAGTCCTATATAAGTGTTATGTAAAACATTCCCTGAAAATAAGCCCTAGTGCGTCTTTAGGAGCAAAAATTAATATAAGACCCATTCTTATTTTCAGGGAAACGCGGTACTTACAGTGTTTGTGCGTGAGGGAGGTTTCCAGTCGTATGATCATTTAAAACCCAACGTTCAACTGTGTGACTCACTGCATGGTAAAATGTTTCAAGTTAGTTGATCACTAATAATAATGCAAACGGAACATGCAAATGCTTCAAAACGTAGTACAAATAGACGCAATTTTGCAGTAGCAGTGGTGTCAATCAGACATACAGGGACGAGGCCTTGGTGCAATCCGAGGATTTCCTTATTGTGCTGAAATGTTCACGAATCGCAGGTCCAGGCTATCCGCTGTGCTTCTTCAAGTAGTGATTGCCTTTTTTTTTTAGAGCTGGAGGGCTTTCCTACTAGCTTGGATCCATGCCTTACTGAAATGTTTCCTTCTAAAACATCTGGATCATTTTTTCCCTGAGGGATTTGCTCTTTGCTTAACGATTCCTTCCCTGTCTTTCTTTCCACGCAGCCTCTCTGAGGCGACTTCTCTTTCCTAACAGAGCAGAGTCGTTTCCTAAAGGACTTAACTCTCGTGTTTTGAACGGGGGATGCACAGCTGTTTTTTGGAATCTACTGAATAGGGATTGCACAAATATTTGAAACATTCAAAATCCAATCAATTTCAATTGAATTTGAACTCGAATGGGATATCTCTAAATTTGAATTTAACATTCAAACACGTTTTTGAATCTTTGTGCAGATTATTTGGACATTTGTGTGTCTACGAATTTCGTATCCGTATGCATCTGGTTCGTATCCGCACGCATTTGTATGGATGCGTACGGGATGAAAACGGGATTCATACAGAATAAACACGGGATGCGTACAGATGCGTATGGACACACTTGAATGTTGTCAACATTCATATCTTCAAATACGGATTGAAAATTTTACAAATAGATTTGAACATATTCGATTTGAATGGAATGTGAATACATTTGAATTTTAAACATTTGAAGCGGTTCAAATCTTTGAATATTCAAACCGAATCCCAAAAATTGCATTCATCAAATTGCAATCTGCTTTTCTTCAGGGCCTGACCGCTGTTCCACAAAAGGAGGAACAAGATGTCTAAGCGCAATTCTCAGCCCTTTAGCTTTGTCATGTGCCGATAAAGCAACTTTGGAAATCCTGCCTTTTCAAGCTTAAAGGCACATTGGTGGAAAATGAATATGTACCATGTGCCATAAAGATAAAGCTAGCTTGCTCTTGCAGTCTCTGGCCCTGACAAAATCTCTGCCAGAAGATGATGAGATTGCGTAGATGCTGAGAAGCCACAGGGCTTGACGTGCTGGAAAATCTGGTTCCGGTGAATGTTGCTTGTTTGAAACAGTAGAGACACTTGTCAAAATGGAAGTGTCCATCCCACTGGTGCGATAATTGGATTTCTGGTGGGGACAAATGAGACAGTGATAGAGATGTGCACGAATATTCGTAGGCATTCAAAATTGGATCCTGCGTGCTGAATTTTGACATTCGAACTCCAATAGAATGTCCCAAAATTTGAATGTAGATATTCAAATCAAATTTTGAATCTTGGATCTATTCATTCAAATTATCCAGACATTCATATGTGTATGGGTTTGTACACGATGTGAACTTTAAAGATCCATATCTTTCCCACATCTGTACGATTTGCATGGATCCATACAGGATGAAAACAGCTGGCATATGGGATAACTGGAGGATGCGTACGGACATGTGGGGAAGATGCGTATGGGCACATATAAAATTTTGACATTCGTATGTGCAGATTTGAATTAAAAATTCAAACGAAGAGGTTCGAATTTGGCAAAAATGAATTGTATGCATCCCATTTTTGTCCCGTATGGATCCATACAAACGTGTATGGATGCGGGAAAGATGCGTATGTACCCGTACATATATGAATGTCCAGATAATTCAAATTAATAGATTTGAAAATCCGAAATTTGTTTGAATGTTTAAATATAGAGCTTCAATTCGAATTAGAGGTTGCTTCCGCATTGGCTGCCAAAAAACAGATCTAAAAAGATCCTTTTTCAGCGATCCGTCCTCCCCCTGATCCATCACAAATAGTGATGGATCCGAAGGGCCCTTGCATGTCTGCACACATGCGGGGAGGCCGGATTCCAGATTACGAATGGAGTGGGTGCTGTGTGGATCCATCAGCACCCGTTCCAAAAGTCCTCCAGCTCACACGCCGGTGGCGCCACCCCTGGAGCCGTGGGACTGGAGCATGCAGCTGCCAGTCACCATGTGTTGCTGGTGGCGCCCGGCTTGTGGGTAAAGGGCTTCAGAAGCAGGTAGTCCTTCCCAACATGGCGGGCGGAGGGAATCCATCCCTTTGCCTGGCCGTGTGCGGAAGCGTCCTGCTTCTGCACACATCCTGGTGAAGAGACGGATGTAAGACCTGATTTTTCAGGTCTTACATTTAATCCAGATTTTGGCAGCAACACCAGTTTTAAAAACTGGTCTTGCACGCCAAAATGCGGAAGCGGCCTCCGCAAAGGGTCACGGAAGAGGGCTTCAATGCGGAAGCCGCTTAATCTAAAGTGTTCTTAATCTGGCTGGGGGGGTGGGGGGGTTAAAGCTAGTGCGGAAACACCCAGAATTTCCAAATTTGAATGAATTCCATTGAATTTTGGATGTTTCGAATATTCATGCACATCTCTATCATGGACTCCTAGAGACGGGGTGTGTTTTTGAGACAGTTTCTCTGTTACTGAACTATGGTTGACCTGCAGATGTTTCCATCACTCTTGGTTTTTAAGAGAGCTTTATTACACAGCAATTCTGTTTTGTGCAAATTAATGAGAGATCACATCCACCCCCTCTTTGACACTGCGACACATTGTTTAGAACTGGACATGAACACGAAACATATGAGAAGCTATATTTATTATTTCCACACATCCTGACAAAAGAGCAACAATGCAAATTCATCTTTTAAGTTCAAGTTCTGCTTGCAATTTTGTCTCTTAATAACGAGTGCTCCTCTTCCAACGCTTCATAAAAAATACAAGTGTCTCTCCATTTCCCCTTTTTTCCTGAACAATTGCTGGAACTATTTTCCTTGCTGCTGTTCATCTGGAAGAGCGTTTCTCATTCTCTCCCTATCTTTGAAATGTTCAATAAAAGTAGCACATTGAGTTGCGAGAAAAGATTCCACTTCAGCTCTTCCAGGAGCAAATGAATGACGAATTGAAGGTCAGCTTTGTCTTTATACCACCCCGACCTAACGAGTTGAATATTTAATGCGGTTTATGATGATGGAGAAGAAACAGAAGTATCAGAAGATGATGATATTGAAAATAATAGAAGCTCTGCTGGATCAGGCCACAGCCCATCTAGTCCAGCATCTTGTCTCACACAGTGGTCCACCAATTGCCCATGGGCATCTCAAGCAGAGACAATGACAAACCTCCTGCTCTCGAATCCCAGCAAATGGCCTTAGAAGTGTCCTGCTTCCCCCCACACACACACCAGCCTGAAAGGTGTACGTAGGCATTCGCTCTAGTAGCCAATAATACATCTGTCGTCCATAAATTTGTCTAACCCTACATTAAAGCCATCTAGGCTGGTAGCTGTTACCACCTCTTCCACCAGCGAATTCCATAAACCGATGACCCTCTGGGTGAAGAAATACTTCCCCTTCTATCTGGATGTTTTGTTATCTAATTGGGCTTTATCCAATTAGATGTTGGGTAGGAATAATAAAGGGCCCAAAATATAGGATATTCCTACGGCAAACATTTTTTGTAGATTGTAAGGTGTTATTCTCTCTAGAACCAAAGTTGTAAGAAAGAAAGAAAAAAGTATTCCTATTACATTTGGACCCCCTTATTGACTGATTCGGTAACCACGGTTACCAGATGAGCCCGACCCCACCCCAGCAGGCCCCATAAGGGAAAAGCACCCAGAACCAGAAGGCCTATTTCGGTCTCTAGAAGGCCTGTTTCGACCTCCGTAGAGTGTTGGAATAGACACATGACGCCACTGGAGCCCATCCCAGAATGTAAGGGGGTGCATGGGAGGCGTCCGGTGACATAGCTTGCCTATTCCAATGCTCTCCAGAAACTGAAATAGTCCTTCCAGAGGCCAGAAAACCACTTCCGGTTCTGGGGTTGCACAACCCTAGAACCGGAAGGCCTGTTCGCGATTATCCACGGTTTCAGGTAACCGTGGAAGGACCCTGAACGTATCTCCAGTGGATTTGGGGGTGCGACTGTGTTGTTGTTTTAACAATATGCCACAAGCTAGATTTTTCTCGTGTGAGTTCAGGTCCTACAAGGATGCTCATGGAGTTGTGTACTTGTTTCTGTAACTAGTAAGATATTCTTCCTTCCAGCTTTGACATTTTAGTACTGTTGTGCTTTAGTTGTGATGAAGCTTAGGTTCTGAAAAAAACATGCAAACTGAAGCACATAAAACCTGGGAACTGGGGATTTTACACATAAGAATTGGCTTTTCCGCCCCGCTTTTCTCACCCATTTAAGGGGACTCAAAGTGGCTGACAAAGCTTTCTATTATTCTCCCCCCAACAGAAGATCCCGAGAGGTGGGTGGGGCCGTGAGAGCTCAGAAGAGAGCTGTGACTAGTCAAAGGTCACCCAGCTGGCTTCATGGTGGAGGACAGAATTGAACCCGGTATTCCCAGATAAGAGTCCGGCTCCCTAACCACCAGACCAAACTAGCAAAAGCAGGGATTCATTTGCAGCTGGAAAGGCCAGGTAGTGACCCCATCCTCCAGTTGTCTGGGGGGTAAGGAAGAGGGGAAGAGTAGGCACATTGGCACTTCGAAGATATAACCGGTGCTGAAACAGTCTGAGACCTGGGATAATCTAGTTACTGAGTAGACTGGATTTGGGGGGGACAAGGTTTGGATAGAAAAACCGGAAGCATGTATTTGGGTGTGATATCTAAGAACAAGGGACTAGGGGTGTCCACAAATATTGAAAACATTTGAAATTCAACTGAATTCAATTGAATTCTGTCATTCAAATTCAAATCAAATGTCTCTAAATTCGAATTTAACTTTTGAATGAATTTTTTTGTCTTTTTAATCATTCATACAAATTAATCAGACATTCGTACGTGTATGGATCCGCTTGCATTACATACTTATATGTACTGTATGCATCTTATTTGTTTCTGTTTGCATTTGCACGGATATGTACGGGACAAAAACGGGATGCATACAGGCTAAAGATGGGATGTGTACAGATGCCTACTGATACATCTGAATGTTGTTGACATTGGTATCTTCAAATACGAATTGAAAATTTGTATGAATAGATTTGAGTCTATTTGATTCGAATCTGATGTGAATACATTCAAATTTTTAGCAGGCAAATTGATTCGAATCTTCGGTTATTCAAATTGAATCGAATCCCAAAAATTGCATTTGTGCATATCGCTACAAGGGACCACTGGAGCCAGTTTTAAACATCTGGTGTGACTAGCTGTAGTTGTGTGTAGACAGTGGTCAATAGCCGCAAGCCTGACCTGATGCTCCCAAGTGGAAAAGCCTAGCGGATAACTGCATTGTTTCAGTGATCCACTAGGTGGCACCCTTGGAACTCGCCCGCAGTAAAGCAAAATCAAATGCTTTCCCTTTGGGGAGCTCGAAACCCAGGAGTTTAAGAGACGTGATCTCCTCTAGGGATATGCACAGAAGGGTCTTTTGGCATACGATTCGTAACAAATCCAATGTTAGAAAATTTGTATTCGTTCAAATTAGGGATGTGCACTTTTTTTTTTTTGCATTCAAATCAAATTGAATAGCCAAACATTTGATTTGATTTGAATGTTTAGAATCCGAATGCAACAAAATCCAATTCGAATTGAATACATTCGAAACTATTTGTTCGAATGCTAGATTCGAATCTGAAGACATGAATATCACAACATTCGTCTGTGTTATACTTACCTGTACACATTTCGTATGCATCCTGTTTTATCCTGTATGCATCCCGTTTTCGTCCCATACTATCAGCGCAAATGCGTACAGATACGTATGGGATTCATCCAGATATGTATGTAATACATACATATCTGTGCCTTTGAATGTTTCAAATCAATCGAACAAATTGTTTGGAACATTCAAAATTCGTTCAGATGTTTAAATTCGAATGTGTAGACATTCTATTTGAATTCAGATGTCCACATTTGATCGAATTTGATTGAATTTTGAATGTTTAGAACATTTGTGCACATCCTTAGTTCAAATAGATCCCCTTCGAATGTGGTAGGATTCTATTTGATGTGAATATCTGATACGAACAAATATGTATCCAATATGTATTCACTACGTATCCGACATGAACACAAACGTATCAGACACGTATCAGATACAAACACGCCACCGCCTTTGCTGCCTCCATCTGCTGCTTCTCCGAGTCCCACCTAGATCTTCTGGAGGTGTGCTTAACCTCTGGAAGGTCTAGTTGAGCCTTTGAGGAACATGCAACTGCAGACAAGGATGCAGGCATATTTAAAGGTAAGGGGGCACAGCGGGGGGAGACCAGAGGCCAAGGTGGGCAAATCCGGCCTTCCTTGAAGCCTCGACGAAGACTGGATCCATTTGATTGGTGAGCCAATGGGGCCATATGAATGTTGGCCCCTTTTGATTCCCCTACGAATGTTGAAATTTGTATAAATTTGTGCGCATTTTGAATGGCACAAATATTTTCGCACATCACTAGTGGAAAGAAAACCTCACAGCTGTTTGTGAATTGTTTGAATTACCCTTGAGGGTAATCAAGGAGGCTCAAGAAAAAGTTCTAAATCTGGATCGCAAAAAACTTCTGATATACTCGAAACCCAACAAACAAACAGATAGGGTGGTTATTCCCCTCACTTTTGACACAAACTCACAGAGGGTGAGGGAAAGTATTAGAAAACATTGGTACCGCTTGGAGGATATACCTGGATATAAAAACAAACCTATATTTGCACACAAAAGAACTCAAAACATCAAAGATAGATTAGTACATGCTAAATTTAAATCCCCTATTGTACAAAATAGACCACACCTAAGCGGCCATTTTACTTGTTGTCATTGCTCAGTCTGCAGTAACAGTAGCAATATCAAACAATTCACAAATCCTGCAGATGACAGAATTTATGAAATATACAAGTTCTTCACATGTACTAGTAAAAATGTAATATATGTTATTGAATGCCCCTGCCAGATACTCTACGTGGGCATGACCACTAGAGCCATTAGAACACGGATAGTGGAGCATAGGAGTTGCATTAAAAATCTGAAGACACAGGCTCCTATGGTGAAACATTTCCTGGAGGCAAATCATCCTTATGATTCTTTTAAATTTTGGTGCATAGATGGCATAACCAACATCAGGAATATAAAACAACTACAAATACTAGAACTTAAGTGGATCCATAGATTAAAATCCGAAACACCAGTTGGATTAAATGAAAATGTGAATTGGCTGATTTGAGGTTTTGATCAACTTGGCATTCCATTCCTTGTTTTCCCTTTGTCTCTCTGATCCTTGAGTCTTTTCAGAATCATCCTACAAAGCAGCTGAGTTGGATATATAAGATGCTAGACTTGGATTTGAAGAGCGATTGTTACAGAATCACATCTGTGAGCTGTATAGAAATTGTATGTTATAAAAGATTTTTAGAAATTAATTTTATTATTTTTAATAATTATAAGCCACTGAAGAAGACCCATTTCTAGGGCCGAAACGCGTTTGGCTTCTATTTGACTTCTCATTGTTTTTAATAAAAAAATTTTTAGATTATTCTATATTATTTTACAAACTTATATTTTTATTAAATATTCTTTTATATCTTTAGTGGGGCATATTTTACCCTTATAGGAATTATATAATTTTTTATACAGCACCTTTTTGTTTTGGTTTTGAGGTTTTCACTTTGGGTGTTTGTATTAGGGATTTTGGTTGTTGGTTTACACTGCCTATGGAAACACATTGGGTACTTGCAGGGATCCAGATCTTCTAAATCCGGATTTGTTGACCCATTTCTTAGATCTGGATCATCCTAGACCCGGATTAAGGGAGGTAAGTGGAAACCACCACCACTCGATCTGACCACCATAAGTTGGGAACAGGAATTTCGTAAGAAGCCTGGGAATTTTCAGCAAGGAACTCTATAAAAGAGCAACACGCTATGATTCCCTGAGGTTATGCAAAAGGCATTTCCCTGCGGGAAGTACACCTGCCCTTGGAGCAAAGGTTGGGGTAACTTTTTAACGTCCTGATCACCGCCAAAATAAATCAAGAGGGTAACTCATTTGCCAGACGCACGAAGTGGAACACGCTCTACTCTGCAAAGTTGCTCCTCAAAGGGAAAATGCTTGCTTGACACAGGTTTGGCACTGCAGTGAAAGGTTTTTTTGCTCTGTTCTGATCAAAACTTTGAGGCCTAGAGATGCCCAAGGAAATCTCTTGGACTTACAGTCATGGAGAGACATCAGAGAAAACAAGAGAAAACGGCTTGGCAAAACCAGGTCACAACATCAGCGAGAGAAGGAGAAAAAACAAAACATTGTGGCTGCTGCTTCTCTTGAGTCACAGAGCACAGATTTATTCACAGAAAAGGAAAAATCTGCAGCAGAGGGAATCAATAGATCTTGCTCCATTTTGATGAACACCCATTACAGAAGGTGAAGTCTAGAAGCATCGGACCACAATTTAGTGTTCAACTGTGAGCCAGTTTGGTCTTGTGATTAGATCTTATCTGGAGATCTCCCAGTTCAATTCCTCAGTCCTCCACAAAGCAAGCTGGGTGACCATGGACTACTCACAGCTTTCCTTCTGAGCTCTCACAGCCCCACCTACCTCACAGGGTGATTGTTGTGGGGAGAAGAACAGAAGGTTTGTCAGCAGCTTTGAGTTCTCTTAAAGGGTGAGAAAAGCAGGGTATAAAGGCCAATTCTCCTTCCTTTTGGGCTAGTCACAGCTCTCTTTTTGAGTTCCCCTAGCCCCACCTACCTCACAAGGTGAGTGTTGTGGGGTGAAGAACAGAAGGTTTGTCAGCTGCCTTGAGTCCCCTTAAGGGTGAGAAAAGCAGGGTATAAAAACCAACTCTTCTTCTTCTTCTTCCCCCTTTAGCTATGCATCTCCTTGGACACCCCTCCATTTCTTGGGGATCTGTTCCTATGTTAATTTTGTACTGTTTACTATAATTTTTGCCATATAAGAGCCACATTGTTTCCAAAACCCACCCTGCATACCACCTTTCTGTTTATCTTTACTACATATTCCTTGGCAAATTATAGCCGCACCTTATGTTCCCGTGTGTCTTTTATGTTGTGAAATACGGTGTATTGAATACCTTATTTTGTCTTTGGCTATACCTCCGTTTCTTCCTTATCTTCGTCTGTTTTTTTGCAAACAAATGGTCTGCAGCTGAGGTTGCCCTATGGGCAGAAATGGAAAACAAAACACCTTTCTACCACGTGTAACTGTGGCCTAGAGTAGAGAAAGGTAGAGATCCTCACAAACCTTTTTTTCTGGCTCAGTTCAAACTGAACACTCCTTTGATCAGTTCAGGTTCTTGGTTTGATTCAGACACCTCAAACTCAGATCACATAGGTTGTATTTGATAGTCTTGCTTGAATATCCCTTTGTTTGGTTCAAATTCACAGTCTGTTTTTGATCAGGCAGGGTTTTTTGGCTCAAACCTGGATCTTTCAATCACCCCGTTTGATTCAAACTGATTTGAACCTGACTCAGCTCACTACATCTCTACTGCCCGCCCTCCAGTTATCTGTTGCTACAGTCTCTTTGATCAACTGGTTGAATAATTATCACTGCTTAATTTTTTCCTTTTCGTGGTCTGCATCCCGTACTTGCAAACCGTACATCTCTGCCGATTGCTGTCCAGAAGGAATGGACAATCTTCCAACTTCACAGACAGAAAATGCAAATGGTTTAATGGAGAAGGTGTGCAAACTGCTTCCATATCTACTCTCTCATGTTCCGTTATTGCCCCGTTGGATTATGATTTTGCTATCAGCCCTTTGAAGCGCCCAGTAATTGTGTGTTTGCGAGCCAGGGTTGCTATGGAAAAGTCTCCGTGAAGTTATTGGAAACAAGAAATCATTTCCTAGCACAATACTTGTATGCAGCGATAATCCCTGGGCACACATGGTTGGGTAATGGAAGGGAAATAGAGTTATTGTCTTCTGCAGTTTCCTGGTTGCACGTGTGTTAGTTGAAAAGACAAACGAATGCAAAATATAAAAGCGCTTCCCTTTTGGGCAGAGAGATGCTTTGGCTGAAGTTTTTAAACTGTGTGTGATTTTGGTTTGTTATCACTGGCTACCACTGAGTGGTGGCTAACTCCTGACTGACTGCGCGGGCACCTCTGTGCAGCTTTCTTGGCAGAGATACAGAAGTGGTTTGCCATTGCCTATTTCCAAGGAGAGGCTGGGGATGGAACCAGCCAAACTCTGCTTTCCAGGCAGTTTGCTATTTCACTGAGCGACAGCCACTCCCAGACTCTGTGGGCACCCCCGTGCAGTTTTCTTGGCAGAAATACAGAAGTGGTTTGCTATTGCCTACTTCCAAGGAGAGGCTGGGGACGGAACCAGCCAAGCTCTGCTTTCCAGGCAGTTTGCTATTTCATTGAGCGACAGCCACTCCCAGGCTCTGTGCAGTTTTCTTGGCAGTGATACAGAGGTGGTTATCAATTCCTTCTTCTGGAGAGATCTCAGGGACTGAACATGGAAACTTGTCACTCCCCAGCAAGAGTCTTTTTCCATAATTATGTCTGTGAGTTACAGATCCACCTGTATGGGGCTTTTTATACCATTGGTTTGCTATGGACTTTTTCCAGGGAGATCCCAGGGACTGAGCCTGGGACCTGGTGCATGCAGGTCAGATGATCTAAACCTCAGCCATGGCCCTCTGTGTCTAGCTAGGTCTGTTTTGCTTCCTCCAAGTTGTCATCAAAGCTCTTCTGAAGCAGACACAAGAGCAATGCACGCTACAGCATTTGCAGACGGATCACCATCTCCATTTTCAACCCACATTCGTGATGAATTGCAAAGGCACAGTGACCTGTTAGCTGTACACATGATGAAGCCCATGCAGGCATCCAGGCCAGTCACAAGTAAAAAGGGAAAAGCTGTCTGCTGCTGCTGCTACTGCCAAACCTCAGAGGTTTGGATTGCCTAGTGATGTCCACGAATATTCATAGGCATTCAAATTCCGATCGAATGAGCCGAATTTCGACATCCGAATTCGAATAGAAGGTCCAGAAATTCGAATTTAAACATTCAAATCGAATTTCAAATTTCAGGACTATTCTTTCAAATTATTTGAACATTCGTATGTGTACGGGTTACTACACGATGCCTACTTGAAGATCCGCACCTTTTCCGCTCCCATGCGCATTTGTATGGATCCGTACAGGACTAAAACGGATTGTGTATGGGATAACTACAGGATGCATACACACATGTATGGACGCGTACGGATCTACGCATCTTGTTGACATTCAGAAGTGCAAATTTGAATCAAAACTTGGAACAAATAGATTCGAATTTGCTTAATTGGAAGCTAATTTTGTTAAATTCGTATTTAATTCAAAGCGAATTGAATTTTCAATTATTCGAATCGACTCGAATAGAATGTCAAAAAGACATTCTTGCACACCCCTAGTGTTGCTTTCGCTGATTGGGAGTCTGGCGTCCAGGTTCTTGCAGCCAAAGACCATCATAAGCATGACTGCTAAAGACAACAAGCAAATAGATAAACAAACAAAAATCCCAGTCAGAGAAACAGGAAAAAAAACTAAGCAGAAGAGATCCTAAAGGAAAGAGGAGATAGAGAAGAGCCACATTGGGATTATTTTGGATTTCACTTGGTAAATTGCAGAGAATTAATTAGCCAAGGGTGTTTTTCCACTACAACCCTTAAATCCGGATCTAAGAAGATCCAGATCTAAGGAATGGGTACATTCCTTAATCCGGATCTAGTAGATCCGGATTAAGGGAAGCACCCAATGTGTTTCCACAGGAGGTGTAACACCCATTAGCAATGGGTGCTAACCCCCCTGCCGTGGAAACACCTTTGCACTGATGTGGGGAATCTGGATTGACCCACAAGGGGTCTGCCTGTCACCCCAGGTGTTTTGGGGAACAGGGGGTGCAATCTCTGAAGTCCCTCCAAAGTCCCTCCGAAGTTGCCTTTGAAGGTTAGCAAAGGCTCCGAAGACAAACCCCTTGGAAGAGCCTGCATATGAATTAGCTCTTTGTGAGCAGGGATGAGTCAGCCTCATTAAATATGCACCTCTTTCTATGCCTGAAGGTAACAGTTCGCTTTGATCTCCCTTTGTTATCGGAGGTTTGTCTTTGGAGCCATTGCTAATCTCTGAAGGCAACTTCAAAGTAACTTCAAAATGACTTCGAAATGACTTTGAAATGACTTTGAAGCTTAGGTTTTGGGGCTCCCCCCCCCATGGGTGCCCCCTCCCCCTAGCATCCTCTAGACCCCATTGCCAAACTAATCTCAGATTAAAGGCTGAGATGTACCCATATGATCCGGATTTCCCCAGCGGCGGTGGAAACAAATGTGTCCCAAATGGGGTAATCCGGCTCACACCCAAATGGGTCCTTGATGGGTGCAAAAATGGGTACTTTCTGCCTGTGGAAAAACACCCCAAATTAGTCTGCACCATTTCAGATGAATCCCGACTACATCTCATAGCTTCTTTGGCCAGCCGTTCGTTGCATAATGCATTTTGCACCTTCTTCTCTCCATGCCGTTTGCAGCCTCTAGGCCAGTGGTGCAAGCATTCTGGGAGATGCAAAAGATCACTGGCTTGAATCAGAGGGGCAGAGAGGTGAGCAGATGTTTCATAAGGCACCGTGAGAAGTTTAGAACATAAGAACATAGGAAGAGCCCTGCGGGATCAGGCCAGAGCCCATCTAGTCCAGCATCCCGTCGCACACAGTGGACCACCAATTGCCCATGGGCATCTCAAGCAGAGACAAGGCAAACCTTCTTCTGCTCTCGAATCCCAGCAAATGGCCTTAGAAATATGCTGCTTGTCCCCATATCCTGAAAGATACGCATGCATCCATTCTACGGCAATTTTGCATACTGGCTGTCCAGCTGGACCAGCAGCTAGACTTGAAATCTCCCTTCTGCGTGCTGGGGCAGTCCAAGAGAGGCGGTCGGTGCATCTGTCCTTCCCCTGCCTCCGTGCCCTGAAAAGGAGAAGTGAGGATGAAAATATGTGCACAGTTTAAATCATCTTTTCCCCTAGTACAAATGTGTACGGGTACGAATAAGATGCATGCGGATACATATGTAATACATACATATCCATACGCATACGAATGTCTGAATAATTTGTACGAATGATTGGAAAGATTAGAAAATTCATTCGAATGTTATATTCGAATTTAGAGACATTCAATTCGAGTTTGAATGTCTGAACTTGATCGGATTTTGAATGTTTTGAATATTCATGTACATCACAATTTCTTTTCGTGTTCGCTTCGCATTCATGCAAGTAGAGTCACTTCAGATGTAGTAGATTTCGCTGCGAATGCTATTCAAATCCATTTTGAATCCCTGCTGGCAGTTGTGCCTCCGAGTGGGAGTTCCCATTACAAGCTTAAAATGGTTTCGAAATGGTTTCGATCCCCGCAGTCCCCACGTCAGGTTGGCTTAACATGCTTTTTGCGCTTTTTGCGTGTTAAATTGCCCCAAAGCGTTGTAAATGTTAACACTCATTTCAACAGGTCTCGCTCCGGTTTGTGCGCTTGAAACGTTTTACATTTCTTACTGTGGGAACCGTACCGTTTTAGTGGGATGAGAATGCATGTTTAGGGCTTCCCTCCCCCAATAGCTTGTTTCCAAAGATAGTGATTTCACTGTAACAATCCATCCCCTAAGCAGCCATTACACTGTAACAATCCACCCACTTCACACCTGATAACAATGTTGCAATTCTGTGCAATTCTAAAAGTTCTGACCTTTAGAAAGGGAAAAAGGAGGAAAGCAGCTGCAGGTTCAGGGAGATGTGTGAATGTTTAATGTGTGAATGTGCAGCTGTGGAGGTGAGCGGGCAAAGGGGGCTTGAGTTGCCGCCGCTGCTGTGTGCCCAGGGCAATGGGGAGGGGAGGGTGCCTGGTGCTGTTTTTCCTCCATCCAGGCAAGCAGCAGCCACCCAGCTAGGCTCTGTGAAGGGGTTGGTTATGGGTGGCGTGTTCACGCCAGGAGGAAGTGGGCATGGCAGCCCCGAAAAGTGGCTTTTAGAAAGTAGCCACTTGAGTTCCCCCTTGAGTCACGTACGCCACGTACGATCCTCAGAATCCGGATCGAACGCGATTAAGTTGAAAGTAATGGGATCAGGCAAATTCGTGTTAGCATCCAGTTCTATTACAGTATTTCGGTTTAGGAAAACCGTTTTGAGCTTGTAATGGGAACGGGGCCCGAATCTCCTCCGAATCCCCACCAAATCTGTTCCAAATCTGCTGCAGGTATGACTGAGTAGCCACGTCACAAATATAAAGAAGCATCAAAAGAAGGCCCCAAACCATTGGCTTTGCATTGGAATGCCAGACTTTGAATACAGCCAATCTTTGATTCAAATGCAAACATTCAAATCCATACAAATCGTGAACCTGATGGACAATTCACACACAGCCATTCCCTAGCCAGCCATAAGGTTATCGTGTTGCAGACTCAATTAAGGCATCAGGGAGAGGATTTTTGACTTGCGTGTAAATCTTGCAGCTGGCTGTCCCAGAGCCCCGGGATCCAGTTGGATGTGATGGTCTTCTAGCTGGCAAACTGATGTCTGACTCTGTGATGAGAACAGCAGGGACTGAACTGGTTGTTTGTAACACGTGCGTATTTCCCTCCACGCAGAGTGAAAGTGTGAACTGACACACTTTCAGTGAGGCTTTGCAGTTCATTTCTGTGAGGAACATATCAATACATCCCTTGTGCTCACGCTCTCTCTCCTCCTCCATCCCGCACAAAAAGAGCAAGGGTTGCTGTTTTGTTCTTTTGGCGACCACGGTCCTGGAGAAACAAATAGAGACGTGCACAAATGTTTTTTGGACATTTTATTCGAATCAAATCAAATACCCGAAAATCCGATTGGATTCAAATCTTTTACATTCGAATTTAACAAGATTCGATTCAAATTGACCAAATTCAAATCTATTTGTTCAAATTTTATTCAAATCTGCACATACGAATGTCGACAACATTTGTATGTAACTGTACGCATCTTCCCCAGATCCGTACACATCTGTACGCATCTGTATATGGCCATATGCATCCCGTAGTTATCCTGTATACAACCCATTTCAGTCCCATATGAATCCGTACAAATGTTCCATTTTTCTTTTCTTTTTTATTTACTGATAGTATTTGTATCCTGCCCTTCACCTGAAGGTCCCAAGGGGAGGGGGGGTCACAACATTCAGCAAAACAAATACTAAAACATATTTCAAATATAACCCATTCAAACTCCCTCTGACAAGACTCCCTCTGTTGTGCACGAATGCAATTTTTGAGATTCAATTCAATTCAAATTGAATATCCAAAAATTCGATTCGAATCTTTAAAATTTGAATTTAACCAAATTTGATTTGAATTAAGCAAATTCGAATCTATTCGTTTGAATTTTTGATTCGAATTTGCACTTACAAATGTCGACAACAATCGTATGTGCCCATACTCATCATTACGCATTCTGTACACATCCATTCACATCCATATGCATCCTCTACTTATCCTGTATGCAACCTGTTTTCATCCCATATGGATCCGTACAAATGTGTATGGATGCGGGAAAGATGCATATCTGCAAGTATGCACCATGTATGAACCTGTATAATGTCCGGATAATTCGAACAAATAGATCCAAAATTCAAAATTTGTTCAAATCTTTAAGTTTGAATTAATGGACATTCAGTTTGAATTCAAATGTCGAAATTTGGATGAATTCAATTGAATTTCAAATTCCTTTGAATATTCGTGCGTACCCCTAGGCACGAAAGGGAAGGGATTTTGAGGAGGGCCTCACCTGACAATCTTAGCATTTTAAAAAATATATTAAAGATTTTTTTTTAAAAAAAAAATCAAACCTGTGTCAGACCTGGGCTGTGGTCACACCATCCCTTTAAGCCTTCTTCAGCCCATCCTCATGCCTGACTGCTCACACCTTTTCATTTCTCTCCATTGTTTTTGTGGACTTTCCACCCTCCATTTGGACTCTCTCAACACATCGCTGACCCCGGATCACTTCCAATAGGGGGGGTTAGGAGCTCTATTTTTTTTTAAATATCTTTATTGAGTTTTAATACATATTATTAATAATCAGCAATATTAACAAAACCTATTAAACACTATTAAACAGGCTTCCGAATCCATCAAAGGGCTAGCCTCTAGGATCTACAAAACCCTGTTGAACTGTACCATAGATAGGAACTTAGAAACTATAAGAGGAAATTGGAACATGGATTTAGGAACTGACTTTTCACAAGAAAAGTGGGTTAACTTAATAAATAAAAAGCATAAATGGTGGTCTACTACTTTGATGAAAGAAATCACTCTAAAAGTTTGGTATAGATGGTACTATACGCCTTTAAGGTTGGCTAGAATAACTGGGAGTGCCAGAATGAATTGTTGGAGGAACTGTGGGCAGAACCCTACCTACTTCCATCTAATTTGGGAATGTCCCCCAATCAGACAGTTCTGGCTGGAGGTTAGTATGAAAATAAATACTATGTTTAAACTAGCAATCCCTCTTCAGCCAGAAATTTTCATTCTGCACTCATTTGAAGATTGCAATATACCAGTCCATCTCCACCAGCTACTTCATTGGTTAATTTTTGCGGCCCACCATAGAATAGTTATCAGCTGGAAATATGCAGAAAATTTAAACATAGGCAAATGGTGCCATGAACTTTGGTATATTATGCTCAATGAAATAATGAACGTACAAGGACGAAGCTATTCGAGAGATCTCGATGCCAATAGGATGTTACATGTTTGGTCAATCTGTATAGATGAAATGTTAGCAATAACTAATTCAACATTACCTGAAAGAGAATTTTTGATGAACTGGATTGGAAACATCTCACTTTAAAATCAAACTTTGGAGTTCACGATGGGATGGGGGTGGGGGGTAGGGGGGAGTAGAATCACGGGTGAAATGCACATTGTTTAAAGAAGGATTTGTTAATATTGGGGTTAGGAGCTCTATGACCGGATGCTGGAGCTTCAGGGATAGGTGCCCCTGCTGAGGAAAACAGTGCCGGTTATATAACTTCCCCTGTGAGTAATAAGGAAAGAAGGAAGGAATAAAACTGTTAACTTTCTGGTGAGAAAGTGTGGAAGCTTTACAGAATCTGGCTGATCTCAAAGTATTTTCAGATTTTCCTCTGATGTTTTGATGACAGTTCCCTTCTGTTTCCTATGATAATCCTGTACAAACATTGGGTTTTGTTGTTCCCTTTTTTGAAGTGAGCAGTTACAAAGCCTCTTACAATTAGCATTAGTGCTATGGATGCCTCCTTTCGTGGTCTAAACCAGGACGTTGTTGAATCCTAGCCAGCCTTGCCTGTGAAAGGAGTTGTAGTCCAACAGTGTAAAGACGTGCGCATGCTTCCTGAAAACTTTCTGTTTTAGTTTTGAAGCTCTTGAGGTACCCCCCGTTGTTGATGTGAATGCAGTGGCAGCTCAGGGCAGGGACTTTTGGGGAGTGGCACCTTATTTATGAAATTCAGCCACAGCTCGCTGGAATAGTACCAGGGTGGAAAGCAAAGGGTAGATCGTTTCCTTCACACATTCAGATTCCCTTGTTTCGCTTTTGGTTTGAGACACATTTTGGCTCCAGGGAGAGGCACACAGGTACACACACACCTTGCCTGAAGGTGGCCCAGAAAATGGGCCCAATGCTCTGTTTAGGAGAGACCTTATCTCAGTCTTCTAGCGAACGCTTTTCATCAAGCATTCTAAAGATAAAAGCAGAAGCATGTAATTTGGGGGTTTGGCTTTTTTAAAAAAAGATGTAGTGCTGTAAAAAGTGAGAAACCCTTGTAATTTTATGGTTAACTATGATTTAACTCAACTGCAATGACTCATTAGCCAAGAAGCCACTAATATGTACTAAAATGACATGGAAAATAATGCTTACTAAAACCATATGTTAAAAAGAGAGAAGGAAAGAGAAAGGAAGAAAAATGGTTCTGCAGAAATAGCACGTCCTGAGGCATTTCTGCACTTTTCATCTCAAGATGAAATAATCTGCTGAGTTTGGCATTTTCCTTCCTACCAGCTAATATAATATATAACAGTGGTAGCACGCATCCTCTACACCAGTGGTTCTCAACCTGGGGGTCGGGACCCCTTTGGGGGTCGAATTACTCTTTCAGAGGGGTAGCGATGAGCCTCCCACCACCCTTCCCTCCCACCTCCCAGCTGCTCCGCCCCCATGGTTGGGGGTCCCCACAACATGAGGAACTCCATTAAGGGGTCGCGGCATTAGGAAGGTTGAGAACTGCAGCTCTAGATATATAAAGTTTTCTTTTTCCTCCTCCTCTTCTTCTTGTGTTTAGGGAGCCAGACTCCTACTTGCAAATACAGGGTTTGATTCCGTCCTCCCCCACAAAGCCAGCTAAGTGACCTTGGGCTAGTCACAGCTTGCTTCTGAGCTCTCACAGCCCCACCCACCTCACAGGATGTCTGTGGTGGGGAGAAGAACAGAAGGTTTATCAGCCGCTTTGAGTCCACTTAAATGGGTGAAAAACGCCAGCTAGAAAAGCCCATTCTTCCTCCTCTCCTCCTCTTCGTTCTCCTCTTCCTCGTTGCCAACAACCACAGCAGCAGTTTCCAGCAATGAAGTCACTTTTCCATTCCGCTGCCAAACAGAAGCTGGGTTAAACAGCTTTAAAGAGAATTCCTTCCCGAGGAAAAGTGTTGGGTGTGCCAGTGTCCAACAGGCTGTGTCCTACTTTGCCAAGTCTGTTGCTTTCTTTTCGCCCTCCTGTAACCCAGAGTTGACCCAGAGCTTACCCTCTACAGGACCAGTGGCCTATGGGAAGGCTTGGCATTTGGTTTCAATCCTCTCTTCTCCCAAAACGTTCTGCCCGTGAAGCTGGATTCAACTTGGAGGGAAGGGAAAGCGTGGAATTCTCTTCCAGCTGTGCCAACTACAGGAAAAATACATCAGCAAACCAAGGCAGACCTATTTGGGAAGGAGTCTGGCTGGACAGAGAAGGACTAATTTTTAAATGAAGAAGAGTTGCCCTTTCTACCCTGCTTTTCTTGCCCATTTAAGGGGACTCAAAGGGGCTGACAAACCTTCTGTTCTTCTCCCCACGACAGGGAGAAGCATTAAGGACCCATTAGGCTCAGAGCAGGATGACCCCATTTCCACTACAGGCCCCATTAGAGCCACATTTGTTTCCAGTACAGCTAGGGAAATCCGGATCATATGGGTCCTTCAGGACCTATGATCTGGATTTCCTGTGGACCCCTTTATCTACAATGGGGTCTTCAGCCATCAAATCCGGATTATAGGGAGCCTGTTTCCACTACAATGGGGCAATGGGGTCTAGACGAGGCCCCATGGGTGCTCCAAACTCAAAACTTTGAAGTCCCTCTGAAGTTGCCTTCAGAGATTAGCACAGGCTCTGAAGAGAACCCCTTGCGAGAACAATGCCGCTGTCAAAGGCTCTGGAGGATCTTCGAAATTAGTGGCAGATCGCTGTGGAGATTCTATTGAGCCGCTCCGGAGGGTCATTGAAGATTCTCCAGAGTGTCTATGAAGACTGCACCCCAAAACACCTGGGGTGACAGGCAGACCCCTCGTGGATAGATCCGGATTTGCCCATGGGTGCTCTGGTGTTTCCACAGCAGGCAGGCTAGCACCCATTGCTATTGGGTGCTAGGCTACCTGTGGAAACACATTGGGTACTTCCCTTAATCCGGATCTACTAGATCCGGATTAAGGGAAGTACTCATTCCTTAGATCTGGATCTTCTTAGACCCAGATTAAAGGAGCTCAGTGGAAAAACACCCCAGAACACCCTGTGAGGTAGGTGGGGCTGCGAGAGCTCAGAAAGAGAGCTGTGACTAGCCCAAGGTCACCCAGCTGGCTTCACTGAGGTTCAAGCTGGTTCAACATTTTAAAACCCCTTTAAAAAGGTGGGATTGAAATAAACTCTAACCAGTTTGCATTGAACCGAGTGCCTTGATCTAGTTCGATTGAACCCCCTAGTTTGGTTGGAGTTCAAACCGAGCCCCTCCTTGGTTGAGAGGTGACTGCAAGATCTAAACAAGATCCCACTTTTTCCTCTCATCTCTTGGAGGCAGTTTTGGTAAGAAAAAAGATCCGGAAACGGCCAGAGGAAGAACAACAGAACACAAGGCGATTCTGCTCTCATTCTTCTCCGCAACTGCTGTATTCATCGAACAGCCAAAAAGCCATGCATTTCTGCTTTTAAAATAAATGTCAAGGAAACCCAGCCTGCCACCCCGTTGTCTGTCTTGCCCTTATCGAGGAAATGTTTGTTTTAAAAGAGCATAAAGGAATGTTACTCCTTCTGAGTAGTTTGCTTCCTCCTCCCTTTACTTAGGAAAAACAAACAGCCCAGTCCACCGGAAGAAGGAAAAGTGAAGAAACAGAGAGCCATGGAAGCCGGTTTACACCGCGACGTTTTCAAGGCCTTCGCTCAGGAATAGACTGTCTCTTGTTTACTTCTTCCCACTGCTGACTATAATCCACCCTGCAGTGTATTTTAAGTTTTCTGTTCTTTGGATCTAGTTTTGAGTATGAAAGGCATAGAAATAGCAGCCCCTAAATATAGACATGGGGTGGGCAAAAGGTTTCCAAGTGCTGCGTTCCCCATAATGCAATTATCTTGCTGTCTTTTTTTTCTTTTTCTTTGTTGCTGCTTAGCTTTGCATTTCCATTTTCCATTAGCTGAGCTCAAGGCCCAAGTGAAGTCACCGGTGTCGGGGTGGCTGGGTTTTTTGTTTGTTTGTTTTAAAGCAGCTACGTTAAATGAGCAAGTCCTGAATCATTGCCCAGCGATCAAATATTCCTTTGTGCTTTGGGGCTGCTTGCAGTTTTAGCTACCAGAAAGGCTGCAGAACAAAACGGAACAAAAAAAACATGCTTTGCATTTTGGGAACCAAGAACTATGAAAACTTCCCAGGGAAAGACAACTGGCAGATGTTCAGCGCTCTGTTCTTTTATCCAGCAGTGGCCAACCTGGGGCCTTTCTGCACTTGGCCTTATTCTGGAACATATCTCAGAACGTGGACTTGTTATCTGCATGGTAGTGCAAACTATGGTAGACCCCGGCTGAAGTCTTCCATAGTCTGCATTAGCATATGGACAACAGACCCCTGTCCCACGATATACTATGGAATAAGGGCTAGTGCAGAAAGGGCTCAGGATGGAGAAGATACTTCTAATCTTTCTCCTGAAAATACATCAATAGCTCTTTCTGCATTGGGCCTTATTCCAGATTATATTCCAAAATAGAGGCCTGCTATCAACTTGCTGGTGTAGACTATGACAGGCCCTGGCAGACAAAAACAACAGAGATACACAGTGCAACACGTTGTGCAGAAACTGAAATTTAGTGGCTCAGTTTGATTCGAGACAAAACCCCTCAGTATTAGATTTGGGCCACTTTTTTCAAACAACAAGACGGTTCAGTTCACGTGTGAACTACGCAAACCACCCTTGGTTCGCTTGGCACATTAGCCCACCCCTTGGTTCAGGCTTTTTTCAATCAGGCTGCTTCAGTTTGCAGACAAACCATGCAAAAACCCCAGGTTGCTGCGAACCATGAACTGACCAGACCAGGTTGGCATATCTCTGCTAGGGATACGCACGAGTGTAATTTTCAGGATCTGATTTGATTCAAATCTTTAAAATTCTAATTTAACCAAACTGGATTTGAATTAAGCAAATTCAATTCTATGCATTCAAATTTTCAATTCAAATTTGCCTTTATGAAAACATTCATATGTTCCCGTACGCATCATTATACATCCATAGCCATCCCGTATGCAACCTGTACAGATCCGTATGGATGCGGGAAAGATTCAGTTAGAATTCAAATGTCAAAATTCAGACAAATTCAATCAAATTTTGAATATCTTCGAATATTCATGCATACCTCTAATCTCTACATAGTATTAAACCCAAAAAATGAAACAGAAAGCTGTATAATTTAGAGTCTGGGGGTAGTTCCACACTGGCCTTCAGAAATACGGATCTATTAGATCCGTATTTTGGAAATCTGTGTCTGGAAAGATCCGTATCTAGTAGATACAGACCTACTAACACCCCTTCCGTCCACACCAGCAAGGGAAGGAGGGATTTAGACACAGATTTGAGGTGGGAGTTGTGCAGATGCACAGCACCCACCTCAATCCGTCCTCCCAAGGCCCTCCCCCCGGCCTCCATGGTTCGCTCCTCTGGAGCTAGCCATGGCGAACCGGGGGCCTCCATTCTCTGGGCTTCCCCTCGCCCCAGAAGCTGCACTTGTGGCTTCTGGAGCTGGGGGGCTTCACCCTACACCGCCACTAAGCACCCCGGGTTGGATGCGCACGATCCCCTCCTTACCTGCAGGCAGCCAGGCCGATTCTGGCTGCTGGGGCCCAGCATGCTTTGCGCATGTGCGCAGCACACCTCCCCATTGGCAAAACATGTGTGCCTGCACAGAGGGCCTGCTGAAGCCGTGCACGTGGCTGGCCAATGGGGAGGTGCACTGTGCGCATGCGCAAAGCATGCTGGGCCCCCGGCAGCCAGATTTGGCCTGGCCGCCTGCAGGTAAGGAGGGGATAGCGCGTGCCGGACTCAGGGTGGGTAGGGCGTGTGTGTGTAGGTGAAGCACCCCTTGGCCCGAGCAGCAGCGATCTGTGACTTCTGGGGAGAGGGGGAGCCTCGAGATAGGAGGCCCCCGGCTCACCATGCTTGGCTCTAGAGGAGGGCCTACTTAAGCACCCTTGTGCATGTGTGGACACATCCTAAGAGGATGTGTCTTCACTGCACAAGTACCCATTAAGACTACGTCCAAGGTAGTCTTCCGTTAATACAGATTAAGGGCCTCTTAACACCCATTAGAGACACATCTTGCGCAAGCCAATGCGGACACATGTGTCTCTAATGGGTGTTGTAGTGCGGACGAGGTTTTTCAAATCCGTCCTTAATGGGTGCTTAATGGGTATTTAGTGACCAATGCGGAAAGGCCCTGGGTGTCATTTGCCACCTCCCACCCCCATAAAGCTAAAGCAGTGATTGGTAGATGCCATAAGTCCTGCCCTTGTGGATGGACCGTGCTCCCTGGATCTCCATACTTCTCACAAGATGTTCAACCTGCCAGGGTCTGTAGACATTTTCAGACAAGGAACCCCCAATACTGAGATCCAGATGGCATCTCAGAACAGATCATGCTATGAGAAGTGACTCCAAGTCTGCCAATTGGAGTGAGCCACTTTGGTCTACTGGTTGGGGAGCCGGACGCTTATCTGGGAATACCAGGTTTTGATTCCACACTCCTCCATGAAGCCAACTGGGTGACCTTGGGCTGGTCACAGCTCTCTTCTTTGCTCTCACAGTCCTCACCTACCTCACAGGGTGTCTGTTGTGAGAAGAATAGAAAGCCTTGTCAGCCAGCTTGAGTCCCCTTAAATGGGTGAGAAAAGTGAGATAGAAAAGCCAACTCTTCTCCTCCTCATTCTTACATCTTTGTGAGAAGTACAATGAGCAATATAACTTTCATGCTAGATCAAGCTATTCTGTTCAGGTGTTAACTGCGGAAGGCCAATTTCTGGGTGTATCACCTTTCTGATGGTTATCATTAAGTCAGATTGGGCAAGATAACCAGATAGAGGACATTATGTGTAGTTAGCCGCCTAAGAGCATTTCGCCATCTGCAAAATGCTGTAATCCTTTTACCGGTCTCCTTTCCCCCACCTTTCTCTTTCATGAGGCTGTTTTTTTTATTATTATTATTTCTGCTATAAAGCCAACCTCACTTCACTTTCCCCTCTTTTTCTAATATCTGGTTTCACTAGTAATTTGCACAGGAAACCTGCCGACTTAGTTGCTCTTGGGTGCAAGTTAGGAGAACAGCTGGGACTGTCACCTTGTGGCTTGCATCAGGACACTTTGTCCCTCCAAGAAAGCATCAAAACTAAGCGCAGCTGACCTTAATTTTCATCTGCATGGGGGAAACAACATTGGCAGTAAAGAAGTGCAAGGAGAGCGGGGGAAATCAGGATGCCAGGCCAGTTAACCAGCTCTGTGTAAACATGTTCTTTTGTGTAATGTTCAAACAAGCTGGGTAGCAACAGGGTGTGTTAATTCTTGCAGTGACAGGCATATGCCAAAAGACGAGTGAGTCAGTGGCACTTAGCTAGAGCAGGCCGTGTTCATTGACAAAATGCAAAATTGGCTTGCTTTTTAAAAACACATTCACCATTTTTTTTTTGTATTGGATTCATATTGAATGCGAGATAATTCATGTTCGAATAGATCCCCTTTGAATGTGGTAGGATTCCTATTCAATACAAATGCCCAGTCCCATATGAATCCCATACAAATCACATATGAACGCAATGCAAACATGATAAAAACGGGATACAAACGGATTGAAAAATTGGACACGGATGTTCCCAACCTTCGTATCATTCGATTCGAATTGAATTTTTGAAAATACGAGTCCGGATCATCCGGATTCAAATCGGATTTTTGAACTTCATATGAAGTTTCATATGGATGTAATTCAAAATTTTCTATTTGAATTCAAATGTTAATCTTCAAATGTGCCAACATTCCATTCGAATGTCTGAATTCGGCCAAATTGGTACGAATTTTGAATGCTATGAATATTCGCTTCTGTTCGCACCAAAAAACGAAGAAGTGATTTTTATTTCCGAGAGGAGGATTTAAGTTGCTTTAGGACTCTTCTTAAGGGAAGATGCGTATTTAAAAAGCTGGAACTGGAGTTGAACAGAGACCAGAAACATATATGAGTTGAACAGAGACCAGAAACATATATGAAGTACAGGAAGCTCAGCAGGCAGCCAGGTGATCCGAGAGCACTCCCTCCCATTTTGCTTTCTGGGTCCAGGTATGTGCCACCGTAGTTGCATCTCTGCCTATAAACAGTTTAATAGGCTGTTTCTACACGGAAGTGCCGAAAAGGTGTGTCTGCTGAATTCAAGCAGGTTTTAAGTGGCTGATTGCCTTGAGAGTAAATGTAAGCTGCTTAAAGGGGAGCAGGAAACAGGGAAGAGGTGGCACAGAGTTTCTTCTTAAACTCTTTCTTCACCTGCTTTCTTCATAACCGAGGGTAAAAGTGGGCAATGGAAAGAGACAGCAAACCTCTCCCATTTTTGGAGCCAAGCCTTTCCTGTGATTTCTGCATGCTCTTTGCAGCCGTGCAGTTGTGCAAAAGTTTCTCTTTTGGAAAACGTTGAACTTGGATCCGAGAAGCATGCAATGTAAAATGCAGATAACAGCAGTTCACCACAACGTGTGTGAACAGGATACTGGTTGGTTGGCCCAATGCATTAGTTTGGACAGTTAGTAGGACTGGGACTCTATAACCTGGACAGAGCTTCAGGTTTCTTTTTACTAGGGACCTTCCAGACACAACAAAAATGGCAGTGGTTTGGCAACATCATGCCTGCATCATCACTCAGCTGGCATGCTGTGTTCCATTCATCAGCTGCTCTGGATATGCAGCACTATTTTTAAGAACTGGGATCATGTTTTCAACCTCCTGGTTGCCTTGCAAAGTCCTTCAGGATAGGGTTGTGCACAAATGCATTTTTTTTCATTTGAATTCGATTCAAATAGAATATTTGAATACTCTATTCAAATCAAAATTCGAAAATCTGGATTTTCAAAAATCCAATTCGAATCCAGATTACCCAGATCCAGATTTTCAAAAAATTGATTTGAATCAAATGATATGAATATTGGGAACATTCATATCTGATTTTCAAATCCGTTTCCATCCCGTTTGTATCGTGCTTGCATTCTGTTTGCATCCTGTTTGCATCCCGTATTATATACGCAAATAGACCCGATATTCAGATGCGATATATGACATCAAATTCAGTCGAATCATTCGAAATTCCATATCAGATTTCCCAAAATCTGGATTCAATCCGAATTCGGAAATTTGGATTTTCGGAAATCTGATTCAAATTCGAATATCGATATTTGTCGAATTTGAATCGGATTTTAAAATTTTCAAATATCTGTGCACATCCCTACTTAAGGGTAGCATCATAAGTTGAAATTCTGCAATGGGAGTCCCCCTTATGTCTGGCAGGTCATGGTAAAGAAGACACCTGGCCTCCCCTTTGCCTCTAGAGACACCCTTCATTTATGGAACAGGAGCACAAACATCACCCATTTTTGAACAGAGGATTGGCCAACTGAAGGCATACATGCATGCAGGTTTGTTGGCAAGCATATAGAAGTGGTTTGTTTCTCTCTTCTTCCTAGGAGATGCTAGGAACCAAATCAGGTGTTGTCCATGTGCAAAGCAGAAGCTCTGCCACTGTTTTACAGCCACAGCTTATTGTTTTACCCAATTGCATGTGACCCAAAGCCAACAAAAGCCTCTGTGTTTTTATTTTACCTCTCCCCATATTCTTTTTGACTCTGCTATGGTTACCGTTTCCCCCCTGCGTAGTTTCTGATAAGTTGGCATGTACGACAGCTAGGATGTTCAAAGATCATTAGTCAAAGTTCAGTGTGAACTTATTTAGCAAAAAGAGAGAGAGAGAGTTGTTTTTGATGCCAGCCTCTTGCCTGGATGGCAAGAGGGAAAATGGGAAGAGAAGAAGCAGTGGGAGAGAGAGAAAGTCATTCTACATTATTCCTGCTTCCCACATTTCATCTATCCTCCAGAACAAAGAGCTCTCCTGGGGAACAGCAAGAACAAAGTGACACAGGCATTTTAATGCTCACTTTATACCCCAGATCATCAGACGGTCCTTGTGCGCTGGCAATTGACCTTCGCATCAAAATCAGCTAACTACTCAAGGCTGGTGGCTCTCATATGCGCTTTATGCTGCTGCTTGATTTGGACTCGTTGCTTAATCTGGGGCCTTAACATCCTTTGTCTCTCACAGGAGGGTGTGATTCCGAGTGCAATGCAGCCTGGAACGCACATTCTTGGTAGGGGCAGACCTGGGCTGCATCCAGATGTCACTTGCTTGTTCTGCTGTATTTGGCTATTCAGGAATAAAGTTTGGATAGTGCAGCTTAATCCGTGCTCTATTCTGGAGTATCTGAATGTAAGCATAATGTATGGATTTATTATGGTCACAGTCTAGGCCCCATGCGTTTTAGATTTGGCTTTACTCCCTTGCTTAACTCTCCTTTCAAGGCAAGCAAGTGGCTTGCCTGGGAAAGGGAGCAAAATCATGATCCCAACGCGGTTTGCTTGGGGATGGCTGAATCTGCCCCCAGCCCACATTAGGGCGAATGGCATGGAGACGCACGAGATTTGATCTCGGCCCTGCAGCCGGTCCCATGTGAGCCCAATCGGCACCCAAACAGCGCCAAACGGCTTGCATGGGGACATGGCCTCAACATCCAGGAACATGGGAATCTAGCTGGGACAGGCATGGCATGATGGGAGTTTTCATTTGGGAACATCTGGAGATCGACTGTTGAACCTTCCAACTTTTAATTTCTCCTGCACCTAATAGGGGTGTGAACAAATATTCAAATGCATTCGAAATTTGACTGAATTGACCAAATTTTGACATTCGAATTAAAATCTAATGTCCTTAGGTTCGAATATAAAGTTTTGATATAAATTTCAAATTTCAGATCCAGTCGTTCGAATTATCTGGACATTGGTATGAATACAGGTTCATACACGATGCGTACTTGAAGATCCGCACCTTTCCCGCATCCGTACGCATTTGTACGGATCCGTACAGGACAAAAACGGGTTGCATACGGGATAACTACGGGATGCGTATATATGTGTACGGACCAGAGGAAGATGCGTGCGGGCATGTACGAATGTTGCCGACATTCATGAGTGCAAATTTGAATGAAACATTTGAGCGCATAGATTCGAATTTGCTTAACCTGAATCGAATTTGGCTAAATTTGAATTGATTTGAATGCTCTGGTATCCGATTCGAATCGGATCCCAAAAATTGCATTCGTGCCCACCCCCGTCGCCTAAGGAAGCCTTTCAGAAAACTTGTGGCTGTCTGCACAGCCTCCTACAGCTTGGAAACGAGTTTATCTGGCCTGATCGACACAGACTGGGATGGGGCAGGGGGGAATCTTGCTTGTTTTCGCCTCTTTCCAGGGTTTGCAATAAAAACCCCACCCCGAGAGTTCGCTTCCACCGAGCCAGACAGTTGCTCTTCGTGTCGTGACGCTGGGTTGGTCCCAGCAAAGCCCCTGAGATGATTTTTGCGGTCAGAGTGAAGCCAGCGGTTCCTCCGACTGCACACTTTGCCCCCACGCTCTGCCTTCCTTTTCGCCTCCAGCAGTTAAATAAGAGGTGATCTCTTTCAGGCAGCCGGATGGTTTTGCAGTTACGTGTTGCTTTAGAAAGTAGGTTACTGGGTCAGGAACAGCAAGTTCTGATGGTTTGCCAGGGTGATCCAACCCTCCCTTTGCCTCCCTCTCCAGCTCCTCCCTTGATCATAGTTGTAGCTGCTTTGACCTGCTGGGCTGAAGTGGATCTAAAATAAATGCAGGCAGGGCTGAGGGGGGGCAGATGGGGAGGGGGAGTCAAGGCAAATCTGACTGGACTTGTCCTTTCTCTCTTTATACTTGTGCCAATAGGGAAAAAAATCCCTGGCTGCTGGCTGGCCTTGGCTTCTTTCTTTCTTTCTTTCTTTCTTTCTTTCTTTCTTTCTTTCTTTCTTTCTTTCTTTCTTTCAGGCAGGCAGGCAGGCAGGCAGGCAGGCAAATGCCATTTGGGATTCTCTGATAATAAGAAGCACATTGGTCTTTTATTTCCCTCCCCCTTTTCTGTTTTTGCATCTGCTTGTACACTTGGTACAAGATGGAACCCCAGAAGAGCAGCTTTTCCCAGAATGCCACTACTCAATAGGGTGTCCAGCCTGCAGGCTGATGAAAGCTGGAGTCCAAGGTAGGCCATGGTGAGCTTCCCTGCACACCTTCCGCCTCGTTTTGCTATGATTCCACCTGTGCCAACCCGGAAGACAGCCAAATGCCTGCCCATTTCCCTCTGCTGATTTCCGTGCGCTTGGCTGACTTCCGGGTAGCTACAAGTGGGATTGCAATGCAACGAGTTAGGTGCTATGGAAATCCAGGAGCCTGCTCCAAGGGAGACCCACAGCTTACTCCAAGGGAGACCAGGAGCCCCTTCTAGGGCAGTCCACTCCTGCCACCGCCTCTAAAGAGAAGGAGGAGGAGGAGGCTTTTCTGTCCCACTTTTCTCACCCATTTAAGGGGACTCGAAGCGGCTAACAAACCTTCTGTTCTTCTCCCCACAACAGAGGTAGGCGGGGCTCTGAGAGCTCAGGAAAAGAGCTGTGACTAGTCCGAGGTCAGCCAGCTGGCTTCGTGGAGGAGTGTGGAATCAAACTCAGTATTCCCAGATAAGAGTCCTGCTCCTTAACCACCAGACTGAACTGGCTTCACTGGCGATGTGGAAACTGAGAAGAAGCAGGACAAAGACTATAGTCACACCTAAGATTTAATCCAGCTTCAGTCCACCTTCAGAGCGAGAGAGCACATGAGCAAAGGGACCAGTAAATTTCTTTCCAAGTTATCTATTCCAAGGGTGGATTTTCTGAGTTATTTAACACTCAGAATTGTATGTACTTATTTTTTTGTGTTTATCTCTCTCCCGTCATCCAAAGGGCTCGAGGCAAAGCCCATTATCTTCTTCCTTTTTTTCTCTGTATGGTTGGCCTGGGAGGCTAAAGTTGCCAATGTCCTAATTGTGCAGAGCAGAGGTCACACGCTGTATTGATAAAAACTGCTGGCATAAGCAGGATGAAGATCTTGTCACCATTCATGATGGCTGCTTTTTCTAAAGTCTCCTAAATTTCCAGAACATTTTAAGACCAAGTCTCGGTTTTACAAAGCGAGCCTTTCTAACTTTGTTTTTGGAGTGATATTGGGCAGTAGGGTGACAATATTGTGCATTATTATTATTAATTATTATTATTATTTATATAAAACAACAGTAACACACAGCAAATAAGATATTTATGCTGGGTTTGGTCATTGTTATCACTAGTCGGGCCCTTCCCAAGCGCCTAGGACTGCGTGATGTATCTGCGAATGATACAAGCAGATCCCAGCAAAGTGGCTTATGTAGCTGGCAGATGGATGTTTTGTTGATGCCAGTGCTTTTCAAGTGCCCACTAAGATCTTTCGGCACTGCCCCCAGCATGCCGAGAACCACTGGGACCACCATTGCTGGTTTATGCCAGAGTCACTGCAGTTCTATTTTCAGGTCTTCATATCCGGTGAGTTTTTCTAACTGTTTTTCTTCAATTCTGGTGTCGCCTGGAATAGCAATGTCAACGATAAACACTTTGTCTTTCCCCAGGATTGTGATGCCTGGCGTTGTTATGTTCCAGTGTTCAATCAGTCTGGAGTCGGAAGTCCCGCAGTAGTTTGGCTTGTTCGTTTTTGACCACTTTTTTATGGTTTATGGTCCCACCAGTTCTTTGCCACTGGGAGATGGTAGTTCTGGCATAAGTTCCAGTGTATCATTTGCGCCACTACGTTGTGCCTCAGTTTATAGTCTCTATGTGCAATCTTTTTGCACCAACTCAGAATGTGGTCGATTGTTTCATCAACTTCTTTACAGAGTCTGCACTTTATTATTATTAATAATTATTAATTCATCATCATCATCATCATCATCATTATTATTAAACAATTAAGTTAAAATATGGCAACTGGATGCTTCTTTTTTGCAATGTTGTTCTTCAACTGTCTTATGTGTTTCACAGGCCTCATTATTATTTTGGCAGAAATTGGTAACTAAGGACTGATCCTTTTATGTGTTAAAGAATTGTCAAAGGCCTGCCTCATGTAATCTTTCTATTTATGCCTTCTAATTTGGGGTGTTGTCTGCCCCGGGGGCTCTTGCTTTGACTTTATTTTCTTTTGGGGCAACACAATTATAGCTCTTCAGGCAGGAGCATCTCTCTAATGAAAGGAACACAATGTCCTTTCAAAGGCAGATTACCGGTCTTTGTGTTTCTGCCATCAAAGAAAGAGGGAATGCAAAGACATTGACCAAGTCTTCAGTTTTGGAAAAGCTATCCTGGATGTCTTACCAGGGAAATAGTTCCATAGTTCTCTCTTCCTCTCCTTCCTCCCTCCCTCCCTCCTTCCTTCCCTCCTTCCTCCCTCTTCCTTCCTTCCCTCCCTACCCTTCTCTCCCTCCTCCCTCTTCCTTCCTTCCTTCCCTCCTTCCTCCCTCTTCCTTCCCTCCCTCCTCCTCCCTCCCTCTTCCTTCCTTCCTCCCTCCCTCCCTCCTTCCTTCCCTCCTTCCTCCCTCTTCCTTCCTTCCCTCCTTCCTCCCTCTTCCTTCCTTCCTTCCCTCCCTCCCTCCCCTTCTCTGCCTCCTCCCCCTTCCTTCCTTCCCTCCCTCCCCCTTCCTCCCTCTTCCTTCCCTCCCTCCTCCTCCCTCCCCCTTCCTTCCTTCCCTCCTTCCTCCCTCTTCCTTCCTTCCCTCCCTCCCTCCCCTTCTCTGCCTCCTCCCCCTTCCTTCCTTCCCTCCTTCCCTCCCTCCCTCTTCCTTCCTTCCCTTCCCTTCCTTCCTTCCTTCCCTCCTTCCTCCCTCTTCCTTCCTTCCCTCCCTCCCTCCCCTTCTCTGCCTCCTCCCCCTTCCTTCCTTCCCTCCCTCCCTCCCCCTTCCTCCCTCTTCCTTCCCTCCCTCCCCTTCTCTGCCTCCTCCCCCTTCCTTCCTTCCCTCCCTCCCTCTTCCTTCCTTCCCTTCCCTTCCTTCCTTCCTTCCCTCCTTCCTCCCTCTTCCTTCCTTCCCTCCCTCCCCCTTCCTCCCTCTTCCTTCCCTCCCTCCTCCTCCCTCCCTCTTCCTTCCTTCCTTCCCTCCTTCCCTCCTTCCTCCCTCTTCTTTCCTTCCTTCCCTCCCTCCCCTTCTCTGCCTCCTCCCTCTTCCTTCCCTCCCTCCCTCTTCCTTCCTTCCTTCCCTTCCCTTCCTTCCTTCCTTCCCTCCTTCCTCCCTCTTCCTTCCTTCCCTCCCTCCCCCTTCCTCCCTCTTCCTTCCCTCCCTCCTCCTCCCTCCCTCTTCCTTCCTTCCTTCCCTCCTTCCTCCCTCTTCCTTCCTTCCCTCCCTCCCTCCCCTTCTCTGCCTCCTCCCCCTTCCTTCCTTCCCTCCCTCCCTCTTCCTCCCTCTTCCTTCCTTCCCTCCCTCCCTCTTCCTTCCTCCCTCCCTCCCTTTGTTGGGTCCATTTCTTGTCCTAGAACCCCTCCATCTTCTTTTTCCAAGGAAAAATCTGCTTTAATATTGAAGATAAGGGAAACCCTTCTCCCCACCTGTTGAATGTCAGTAAGGTCTTTCTTGACCTGTGCAATTACTGAGTGGGCACTTCCCTTGAAGCTCCTCCTCCTCATCTAGATTCAGCCTTAGTTTAAAACCAAAGGTGCTGACAAACCACCTTTTGATCTGATTCATTTAGGGTTGGATCAAAGGGAGATTTGCTGCTGCTTGCAAGACAGTGAATCCTCATGCAGAACTTCTAGGTCCTTCTATTGCCCCAGCTGTCACCCTTCAAGAACATCAGAATGCCGTTCAGCCCTGCTGCTTCTTATGGGTTGTCAAGATCACCTCCCCAGGCTGCAGTCAATGTACATAGACGAAGGGTGTGATCAGACAGAGCATTTTTTAATCACTCCTTTTAGAAAACATGTTTCTTCTGTAGATGCACACACACACACACACACACAAAGGCGTTTAAAATACAAATAATAAAAAATAAAAAAGTTAAAAGAATAAGCCTATCTCATTTTTCCAGACTGTGCTCTTTGTTCGCTTCCACGTCTGGCAACACCTTCCTGACAATCAGTGTTTGCCCAGTGCAACTGAAAGTCACTCCTGGTGTCGTTTTATCCAGTATGAGGAAAGGGAGCCCACTCCCAGGTTTCAGGACAAGGCAAGGGGGTGTTATATCTGCCCTTACAGCCTCAAATTCACCCAGAGGATGGCTCATTAAGTGTGTCTGATCATACTCAAAGTAAGCTGACAAGCCGACAACACGTTTCCAAAAGTCCCCAGCTTATTCAGAGCGTGTCAAATTGAAGAGTAGTTCCAGAAGATTTTATGGATTCTGAAACCCGTCTGAAGACTAAAAATGTGTGGCAGGGAGTAATTAAGTTCTTGGAGAGGGATAGGTTTTTGAAAGATTGCTCCATCAATATTTTGGACTAGGAAGGAAAAAGAAGTCTGAAATGCAAAATTGTGCTCCAAAGTTTGGAATCATTCAGTGAATTTCTGTTCCTATTATTGTAGCAAAAGCTCATCTATCTGAGGAGCGGCAGGAACGTTATTTCAGAGTGTGTTAAATAACTGTCTGTCACTGAAAGCTCTGGTCTCCTGCAGCGTAGGAAGCAAATGCTCTATGAAGGGATTTAATAGAGTTATATAAAATAACAAATTGCTCCAGATAGATTATAGCCAGTAGTTTTTTTAGCCTTCGGAACTGCCACTGGGACCATATCTTTGCAGCAAAATACATGCTTGTACCTTTGGGGCCAGGACAGGTGAGCTGTTAAATGCACGAGTGCATTTAATGTCTCCTTTTCTTTCCTTGAACAAGAGGCACAGAGGTGGTAGGAAGCGGTGCGCAAGTGTTCAATGTTCAATATTCAGTGTTGCTTCAGAGTGAACTTTGGGAATGGTCAGGGTCAGAGAGGTTCCATCTACTTGGGTTTTAAATGTTGTTGTAGATATTGCTGCTTTAATATATATTGTTTTGTTTTAATGTGCTGAATTTTAAGCATTGTTACCTGCCCTGAGACCTTCAGGTATAGGGCAGGATGGATGGATGGATGGATGGATGGATAGATGGATAGATAGATAGATAGATAGATAGATAGATAGATAGATAGATAGATAGATAGATAGATAGGACTCCATCATGCATAACGGTTTGCCAATTGCCTTATTCTGAGGAGAAGCTGAAGGTGGAACATCTCTGACCCTCACCATTCCCAGAGATACACTCTTTAGCCCTGGAATTCTTAACAATCAGAGACCCACAAAAGCAATACAAATCATAAAGTGTTGATGCATAAAAGTAGTTGAAACTGGGGCCTGGAGGAATGATATAGAGATAGTTAATAAAGAAATATTGTTCAGCAGAAGATTATCTGAGGAGGTTTGGAGCCAGTGCAGAAGTTGTCCTGGAACAGTAGAAGCAATCCAGCTGCTGGAAGTGCTCCAGACTGGCCCAATCCTGCTACACTGGGCCAGTAAGGTAGGGATGTGCACAAGTATTTGAAGGTATTCGAAATCTGATTGAATCCAAATTGAATGTCCATAAATTCAAAATTAAACATTCGTAGGAATTTCAAATTTCAAATCTATTCGTTCAGATTATCTAGACATTCGTATGTGTCCGGGTTCATACACAATGCATACTTGCACATAAACATCTTTCCCGATGCGTACAGGCACATACAAATGCCGACATTCATAAGTGCACATTTGAATTGACAATTTGAACAAATAGATCCAAATTTGCTTAACTCAGATCGAATTTGGTTGGTTTAATTCAACCGTTAAAGATTAAAATCGAATTGAATTTTCAGATATTCTATTCAAATCAAATCAAATGCTGAAAATTGCATTTGTGCACACCCTAGTAAGTACAGAAACAGCCTCAATTAAATTTATTTATCTTTATTATTAATAACGACCTTGCTGCTTCACAAGAAGCGGATGGGACGGAACTCCACATTCATGTAAATGGAGCCACTTCAAATGTGCTAGACTTCACGTTCACTTCGAATCCCTGCTGCCACCAGTCACGTCTCTGAATCTCTTGCAAATTCACTCTGCAGCTTTAAATGAAGGCACAAAAGCTTTCGCTTTACATGCCAAGGTCAGTCTTCAGATATAGCCAATATTCGATTCAAATGTGAAGTTTCGAACCTTCACAATTTGTACAAATTGCAAAGGTGACAAACATTTTTTGCCCATCTCTTAGGAATAGATTTTAGAACAAGGCCGGATGGCCTGAAGAGTCTCTGAGGTCAGGGAGCTGGAGACTGTACTTTGGAATCAACTCCAAGGTTGCCTCTGTTTTATTATGATAGAGGCTTAACTTTCACGTATTGTTCTGCAAAGCGCCACGCACGGCCTGCATGTTTTTTAATTACATTATTACTAAGGCGAATTTGAGGTCTGTGTGAGCTTCTTGAAGATTACAGCTTGCTGCCAGGTGGTTTCTAATACTCCTGCAATATGTTCACATATTCTTCACGAGGGATGAAAAAAGAAAAGAAAACAGCAGGATTGTTAATTAGGGGTAAGGGAGTGCACGAATGCAGTTTTTGGGATTTGATTCAATTCCATTTGAACTGAATACTCAAAAATTTGAGTCAATCCGAATGTTTACAGTTCAAATTTAACCAAATTCAATTTGATTTAAGCGAATTCGAATCTATTCGTTTGAATTTTTCATTCGAATTTGCACTTACAAATGTCGACAACATTTGTAGATGCCCGTACGCATCTTCCCCGGGGCAGTACACATCCGTATGCATCTGTATGCATCCCGTAGTTATTCCGTACGCAACCTGTTTTCATCTTGTATGGATATGTACAAATGTCTACAAATGCAGGAAAGGTATGGATCTTCAGGTACACAACATGAACGAACCCATACACATATAAATGTCTGAATAATTCAAACAAATAGATCCGAAATTCTAAATTCGAATCGAATCTATAAATTCAAATTTAAGGAGATTTGATTTGAATTTGAATGTCAAAATTCAGACTATTTGTGCACATCCCTAGTTTGGGGAATAAAGCAGTATTGTTTTCTTCAGCTTACACCGGGGACAGAGAGCTTTTGATGTTTGTTCTTTCTTTTCAGAAGGGAGTTCTCCCTGCTGGCGACCCAAACAAACAGGATTCCAAATATTGATGAAAATTATTTGTTCTTGCCTGACGGTTGTCATTGATTATTGGAAGCTATGGGCTATTGCATGGACTAACAAAATGGAAATCGGAATTCTTTGTCAGGACTTCCTGTATCCTAGTAAACTTCCACACTGAAGTTCACTTGAGTTCAGAGGACAGAAACACTGGCTGGGGTCGAACCTTGTCTTTTAGTTTTGAGGCAGTTTTCTATCACATGCCAAAGTGCATTTCTGTTTCTTCTTTAGACTTTCCGCAATTGGGACTATCTGACATTCAGATAATACCAGCACTGACTCTGTTTCAGTTCAAGGGACCGACCCAGGGAAAGGGCTGCCGGGCTCTGCTCTGCTCACCTGTAGCACTGAGGGCAGCTTGTGTGCTCTGGTACCTGGGGCTGAAAGGGGTGACATGAGTAGGGGTGTGCATGAATATTCGAAACATTTGAAATTCAATTGAATTTGATCGAATTTGGACATTCGAATGTCTATACATTCGAACTTAAACATTGAAACAAATTTTGAATCTTTTGAATCATTTGTACAATATGTGTATGGATACGTACACATTACATAGGTATCCATACACATCTTATTCATATCCGTACACAGTTGGGTGGTTGAGCAGTTTTGCGCACCTCCGCTCCACCGGGAACTGCGAGAATACCTGGCAACCTTAAAAGGGAGAAAATCAAGCTATTATCATGATTGCCTTGGCGATCAGGAAATGGGGGTGGAATATTTGCAGTGGAAAAGGGACAAAAATTAAGCCATTATCCTGCCTGCCTTGCCAATTGGTATTTTTTCACTCCCAAAAAATGTCAGTGGTTGCAGTCTCCAATGCACAGGGAAGGAATGGCAAACACACCCCACCTCCCAATGATGCCATTGCTAATCTCCTCCCAAAATAGCCTGGGACCTTCCCAATGCGTGGGCTTGGCTCACTAAGCAGTGTTGCCCGGACCCCAAACCATTCCCAGACTTGGTTTTTTGGGTACCAAATTTAGTCCTGATCTGGTATGGTTTGGGGTGATTTGGTCCGCGGAAATCGGACCAAATCCAAATGCATTGGGACACCCCTTGCCGAACCCAATTTCAGTACCGGACCAAAATTGCATGGGGACACACCCAATGAAGCCTAAGATTCAATTTCAGATGTACAGCTGTGATTGGTTCAGTATATACAACTGGGTTTGCTTAACACCTGAGTCCACCCCTTGTCTCTCTCCCCCCACCCCACCCCCCGATCAGGCGCCCTGCTAGGGCCTAAAGGACTTTCTGCACTCTCATACAGTGGTCCAAGACAGAGCAGGCTGCATTTGACTGAACATTCATGTTGTGCTGCATTTTTTGCCCAGTTTGGGCTTGTGGTTAGAGCTCTGGACTCTTATCTGGAGGTCCCCTGGTTCAATTTCGCCTTCCCTCATGAAGCCAGCTGGGTGACCTTGGGCAAGTCACAGCTCTCTTTCTGAGCTCTCACAGCCCCACCCACCTCACAGGGAGTCTGTTGCAGGGAGAAGAACAGCTGCTTCGAGTCCCTTTAAATGGGCGAGAAAAGCGGAGTATAAAAGCCAACTCAATTTCAATTCTTCTTTTTCCCAATTCGGGGGGGGGGGTTGTGTTTTTCATTTTGGAACAGTGCAAGATCGAATGTGAACAGCCGCTTTTCCGATTAAACGGTTTGACAGCAAAATGAACAAATGGGTGTTTACTTCAGTGGCGAAACCGATTTCATCCATGCACACCCCTGTTATTTGGCAGTCTTTGAAGAAACTTGGCACTTACTTATTATGTTTTATTTTAGTTTGAAGCAGTGGATGTGCTTTCTTATGTTCTGTTATTCCAGGAGTGAATGGGTGCTTGCGTCCACTGCAGCTAGAGAGCTATCTCTACTAATTGCCAAAAGACGGAGGAAGTGATGTAGGTCACTTATGGTGTGCACAGTAGCTTTCCTGACCTACATACTGTAGTTCATGCGCGTCTTGGCTATTGCTTGCAATTACGGCCAACTGAATCCTGTTCTACATCTGGACCTATTATCAGTCGACGAAAAGTATATTTGTGTGTTACTGGGTTACACGAAGCACAATAGCAAATCCACAAGCCATCTCTTCTTTTTGTGCTTCTCTGAGCTAAGCCGTGATGACAGTGGACTACATTTTCCACCACAGGGCCTCCTGATTTTGAAAGTGATTTTCATCAAGAAAGTAAGGGCTTTCCCCTTCTTAATCATGCTGGGTCTGGACTGAGACGGATGACTCACTCTCTAAATTGGCTGAAGCTAAGCAAAGCTCTGCTCATGCCTGAAAAGAAAGCCACACAGGGACAGTCGGACAAGCTTCTGGCCGTCTAGATGTTGCCGGGCTGGCTGCGTGTCCCATGAGCTCCAGCCAGTCTGCTCGATGAGCAACTTCCAGAGGTCCATAGCTTGGCCAGTCCTAACTTAAGGAGTTTGCTTACTGCCTCAACTCCCATCATGGAAGAAAGGAGGAAGCCGCCACCAAAAAAGCTAATTCAATGCCGGGAATAATTAAGAAGGGAAAAGAAAATAAGTCAGCAAGTGTCATTTTGCCTCTTTGGAAATCTATGGTGAGGCCACATTTGGAATATTGTGTACAATTCTGGTCACCACACCTCAAAAAGGATATTGTAGAACAGGAAAAGTTTCAGAAAAGGGCAACCAGAGTGATTAAGGGTCTGGAACACCTCCCTTACAAAATCCAACTGCAATGTCTAGGCCTCTTCAGTCTGAAAAGACGACATTTAAGAGGGGACCTGATTGAAGTATATAAAATTATGCACAGTATAGAAAAGGTGGATAGAGAATATTTCTTTTCTCTATCGCACAACACTAGAACTAGGGGGCACCTATGAAGCTTATGGGTAGGAGAGTCGGATCCGACAAGGGGAAGGATTTCTTCACCCAGAGGGTCATCGGTTTATGGAATTTGCTGCCGAAAGAGGTGGTAACAGCTATCAGCCTAGATGGCTTTAAGGATTAGACTAGTTTATGGAGGACAGATGTATCAATGACTACTAGAATTGATGCCTAAGTACATCTTTCAGGCTGGGGGGACAAGCAGGATGCCTCTAATACCATTTTCTGGGATTGGAGAGCAAGAGAAGGTTTGCCCTTGTCTCTGCTTGAGGTGCCCATGAGCATTTAGTGGGCCACTGTGTGCGACAGGATGCTGGACTAGATGGGCTGTGGCCTGATCCAGCAGGACTCCTCTTATGTTCTTATGATATGAAATATCCCCCTTTTATGTTCATGTGCCACAAAAATGGCAGCACCCATGCAGAAGGGGAAGGTATCCAAAATGGGGAAGGGGAACTTCAAGATCTTTAAAAAGTATTTTGTGGTGTGGTGTGTTGAATGCCCACCTAGGAATTGCCGTAGAACAAGTCTTCTTACTACCAGAAGAGGTGACAGCAATTAGCCTGGATAATTTTAAGAGAGGCTTAGACAAATTCACAGAGGTCTGGTTTATCAAGGGTTACTATAATGGATGCCTAGGTACTTCCTCCACATTGGAGAGAGGCAGGACACTTCTAAAGGCCACTTGCAAGGAGTCAAGAGCAGGTGAAGGTCTCCTGCTTGAGACACCAATGAGCAACCAGTGGACCACTGTGTGAGATGAGATGCTGGACTAAATGGGCTGTGGCCTGATCCAGAAGGGCTCCTCTTATGTTTTTACATTCAGATGGTGTCCACTGCAGCAACCTGAGAGCAATGTTGCCCTCAGGTTGGGTTACAAAAGCCAGAATCTGGGGAACTTTCATTTTGGACTCCAGTTTCCATGGACAAGTTCATTAATGATGGTGGAAATTATTAGGTAGAAAGACACCTGTGATGCGCCAGCACTTCCCAGACAGGGAATAAATCGGGTACCTGTTGTCCCATGAATGGCTCATTCCCTTTATGTATCCACTGGTTAGGATGTTCTGAAATAATTAGAACATGAACTCACCATATTTCTCTCCTTGAGGAAGTTAACTTCTCCAGAGCAGGCAGAGGTTCCATTGGGCCACATGGAGGTGGAATGCAACCATGCCTAGTCAAGATGGTTCTCCTGGCACCGCAAGAGGCTTTGATTCATATTGCTTCTGCATGTGGTTCAACATGAGAAAAGGGTTTCCCTCAGTTACTGTCTTTGGGCTCCCCCAGCCTCCCCCCACAGACCAGAGATAATCTACATCTGCCTGCTCTGGGAGAGGCCATTTCACTTTAGAAACAATGATTTTGTGCCTCAGTTTTTGAGGGGAGGGAAGTCTTGTCAGCAGAAGATCGGTGTCCATAGGAACCGGCGGCTTTGCTCATTTCTTCTTCCCCTTCTCTGTCTCCTTTGAAAAGCTCAATGAAGCATGTTCAGATGAATCAGAGGCGTTCAGCAGATGACTCAGTGTGTGCTGGCTCCAGAGAAAGTCGACGGGTGTTCTCAATTTTTAGCTGAATATGAATCTTTTCATCCTTGGCCCTTTCTGCACTTACCCATCTGTGGTCAGAATCAATGATTCTGCACCAGCCAAGCCTGCTAGTTCCAACCATAGTAAGATATGGTATGGAAGAGTGGTTAATTGTTTTCCTTGGTCGTCTGAAAAAAGGTACATGTACTTTCTGCACACCTCTCGTATTCTGAACCAGGGCTTGCTGGTCCTCCAGTAGACTTGATTGGATGGGTCTACTGGTAATCCTGCCCCCTTTTTCCACACACAGTCAAAGATCTGGATCTTCAAGATCCAGATCTTTGAGACGGGGTCGTCTTGGAGATCTGGATCTTGAAGATGCCTGAAGACCCCATTGTGGACACCTTTAATCAGGTCCATATGAAATCTAGATTTAAGGGCCTGAAGGACCCATTAAATCCAGATTACCCCTGCCTTTGTGGGGACAGGGCCTTGCAGATGGGACCTTCAATGGGGTCCAGGTGGGGACAGGGCCTTCCCAATTGGTACAAATCAGGTACTAATCCTGATGGGGTCTTAGAAGGGTTCTGAGCCCTAGTGGGAAGAAGCCTCTGATCAGCGCAGCATGTGCAGAAAGGGCCCCAGAAAACATGTTCAAAAGGAGTGAATAAAGTCACTTGGGTGCATTCCCATTCAAGTTCTAAAGAGCTTTGAACATGTTTTGAGTGCTGACTGTTCCCAAAGGATCAAAGAAATCCGCAGTTTCTAAGGATTAAAGGTCCCGAAATGTGGATTATCTGTATTGAAATAAAAAGAAGTCTTGCTGCTGGATTTAGAAATAATCTTTGCTATTTACTAATCGGAACACAAGAGTTTTTGGGGGAGTGGGGAACTATGCTTTAGGGCAGTGGTTCCCAAAGTTGTCTGGGCTACAACCCATCTAATATAAGTTTACCAACTCAGGACCCACCTCTAGGAAATTTAACCGTTACCAATATGAATAAAGGACTTTTCAAATAACAAAGTTTTAATACAATTTTTTAATTACTTAATTAAATAATTACATCAAAAAAGTTGTTTCAAATACGGTTAAATTTCCTAGAGGTGGGTCCCGACCCATAGTTTGGGAAACCCTGCTTTAGGGGCATTCTCCTCAGTTTTCCCTGAGCCAATGAGAAGGCGTGATTAAGAGGTTAGGAAATCTTCCACTGGCTGAAAGGGGAAGGGAATGAGGGAAAGAATGAACAGCCTGCAGTTGTAACAAAAAGAGATCAGATGTATTGGGCTGTGAGATGTTGCAGGGATTGAATCAAAGTGTCTGATTGTACAAAGAGGGACTCTTGCAGCGATCGGCTTCCCTCCTGGGACTTCCTCTCCCCTTCCTTCCAGGATCGGCCTCTCTCTCTTACCATGTAGCGGGAAGTGAGTCAAAGTATCAGATATCAGTCTGTTTCTCCAATTTTGCAAAGAGGGACTCTTCTGCCAGCGATTGTGAGACTTTGGGGGTTTCCATCCTGCTCCCCCCTCCTTCCTTCCTTCCATTCACACCTTTTGCTTCCCTCTCTGCTTCCCCATTGTGATTGTCTCACTCCTTGCCACAATGGGGTGGGGGTGGGCAGGGAGAAGAGATGAACAAAAGCTGCTGCCAAAGATGATTTGAATCAGGCTTATATAGGGGGTGGAGTTTGGATCACCGCCCTGATGAAGTCAGGGTATGACAGAAAAGACAGTGGGGAGAGGATTTCTCCCCTGCAAGTCTGCAAAATATGCCATAAGCGGGAACCCAAAAACAGAGCTCACTGCTGATTTTAAAAACCCAGACTAAATTGTGCAGTGGGAACCTGCCCTTGGAGAAGCAGTCCATTGTCAGATTCTGTCCTTTCCCACTCTCATTTCCCCTGGCCCCTTGGCCATGCTGGCAGAAACATCTGGAGGACAGCTGCCTGGGACAGCCTGCACAGTTTTGGCTCACCGTTTTGCGTGCTCTGATGCCACAACCAGAGCAGACAGTGTTGTGATAAATGAGGCCAGTCTTCTGTCTTAGTAGGAGGCAGCTTGTTACATTCACAGAGTTCAAGCCAGGCATTTTTCCACACTAGAACGTAAGTACCAATTCGAGGTCAAATTGATCTGCTGTGAACTGTTTCACAAATCTAGGCCAAGGATTGCATAAGATACCACTTAACACCTCCCCCCTCCCAACACAAAGAAACAAATCTAAGTCTTAAAAAAAAAGTAAAGAAGGCAACATTTCTTCCTTTAGCCTGTGAAAATATCCACAATTGCCTCCTTCCAAATAGGTAACAACATACCAGGAAACCACAGCAAGCTTTTGTGAGCCAGTTTGGCCTAGTGGTTAAGGAGCTGGAGTCTTTATCTGGGAACACTGAGTTTGATTCTGCACACCTCCACGAAGCCAGCTGGGTGACTTTGGGCTAGTCACAGCTCTCACAGCCCCACCTACCTCACAGGGTGTTCTGTTGTGGGGTGACTAGCCTAAGGCCACCCAGCTGGCTTCATGGGGGAGGGTGGAATCGAACCCAGTATTCCCAGATAAGAGTCTGGCTCCCTAACCACTAGACCAAACTGGCTTTGCTGCCTTCCTGACGCGACTGTGGCTGTGTCGTCTTGGCAATGGTACTGATGCATGCACAGTTGCGGAGGGTTCCACACTCAAGATGGCAGGGCTTTGAAGAGGACCGGCCTCTAATTAACAAATAAGTGCAGAAATGGCCAGAATCTTGATCACAAGCAATAATTATTCCTCTTTACTCTGTCTTGGTCAGACCTCATCTACAGTCCTGTGTCCAGTTCTGAGCACTCCAGTTTAGAAAAGACATTGACAAACTGGAGCAAGTCCAAAGGAGGGCTACCAAAATATGTGTGTGGTCTGGAAAGCACATCCTACGAAGAAAGGTTGAAGGATCTAGGAATGTTTAGCCTACAGAAGAGAAGACTGAGAGGAGACATGATACCAGTCTTCATGTCTCTGAAGGGCTGCACAAGGCCAGAGGACTAGAAACAATGGGATGAAACTTCAAGGGACTCAATACAGATTAGATATTAGAAAAACTTCCTGACAGTGAGGGCAATCAGTCAGTGGAATAGGTTGCCATGGGAAATAGTGCCCCCAAAGGTAAAGGATGCCAGAGAGGCAGGCGGGAGCTCTCTGGTGGTACACCGGGCCTGTTTCCAGGCCTTCCAGAATGCCAAACAGGCTTTCCAGAACCTGGAGACAGGGCCTGTATTTAAACCGGCAGCCTGTATTTATTTATTTATTATTTACATTTATATCACGCCCCATACCTGGAGGTCTCTGGGTGGGTAACAACAGATTAAAATAGAATATACATTAAAAGACATTAAAAATTCAGCACATATAAAACAATTTAGGTTCCAGAAAGCCTGTTTGCCATTCCGGACAGCCTGGGAAGAGACCCGGGGCTCCACTGGAGCAGGCAAAGGGGCCCCAGGGAGGCTATGGGTGGGAGGTTTGCAGGGAGGGTGACCAAGGGAGGGAGGCCCTGTGGCACCCAGTATCCATAGAAGCTTCAACTGATACTGGATGGTCCAACTGAGGGCCCTATTCGATCCATCCACGAATCTTGGAATTCAGACAGATTCGTCTGAATTCTGAATAGCACGGATAATTCGTGCACATCCCTAGTACAAGCAGACCTAGAGGTCAAGGTGAGACACTGGCAGAACCTGCACCAGAGGAGAGGAATTGCTACAAGGCTAGTGCTCTCACGTGGCCACTGTCAAGTTTGAAGACAGTCTTTGGTCTTACAAGGGTGGCGGTGGCTCTGTGTTCAGGAAATGCCCCCCCTCCACAGGCCGCTTCCTGTGGCCAATTACCAGGTAGGCCACCAAAGTAACAGTAAGTCTCCTCAAGCAGTGGCAACAGTGCCCCCACCGGAAGAGGAGAGCATCCCAAATTGCTCTGAGAATTCTTTAAACAGCTCTGCCAGTGAAGTGTTATACTCAAATTTAGGTTGCCGTGGCAGAAGAGCACGGCCCGTGCACAGAAGCTCTGCTCTTCCTGCCCGTAAATGAAAGATGGTGGATGGTGCCATTATGGTGCATTCAAAGCTCCATAGAGTCGTGTGTGGAGCCTGCCAGTGTTATGGAGACCCTCATAAAAATGGACCTAGAATGGCTCCTTGAAGATCTGCCTAGCTACATCCCTCAGGCCGGAGAGACAGGCAGGAGGCCTCTGAAGGCCATTTGCAGGGAGTGGAGAGCAGGTGAAGGTTTTGCCCTTGTCTTCTGTTTGAGGTGCCCAGAAGCAATTGGTGGACCACTGGGTAAGCCAGGATGCTGGACTAGATGGGCTATGGCCCAATCTAGTAGGGCTCCTCTTGTGTCCTTGTGTTCTTCAGAAAGGTCCTTCCATACTGGGCAGTGGGATCCTCTGGAATGGAGGTAGATGGGGTGCTGAAGAGGGTTATGGCACAGAAATGGTGCCATAGCCTGCTTCAGTTGTGGATTCGGCCTGGCTTGCGCTAGCAGATGCCAGTCATACTTTAGGTGTGTTCCTGTCCGGGCCAAGAGATGTTCTTTTCACTTTCAGTATCCATCTTGAACTTCCAGAAACTCAAGTCTCCACCCTCCCAAATTACCACCACCATCACTCTGTCTTGTGTGGCTAATCCAGCTTCTTGTGACATGCTGTCAGAAATGATTTTCTTGTGCTGTGTATTACTGGCAGCGATTTGTTTGTGGTTAGACTTGAGAACAGCCAGCTTCTCCTTCCAAATAGTTGCCTTGTGCAGAAGTGGACCTGTGTGACTACATAGTTGTGGCTTACAACACTGGAGTGTCTTCTGGACTTGGCCTTGATCTTCTCAGACCTTTCTAGGCAACCAGTAAGAAAAATCCCCAGCATCTACAGCTGCTGACTGGGACAGTTCTGGCCAGGCACCCAGAAACAACACACTTCTGGTGCCACTTCCGGGTGCCCAGTAAAAGGAGTCGGGCTTCTCCGTCTCAGTTTATTGGCCTACCCGCTTGGTTGCCGTCCTAACACAAGTGGCCCATTCAGTATACCAGTCTGGATTGCTGTATGAACTGCTTGCAAGCATTTTGAGGCCTTCAAAAATGCAGCCAGGAACAGGGATATGCAAGAATGTTCTAAACATTCAAAATTCAATTGAATTTGAGCAAATGTGGACATTCAAATTCGAATAGGATGTCTACACACTCAAATTTAAACATTCAAACGAATTTTGAATGTTCCAAAATATTTGTTTGAATGATTCGAAACATTCGAAAGTACAAATACATATGTATTTGATACGTATCTGTACAAATCTCATACATATCTGTACGCACGTGTGCTGATAGTACGGGACGAAAATGGGATGTACACGGGATAAAACGGGATGTTTACGAAATGTGTACAGATATGTATAACACATACGAATGTTGTTGACATTCGTATCTTCAAATACGAATGTTATGGACATTTGTATCTTCAGATTCGAATCTAACATTCAAATGAATCGGATTTTGTTGCATTTGGATTCTAAACATTTGAATCAAATTGAATGTTTGGATATTCGATTTGATTCGAATTTGGGAATGCAAAAAAAAAATCGTGCACATCCCTAAATAAGAATAAGGAGGTGAAACATGAAAGAAAACAACAGCAACAAACAAACATTCTGACAAACAGATAAACAACAGCACCAAGACGTTTGGCATCCAAACCATTCAAAATATTAAATTAAACATATTAAATGTGTTATCTGCTTCCTTTTTCTCATAAACTTTGACCTGACGGCAAAGTAAATACGCAGCTTTCACGTGTGAGCAAAGTCTAATAGCATGACCTTTGCTAACAGGCATCCAATGTGGGAGAACTGGGACTTCAAATGTAAACACAGAGGCTGCATCTAGACATGGCGGCAGTCAGCTTTGGATGCCAAAGTGTTGCAAGATACACGGAGGCACACCTGGTGGAATGTTTTCTCCTGTGCCATTTTCCAAGCTGTTGGAACCACCTCCAGACTGGAACCCTATAATTCTACAAATCAAAGCACTCAGACCTCACACCCAGCTTACTGGAACATGGAACATTGCTTAACATTGCAAGATATTCCTTGCATTTAATCATGTGGGCAGGCTGGTTGGGGGTATTGACGAAGGGAGACCTTAAAAAAATAAAAAAAAACTGATGTATAATCCAATTCATCTAGATTGTAACATCTTTTGCAAGTTTCACTGCATGTGATCCAAATTTAATTATCTCTCAAGCTTTTTTTTTTTTTTTTAGGAAAAGAACCATAGAATCATGGAGGTGGAAAGGGACCTTCAGGGCCATCCATTTCAACCTTCCGGTCAGTGCAGGATTTCCTAAACCATCCCAGAGAGATGTAGGTCCAACCTCTGCTTGAAGTTACCCACCCAGAGACCTTCAGGTATGGGGCGTGATAGAAATGTAAATAATAAATAAATAAATACAGGCTGCTGGTTTAAATACAGGCCCTGTCTCCAGGTTCTGGAAAGCCTGTTTGGCATTCTGGAAGGCCTGGAAACAGGCCCGGTGTACCACCAGAGAGCTCCCGCCTGCCTCTCTGGCACTCTTTACCTTTGGGGGCACAAGTGGTGGCCTGGGCACCAGGTGGCGGCAGCCGTGGTGTGGATAATATCCGTGGGGGGTAATATTTGGCTGGAGCATGCCTCTAGCCTGTACTGACCCCCATGCCACTCCCAGGGGATAACTGGCCACCACCACTGGATGGAAGGCCCTCAGGAAGAAAAAATGTGCAAAGGAGACTATTCACTAGTGTTTATCCCCCAAGTGGTAATTGCTCAAGCTTTGCACAAATTGTGCATTATGAAACGGTAAGCGTGAGCAGACTAACAGGTCAGTGAAAGCACGGGTGACCATAGTGATGAACATTATGGTAGCATTTCCTGGGATTAGCTGCAGTTCCAAGCGGTGTGGAAAGGAGGGCTGTACAAAATCTTTTGAGCACAAAATGTTCCTAACCCTGAACAGGCTGCTCTGAACATGTTAATCTTGACGGAGAGCGGACCTTATTGTAACAGTGTGTTCTGACTTGTAACAACCCACTTTTGAGTTGCGGTAGTGTTTCCTCTTTCTTCTTTGGGTTTCTGGAACTGAGTGGTTGTTTATACTCATCATTCTCTATCACCCACCTGCTTTGATGTTCCTAGGAGTTACCTGTGGAAACTAATGGAGTTTGTTCTTTGCAGCCAGGACACATGAAATGTTTCATTCCTTCATTCGAGTTATATATTGATTAAGGGGCTGGAACGCCTTCCTAATGAAATCAGACTGCAATGTCTAGGCCTCTTCAGCCTGGAAGGATGGTGTTTGAGAGAAGATGTGATTGAAGTATATAAAATCATGCACGGTATAGAAAAGGTGGATAGAGAACATTTCTTTTCTCTATCACACAACAGCAGAACCAGGGGGCATCTAGGAAGCTGATGAGTAGGAAAGTCAGATCAGACAAGGGGAAGAATTTCTTCACCCAGAGGGTCATCAGTTTATGGAATTTGCTGCCAGAAGAGGGGGTAACAGCAACCAGCCTAGATGGCTTCAAGGAAGGGCTAGACAAATGTATGGATGACAGATGTATCACTGGCTACTAGAATGAACACCTAGGTACGTCTTTCAGGCTGGGGGGACAAGCAGCATGCTTCTAGGGCAGCGGTTCTCAATCTGTGGGTTGTGACCCTTTTGGGAGTCAAACTACCCTTTCAGAGGGGTCACGACCAGTCTCCTACCTTCCTGCCCCCTTCTTACCCAAGCTGCCCTGCCCCCAAGTTTGGGGGTCTCCACAACATGAGGAACTGTATTAAGGGGTCACAGCATTAGGAAGGGATTCGAGAGCAGGAGAAGGTTTGCCCTTGTCTCCGCTTGAGATGCCCATGGGCAATTGGTGGTCCACTGTGTACGACAGGATGCTGGACTAGATGAGCTGTGGCCTGATCCAGCAGGGCTTCTCTTATGTTCTTATGTACTGTTAAAGTGACCAATCATCCTCTTTTAGGGAGGACAGTCCTTCTTTTGTAAGTTCCATCCTCCCTCGAAAAGCTTCCTCCTACATGTCCTCCTCTTTGATATTGGAAGCATGGCCGGCCGCTTTAAAGATCGCAAGAGAGGGCGCCCACCCTAAATCCACAAGGGGAGAAGAAAATCCCATTGATGCTCTAGCTGCAGCACTTGCCGTAAAATTAAATATGAAGGATATTTCTTGTTCAGTTATTTCCAGTATATTGTTACAAGATGATACATTGACAAAAAATATTCATCCAATGGAAAAGTATTCATTTAGATAATATTATCTAAATGAGTACTTTTTCTTACAATTATTATTAAAAATTAATAGGCATGTAAGCATAATTACAAAATAAAACATTACAAATGCTTTTATTATGCATTTATCATATTATAGTGTATCATTGTTGCAATGAACAAAATGTTTCTTTTATTTATGATATTGTTTTCTCCAATTTATTTTTGTCCTCGTTTTCATTGCAAAAACGCTGTTCACCTTAATGCTGTGGATTTCAGAAAATTCAGGGTGGTTTACAAGAGAAAAATCACAGACGATAAGAGTGAAACAGAAAGCTAAAAATGGCCACAATTGATCATAGCCACTTTTTAAATTTCATCTCAACAACCAGTTCAACCTAGGGATTTGCACAATTTTTTTTTTTTGCATTCGAATTTGAGTCGAATCGAATGTCAGAACATTGGATTCGATTAAAAAACCAAATGCAATAAAAACCGATTCGAATCCAATACCTTCGAATCTGTTCGTTTGAACATTAGATACCAATTTGAGATATGAATGTTGACAACATTCGTATGTGTTATACGTATCTGTATGCATTTCGTATTTATCTGTATTATCAGTGCAAATGCGTACAGATACGTATGATATTCATACAGATTCTTATGTAATACATATGTATTTGTACATTTGAATGATTCAAATTGTTCAAACACATGCTTTGGAATATTCAAAATTCATTTGAATGTTTAAATTCGAATGTGAAAACATTCTAGTCGAATGTGAATTTCCACATTTCATCGAATTTGATTGAATTTCGAATGTTTCGAATATTTGTGCACATCCCTGCTTCAGCAATCCCACAAACTCCTAGGCAGACAGGCCCTTTTATTTAAAACTATGTGTAAAAATGTCTCTGTCGAAACATTTTTGGCCAAAGGGCCTGCGTGCAGCACAAGCCAACTCTTGTGATTAATGACGGCAGTTCCTGCTTTCTTTCCCAGAGGTTCACCAGTGGGCTAAGGTTGTGACCTGATCTCACCTGCTGAGTCAGAAGAGACTGGTCGCTGCATTTCTCAAAGGAAACAGAGGATACAGAGGTTTGCCAGTGGTTTTTACTCAGGCTTCCAGTCTGCTGTTGCAATGCACTAAAGGTCGGATGCAATGGCTTCAGTTCTGCTTCAGCTGGTCCAAAGGTGCTGAGCATGGATTGCCACGGCAAACACGCGGAAGACGGAAGTAGCCAATTCTCACTCCAACTGGGTGCCCAGCTGCTAACTGCTACATGGTGCTTTGCAGACTTGTTGAACAGCATGAAAATGATACAGTGGAGTAAAGTACCACCAGTGTGAAGAAATACACACAGAGGCTTCTGAGTAGAGATGTGCATGAATGTTTTTTTGACATTCTATTTGAGTTGAATAGCTGAAAATCTATTTCAATTCTAATCTTTTAGATTTGAATTTAACAAGATTTGATTCGAATGTACAAAATCCAAATCTGCACATATGAACGCATCTTCCCCACATCAGTACACATCCATACGCATCTGTACACCTCCGTATGCATCCTGTAGTTATCCCGTATGCAACCTGTTTTCGTCCCATACGCATCCGTACAAATGCATCCATTCTAGTAGCTGTTGATAAATCTGCCATCCATGAATTTGTCTAACCCTTCCTCAAAGCCATCTAACCTGGTTGTAATTATCACCTCTTCTGGCAGCAAATTCCATAGGCTGATGACCCTCTGGGTAAAGAAAACCTTCCCCCTGTCTGACTCCTCTACCCATCAGCTTCATAGAGTGCCTCCTGGTTCTAGATACATCACCCAGCCTAGGTGTATCTTCCCTATTTGTTTAAACACAGACACACACACTTTTTCTCGGCTAATTCAATCCTGCAAAATTTCAGATCAGTTGAAGGAACCGTGGGAAATCAGCATTCCCAGAAAATGGTGCCACACACAACTGACAGCAGAGAAAGAACGCTTGGAGGGCCACCTGTTTGACATTGCTTGTGCAGGAGTTGTCATGGTAAGCTTTCATGTTCCCCATAGCAACTGCAGCACAGAAGAACAGCAGAAAAATCTCCCTGATGAACGCTCCCAGAGAGCCCCTTTACAATTCTATAACTTAATGGATCTTGCCATCTGGTTTTGAAAACCATTATTTATATTTTTGATATGTAAGATTATGAAGTGATTTTACGTGTGGGTAGGGAGTTTTAAACATATTTTTCACTTTTGTTCTCCCCCTCTGCATTGGACACAGAGTTTTCTCTCTCTCTCTCTCTCTCTCTCTCTCAATCTCCCTCCCTCCCCTTTTTCATTTCCATCAGGTTAGGGTATAAATTACTGTATTTATTCAGGTCACATGCATATGCATCTCTGTGCATTTATATTTGTGTTCTGTGAACCTAAGAACAAAATCAGATCCGGAGTTCTGATTCCAGACAAAACCTTCATGTGAATTTGTAGACCCTAGGAATGAGCCAGAACCCAAAAACTGGAATATACAAAATTCAGAATTTGCAAGCAAGCATTTGGCCAAATCCAAATTAATCTTCATCAAATGGCCAAATTTCTCTTACTAAAGATCAGAAGCCAAATACTGACATTTGGCTTCTGATCTTTACGCCTAGTAAGAGAAATTTTAATTCTCATTCTTAGGCTTCCCTCTTAAAACAGAGGTAGAGGTTCAAGCTTTGTGCTTTTTTATGGGTGGATCAGGCCCTATCTAATACAGACAGAGCCAGACCAGCGAAGGACAGGAACCTCCTTGATCCACATGAACATGTAGACTGGGAGGCCACGAATGTGGACTACACAGACCCTTACTCCAGATTAAGGGGACATGCAGAATGGGCCAAAATTTCACAAGCAGAGGGTGTAAAAAGATCAGCATCCGTGAAAGAAGTTTCCTGAAGATGGTGCAAAGTCTGCGGTTGAAATTTTGATGCTGGTCATGACCCTTCTGCAGCCACACCTAGGCTTTGGAAGAACGTATTAATGGAGACCCACCTGGCACGCCTCCCTGATGACAGTTTGTCTTCATCTAAAGACCTTGTTCTGACAAGTCCCTTTGGTTGGTTGGGCACAGAAGGTAAATCATTATGGCAGCACCGATTGTCTTTGCTTATTTGCTGTGTCTCTTTCTGCTTATTCTGCAGAGGGGGCTGTTGATGGGCTCTGTTTTGATCCCATCTCAGTTGCTTTCTGCAGGGGCAAACGTGGGGCATGAATGCTATCGATGGCAGGTGAACAAAACACGCAGGTTCAACAAGTCACTAATGTCTGGGATTGTTGTTTTGAAAATGTGAAGGAAACTGTGCTAACTGTGTGGAGGATAATTATATCCCAGAATAGGGGCCTGCTGTCCACATGATCATGCAGGCGATGGCAGAGACCAAGCGAGGCCTACCATAGCCTGCATTAGCATGCGGACAACAGACCCCTATCCCAAGATATAGTCCAGAATAAAGCCAAGAGCAGAGAGGACCTATGACTCTATGGAAGTTGCTGAGATACAGTTCCTATCAGTTCAGGTCGGCTAAGTTACCAGGGCCTGATGGGGTTGGACTTCGGCAAGGTGTATCTTTACTAGGGATGTGCACGAAATCCGATCCAATGTGCCTAATCTCAACATTCGAACTTGAATCGAATATCCCGAAATTCAAATGTAGACATTCAAATCGAATTTCAAATTTCAGATCTATTCGTTCGAATTATCCAGACATCCCTATGTATACAGGTTCGTACACGATGCGTTCTAGAAGATCCGCGTCTTTCCCACATCCGTATGCATTTGTACGGATCCGTACGGAATGAAAACGGGTTGCATACGGGATAACTACGGGATGCATACAGACGTGTTCGGATGCGTATGGATGTCTGGAAGATGCATACGTGCACATACGAATATTGTCAACATTCGTATGTGCAGATTCAAATCAAAAATCGAAACAAATATATTCAAGTTTGGTAAACTCAAATCGGATCTTGTTAAATTCGAATTTAAAAGATTCTATTTGAATTGGATTTTTCGGTATTCGATTCGAATAGAATGTCAAAAAAACATTTGTGCACACTTTAATCTTTTCACCTTGGCATCCTCTGGGTGGATGGTTGTTCTGCTGACCCACCAAACTTTTAATATACTTTTAGTTAATTGCAGTTTAAATGTTTTTTCTGTACTTTTGTAAATCACCTTGGAATTCTTTCATGGGAAGCAATAGGGAAATACTTAAAATTAAATTAGATTAATGAAAGTAACCCTCTCGGATGTATATTTGCTTTTATTGTGAAGCAGAAAGGAAAGGCGAGTGAACTTACCTTGCGGGTTGTGCGTGTGTGTGTAAAGATGTTATAACAATACAGGATTATAATCATGCAAATGAAGCCCAATCTTATTCCAACACCCCAGTCCTGCCTTTATGAGCCCTGAGGACCCTGCTGACCTTGAAATTCCTGTTTAGGCAGGGATATGCATGTAAAAAGTTCTCAGAAATTCCCTGCTTAGGCTGAGAGACAAAAGGACTATTCATCAAAACATAAGAACGTCTTGTTTGCCCGGTGGAAAGTGAAGCAATTGAGCAAGGTATTTGGTGGTGTGAATCTGCTAATTCATAACAAAACAGCACCTTGTTGACTTTCATAGGGAAATGCCATGCAAACAGGAGGAGGAGGAGAGAAGAAACTCTGTTCCATTCATAAAGGGCTTTCAACGCCTCCTCTGGTCCCGTGATCTTGGCACTCTTCCTAGGGTTTCTAAATGACGGTGCAATCCTGGCTCTCTGCTTTACCCTCCCTGACCCAATATCAAAAGCCACATTAGTCTTCCAGGGTCATTCCAGTGAAAGAAGGCAAATTTCCCTGGAACAGCTGATAGTTTCCAGTTACAAAAGCAGTCTGTGTTTTTAAAGGGAGGGACAGCAGTCCCTGAATAATAAGGCAGGAAAGAGTAGTGGCTGACGTGGAGCTGGGCTGGACTCGCATCCCTGAGAGAACAGCTGTAGCTCAGTGAAAGAGCAACCTGCCTGGAAAGCAGAGGGCTGCCAGTTCGATCCCCAGCCTCTCCCTGGTAATGGGGAATTGCAAACCACTTCTGTATCTCTGCCAAGAAAACTGCATAGAGGGGCTTGTGGAGTCCGGGAGTAGCTGTAACTCAAGGCTAGAGGGAAATGCCTGGAAGGCAGAGGGTTGCCGCTTTGATCCCCAGCCTCTCCCTGGAAGTAGGGAATGGCAAACCATTTCTGTACGTCTGCCAAGAAAGCTGCATAGAGGAGCCCATGGAATCTGGGAGGGGCTGTAGCTCAGTCGTAAGGCAAACTGCCTGGAAAGCAGAGGGCTGCCAGTTCGATCCCCAGCCTCTCCCTGGTAATGGGGAATTGCAAACCACTTCTGTATCTCTGCCAAGAAAACTGCATAGAGGGGCTTGTGGAGTCCGGGAGTAGCTGTAACTCAAGGCTAGAGGGAAATGCCTGGAAGGCAGAGGGTTGCCGCTTTGATCCCCAGCCTCTCCCTGGAAGTAGGGAATGGCAAACCATTTCTGTACGTCTGCCAAGAAAGCTGCATAGAGGAGCCCATGGAATCTGGGAGGGGCTGTAGCTCAGTCGTAAGGCAAACTGCCTGGAAAGCAGAGGGCTGCCAGTTCAATCCCCAGTCTCTTCCTGGAAGTAGGGAATGGCAAACCACTTCTGTATCTCTGCCCAGAACACTGCATGGACTGGCCACAGTTTGATGGGACCCACAACAGCCATGTGGTTCAATTACAATTCTCTGCCTAGTAATTACCTCCAAGGAACTTAAGAGTGGTTGTATGCATCCAATTTGGAAAGTCATTGAACTCGACCATAAATGTCGTTAACAAACAGGCTCTGTTCAGCTGAAATAGGACTCGTAGCTTTTAATTAGAAACTGCAAATGAGGATCATCACTTGAACTTTGGTATGAAGTGGAGGCCACATCAAAAGAAAGAGAAAGACCATCCAGTCTTTGAATTTGCACTTATGAATGTTAACATCATGTGTAGATGTCTGTATGCATTGTCCCGATATCCGTACACATCCGTACATGTCCGTCCATGTGCATATGCATCCTGTAGTTATCCCGTACGGAACACATTTTGTCCTGTACAGATCCGTACAAATGCAGAGATTCAGAAGCGGTTTGCAATTCCCTACTTCCAGGGAAAGGCTGCAGGTTGAACCAGCGACCACTAGGCAGTTTTACTCTACCACTGGACCAAGATCTTTGGGCTCTATATACCAATCATAAAATTTAAAAGGTATCCATTCTATATTACTATCACCTTCAGATTGTGAGGTTGTAACCAACAATGCACTTTTTGACCTTGTTGTCTATAGTCCTTCACATAAAGTTTCCAGTTTCTTTCAAAAAATCTCCTTCGCTTTCATTCTTGATGTTATCTGTCCTTCCCATTTTTTCTTCTTCATTCCAGGAACTTTTGGCCTCTTCCATTTTTCAGCTTCTAAGATCCTTGTGGCAGCTATCAAAGACACAATCGCTTGAGTGAACGTTCCACAATGTTTGTCGATATCACAAAACGTCCAGGCTGGACTCTGTGATTTAGCCCAGAACCTCTGGCATCCCCTCGCTTGCTGGCAGCTGGGATATGGACTTGCACTAAAACCCATCAGCAGTAAAGTGCGAGCACCAAAGCCCTGCTGGGAGAGGGCCTTCTCAGTGATGTCCCCTAGGCTATGGAGTAATCTCCCCCTTGAGGTGCGTCTATCACCTTCATTGTACACATTTAGGAAGGAAGTGAAAACACATCTCTTTGCCTTGGCCTTCTGCTAAATGGGGACACGTTTTTCTTTCCACTGGCAGATGCTGCTATTGTTTTAAATGATGTTTGATTTTAGATGTTAGTACCCATCTGGAGACCTCCGGATATAGGACGGGCTAAAAATGTAAATAAATAAAAATTATGGCATAGGGATTTGCTCAAATATTTTTTTGACATTCTATTCAAATCGAATCGAATACCTGAAAATCCAATTCGATTGAAATCTTTTAAATTCAAATTTAACAAGATTTGATTCGTATTTACCAAATTCGGATATATTTGTTCGAATTTTTTATTTGAATCTGCACATACGAATGTTGACATTTGTATGTGCATGTACGCATCTTCCCCACATCTGTGCACATCTGTACACATCCATATGCATCCTGTACTTACCCCGTATGCAACCTATTTTTGTCCCGTATGGATCCGTACAAATGTGTACGGATGCGGGAAAGATGCGGATCTTCAAGTACGCGTTGTGTATGAACCCGTACACACATATGAATGTCCGGATAATTCAAACAAATAGATCCTGAGTTTGAAATTCGATTCTAATGCTTACATTCGAATTGCGGGACATTCTGTTTGCGTTCAAATGTCGAAATTCAGCACATTTGATCGGATTTCGAATGCCTGCGAATCTTTGTGGCGATCTGCTAAGGCCTAGATGAGTAATCAGCAGAAGCAGGACATCTTGTCCTTTTGCAAGCCAGTCAACAGACAGCCCAGATGTGGGAAGAGAGGAAGGCATTGAGAAGGGAGGGGAGAGAGAGAGAGCAGGATAAAAGCACAGCTGAGAACGAGTCCTTTCGATGACATGTCAAGGTTTTGGCGTCTTGCTTCCACAGAAATGACGCAGTTGCTTTCAACAAGCTGCCACTGAGGTTATTTGACAAAGCGGTCGCAGGCGCATTCCAGGAGTGGCCGGAGGCTTCATTACGGCTCCTTTGAATCACCGTGACCACTTTAACTCTCCTACTGGCCCCTTGGAAGTCTGCATGGGGGACATGGCTGTCTGGAGAGGACGAAAGACCCTTTGGCTTCAGTTATCACCCCCCCTTCCCTTTTCTGCATTAGCTCAATTATCAGTGCAATATGAATCAAATCTGCCTTCCGCCGAGTCGGATCAATGGCTCTTGTAGGCACAGATTGGCTGCACCCCAGCATCTCAATGAAATATTTGCTCTGCTTGCTGGTTGTTTGTGTGGATGGACTAGGGATGCTGGAAACTGAATGAGCAAACAAGAGCCCTCTAGTATTTATCCACGGTTCCTAGACTCTGCATTTTGCAACTCTGCGGGCAGTTGGTGCAAACATTCGCAGCTTTTGACTCACCAAACAAGGCCAGCGCAGACCTGAGGCTGGATTTACGTGCAGCAATAAAAAAGCATCTTACAAGTGCCGTAGAAACAGCAGCATGCGGCACTTACATTCTTATCCCATCTCAAATCCACCTTTTCTAGCCTAGAATGTTCATGAGAGGGGAAGGGCGGACTGACGTGTGGACAATCCCATCTGCCAACCATCTCTAAGCTGTTTCTAATAAGGCTGCATTCACACATAAAGAAAAAGAAGGAGGAGGAGGGTGCGTTCCCATTCAACTTTTAAAGCGCGTTGAATTTGTTTTCAAGCCTGGCAATTCCCACAGGATCAGACGAATCTGCAGTTTCTGGGGATTAAACATCCCAAAACGCAGATTATCTGTATTCGAATCAAAAGAACTCTTGCTGTGGGATTTACAAATAATCCTCATTATTTGTTGATGGGAACACATGAGGTTTTTTAGGGGCTTCTCCTCAGTTTCCTTCAGCCAATCAGAAGGTGTGATTATCGGCTAAAGGAAACCCCGGCTGGCCAAAAGGGGAAGGAACAGAGAGGAAGAATTAACAAAAGTTGCAACGAAAGAGCAGATCATTGGGCTGTGATTTTGCAAAGTGTCTGGTTTTAGAAAGAGGGACTCGCACAGCGGTCGGCTTCCCTCCTGGGGTTGCTTCCTCTCCCTTCCCTTCCAGGATTGGCCTCTCTCTCTTAGTTCAAAGTAACAGAGATCAGACCTCCCCCCCCCCCCCGATGGGGCTGGTTGAAATGGATGGGGAAGGAGGTGAAAAATGAACCAGATGTATCCGGAGGGAGGTGTAACAATGTATTGGAGGGAGATTTAAAAAGATAGATGTATGGAGGGGGGGGGGATGTAGCAAAAGTGTCTGATTTTACAGCTATCGTGAAAGCCTGCCTGCTCCCTCCCCCCCCCTTCTTTCCTGATGCCTCATCCACGCCTTTTTGCCTCTTTGCCCTGATCTGGGCCCTTTCTGCACTCGGCCTTATCCTGGACTATATCTCAGGATAGGGGTCTGTTGCATGCATGCTAATGCAGGATCTGCTAGATCTCATTTGGGGCCTGCCATAGTCTTCACTAGTGTGCGGACAGCACACCCCTATTCTAAGATATAGTCCAGAATAAGGCCAAGTGCAGAAAGGGCCCTTCTATAGCAATCCTGCACTAAGCTCTGTAAAAGTCTGTATGCTTCCTCCCCCCCTTGCTCGCCACTGCGCTGCTCCACACCTACCCTCCTCTGCACCGCCTTTCTCCCCCCTTTTCTTCCAGCTTTGAGATCTTCCCTCCAAGCCCCCCGGCTGCCCCCACTGCCACGTGTCATATTGTTTCGAGTGGGAACGGAACGTGAAAAAAACGGAGGTGAATGCTGATTGAATAAATCTGGATTTAAACCCAGATTTTTTTGTGCAGTGGCGACGTGGCTGAAGTGTCTCAAAAGCACTTTTGTTATGGTAGTATGTGACTGCATTCCCACACAGGAAAAAAAACCCCATGTGTCTTAGAAGTGTCTTAGAGATGGTACTGTGTGGCCCTCGTGTTCTCATCCCATCTCTAATCCACCTTTTCTAGAGTGTTCAAGAGAGGTGGAGGGGCAGCCCGGTGTGTGAATGAGCCCACTGGTGAACCAGCTCTGAACCAAGAGTGACAGAGTGACCAAACCCGGGGTGACCTTGCTTGATAATCTTAATAAAGTTGGGTAGGTCTTTATCAGGGGATGTATTTGGTTCTCCCTGGTTAAATTCTTGGATGGATGGATGGATGGATGGATGGATGGATGGATGGATGGATGGATGGATGGATGGATGGATGGATGGATGGATGGATGGATGGATGGATGGATGGAGAGAGAGACTATTTATGTATTTTTCATATTTCAGATCCTGGAATTTAACATTGAGTACAAACTCTCTTTTAGGTAGTTCAGGAGGAATTATGCACTTTTGCCCTTTATGAGCCAGTTTGGTCTTGTGGTTGTTTTGTTGGACTTCTACTGGTAGCCTCCCAGTTTGATTCCTCCATGAAGCCAACTGGGTGACCTTGGGCCAGTCACAGCTCTCCTTCTGAGCTCTTACAGCCCCACAGTGTCTGTTATGGGGGAAAGAACATAATGTTTGTCAGCTGCCTTGAGTCCCCTTAAGGGTGAGAAAAGCAGGTTATAAAAACTAACTCTTCTCCTCTTCTTCCCAATGTATGACAATGTGAGATGATACTAGAACCAGAGCTGCATAGAAAGCACAATGTGGATCTATCACAACCATCAGAAAAGGTACATTATGATTTGGCCACTTAGCGAGATGTGTTTGTCCATCAACCAACCCTCACCTGGGTCTGTAGGCGAATTGACAGCATCCCTTTGCAGGGGAGAGGAAATTGCCTGCAATTGGACGGATCGCCAGATGGGTCTGTCATTACATATAAATTTCTTTCCTCAGAAGGCCCTAATGAATAGAAGTGGCACTTCAAATCGGACCTGACTCATCACAAGAAGCCAGCAAGCCAAGATGATAAGAGAAGCTATTTGAACTGGCAAGAAGGAAAGAAAGGGGAATAAATTATTCTAGCAAATGGTTTATCCAGTTTAAGGGACGGGTCACAGGCATCCATGACACATGTCCCGTTGGTTTTTCATACAGTTGGGAGTGCTGGTTTCCATGGGACTCTGTACATAAAATAGGGCAAAAGGAAAGGGTGTTTTCATTTTCTCCCATTCGGTGATCCCAAGAACCAGGCATCATCTCTGGAAAGGAAGCTTTTGTTGGCTGCTTTGCAACCATTCATTCATTCATTCATTTTTACATTTCTATCCCACCCTATACCCTAAGGTCTCTAGGGGTGTGCACAAATGCAATTTGGGGGTTTGATTCTATTAGAATCAAATACTCAAAAAATTGATTCAATTTGACTCTGTTAAATTCGAATTTAACCAAATTCGATTCAAATTAAGCTTTTACAAATGTCGACAACATTTACAGATGCCCATACACATCTTCCCTGGGTCTGTACACACGCGTACCCATCCATACACGTCCAAATGCATCCCGTCGTTAGCCCATATGTAACCCGTTTACATCCCATACGGATCCGTACGAATGTGTAAGGGTGCGGGAAAGGTGTGGGTCTTCGAGTATGCATCGTGTATGAACCCGTACACACATATGGATGTCCAGATAATTCAAACAAATAGATTTGAAACTTTAAATTTGAATTTAAGGACATTTGACTCAAATTCGAATGTCAAAATTCAGTTGATTTGATCAAATTTCAAATGCATTTGAAGATTCGTGCCCAACCCTAAAGGTCTCAGGGCAGCTAAAAGCATTTAAAAACAGACAGGTTAAAACAGAGCCATATATATAAAACAGTAATGTCTGCGGTGGGGGGAAATTATAACCACATTTAGCCAAAGGCCAGAGCAAAGAGGTGTGTCTTCACCGCCTTCCTGAACGTATACAGAGAAGGAGCCTGATGCACCTCCAGGGGGAGACTATTCCACAGCCTGGGGGCCATTACTGAGAAGGCCCTCTCCCGGGTGCCCACCAGCTTCAACCGCAACATATTAGGTTTTAATATTTTATATGTTTTCTTTTCTTTTTTCTTATTGTAACCCTCCCTGGGTCCCTTGAGTAAAGGGCAGGATAGAAATTTCATACATACATTGGGCTGTGCACGAATGTTTTTCTGACATTCTATTCAGATCAAATCAAATACCCAAAAATCCAATTAGATTTGAGTCTCTTAAATTTGAATTTGACAAGATTTGATTTGAATTTACCAAATCTGAATCTATTCATTTGAATTTTTTATTCGAATCTGCACATACGAATATCGACAACATTCGTATGTGCATGTATGCATCTTTCCTGCATCTGTACACATCTGTAGACGTCCGTATGCATCCCATAGTTATCCCGTATGCAACCCATTTTCATCCCGTAAGGATCCAGAGAATGCGTACAGATGCGGGAAAGATGCGGATCTTCAACTACACATCATGTACGAACCTGTACACATATACGAATGTCTGGATAATTCAAACAAATAGATCTGAAGTTCGAAATTTGATTTGAATATTTACATTAGAATTTCAGTACATTTAATCTGAGTTTGAATGTCAAAATTCAAAACATTCAATTGGATTTTGAATGCCTACAAATATTTGTGGACATCCCTAATTTACACACACACACACACACACACACACACACACACACACACACACACACACACATACATACGGCACCATCTTCAATGACAATTTAGTATTTCGGATTACAAAATAACCAGTTACTGATGGGGCAGGGAGGAGGGAGGAGTACCTAAATTCAAAGGGCTAAGATGAACCAGTTAAAATTTAGTTTATATATCTTTGTCGCCGAGTACCAGAAAGTGGTGGCCAACTCCTGATTGACTGCATGGGTACCTTCAGAGCTACCTCTGCACAGTTTTATTGGCAGAAATGCAACAGTGGTTTTCCATTACCTATTTTCTAGAGAGAGACTGGAGATCAAACTGGAGAGCTTCAGCTTTTTAGGCCATTTGCTCTACCACTGACCTCCCAGTTTATATCTGCTAAGTATGATACAGAGATACTTTTGCACTTATGTGTTTCAGTTAAAAGAAAAAGAAAACCAGTGAAAAGTTGGCTGTGGTGTGCATAAGCCTTTATGTTTCCCGGAGTCAGTTTTCATGGGAGTTTGAATAGAACATCTCCTACCATTTGCTCTACCTGCTCTGACTCCCGGGGCCCACATCCTTTGAGCTGCTGTGCCCTCTGCCCTGCCCTGCCAGTCCAAATGGGCACCAGCAACTAACAGCATCCTTTGTTGTTAAGGAAATCACAGTGCAAGGGGAATAGAATTTTCATGCTGTGTTCAAATACATAAGAGCCCTAAGAGAAAAAAAGAGAAGATGTAAAGGCAGTGACTCAGAAAACTGTATGACTAATCACCCTGAACAGCTTGTTTCAAGGGTGGAAATCTCTGCAGATCTTGCTAAGGAAATGGAGCAAGGATATGAGATATAGTGGAGGATGAACTCAGGCAAAGGGGTGGCCAACAGCTGAGAACTATGGGTATGTTCTGACATAGCAAATACAGTCAGACTCCCATATCCACTGGGCATTTGTTCTGACTCCTAGCGTGGTTACCTGAAACCGTGGATAATCGTGAACAGGCCTTCCGGTTCTGGGGTTGTGCAACACCAGAACCAGAAGTGCTTTTTGGCCTCCAGAAAGCCTGTTTTGGCCTCTGGAGAGCATTGGAATAGGCGTGCAATGCCACCAGATGCCTCCTGCCTGCCCACTTACATTTTGGGATGGGCTCCAATGACATCACACTCTATGGAGGCCAAGATAGGCCTTCCAGTTCTGGGTGCTTTTCCTTTATGGTGCCCAGGGGTGGGGTGGGGCTGATCTGGTAACCCTGGTTAACTGAAACCGTGGTTACCGAATCAGTGGATACGGGGGTCCGAATGTAATCAGTTTAGCATCTGTCTTCCCAGTTTCCTGGACCGACAAGATTTGGCCCTCCATACCTTTTGTGGACCACAATATCAAGACCTGAGCTAGAGCACATTCAAATTAAATGAGTTCTCAGTCCAGTTCAGAGCATTAGTCTGCTTTGTTTTGAACCTTGAGAATGAGCAATACATCTTGTCTGGTCTTCAGCACCTCTTAACTCTCTTAAGCACCTAGGGTGCTTCTCCATGCAGCTTTTTTAGTCCTGATTTTATTTATTTATATTTACATTTATATGCCGCCCCATACCCAAGGGTCTCTGGGCAGCTCAAAACATTCAAAAACAGACATTTAAAAAAATTATATCAACCCTAAAACCAGAAACAAGTTTTAAAATGCAGCTTTTAAAAACAATACAAAAATAGTTAAAAACAGCAGTGATTTTCAATGAGGGAAGTGTGGGGGACATTTAACCAAAGGCCTGCATAAAGAGGAACGTTTTCACCGCCTTCCTAAATAGGAACAAAGAAGGGGCCTGACACACCCCGAGGGGGAGACCATTCCATAGCCTGTGCAAACCCTGCCTGCAATAAAAGCAGCAAAACCTTCCTCTTCACTCTCGGTAATGTCAAAAGGGAGAGGTGCGAAAAGGAAAGTAATTGCAGTTAGAAATTTCTTTTAAAACTTGACATTACCCGGCGATGTGCGCTCAAGCATATAAGCACTCCAACAGCAAAGCAGGATCGGAGCTTATAAAATATATCCTTTCTGCTTCTACAAAGTATCTTTTCTGATATCAAGCATCAGAAAAGATACAAACATTTCCAGCAAAAAAGTTTTAAACAGCAAATCTGCATCAAGCAGCTCTCACCCTTTTTGCCTTTTGTTTTCAAATGGGGCTCTAGCATTGCAAGCCTAACAAGGGGGGGGGGAGCTTTGCATTTGTAAAATCCCATCCACACCTGGCTGCCATTGGCCAGAAGACTAGACCTCCATCCCCAATAGACCTTGTGGGAGAAAATAAGCAGACTCGCTCCAAAAAGGGGACTCAGTCCTGTTTTCATCAGGACTTTTTTTCCTCCAGATTTAGGCAAGATAGTGCTCATAAAATCCAGGAATAAGAAATTGCATGGGGACGCTTGGGTGCTGAATTCAGATTAATTACAGATGTCATGGGGATGATCCTTCCCAAATTTGGACTCAATCCAGATTAAAATGCCCATGGGGACGCACCCATAAAACTATGATGTATAGAACTCAGCATTGCCTTTTAAAAAATTAGATATGGGTATCCCGGCTAAGACCAAGGCTGCATTCACACCTACATTTTAATCCAGTTTCAGGCCACTTTCCAAATGAGAGAATACATCAACCAAGCAATTAATTGTTTTCCTTCCTCTTTATCTAATCTAAAGATGACTTTTATGAGTTAATACTGAAACAGCTTGATACTTTGCTAATGTATTTTCTCACCCTGAAAGTGGACTGAAAGCTGGATTGGACTGAAAGTGGATTGAAGCTGGGACCAAAAGGAGGATTGACAGATGAGGGAAATATAATGCAGTTATGCTTGGATGATGGTGGGATTGCCATATGTATCAATGGCAACCTCATCATAGTATTACTATAGTGCAATCAAAATTCACTATAGCCCATTTTGGGACAAACCAACTCTGATCACGGGTTTTCCCAAAATAGCACCATAACATCTAGATGGAGCTGTGGCCGCTGTGCATGGCTTCGAATTCTGTTCTTCAAAATGGAAAGTGATATAAAGATGTGGATGAATATTCGTAGGCATTTGAAATCTGATTGAATGTGCCAAATTTTGACATTTGAACTCAAATTGAATATCCTGAAATTTGAATGTAAACATTTGAATCAAATTTTGAACTTTGGATCCATTTGTTCGAATTATCCGGACATTCGTATGTGTACAGGTTCATACACGATGCCTACTTGAAGATCCGCATCTGTATGTATTTGTACAGATCCATACGGGACAAAAACAGGTTGCATACGGGATAACTACGGGATGCATACGGATGTGTACGACTGTGTACAGATGTGGGGAAGATGCGTATATGCACATATGAACGTTGTCGACATTTGTATGTGTAGATTCGAATAAAAAATCCAAACAAATTTGAATTTGGTAAATTAAAACTGAATCTTGTTAAATTCGAATTTAAAAGATTCAAATCGAACCAGATTTTGGGGTATTTGATTCGATTAGAATGTCAGAACAAATTAGCACACATCTAGTCTTAAGGTGAAAAAATTAAACAAAATAAAACAGTGATCTGCTCAGCCCCAGGGAATGGCACTCACTTCCAATTGCTACTCCTTGCCTCTCTGTGTAAACTGGAGGTCCAACGTTTCTACACATACCAGAGGAGGCAGGTAGTTTTCTGGACTATCTTTTGAGAAAACCAGCCTGCTGTTTGTTTGGTCCTGTCCACCCAGCTGGACTGCTGCCTTCCCTTTCTGCTCCCCTTAACTTTGCCAAACCTAATACTTTTTTCTAGGGGCGCTTCCAGATGCAGGGTACATAAGAACCTAAGAGGAGCCCCGCTAGATCAGGCCACAGCCCATCTAGTCCAGCATCCCATCTCACACAGTGGCCCACCAACTGCCCATGGGCATCTCAACAAGCGACAAGGACAAACCTTCTCCTACTCTCAAATCCCAGCAAATGGCCCTAGAAGCATCCTGCTTGTCTCCCCCAAAAGATGTACTTAGGCATCCATTCTAGTGGCCATTGATACATCTGTGGTCCATAAACCCTTCCTTAAAGCCATCTAGGCTGGTTGCTGTCACCACCTCTTCCAGCAGCAAATTCCATAGACCCATGACCTTATGGGTGAAGAAATCCTTCCCCTTGTCTGATCCAACTCTCCTACCCATCAGCTTCACATAGTGTGTGTCGTCCCCCCCCCACCCAGCAATTCTCCTGCGTCTATACTGGGAATGTAGAATTACCAATATAGCCCCAAGATATCGACCTGATATCTATCCTGCAACATGAATGAGAAGCAAGGACACTGGGTATCCTGTAATAACGGATTGCCGGCTCTTTGCGGTCCTGTTCCTTTTGCAAAATACCCGGATGCTAGCAAGCGTGCAAACCAAGGGAAGTGGGTGGACGCTTGCTGGCGTCTGGGTGTTTTCTAACAGAAGCGGTTAAGTAAAGAGCAGGCAGACACGCTAAGTCATTGGGATGGCGTCCTGTCATCAGGATCAAAAGAAGACCCCACAATCCCTTCTCTCCCTGCCCCCAGGGAACCCCAGGTCTTTCTCTGTCCTTAGGACAGGCTCAGAGGAGCTGTCGGATTTTCTTTGGAGTCTCCTACACAGAGGTTTTAATCCGCATTCGACCCTGCTTTCGGAAGGAGAGCATGCCAGCAGCAAAGCGAGCAGCGGTTTTATTTTTGCAGTAGCTGGAGCAAAGGGGCATTTTCTGAGTCAGGGAATGTGGCAGGGGGGAGACAAACCGCTTGCCATCTTGCTTGATGCGTGTTCTCGCTCTGAAGGTGGATCGAACGCGCATGGAAACCTTTAAGTGTAGCTGCGAGCAGACTGATCAGTCCGCTCCTTCTTCTCCTGCTCCATCCTTTTGCGAGGATCTGGCAAAGTTTTACTCTCCGCCCCCCCCCCCCCGCCGCCAGATCCCAGAGGGGAGACCCCCCCTTCCTAGGGGGCGGGACGTCGATGCCAGGGCTGCCAACAAGGTGCCCCTGCCTGGACGTTGGCCTCGCTCTCCCTGGCTTCGCCCGTTGGCTCTTCTGGCGCTTTCCCCTCCTTGCCCGCTCGTTCGCCCCTCGCCCTTTCCGCCTTTTGCTTGAGCCGCGGCGGCGGCCGCCCCGATTCAACCTCGAGCGCCCAGACTGACCTACTTTCCGTGCCAGCTGCCCAGCGTGCCAAGCTCCGGAGAGCGAGAGCGCGCAGGCACCATCCCGCCCGCCATCCCGCCCGCCCGCTCGCTCCGCCACCCTCGGGCGGCCCCTCTTCGCCCGGTCAGCTGGGCAGGAGTGGCCCCGGAGAAGACCCCGCCGTAAAGGGCGTCAGAGAAGCAGGCAGCTCGGTCCCTAGCTGCTTCGAGACCCTTTTCGGCCCACCGGGGGAGGAAGGGCTTCAGCTGCCCGCCGCCCTCCTTCCTCCCAGACCCGGCCCGGCTTCGGCTTCCCTCCGCTGGTGCCCCTCGGCTCTCCGCGGCGGCGAGGCAGCCGTGACTCCCACTGGGTGGGCTCTTGCCCGAAGGCGCCTCCCGAGGACCCCCGTGCGGCCCCCGGCCGTGCTGCCGACGTCCTCCGTCCCGGGCGGGATGATGCCGGGAGCGCCCGTGGCGGCAGCTCCTCCGTCCCGACGGTGCCCGCCGTGGCGGTGGCGCGCGAGCAGCTCCTGGCTTTTAAAAGCGCCGCGCCGGCCGGGCTCGTACCCGAGGCGCGCTCCCGCTTGCCCGGGCAGCCGGGGCGCCCCGGATCGTGACGCGTTTGTGCCCCTCGCCCCTCCTCTCGGGGTTCGGGGAGGAGGAGGAGGAGGAGGAGGGCGCCAGTCCCGCCCCAGCTGGCACAGGGGGAAGAGGGCGCGCTCCCGGGTCCCACTGACCGAGGAGGCGCGCTCCCGGCCGATCATGATGATGATGATGATGATGATGCCTACTAGGAAAGGAGGAGGACGGGCTAACCCCAGGAGGCAGCCGCTGTCCCTCCGTGTGCGTGTGCCTGCCCGCCTGCCTGGGTGCGCGCGCGCGCCTGGCTGTGCGCGTGCCCGTGTGTGTGTTGGAGAGTTACACAACCAGTCCGAGCTGCTGCCTGCCCGCGCGCAGTAAATGTGAGTGTGTCTCAAATAAGCCGAAGCTGCGCTCGATCGCTCTCCAACGCCATCCCTGCCCTTCGACCCCGATCCGGCACGGCACGGCACGGTACGGCACGACTCGACCCGACCCAACCCAACCCAACCGATCCAAGCCGATCCAAGCCAAGCCAAGCCGCCCTGCTCTGGCCGGCAGCGCCCCTCTGAAGGCACCCTCCGCCTGGGGACGTTTCGAGGTTCTTGCTTTGGCCCTTCCCGTCTGACCGGCAGCGCGACTGGATCCGTTCATTTTCATTTTCGTTCTCGCTCGGGGGAAAACAAGCCGGCCCCGTGCTGGCTGCTGGCATCGTGGCGAAGGCGAGAGTCCAAAGATGATGCGCTCCTTCCTGCTCGAGGCCGGCGCAGCACCTGGGACGGCAGCGGCTGGACGGGCATCGCCTTAGGAGCGAAACCGGGTGAGTTCCCTGCGCGCGGCCCAGGTCTGGATCTCTTGACTTTTGGGGTTCACCACCCGGGGGCGCTTCACTTCACTTCGCTTTGCTTTGCCCTCCTTATCTTTTGGCCTCCCCCATTTTTAACTTCGAACACCCCCCACCCTTCGCCATTCGCGGCATCTGAGTTTTGCGCAATTCCGCTTCGACATGCGCAAGCGGGGCAGATGCTCCTCGGGATGAGGAGGCGAGCCGAGCAAAACTTCTTGGCACTTTGGGGAGACACTGGTGTGTGTGTGTGTGTGTGTGTGTGAAAGTTTTGGGGATTCCCTTCCCTTCCCTCTCCTCCCTCCCACCCCCCAGTCCTAAGCTAAGTTTCCCGCATCCCCTTGTCCAGTTGCTGGAGCCAGAGAATCCTCAAAGGGAAGGAGATCGTGCAGGAGGAGAGGCGCTCAGACCTTTCCCAAATGCGCTTCCCCGTCCTCCGCGCCAGCCTAGCTTTGACCTTTGGGAATCTCCCAGCTGCACCTGGATTAGCTCGACTACAGGAAAGGGGGCGACCTGCTTGCTCACTGCCTTTGCATCCCCCCACCCCACCCCCAACAAAAGGTCATCAGCGGAGAAACGCCAGTTTTCAGAGCCAGGCAATGGTTAACTTTTGCAGAACCTTTGCGCAAAACCCTCGGGGGGGGGGTCTTGGATGAACCGAGCCTCAGGGTCTGTTACCTGCTCCGGCCATCGGGGGTGGCTCTCCTGGGTGGAGGGGCAGATAAATCATGCAACTGGGCGGCATTTTACTGGAGTCTTTCAGGACAGGGGCGTGAAGGAAGTGCTGGCTTGGAAAGGAGGGCAGCTTGAGGACAGGGAAAATGTGTTATTTTGTTTCCTTTTTAGAAGAACCGAAGGTGGAATGTGCTTTTGCGCTTTTGCGCTCTCTCCGGTGGGGAAAAAATCTCATCTCGTCGCCCTGTTCCCACCAAGGAAGAAGGGCAGCTCAGCCACCTCTCCCTACATAGAAGTTTAAAAGTAGGTTAAAAAGTTACCCCTCCCAGTCTGACTGGCGAATTGTTTACAAATGGAGTCAGGGAGGTGTTTTCTCAATGCCAGGCTAATTTAGAAGCATGCAGGTTGGCAGAGGGTCCGGTGAGAAAGGCCGACTCCACCCCCCCCTTCTGTGATTGAACTTTGCCGGGCACAGAAAGAGGGGAGGGAGAGAGGGAGGGGTACCTAAGTATCCTTCCTTCCAGCCCCAGTGGTAAACCCTGGGTGGCTTTTATGAGTCGCATATGCTTCAGCATTGCCAGGTGACTCAGAGGGTGTTACCACCATCTTGAAAGAACTTGGGGCCTGTGTAAAATTCCACCGTTCCGAATGCCGAATCCGCGCCGCCAGATTTCCAGTTTGGCCAGTCTGCGAGGTAGATCCCTCCTAAGTAGATTTGCAGGAGCCGGCCCTGGGATGAAGTGGAAGGCGAGGAGGAGAGTTTGAAGGTGGCACCAGGACTAGATGGGCAGCCGTCTTCAAAACACATCCAGGAAGAGCACTGCGGTCTTCGGTGGGGCAACTCAAGAGCGAGGCTGCGGTCACACCTAAGCTTTAATCCAGCTTCGGTCCGCCTTCAGAGCAAGAGAGAACAGATCAACACCGGGACCAGGAATTTTTGTTCCATGTTTCTTTCACTCTAAAAGTGAACTGAAGCTGGATTGATTCCGGAGTGTGGGTGCAGCCTAAAGGAGCTGCCAGTTGCTTGAAAAGAAGAAAGAGAAGAAAAGCAATCAAACTCTCTTTCTCTCTCCCTCCCCCCATCCCAGTTGTGTTTCATAAAGAAGTTTACACCCTGGGTGTTATGAGCAGGCCCAGAAAAGTGGATGCCATAGAAGAAAGTAAGAAGAAAGGCTCGCAGGGAGGCTGTTTTGCTTTGCTCAGGGAAAGCGGTTTGGATCTAATTAGGGAGACAAGATGTTCCATTTGTCCAGGCTCCAAATATGTCAGCATTCCTTATTCTGTCTCTTCTTGGCCAAAAAGAATGCCATTTGCTGTTGTCACCTGTTTGGGCTGTTTTTGACTACGGTCGGGCGCACAACCACATTTCAGTTCATTTCCTTGATGGGACGATATCGTTTTTCACCGACGAATGGAGATTTCGGGGTACAGGAGAGGTTAGACAGGTGCATGGAGGGCAAATATATCGGTGGCTATCAGGTGGATGCCCAGATACTTCCTCCAGGTTGGAGAGACAGGCAGGGTGCCTCTCACGGCCATTTTCAGACAGTCAAGAGCAGGTGAAGGTTTTGCCCTTGCCTTCTGCTTGAGATGCCCAGAAGCAATTGGTGGGCCACTGCGTGAAATAGGATGCTGGACTTGATGGGCTGTGGCCTAGTCCAGCAGGGCTCCTCTTATGATCTCATGAGTAAAGATGTACATGGATGTTGTTGTTTTTTACATTCTATTCGAATCAAATCGAATACCCAAATATCCAGTTCGACATGCTGGTGTGTGGCATGGAAATTTGGGGGCATTCGGCTGGCTGCCTAACTTGGTAGTTATTCCTCATTGGCCTTTCCTCATGGTCTGCATGGTGTTTGTTTACTGTGAAGGACTTCTGTTGCTTTGTTTCCCATTCTGTCCTCATTCTACCCCTGAATCACAGATTTTTTTTTCCAAACTGGTTCATCTACTATAGTTTATCTGGTTCAACAGCAAATCCTTCTGTATTGTTTGGAAGGAAAGGTCTTTGAGTTCAGTGAACTTCACTTTGATTACACGTATCTACAACATTTGTGTCTTTCTTTGGATTTGTGCATAGGGAACGGTTTTTGAAACAGGTTATCAAAAAAGCCATAAATAAGTTTGGGGTGAAAATTAGAGGGAAAACATTGACATCAGGTTGATAGAAAAAGCAATGTTCAAAGGCTTCTTTGAAATTAAAGGCTGTGCAATTGCTCATCTAATGCTGACAAATTCATTGGGTCTAAATAAGGTTGTATCATAAACGTACAAGGTCCAAGCAAAAATAATAGGCAGCTGCCTGAAGGAACTTCCAGCCAAAATATAACAGCGAGAAGAGCAACAGAACAGAGGAGGAAGTTTCCAGGATGCTGTCATTCAAATTAAAATGCATGCGGCTGTTTTCCTTGAACTTGAAGGTTCACCGTAGATTGTCAGGTGAAGGTCAAAGCAAAAGAAAAAGAGTGGAAGGGCTACCATGAGAAGACCTTGAAATCCTCCAATATACTTTTTCAAGTTTGCTGTTGTGAACTAACAGCATCACCTGAGATCAGTGGTGAGGAAAAAAGGTAGCTTTGGTTTGGTTTGCTAGGTGTGTTTCTTGTTGGGTACCACCAAATTGTGGCTGGTTCCTGATTGACTGCATGGTTACCTTTATGCAGTTTTCTTGGCAGTAATACAGAAGTGGTTTGTCATTTCCTACTCCCAGGAAGAGGCTGGGAATTGAACCGGCAAATAGTGTTACCCTTGAAGACTGGATTAGTACTATTCTAAGCCATTAAGTTCAGATACCCAGATGGGAAAGGAAAGAGAAAGAACCCTTTCTTTATTTGTAGAGGCTGCGCTTGCATGGCACAAGAAGTTAAGAGGTGGCGTGTCTGACATGTTAACATGTCTTAGGATGTTGAAATGCATCTGGTAGATTCTGGACATTGGTTGGAAGAGGCAGCAGAAGGCTAAATGATCAAATGCAGTACTTGAATGTAGGGTTGTGCACAAATATTTGAAATTTCGAATCCATGGAATGTCAACATGCAAACTCGAATCGGATTTTTGAAAATCCAAATTTGCGCAGTCAAACTTGAATACGGATTTTCGAATGACATTCAGATCTACTCAAAAATACATTCGTGCGCCTCCCTTCTCGGATGTGCTGTGAGTCCAGCTTTCTAGGCATCTGGGAGCAATCAAAATAATTCATTTGAAGTCCTGCAAATTAGGGGTGTGCACGAATACAATTTTTGAGTAAAATATCTGAAGATTCAAATCAATTTGAATGTTTAAAATTCAAATGTATTCACATTCAATTTGAATTGAGTACATTCAAATCTATTCGTACGGATTTTCAATTCGTATTTGAAGATATGAGTGTCGACAACATTTGAATTTGTGCATATGTATCTGTACGCATACCGTTTTTATCCCAGATGCGTCCCGTTTTCAGCCCGTATGTATCCATAGAAATGTATACAGATAAGAATAAGATGCATACAGATACAGGGTGTTTTTCCACTGTCAAAAGTACCCATTTTTGCACCCATTTAGGACCCATTTGGGTGTGAGCTGGATGACCCCATTTCCACTACGGCACCCATTTGGGACCCGATTGTTTCCACTGCCATTGGGGAAATCCAGATCTAATGGGTACATTTTGGCCTTTCATCCAGATTTTCTGTAGACCCCATTAAAGGGGTCTACAATGGGGTCTACATTAAAGGGGTCTACTGGAAAAAGGCAATGGGGTCCAAAGGAGGCTAGGGGGAGGAGATGCACCTTTGGGACCCCCCCCAACATTGGCTTCGAAGTGACTTCGAAGTTGCTTCGAAGACTGCACCCCCTTGCCCCCCAAAACACCTGGGGTACTGGACCGACCCCTTGTGGGTCGATTCGGATTCCCCAGACGGGTGCAAAGCTGTTTCCACAGCAGGGGTGTTAGTACCCATTCCTAATGGGTGCTACACCTCCTGTGGAAACACATTGGGTGCTTCCCTTAATGAGGAATGTACCCATTCCTTAGATGCAGATCTTCTTTGATCCAGATCTAAGGGCTGCAGTGGAAAAACACCCACATATGAATGTCCGAATCATTTGTATGAATGATTTGAAAGATTCAAAAATTCATTCAAATGTTAATTTTGAATGTATAGACATTCTGTTAGAATTTGAATGTCCGAATTTGATTGAATTTTGAATGTTTCAAAGATCCGTGCCCATCCCTGCTTTAAACAGTATACAGGATGGGTTTGGTTGAGATTTTAGATCAATCTTTTCTCTTGGATTTTAGCATTCTATGCGGGCATCAAGAATCATGCTACCCAAATTCAGAGATGACCAACCCTGTGCAATGAATAGTTTATTTTCAAGAAGTGATTTATAAGGTAGTTCTTTGCCCAGTGCAGTTTTATGTAATGTGGACTTGTCATTATATTTCCCTTTTATGGCTTGGCTTGTTTATGGCATGGTTTTGCTTTTTCACAGTAGGTAATGTAGCTTCCCTTGTTTAAAGCAGTCCTGGAACCTTTCAGTAATGCCAACGGTCCTGCGCCTCTATACAGTTTTCTTGGCAGAGATACAGAAGTGGTTTGCCATTGCCTATTTCTGGGGAGAGGCTGGGGATTGGACCAATGACCCTTTGCTTTCCAGGCAGCTCGCTCTACTACTTAGCTACAGCCACTCCCGGACTCTGTGGCCACCATGGTGCAGTTTTCTTGGCAATGATATAGAAGTGGTTTGCCATTGCCCATTTCCAGGGAGAGGCTGGGGATCAAACTGGCAACCCTCTGCTTTCCAGGCAGTTCACCCTGCCGGTAAACTACAGCCCCTTCCTGATCTTTGTAATATATTTGCTCAATTGGCTTTTCACAGTCCCCCTAACTTCTAACTGTTGACAGTTATTGCTTGCATTAATCCAGCTTTGCTCTGCGTGATGCATTTTGCAAGGGAAAACTGTTCTTCACACCCTTCTGCTGTTACGCGAAAGCAAAAAGTGAAGTTACATTATGTCAGAATTCCCTTTCTTACATTGCTTGCAACTTAGTTTTTCTCTTTCAAATGCCCATTTATTTCTCCAGGTGTAAATGGAAGTTTGCTGACCTTAGAAAAGCTGTCTCAGTGGCTTCATGACTTCAGTCATACAGGAGTCATTCTGTTCAGGATTCTGTCTTAAATCCAGGGCTTTGGGCATTCAGTCCTTCTCCAACTTGGCTGTTTGCATTTTCCCCTCGAACGTGTCACATAAAAAAACCCAAAAAAGAAAGTCCTGATCATATGCTGGCAGTGTTGAACGAACCTGTTGTTTGTGGGCCCTTTCTGCACTGGCCCTTATTCCAGATTATATTCTAGAATAGGGACCTGCCCTCTGCATGCTTGTGAGAGGGCCTGCCATAGTCTGTACCAGGATATAATCCAGAATAAGGGCCAGTGGAGAAAGGGCCCTGGCTGCTGCTGCTTCTACCAAATGGACACCGTTTGGGCTGTTTAGGAATGGAGGAAGCAGCCTTTGGATTTACGGATGTGCACAAATATTCTAAACATTCAAAATTCGATCAAATTCGATCAAATGTGGACACTTGAACTCAAATAGAATGTCTACACCCCTACTTGTATCCATTATTGGTGACTCGGAGGGCCGTCTAACAATCATCATCAGGATCAAGCCCGTGTTGTGAAAAGCCTTCAAAGTTGGGTGTATTTTGGGGAGTGAATTAGTCGAATGCAGCACAGGAGCCCAGGCGAGGGTGCAGTTCACTTACTGGGTGCAGAAGCAGAATGCAGGGTGATTCCTCACTGGGTGGAATACCAGACGAGCAAGTCTTCTGGGAGCCTCCCTTCTGTACTCTGGTTCAGCAGTCTAAGAGAGGCCCTGTCTGGCCCCAGGGATGGTCTAATTGGGTGGGGCCTAAGGGGGTGGGGCCTCTATTAGTGCGGAAGGGACACTCCTAATGTGTTGGCTGGTCTGGTATACCGGCCAGTGTGAAATCACCCTTGATCGATTTTGTTGTGGTCAGTGATCAGAACAAGTTCAAACAACTATCAAGTGGCACAGATAATGTTCCATTTCAATCCCATAACTTAAGTCCAAAAACTTGACCAGGCATTTTAAGACAAAATAATGGAGCTTAAATTTCTTCCCTTTTTTGTTTTGTTTTGTTTCTTTGTTTGATTCCTTTTTTATTTTTCAGCTTACGATCGTATAATTTCCCCCTATGAGCTGATCAGGAAACCTTGGTTATTGGGCAGCTGCATAGAGACAGAGTAAACAAATAGCTGTAACTCTAGATCAATTAGTTTACTGTTATCCGTCGTCCTTAGCAAAGCTCCACCGATGTGCAGCTCCCTTCTCTGGAGGGAGGCAGGTCGTAGCAATTCAACCCCCACCTGGAAAATAACTGTGGGAAAGTGCCAGGCGCTCGCCCCAACTTGTAGCTGCTCAAACACTATAAAGTTCGGCAGTTGTGGAAGCACAAAACTCGTGGTTATTAAAATCATGGATACAAAGGACAGCCATGTACAATGCTTTCTGTGATCCATAAGCGCTTTCCACACTTACCTCTGTTCCGGATTAGATGACCCTAGAAATGCGCACGAATATTGGAAACATTCGAAATTCAATCAAATTCAATCGAATTCAGACATTTGAATTCGAATCGAATGTCCGTACATTCAAAATTAACACTTGAATGAATTTTTGAATCATTCAAATCGTCACATATGTATGCTTACACATCTTATTCGTATCTGTACACATTTGTACAGATACATACAGGACGGAAATGGGATGCATACAGGATAAAAACTGGATGTGTACAGATACGCATGCACACATTTGAATGTTGTTGACGTTCGTATCTTCCAATCCGAATCGACTATTTCTATGAGTGGATTCAAATATATTTTATTCAAATCGAATGTGAATACATTAGAATTTTAAACGTTCAAATCGATTTGAATCTTCGGATATTCGATTCAAATCGAATCCTGAAAATTGTATTAGGGCACACCCCTAGATGACACCACGGTCCCTTTATGGCCTTCTTTTGTCTACACACTAGTGCCATCTGCATGAGACAGAGTATATTCCAGATCAGGACACTCAAAATGGCCTCCTCTCTGTTTCTGGGCCAGAATACCAATAGCCCTTGATTATGAAGTCTACCACTGTACTAAGGTCATCTTGTTATGTCCCTAAAATGGGTTCTCCAGGGGCCTGTAAGGCTGGAAACCTTTGTTTCCGACCATCGGGGTGATTTCAAATCTTGTTTGAGTTGGTCTGGAATGGATTGAGAACAGCCTCTGCCTGAGCCAAATCGAGACCTGCATGGCTAAGAGCAGGAATGCTCTTTAACCTTCTATATTGTGGTGGCTTCCTTGAATTTGGTGCGTTGTCGATTCGTTTAAAGATGATGGTGAATTGCTGTGCTTGCTTTTATTGGTGACCTCTGTATGGTATTACGCAAGTGATGGTAAGCCTTGTGTTTTAGAATCTTGAAAATATTCTAGATCTTTTCTTAGTTCAAAGATACGTGCACTTATAACTGGAGTTTGTATAGTGTGGGTTATTCTGTTTGCAGAAACCACCATCATTTGCAAATCAAGCTGGGGAAGTGATCTTGAATTTTGGTTGTGGTTCGTAACTTCTGTTTTATGTATTCTATGTTCCCACCTTATGCAAGCAAAAAAGCAAATCTGTGCCATAGAAAGCCGTGTTCTACAATGGCGACTGTACAGTATCTATTATGCCTCATCCTTGTATTTTAAAACAACTACCATATTTTCCGGCGTATAAGACGACCTCCAACTTTTCCAGTTAAAATATAGAGTTTGGGATATACTCGCCGTATAAGAAGACAACACCCGGCGTATAAGACGACCCCTGACTTTTGAGAAGATTTTCCTAGGTTAAAAAGTAGTCTTATATGCCAGAAAATACAGTATATGCTGCTTCCCACACTGGATTATGATTAGAGATGTGAGTGAAAGAAAATCACGTGTGTGGTTCAAAATCGAACTGAACACCCATTTGTTCAGCCCGATGGCAAACCATCGGATCAATCAAATGGTTGTTCATGTTCAACTTCAACTTTAAGGGTACTCAAAGCAGCTGACAAAGTTTTTCTATTCTCCCCACAACAGAACACCCTGTGAGGTAGGTGGGGCTGTGAGAGCTCAGAAGAGAGCTGTGACTAGCCCAAGGTCACCCAGCTGGTTTTGTGAGGGAGGGTAGAATTGAACCCGGTATTCCCAGATAAGAGTCCAGCTCCTTAACCACTAGACCAAACTGGCTCATCATTTTCAGATGGTTCAAGTACAGCAGCTCCTTTTCCCAATTAGGGGGCTTTCCAATATATATCTAGGCTGTGACCAGCTGTTTTCTTTCAGTGTTAAATAGCTCAGAAAATTCACTTTTGGGATTGATAATGTGGAAAGAAAAGTACAAGTCACTTTGCTGTTGTGTTCTCTCACTCTGAAAGTGGATTGAAGCCAGATTAAAATGTAAACAAAGTGGGAAGCTGTTTTCTTTGGGCGTCATCCAACTCAGAAAACCCACCTTTGGGTTAAACAATGTAGAAAGAAAGTGTCTGGTTTTGGTGTTGTTCCAAACTGGAGTAGCATTTAGGTGTGAAGACAGGCCTAGTGTATGTTTTAAGTACAGTAATAGAAGAAAAAAGGTGCATTGGTCCATAAGTAATATTCTAAAACCTCATTAAGCACTTATAGTTTCCATAGTATAGCTCTGTAGGGTCACAGTAAATATGGTGAAGATGATAATGATGTGACTGTAACAAACTATCAATTTCTTTAACGTAAGTTTTAATGATGTCTACGTGTAAAATTTTATCTTAGTGATTATTGCGAACACACAGTCTTAGGCTAACTTAAAACATCAGTAAAACCTCTGGAGAATCTGAAAATGTGGAGACAGTTCTGTGATTCCTTATATTTGTTTATTTCATTTATGGCATTTCTAGCCTGCTTTTTTCCCAAAGTACCCATAGCAGAGCATGCCGTCCTCCTTCCGTCCATTTTATTCCTGTATGTAGCTCCTGTGAAGTTGGCTAGTGGGAGGCTGCATTCACGCGTAGCTAAAACAAAAGCTCCAAAGCACCTTAGAGAAGACAGTGTGTGGCCCTTGAGTTCTCATCCCATTTCTAATCCACCTTTTCCAGCCTAGAACATTCAAGAGATGAGGGCCAGCAGACTGGCACATGAACCATCTCATCTGCAAGGCAGCTGTAACGTGTGTTGGAAGGCACTTTCTCACGTGGCCAAAAAGCGTAGTTCAGAAGTCCCTTTGGTCTAGTGGTTAGGGAGCCGGACTCTTATCTGGGAATACCGGGTACAATTCTGCCCTCCCCCACGAAGCCAGCTGGGTGACCTTGGGCTCGTCACAGCTCTCTTCTGAGCTCTCACAGCCCCACTTACCTCACAGGGTGTTCTGTTTTGGGGAGAAGAACAGAAGGTTTGTCAGCCGCTTTGAGTCCCCTTAAATGGGTGAGAAAAGCGGAGTAGAAAAGCCCACTCTTCTTCTTCTTCTTCTTCTAGATGGTAGCATGAGGGACTTTTTCTTCATCTCATCTCTGATCCAGATTTTCTAGCCTTGAATGTCCACAAGAGGGGAGAGTGCCAGACTGGTGCATGAACAATCCCACATGTGAAACAGCTTTGAGCCATCTCTGGTAGATCTCTGGGGGACCCATTGAGATGGGTCTACTGGCAGACCAGCAGGAGGCATGCAAAAGGCGTGACTCCCATGTTCACAGCTAGGGATGAGGACACATTTGGTGGTGCACTAAAGTCTGCTGAAATGCATTCCCCATAGGCTCCAAAGCATGGTTGGGAAGACCATGGATAGGTGAGTGCACAAAAGGCCATGGATTGAATATGGGATTTTATGGCACATTGATAGTCTTAGCTGAATGGCAGGCATCTGCCTGGCACCTGCCAAGAAGAAGGTAATGGCAAACCACCTCTCTGTCTCTGCCAAGAAAGCTGTATGGAAGCATCCATGCAGTCACCAGAAGCTAGGCATGACCCAAGGACATCTGTGGATGTTTGCCATTGGATTGACCTCTTCTCCGTGAGATGCCCAGATGGAATGCTAAGAGTGCTACCTCTTTCTCTGAATTTAGCTGTCATCCTAAAAAGAGAGCGAGCAGAAGGTGTGCAAAATGCCCGAGGCATTTGGGTGTGACATTTTGATGATCCCTTTGCAGAGGAAGAACAGTGTTTTTAAGGAAAGGTGGATGCAACATGCTCAACTTCTTTCCCTTCTGCTAGGAAAAAAAGGGTGTTTCTTCACGACATCAGCCTGGAGGTGTCCTTGTCATACAATCTGAAATACAAGACATCGCAGTTCCAAGAACATCAAAAAAGAGGAAGTCTGATTTCCTTCGGTAGGATATCTGATATAGGGCGATCCCACCTAATTTTGCTTCTGGGCTCCAGTTGATGTATGGAATTTTTAAAAAGACGTGACTTGCATTTGACCCTTTGCAAGTTAGACTGACTTGCAAGCGTCAGTGTTTTAAAAATGGTACGTAAACCTGGCCTTTGGTGTGGCATCGGCTGGGGGGGTGGGACAGGGGGGAATCTATTTCCAGTTTTACCTTTTGCTTTTTAGTTCAGCAATAATTACATCGAGATGAAAAGGCCACCGTGTTTTCTTCCACGTTGCTTTCAGCTTGTTAAACCCTTACCTGTACAGGTGGCATAACGTTGTGGATGTGAAATTGTGGGCTATTTGAAACATTTTTTTGAATTTGGACATTTGAATTCAAATTGAATGTCTATACATTTGAATTAAAACATTCGAAAGAATTTTGGATTTTCAAATCTATTTGTTCGAATTATTCAGATATTCGTATGTGTACGGGTAAGTACATGATGCGTACTTGCATGTATGCATCTTTCCCACATCCATATGCATTTGTACAGATCCATATGGGATGAAAACAGGATGGATACAGGATGTGTATGGATGCCTATGGATGTGTAATGATGCATATGGGCACATACAAATGTTGTCGACATTCGCATGTGCAAATTTGAATCGAAAATTCAAATGAATAGATTTGAATCTATTCAAATCAAATCGAATGTGAATACATTCAAAATTTTTTAATTTTATTTTTTAATTTTTACATCATTACAACAAGAATATTTTCCACATCCCATTATTAAACTACTTTAACAATTTTATACCTGACTTCCTCCATTCTTCCGACTCCTCTTCTTCTAATCAAATTAAGTCTCTGCTCCTCATATATCCCTTTCGTTCTTTTCCATACATGTTAGCCGAAACCTTTGGTCATCACCTCCAAGTCCTGTAGAAATTCGATAAGGGGGCTCCAATCTTCCAGAAACTTATTCACTGTGCTGTCCTTTAACAGATTCGTCAATTTGTCCATTTCAGCCATCTCAATCAGTTTTATTAGCCATTCCTCCTCTCTTGGTAATTCCTCTACCTTCCATTTCTGTGCATATAACAGTCTGGCTGCAGTGACCATATATAATATCAAAGTCTTTATACTATTTAAATTATCATCTACTATTCCCAACAAAAACAATTCTGGCTTAAACATTATATTATTTTTAAGTTATGTTGATATAACTTGATGAGACGAATACATTCGAATTTTAACTATTCAAATTGATTCAAAGTTTTGGGTATTCAATTCTAATCTAATCCCCAAAATTGCATTCGTACATACCCCTACTGAGGACATATTTTTGTGTGTGCGCAGTTTGCAAAATAAGATTTTGTAGTACAATTTTTCCCCCAAAGGAAAATCATTGCAGAAATCAGTTCAATATCATATGATATTCTACTGCCAGAGGCAATAGGCCACTGTATGAGACAGGTTGCTGGACTAGATGGGTCTAATGCAGCAGGGCTTCTCTTAATTGGTGGAGAACAGGTGTTCCAAGGGCTACTAGGATGGATGCCTAGGTACCACCTCCAGGTTGGAGAGACAGACAGGATGCATCTAAAGGCCATTTGCAGAGAGTCAAGAGCAGGCGTGGCTTGATCCAGCAGGGCTTCTCTTATGAAAACAGCTCCACCATCCGCAAATTGCCTAATTTTGCACCCATACTGGTAAAGGTTAAAACTGGGTCACATTCAGGGAGTGAGACGAGAAACCAGCTCTCTAGGTTGAAGATCTTGCTGGCAGGTCTCCACTATCATAAAGCACATTATTTTCGGATATTTCTACTGAAATATAAAATAAAGTATTTAAAATGTAAGGCATATTTTTAAAAATAGGTTTAATTTGTCATAGAGAATAGTACTTAAATTTAAGAAGGAAGAAAAGCTGCTTCTTTGGGTGCCCCTAAACAAAAGCACCCCCCTTTTTTCTTGGATGATAATTTTTTTGCAAAATAAAAGGTCTTTCCTAGCCGACAACTGTACTGACTGGCTAAGTGGGACTTCACAGAACCATCAGCCTGCAAATTTATATTCTTGCTTCGCTGGCTGTTATTACAGAAGAATCGCATTAGCGAGGCTTTCTGTTAGTGTTTCATGTTAAAAGGCATTGAATAAAAGGTGAAGGTAGGGAGCTCTTATGCAAAATATGCATGCTGGGCATAGGGTGAGCAATCGTCTTGCCAAAAATATACAATGCCAATGCAACCAGCATTTCTGCTGGCAATGGTTGCCCTCAATTATCTATGGCATTTGTACCGTACTTTTTCTTCCCAAAAGCTCCATGCTGTGTTGCCTCTTTTTCTTCTCATCCATTTTTATTGTCCTTCAATGACATAAGTAGACTGGGCTGGGACCCAGTGACCAAACCCATCCAGCCAGGATGGGCAGAATCTGTGATCCCTTGTTCACAGTCTTACATAGAGCGGTTTTGCAGTGTTGAAAGGAAGGTACATTTGTTTGTGGCATGCAGTTGACGATGCAAGACAGAGCGATGAACTGGTAGCTGCTGGCAACCTCAGAGCTTCAGGATAGATTTGGGTCTGGTTAGGGGTAGGAATTTGTGCATGAATGTTTTTTTGCATTTGAATTCGAGTTTAATCAGATGTCAAAACATTTGTTTCGATTCAAATGCTCAGAATCCGAATGCAACGAAATCCGATTCGAATTGAATTCATTCAAATTTATTCGTTTGAATGTTAGATTCGAATCTGAAGATACAAATGTTGACAACATTTGTATGTGTTATATGTATCTGTACGCATTTTGTACGCATCCTGTTGTATCCCGTATGCATCCTGTTTTCGTCCTGTATTATAAGCGCAAATGTGTACAGATACGAATGAGATTCGTACAGATACGTATGTGTGTACCTTTGACTGTTTTGAATCATTTGAACAAATGTTTCAGAACATTCGAAATTCATTTGAATGTTTAAATTTGAATGTGAAGACATTCTATTCAAATTCGAATGTCCACATTTGATCGAATTTGATCAAATTTTGAATGTTTAGAACATTTGTGCACATTCCTAGATACAATGGCCTGAATGGAGGTTTATTGGAAACCATTATCGGACCATTTTAGGCTGCATCCAGACATTGATTCTTTGTTCTGCTATATTTAGAATAAAGCACAGCTATTCCGGAAAATCCATGTTTTATTCCTGAATATCCACATTCTGGGCAACTTACAGTAAAAGACCCATATGCAAACAAAACATTAAATACATACCTCATTAAGACAGTATAAACAGCATAGTTAGTTAAAAGCTAAAGTTAAAATAGTGCTTGCGTGAATTAGTGCCCATCTTTAAAGCCCTAAACGGCTTGGGACTTCAGTACTTGTTGGAACGCCTCGGCTCATACAGATCTACCCATCGTTTAAGATCTGCTGAAAGGGGGCTTCTTGATGTCCCACCAGTTAGAGAAATCTTCTGTGTTGGGATGTGGGAGAGGGCCTTCTTAGCTGTGGCACCTCATTTATGGAATGCCTTTCCCTTGGAGGCCCAATTTGCACCACCCCTTCTAACTTTAGGTGCACTAATTCACTCAAGCACTATTTTAATTTGGGACTATCTGGCTTCATCCAGATGTCAGTCTGTATTATTATTATTCCCCTGGATTTGGATATTCTGGAATAAAGCATGTATATTCCCCAAAATCCATGCTTTATTCCAGAATATCCAAATATAGCAAAATAGGGAAGTGAATTCTTGATGTATCTTAAGATTCTGGCTGCATCCAGATGTTGGTCATTTATTCCGCTGTATTTGGATATTCCGGAAAACCCATGCTTTATTCTGGGACATCCAAATATAGTGGAATAAGTAACCGGTATCTGGATGCAACCTGGGCGATGGTGAAAGTCATCATAATAATGGAATCAATGAGTAAATAAATTGTACATAAAACTCAATGCCTTCTTATAACAACACTGTTTTTGGCATTGTTTCCATTTGCTTGGAGATGCCCTAAATACATGTGGTAGATTAATGAGTTTGATAATGAAGAAAAGGCTCAAAAGAATGTTAAGTGGAGGAGAATGAATCTGGAATAAAGATGAATTAGAATGGTCTGAACTAGGAATGTGCACTGATATTCGTAGCCGTTCAAAATCCGATCAGATGTGCTGAATTTTGACATTTGAACTCGAATTGAATGTCCCAAAATTCAAATGTAAACATTCAAATCGAACTTTGAATTTTGGATCTATCCGTTCAAATTATATGAATGGGTTCATACACGATGCATACTTGAAGATCCACATCTTTCCCGCATCTGTACGCATTTGTAGTGAACAAAAACGGGTTGCATACGGGATAACTATGGGATGCATGCGGACATGTACGGATGCATGCAGATATGTGCGGATGTGGGGAAGACGCGTACGGGCACATACAAATGTTGTCGGCATTCATATGCGCAGATTCGAATCAAAAATTCGAACAAGTAGATTCAAATTTGGTAGATTCGAATCGAATCTTGTTGAATTCAAATTTAAAAGCTTCTAATCGGATTTTCGGGTATTCGATTCGATTCGACTAGAATGTTAAAAAAAACATTAGTGTGCAGCTCTAGTCTGAACTGATGTCCGGCTGACTCAAGCAGATTATATGAATTCATGCAGAAAACCACAGATGAATTTGAAGCCCTTGCCACAGTTTGCCTTTTATATTGTTCTGTAAACAAAGTCAATTAAAATGTGCTTACTGAGGGCAAGGGTGCTGGACCTGGGCAGCTTTGCCAAGCGCATACACCTAATTAGGGAAATAACATGGTTACACCTCACGCTTAGGTAGTGCAATGTAAAACCTGTTTGACCGGCCTTCATTCTAATGTGTGATTGCAGCACGCAGACTATCAAATTTGTTAGCAAGGGATCCAGGATCAGGCCACTTCGTGCGTGCACAACATGCCATTCAGGGCTGTGAATATATGTAGCTAATAATATGTAACTTCTAACCTTCGTACAGTGGAATGCATTTTGGTTGCTATTATTATTAGGTACTATCTAGGGTGCATCCAGACATTGGTTACTTATTCCGCTCTATTTGGATATTCTGGAATACAGTTTGGCTGTTCCAGAATATCATGCTTTATTCTGGATTATCCACAAACAGCAGAAGGGAAGAACAGCAGCTCCATTTGGTTCTTTATTTTCATCCTGAACTCTTTGGAAGTTGTTTTGATTTTGTTGGTCCTGTGGTTCCATCTCACAGATTTTGATGGGGTGTGTTTTTGGGTGGGAAGGAGGAAGAGGAGACAAAGAAGAAGAGTTTGTCTTTTATACCCCATTTTCCCCACCCCTAAGGGGCCTCAGAGCTGCTGACCAACCTTCTGTTCTTCTCCCCATAACAGAACACCCTATGAGGTAGATGGGGCTGTGAGAGCTCAAACAGAGAGCTGTGACTAGCCCAAGGCCACCCAGCTGTCTTAACAAATTTTGGCTTCTTTCTTTACAGTTTTATCCCACTCTATACCCAGAGGTCTCTGGGCGGGTAACAACATCTAAAATCAAACATCATTTAAAACAATAATTTAGTTGAACTGCATTTGACAGATCCTGGCTCATGTCTTATTTTAATGAATCTGATTAAAAGTGCTGCTATGATTTAGAGTGGTTAATATCTCAATAAATTTCTTGCTTTATTATGGGTTTTTTGGTTTTGTTTTAGGCTTTGTTTTGCTTGTGTCTTGCTAATAAAACAGTGGGAATGTTGTTCCACAATACAGGAATGTGGTTGGGTGGTGTTTGTGGGTTTTTTAATGACTACAACAGGACTTACTCTGAGAGAGACAATTCTTGCTGCCTTTGAAGCTTCCGGAAACCTGCACATACTTTAAAGTCTGCTAATTTTATTTTAACAGCCTTCCCCCTTTGGTACGGCACTGAAGCCATTCACTTGCCAGGTGAAATGAGCCCTCAGAATACAAGAGAGGAATGTTGCATTGAACCATGCTATCCCTAGCTCAGCAACCTAATGGGTATTGACACCCATCCCTTGGTATTTATAGCTTTAAGAACCACAACTTCCACGTATTTTATTTGCAATTTCAGAATTAATTAGGGTTTGGGGATTTTGGAAGTGGATATTCTAGAGTTAGTGCTGGAGATCAGCGGGGGTGGGGTGGGTTACCAGTTTTTGCCATTCTGAGTAGGGCTGTGGAGCTGCTGTCCTTGGTACCTCTGAGTTCTGGTAGCCTGCTGACAAAGCTGACTTTTGTGATTTGCTGATAGTGGCCAGTCATGAGCTCGGTCGTGAGATCTGGGCATTTCTGGAAGAGTTTAGGGCAAATGCATATGCTTGACAACAATAATTCTGGTCCCGGGAGGCGCTGGGAGCAAACTTCAACCACTTTTTTCTTTCTATGAAGATTCCAGACCTAACTTCCACTGAACCCAGACTTCCCCGTAGGCACAACAATTTCACATGTACAGATGTTTTCTAGGAACTCTTAGTGAATTGCTGTTTACGGTTCTATGCTGCTCTGTGTCCTAAGGCATCAGGGCAACTTGTTTGAACATTTCAAAACACATAGAGAGAAGAAAAAGCGATTTAGAAACTTGAGGATAAAAATTGCATGCCAGTCTTCAGAGGAATGCAACCACAGAATTGGCTGAAGAACTTCAGGCAAAGTTAGGGAAAGTTCCTAACTTCCGCATTAACTGCTGATCTCATTAGCAACCTGACTAATGAATGTAGGCATTTTGATTTTTCTTTTTTTAAACAAACTTTTGCAAACTTTCAACTTTGACTTTGAACTAATTCCTTTATTAAGGGAGCACTTTTCAGGTTTCACAGTGCCTAGGGTCTTAGAAGAACTTGTAGGAACACCAGAGGAGCCCTGTTAGATCAGGCCACAACCCATCTAGTCCAGCAAATGGGCCACCATTCGCTTCTGGGTATTGCAAGAAGAAGATGAAGGCAAACCCTTCACCTGCTCTAGGCTCCCTGCAAATGGCCTTTAGAGGCCTCCTGCCTGCCTCTCCAACCTGGAGGTGGTACTTAAGCAGCCATTCTTAGGTCCACAAACACTGTGAAGACTGGCTGGATCAGGCTACAGGCCACTCATTCTAGCGCCCTGTCTCACAGTGGGCTGCCAATTGTTCCTAGGCAATTGTTCCTCGAGCTAAAGATGAGGAAAAAGCTGTCACTTGTGTTCAGTTCCCTGGAAATCACCTTTAGAGGCATCCTGACCATCTCTCCCACCTGGAGTCAATATCTAGTAGTCATAGTAGTCAATATCATGTAGTTGGGAGGCATCCTGTACTTGATGGGCTGTAATGCCCTGGAAGGGACAGGTGCGAAATCTAGGGGTACTCTTGGACTCGATGCTAACACTCAAAGCTCAGGTGGAGGGTGTGGCCAAGAGTGCCTATTCCCAGCCACGGCTGATGTGCCAGCTGAAACCTTTTTGGGACAGAGATGACTTGGCCACAGTTATCCATGCTCCGGTAACCTCTAGACTGGGCTATTGTAATGCACTCTACATGGGGCTGTTCTTGGAAGACGGTTCAAAGGCTGCAGCTACTGCAGAATGAAGCTGCTCAGCTGTTGACCGGGACAGCTGGCCAGATGCACATCACACCAGTCTTAAAAGGACTGCACTGGCTGCCAATTTACTGCCGAGCCCAATTCAAGGTGCTAACTTTGATTTATAAGGCCCTAAATGACTTGGGCCCCAAATTTCTGAAGGAACGCCTTCTCCCATATCAACCTGCCCCATGCCTTAAGATCTGGAGGGGAGGCCCTCCTGGTTGTCCCACCACTTTCAACAGTAAGGTGGGTGGGCACTTGGGAGAGGGCCTTCTCAGCGGTGGCCCCTGGGCTATGGAATAATCTCCCCCTTGAGGTGCATCAGGCTCCCTCGCTAGACATGTTCAGGAAGGCAGTGAAGACACGCCTCTTTGCCTGTAGCCACTGGTAGTTATTTGTAGATATTATTGTTTTAATATAGATTATTTACTGTTTTAATGAGTTGGATTTTATCATTTTAATATAGATTGTTTACTGTTTTAATGTATTAGATTTTAAATGTTGTTACCTGTCCTGAGACCTTCAGGTATAGGGTGGGGTATAAATATAAATAAATAAATCTAAGCTAAGCTGAGCAACAGTCTATTGCTTATTATGGTTCGCCAACTATGATACATCAGTGTTCTCTTTCTCAACACCCATAAAGTGTTTGGCCAACATTTCTGTAGCCCAGTGTTAGAACTTCTGCTTTTTGTCTGTGGGTGGTCCCAGGTTCCTTGGCATCTTGCTGGAAAGAGAAAATAGCAGCCCATCCCTGTTATTGTCACCGAGAAGACTGTAAGGATGTCAAGTTCAGCTGGAAGGAACCCTTGGGAAAGGGCTGAAGCTCAGTGGTAGAACATGTACTGCATATAGAAAGTTCCAAGTCCTATCTGCAGTGTCTGTTCAGAAAAAGGTGACAGCAAAGCCATTATGTATTGTTGCCATGAAAACTGAATAGGTGTTCCCAGCTGGCCATCAGGGGCCTTTTCGCACACGCAGTTTTGGAACGCGTGGAAGACAGCCCGGAACGCGGCATTCGCATTGCCCCGGCCGGGTTTGCGTCCCAGCCCGTTCAGGGCTGTCTTCCGCGCGTTCCAGATGCAGAGCACTTTAAAGTGCTCTGCATCCATTCCCGCACGTACAAAGCGTCCCTTGCCGTTCTGGGAAGGGAAGCATTCGCACATGCTTCCCTCCCTGACAGCCGTGGGCACGCCCCCCCCCCCTGCCAGCACTGGCCGAAAATCTGCCGAACAGCTGACAGAGGTCACACTAATGACCTACCTTCCCGGGCTCCAGCCCGGCAAGTCAGGTGACGGCCTCGTGCAGGGGGAGGTGGGGCCCTCCCGGCCTTGGCAGTCCATTGGGGCTCCCAGGGTCGGGGGGGGCACCGAGATCGGCTTCCCCTCGCCCCTTTCTGGGGTGTGTGGAGGCCGATCTCCAGCTGGCCATGGGGCAAAGACTGTGGGACTCCTGGTAGACCGGACCCCGTGAGTCCGATCGGCCAAGGAATCCCCCCACCCCACCTTGTTCGCCCCCCACCCCCCTAGCCCGGGCATCGGGCACGCGCAGCGCATGCATAGCCGTCTTTCCTTGTTGATGTCCGGCTTGGAATGAGCCGGGGATGCCGGAAACGCTTCAAAGTGGAGTAAAATCTTACCCGGCCAGATCGCCGGGGGGCGAGGGGCATGGGGCTCCCTGCCACCTGCTCCTGAGAGGCCCCGGCGGTGCCCACCTGGAGCAGGGGGGGCACCCCACCCCCACCCCTCCAAGCCTGCAATCTGGCAGGGAGAAGGAAAACTTTTACTCCTGGTTCCACGTTGGAACCAGGAATAAAAGTTTCTGATGCCGGGATGGGGGGGAGAGGGAGAGGGAAAGGGAGGGGGAGGGGGAGGGGAGGGGGAGGGGAGGGGGAGGGGAGGGGGAGGGGCCCACCCTCCCCACCCTCCCCACCCGATCGCCCCCTCCCACCCTGGGCATTGGGGATGCTGCGCACGCACAGGGAACCTACCTTCCTGGCGTCCAGACTTGCAGCGAGTGAGGGACGCCGGCAACGCACACAAGTGGGGCGCGCTCCCGGCGTTCCTCGATCGAGCCCCATACAGCCGGCACAAAGCAGGGCAAGTGGCCTGACAGGGCTGCCTGCCCCTGGGTGCTCACACCCAATGGGAGGCAGCCTTGCAGGCCGTGTCCCCGCCCCTGGCCGGCCTTTCGTGGCTAAGCCAATTCAGAACGCTTTCAGCATTAACACACAGTTTACACGCGTTCCTGTCTCCCTGTGTGTGAATGCTGAAAGCGTCCCGAAGTGAGTTAGCCCAAGTGTTCTACATCCGTTCAGGATGTAGTACGAAAAGGCCTCAGGTCAGGTTCAAGTTAGACGTCTTCCTTATCTTTAATATTTTTGTCAAATTTTACTACAAGTTTGCAGCCCTTCGATTCAACAAGAGGTGTTTGGTGATACCGCCATCATATGACTGTGGTGTATAGAAATGGAGTTGAAGGTCAACTTGAATAGGACAAATGGTGGCAGACGAATGGTTGGTTGGTTGCATCTGGATTTACTTCATCCTTGACTTTCCAGAAAGTTTTCTATAAAGAAATTAGGCGCAAGGCTGTGCTGCCATATACAGCACAGTTTAAGGAAACTGAGACTTCCCCTGATGTTAACAGTGGCCATTAGGAGTCTTTAGAGGTGGTTTAATGAACGGCTTGGGAGCTTCATGTGAGTCTAGTAGGCCTGTTGTTTCTGGTCCTTGTTCACTGCTTTTGAAAAGTGCCCCACTTCCTGGTATGGGAAGGACAGGTAACACATCACACGCTTGTTAGGACACGCATCAGACGTTTTCTGTGTGTTCCACCCAGTGCGAGAATGTTTATTTCAAGGCAACACTTGGCAGCTCTACAAAGGGACAGAAAGCCCAACTGTGAGAGGAGATGATGCATAAGTGAAGCATCAGAACAGAACATTGCCTTCTTTGGTCCAACGTGAAGAGTGAGCCCAGAGGGACTGGCAGAAGCAAATGGCCGTCAGATGCAAAAATAACAACTGGTGCTTTTACCTGGGTCATCAAGGATTGGCTGAGCTGGCAACGTGGAGTGGAGAATGGGCTCTTATCTGTCTTATCTACCTATTTTCTTCCATCCATCCTTCTGGCTCTTGTAACAGTACCCCAGCTTTTCCCCAAAGAGTTCAGGAGAACACACATTGCTTTCCTCTCTTCCGTTTGATGTTTTGAGATAAACCAAGCTGAGTGGTCTAAGGTTCCAGGAAACTTCCGTAACTGAGTGTGGATTTGTAAACAGGAACTCCAACCACTCTACAATCCTGGGCCTATTCGCACTTGGCCTTTTTTTGGAGTATATCTCAGGATAGGGGTCTGTGGTCCTCATGCTAATGCAGACTCTGGCAGACCTCACTTTGGGCCTGCTGAAGCCTGCACTAGAATATGGACAGCAAGTCCCTATTCCAGGATATATTCCAGAATAAAGCCAAGTGCGAATAGGCCCCCTGTCTCATTTCCTTTCTTTATGCAGCCAATCCTTCCTGAAGAAGGCCCTAATTAAGGATAAGTGATGCATTTTTGAATGAACCTTATGTTCTTCAAATGAAGGTTTTGCCTTTGTCTTCTGCTTGAGATGCCCAGAAGCAGTTGGTGGGCCATTGTGTGAGATGAGATGCTGGACTGGATGGGCTGCTGGCCAAATCCAGCAGGGCTTCTCTTAATTCAGGGAGGACAGGTGTATCAATAGCTACTAGAACTGATGCCTAGGTACCACCTCTAGATTGGAGAGGTAGGCAAGTTGTCTCTAGAGTGATTTTGCAGGGAGTCCGGGATCAAGCGAAGGTTTTGCCTTCGTCTTCTGCTTGAGATGGCCAGAAGCAATTGGTGGGCCACTGTGTGAGACAGGATGCTGGACAAGATGTCTGTGGCCTGATCCAGCAGGGTTCCTCTTATGTTTTTGTGAAATACATCCAGCAAGCTATATGTGTTTTAGTCTTTATAGGGGCAATTGGTTTTTATTTTGAATGGCTGTCTTTGGCATATCTGGGTCAGGGTGAAGTTTCCAGACAAGCCATGCTTAAGGCGGCTTAGACAGCTTCAAGGAATGGTTAGACAAAATGATGGACAACTGACATATCAATGGCTACTAGAATGGATGCCTTAGTACATCTTTCAGGCAGGGGGAACAGGCAGGATGCTTCTAAGGCCATTTGCTGGGATTTGAGAGCGGGAGAAGGTTTGCCCTTGTCTCTGCTTGAGATGACCATGGGCAATTGGTGGGCCACTGTATGCGACTAGATGGGCTGTGGCCTGATCCAACAGGGCTCCTCTTACGTTCTTAAGTAAGGCTTGATTAGGAAATACAGTGATATCTGCACCTCCTTAAAAGAAAATAATAAATGCATATGCTCCTATCAGTGTTTATAGAAAAGAGTCCGTGGTTAGATCCTGGTATTGGGTGTTCAAACATACCGTGACCGGTTCAGAAAGCAGTCACAACAGTGTCCTGCAGACTTCTGGTACAGACCCTGAAGCCTTATCTACTATACAGTATTTCAGCTTCTGACTAGGAGTGTGCATGAATATTCAAAGTTATTCGAAATTCAATCGAATCTGCCCAAGTTCCGACATTTGAATTTGAATCAAATGTCTATAAATTCAAATTTAAAGATTCAAACAAATTTCAAATTTGAGATCTATTCGTCCGAATTATCTAGACATTTGCATGTGTGTGGTTCATACATGATGTGTACTTGCGCATACTCATCTTTCCCACATCCATACACATTTGTATGGATCCGTACGGGATGGAAATGGGTTGCATACGGGATAACTACGGGATGCATACGGGATGTGTAATGATGCCTACAGGAACATACGAATGTTGTCGACATTCGTAAGTGCAAATTCAAATTGAAAACTCAAACGAATAGATTCAAATTTTCCTAATTCGAATCAAATTTATTTAAATTCAAATTTTAAAGATTCGAATCGAATTGAATTTTTCCCCAAAATTGCATTTGTGCAGACCCTACTTGTGATTATTAGAAATGAGGATCAGAGAATTGGGCTACCAGGACCCGGTTTTACTAAATCCGGATGAGGTAGATCCGGATTTATTTAATCAAATGCGGAAGCACCCCAAGATCTTTTCTGGAGAGCAGTGTGACTCTCCTGGATTTATCTAATAAATGCATTACATAAAAACTGAATACTGCTTTTAATTTCAAGTTTTTTTACAAAAATACTTGGAAAGGCCATCCATACCCACCCACTTAAAATTCTGAGGGATGATGGGAAGTCAGGTTGTGTTCAAAAAAGCAGATCAGCATGGTTCAAAAGTACCTTAGAGATGGTAGTGTGTGGCCCTCTTGCTTTCATCTCACCGCTGATCCACCTTTTCTACTGGCGTGTGAAGCATGCCACATAGTGACCAGCTGTAAGCTGTCTCTAAGGCTGTGTTCACAAGCAGCAGATAAAATGCTTCAAAAGTGCCTTATAGAGGGTAGCATGTGGGACCTGCATTACCATCCTGCCTTTAATCCACCTTTTCGAGCCTAAAACATTCAGTGAGGAGGAGGAGAAGAAGAGGAGGAAGAGTTGACTTTTCTCACCCATTTTAAGGGCTGACAAAGCTTCCTGTTCTTCTCCCCACAACAGACACCCTTTGAGGTAGGTGGGGCTGTGAGGGCTTGGAAGAGAGCTGTGACTAGCCCAAGGTCACCCAGCTGGCTTCATGGAGGAAGAAGAAGAGTTGGCTTTTCTACTCAGCTTTTCTCACCCATTTCAGGGGACTCAAAGCGGCTGACAAACCTTCTGTTCTTCTCCCCCACCACAGGCATTCTGTGAGGTAGGTGGGGCTGTGAGAGCTCAGAAGCGAGCTGTAACTAGCCGGAGGTCACCCAGCCGGCTGGGTGGAGGAGTGTGAAATGAAACCTGGCGATTCCCAGTGAAGAGCCCAGCTCCCTAACCACTCGACCAAGGGGAAAGGTCAGACTGGACCTCAAACTACCCCACCTTCAAACTGTCCCTAAGCCGTCACAAAACCTCCTCAGAGGTGCCTTAAAACCGACAAGAGCAGTGCATGAACGCAGCCTCCGTGAGAAGGAAGAGGATGAGCCATTGCATTCCTTCTGCTAGTTGGTGCTGTGAAATCTTTTAGAAACCAGGACTCTTTTGTTAAAGGTCACGGGCTTTTTTAACTAACGCTTCTGGCTCCTTGCACTGCTGTGATCTCCCACTATCTCATTGACCCTGACAGGGGCATGTAGTTGTGTTGCCACACAAATGAACTCTTTCTGAACCATTTCAAAAGGAACACAGTTACTACACGCAAAAGGGCAGGACTGCAGGCCGAACTGCAGAAGGTCATGGGGTCAAGAGCCGCATCTCCGCTCTTGCGTCTCTGATCGTGAGCTCTCCAAGTCGTAGGTTTCATTAGACCCACAAGCACCACCAATTTGGGATTCAAATAAATTTGCACTCCTGCAATTGCCCATTTCTTCTTCATCTTGTAATTCGTCTCGTTATATAATTTGCAATTTATCAGTGTTATGGTTTTGTTGTCGAAAGGAGTTTGGTTTACCGCTGCGCTACAATCACTTCCGGTGCAGTATTTTTTATTATTTCTTTACACTAAAACCAAGGGCAAAGAAAAAGATGGAGGTGAATTGGAAATTAATTGCAGTATACTTATTAAGCTCTCCAAAGAGTAGACACATGCAGGATTATTATTTTTTTGACATTCTATTGAAATTGAATTGAACACGCAGAAATCCAATGCGGTCCAAATCTTTTAAATTTGGATTTAACAAGATTCGATGTAAATTTACCAAATTTGAATCTATTTGTTTGAATGTTTTATTCAAATCTGCACATACGAATGTCAGCAACATTTGTATGTGCACGTACGCATCTTCAGTACACATCAGTATGCATCCCGTAGTTATCCCGTATGCAACCCGTTTTCGGCCCATACAGATCCGTACAAATGCGTACGGATGTGGGAAAGATGTGGATCTTTGAGTACGCATCATGAACAAACCCACACACATACAAATGTCCGGATAATTTGAATTAATAGATCTGAAATTTGACATTTGATTTGAATGTTTACATTTGAATTTTGGAACATTCAATTCGAATTTGAATGTTGAAATTGGCACATTTGATCAGATTTCAGATGCCTACGAATATTCGTGCTCATCCCTACGAAAGAGATCTTGCTCAAGGTTTTTTGTAACTTTTACAAAAACCTTAGCATAATCATGAAAATCAGAACATAATCATCGAAATGCACCCAGGCTGTAGTTAACCTTTGCAGCAGTTAGCCTCTATTCGGTATGGATTTCTCAGGGCAAACCTTTTCCCAAACTATTTTGCAAATCAAGAATATTCTTACCCGCTGTTTTCTCTCTGAGTTTCAAAGACAAGCTTAACTTCTGAAGGATACTCAACCGCTTCTGTGCACTTTTCATGGCAATGATACATGAGTGACCTGCCACTGTCTTTCTTCTGGGTGATGCTGTGGGTTGAACCGAGGAGATTGGTTATCGCCCAGATCTGGCCACCTCTGGCATATTTTGAAACCATTAACTGTATAATTTAGATTTGCATGTAGTCCACAAGAAGAAGAAGAGTTGGCTTTTCTACCTCACTTCTCTCACCCATTTAAGGGGACTCAAAGCAGCTGACAAATCTTTTGTTCTTCTTCCTACCATAGACATCCTGAGAGGTAGGCGGGGCTGTGAGTGCTCAGAAGAGATCTGTGATACATCCAAGGTCACCCAGCTGGCTTCATGGAGGAGTGCGGAATCAAACCTGGTGATTCCCAGATAAGAGACCGGTTCCTTAACCTCTAGACCAAACTGGCTCGCTTAATATCATATCCCATCACAATGCCATCATGGGCAAAATCACATGTATCTCCTGCTTGACTCTGAGCAGACGAGAAGTGGAAAAGTTAGTTCCTGACTGAACTGAGATCATTGGGTTTTTGTTGTTGTTGTTGTCCCAAATGGACCATAATATGAGATTAAGGGTTGCTGTTGGCTTATTCTTGCTTGGTCTTGCGATAAGAATGGCAGACCCTTATCTGGTCATCTTCCAGTTCAGTTCCGCCCTCGTCCACGAAGCCAGCTGGATGGCCTTGGGCTGGGCACAGCTCTCTTTCTAAGGTCCCTTAAGGGTGAGAAAAACGCGGTATAAAATACTACTACTACTACTACTACTACTACTAGTAGTAGTAGTAGTAGTAGTGGTGGTGGTGGTGGTGGTGGTGGTGGTGGTGGTACTAGTAGTACTAGTAGTACTAGTAGTAGTCCTCTCCTTTTTGTCATCCACAAAGCCAGCTGAGTGGCTCTGGGCTAGTCACAGCTTTCTTCCTGACCTCTCACAGCCACCACCGCCGCCACCACCTCACAGGGTGTCTGTGGTGGGGAGAAGAACAGAAGGTTTGTCAGCAACTTTGAGTTTCCTCAAGGATGAGAAAAGCAGGGTATAAAAGCCAACTATCACTACTACTATTCTTCTCTTCATCCTCCACAAAGCCATCTGAGTCGCTTTGGGCTAGTCACAGCTCTCTTCTGAGCTCTCACAGCCCTACCTACTTCACAGGGTGTCTGTTGTGAGGAGAAGAACGGAAGGTTTGTCATCAACTTTGAGTCCCCTTAAGGGTGAGAAATGCGGGATATAAAAGCCAATTCTTTTTCCTCCTCCTCCTAGCTCATTTCTGAGTGAAGCAAACTGGCAGCCTTGGTTCTGGTGTAACGCAGGATCACAGTTTCCCACTTGTATTAGAAGAGTGATGGCTCAATTACGTAGCTTGATTTGGCATGCAGACTGGGTTACTCAAAAGCCAAGATGTTAGCTGTGACATTTGTTTGACAGAGCCTTTTAGTATGAATTGGTTCCCTGGTAGCTTTTTTATTTTGTGTTCTCTACACTGCCCTGTATGTGCATTATAAAGATGTAGATGTCAAATGGTGGCTTGTGTTGCTGCTTGCAGGAGGGGAGAAACATGATTCTGAAGCCGAGCAGTGGATTTCATGTGCCAGCCAAGGTGATCTTCTATGGCTTAGCAATACTTGTAGATGCAACCAGTAAGGTGGGGTAGAGGTGGATGAATTGTCTCACTCAGAAATAGATAGCCTCGTTTCAGAGGAGGTGTTCTCCCCTTTCATATCTGATCTGAGTGCATAGGTGTCTTTATGGGAAGGAATGCTGCCCATTTGGACTGCACCAAGGAAAGCTAAGTTGTGGTTGGTTATAGTGGGGCGCAAGTCTTTCTCTCCAGTGCTATGGCGAGGGTTTTAAAATGGTTTTGAAAAATTGTGCATAATTTGTATGATTTTATTCCCCAATGGACACCAGACAAGATAGGATTAGGCACGTGCATGGTTTTTTTTTATGTCTTGGGTATTCGATTCAATTCTATTTGAATTGAATCGAAGACCCAAAATTCCAATCTGATTTGAATCTGTTAAATTCGAATTTAGCAAGATTCAGTTCGTTTTTACCAAATTCAAGTCTATTCGTTCAAATTTTTTATTCGAATCTGCACATACGAATGCCGACAACATTCGTATGTGCTCGTACGCATCTCCCTGACATCCGTACACGTCCATACACATCTGTACACGCCCGTATGCTTCACGTAGTTATCCTGTATGCAACCCGTTTTCATCCCATACAGATCCGTACAAATGCATACAGATGCAGGAAGGATGCGGATCTTCAAGCACGCATCGTGTGCGAACCCATACACATACGAATGTCCAGTTAATCTGAACAAATAGATCTGAAATTCGATTCAAACATTTACATTCAAATTTCAGGACATTCTATTCAGGTGTGAATATCGAAATTTGGCACATTCAATCGGATTTTGAATGCCTACGAATATTCGTGCACATCCCTAGATAGGATGGCCAAATGGAATTCAGAGTTAAACCTTTACCCATTTTGTGGAAGATAGACCCCATAGATTTTTGATGTAGCGTCCTGCTTTGCATGAAGAAGATCTAGGATCCATCCCCATCCTGACTGTGGAAGAATTCATAGGCAAAGCGCTTATGTCATGTTGTTGCCAAGAAAACTTTGTGGGTGTGGCACTGTTATGAATCACGTTGGATTCCAGGATGCCTTTGGGAAGGGGTGTTAAGTCTGTACTAAGAGAACAGTGTTTGCATGCCAAAGTTCCTAGGTTTGATTCCTGACCATCACATCAGAAGAAAATGGTGGTAAACCTCTTCCAAAGTGTCTCTAAGAAAACTTCATGAATGTGTCCATTTAGTCACCAGGATCCAAAGTTGAGTACCGGGACATAAGAGCATAAAAAGGAGCCCTGCTGGATCAGGCCACAGCCTATCTAGTCCATAAGAACCTAAGAGGAGCCCTGCTGGATCAGGCCACAGCCCATCTAGTCCATAAGAACCTAAGAGGAGCCCTGCTGGATCAGGCCACAGCCCATCTAGTCCATAAGAACCTAAGAGGAGCCCTGCTGGATCAGGCCACAGCCCATCTAGTCCATAAGAACTAAGAGGAGGCCAGCTGGATCAATCCACAGCCCATTTAGTCCATAAGAACCTAAGAGGAGCTCTGCTGGATCAAGCCACAGCCCATCTAGTCCATAAGAACCTCAGAGGTGCCCTGCTGGATCAGGCCACAGCCTATCTAGTCCATAAGAACCTCAGAGGTGCCCTGATGGATCAGGCCACAGCCCATCTAGTCCATAAGAACCTCAGAGGTGCCCTGATGGATCAGGCCACAGCCCATCTAGTCCATAAGAACCTCAGAGGTGCCCTGATGGATCAGGCCACAGCCCATCTAGTCCATAAGAACCTCAGAGGTGCCCTGCTGGATCAGGCCACAGCCCATCTAGTCCAGCATCCTGAGTCACACAGTGGCCCACCAATTGCTTCTGGCCATCTCAAGCAGCAGCAGCAGAAGAAGAGTTGGCTTTTCTATCCCACTTTTCTCACCCATTTAAGGGGACTCAAAGCTTTTCTATTCTTCTCCCCACAACACACTGTGAAGTAGGTGGGGCTGTGAGAGCTCAGAAGAGAGCTGTGACTAGCCCAAGGTCCCAGCCGGCTTCATGGGGGAGGGCGGAATCAAACCCTGTATTCCCAGATAAGAGTCCAGCTCCCAAACCACTAGACCAAACTGGCTCAGGCAAAGGCAAAATCTTCAGCTGTTCTTGACTTCCTGCAAATGGTCTTTAGAGGCATCCTGCCTCTCCAACCTGGAGACAAGCGGCAGTTACTAAAATTACATCTTCCACTCACCAATTATATATCTTGGAATCCTGGGGCGTTTTCACACTTCCCTTCCCGTCCCATGGACAGGAAAGGTGTGCAGTCAATTAACGTTGACTAGCACTTGCTCTTGCGCTTGCTAGTCAACATTCGAAGACTCGCCTCTGTTCGATCGCCGGGCCAATCCCATTCCAGGCACTGCCATCTTGAATGCGGAGCCATCAGTGACTGCGCATGCGTACCACCCTCGCTGTGAGAACACTGATGGTCGTGTCAGGGGGTCATTGGAGCTGCCAGCACACTTGCACTGCACCTCCAATGACCTTTCCAGCCAGCAGAGGTGCGAATGCCCACCGGCTGGACGCTTCTGGGGAAAGTTAGCATGCTTACCTCTGGGCAGTCAGGGGGCATTTCTAGACTGTAAACACATCCTGACAGTGCAGATGCACCTGCCCAGATGTTACCTAATTCGATACTATGGGCTGAAGAGCAAATTCTGCCCTGGCCTCAATTCCATATGGTAAGTCTGTTTCAGGAGCAAAAGGTGACCAGCACAGGTCTTTCAGATTCTGTGTGCTTCATGTCCCATTCTTGAGACAGCTTGGTCTAATGACTAGGAAGCCGGACTCTTATCTGGGAACACCAGGTTCGATTCTGCCCTCCTCCATGAAGCCAGCTGGGTGACCTTGGGCTAGTCACAGCTCTCTTCTGAGCTCTCATAACCTCATTTACCTCACCGGGGCCGTGTCTTCACGGCAACCTTATCTCAGATTCAATATGTTTTCAGTCCTCAGAGTCCGCACGGCAGTTTGGCTTAACACACTTTCTCTGTGTTAAACCACCCCAAAGCGTGGTGAATCTCAATCCTGATTTCAACAGGTCTCACTCCGGATTGTGTGCTTGAAATGTTTTACAATTTTTACTGTGGGGACCGTACCGTGTTAAGGGATGAGAATCCGTGTTTAGGGTTTCCCTCCCCCAATAGCTTGCTTCCAAAGATAGTGATTTCATTGAAAAAATCCACCCTCAAAACAGCCACTATAAAAATCCAGTCCTTAAAGCTACACTGTAGCGATCTAGCCAGTTCACACCTTAATAACAATGTTGCAGTTTTGTGCAATTCTAGCTCTTTGAAAGTTCTGACCTTTAAAAAAGGGAAAGGAAAGGAAAGCCCTGGAAGTTCTGTTTTAAAAGCTGTGGCTGTGAAGGGGGTTTGAGTTGCTGCTGCTGTGTGCCCTGGGAAATGAGGAGAGGAGGGGAAAGAATCGCTGGCTGCCGGTGCCTGTTTTTCATCCATCCAGGCAAGCGGCAGCCACCCAGCCACCCAGCTAGGCTCCGTGAAGGGGTCTGTTATGGGTGGCACGTCTATGCCAGGAGGTTTAGGGAAAGTGAAATAAGCTTGCTGCGGGGATTCGCCCCTGGTGTTCTGTTGTGGGGAGAAGAACAGGTTTGTCAGGCGTGTTGAGTCCCCTTAAATGGGTGATAAAAGTGGGGTAGAAAAGCCAAGGCTTTTTCTTCTTCATTCTCCATACCTGTTGTCCATGCTGACATGTTCTGAGGCAATTGGAGCCACAAAACATGTGGAGGAGTCCATATTGTGCATAAGTGAGAAAGTTGGCAAGTGGGAATTCATTTATGGTGGCAGCAGTGGAAGAGTTTCATATTTCCTTTTCAGTGGCCCAAAGATGTGGGGGCTGTGCATTGGTTATTTGCATTTCTATCCCACCCTCCACCTGAAGGTCTCAGGCAGGTAACAATACTTAAAACCCAAATATAAACATATGAGAACAAAAGAGAATCTGGAATTGGGGAGACAAAGCTGTGTGGGTTTAGCCATGTGAGCTGTCTGCTAACCAGCTGTCAAAAGGTTTGCTTGTGTGGCTACATGGGCACACCGGTATATGTTCAGACTGGAAGATCTTCAAGCCCTTTTCCCAATGCTGAGTCATCCAATTTGATTGTTCACTGGTCTGACTAAGGATTCAGCCATCCAAAAGAACTGAAGGAGAGAGACATGCATGAATTCAATTAAACACACCAAAGCTTGAGCCCCTTTTGCAGTATTTACAATTATTAGTTATGATGAAGAAGAGTTGGCTTTTCTACCCTGGTTTTCTCACCCGTTCAAGGGGACTCAAAGTGTCCGAAAAAGCTTTTCTATTCCTCTCCCCGCAACAGACACCCTGTGAGGTGGGTGGGGCTGTGAGAGGTCAGAAAGAGAGCTGTGACTAGCCCAAGGTCACCCCGCTAGCTTCATGGAGGAAGGCGGAATCAAACCCGGTATTCCCGGATAAGAGTCCAGCTCCCTAACCACTAGACCAAACTAACATGATCAGTCACAATGATTCCTTGAATTCCAGAAGGTTAATGCAAGTCACATTTATTGATCCACAAAGTTTCTAAAGACTGATATGCCGTTCCGTGTTTTGCGACTGAGTTAACCTCGATCTGATAGTGTTTATCTGTAATCTGTTAATTGGGGCTAGGTGGGTGGATGTCAGGTTTCTTGCCAGCCCTTATCCAAAGGACACATTCTTGATGGTATGAATGAGTGCAAGACAGAGTGAAGTGAAATCCATCTGTCTGTGTAGAAGATATTGTCATCTGCAAATGCAATTTGAAGAACACCCGTGTTGAACATAAAGAACTTTGTAGATACAGTTTGCACTGGGTTGGGCTTGGATGTGTCTTCTGCCATGTTCACTGAGAACATGGAAGCGCAGTGGCGTAATCTAGGGCAATTCCACACTGGCCAGTATACTGGACCAGCAAGAGGACTAGGAGCCTCCCTTCCACCCCAGTGAGTAGTCTAAGGGGTGGTGGTGTCTAAGTGTGCGGGGGTCCTTTAGACTGCACCAGTATGTGGAAGGAAGCCTCCCATTACACTTGCTGGTCTAGTATACCAGCCAGTGCAGAATCACCCCAACCATCTGGAGTTCGAGACCTTTTTTGTACATCAAAAGCAAAAATAATGCTTGCAACACTTCCTGATAAATCCATTGCTCTTCTTTTTCCCATATATAAGGTTTCTCAGGAAGCGATTGGGGGAGTGAAAGAGTGAATGCATTTGCAGCAGGACAAGCTACACAGCCTTAGAACATAAGGGGAGCCTTGCTGGATCAGCCAACAGCCCATTTAGTCTGGCATCCTGATTTGCACAGTGGCACACCGGTTGCTTGTGGGCATTTTGCAGCAGAAGATAAAAGCAAAACCATCACCTACTCCCCACTTCCTGCAAATGGCCTTCAGAGAGACATCCTGTATCAGAAAGTCTCTCCAAATTAGGGATGTGCATGGATTTTATTTTATTATTTTATTTTATTTGCATTCGAATTCGAGTCAAATTGAATATCCAAACCTTCAATTCGCTTCGAATGTTTAGAATCCGAATGCAACAAAATCCGGTTTGAATTGAATACATTCGAATCTATTCGTTCGAATGTTAGGTTAGAATCTGAAGGCACGAATGTCGACAACATTTGTATGTGTTATACGTATCTGTACGCATTTCGTACGCATATGGATCCCATTTTCGGACCGTACTATCTGCACAAATGTGTATAGATACGTATGAGATGCGCATAGATATGTATGTAATACATACATATCTGTACATTTGAATGTTTCAGATCATTCGAATGAATGTATCGGAACATCCAAAATTAATTTGAATGTGCAGACATGCTATTCGAATTCGAATGTCCACCTTCAACTGAATTCAGTCGAATTTCAAATGTTTAGAACATTCATCCACTTCCCTACTCCAAACTGGAGGCAGCACCTACCGGTAGGTATCCTTTCTAGTAGCCTTTGATGCATCTGTCCTGCATGAATTTATCCAATCCTTTCTTCAAGCCACTAGGCTGGCTGCTGTTTCTGCTTTCTTTATGTAACACCAAAGTGGAATGAAGGCAGTCCGGGGATAAAACCCAAGGCGCTTCTCGGCTGTCCCAGTCATGAGAAGGTAGAGCCAGTTCCTGCTGTTCAAACTGACAATCGGAAGCCCCCCCTTTTTTTTTCTATCTCCAGTTTTGTCTAGTGGTTAGGGTGCTTCCGCACTCCTCCATGAAGCCAGCTGGGTGACCTTGGGCTAGTCACAGCTCTCTTTCTGAGCATTCACAGCCTCACCCAGAACAATGGGTGTCTTTGGTGGGGAGAAGAACAGAAGGTTTGTCAGCTGCTTTGAGTCCCCTTTAATGGGTGAGAAAAGCCGGGTATAAAAGCCAAGTCTTCTCCTCCTCCTCTTTTTGTCCTGGGCCAGGAGAGAATAGCTGCTAATATAAGCTGTCCCCCTTTAGATACACAGGCTCTGTGACAGATTTCACCAATATAAGCTCATGCTGCAGACACCAAGTAATCAGTGCTCATTGGAAAAAGGTTTAGAGGAAACAATCTATTTTATTTTATTTTTTTCCTTGTCCCTTTGCTTTGGAAGTCATCAGAACACGAGGAGAAACGCACCCGGTAGCCGATGCGACTTTTCTATCCTAGTGCTAACCCAGCCGCCTCTCAGCCTCCCCGCTGGAACAAGTGGGCCAGAAATGGTCCGATGGATGGAGGCAGGGAGGCAGGGAGGGTGGGGAGAAGAGAAATTACTTATTGAGATTTAAATCGTAATGCCAAGAAGAGGCTTGATCAGATTAGTCAGAGCTGAATAAAAATAGCACTAAGCAGAATCAAGTAGATGTTCTCAGTATATTCCAGACTAGAAGAACCGACAGTGACGGGGCTTGAATCCCTGATGGAGAGGCAGAAGGCCTGCTCTCCCAAGAGTCAAGACTATGGCAGGATCCTTCCTTCCTGGTTGTTCCCTGCTTTGCAATACAAAAACTGGCCTCAGGCTGTGTGCATTTTTCTTTTGACTTTTCCTGTGATCTCCCAGTTGCCCCCTGGAGGAGAAAAGCTTGGAAAGACGGTGCATAACAGGACAGCCGGGTAATTCGATGATGCCACGCCTCTTGAATTTTCACTTATTCTGCACAAGGACCAAATTCAACGAGTCCTTCTTGTCCTCTTTAGCATCTTGCCCAGAGGCGCCCATTTTACAGCTTTCTGGATGTTCCTGGTCTACAGTTTCCACCACTCAGGCCCCATCCAGACAGGGAATATATAGTGCCATTATGCATGTGCCACATGGAGAGATGCGGATTGCCACATCTCTCAATGGCAATTCCATCGCAGCCCTGCTAAATCCCGCTATAACCTATTTTGGGGAAACTCAACTCTGGTCATGGGTTTTCCCGAAATAGCACTATTACTATTCATAGGTATTCAAAATCCGATCGAATGTGCTGAATTTTGACATTCGAACTTGAATCATGTTTACATTCGAATTTTGGATCTATTCATTCAAATTATCCAGACATTTGTATGTGTACAGGTTCGTACACAATGTGTACTTGAAGATCCGCATCAGGATGCATTTGTACAGACCCGTATGGGACAAAAACGGGTTGCATATGGGATAACTACAGGATGCATACGGTTGTGTACAGATGTGTACGGGTGTGGGGAAGATGTGTACAGGCACATATGAATGTTGTTGACATTTGTATATGTGGATTCGAATGAACAATTTGAATGAATAGATTTGAATTTGGTAAATTCGAAGTGAATCTTGTTGAATTCAAATTTAAAAGACTCAAATCGAATCGGATTTTCAGGCATTCGATTCAATTCAAATAGAATGTCAAAAAAATTCGTCCACATCTCTACTATTACTTACCTTGTGGATGGAACCGCCAGCTTTGCCCTGGCAACTGCGCATGCGCAGGGGATGAAGAAGACAGCTGTGCATGTGCCGTGGTGGCAAACAGTTGTGGGTATCACTGTTTCGTGCACGGACAGCATCAGTCCTGTGCCGTCTAACCAGGTTGGGATTACATCGGAGGGGCTTTTCTCCAGAACATCACCTGTTGGTGTGATATTTGGACACCACCTGGAGCTGGCCTTGGTCTGGCCGGTGTTAAAGCATGATGGGAATTGCAGTTTAGCATCCTTTGGTGGACTAGAACTTGAGCACTTGGGTGATAATACCACCATTCTCTCCTTAACAACAGTTATCTTTATTACTGTCTTATACTAGAAGAAAAAGGGGGGGAATTATCTCCCCCCCCCCGTCCATTTTATTACCACAACAACCCTGCCAGGTAGATTAGGCTGCGTGGCTGTCATGAAACCCCGAGACCCCCTGTGACCAGCAGACATTTGCAGAAGAGGGTCTGGATGTGTTTTAAACAGCTACTCCGTTTGCTGAGTGGTTGAATTTCTTCCCTTGATTGCTTTGGGGAAGGACTGTATTCCTGAGTTATCCATTCCATCCTGGCCAGTCTGCCCTCTGCTTTTAGATTATATCCGTGGCATCCGTGAGGTCAAAGGGGCCATGAATTGGGGCTCAGCTGGAGAACAGATGTGAATCAGATCATTTCAAGCTCTTTTGAGCCAAACAAGGTTAAGAAAGAATTCTGAGCTATAAGGCTCTGGTTTTAAATTCTTTCAGGCTTCTTGCCTTGTTTACCATCCCCGAGGCAGTGAAATTCACTTCTGCTTGCTTTTCCATCACTTGAATTAAGAACGGAAGAGCTTTAAAAAGGGCGAATGAGGTCATTGGATGCTTTGCTAGCTAGAGCCCTTTTCGTGTGCATTTCAGCAGGTAAGGTGATTATAAAAAAAAAAAAAAACCTGCAGGGAGACTCTAAACATTGGCTGTGATTACACCTAAGATTTAATCCAGCTTCAGTCCACTTTCAGAGTAAGAAAACCAGTCTGCAAAGTGACGAGTAATTTTGCTTTCCGTATTATCTATTCTAAAGGTGCACGAATATTCAAAGATATTCGAAATTTGATCAAATTTGTCTGAATTTCGACATTTGAATTCGAATTGAATGTCTACAAATTCAAATTTAAACATTTCAGTGATTTTCAAATTTTGAATCCATTTGTTTGAGTTATCCGGACATTCGTATGTGTACAGGTTCGTACACAATGCGTACTTGCATGTACACATCTTTCCCGCATCCATATGCATTTGTACAGATGCGTACGGGATGAAAACGGGCTGCATACGGGATAACCACAGGATGCATGTAGACATGTACACATTCGTACGGGATGTGTAACGATGCGTACAGGCACATACAAATGTTGTCGACATGAAAAATTTGAACAAATAGATTTGAATTTGCTTAATTCAAATCAAATTTGGTTAAATTCGAATTTTAAAGATTCAAATCGAATCAGATTTTTGGATATTCAATTTGAATCGAATCCCAAAACTTGCATTCATGCAGACCCCTAGAATTTTCTGAGTTATTTAACACTGAAAGAAAGCAGCTTGTCACTTTGCTGATGTATTCTCTCACTCCAAAAGTGGACTGACGCTGGATTAAACCTTAAGTGTGACCACAGCCCTTGTCACTGTGGTGATGTATTCTCTAACTCTGAAAGTGGACTCAGACTCGATTGCACCTTAAGTGTGATCGCAGCCTCAAATGTTTAATCAGGCAGGCTTTCACGGTTTTATCACTGCCCTTCCCCAAAAGCAAAAACTGAGTTGGGCACCCCTCTGTGTGTGTGCTTGTGTGATTTGCAGTGTGTTGGAAGTACAGGCTTAACACTTTTGTTAATTCTTCTCAGCTAGTTGCCAGGTGCTTTAGGTTACTTTAGATAACCCTGGAAAGCTGTATATGACTTCCTGATTATCAGAAGTTATGGTCATTACACCAGTAAAATACATAGAAAGAGACCTGATAGCAACAAGGCAATTGGGGATAAACAACATACCTCTGAACTTGGCTGCTCTCAACCACAAGAAAACATGGAGAGACTTGTACCATATATTATTCGTCCTGCAGAGATACTCATCATGGTGGCTGGCACCTGAAGGTAGAGTAAGCCACATGTATGTTCAAGTTAACACAAAATTTTCTTCTGTATTTTGCTGCATTCACACCTAAGCTTTAATCCAGCTTCAGTCCATTTTCAGAGTGAGAGAACAGCAGCAGAGTCACAAGGTGTTTATCTTTCAGCATTATCGAACTCAGAAAATCCACCTTTGGGTTAGATAGTGTGGAAAGAAAATAATGGCTCACTTTTCTGACGTTTTCTGTCATTTTGAAGGTGGACTGAAGCTGGATTAAAAACTAGGTGTGGACATAGCATCTGTGTTTCAGTTTAGCATTGGTTAATCCGGTTTAGCATTGGTTAATCCAGATTTGGGATAAAGCCTGTGACCTCTTGTGTTGCGTCAAGATGGGGTAAATAGAGCAGCATTATGGTTCTGCTGTGGTAGGGTTTCCATGTGTATCCTTTGTGGAAGGGGCTGCAATCAGTTTTGTCCACCGTGCATATGAAGGGGCTGAAGTAGATGACCACGCATGCCCGGTGGCGGCAGCATGCACTTCCAGATATTTTGCACTAGCTGAATATCCAGATCTGCACATCACTAAAAGACACAAAGGGTGTTTTCCCACCATGCTCCTTTAATCCGGATCTAAGAAGATCCGGATCTAGGGAATGGGTACTTCCCTTAATCCGGATCTAGTAGATCCGGATTAAGAGAAGTACCCAATGTGTTTCCATGGGTGGTCTAGCACCCAATAGCAATGGGTGCTAGCCTCCCTGCCATGGAAACACCGGAGCACCCATTTGGAAATCCGGATCTACCCACGAGAGGTCTGCCTGTTACCCCAAGTGTTTGGGGGGACAGGGGTTGCAGTCTCTGAAGCGGCTCTGAAGTCACTTCAAAGACACTTTGAAGTCTGTGCAAAATAGCTCTGGAGCATCTTTGAAGTCTGTGCTGATCTTTGGAGTAAACTTCAAAGTGACTTTGGAGTCACTTAGAAGTGACTTCGGAGTCACTTTGAAGTTCACTCTGAAGATCAGCACAGACTTCAAAGACGCTCTGGAGCTATTTTGCACAGACTTCGAAATGACTTCGAAATGACTTCAAAGCGACTTTGAAGCTTAGGTTTTGGGGCTCCCCCCCAAGGGTGCCCCTCCCCCTAGCCTCCTCTAGACCCCACTGCCATACTAACGTGGAAACAGGCTCCCTTTAATCCGGATTTTCTGGCTGAAGACTCCATTGTAGACCCCATTAATGGGGTCTACAGAAAATCCAGATTAAAGGCCAAATAGTACCATATGATCCGGATTTCCCGAGGTGTGGTGGAAACAAACGTGTCCCTAATGGGTGCCGTGGTGGAAATGGGTCATCCGCCGCTCACCAAAATGGGTCCTTAATGGGTGCTAAAATGGGTACTAAGTGACTGTGGAAAAACACCCAAAGACAACTTCAGCCCTCACATGTTGGAAGAGCAATACTCTGGATTACTGCTTGCTGGAGCTGGCCTTGGTACTGTATTGGGAATACTTGAATCAACCCCCGTGCAGGGCCACTTGTAGAGTGCAAAGAACTATGGGAAATCCAGCAGCAGTGCTGTGTTTCCTCCAATGGATCCATTTACCTGGACATCTGGCCAGCAGCATACGCGATCATCTGTCGGAAGCCAACTGAGCCTGTGAAAAATAACACATGAAAGGGAGAGGACAGATGACTGGACTAGTCACAAATGCTGCATGCCAAACATCTGGAGGGAAAAGGAAAGAGGCAACCATGGGATCTGTTTTAGATGTGTTGAATTTCTAAAAGGCTTTTAATGTATATTCTGTTTTTAATCTGTTGTTCTAACGGCTGTTACTCGCCCAGAGGCCTTGGGGTATGAGGCGGGATAGAAATGTAAATAATACATAAATAAAACCATGGGATCTTGTCTCGATCCTACATTAGCTCTTGTCATCTGTAAGTAGCACTGCTGTGTCCAAAGGTGTGTCTCCATCACACATTTTCAGGTTGCACCCACTTCCAGCAACACTTCCAGAAGCAACAGCAAAAAGGGTCCCCCTGTAGTATACCAGACCACGAGGGCATGTTGTCTGCATGGTGCTGTGGTCCACACTAGGGAGCCATTTTGGCTGCCTTGCCCAGGTCATCCTTTGTCCAGTGTGGACAAGGTGTAATTGGGAGGGGGGCAGAGTCTGATATAGTTTCATCTAGCAGGCTCTTCCTTTGGAGATCTATCCCATAAAATGGTTGAGTGCCTTTCTCTCTATGGTTGTGACCTCTGATCTTCCTAACACCCTTCCCTGTTGCTTCGATTGGGTGACGTATATTTTTGTGAGCTCCAAACCTGTCTTCGCCTGCTGTAATGGCCGCCGCCTCCAAACTGTCAAAAGCAGCGACTGGCACTTGGAAACTCTCATTATGTCCTTATATTTCTGAAGCAGTTTCTTAAAGCAACGGAGAGGGCTTTGAAGTGCCAGAGAGTTTCTCTGAAAAGTCTCTGTTTTTCCCTCATTCCACCCTTCATCTCCTGCTCTCAGATTTATCTAGGTTAACAGAACAGGTTTGTATGATGATTTATTTATTTTTTTTACGACTTTAAGAAATGTGTTACTAGGACAGGGAGCAGACTGCCTGTGTTGCAGTTCTGGAGGAGAAGGAATGAATTCTTTATGGCTCTTTGGCAGGCAAAGTCTCAGCTTTGGACATCTCTCAAAATTTCATGTATCTGTCTCCCTGTGTGTGCCATAGTGGCTGTGACAGGGTAGCGCCTGAAAAGGAGAGGGTTAGAGGTTTGATCTAGTGATGTGCACAAATATCCGTAGGCATTGGAGATCTGATCGAATGTGCCAAATTTCAACATTCGAACTCAAATAGAATGTTCCGAAATTTGAATGTAAACATTCGAATCGAATTTCAAACTTTGGATCTATCTGTTCGAATTATCCGGACATTCGCATCCGTACGGGTTCGTACACGATGCGTACTTGAAGATCCGCATCTTTCCCGCATCCGGACGCATCTGTACGGATGCATACGGGATGAAAACGGGTTGCATATGGGATAACTACAGGATGTGTATGGATGGGTACGGGTGTGGGGAGGATGCCTACATGCACATACGAATGTTGTTGACATTTGTATGTGCAGATTTGAATAAAAAATTAGAACAAATAGGTTCGAATTTGGTCAATACAGATCGAATCTTGTTAAATTTGAATTTAAAAGATTCGAATCAAATCAGATTTTTGGGTATTCCAAAACAAAACATTCGTGTACACCCCTAGTTCAATCCCCAGCACCTCCCCAAAATAAAATGGTGACAAACCATTTTCTGTATGGGTTGAGAAGGCGGCGTGGAGGTGTCTCATGGGGTCACCAGGAGCGAACCCCAACTCCATGGGCAGAACGACAAATGAGTGTGTGTATGTGTGTGTGTGTGTTACCTTTGCTTAGCTAAATGTCAGTTTGAGCTTGCAATCTTCCACCAGCAGCAGGAGATGGATTTTAATCCTGAACATGTAGACAACTTCCTTAATTACACTTTTTTTGGGTGCTTAAATGAGGCATAAGGAACAAGGAAGCCCCTGCCTGCTGTTGAAATGTCATCTCTAAAAAGACGGCATAATTGAATCAGTAACACTTTGCTGGAAAGGTTAAACTTGGATTCCTCTCCTTCCCCCTCCCCCCTTCCGTGTCTGTCATCTGTCAGCACGCAGGCTGCTTCTTTCGGCTGCCTGTATTTCCACGGCACGCCCTGTCTGTATTGATGGCACAAATTGCTCCTTCCACCTCATGCAGTTTTAAACCTAAAAAGATGCCCTTGGGTTGATTTCCCCTTCTGGGCGCATCCATGTAGTTTTTTGGGGGATAATAAAGATGAGATTCACCATCACGTTATTCTATGGGAGATGTTGTGGATGAAACCTGGGATTGTTCTAAGCGTTGTTACCCACCCTGAGGCCTTCGGGTATAGGGCGGGATAGAAATACAAATAATAAATGAATGAATGAATAAAAATAATGCAGGGCAGTTGCAGGGTGGTGAGAAGATTTTTTGTCCATTTAGATTACTGGGTAGAAATTAGGACATAAGAGCGTGAGCCCTGCTAGATCAGGCCAGAGCCCATCTCGTCCAACAGCCTGTTCCACACAGCGGTCCACCAATTGCTCATGGGCATCTCAAGTAGAAGACAAGGGCAAAACCTGCTCTTGAATCCCTGCCTGGAAAATGTACCTAGGCCTACATTATAGTAGCCATTGATACACCTGTCCTCCATGATTTTTCTATCCCTTTCTTAAAGCTATCTAGGTTGGTTGCTGTCACCACCTCTTCTGGCAGTAAATTCCATAGACCACTTTTTTGCCAATAAAAGAACAATGAAGACAAATTTCTGTTTCATTCCCATTCACTATTTCTTAAAGCCATTTTAACCATAAAACTGTATTACTTATCTGATTTTTTTTGTACTTTATAACTCCAGCTGTTCTTTGAACTTTGTAGTTGCATAATTATATGGTCTACAACTGTAAAGAGGTTTTGGATTTGGTAGTCAATAAGAGTTAAGATCCAGGCAGGGCCATCTAAACAGTAACCAGTTCTTCTTGTACAAATCAATCTTCCACTTTACAGAAATCAAAGCTAATAATGTTAATTCTGTAGTGGTCAAAATACTAGGTTTCTGCTTGCCCAGTCAGTCCAATCTAAAATGGTCTCTGAACCACCCCGAGAACTAAGATTATAGGCAGCTTGTGATTCTAGTAAACAAACAAACAGAACTGAGAAAAAATCTGAAAACAAGCGTAAAAAAGGACTGTCAAGGAAAAGCAACCATGCAGAAAAAGAGTTTCCACTGAAGACAGAAAACAGAACTTCTCCCGCTGGGAAAGAATTTACCTTCTTTCTAGCAAGTGATTCTTTTGTTCCAAAAGAAGATGACTTGGTTTTTATACCCTACTTTTCTTGCCCTTAAGGGGACTCAAAAGTGGCTGACAAACCTTCTGTTCTTCTTCCCACAAAAGACACCCTGTGAGGTAGGTGGGGGCTGTGAGAGCTCAGAAAGAGAGCTGGGACCTGCCCAAGGTCACCCAGCTGGCTTCATGGAGGAGTGCGGAATATGATATAATTCTGGCATTCTAACCATTAGACCAAACTGGCTCAGAAACCTACCCTTAGTCTACCAGCTTATGGCTTGTTATGTACTGAGTATATATTACCTAGCTATATTTTATATATATATTTATGTATATTATTTCTGTTGTTGAGCTGGGAGTTGAGGTAGGTCTGATGTTGCTGTTAGTGCTGGAAACATTTTAGCCTTTCATAAAATTTGGGTAAAAATAAAACCAAACTCAGCAGCACTTGGGCAGTATTCTTAAGTTTGCCTTTAAGAAATTATTTGGAAACGTTAAACAAAGGTTTTGATTGGTTGTTAAGGATTTCTCACCTGGTGTAGATAAAACAGAATTCTCTGGTCTGCAAATATTTTTAACCTGCTGCTCCGGAACAAATGGTTTGTGTGTGTGTTTGTAAATAGTGCTAAGTGTTGCACATAACAGCCAGAACTTCAGTCCACTCAAGGATATGACCCTTAACTTTGCACGCTGCTTATGAAACTTTTTCTGACGTATCTCAAATTTAAAGCTATTTTAAGCTCCAAACAAGATCATGAACACTTAGCACTCAATGTTGGCCTAAACTGTTTAATCCATCTAAGAATATTTTGACCTTATTTGTACCATCAGAGTGTGCTCTTTCTGCTGCATCATGCTAGCACGGGCGTATTTTTAATAAGCAACAGGGCTTTGTTTTCCTTCTGAGAACCTCTTCTCTGGTGCACATCTACCCAAGGCTACCCAAGCTTACCTTCCATGGACTGCTCCAACTGTCTCTTTTCTACTGGAATGGTCCACATATCCCAGAACAAAGCTGTCTGCATTTGGATGGCTGTTCTGGGACAACATCTGCACCATCACCAAAGTTTGCCCAAGCTTCTGAGATGTCCTTCAAAGCTCCAATGGACAGGAATTAGAGTTCCTGGCTTCAGAGCCCCCAGGGGACTCATACCAGCTCCATGCTTTATTCCAGAATACCCAAATATATTGGAATAAGAAATTGGTGTCTGGATGCAGCCTGTGATTCTTTGCTTTCCAGGTCATTGTTCTTCTACTGAGCTACAGCCAGACTCCCTTGGCAAACAGACATGCGGGGAGCATAAATGCAACGAATACATTCTCAATTTTTTTGCCAAACAACTCAGTTTGGAGGTTGTCTCCTTTCCTCTGTTCATCACAAAACTAACTCCTGTGAGCGTGTAAAAGCCTCTTTGCAAAGCGGTGCTTGAGTGAGCAAATCAGAAAGTTTCTTCACAGAACCAGCAGAGTGAGAAAGAGAGTCTTGATGTGTCACGGATCATGTGGGAAGGGCCCCTAATTCTGCAGATTATGAGCTGCTCAGCTGGAAAGCTAAATTGAATGTTGGAAGGACAATTTCACAAGATGCTTCATCTGTGGTTTTTTCTGGATTCACCCAGCCTCCCCCTTCTTCAGTGAATCCCATTATGAATATATATCCAAGTAGCTAATGTGGTGGCCAGGGGAGTTTCCAGGCTTCCTTATATGGCCTTCCCTTCCTCTGTCTGACAAATTATTTTCACTAAGGTGAACTGCATTTGAATTCTTTGCCTAAGAGCAGCTGGTCCTTACATGCAACATGGATAGACCCATTAGCTCAGATGTACCACCCCTGCTGTACCACCCCATCATGCTCTGAATTCTGCACTAGGGTGCAGAGAGGGGACCCCATAGTCCCCTTTCTGATGCTGCCAAAGCAACAGCTCAGAAAGGCCCTAATATTGTATGTAGGTAACCTATTCCCATGAGGAGTTGGATATAATTGCACATGCCATTACCTCCCTCTCTTCCGACCCCAAATGTGCTTCCTCCCAGCTGCCTTGCCCTCTGTACCACCAGCTCCAAAAGGCAACTGCCCCTATGTGTACGAACCAATAAATTAAGATGATAAGAACATAAGAGGAGCCCTGCTAGATCAGGCCACAGCCCATCTAGTCCAGCACCCTGTCTCACCCTGGAATCTTATCTGGGAATACGGGGTTTGATTCTGCACTCCTCCACGAAGCCAGCTGGGTGACCTTGGGCTAGTCACAGCTCTCCTTTGAGCTCTCACAGCCCCACCTGTGTCACAGGGAGCCTGTTGTGAGAAGAACATAAAGCTTTGTAAGCCGCTTAGAGTCCGCTGAAATGGGTGAGAAACGCCTGGTAGAAAAGCCAGCTTCTTCTTTACAGTACCCCACCAATTGCCCATGGGCATCTCCTGCTCTTGAATCCCAGCAAATGGCCTTATAGGCCTCCTGCCTGTCCCCCCAGCCTGAAAGATGTACTTAGGCATCCATTCTAGTAGCCATTGATACATCTGTCGTCCATACACTTGTCTAACCCTTCCTTAAAGCCATCTAGGCTGGTTGCTGTTTCCACCTCTTCTGGCAGCAAATTCCATAGACCGTTGACCCTCTGGTTGAACTTCTTTTTTGGACATGCAGTTTTCGGTGGATAAAATAATTTTGTTTTAAAGTTTCTCGGAGGCATGTTGCTGACCATGGGAAAATCAGACTTCAGTGATACCTTCCCACTAAGATAAGCTTTTATTTTTTTTCTGGAAGTAAGCATCGCTGAGCAGAGTGGGGCTTGCTTCTGAGGAAACTTGTGCTGTGTTCAGATGTCATAAAAGAGATGCCTCAGAGGCACCTCAGAGAGACTATGGTGTGTTCCCAACCCTTCTGCAACCCACCTTTTCCAGCCCAGAATGCTCAGGAGAGGGGGAAAGGGCAGACTGGCGTGTGAACAATCCCATCTTGAAGCCTTTTCTGAGGAGCCTCAGAGATGCTGTTTTGTTGTTGTCTATAATCGCAGCCTTGGTTAGGGTGACCCTGTCTGAGTATGGATTCACCCATCTTCTTGCAGAACAGAGAAGGGGGGAAAAGTCACCGCTGATCATTATTAGGTATCTCTCTTCTACTTCAGTGTGTGGGTGTTTTCATTTAATGAACAAAGAGTGCTCCAAAATGGGCTAATTAACAGCTGGATGAGAGAAATGACGTGTTTTGAAGATGGAAAAATGGAATGATTCAGGAGCTAAAAGGGTCCATTAAAATCTGAAGCTTTAATGTTGTGAGGGAGTTCTGACTGTATGATTGCTAGTGCAGTATGATTAAATGAACAAAGGAGTTGGAGAAACCTATTGTAGCATTTTATTATTTTTCTTACAGAATATGGGATTTCCTGTCAGTGAAAAGTCAACATCTTTACAAACTACATTTGCAATACTTGGTGGGATTTTTCAGAGTACCAGTAAATGGTGTGTGTGTTTTTCCATATAAGGCCACCTGCAGATGGTGGGAGGAAAGGGCAGGGTCTTGCCCAGGCCTTTACCTTGTCTGGTTTTTGCTACCATGATGGCGTGGTGGGTATTTCCAGGTATTCAGATAGTGTAACATACCTGGAAGTTCTTAAATGCCATTTTTGGGCCGGTTCCCCCCTTGTATTTGCGTGGCAGGCACTTTCGACAACACGGATCCTGGGAGTAGGGATGGGCACAAATGGTTTTTCTGCATTCAGATTTGAATCAAATCGAATATCCAAAGATTTGATTCGATTTGAGTGTTTAGAACCCGAACGGAACAAAATCCAATTCAAATCAAATATATTCAGATCTATTCATTCAAATGTCAGATTCGAATCAAGATACAAATGTCGACAACATTTGTGTTATACGTATCTGTTTTATCCTGTATGCATCTCGTTTTCAACCCGTACTATCAGTGCAAATGTGTACAGATACGTATGAGATTCATACAGATACGTATGTAATCTGAACTTTCTAATCTTTCGAATCATTTGAACGAATGTTTCAGAACATTTAAAATTCATTCAAATGTTAAATTTGAATCTGTAGACATTCTATTCGAATTCAAATGTCCACATTCGATCAAATTCGATCAAATTTCTAATGTTTAGAACATTCATGTGCATCTCTACCTGGGAATGTGCTCATACGGGTTAAACAATATCACTGTTTTTGGGGAAACCCAGTCCAGAGTTCTTTTTCCCAGAATAGCGATATTCCTGGACTTCATCCAGGCATCACTTACTTAATCCACATTATTTGGGTAATTCAGAGCAAAGTACACGGTCTTCATACCTAAGTTTTAATCCAGTATGAGACCACTTTCCAAGTGAGAGAACTCATCAGCAAAGCAACTAACCATTTTCTGTCCTCCTTATCTAATCCAAAGGTGGTTTTACCTACTTAGATAATGCTGAAAGAAAACAGCTTGATGCTTTGCTGATGGATTCTGTTGCTCTGAAGGAGGACAGAAGCTGGATTAAAATTTGTGTGAATGGAGCCCCAGACACATTTTATTCTGGATTATCCATGCTTGATTCCAGATTATACAACTAATGTGGTTTAACTAAGGACTGTCTGAATGAAGCTCTGGATTTCACCCCTCATTCCCTGGGTTGTATTGAGATTATCACAGATTAAGGGTGTGCACAAATGCAATTTACAGGATTTGATTCGATTTGAATCAAATATCCAAAAATTTGAATCAATCCGAATGTTTAAAATTCGAATACATTCTAATTGATTTGTGCAAATTTTCAATCCATATTTGCACATTCAAATGTCAACAACATTCATATGTGCCAATACGCATCCATACACATCTGTACACATCTGTACGCCCCTGTTATTTATCCCGTATGCATCCCATTTTCATCCCATACGGATCCATACAAATGCATATAGATGCGGGAAAGATGTGTACAGGCAAGTACGCATTGTGTACATATCCATACACATACAAATGTCCAAATCATTCATGCAAATTATTAAAAAATTCAAAACTCACTTGAACGGTTAATTCATATTTAAATTCAAATGTCCAAATACAAATGAATTCAAATTTTGAGTGCCCATCTCTATCACAGATGCATATGGCAGTCCCAATATTGTGCTGGGATCATCCTAAAGCTTCATCCAGACAACATTTACCTAATCTGCATTATTTGGATAATCCAGAATAAAGCATGGATAATCTGGAATAAAATGAGTCTGAATATGCTTTACTCTGGATTGTCCAAATAATGCAAAATAAGTAAGTGGATGAAGCTTAAGATCCATGACTTTACCAGAACAACATCTCCTGAAATCAACTCGCACCCCATTTTTAATTCATCTGTCTGAAATAATCTTTCACAATCTATAAGTGTATCTTATATACCAGTGCATCTTATGTGAATCGTATATGGTAATAGCATACTACTTAGGTATATACCGAACCAATGTCATGGTTGCGTGTTTGCAGTCACCAGGCCTCAAACCTGCTTTGATGGTACCAAACAATGGTAGGTTTCACTCAGGGGTCCTCCAGGATCAGGCAAAGGCTTCCTTCCGCAGAAATTTTAGTGGGGTGCCAAACGTAATTTTGGTTCGAGTTTAATTGTAGGCGGGGATGAGACAACGTGTTAATTTGGCTTTATTTTTCTTTTAGGAAACTTTTCTCCTCCGTCTTCATTTTCATGGTGTTAATATTTGGCATCACCTGTCATCGTGGACTGATGCATCTAAGGGATAACACAGGTAAAAATCTGATTATTCACTTTCTCTGATTCAGACTCATCCTTTACTTTCCAACCACCACTCTGGCTGGCTAGATGCGTCTTCCTTACTAGATGCATCTTCCCTCCTTCAGGTCTTCTTGCTCAGTTCTCCGTTTCATGTGCAACTATTATTCAGAAGGCTGGAGAATTATATCTTTGAGGGGATGTACTTTTTCCTATGAGAACTGGAAGATGTAGTTAGAAGCACTACGGAAAGGAGAACTGAGTAACAGTCTACACCAGTGATGGCCAACCTATGACACGTGTGTCACAGGTGACACGCCAAGCCCTTTTGGGTGACACACATGGTCACTCTGGCACCTGGGCCTGTAGTGCTTGCTTGTTCTTGAAGTGTGCGAAATACCAACTTTCAACTGAAGATTTAGCAAACAAAATTCACCAACAAAAGTCACTAATGTAAAGAACTATTCGTTTTTGCTTTTAATAAAATACATATATCAAAAATATAACTTTTTTACTAGAGCTACAAATATCACAAAATTATGGATATTTCTAGAAGTGACACAGCACCCGAATTAAGCTAGGTTTTCTTGAGAATTTTGACACACCAAGCTCAAAAGGTTGGCCATCACTGGTCTACACCCTGCTTAAATGCCCATAATGCACCTTGGCACTTTGAGAAATCAAAATGGAAGCTGGACCCTAACCCTCTTGAATACTGGGCTCTTCCTGTATTATCTTTCACATTTTCAATATGCCACTTGGGCTGTAATGTTTGCCTCTCATCATTTTTAGGGATATGCACAAATATTTAAAGATATTCGAAATTTGATCAAATTCATGTGAATTTCGACATTTGAATTTGAATCAAATATCCATAAATTCAAATTTAAACATTAGAATGAATTTTGAATCTATTCATTCAAATTATCCAGACATTCGTATGTTTATGGGTTCGTGCATGATGCGTGCTTGCATGTACGCATCTTTCCGGCACCCGTACGCATTTGTACGGATCCATATGGGTTGCATGCGAACATGTGTCAATGTGTACGGAATGTGTAAAGATGTGTACGGGCACATACGAATGTTGTCAACATTTGTAAGTGCCAATTTGAATAGAAAATTTGAATGAATAGATTCGAATTTGTTTAATTTGAATCGAATTTGGTTAAATTTGAATTTTAAATATTAAAATCGAATTGAATTTTTGGATATTCGATTTGAATTGAATCCCAAAAATTGCATGGGTGCACACCCCTACACTTTTTAATTTTGCAGCTATTGTACATGAGTCTTTGAAATGTCTGTCTGTCTGTCTGTCTCAACACGCCCTCCTACAATAATGAACACAAAAAAGGTCAAAAGTAAGCGCAATAAAATGAAACTTCGTTATGGTATAGAATCAAATAATAACAGTATGGAGAGCGTTGTAACAGTAGTGGTCGGCCTCAAGCGAATCCAGCCCTTTTTTTCGGGGAAGGTTGTGCAAGTTTAGGGTGCTTCTTTACTGACTGGCATACTCAGCCAGCAAGGATATTAGGAATCGCCCTTCCACACCCTGGTGTGGTCTACTGAAGGCTGACAGCCTGCCTTAGACCATGCCAGTGTGGCTTCAAGAGAGCTCCTAATCCCCTTGGTGATCCAGTACACTGCCCAGTGTAGTGAACTGATATTTTTACCTGGTCTCCCATGCACAGCAGCAGGAAGAGTGTGTAGGAGTCCCCCTTGGCAGCTCTGTGCCTTTCCCAGTTGCAGGATTTTGAGGGGCTGAGCTTTGCTGTTCATTGCTGACAGGTAGAGTTGATGGCAGATGGGCCCTTTGTTGTGAGCAGCTCATGATCGGGGACGCCCCAAATGTGGGCAGGCTCATTTCAAAGTAAATGAAGTGAAGCAGGGAAGCACATTAGCATCTCAAGCGGGTGGCTTCTGAAACGCCACACACCTCAGTGCCCGAAAGGTCACCAAACTGCCACACTGAGGGAAGGAGTGAATGCCAGGTTGCTAAAGACTGTCTCCGCAGCGGTACTGCCTGAGTGGTAGGTAAACACTTCGCCTCACCACAGAAGGTATGAGGCAGGCAAAGCTGAGTCCTCAATTAAGATCTTCCTCAGCAGATCTGTACAGGAGCAGGAAGTCCATCGTGACTTACCAAACCAGTTTCGCCTGCTATAATATAAGTTTATGTGTCCCACGCCCTAATGGCATGCTTCTTCTCAAAATGGTGCCATTAGCACACCAAAGGGAAGGGCCTGCCATAGTCTGTTCCGGCATGTGGATGGCAGTTCCTTATTCTGGAATTAAGACCTGGTGCAGAAAGGGCCAGGAATGAAGAAAACGTACATGCTGATCACAAGTGCAACCAATCCCTTGGGATGCACCTTGTGAATGTTGCCTTGCGAATACCAGGACATATGGATGCTAAGGGACCCAGAAAATGGGCATTTCTTTTCAGAGCAGTGTCTGCTGCAGTTAACTTACAAATAAAGGTGTGGCAAGGGTGTCCCTTGTTATTTGTGACTCATGCTAAGATGACCAACTGTTTTACAATGAAAAGGAGGACAAAAATAAATTGAAGAAAACAATATCGTAAATAAAAGAAACATTTTATTCATTGCAACAGTGATACACTATAGTTTGATAAATGCATAATAAAAACATTTGTAATATTTTATTTTGTAATTATGCTTGCATGCCTATTAATTTTTAATAATAATTGTAAGAAAAAAGTACTCATTTAGATAATGCTATCTAAAATTATTCATTCAGTAGAGTACTTTTCCATTGAATGAATTTTTTTGTCAATGTATCATCTTGTAACAATATATTGGAAATATCTAGGAGTGGTTCCAGGATTCCTGTTTTCTGTTGCAAAATTTACTGCAGGAAATGGGCCACGGCGCTAAGGCAGCGCAGCCTCAATTCCTGAAGAAAGGGCAGTAAACATTAACACCAGTTTTGGTTTCCCAAAAGTTCCATAACATTAGGGATGTGCACAAATATTTGAAAACTCAAATATTCGATTGGAATCCAACGAATATCAACCTGCGAACTCAAATCAGATGTTCACAAATCCAAATCTGAACATTCGAACTGAAATACAGATTTTTGAATGATTCGAATGTGTAGATTCATATCTGTCATATATGAATCTATACAGAAATTATACGTATCTTGCACTTAAAATACAGGATTAAAATGGGATGCGTACAGGATAATATGGGATGAATATGGATTTTTATGGAATGCGCACAGATACGTATAACAGATACGAATGTTGTCAACATTCATGTCTTTAAATACAAATCTAACGTACAAACATACGGATTCGAATGTTACGGATTTGAATCGGATTTTAAGACATTCGAATCCTAAATATCCAGATTGAATCGGATTTTATGACCTTCGAATCAACTTGGATTCGAATGTCAAAAATACGTTTGTGCACATCCCTACGTAACATGGATTGAGAAGTAGAGATATGGACAAACGAAATTTGAGTGTTTGGTTTGCCCTCAAACCTCCATTTGTTCAATTCAATGGTGAACTATTGAATCAGATATCCAGTTGTTCACATTTGATTTCAAACTGGTTCGAAAACAAGAAATACAATTTTTTTTTCCATTGAAAAAAAGTGTTTTTCAAGGCAAAACCACAGCAAATGTGAACAGCTTGATCAAAGTTTTGGATAACTGAACAACCAGATGTTCGGTTGATGCAGATATTTGCAAATCATTGTATTGAAATTTGGAGCAAGAAGTGAACTTTCCACATTTCTGTTCAAAGAGTATATTCTGCTTGTTGATGATGTGGAAACTTGTTGCTGGATGTGTCTGGGTTTATATGTCTGTGCCTAGAACTATAAATAAATACTCTATCCATATTTTTTCTTTAAGAAGAAAGGGGTTATCTGACAAATCTCATCATGAGGGTTGGTTGACCCCATAGTTACATAAGAACCTAAGAACCTAGGGGGACCCCTGCTGGATCAGGCCACAGTGCATCTAGTCCAGCATCCTATCTCACACAGTGGCCCACCAATTGCCCATGGGCATCTTAAGCAGAGGCACAGGCTGAATTCACACTTAGGCCTCTGGAATGCAATTAGGACAGCTCTGGTACAGAATATCTGTACTGATTGCATACCAGAGGCCTAAGTGCAAATTCAGCCAAGGACAAAACCTTCACCTGCTCTTGAATCCCAGCAAATGGCCTTAGCGGCATCCTGCCTCTAGTAGTATCCATGTAATTTCCATGGCAAAGCTATGTAAGTGCTTTGCCAAACTTTATTCTGGACATCAGCCCAGGACTGAAGCGGTGAACCTGTTTTCCACGATAGTTGTTCTGTTAGTAGATACATCCATCTCCTAAAATTTCTGCTTTTGAGCTAATTTATTTTTGTTGTTTAAAGAAAGGAACTTTTGCTGTTGGCAGCATTAGTAAACAATTGGAGTCTAAAACTAGAGTAATGTCATTTGCATATGCATTTTAAATGTAACTTACACAAGTGATTCTAGGTAACGTACAGGCATCTTTGAAACAACAATGGTTTCGTGCTAAAATCTGAGCAAGAGCCTTTGGGTGTTTCCACACTTGGTTTTGATCCTGATCTGCTGGTCCAGAACTAGCAATCCATCCCAGGCTGGAGTGGAATTGCGCTCAGACAGGAACAAGGCAGTGAAGACACACCTCTTTGCCCTGGCCTTTGGCTAAATGGGGACACGCTTTCCCTTCCCACTTGCAGATGCTACTGTTTTAATACATACTGTTATTCTTTTAATAATGTTTGGTTTTAAATATTGTTACCTGCCCGGATACAGGTTGTTAACATTCGTATGTGCAGTTTTGAATAAAAAATTTGAACGAATAGATTTGAATTTGGTACATTTGAATCGAATCTTGTTAAATTTGAATTTAAAAGATTTGAATTGGATCGGATTTTCGGGTATTTGATTTTATTCGAATAGAACATCAAGAAAACATTTGTGCACATCACCAGTTTCAGGGTAGGCACAGAAAGACTCCGTGATAGCTCTGATCTTTGGTATATACTTGCCCCAGAGAATTCTTTATCTGCATATGATAGGCACACATACTGTACAAGGGCATCTGAATACATATACCATATCCATGAATGTGACGTGTCTAGCATGGGATTTCTCTCCCATATTACTTGGTGTACTTGTTACAACTGACATAGCTACTAAATAATTGGAGTTTGTGGTTGCCATGCAGCAAGAAATATTTGGTTGCGCCCATCTGCAATGTCCCTGGAGGCACTGGGTGTGGTTCTGAAGATGCCAGAGCGAAAGTCCTTGTGAGTTCCTGAAATTTGGATTGGTTTGTCATAGGCAGCCTGGTTTTTGTGTGTTTTTTTTAATTTCAGACGGAAGGATTATTCCTAGCAGCCTAGGCAATGGTGAAATGAAGAGGGTGTGGGTCCAGATTGTGGCTTGGTTGTCTCTCCCAGTCAGTCTAGCAAAACTGGAACAGGATTTCTCATCATCTCTCTGGACAGGAAAATCCAATGCAAATCAGCCATTGAGAAATCCATTGAGTTGTCCTGATGTTTTTGGTTAATTCCATTACGTTCAAAATGGGGCCAAGTGTGGGAAGGACAGAAAGAGGTCGTTGTTCAGTGGGTAGAGCATTTGCAGAAGGTCCCAGGTTCGGTCCTGAGCAAACCACTTTGGAATTGTTGCCATGCCAACTACTTTGGTATGAGAGTTAAACTTGACCGGGGGAGGCGGTTTTTTATGTGCAGAAAGAGACAAGAATAGGGATGCGCATGAATGTTTTTTTGACATTCTATTCTAATCTAATCTAATACCCCCCAAAACACCCTTTCCTCCCTCCTGCCCTATGCTGCTTTGTCTGTACTTTCCTATTGTGCCATGAATTTTGGTGATACTTTTGTTGTCATTTAAAAACAATCTCTCTGCAAAGACTGGCACTGTTGACACATATCCATATATTGCCCTGGCATGAACACTAATACACTAGGAGTTACAGTAAAGTAGTTTATTTATTCTAATTGTCATCATCCTGAGTTTGGCTGAGGCAGGCTAGACATTTAGATGAATCAACCCTCCGATTTTGTTCTTGGGATCCTTCTTCTCCAACGGCTGTGGAGAAAGGCTGGTCATGAAGACAGGGAAACTCTGAGTTGCCCAGGCGCTAGAGTTTTCCCTCTTGGTCTACTTGGGCTGTGGTCAAAGACGGAAAAGAAAAAAGCAGTTCTGAAGTGGTTCAAGAGTTGGCTTTGAGGTGGGATTGTTCACACACCAGTCTTCCCTTCCCTGTCCTGAACATCCTGTGCTAGAAAAGGTAGATTAGAGAAGACTTGGGAACACGAGGGCTACATATTGTCTCTCTGAGGTGCCTCTGAAGCACCGCTTTCATTATGTCTACCACAGCTTCTGAGGTAGCTTAGAGAAAGCGATGAGGTAGGATCGGTCACACGCCAGTCTGCCCCTCCCCCATCCCCTCAACATTGTGTGCTAGAAAAGATGGATTAGAGAAGGAATGGGAACATGAGGGCCAGAAAGTATCTCTCTGAGTTGCCAGAGAGTCGAAGTGTGGTTCATCCAACCACTTTGGGGTCTCCACTCTGGATTTTATACCCAGGTTAGCAGGGATCTGTGAGGCTCAACCCCTGCTGGGATGCTCCATCTGCATTGAATGAATCTAGCCCCAACCTAGGAGGCCCTGATCAAGACTTACGGTAGACCCATTTAAATTGATCTATGAGCAGACCAGCTGACCCTGGTCCAGAACATAGAGGAGTGCAGAAGGCATGACTCCATGTTCAGGACTACTAGGCCCCTTTTTGGTGGTGCACCAAAGTGTGCCACTGAAAACGGTCGCCTGATGACTCTGGATGCCTCAGAGACCAATCCCGAAGCTTGTGTGAGCTTTCGGGCCATCGTGGAGGGTGGTCTGCAACAGTGCCATCAGATTATATGAAACTGTTCCAAGGAGTGCCTTTTTGTGGTCTGAACCAGCAGGCCTGACTGGTCCACACCCATTGGTCCGGACCACAGGCCCTTTGCTTCTTAATCACTGTGTCTCTAGAAGGCCAGCCATCAGATACAGCTGATGGTTGATCAACTTGCTGCTTTCGTCACATTCCACAGTGCCTACTGCATCTTCAGAAGAGTGACTGATGTTCTTCTTGCATTCCAGAACACCGTATTGTGTAAACGAGCTGATGGACGAAGATGAGAAAGACAGGGCAAAGAGGTATGGAGGGAAATATGTGGGACGCGTAGCTGATATGCCCAAACCTGGAAACATACCTGTAGCCAGAACCCTGACATAGTCTGGGAAAACAGACTGAATTGCATGCAGTCTTTCATTCATGATCATGATGACTAACAACAGTGAACTGGGAATAAAATAATTACAGAACATTGGCCAAAAATAGTTGTTGTATGTAGACTCTAATCTTTGGAAATCTGGGAGTGAATGACGGGAAAAGAAGATGTGCTTTATAATTGCCCTACCCACATCTTCCTTGTGAATTTGGAGTTGCTTAGGTCAGAGCTTTAGGTCTTCAGGTTCTCTTGCCTAAAGACTGAAGTGTCTGAACATGAAGTTCGCATACAGTAAAATAAATAAATAAGGGCCACGGTGGCTCTGAGATGGTTTGAAGGTAGAATCATTCTGGAAAAGGTAGATTAAGATGGGATGAGAACGTAAAGACCACATGCTTCTGCTTCGCTTTGCTATGTGTCAGTGCAGCCCTTAGAATATAAGAACCTAAGAGAAGCCATCCTGGATTGGACCACAGCCCTTCTAATCCAACCTCTCGTCTCACATAGTGGCCTACCAATTGCTTCTGGGCATCTCCGGGAAAAGACAAAGGCAAAACCTGACTCCTTCTAACCTGGAGGTGGTTCCTGGATATCTGTTCTAGGAGTCATTGATACACCTGTCTTCCTGCTAGATCAGGGCACAACCCATCTAGTCCAGCATCTGATCTTGTGCAGTGGCCCAGTTGCTTCTACAAAGTCTTCCCTTGCTGTCAGCTCCGTGGCTTTTAGAGACATCCTGGTTGCCTTCCCAGCGTGGAGGTGGTACCCAGGCATCCCTTATAGAAGCCAATAAGAGACAGCTTAGAGATGGTTCACAGGTGGAACCTTTCAGACTCCAATCTGCCCATCCTCCATCTCATGATCATCCCAGGCTAGAAAAGCTGGATAAGAGATTGGCTGAGAATAGGAGTGCAGAGCACTATCATCTCTAAACCCTTTTGAGTCACCTTCTTTCTTGTTAGGTGAGAACACAACCTAAGTTGGATGTCTCCGATGACTGCAATCTGGCCCTGTTATTTAATATTTTGGGAGGAGAGAGGTCCTTCTATTATCCATTTTTCCCCCAATGCACTCATCTTCCTCTTGTTTGATCAGGGCATCACGCAACAAGTCGGAGAAGAAAAGAAGAGACCAGTTCAATGTCCTCATTAAGGAGCTATGCACTATGCTCCAAGGGCATGGGCACCCCCTCAAGATGGACAAATCCACTATACTGCAGAGGACCATTGACTTCCTACAGAAACAGAAAGGTATGTGCTTGAGCTATGTGTCTGCTTCTAATCCTTGTCACTGGCTGATTCCATGGAATGGACATGAGTTTTCCTGGCTAATGCAGCACATTAAAATATTTAGGCTTTAAAAAGAATGGGCATAGCACACTACGTGGCAGAGGGATAACAGATTCAGTTCTCTGCATTTCCATGGGAGAAGGGCGTAGCAAACCACTTCCATATGCTTGCCAACAGAACTGCATGGGCATGTCTGTGGGGTCACCAGGAGTCACGCTTAACCCTAGAGTGTCTTCTGCTTTATTTAAATGGGGTGTGGAGGACGCAGGTTGGGAGCCTTTTTATGCTTCATTCAGGCTTCTCAGGAAATGTCAGGAACACCCAAATCTCCCTGCAGTGATGATATCATCTCTGCCACCATGCAGCCTCTCCCACTCCCAGCTGCAAGGCGAGCTGGGAGATAAAACTCAGAAGGAGGGAGAGCTGGTGGGTGGTGCCTTTAAACTTCTCACACTCCCTTGTGCTCCCTCACACTCCCTTGCACTCCTTTGCACTCCCTCGCACTCCCTTGTGCTCCCTCGCACTCCCTTGTGCTCCCTCACACTCCCTTGCACACCCTCGTGCTCCCTCATGCCCCTTGTACTCCCTCACACTCCCTTGTGCTCCCTCACACACCCCTGCACTCCCTTGCACTCCCTCACAGTCCCTTGCACTTCCTCACAGTCCCTTGCACTACCTTGTGCTCCCTCACACTCCCTCATGCTCCCTTGTGCTCCCTTGTACTCCCTCACACGCCCTTGTGCTCCCTCACACCCCCTTGCACTCCCTCACAGTCCCTTGCGCTCCCTTGCACTCCCTCACACTCCCATGCACTCCCTCGTGCTCCCTTATGCTCCCTTGCACTCCCTCACACCCCCTTGCACTCCCTTCTTTCCTTTCCTCTTGCAGAGACACGGACTTACAGTTCAGACTATGGATGTGCAAATTTTTTTTTTTTTTTTGCATTCAAATTTGAATCAAATCAAATATCCAAACATTCTATTCAGTTCAAATGTTTAGAATCCGAATGCAACAAAATCCAATTCAAATCAAATACATTCAAATCTATTCGTTCAAACGTTAGATTCAAATCTTAAGATGCGAACGTTGACAATATTCATATTTGAAGATACAAATGTCGACAGCATTCGTATGTGTTATATGTATCTGTACACATTTCGTACGCATCCCGTTTTATCCCGTACTGTCAGCGCAAATGCGTACAGATACGTATGATATTCATACAGACACGTATGCAATACAATGTTTCACATCATTCGAAAGAATCTTTCGGAACATTCGAAATTCGTTCGAATACTTAAATCCAAATGGTCAGAAATTCTATTCGAATTTGAATGCCCACATTCGATCAAGTCTGATCGAGTTTCGAATGTTTAGAACATCAGCGCGCGTCCCTAATTCAGACGTTACCAGCTGCAGCTCTGTACGTCCTCAGACTGAGAAGTCGGTGCCATATGTTCCCACCCACGCTGTTATGCAATTAAATTGCGAGCCAGCGCCTTGTTTACTTGCAGCTCTCTGTAGGTTCCTTTCCTCCCCATAGGTGAAACATAGCCGTTATCTTCCGCAGTCCCAGCAGTGTGCTGCGAGTCCCGTTTGTCACACCCTGCGGTTTGATCAGCAGCGCTGAATTCTGTGGTACCCCAGAAGGCTCAACATTCACCCCTTGTGTAGGATGGCGGTTCCCGCAAACCTCCCTCCAGGGAGCGCAAACCGGCCTTACGCAAGTCATTGCCTCCAATGGGAAACGTAGGGAAGACGACTGGGGAGGGCACAAATGTTTTTTTCCTGTTCGATTCAAATCGAACTGAATGCGAGGAAATCAATGTTGATTCGAATAGACCCCCTTCAAAAGCGGTAGGATTCGAATTCAGTACAAATGTTTGATACCAATCCGATTTGAATCCCTGCTTCCAGTCGCCCCTGCGAGTCCTCTACGAGTCCCCTGTATAAATCGGCTCTGAATGCGTCAAATCCGCTCTGAATCCACTTTGAATCCGCTCTCAATCCACTTCAGATCTGCTCTGAATCCGGGTTGAATCCACTCTGGATCTATTGCAGATGTGACTGGGCAGCAACTTTCCCACCTAGGTTCACAAATGTAACAAAACTCAGTATGAATGTACAGAAACATTTGGTTTTCATTCAAATGTCGGTCTCGGAATGTACGAACATTCGATTTGAATTGAAATGTCTGGATTCGAACAGATTCTTATGAATTTTGAATGTGATGACAGAGCCAGTTTTAAGTCCGAAAGATGTTAGCAGTGGAGGGACCCAGACTTGTTAAACCAATCCATCTGAGAGTGAAAGGAAGGGCAAAGAGGCGGTCCAGGCATAGGGTGCCTGCTAGGGGTGCATTAATGGTTTTTTTGACATTCTATTCGAGTCAAATCGAATACTAAAAAATCTGATTCGACTCGAATCTTTAAAATTCAAATTTAACCAGATTTGATTCAAATTGACTAAATTTGAATCTGTTCGTTCGAATTTTTGATTCGAATCTGCACTTACGAATGTCGACAACATTCGTAGATGCCCATACGCATCTTCCTGACACCAGTACACGTCTGTACATGTCTGTATGCATCCCGTAGTTATCCCGTATGCAACCTGTTTTCATCGCATACAGATCCGTACAAATGCGTACGGATGTGGGAAAGATGCGGATCTTCAAGTGCGCACCGTATACGAACCTGTACCGATACGAATGTCCGGATAATTCAAACGAATAGATCTGAAATTCGAAATTCAATTCGAATGTTTACATTCAAATTTCGGGACATCTGGTTCAAACTCAGATGTCGAAATTTGACACATCCGATCAGATTTCAAATGCCTACGAATATTTGTCCACATCCCTACCTGGCACCATTCCTGGGGCTCTGCAGTGGCCACCATAATTGCTGCCATTTGCACTTAGATGGTATTTAGTTAAGTGCCGGCTAAGTTCCAAATGCTTTGACTGCCTGCAAGTGCGGACGCCTGAGGCATTCTAGCTCTTTCCCGCCCACTGACAGGAGGCAAAGTGCCAATTGGCCTACGGTCCGGTGTGTAGGCTCATATGTGCTGCATTCTCCCATGGATCAATCCCATTGGTTTCCTTCCTGCATTTTTTTAATGTATCAATTTCCCGGGGTCGTTGATGGTTTCCACCTCCACTCCCATGCCGTTAGATTGAAGCTTTCCAGGAGGAAGGAAATGATAGTCCGCCAATCGCGTTCGCTTTTTCCAAAGGTGATCTAAGAGGGGTTCTCATTTTACTAACTGTGCAGAAGCAAGACTGTGTTATGCAAATCTGTATTATGCAAACAGCCACTGTTATTCACCACCTCCCTTCTCTTCTCTTCTTGTCCCTTCTCGTCCCTCTCCCCCTTTCCCCCCCTCTCTTTTAGAGATCACAGCACAGACAGAGGCCTGTGAGATTAGACAGGACTGGAAGCCTTCATTTCTTAGCAACGAAGAGTTTACTCGGTTGATGTTAGAGGTGATGAAACGTGATTTGTGTAGAATTAAGGTGGGGGGTGGAGGACTGGCAAATAAAGATGTTCAGTGATGTTTGTCCCCATCAGGCTATCCAGCCCGCTGCCTTTTACAAGCTGTGTTTCATTTAACATTCACCTGCGAGAAACCTTCATATCTGGGACCCATCTGGCTTCATTTTCACCAACCTTCGTGGCAGACATATAGAAGGAGAGTCTGAAGAGTTAAAGCCTCCTCACATGAGCTGAAAACAACAACAACAACAACAACAACAACAACAACAACAACAACAACAACAACAACAACAACAACAATAATAATAATAATAATAATAATAATAATAATAATAATAATAATAATAATAATAATAATAATAATAATAATAATAAAAATAAAAAACAGCTATACACTTCCTGAAGCTTGCGTAACCACACTTTCTGGACATGCTGCATTGTTTAGGAGCAAGCAGACATATAGAAGGAGAGTCTGAAGAGTTAAAGCCTCCTCACATGAGCTGAAAACAACAACAACAACAACAACAACAACAACAACAACAACAACAACAACAACAACAACAACAACAACAACAACAACAACAACAACAACAATAACAATAACAATAACAATAACAATAACAATAATAATAATAATAATAATAATAATAATAATAATAATAATAATAATAATAAAAAAACAGCTATACACTTCCTGAAGCTTGCGTAACCACACTTTCTGGACATGCTGCATTGTTTAGGAGCAAGACTGGAAAAAGAGTGTCAAGCTGTTCGCTTGAAGTCCATTGGAAAAAAAAGAGTTCAAATTCGAACCGAACAAAGGGGTGCTGAAATGAACCCCATCGAACTCTGTTCGGTCTTAGTTTGAAGGTGTTCGAATCAAACCAAGCGCCATGCCTGTCTGGAGCAAAAAGTTCAAATCTGAGCTGGGCAAAGAGTGTTTGGTTCGAATCAAATGAAACCAACACCCCTCCCAACACAAGGGTTCGTGCGCATCTCTGTCCTACGGATGCGCACAAATTATTCCCCAGGTTTGCAGTTTGTACGAATTCGAGCATTGGCATTCTAATGTATTGTTGCCCATGTTCAAAGATTGGCATTTAAATGTGAAGTGAATGCTTTTGTGCCGTCATTCGAAGCTTCGTTATATTCACAAATGTGGAGACCTGCCACTGGCCCGGTGGCATTCGGGTGGCTGCCTCAGCATTTGGATCTGTACATTTGAATCTTATCTGGAAGACCTGCCACCAGATCGCCAGTGCAGATGGAGCGACTGACCCATCGCTTTCGCGGTGGATTTTGATCCGGCTGGGCGCTGCTGGTGAAAGTGGACAGTTGCCAGAGAGCATTCAAGTCGTGCAACTGGGTGGTGGCGCTTCTGGATAAGATTCAAATGTATAGATTCAAATGCTGAGGCAGCATTACCATCGGTCCTGATCGCATGATCTAAATCCTGGCAGCTCCGCATTTGCGACGAACATTCACCGAATGTTCGCAGTGGATACGTACCAAATCAGAATCTCACCCCATTTGAAGCGATTGCACTCGCACAAATACACATTTCCTACACATTAGTTTTAATGCAAAGGGAACACACACACACACATTCATGAACTTCCCTACTGTGTGCTTCAGTCCATAACTGCTTACATTCTTTATAGGTTGTATGAATGGTTCCTTGTTGAATCTTGCTTTGCGATCAGTCTTATTGAGAGAGGAAAAGTTCTCTGCCAGTTTGGTCTAGTGGTTAAGGAGACAGACTCTTATCTGGGAATACCGGGTTTGATTCCGCCCTCCTCCACCCAGCTGGGTGAACTTGGGCTAGTCACAACTCTCTTCTGAGTTCTCACAGCCCCACCTACCTCACAGGAGGTTCTATTGTGGGGAGAAGAACAAAAGGTTTGTCAGCCGCTTTGAGTCCCCTTAAATGGGTGAGAAAAGCAAGGTAGAAAAACCAAAGTCTTCTTCCTCCACGAAGCCAGCTGGGTGACCTTGGGCTAGTCACAGCTCTCTTCTGAGCAATCACAGCCCCACCTACCTCACAGTGTGTCTGTTGTGGGGAGAAGAATAGAAAGCTTTGTCAGCTCCTTAAATGGGTGAGAAAAGCGGGGTAGAAGAGCCAACTCTTCTTCTTCTTCTGATGGAAAAGACTTTTTCCACCACTCCCTTTTCAGATATGCATTTCTTCCTGTTAACCAGATATTTCCCTGTTGTCATTGTTACTAGGTACTACTGAATCAAGGTTGTCTTCTGGTGTAGTTTACTTGGCCAATACAGAAGTCTCTTGCTGGAGGTGAACCTGAAGCTCTGATCTCCAGGCAGTTGCTTTATCAGTGATCCATTTTGCTACGCTCTAGAGCAAGATTTCCATCCTTGGCAGCTGCTCTCTTCCTACCAGTATTTAAGGATGTGCACTGGGCCCTGCCTTGCAGTGTCTTGATTATTTCCTTCTTATAGAGATGGGATGATTCACCTTCTTTGGAAAAGGCTGTGTGTTTATCCCAGGCCCGTTGCTGAAGAAGCCAACCCGTGGCAGTTTTAATCACAACTCCCTCTCACCCGAGAGAAGACAGATCCTTTATTATTATTATTTATTTATTTATTTATTTGTATTTCTATCCCGCCCTATACCCGAAGGTCTCAGGGCGGGTTACAATATTATATTAATCTTAGACAGGTCCCTGCCCTCAGGCTTACAATCTATTAGCTCTTTCAAGCCTTCAGATTGCCTTTGTTTTTAGTGCAGCTTTAATGAGCTGCATCTGCAATTTGAGGGCAAAGTATATGGGTAAATAGCAATAAATGTGTATTGTGAAGAATGGATGCTAGAGCCCAGCCCAGCCCAGCCCAACCCACAACTGCGAGCGCAACTGCAAAGCGCTTAAAGGATTTGGATCAGAGGCACACATTTGTGTCGCATTTTCATAGGCTAAATTTTACATATAAAAGCAGATTTAGAATTTAAATGTCACAGAAGGCAAGCTGGTTAATTTAGCACCCAGATTGCCTCCAGTATCTCACAACCTAAATAACCATTTGGTTCCTTCTCGCGTTCTCCAGGTTTACTTTGGAACACCTGTTGCGATTAATGTAAATTCTTTGAGGAGCTCAGCTCTTAAGCCGGTCTTGATTTCTCCACATTAACAGACTGGACTATGTAACATTTCTCCCACTTTCAAGGAGTCAAGAGCAGGGAAAGGTTTTTGACTTTGTCTTCTTCTGGAGATGCCTAGAAGCAATTGATGGGCCACACCATGAGGCAGGATGGTGGGCAAAATCGGCTGTGGCCTGATCCAGTAGGGCTCTTCTTACGTTCTTATCTAGAATGGATCCCTGGGTACTGCCTCCAGGTTGGAGAGACAGGTGGGATACCTTGAAAGGCCATTTGGAGGAAGTTGAGAGCAGGTGAAGGTTTTCCCTTTGTTTTCCACTGGAGAAACCCAGAAGCACTTGGTGAGACAGTGGGCTGGATGAGATGGGCTGAGGCCTGATCCAGCAGGATACCTTTTAGGTTCTTATGATTATGCACTTTTTAGATTACTCTGTATTAGAACAATCTAACCTAGCAGGCTTTTCTTTTCTTTCATTTCCTTGATCCTGGAGCCAGTAGCTTATGTGATCCAGGTCTGATCTTCAGACTGGGACAGCAAACCTTGAAAGTGCTCCATAGGCCACCAAATGCCATTCAAGCATTGCTTGTCATTGTCACCAAACCCCAGATAATCATTTAGTGCTACAGAAGTCTTAAAGATGCATCCAGCGGGTAACTGAAGCAGCTGTCCCATCTGCAGATAGCTCTTCTGTGAAGAGAAGCTGCTATATTTTGTGCATCTTGTGGGGTCATCTGTGGACATCTGGCTGGTAGATATGCAAGGTTGGATCCCTCCTTTGGCTGGTACGAACAGGACTTTTAACTGCAAACTGGATGTGTGTTTGACTTTAAAAAAGATTCTAAGTAGCATTAAAAATGATTCTTTTTTGCCCAGAAAGCAGGGTACAGAATTATAGCCATTCTGAATTTGGTAGGACCAGTTACAAAATCCTTGTATAACGAAGCCTTATAGCTGCTAAACTAATTAGTTTTGAGGCAAATTCCATCACACTTTCAAAGAGATTTGCTCACCGCATACTATTTATGTTTAGTGCACAGATGGTTTAACATGCCAATTAAAATTGCTTATGTTAAAGGAACCCAAACATTTAATGGCTGGCAAAGCTGCTCTCCAGAAAGCACATAATGTCATATGTGATGGAATTGCCCCTTACTTTCAGCTTTGTGGAATGGAATAAAATCACATACAAACAGAGTTGAGTTCCCCATCTGGAATTTTGATAACAGCATGCTTCTAAACCTAGAAATATATAAGACTTGGAAAGATATAAAAGATACCAGGGTAGATAGATAGCACAGCTGTTTCCACTCTGTAATTTGAGGCATTCCATTTCCTTTACATAGTTGTTGAACAGGTTTTTGGGTTCCACCATTTATTGGGTTGCCTGGCTCTGTCTCTTCAGATGTTTGTAAAGCTCCTGCTGGCTGTAGCCCAGTGGTATGAGAATTCATACTACAGAATTCATTTCTGTGGAAGAGTTTCATGCAGCCTGCATGGGGACTCTATGGACACCACTTGGCAGGTTTTTGGCAGGGAAACAGAAGTGGTTTGCCATTGCCTACTTCCAAGGAGAGGCTGGGGACTGAACCGGCAACCTTTTGCTTTCCAGGCTCCTTGTGTTACTACTGGGCTACTGCCAGACTAGGCCCTAAGCATCCCGGAGACTTACCTATGTCCGGGCACGTGTCCAGGTGCCACCATTTTGTTTTCAGAGACCAGTGCAACTGCGTGTGAGATGGTGATGCTCCGCACATGCACAGTTGTGTTTGGGGTCATCTGAGGTGCCATCGCTCTTGGGCAGCACCTAAGATAACCGCCTAGCACTGAAAATGGCGCACATGGTCATGCCGCTGGATGTGACAGGTAAGGAATTGGATGGGAAAGGTTAGGGTTGAGATGCGTGTGGTGCTGAACTTCATGCACCACCGCTAGTAGATGGTAGGATGACATCTGGAAAGGCAGAAGGTGTTTCTGGGTTGAAGACGCCTCCTGCAAGGGCAGATGCTCCTTGCCAGATGTTACCCTATGGTGTACGTCCAGGCCAAATACAAATTGGCCTCTGGAGTGACAGAAAGCTACGACAGACTTTCCAGTAGTAGCTGTCTGTGGCTTCCCACTAGGGCCTTCCAAGGTTTTGGAGAAGGATATTCTTGCTGCTGACCCGCTTTCTTGGTTGGAAGAAGAATGTGGAGCCTGCGGTCACTGCTTGGTCATACTTGATTTTTTCAGTTGTGTCCCATTTCAGTTGTGATATTCCCAGCATGCATCTTGGTTGCCCAAGTAGAAGAGGTGGAGCTTAGGGATGTGCAAGAATATTCTAAATATTCATTATTCGATTGAATTTGGCTGAATTCGAACATTCGAATATGAATCCAATGTCCTGACATTCTTTTTTAAATATTCGAACGAATACAAATGTTTTGAATCAGGCAAGGGCCCTCTCTGCACGGAACCTTAGTCCATATTTAGGGTCCATACTAGTACACATCTGCACCTCTGTATCCAGATGTTAATGAGGATCTAGGAGGCCCCATCCCCACCTGGTCAACTCGGTCCACACAGGACAGATCGAGATCTGGGTTAAGGGAGGCCTGATCCAGAACATAGGTGGTGCGCAGAAGGCCAACTCCAGTGTTCAGGGTTACCAGAGGGCTCCGTTCTGTGGTGTGCCATATGAGATTGCCAAAAGGGTGCAGCTATGAAGCTCATGTGAACTTTGACCCATGGCGTGGGCTAATTTGGATCAGCACCATGCCTCCCTGCTGGAATCATCCAGACCCATTGATCTGGATCACAGGCAAATAAGTGTGGGAAGGGCCAAGGTTAGTGCTCTCACTTTTCAGGTAAAACCCGGTTTGGGGGTTGATTTTCCCAAGATAATTTTTTGTGTGGATATCACCCACTGACATATCTCTGGATAATTCGGGGTTTTATACCCAGCTTGGAGGCCTGCCCAGGTCTGCAAGCCAACATTCCAGGCCCCACACTGCTCCAACTCTGGTATAATTAACGGATATTACTCTGACAATTTCTCTGCAAATTCACCTGCATGTTTTTTACATATTGCCATACTGGCATCCCTGGGGTATTGCCATGGTAATATCCTTTTTAAAAGAGGATATTTTGTATATATAGTACGCATCTGTTGCTTTGGTTTTATATATTTTCAGGGCTGTAAATGTACTTTTATACTTTGCCTAGGAGACATTGTTTAGGCGGTCAACTCACAAACGTAATAAACAACAACAATGGCAATGCATGATGGGTATTTTGGTTTGTCAGCAAGGTTCATAATCATGCACAGCTGTGCAAAAAGAAAATTGTTCTTGCGCTCTTTATCTATTTTGAATCCTAAATACAATAACCTTAAAATGATTCTTTATCTACTGTTTTATGGTTTTTATCTTTTTTATTGTTGTAAAGATGGAATATCAATCAATCAATCAATCAATCAATCAATATGGTTCATTTCCCCCTTCTGTAGGCATTAGACGGCTTTCTTATTGCCCTTACCACAGATGGGATTATTATTTATGTATCTGATAGCATCTCTTCTCTTCTCGGCCACTTACCGGTAAGTTCTAAGAACTTTATGTCTGGAGTCCCCTGAAAATACTCACAGACAGCAATGAGTCTGAGTACCAAATAAAACTTAATATGACTCTTGTTGCCCATGAGATTTTTGGGGGTGGTGATTGTGTTTTCAGCTAGTCTGCCTTCCTGAAGAGCCGCAAACGCCTGCAGAATTGTTTGGCCAGATATACTAGCCAGTCAAGGAAGGAAACACAAATTTGTTTTACCATGACTAAGAATCATCCTTTTGGGTTCGTGGGAAAAGGTTCACTTGCAAAAGTCCAGTAATAAGCCAAATGTTTCTTCATGGAAAGTGGCCATACTGAATACTGAAGAAGTATTCATTCATTCCTTTTTATCTTCATATTCTACCTTTCTTCCAGAAAGACCAGTTCAGGTCTGCATTTTGTGAGACTTTTCCCACTAGATGATCAGGGGCACATTTTCTAAATGGGGTGATTAAAAAAGCTCTGTCTGATCACACCATTGGCTTTCCATTGATTGCAGTTTGGTTGTAGCCTCTTCCGTCTGGAAAGGCATTGTTTAAGAGGGGACCTAAGTAAAGTATATAAAATCATGCATGGTATAGAAAAGGTGGATAGAGAAAAATACTTTTCTCTATCACACAACACTAGAACCAGGGGGCATCTATGAAGCTGATGGGCCAGAGAGTCGGTTCAGACAGGGGGAAGTGTTTCTTCATCCAGAGGGGCATCGGTCTATGGCATATGCTGTCAGGAGAGGTGGTAACAGCTACCAACCTAGATGGCTTCAAGGAAGGGTTAGACAAATTTATGGACAACAGATGTATCAATGGCCACTAGAATGGATGCCTAAGTATATCTTTCAGACTGGGGGACTGAGGCCATTTGCTGGGATTCGAGAGCAGAAGAAGGTTTGCCCTTGTCTCTGCTTGAGATGCCCTTGAGTAAATGGTGGGTCACTGTGTGTGACAGGATGCTAGACTAAATGGGCTGTGGCCTGATCCAGCAGGGCTTCTCTTAGGTTCTTATATGTGTGCCAATCCCAAATATGGCACTCTAGTATTTCTGGGGTTTAAGATATAGCCTCAGTTCCTGAAGCAGTACATGAACCAAAGTAGAATTTTCCTTTCAAATTTGCATGTTCCCAAATATTGCCATCAGTTCTACTGTCCAAAAATGCATTTGTAAATGTTTTAAGTCAGGAGGAAACACAAAGAGCTGGTTGGTAAAATTCATAGCCAGAAACCTTTTAGATGCCTGGATAAACAGCATACAGGGAATATGTGTAGGAGAAGAAATGTTCACTCAGATAAGTATGACAGTTTTGGGAAGTGTGTTATTCAAAGTTTAACAGAGCTTAATGATGAACTAAAGAGAAACTCAAGATAAACTAGCATGGGCAGATCTATTAATCATATAATAAGATGTTGATGCGTTAGTATATAATATTCCACTAATTTTGTAGCCAACTTTCTTAAGTAGGCGTATGTGTGTTGATTTTCTCGCCTGAGCGTGTGGAAGATATTTCTCTAATTAATTGGGCTCTGGAATACACTCTTTTTGGAAAGAGATGCAGATGGTTTTATTGTCTTCTGTAACTCTAAACAACTATCTGCTTTCTAAGGGTGACTTTTGCGGTCATTATGTGTGTGCTTTTGTTTTTTGTTTTGTTTTGTTTTAATGGTTGTAATATGGCTGCCAGCATCTCCTGTTCATTGTTGCTGTTGCTATTCAGATGTTCCAATTTTGTCTTAACTATTATACCAGCCTGACCCTTTGGAATTCTTATAACAGGGCTGTTGCCTAGCGCTGGAGAAGCAGATAAGGCCCCAAACCCTAATAATGATTTCTGTGTCCAGCCTGTGGGTGTTTTCAGTTCTTCCCAATTGCAAAATATTTGACAGTACTTTCCCTAACATCAAAGTCTATCAATGAATCTCAGGTTAGCCTCTCTCTCCTCTACCTGTGGAGGTCAGCAGCTGCCAATCACCCACTCACACCTATTAATGATGAGATCCCATTGAAATGATGTCATAACAGCTATTGTCTGGCTGAATTTGTATCAACTGTTTTCAAAACAGCTTGAAACCTGTTGAATATATCACTGGCTTTGGTCTAGGAGGCCTACGCTTTCCATCCTGTCTTTCCAAAGTCAAGTGTTCCAGTGTGACTTTAATCCGGACAAAATAACATTCAGACACATTTTATTCCAGATTATCCATGCTTTATTCCAGAATATCCAATCTGGATGAAGCTAAAGTTGGTCTCTAGTGTACCCCCACTGGGAGACCATTCCAAAGTTGAGGGCTGCCACAGAGAAGACCCTGTCGTGTGCCGCAGCCCCTTGAACCTCCAAGGGTAGAAGAACTACAAGAAGTTCTCATAAAGCATGGGACTTGGACGCGTGGGTGGGTGGGTGCAATCCACGCCAGCCTCTTTATGGATCTTTTTATCATTTTAACATTGTACCGTCGAACATGACAAAGCGTTCTTTTGCATCAGTCAGATCTGGTGGACCAAAATATATTAAACTTCCTGCCTGAGCGTGAACAAAGTGATGTGTACAAGCTGCTTTCTCCTCACATGCTTATGACAAACACCGTGGCAACAGATTTTCTAAACAGTAAGTATCCATAGGTGGATTGCGGCTTTGAAACAAAGGACGGGCAAAAAGATGTCCCTCCAGCAGGCTGTGGGGAGCATAAAAGGCAATTAATCATTGATTTTTGTGTCAAACCAACACAATGGGGTAATAAAGGAAATGTAGTGATAGGAACTGTGATTGTTAAGAGGAACTGCCTCATGTTAGAATGCTCCAATGCTGCCACTACTGCAGATGTTCAGTAGTGCCAAAACTTCAGTCCCTCCAAATCATTGGATCTGAAGGGTGGATTGTCTTTAGCGGGTGGAACTCAATTGAGCAACTGTGTGTTCCTCAATGTATCCTTTTCACTTGCCACATGTCAGACCGCACGCAACTCTGCCACCACTGCACAGGTTTAGTGGTGCCAAAACTTCTGTCCCTCTGAATCACTGGATCTGAAGTATGGGTTGTGTCTTTAGTGGGTGGAACTCAGTTCAGCAACTCTGTTTTCCTCAATGCATTCTTTTCACTTGCCACATGTCAGACCACTGCAACTCTGCCACTGCTGCTGAGGTTTAGAGGTGCCAAAACTTCTGTCCCTCTGAATCACTGGATCTGAATTATGGGTTGTGTCTTTAGTGGGTGGAACTCAGTTCAGCAACTCTGTTTTCCTCAATGCATTCTTTTCACTTGCCACATGTCAGACCACTGCAACTCTGCCACTGCTGCTGAGGTTTAGTGGTGCCAAAACTTCTGTCCCTCTGAATCACTGGATCTGAAGTATGGATTGTGTCTTTAGTGGGTGGAACTCAGTTCAGCAACTCTGTTTTCCTCAATGCATTCTTTTCACTTGCCACATGTCAGACCACTGCAACTCTGCCACTGCTGCTGAGGTTTAGTGGTGCCAAAACTTCTGTCCCTCTGAATCACTGGATCTGAATTTTGGGTTGTGTCTTTAGTGGGTGGAACTCAGTTCAGCAACTCTGTTTTCCTCAATGCATTCTTTTCACTTGCCACATGTCAGACTGCTGCAACTCTGCCACCACTGCACAGGTTTAGTGATGCCAAAACTTCAGTCCCTCTGAATCACTGGATCTGAAGTATGGGTTGTGTCTTTAGTGGGTGGAACTCAGTTCAGCAACTCTGTTTTCCTCAATGCATCCTTTTCACTTGCCACATATCAGACCACTGCAACTCTGCCACTGCTGCTGAGGTTTAGTGGTGCCAAAACTTCTATCCCTCTGAATCACTGGATCTGAAGTATGGATTGTGTCCTTAGTGGGTGGAACTCAATTCCGCAACTCTGTTTCCCTCAATGCATCCTTTACACTCATCTTCTGGTTTCCTCAGTGCTGTGCTCGTTAATAGTGCTAGATAAATTATTAGCAGTAATAGTGTCCCATGCACCCATTTCCTTATCTTCAGTGCCATTTTTGTGTCTTGCCCTTTGCTTTAGACTCAACTTGCTTTTGTAGCAGTGCCTCTGAAGCTTTTCTGATGGAATGTGGTGATACCAAAACATGGAAAATTTAAAACACTCTGCCTTTCTTTTTCCAGCTGAAAAACAAATAGAGTTTTGCTGCCATTTAGCCCGAGGAAACCTAGATCCAAATGAACCTGTTACATATGAGTATGTGAAGTTTGTAGTGGATTTTAAATATTTCACTCATGGTAAGCTTCGTACTTCTCTTTTTCTTTTCCTCAATCTCATGTGTTCATTATTTCAGCGCTGCTCTGCATGATTTGAATAAACAAATAAACAGAAGGGCAATTGCTAATTTTGGAGGTGGTCTGGTGTAGAGATTTACACAAATGTGGTTTTTTTTGACATTCTACTCAAATCAAAATCCAATTAAATTCTAATCTTTTAAATTTGAATTCAACAAGATTCGATTCAGGTTTACCAAATTTGAATCTATTTGTTCAAATATTTTATTCGAATCCGCACATATGAATGTCGACAACATTCATATGTGCACATATGCATCTTCCCCACATCCATACACATCTGTATGCATCTGTACATGTCCATATGCAACCCATTTTTGTCCCATACTGATCCGTACAAACGCGTACGGATGCAGGAAAGAAGCGGATCCATATGAATGCCTGGATAATTTGAATGACTAGATCTGAAATTTGAAATTCAATTTGAACGTTTACATTCAAGTTCCAGGACATTCTATTCGAGTTTGAATGTTGAAATTTGGCACATTCGATCGGATTTTGAATGCCTACGAATATTCATGCACATCCCTAGGTTTGGTGTCACTGAGCTAAGACAGTGGTTCTCAACCTTCCTAATGCTACGACCCCTTAATGGAGTTCCTCATGTTGGGGAGACCCCAACCACAGGGGCAGAGCAGCTGCGAGCTGGGAGGGAAGGGCAGAGGGAGACTCGTCGCGACCCCTCTGAAAGGGTATTTTGACCCCCAAAGGGGTCCCGACCCCCAGGTTGAGAACCACTGAGCTAAGACCTGTGGTTCATTCTTCCTCATTTGCAGCTAACCAGAAGAGGAAGCAACATGGGCCATTCTTAACTTTAGAACAGACTTCAGAGCTATTGAATAGAAAATCTAAATTTACACATTTGGATGAATTTTTGATTTTTGAAAATCTGATATGGATTTTTGAATAACTTGAATGAACAGATTCGTATCTATCATATATGAATGTGCATGAAAATTATATGTATTTGCACCTAATGCGGGGTGAAAACGGGATGCATACGGGATAAATATGTGTTTGCACAAACTCATATAACAGATACATATCCTATCGACATTTGTATATCCGGATACGATTCGGAGTTTTGAAAGTACAGGTCTGGCTAATCCAGGTCTGAATCGGATTTTCAAAAATCCAGAAGTTTGAAATTCGAATCGAATTGAATTTTTGAATATTTTATTTGAATCGAATTGAATGCAAAAAATACATTCGTACACATCCCTATTGGAAATTTGATTAAATCAACCAAATTTCGACATTTGAATCTGAATCGAATGGCCTTAATTTTAAATGTAAAGATTCATTTCGAATTTCAGATCTATTCATTCATATTATTCAGACATTCATATGTGTACGGATTCATGCACGATGTATACTTGAAGATCTGCATCTTTCCTGCATCTGTATGCATTTGTACGGTACCGTACAGGATGAAAACGGGTTGCATACAGGATAACTACAGGATGCAGATGGACATGTATGGATGTGCACGGACCCAGGGAAGATGCATACTATGTAAGTGCAAATTCAAATGAAAAATTCGAACAAATTGATTTGAATTTGCTTAATTTGAATTGAATTTCATTCAATTCGAACTTCAAACATTCAAATCAAATTGAATTTTTGGGTATTCAAATTGAATCAAATCTGAAAAATTGCATTTGTGCACACTTCTAGCACTTACTACTGGAGCAGGACACTGGGGGCTCTAGGCTTCCCTTCTACATGCTGGTGCGGTAGAAAACACACTTCCTGCTAAAAAGCTGCATCTGCATTGTATAGAGTGTAGACTGAACTGGATGGCCCAAAATGGCTGCCTAGAAAGAAAGGTCCACCAGCTGATGAGTATCTCATAAACTGGAGCACAGAGTCATGTGAAGACACCGTGCCTCAGTTTTCCAGTGTAACACAGGAATGCACTTTGGTGGTAGACCAAGTATGATGCCAATGTGAATCCCTCAGCAATTCCAGTATCAGGAAGTTTTGTTCCAGGCCATTGGAGGGTGTCCCCAAAGATTTCACAGCCACAATCCCCAAATGGCTATCTAATGCAGATACCCTTGTTCTGGAACACACAGGCTGCTCTGTCTGGTGGACCACTCCAGCTGATCCAGTGCCACATGGAGCGGTCCAGTGATGGTAAATGTGTCAACAGTATACCCGGTTGGAATGTTTGAGTGTGGCCATGTACTCCAACTTTTCCCACATAAAGCTTGCTAAAACATAAAGATTCCTGGGATACATTTGCATTTTGCTGTCCCTCTGTGAACGGCAAAGGTCAAAGTTCCCCACGCATGTACTAAGCATTCATACTAGAGAATGCTAGTACACACAGTCTCTCCCCCCCCCCCAATCTGGGTGCAGCCATCTTACATCTGGATGCCAGCGCTGCTGTTCATGCACTGGTGCCATCACCAGGACAATCATGACTTTCCATGCACAGACATTGGCACCAGCATGTCACATGATGCACCAATGAGTTTGTGGGGTGCATTATATGCCCCTCCATGCTCCATAGAGGTGCAGATGAGCCTCTGCAGAGCTGGGGGTGGATGCAGCTGGACAGGATAAGTCTACGTGTGGAGCATGAAATTGTGTTCCACACATAGTAAACCCGCAGTGAGCCCTGAACAGAAGGGGGCGATTCTGACTTGGAAATGGCCCCTTGCAGTGTAGATCCTCTGTCTTGGAGGGCCAAGTGTAGAAAGGCCTCTGGTGGCTACTTGGATGAACCTGTAGGGTCTTTCAGTCTTGCCTACAGCTCAAGGATTTCCTGGTAGTCTCCCATCCAAAGCCTGGCTTGTCCCTACTGAGTTTCTGCTTTTAAACCCTTCATGTAGCAATATGTGATACATTATATACTGCTGAATGGATCAGAGGCAGGGGAAATCTTTCACTACTTGGTCCCAATCCAGGGTTACATGTTCTCCTACAAGCCTATATTGGGCCTTTTGAAGCAATCTCGTTTATAAAAGAAGTACAGAATGTTTTTAAAGTCAAAGGTGGTATCAGCTGTCTGTCCCCCTTTTTCCATGCACAGTCAAAGATGGGGATCTTCAAGATTCGGATCTTTGAGATGGGGCCCTCGTGAAGATCTGGATCTTGAAGATGCCCAAAGACCCCATTGTGGACACCTTTAATCAGGTCCACACAAAATCCAGATTTAAAGGCCTGAAGGACCCATTAAATCTGGATTTCCCCTGCCCTTGTGGGGACAGGGCCTTGAAGACGGGGCCTTTAATGGGGTCCAGGTGGGGACAGGGCCTTCCCAGTTGGTACCGATCATGTACCAATCAGGTTCCTAATGGGGTCTTAGAAGGATTCATAATCCTGCCTTCTAGAAGGAATAGGACTATAGAAATGTCACTATCTTTGTTACCCAAAGGAGGAGGAACCTCACCAAATGTTTCATTGTCTTATTGCAGTGCCTGCGTCTTCTTACAATGGCTTTGATTCCGCCATCGCACGGGTGTTCCAAACAGCCAACGAAGAGCAGATCTGCTTAGTAGCCACAGTGCGTCTTGTTACTCCACAGTTCTTGAAGGTCTGTAGTCTCTGCTATTTGGTTCTGCCTGGTTATCACTCAGATATATCTCGTGGCCTTGAACATCTTCCAGCCATCGGCTGCGCGCAGTGTTTGCCAAGCAAGCAGGGAAGTGGCTAGGGCCCACAGCACATCCAGTTCCTCCACCCAGGGAATCAGACGGCCTTAAAAATGGCAGGACAGAGGCTAACACGTCACGAGTGGGTCACATTGTTTCGGTTGACCGGTGCATTCACAAACTGCATGTGATGGTCACAGCAATGTCCTCCCTGCTGGTGTAAACTTTACCAGACTTGTGCCCAAGACCTCAACTCCACCACTAGATCTAGGCAGTTTTGGGTTCAAGGTCCTTTCCACACTGGGCCTTATTTCGGGTTATTACCCTGGACTTACCATTCACATGCTGCTGCAGACCACAGCAGGCCTCCTCCTTCCCCTCCTCTTCAGTTAGTTGGCCACAGCTTTGGAACCATAGGTTACAGACCTGCATCGGACGCATGTTTGTCCCCTTCCGCAGTTAAGGGGAAAATTGCAGCTTACCTGCTGTGAAGCAGTGACCAAACAAGAGCTGCCCTCCCTGTTCTCATTGGCTCTCCTCACCATTCCATCTGGACTGGCGGGAAGATTCGGAGTTTCTTTATACTGCGCTGCGAGTGCTGTTGTATGAGCATTAACCTACATGCGCAGTAGCTATGGGATAATGTGTCAGTCAGAGAAGCGGGTGGAGATAGGGATGAGCATGAATGCATTATTTGCATTCACATTCAAGCCGATTCAAGTATTCAAATATTCGATTTGACTCAAAATTTGAAAATCTGAATTTTTGAAAATCCGATTCAAATCCGGATGATCTCGATCCATATTTTCAAAAATCCAATTCGAATCGAATGATATGAATGTCAGGAACATTCATCTACAATTTTGGAATTTGCGCGCATCCCGTTTTCGTCCTGTTTACATCCCGTTTGCATCCTTGTTATATGCGCAAATAGACTCAATATTCGGATGCGATATAAACGGATCTATTCAGTCGAATTACTCGAAAATCCATATTGGAATTCCAAAAATTCAAAATTCGATCGAATTCGGAAATTCGGATTTTTGAAAATCCCATTTGAATTTGAATGTCGATATTTGTCGAATCCGAATTGGAGTTTTGAATTTTCAAATATCCGTGCACATCTCTAGGCAGAGGGCTGCCTTAGAAAAATGTGGTTGGGTCCAATCATATCAGGGTTTCAGAGGCTTTTGCAATCTGGCAGCCTGTGTCTCTCAGAAATGCTATGTTTCTCAGAACTACATTTATTTATTTATCTGTTTATTTATTGAAACAATAGCTACTCTGCCATCTGTTTCTGTAGGAACTTTGCAATGTGGAGGAACCATGTGAAGAATTCACATCCAGACACAGCCTGGAATGGAAATTTTTGTTTTTAGACCACAGGTGAGTTGAATGTGTTTTTAAAACAATCTAGCAGGGGACCCTTAAGTAAGAGGATACTGGGCCTGTGGGGACTGAGCTTTCTGTGACACACCAGGAAAAGGATTTTGGAGATCTGGTGGACAGATTTAGTGAAGGTATCAGCCCAGCGTGCAGAAGTGGCAAAAACAAAAACAAAACAAAAAAAACCCTACTAATTCAGTGCTAGAGATAATTAGGAAGGGAATAGAAATCAGGTCAGCAAGAGTCATTTTGCCTCTTTATAAATCTATGGCGAGACCACATTTGGGATATTGTGGACAATTCTGGGCACCACATCTCAGGAAGGCTATTGTGGAATATTGCAAAAGGTGGAGAAAGGGGCAACCAGAATGATGAAGGGGCTGGGATGCCTCCCTTATGAAATCAGACTGCAACATCTAGGCCTCTTCAGCCTGGAAAGACAGTGTTTAAGAGGGGACCTGACTGAGGTATAGAAAATACATGGTATAGAAAAGGTGGATAGAGAAACTTAGAACCGGGGGGCATTCTATGAAGCTGATGGGCAGGAGAGTCAGATGAGACAAAGGGAAGTATTTCTTCACCCAGAGGACCATAGGTCTGCGGAATTTGCTGCCCAAAAAGGTGGTAACAGCAACCAGCCTGGATACCTTTAAGAAAGGATTAGAGAAATTCATTGGCTGCCAGTGGCTGTTGAAGCCTGGTATATCTGTGCAGGGAAACAGTTCCAAATTCTGGGGGCCGAGAATGCTATGCCTTTTGGCTCTGCCTCATGAACCTTGTTAATTGGATTGTGCATGAAAAAAAGGATGCATGTACATTTTGCCATCAAAGTGAAAATCTGTCAATTCATTTCACTGTTGAATCAATTAATCGAAAAAATGGTTTTTGTACGTTTCTGGCCAAAAAAAAGCATACTGTTTTTTCCCAGTGAAAAAGCCCTTTTCATGAACCCAAACACAGCAAAACAGGAACATTTGGTCAAATTATTTGGTTTTGCAAGCAGGAAACTGGTTTGTTTCAATCGCAGTTTTGGATATGTGCAAAACTGAATTTTTGTTTTGACCCGAGTATCTGTGAATATGAAATACTCAACTGAATTTGCAAACACAAATTGAATTTTGCACATCGCTGTTGGTGACGGAATCACAAGTAAAGTCTGCCTCGAAGATCTCAAAGAGGCAGACATTGCCACCTTCCAGTACAGATACAGACACAGCCAAAGGCCAGGGCAAGGAGGTGTGTCTTCACCACCTTCCTAAATATATATAAGGAAGGGGCACGATGCACCTTGAGGAGGAGACTATTCCATAGTCTGGGGGCCACCACTGAAAAGGCTCTCTCCTGGGTGCCCATCAGCCTCTCTACTGAAGACGGTGGTACAACCAGGAGGGCCTCACCGCTAGATCTTAAGGCATGGGCAGGTCGGTATGGGAGAAGGCGTTCGTTTAGATATTTGGGGCCCAAGTCATTTAGGGTCTTATAAGTCAGAGTCAACAGCTTGAATTGGGCTTGGTAGTAACTTGGCAGCCAATGCAACCCTTTTAAAAGCTTTGTGATGTGTATCTGACTAGCTTTTCCAGTCAGCACTCTAGTAGCTGTATTTTGCAGTAGCTGCAACTTCCGGACTGTCTTCAAGGGCAGCCCCATGTAGAGTGCATTACAGTAGTCCAATCTAGAGGTTACTAGAGCATCGATGACTGTGGGCAAGTCATCTTTATCCAGAAAAGGCTTCAGTTGATGCACCAGCCATAGTTGGGCGTAGGCCAACTATTTATTTATTTATTTTTATATCCTGCCCTATACCCAAGGGTCTCAGGGCGGGTAACAACCTTTAAAATCCAGTATATCAAAAAACACACATACTATATTAAAACAATAATAACCATCACAACATTTAAAATCCAACATGTTAAAAACAACGCAATATCAGTTTAAACAGTAGTGTTTGCAGTGGGGGAAACGTAACCAACATTTAGCCGAAGGCCTGAGCGTCTTCATCGCCTTCCTGGACAAAAGCAGAGAAGGGGCCCGCCGCACCTCAATGGGGAGACTATTCCATAGCCTAGGGGCCATCACTGAGAAGGCCCTCTCCCGAGTAACCACCCACCTCACTGCTGAAGGCAGTGGGCCAACCAGATCTTAAGACACAGGTAGGTCAATATGTGAGAAAGTGTTCCTTTAGATATTTGTGTGCATTTTGCTAAATGGTGGGTTAGCATTGCATGCATCTTCCCAGTAAAGATCGCAAGGTGTGTGCTTCAAAATGAATTGGGCTGATTTTGCACTTGTGTGTGTGTGTGCAGTGAACTAACCTTGACTAGCACTCGCACTAGTAGTCCCTGACAGCCCATCCCACCAGTGAGCAATCACTCACCTGTGTTTGATCACCAGGCTGCTCCTTTTTGGGCACTGCCATCTTCAGTGGGGTGCCCTTCATTACCACATGTGTGTCAGCGCCAACGCAGTCATGTCAGGGGGTCACGGGAGCTGCCAGCGTGCTTGTGCGGCAGCTCCAACGACCTTCCCAGCCAGCAGAGGTGCGAATGCTCGCCGGCTGGATGCTTTAGGAAGGTTTTGTATTCCACTAATTGCTAGTATGCAGTTAGTCAACCTCTGGGCAGGTAGGGAGCGTTTGGTTTTTTTTTTTAATTAAAAGTACATCTTTATCTCTTTGAGCCTTTGATTTCTTTTCTAGCCAGTTTGGTCTAGTGGTTAGGGAGCCAGACTCTTATCTGGGAATACTGGGTTTCCCCTACGAAGCCAGCTGGATGCACCTTGGGCTAGTCACAGATCTCTTTCTGAGCTCCCACAGCCCCGCCTACCTCACAGGGTGTCTGTGGGGAGAAGAACAGAAGGCTCATCAGCCACTTTGAGTCCCCTTAAATGGGTGAGAATAGCAAGGTAGAAAAGCAAACTCTTCTTCCTCTATGAAGCCAGCTGGGTGCCCTTGGACTAGTCACAGCTCTCTTTCTGAGCTCTCACAGCCCCACCTCTCTCACATGGTGTCTGGTGTGAGGAGAAGAACAGAAGGTTTGTCAGCCGCTCTGAGTCCCCTTAAATGGGTGAGAAAAGAGGGGTAGAAATGCCAACTCTTCTTCTTCTTCTATCTCTAGAAAGGATAGAATTATGAGCCTAAAATGGAGTGGCATGCATGTATCAAGTAGAGCTGATTTCTCAGGAAGGGTGATTTTGCACCGGGCAGAATATCAGGTGCACCAAGAGCTTCCCTTCTGCATGGTGTTGCAGTCTAAGGGGGGCCTCGTGCCCAGGGGGAGGTCTAAGGGGCTGAAGTGAGCCTCACTCCTAGGATTCTTTCTGGTCCAGTATACCACCTGCACATTATATTTCAGCTTGTGGGATCAATACTGCAGTACAAAGCATCACAAGAGTACATGATTATTAGTGTTAGTAACAGACTATAGTAATAATGACAGGGATATGCATGAATATTTGTAGGCATTTGAAATACGATCGAATGTGCCAAATTTCAACATTCAAACTCGAATCGAATTTCAAATTTCAGATCTATTTGTTCGAATTATTTGGACATTTATATGTGTACGGGTTCATTCATCATACATACTTGCCGCATCTTTCCCTCATCCGTACACATTTGTACGGATCCGTATGGGACGAAAATGGGCTGCATACAAGAAAACTATGGAATGCATACAGATGCTTACGGATGCGTACAGATGTGTGGAAGATGCATACGGGCACATGCAAACCTGGTCGACAATCATATGTGCAGATTCGAATAAAAAAATTCAAACAAACAGATTCGAATTTGGTAAATCTTGTTAATTTCGAATTTAAAAGATTTGGATCGAATCGGATTTTAGGGTATTCGATTCAATTCAAATACAATGTCAAGAAAACATTTGTGCACTTCTCTAAATAGCCATAGATCCCTAGTATTATTAGCATTAGCATTATTGTCCCACGGGCCATAAAACTGTTATTTTGTTTTTCAGTTAGAAAGGAGAATCTGCCAAAGCAGGAGAATTAGTAAATGCCAGGTGCAAGAAATGCTTTTCATGGACAAGGGAATCTTACCAAGATAAGACTGGGATTGTACACAGTGTCCTGGAAAAAATGTATTATGGAAAAATCATGTTACTATTTTAAACAAGAAAATGTCACAGGAAATCCTATCTTCAAGCACTGGTGTGAAACTACTTGTACACTATGCGTCTTGCTATTGGATGAAGTGGCTTGCGTATTATTCATGCTGTCTGAACAGGGTGATCAGAGGCTTTTAAATCCACAAGAACAGTGTGCGTCTAATGGGTATATCTGACTGCTGGATCCTATGAATGCAGCATAGCTCATATTACTGTGCATAGGACATGACACTGCAACACGCAGGTTAAAGAGCGGAAATGCGGAGACATCAGGGCATAATATATTGTGCAGAGATATTAAAATGCAAAAGGCCTTATGAAAGCAATCCTCGAAAATAATAAAAGCAAAAATACATTAGCTATAGCTTGCTTCCACGCTAGAGGCCTTCAGGATTTCTCTTTGCAGAAGCAGAACTAAAATGACAAAGACATGATTGCTCAACAGTGTTCAGTAATGCTATGTTCCCCTGCTGCACAGAACCCCGTGTAAAGATAATATAAGATTCATCCTGGTTGGAGGAAGAGGGATCAGATTTCCTGTCTGCATGGAACTAAGCCAAAGCTGTTATCAGACATGGTCAAAGGGGCAGGCCCAGGGCAAATCTGAAACTCAAGGGACAGACAGAAAATACAAAAATACCACTCATTGCATCCCCAAGCCTCTGATTAACACCCCCTTCCACAAATGGGAAACAATAACACTTGGGGTGACTCACTGCTTGGGGCAGATTAGAGGGGATATTACAAAGGCTCTTGTACAAAACAGCAGCCAGGAAACAGCTGCTACTCTTGGCTGACCTATCAGGGACATGGAATTCTGGGTTGGTAACAGACAATCGGCAGTGAGCACGGAAGGAGGAGGTGAAGGGTGCAATCACACAGGGCTTTTTGAGATAGGTTTTTAGGTGCTAATTTTTAAAATTGTCTGATCTAGGTTTTTTATTCAGTCTACAGATGGGGCAATCCTTTGAAAATGGGCACCTAAAATAGGCCCTGTGTGATTGTACCCTATGCCAGTGGTGGTGTCACATCTGGGAGGTCTAAATCTCAAACCTCTCAATAAGCCAGGCCTAGAAGACCGTAGCCTTTCTGCTTAAGGCAGCAAGGAGTGAAGCAACTGCTGGGAAAACCATCACTCTGTATGGTGAATGGAGTTATCATCTGCAGCAGCTCTATATCCAGTTGCTAAATTGCCTGTTCACCCTGCAGAACTCTTCTGAATTCACTCACCTTATAAACCACCAGCTATATCTTTCAGAGGTTGCTTCCAGGTTAATAATTATTGTAGTTTATTATTATTTATCTGCCTTTCTATGCCCCCTGTGCCCAAAGGTCTGAGGGCAGGTTAAGTACTAACAATAAAACCAAAGTTAAAAAGAAACCATTAAAATCAATAACAATGCTAAAAAAACCAACCACTGTAACTGTTCCATTAAGGGCACAGTAAAGAGGTGTGCCTTCACCGATCTTCTCAGAGTATATCAAGATGGTCCCTGATACACTTGAGAGAGGAAGCTATCCCATAATCTGGGGCCTGTCACTAAGAAGGCCCTGTCACGGGTCTGGATATGCATGGATTTTTTAATGCATTCAAAATTCGATCAAATTGACCAAATTTCAACATTCGAATTCAAATCGAATGTCCTTAAATTCGGTTTGAATTTTGAAGTTCGGATGTATTTGTTCAAATTATGCGGTCATTCATATGTGTGTGGGTTTGTATACAATGTCTGCTTGAAGATCTGCATCTTTCCTGCATCCGTACGCATTTGTATGGATGCGTACAGGATGAAAACGGGTTGCATACGGGATAACTACGGGATGCGTACGGACATGTACAGATGCGTACGGATGTGTACAGATGTGGGGAAGATGTGTACATGCACATACAAATGTTGTTGACATTAGTATGTGCAGATTCTAATCAAAAATTTGAATGAATAGATTCAAATTTGGTAAATTTGAATCAAATCTTGTTAAATTTGAATTTAAATCGAATTTTGGGGGGGTATTAGATTAGATTAGAATACCGTAGAATGTCAAAAAAGCATTCATGCACATCCCTATTCTTTTCTCTTTCTGCACATAAAAAACCGCCTCCCCCGGTCAGGTTTAACTCTCATACCAAAGTCGTTGGCATGGCAACAATTCCGGGTGCTCTGTCCCAGAGCTGACCTAATTGTTCTCCAGAAGCCTAAGTGCTAATAGGACTCTTATGTCTCACGTCCAGCGCCATGACCATTCACACCATTTCCAGTGCTAGGGGTCATCCAATGTGCCGTGCAAGCGTGGTGGCACCTCAGATGACCCGCAATGGTGATCAGACACGCGCCCGGACACATGTAAGTCTCCACGCATGTGGGGCTAAGTTCAGAGTGTACTAGCTTTCCCAAGCGCGAACGCTAGCACACATTCGTGGTAATGCACTTTTCCCATCCAGCGGATGGGAAGCCAAGTGCAGAAACGCCTGTGGTGCAAAAGTCCCCTTTGGGAGGGGAGGGTTATTGTATCTTTGCTGGCCTGTTTAAGCATTTTTCCTCGTCTCCCTTTTCCAGTGTTGTAATTACTCTGCCAGCTACTCTTGACTTTCCCATGCTGAGTCACCAATTTCCTCTTTGGAAATCCTTACGAGAATCTCCGATCCCCAAGGATCACAGGACGTTACGAATATCCCAAACAATGAATAAACTGGAAAAAAAGAGAAAGCTGCCTTGCTAATAGGTTGGCCCCTTATCAACTCATAGTTAGCAGTGTTTCCACAAATTCCTGAAAGAAACTGTTCTCTTGGAATCATTCTGTTCTTTTGCAGATATTCCTTTCACTCTGCCTGGGTTGTGCTTCAGAAACAGGCCAAAAGCATGAACTGTGTGTTTCTAGTTCTCGAAAACAACAGCTTGGTTTTTCCAAGAAAAACCAGAGCTGAGCAACTGATAGTGAGGCAGAGATAAGCAGTTGCTATTATAGGAAACCAGCAGTGTTGCTGGATTTCCCATAAGGGCAATGTCTTGGAATGACACCTCCATATCCTGGGACTATACTGAGAATGTCATGGACATGAATGGCATTCCCAGCGTAGTTCCAAGAGAATTGCAGGGTTTCACCCGGCACCCCTAGTCACTCTATTTGGAGGGCTGGTTATGAAACAGCAATCCTGGCTTGCAACAGAACACACACACATAGTTTCTGACAGGGATGAGAACCTTTCAAAATCTTCTGGAGCTAAAGCCTGAGCATGCACACATATAGGTTGCGGTCTTTACTCTTGCAGTGTTATGGGCAGGCACCCGGGAGAGGGCCTTCTCAGTGATGGCCCCGAGGCAATGGAATAGTCTCCCCCTTGAGGCGCGTCAGGCTCCTTCGCTGTATATGTTCAGGAAGGCGGCGAAGACGCACCTCTTTGCTCTGGTCTTCAGTTAAATGGGGACACACTTTCCCTCCCCACTTGCAGACACTCTTGTTTTAATATATGCTCTTATTATTTTAATATATTTGATTTTAAATGTTGTTACCAGGCCTGAGACCATCGGGTACAGGATGGGATACATACATGCATACATGCATACATGCATACATACATACATACATACATACATAACGGTTTTGCTAATTTTTGAAAAATCAGCATGCTCATTTTGCTGGTATACTTTTTGGAGCTGTATTTCACTTTATTAGTTTTTAAGAAAACATAAAATGAAAATCTTGCTGGTATTTGTAGGTCACTTAGTTACATTGGCCTCCCCTGAAAAGTACATTGAGAGACGCTGAAGAAAGAACAAAGGAGATATGTTTCTATTATGCAATAATGCCTGGAGTCCAGCTTGTTCCTGAGAGTGCCAGGGATTTAAAAAGCATTAACTGTTTCCTCAATCCATACAGGTTCTTAAGCATTCTGTTCTGTCTGCCCAAAACTGAAGGAATATTTGACCAAAATTACCCATCATTTGCAAGACTGATGCATTTGAAAGTCCAAACTTGGGACAAATGCAGCATGACACATTATTAAATTGGCCCACTTTGGGTACGGTCCTCAAGTCTTTTAGTCCAGCAACTTAAGAAGCTGGACCATTCTAAGTTTTGCACAAGGCTAAAAGGATGGTTTCAGTGTGGCTTAAGGGCACTAGCATTCGCAAGTGTTCCCATCCCATCTCCGATCACAGCGAAACACAAATTTTCAAACTGCTCGTTTCCGCAGGCAGGAAACTAGTTCTTTTTGGTTGAAGCTTTGGATATTCAAGAATAGAGATGTGCACAGGGTTTTTTTTGACATTCTATTCGAATCGAATCAAATACCCAAAAATCCAATTCGATTCGAATCTTTTAAATTTGAATTTAAAAAGATTCGATTCAAATTTACCAAATTCGAATCTATTCGTTCAAATTTTTGATTCGAATCTGCACATACGAATCTCAACAACATACGTATGTGCACGTACGCCTGTTCCCCACATCCGTACCCATCTGTACCCGTCCGTATGCATCCCGTAGTTATCCCGTATGCAACTCGTTTTCGTCCCATACGGATGCGGGATGGATGCGGATCTTCAAGTGTGCATCGTGTACAAACCCGTAGACACACGGATGTTCGGATAATCTGAATGAATAGCTCCGAAATTTGAAATTCAATTCGAATGTTTATATTCAAATTTCAGGACCTTCTATTTGTGTTCGAGTTGTGCACATCCCTATTCAAGAAAGTGTTTCAAAGCAAATGTCTGCAAATACAAGACATTTTATCAAAGTTGCATGCACAAATCCAGGTTTGCATGTCCGTGAATGACTGCATCATACTCAATGTGCAGTGTTTACACATCCAGAAACCCAATTGAATGGAACCAGTGCCCTGTGTTTGCTGTGTTTTGCATTTGAAAAGGGCACTTTTAATGAGAAAAAGTATATATTTTTGTTTTTATTTTTGAACAAGTCCAGAATCAAGCGCGTGCAAACTGTAGTTCAATTAAACGATTTGCTGTTGGACACACAAATTTCGTTCATGCACATCTCTGGATAGGAATGGATAGGATAGAGGCTGCATTTTACTGCTGATTGCAGATTGAAAATATGAAAAAAAAATAAAGCTGGTTTAGCACAATTAATTTGACATGGAGAAGGGACTGGGGATTAGACAATGCATTGCAAAACCATTTGCCTCCTTTAGCATAATCTCAATCAAGTAGATTTCTAGAGTGTCTCCTCTTAAGAACTACATGCTTGGTGCTTTATTTAATGTAAACTCTGAGAGTCTCAGGAAGCAATTCGTGAAATCATGGCATGCATACATAATCATGAGTGCAACCAACATATTATTTGCACAAGCTTTAATGTGTTACATATATGGATATCCAGAATGCCAGTAGATCTCTCAGGCATGTATAATGAATGACTCACTTCCCTCACTTTGTTGTCTGCACTTGAAAGATGGAACAAGCCATCTAAGAACCCACAAAACTTTAAACTGAGCGAAACACTACATTTTCATTCCCTGTCGTGGCTCCACAAAACTTCTTTTCACAGCAATAATTAAGAATTTTGTCATTCTTTCTAATATACAATCATCCAAAGTTAATTGCAACTCAACCACCTGGAATGGAACCACCGACCCCCCTCGAAACTGAGTACAGGGATGCAACTTTGCAGCTTTCTTGGCAAGAATATTGGAGTGGTTTGCCATTCCACTTCCTAGGGAGGTTTTGGGCAGTAAAACTGAGCTTTCCGGGCAGTTGCTCTCTTGCAGTCGTTGCCAGGGAAGCGCTGCAAAGCTGCTATCCTGTGCGCAGCAGATGAGATTAGAATAACTATAATTATGAAATTTCTTATCAAAAATATAGAATTATACATAGATTCAATATTCCTGAATTGGATCCTAGAAGGAGTAGGGGTTGCTGGCTGAGTCAAGGAGCCGCTTGCTTTGCAATCATGGCCCCTTTCTGCACTCATTAGAGATCAAGTTTAGGGGTGTGCAAAAATTGCAATTTTTGGGATTTGATTCAGATCAAACACCCAAAAATTCAATTCATATCAAATGTTTAAAGTTCAAATTTAACCAAATTCAATTCGAATTAAGCGAATTGGAATCCATTTGAATTTTTTATTTGAATTTGCACTTACGAATGTAGACAACATTTGTAGATGCCTGTACGCATCTTCCCCGGGTCTGTACACATCTGTACACATCCGTACGCATCCCGTAGTTATCCCGTATGCAACCCATTTTCATCCTGTGCAGGTCTGTACAAATGGGTACGGATGTGGGAAAGCTGCAGATCTTCAAGTACGCATCGCGTATGAACCCGTACACATATGAATGTCCAAATTATTTGAACAAGTAGATCCAAAATTCAAAGTTTGAATAGAATCTTTAAATTTGAATTTAAGGACATTCAATTGGAATTAGAATGTAAAAATTTGGTCGATTCGATTGAATTTCCAATGCATGCGAATATTCGTGCAATCCCTAATCCAGATTAAGGAGCCCCTTAATCTGGATCACAGGCTTCCTGATCTGTGCATTCGTGAGGATCAAGAGGCCCTGCCCCTACTGTTTCATGCTACTGGGTGAAATCCATTCACGTCCACCATTTTGGTTGTGCAGCCTTCTCCCAGTAGTGTGAGCTTAAGCCAGTGGAAGAATGGTTCAACAGGCCCTTGTTTCTCATTGCTGCCCAGCGCCCTTCTTCTGCCTTTTGCCCTACCATGGATTCTGCCAATGGACTCATGATCAGGCAACACATGACATATGATAGACAGGCTGCATTGTGAATTCCATAAATTTCTGCAAGACCAAGTAGAAGGATGGCACACCTGTGTGTTTTCCATCTCCCCTCATTAAAGGGCTCTCACAGTCTTAGAGGGCAGAACTTTCTACTCATGGCTTTTTCTTCTCTCCCTTGCTTCCAGAGCACCACCTATTATAGGCTACTTACCTTTTGAGGTACTTGGAACATCAGGTTATGACTATTATCATGCTGACGACCTGGAGCTGCTTGCTCGGTGCCATGAACACTGTAAGTATCTTTGCTTTCCACCTGGATAGGATCAATAGAACCTAAGAACCAAGAGGAGGCCTGCTGGATCAATCCACAGCCCATCTAGTCCATAAGAACCTAAGGGGAGCCCTGCTGGATCAGGCCACAGCCCATCTAGTCCCTAAGAACCTAAGAGGAGCCCTGCTGGATCAGGCCACAGCCCATCTAGTCCAGCATCCTGTTGCACACAGTGGCTCACCAACTGCCCATGGGCATCTCAAGCAGAGGCAAGGGCAAAACTTCTGCTCTTGAATCCCAGCAAATGGCCTTAGAAGTATTCTGCTTGTCTCCATAGCCAGTAGCATTGGCACTGTACCAACATTGCTTATTTTCTCTCCTTGGCTTTCTCTCCTCACTTCACTTTAAACCTTCTTCAATCCATCTTCAGGGTCTGACCGCTCACATCTTTTTCTTTCTGTCGGTTTCATTTGTGGACTTTCTACCCTCCATTTGGACTTTGCTGGATGGAAAGTCCACAAATAAAACAGGTACAAAGGAAAAGGTGTGAGCAGTCAGACCTGAAGATGGACTGAAGGTTAAAAGGAAGGTGCGACCACCACCCATATTGTCTCCCCAATCCACATCCCTTTGTAATTATAGAATAAGAATTTATGGGTGGAGAGATGCACCTTAACTTCTAAGGCCGTGGACACACCTTTCTGAAAGAGGCCTTCTTATTTAAAACACACTAAGGGCGTGTCTACATGCTGAAAATACTCTGGATTTAAGCTTGTTTTGCCTCAGAGTGTCTCCATGCACAGCTTTACTCTGGGCTACATCAGGTGCAAAGGAGGAAAATCCATGGCAGAAATACCCCCCTTTCAAACAGTACTGCATCCGAAGTTAGGGGAAACCGTGGATTATCCTGGGAGCATGGAGATGCACACTGATTTCTTTAAAGTGTCTTTCCGGCTACATTAATCTTTCTTGTAATCTTTCCCGCTCTTTACGTGTGTGTGTGAAAACATTCCTTTCCTTGGCTGCCAAGAGTTAAAAGCATAACCAATGCTTGTAACATAGTTACAAGCATAACTAAAAGCAAATCACTTCATGCAGCCTGTCAGCCAACCAGCGGTCACATCCAGCCTCCCTCCCTCCATTCCATTTAAGTGCACAAACAGACCACCGATCTCTTTCTTCTTAAAATAGATGCCTCCCCCCTCCCCCATTGTTAAGACAATTAGCATCACTTTCCCCTGATAGCAAGCACAGAATTTCTCTCCCCCTCCCAATAATATGAAAGATAGAGTTCGCTGGACAGCTTCTGTGCACAGGCAGCTGCAGGGAGTGAGCTGCTTTCAGTTATGCTTGTAACTCTTTGCAGCCAAGTAAAGGGATGATCTGTGTTGTGTTGCGGAGGTTCAATTGAGATTTTTGCCTGTCATCGCTACAGTGGGCGGGGGGGAGAGAAAGATTCGGGCTCACAAAAAGCGGCTTGCATGGGGACAGGAAAGTACATTTTAAATTCATGTTGCCCCAAACCACATGGGGACGCTTTATTTCTAACTACAACGTGCATTTTAAAAATCTGATGCAAGAGAGAAGCAAAAAGAGACCATGGAGATGCGACCTAACTCTGATCACATCCAGTACCTGATAATCCTTCCTCAGTTTAGGTTGCTTTGCTCACACCTTTCTGTTCCCATCCTGAGACTCCTTTAGGATACTTTTTAAGGTCTCCACCCCTCTCCACTGTCACAACACCCTCTACGCATTGATAGGATAATAGTTCTGTCACTCAACAGTGTATCATCACCCATTGGGCAAAAGAAAGGCAAATTCATGCAGGATCCACCCACTGTAGTAAGGATCAGCCCCCCCTATAGTCCTCTTCCAAGATTACATCCCAAAAATGAAAACAGAGGCCTATTTGCATTACAGCAGTCAGGCTGTAATGTACTAAGGCTGGTACACACCAGGGACAGGGGAGGTAAATGTACTCAAAGTGTCCCTTACCTGCCAAAATGTGAATGGTTATCCTGTCCCTGGCACGTACCAGCCCACACCGCCGCTGCAAAAGCTTGAAGTCCTGCCTCCTGGCTGCCACGATTGGCTGCTGTTCGACACGCTAGCTGGCAGGCCTATGCTGGAAACGGGATCAAACTGATCCGATTATGTTCTGGGGTGACACGCCCCAGCACCGCCTGGATTGGAACTGTCTCAACTTCCTGTAGCTGCAGCAGCCAGCTGGGACTTGCCTGGCACACACCATCACCCAGGGTGGTGTGTGGCCTCCCTCCATCCTGCGCTGCACTGATCTGTCCAGTCCACCTTCCTGGGCTGGATGGGTCCCCATGCTCCCTAGTGTGATCTTGGCGGTTCTGCACAGGCATGCACTGCGGTGCCACCCCACGCTGACCTCCTAGCCGATCTTGCTGGTTGTGGGTAGGTGCACACTGCAGCAGCACTCCGCACTGACACTGGCGGAATGGGTCCCCTGGTAGCCCCAAACAGGCAAAGGTGCCTTCTGCATGCCTCTGTGCTCTGGACCAGGGTCCACTGCTTCACCAGCAGTCATGTTTAGGCAGGTCTGCTGGTGACCCAAATCAAGGGCCCTTTGATCTGGAACATACTCTGCCCTTTGCAGACACACTATGCTGGTGGGAGGTGTGGTCTCACAGATCCACACTAATGTGTAGACTAACGAAGCCCAGAAGCCAAGACTGGGGGCCCCTGTTCCATATGAAATACATGGGGCCCAGGTCTGATCCAGTAGAGCGTGACTGAAGTTCTTATATCCTGAATTCCCTAGTGAATATTTAGCAGTAACCCTGCTTAGAACTGCACTCAGGATCCCTTTCTATATGCACCCAGCTGCTTTGTCAGCTCTAGGACAGGGGAAGGATGTATTCAGCTTCTCCTGCAATTTCTGTTTAAAAACAAATGTGTGTTTATTGTGCAGGGGAACACTTACCCTCCTGCTCCATAAAGGCTTCACATTTGCTCTAATACTTGAAAAGCAATTGCATCTTCAAAAGCTTGCTACTTTGCCGGTACATTTGGGAAAGGTCAGAGATGCAGTCTGAACCACTTCTTGGTCAAGTGGTTAGGGAGCTGGACTCTTATCTGGGGATACTGGGCTTGTTTCCACCCTCCACCATGAAGCCAGCTGGGTGACCGTAGGTGAGTCACAGCTCTCTTCTGAGCTCTTACAGCCCCACCTACCACACAGGATGTCTGTTGTGGGGAGAGGAACAGAAGGTTTGTCAGCTGCTTTGAGTCCCCTTAAATGGGTGAGAAAAGTGGGGTAGAAAAGCAACTCTTATTCTTCCTTTCTGGATTTGCATCAAGAGGCAATTTTGTTGGGGCAAAAGTAGTGGGTGTGTAGAAGAAGAAGAAGAAGAGTTGGCTTTTCTACCTCGCTTTTCTCAATCATTAAGGGGACTCAAAGCGGCTGACAAACCTTCTGTTCTTCTCCCCACAACAGACACCCTGTGAGGTGGGTGGGGCTGTGAGAGCTCAGAAGAGAGCTGTGACTAGCCCGAGGTTACCCGCTGGCTTTGTGGAGGAGAGCGGAATCAAACCCGGTATTCCCAGATAAGAGTCTGGCTCCCTAACCACTAGACCAAACTGGCTCACTCCTCTTCCGTTTGTACCTATTTGCATTATTCAAAAAGGTACCTGTCCTCATTGTAAATCAAGTTAAGGTGGCACCAGTATTCTCCCCTTAGTCCTGAGGACTGAACACCCAATCCAGCCTGGCACAGTTTTGTTTGTCCCTTAAAACTCTGGGGAATTTGGGGCTGGCATTTGCTGCCAGGTTGAAGCCACAGGCATGAAAGTGGCTTCCCACAAACCTCACTCTAACTCCTGCTGCCAACGCCTGGACTTCATGACCTATTCGAGTGCGCACTAGATGTTCTCATTAACCAGATTAAGAGGCAAGCTTAGCTCGCTGCCAAGCCTTTTTTGTTGTTTGTTTCTCTTTCAAGTCCTCTTGGATCTCTCTGTACTGTGCCCGGCTCTCTGTTTATAAAGCTGCTATGCTGGTGTGTTGTTGATGCTGTTCCCTGACTATAGCAGAAGCCAAATGCGTGGATCGGAAACTAAACATTAGGAAACACTCTGGGAGGGAGGGAGGTGGCACACCTAATCTGTTGCAAAGGTGTGAAGAAATGGGAACATTTTGTAATTCAGTGTGTGTGAGGCTTTAGGAAGCTTCCTTAATACCTTGAGTTTGACTGGAGGGGGCCTGTTGGTACTTGATCGACTGGCGTGGTCTTAACAGTACCACACCAGGCTGATAAGGATCCAGCGTAGTGGTGGTCTTTTGCACTGCAAGCACTGAATTAGCCCTGCACATGGGAGCAGCGCTTGTAGTGTGGACAGACAGCCTGGAGCTAACATCCAGGAGGAACATCCCAAGACAGGCCAGACATTGCCATGGTGATTTGGCAACTGCATGCATCTGCCAGCCCGCCTGCATCCATGCCTCGAGGCCATGCTGGCCCCCAAAGAGGGTGCGAAACCGCCTCACCAGGAGCGATCTGGCTGCTTCTAGGAAGGTTGTCCACAAGTAGAGATGCGCACGGAAGTTTTTTTTGACATTCTATTCTAATCTAATCTAATACCCGAAAATCCAATTCGACTTTCATCCTTTAAATTCGAATTTAACAAGGTTCGAGTCGAATTTACCCATTTCGAATCTATTCGTTTGAATTTTTGATTCGAATCTGCACATGCGAATGTTGACCACATTTGTATGTTCATGTACGCATCTTCCCCACATCTGTACACGTCTGTATGCACCCCATAGTTATGCCATATGGATGTGGGAAAGATGCGGATCTTCAAGTATGCATCATGTATGAACCTGTACACCTACGGATGTCTGGAAAATTTGAACGAATAGATCCAAAGTTTGACATTCAATTTGAATGTTTACACTTGAATTCCGAGACATTCTATTCAAGTTCGAATGTCAAAATTCAACACATTTGATCACATTTCGAATTCCTACGAATATTCATGCACGTTCCTATCCACAAGTGAATTGCTCCAGGGAAAGATTGTTTCACTCTGGGTGGAGAAGCCATGTTAGAATTGCTCCGGCTGGTAGGCGTGAAAAGGGCCGTGGTTAACAACTGTCAATTGAGGAGCTTCATAGCTCAGTTACTTCTCTGGTTGTTATTTTTCTCTTTTGCTGTCAGTGAATTTAAATAAAAAGGCTCATTTTGGGGAACGTGAAGCTGTAAGGCTAAAGAACGCACCTGGTCGACCTTGCAGGACTCCAAGCTGTGTGAGCTGTCTGCACAGTGGCAGCCGGAACTGAGGCCCTGCCTGTCTTAGACCTCACCACTTAGCCTGCCTCAAGGGTGGAGCCTCCCTTAGATCTCACTAGTGTCTGGCCAGGAGGCCCCTGCCCCCTGGACCGGTCCCCTGGGAGTTTGGCCTCCCTGGACTGTACTGCATCCGCATCTGGAAAGGAGTTACCCCCGGGGGGGGGGAGAACTCCGCCAGCTGTGGCAGGCTCTGGAGCAGTGAGGTGAGCTGCCTGGAGCACCCCGAATCGCCGAGAAGGCTCCGGCCTTCTTGGACACGTCCGGGAGTAGGACTGGGTAGAAAGGGGCTAGAAGATGCTGCGGACGGCTACTGCCTGGTCCCTGCCACACCGGAAGACTCAGACCACGTGGAAAGAGAAGTAGAAGCAGCAGCCGGGTTTCTAACACGTGGCGGCAGCAGTAGGGACATAGAGGTGCGCTTTCTAGAGCTGCATCGCGACTGCAGCCCGTGCAAAGCCCCCAGTCCACGCCAAAAGCTCAGACCGCGTTAGGTGAGCACTGAGGCAGTCGTGAGGCGGCCAGCCAGTGCCCGGACCAACTCCTGCAGTCCCCACGGGCTAGGGCTTATTTTCAGGGTAGGACTTATATTTTAGAGCTTTAAAAATTAGTGGGAAAATTGAACTAGGTCTTATTTTCGGGCTAGGGCTTATTTTCAGGGTAGGACTTATATTTTAGAGCTTTAAAAAAATAGTGGGAAAATTGAACTAGGTCTTATTTTCGGGCTAGGGCTTATTTTCAGGGTAGGACTTATATTTTAGAGCTTTAAAAAAATAGTGGGAAAATTGAACTAGGTCTTATTTGCGGGCTAGGGCTTATTTTCAGGGTAGGACTTATATTTTAGAGCTTTAAAAATTAGTGGAAAAATTGAACTAGGGCTTATTTTCGGGCTAGGGCTTATTTTCAGGGTAGGACTTATATTTTAGAGCTTTAAAAAATAGTGGGAAAATTGAACTAGGTCTTATTTGCGGGCTAGGGCTTATTTTCAGGGTAGGACTTATATTTTAGAGCTTTAAAAAATAGTGGGAAAATTGAACTAGGTCTTATTTTCGGGCTAGGGCTTATTTTCAGGGTTGGACTTATATTTTAGAGCTTTAAAAAAATAGTGGGAAAATTGAACTAGGTCTTATTTTCGGGGAAACACAGTAGTACGTTGTTGATCCAGTCTACTGGCCAGTGCAGAATCACCTGCCAACTTGTGTGTTGCGCACAGAGCAGCAGATGGTAGATATCTCTTTCTGGATCAAACATCCCACGATCTAATTTCACTTCTTCCTTTTTTTTTCTTTTCTTTTTTTAACATACAGTGATGCAGTTTGGAAAAGGCAAGTCATGCTACTACAGATTCTTGACCAAAGGCCAACAGTGGATCTGGTTGCAGACACATTATTACATCACTTACCACCAGTGGAACTCCAAGCCTGAATTTATTGTCTGCACCCACACGGTTGTCAGGTAAGAAAATGCAGGGAACGTCTGCGCCTTCAGCCACAAAGCCGTCTGCTCCGGTATTTGGACGTCCGTGTATCCGTTGTGAGCCAGTTTGGTCTAGTGGTTAGGGAGCCGGACTCTTATCTGGGAATACCGGGTTTGATTCCACACTCCTCCACAAAGCCAGCTGGGTGACCTTGGGCTAGTCACATCTCTCTTTCTGAGCTCTCACAACCCCACCTACCACACAGGGTGTCTGTTGTGGGGAGAAGAACAGAAGGTTTGTCAGCCACTTTGAATCCCCTGAAGTGGGTGAGAAAAGCAGGGTAGAAAAGCCAACTCTTCTTCTTCTTCATTAAGACACCCAATTATATAAACTGATGAGGGCTGAGAATGTGGGGTGGAAGGAGGAAACGGCACGGTGTTCTCATTGTTTGTTGCTCTCATTGTCTCCTCCTCCTTCTTTCTCTGGCAGCAGAGGCCATTATGAGCTGGCAATTTTAGTGTGCTTCGCTTTTCTTCTCTTTTTTCCCTTTCAAGCAGTTTCACAAACAACAAGGAGTCTGAATGCAGGTGGGCAGGGAAGAAGTAGGGGAAGAATGAGGCCACGCTCGACTTGTGGTTAGTTAGAGTGCTGGATCGTGGTTTGATTCTGCACTCCTCCACAAAGCCAGCTGGGTTATCTTGGGCTAGTCACAGATCCCTTTCTGAGCTCTCACAGCCCCCCCTACCTCACAGGGTGTCTGTTGAGGGGAGAAGAACAGAAGGTTTGTCAGCCGCTTTGAGTCCCCTGAAATGGGTGAGAAAAGCAGGGTAGAAAAGCCAACTCTTCTTCTTCTTCTTCATTAAGACACCCAATTATATAAACTGATGAGGGCTGACATTTTAATCAAAGTTTAATATATATACAAAAATTTTTACAAATGAGAGACTTGCCATCTGATTTTGTGATGGCTTCTCCGAAACCCTGGAGAAATACTACTTCCTTGAGTAAAAGATGTCATTAAACTGGGTAGATCAAGCTTCCAACTCAGAGTAAGGCCATTTCCTGCATTCCCATTCAGAGAGAATAATTGGATGCTTCCAAGAACAGTATACTGGTCTGCTCAGGAAATACACCGTATTCACAGCAAAGTGGAAAATCCAAGGGAAAACGGATGGGAACGAAATAAAAAGCGAATTTCCTTTGCCAGTGTATGTTCTGCCATTTCCAATGCTGTGTGTGTGTTTTTTTTAAGTTATGCTGAGGTTCGGGCAGAAAGAAGGCGAGATCTGGGCCTTGAAGAGTCTTCGATTGAGTTAGCATCTTCATCGCTCAAGGTATGTGTGCTGGAAGAACTAAAAAGAAGGGAAATGTTAGGTTTTCCATGCATTCCGGTTCAGAATTTGCAGCAATGACAAACTGATGTTTTTAAAGAAACTGAAACGTGGGACTGAGGAGAGACACACAGAGATAGAGCTTGCTTTGTAGTCATTTAAGCCTCTGCGGATTTTAATTTCAGGGCTTTTCTGATGCATAATAGGGATTTTTGTTATAAAGCTGACCTTTGTCAACCTCATAGATCTAGTAGCCTACAGACAGATGTTACTCTGTATCTCATGTGATAAGGCATAGATGGAGTGTCTGTGTAGGAGTTGCCTGATCCATTTCCTCTGTGGGTGAATATATTACAATTTTGCAAGAAATGAAGATTTTTGCCCATTTACACATTTCAAGATCCACCAGATGCAATAGATCATTCCAGGATCATCAGAAAACCCTCCATGTTGCTAAGAAACACTGTATCCTTAAAGGAAGGGCTATTCTAAAATTTGAACTGTGTACTATTCATAATCCTACTTTTAGCTGTTTTATCCAATTTTGCATGGATCTCCGGTTTGTAGCAGAGTTTGGATTCCTTTTATTCTTTTTACTCATAACTCACACGACTAGGGACGTGCACCAAAATTCACACAAATTCGTACAAATTAGAACATTCGTCTTCAAATCGAATATTGCCTGTATTCCAAGACTGACATTCGCATGTGAAGCGAATGTGAAGTGAATGCTTTTGTACACTTGTTTGTTGCTTTGTTAAATTGGCAAAAAAGTGTGGAAGCAGCAATCTGAAGCAGATTCAAAGCGGATTCAAAGCTGATTGGGGGTGGGGATTTGGAGGCATGATTGGTGACTGGGATTCAAAGTGGATTCAAATATCATTCGAAGAACAATTGCAATGGATCTGAATCCTACCATATTCAAAGTGGCTCTATTTGCACAAATGTGAGTTTCTTTCGCATTCGCTTTTACGCGAAGTGAACACACACACACAAATTGTGCACATCCCTATTCATGACCAGTGGTCAGTGAGGCCTTTGGTTGCTTTTGATGGTGGGCATGGAAATTTATTTACCCGAAGGTCTCCGGGCAGGTAACAACATCTAAAATCAAACATCATTACAACAACAACAACACTATGTATTAGAACAGTAGCGTCTGCAAGTGGGAAGGAAAGTGTATCCTCATTTAACCAAAGGCCAGGGCAAAGAGGTGTGTCTTCACTGCCTCCCTAAATGTTTACAGTGAAGGAGATAGATGCATCTCAAGGGGGAAACTATTCCATAGTCTAGGGGCCATCACTGAGCAGGTCCCTTTCGGAGTGCCCACCGCTTTTACTGCTGAGGGCGGTTGGGACAACCAGGAGGGCCTCCCCTCCAGATCTTAAGGTCCGGGCAGGTCGATATGGGAGAAGGGCATTCCTTCAGATATTTTGGGCCCAAGTCATTTAGGACCTTATAAGTTAAAGTTAACATCTTGAATTGGACTTGGTAGTGAATTGGCAGCCAGTGCAACACTTTTAAGACCAGCATGATGTGCGGCCGGCTGTTCTAGTCAGCAGTCTAGCAGCTGCATCCTGCACTAGCTACAGCTTCCGAACCATCTTCAAGGGCAGCCCCACCCAAACTGTAATCTGGAAAAGGAAGGTTTTGAAAATCTTCCATTCTTCCGTAAGCTTGTTCTCTGTGCTGAGTTGTGAACATCACACAATATTCAAGCCTGTGAAACAGAAATGATCAGAGGCAGGCTTTTTCTCTTGGAAGCATTTCAAACACTGTGGGATTTTTTTATGCTAAGTCACCAGATCTCCCCAGACAAAGACTGGGAGCAAAGGAATGATTTATCGATCTTTTCTCTCCCGGGATCGTGGCTGTGTTTTTAAAAGCCAGGCATAATGTTATCCAGAGGGCGATAGTTTCCATTGCCTTTTTAAATAATCAATTTGGCTTCGTCATGCCTGCCCAATTAATAGGGTCAACTCAGTTAACATTTTAAAAATAAACCTCCAGCATGGTTTTAATAATTAGGATTGGACATTAACTTCTTTAAATGGGGATCACTAGCTGTTTCACACAAACCTAAGGGAGAGCTTGAGGCTGTAATGTTTGGGGCTTTGAAAGATTCATTATAATAATTTTGGGTTTTTTAAAAAAATACTGTGCACTAACCTCTGTCTGGTTTTTGTTGTTTTTTGTTTGTTTGTTTGTTTGTTTTGCCTGATCCTTCCTCTTGCAATATACCTATGTATAGGAAGCACCCACCCACTTCCCTTTGGGTTTTTTGGGTTTTTGTTTGTTTTTGTTTGTTTTTTGTTTTTTTTGCATGTTTCCTACATATAGGAATTTTGCAAGGGAAGGGGTATCGCAAAGAAAGCCAAATAGAGATAAGCAATCACTGTTATGACACTATTTTTTGCTTCATTAACGAGGAAAATAGTGCAATTATATTTTGCTGGGATTGTCACACATGCCTATGGCAACCCCACTATATTCCCCTAAATCCCACTATAGCTTAATTTGAGAAAACCCAACTTGATGGCAGGTTTTCCCGAAATAGCACTGTAACTTACATTCTACCGTCCTAGCTGTGGCCACCGCGCATGTGCAGGGGCCAGAAAGGACAGCTATGCATTCGTACTGGTGCAATTGCACACTTCCAGCTATCCCATACTGTCAAAATACTCCAGATATGTGCATCATATATTATGCACAGAAAGTGCCAAACCTGCTCTGTCTATTCAACAAGTGATCATTCTGGAAAGGCTTTTCTCCAGAATGTTGCCATGATATTAGGACAGCATCCAGATGGCCTTATATTGCAGTTGTCAAAAATATATGTGGCAATCCCAATATAATCCCAGGAACAACATGGGTTTTAGCCACATCTGGAGACACCTTCAGTCTAAGAAATATTCCTCTTAGATGCAAACAGCCCAGGCATTTGTTGTTTTCATTTTCTTCAGCCAATCCCACCCATTTTTAGCCTTTTCTCCTTACGGCCATTAAACGATTCCTTTCCGTGGTGGACCTCATTTTAGGGATATGCACAAATATTCGAAACTTTCAACATTCAATCAAATTCAGACATTCAAATTTGAATCGAATGTCTATACATTCAAATTTAACATTTAAACGAATTTTCAAATCTTTTGAATCATTTGAACAAATTATTCGGACGTTTGGACGTGTATGGATACGTACACATTCCATATGTATCCATATGCATATTCTTATCCGTACGCATTTGTACAGATATGTATGGGACGAAAACAGGATGAAAACGGAATGCATACGGACACATTCAAATGTTGTCAACATTCGTATCGCCAAATACGAATAAAAAATTCAGGCGAATAGATTGATTGAATACATTCTAATTTTAAACATTCAAATCAATTCGAATCTTTGGATATTCAATTCGAATCGAATCCAGAAAATTGCGTTCGTGCCCACCCCTGCCTTGTTGGCACATTCATCCATTGTACATTTACTGTGTTGCAAACCAGTGAACTGTGACAGAGCGGGAGGAGCCAGGCAGTAGATAACTAATGATAAGAGTTACAGAAGCCGTGTCATAAACACATGGTTTTGTTTAAACCCATAAATCTTCTGCCTTTCACCTGGGTCAGGAAGCAAGCAAGAAAGAGAGAAAGCTGCTTTGGATGTTTGCTCTGGAAAGTTCTTGGAGTGTGTAGAGTACCTTCCTTTTTTTCATTTATTCCAGTTTGTCTGGTGTATTGATGGAACCATGTGGACATGGTGCTTTCACCCAAGGAATATTTTCAGGCCAAACCTAAAAATTCATCCCAGGGTTGTCTGTAGCTTGTTGTCCTTCCAGCATGGATGGTTTCAAGGAAGATTTGGACCAACTCATGAAGTCAGGGCTATCAATGGCAGCTGGAGGTGATTTGCCTTCAAGGTCAGCTGCTTGAAAACTCCTAGCAGCTGACCTTGAAGGGAAACCACCTCCAGCTATGGAGCTTCCTTGTGAAAATGAGCGACACTGCATTCTGTAGGACTAGATGGGCCACGGTCTTATCCAGTGGGGCCTTTCTTACGCCCAGGGCAGTTGGAGACTGTTGCCTCCAAAGTCCGGCTGCAGGGAGACTGAAAGTAAACCGTAATCCAGCTGGATCAGGCCACAGCCCATCTAGTCCAGCATCCTGTCTCACATAGTGGCCCACAAACTGTTCCTAGACATCCTCAAGTAGAAGATAATCCTCAGTTCCATTCAAATGGTCTTTGGAGTCCTCCTGACTGTCTCTCCAACCCGGAGGCAGTACTACAGTATCGATTCTAGTAGCCATTGATACACCTGTGCTCATATCCTGTTATGGAATTCCTTGTGCCCCTGGTTGGGCATGGCAAGAACATATTGTTGGACCAGATGGGCTACAGGCCTTATCCAGTATGGCACTTTTTATATTCTTATTTAATAGAAGACAGAGAAACCTTTGTATCAAAGCTCACCTCCTGGTGACTGCTGATGCAGTTTTCTTGGCAAATTTACAGAGGTGGGTTTGCTATTCCTTCCGCAGAGATGCGGGGGGTTGAACCTGTGACCCTTTGCTTTCCAGATAGTTGCTGTAGCGCTAAGCATGGCTACTCCCCATCTGCGTGGAGGGATGGGGTATAAATGCCTTTAATTAATAAAGGTGCATAATTGTGTTTTTTGTTTTGTTTTTCTCCCATCGTTGGTTATTCCTCCTCCTAATAGAACAATTGTGTTTTGATTTAACTCTTTCCAGAGTCACGGCAGCTACATTGATATCCGGCAGTGTGTGACTAATCAGGAAGCTAGTCGTGAGCGGGTGTCTGTCTCATCTCACAGTTCACGCCGATCCTCACACACAGCACTTTCCGACTCTGCCTGTAAGTTTCCCATTAAACAGCTGATGGCAGGAGTGCCAAGAAAACTTTCTCATGCAGGACGTCGTCGTCGTCCCCCCCAGACTGGACTATTAGAACTTAAGCGGAGCCCTGCTGGGTTGGGCTCCATCCCATCTAGCTCAGCATCCTGTCTCACACAGTGGCCCACCATTTGCTTCTGGTCATCTCAAGCAGAAGATGGAAGACAAAAAACCCACCTGCTCTCAACTCCCTTAAAATGGCCTTGAGAGGCATCCTGTCTGTCTCTCCAACCTGGAGGCAGGACATAGGCATCTATTCCAGTAGCCATTGATACACCTGTCCTCCTACATGAATTTGTCAAACACTACCTTCCAGGCTGGTTGTTATCACCGCCTCTTTTGCTAGTAAATACCGTAGACTGATGACCCTCTGGGTGAAGAAGTACTTGCCTTTCTTGGATGATACTCACCTGCCCACCAGCTTCATAGAGCTTTCTGTGACAGGGGAAAGAATTTGGGAAGGGGAGGTGCAAGGCAAGGGAGGGGTCTGGTCTGGTCTGGTCTGGTCCAGTGCCTTTTGTGGACCAAACTATGGGTGTGTGTGAGTGCAGTTTTCGGGATTTGATTTGATTCAAATCGAATTCCCAAAAATTTTATTCGATTCAAATGTTTAAAGTTTTAACTTAGCCAAATTCAATTCAAATTAAGCAAATTTGAATCTATTAGTTTGAATTTGTTGTTCGAATTTGCACTTACAAATGTCAACAACATTCGTGGATGCCCGTACGCATCTTCCCTGGGTATGTACACACCCGTTCACATCCGTATGCATCCCGTAGTTATCACATAAGCAACCTGTTTTCATCCCATATGGATGTGTACAAATGTGTACGGATGCAGGAAAGATGCGGATCTTCAAGTACGCGTCGTGTACACACCCGTACACAGACGAATGTCCGAATAATTCAAACAAATAGATCCGAAATCCAAATCGAGTCTTTAAATTTGAATTTAAGGACGTTCGATATGAATTCAAATGTCGAACCTGGTCGATTTGATCGAATTTTGAATGCATTTGAATATTCATGCAGATACCTAGTCCAAACCAACAGCCCTGGGTGGTATAGGTCCACTGGTTCAGTCCACAGGGAAATGAATGAAGAAGGCCCAGCCATTTCCTGCCTCATGTCCTAAGCTGCTACATCTTCACTTCTCAAGATGAATTGATTTTGATGGTGACCCATTTGAGGGTCTGTTCCCATGCTGTCTGCACACGCCCCAACAGGATGCTTCTCTTCTGCAGCCACATCCTCCATTCGGCACACGGATGCCAGCACTCCTACGAGGCAGTCCTTACCAATGGGCCAATCAGAGAAGGCACCTCTGCGGCTCACGTCCAGCAGCAGCACACAGGTATGTAGTGGTGCGCTCCCCAGAAGAAGAGAGGCCTTCAGAAGCTGCCCACGAGCGAGCGCTTGGGGATGGCAGGAAGGCTTTGGCGCCGTTCACGTCCTCTTGGAGCAGCTTGTCCTCTTGGTTACTTAGCAACAGGCTCTTCGTGTGGTCCAGTCAGATGACCACCATTTTGTCTGCAGTTCATCTTCTGATCCAGTGGTGGGAGGAAATGGCCCGAGCCGCAACTGAGTCCACGGAGACAGACAGCTGGGAGATTTTCATGGCCTGCAGGCACCAGGCATTATCACCTGTCGGTTTCCTTTAGATTAAGTGACTCTTTAAGCTAAAAAGCACCGTCAAAGGCTGCTAAAAATAGTCGCCGAGCGCGTCTGCAAAGGGTTTCATGTGATATGGGCCCCCCACCTGGGTTCATTTTGGCAATGTGAAGGATTATATACAGCGTGGCCAGCTGTGAAACAGAGCAGGGCTCCTCTTTGGAAAGAGGAGGCTGAGAGGAGGACATTTCAGCCACGTTGCCTGCACAATGGGCTACGCATGCTGAAATTCACTATGCAGCTATTAAAAGTGCAGGAGCTCTATAATTCCCTCTTCTGGGCAGCCAAAGGAACAGGGGGTCTATAATTCTCTCTTTCCTAAGCAGCTCCAATGGAGGCAAAAGCCCTGTCTTCCTCTCCATTTCGCCACCCTGAAAGGGACTGTTCTCCAAGCACATGTTCCATCACACAGAATCCCTGCATATGGAAAACTAGCATGTCAGGGAGAAGCCTATGCTTTGCGACCCTTTCCCGTGGTATGCTAGATTTCTACATGAAGATGATTCCTTTATAGAGAAATATTCAGCAGGGTGGAAGCCTTGGTTTGAAGTATCACCCTTACCAAACCTGGGCTTTGATACCATTTATGTGTTTATTTAAATGGAGAAATGTCTCTTCAGCTGGAGGCAAAGATGAAAAAGTGCCTCTTTACCAACCACCTGGAGGTACAGAGTTGAGACGTTCAATCTGAAGGAATGCCTTCTCCCATACTGACCTGCCCGTGCCTTAAGATCTGGAGAGGAGGCCCTCCTTGTTGTCCCACCACCCTCTATAGTAAGATGGGTGGGCACCCGGGAGAGGGCCTTCTCAGTAATGGCCCCCAGGCTATGGAATAGTCTCCCCTTTGAGGTGCATCAAGCTCCTTCACTGTATACGTTGAGGAAGGCGGTGAGGACCCACTTCTTTGCTCTGGCCTTTGGCTAAATGTGGTTATAGGCCCCCCCCAACATTATTGTTTTATACTGTTTTATGTATATTTATTTATTTATTTATTTATTTATTTATTTATTTATTTATTTATTTATTTATTTATTTATTTATTTATTTATTTATTTATTTATTTATTTATTTATTTGTATTTCTATCCCGCCCTATATCCGAAGGTCTCAGGGCGGGTTACAATATTATATTAATCTTAGACAGGTCCCTGCCCTCAGGCTTACAATCTAAAGAGACAAGATACAAAAGGAAAATGGTGTGGGAGGGAACAGGGGTGCTCTGGCGGCAGCAGAGTCCTTGCAAAGGTAAAAACTTTTATTTTATTTTCCTCCTCCATTCCCCACAGGCAAGATGGTTCCTTCATGGCCCGTCTGGAGGCAGTTGGGAGGGAGGGGCCAATGCTGGGAGCTTGATGGAAGGTGCTCACCCAGCTTCCTTCTCTCTTCCTCTCCCAAGGCAAGAATGGCATTATTTTAACATGTCTGTTTCTAAATGCTGTTACCCACCCTGAGACCTTAGGGTACAGGGCGGGATAGAAATGAATACATTAATCTGTGGATTTCCAGATGTTTCCGAACTACAGCTCCCAGAATTCAACACCTGGGAGTTAGCATGGTGCTCCAAGAGTTATAGCTCACAAGGTCCTGGAGGGTCGCAAGTTGAGTAGCCTGTAGATCTGCCTCTGGGTGCTGCCTGTAGAGATCACTCTTTTGCAGAATGGTTGCACTACAGTCCACGGTGATGGGTTATGCCACGTCTGTTTTCTTTTGTAGGGTATAATAACTCCCCAAACACCTACAGAGAACCTTCCGCAGCATCACATGGCGCAACCCACAGTTCCAGCACAACAGACAGTTATGGTAGGTCCTCCAGAATGCACAGTTGGCCTAAGGCAAGGGTTGCATGCCCGGCAGATGGAAAGGTCACACAGACTGTGCTCCCATCTTCACTTTAAACCTTGGCTGTTTCTTTCTTTTTTTTAAAATATAAAAAAATAAAAAATAATAATAAACCTTGGCTGTTTCTGCACTTGGCTTCCTGTCTGCTGGATGGGAAAGTGAGTGACTGATTAACATGCACTGCTGTTCGCACTTGGGAACACTAGTACACCTTAAACTAAGCCGCATGCGCCCGGAGACTTACTGGTGTTCGCGTCCATTTGCTGGCAGCGTGCCACCATCTTGGCTTTGTAGCTTGGTGTGACTGCACGTGCGCCGTTGCTATGGCGACAACGATGCTCCACACGCGCACAGTCACGTTCGGGGCCATCTGAGGTGCCGGTGCGTTTCCACCACTGCTAGTTGACGATAGGGAAGTCAGCGACATTCAAATGTGTCCATACGCATCCGTATGCATCCCATTGTTATCCTGTATGCATCCCGTTTTTATCCTGTATGCATCCTGTTTTTGTCCCGTACGTATCCAAACAAATGCGTATGGATACAAATAAGATGCAAGCAGATACATTTGTATTGCGTACTTATCCATACACATACAAATGTCCAAATAATTTGTGCGAATGAGTCGAAAGATTTGAAAATTCATTCAAATGTTAAATTCGAATTTAGAGACATTCGATTCAAATGCAAATGTCTGAATTGAATTGAATTTGACCAAACTTTGAATGTTTTGAATATCCATGCACATCCTTAGTTGTAAATGCTTCCTGCAAGTCCAGGTACACCTTATCATATGTTACCCTTATCATCAACTGCCAAGTGCGAACCAGCCTCCTTGGTCCATTTTCAGGCCTGACTATTCCCTCCTTTTCATTTCTATCCATTTCATTTGTGAACTTTCCACCCTCTGTTTGGACTTTCCCGAATGGAAAACAAAGGGAAATATAAAACAAAGGGAAATGAAAATGTTTGAGCATTCAGACCTGAAGACGGACTGAAGAAGGTTTAAGGTGAAGATGTGACCATGGACTAATCATCCAATAATACAAATAACTTTCATGTTCTTTGGGAAATGCTTTAAAATAGGGATATGCAGAGTTGGTTGCATGAAGAGCCACTCAGCCGGGGGAGATCTAATGCCACAGTCCACACTATAAGCCACTGAAGGGGAAAAGATCATTGTGTAATTCCTAGAGATCTTCAAGCAGATTATTTACTGTCAAATGCAATACTTTCATTCCCTTTGCATGAGGGATGTGCACGAATATTCGTAGGCATTTGAAATCCGATCGAATGTGCCAAATTTCGACATTCGAACTTAAATAGAATGCCCCGAAATTCAAATGTAAAACACTTGAATTGAATTTTGAACTTCAGATCTATTCATTCGAATTATCTGGACATTCGTATGTGTACAAGTTTGTACATGATGCGTACTTGAAGATCCGCATCTTTCCTGCATCTGTACAGAATAACTACGGGATGCATACGGACATGTATGGATGCGTACGGATGTGGGCAACATGCATACGTGCACATACAAGTGTTGTCGACATTTGTATGTGCGGATTCGAATAAATAGATTCAAATTTGGTAAATGGAATCGAATCTTTAAATTCGAATTTAAAAGATTTGAATTGAACTGGATTTTGGGGTATTTGATTTGATTTGAATAGAACGTCAAAAACACATTCATGCACATCTCTACTTTGTATGACCTGGTAAGCTGCTGAACCATCCCAAATTGGGTATTTTTGATACCCAGCCCAACAGAATCCTGAACTTCCCTCTTGGAAGAAGCTGGTTAGATTGAACTGGGAGGGTGCTTCCGCACGTGCCTTTAAACACCCATTTAGGACACATGTAGAAGCACGCATCCACACAGCAGCAGCTTTTTAAGCCGCTTTTAGCACGGAGCGTCTGCACAGTAACACCCATTAAACACACATGTGGCAAACCGCGTCCACACAGCGGCACCCATTAAGGACGGAATGGGTGGACCACGTCTGCACAGCGGTACCCATTAGAGATAGATAGGGGTGGCCACGTCCGCACAGGAGGCTCTCTGCGCAGGCGCGCCAACTGGCCAGGGCAGCACGCCTGCGCAGAGAGCCTCCTGACAGCCGGAGCTGCCGGAAGCAGCCCTGGCCAGTCAGGAGGTGCGCAGCATGCAGGCAGGCAGCCTCCTGGGATTCCCCGGTCAGAATCAGGGCGACGCCAAAGAGGTAAGGAGGGGATCGCGCGGGAGGGGTTTGGGGAAGCTCCCCCTGACTCCAGAAGCGGCGATCTGCTGCTTCTGGGGTGAGGGCGAGTCACGAAGTAGGAGTCCCCCGGCTCGCCATGTTTGGCTCCAAGGATCCGTACTGTGCGTCTGCACCGGACCCACCTCAAATCCGTATCTAAGTCGTCCTTCCGCTGCGTGTGCAGAAGGACAAGGGGGGGGGGTAGATCCATACCTATTAGATACGGATCTAGCGCTGTAAATCTGGATCTACCCTGCATCCGGATTTAGTAAATCTGGATGTATTCAAAACCGTGTTTACTAAATCGGGATGAGGTAGATCCGGATTTATTTAGGTAAGCGCGGAAGCACCCAGAATGTAAAATTAAGGCAAGACAGGCACCCCCAGTGGGTTGAAAGGCTGTCAATGCCAAGACAGAACAGAAGAGACTAGGGATGCACATGAATAGGTTTTTTTGGATGTGATTCCTATCAAATCAAATGCAAGAAAATTTGTATTCGTTTGAATAGATCCTCTTGGAATGTGGCAAGATTTGAATTTGAAGTCGATATGAATCTGATTCAAATCCCCACTATGAATCGCCTACGAATCTCCTATGTATCCCATACAAATCCCCTACTCCGAACGCGTCAAATCTGCCCTGAACCCACTTTGAATCCGCTCTCAATCCACTTTCGGTCCACTCTGGATGCTTTGCAGATATGACTGGCACAGCCACTTTCCCACCTCCCCAGGTTCACAAATGTACCAAAGCTTCATACGAGTGTTCCGAAGCATTTGATTCGAATTTGAATGTCACTCTTCAAAGATGCCAACATTCGATTCGAATTCCAATGTCGTGAGTTCGGACAAATTTCAAATGTTACAAATATTTGTGCACGTCCGTAGAAGAGACCTGTTTTCTGTGGCTGTGAAGGTTGGGCTTGGAATATAAGGAGTGAAAACAGCAAGGAAGTAGATTTCTGAATAGGATTACGTTACAGATCCTAACAATAAGAGCCGTTTTACAGGAGAACAGGCTGTTTCAGGAAGTGGCAGATTTTGTTTTGATGAAGGTTTAGCAGCCATCTGCCAAGAATTTTGCATTGCAGACCCTACACAGAGAAGTAGGAATGTGCAAGATTGGTTTGTTTGTTTTTTGACATTCTATTCGAGTCAAATCGAATGCTTGAAAATTCGATTCGATTTGAATTGTTTACAATCGAATTTAACAAGATTTGATTCAAATTAAGCAAATTCAAATCTATTTGTTTGAATTTTTGATTCAGATTTCCACTTACGGATATTGACAACATTTGTAGATGCCCAAAGGCATCTTCCTGACATCCGTACACATCCATAAGTGTCCTGTAGTTATCCGTTCGCAACTCGTTTTCATCCCGTATGGATCCGTACAAATGCGTACAGACGCAGGAAAGATGTGGATCTTCAAGTATGCGTCGTGTACGAATCCTTACACATACGAATGTCTGGATAATTCAAACGAATAGATCCAAAATTCAAAATTCAATTCAAATTTTTAAATTTGAATTTTGGGACATTCTATTCTGGTTTGAATATCAAAATTCAGCACATTCGATCGAATTTCAAATGCCTACAAATATTCATGCACATCCTACAGAGAAGAAAGTTGAGCTAGATGACCCATAGATGTCTCTTCGTCTAACCCTAAAGCCCTCAGACCCGGAATAAAAGCAGTCAGTTAGATTATTTCAGTGAAAGCGAAATGTCAAGGGTAGGGTGCAAATTAGTAAGTAAATTTAATATTTGGAGGAGCTGGAGGGTTGTTAATACCCAAAGAGCTGCTTGTGCTGCATGGAAACCCAGTTTCTCTACAGGCAGTAGATGCAATGCAGGACCAAAGGCACACATGGCTAAATCGTGTTTCTTCTATGCTCACAGCCAGTGTATCACTTCCCAACGCAGATAGGGATGATGCATCAGCTCAAGGAGCAGCTGGAGGAGAGGACACGGATACTGCAGGCTGACATCAAGACGCAACAGGAGGAACTTCATGTGATCAAGGAGCAGCTCCAGCTGGTGCAGGATTCCAACTTGCAGGTATGACCTCCATGGGATGAAATCAGCTTCTGGAGGCCAAAGCAGGTCAGGACTTGTAGGTTCGACTGTATCAGATGGAGCAGAGATTCCCAGATACAAGAAAGCAAATTTCCAGTGTTTGGGAATGTTGTCTCAGAAGACAATGGAAAGAGCCTGGGTAGGAAAGTATGGAAGCTCTGAGTTGCCTGGGCATCAAGAATTTCCCTCTAGGCCTTGCCAAGGGGTTGCAAACATGACACATGAGACTGGGTTGGCTGCATGAGAGGCTGGAAAAATGATGCATGGTCCATCAAGCTGGAGTGATGGTGCATCACTCCATCCATGCCTGGTCCATCCATGGCCTTTCTGCACTCAGGCTTTTTCTGGAACATATCTAAGAGCAGGGGCCTACTATCCGCATGCTAGTGCAGACTATGGAAGACCCCAGATGAGGCCTGCCATAGTCTGCATTAGCATATGGACAACAGACCCCTATCCCGAGATATATTCCAGAATAAGGCCAAGTGCAGAAAACGCCTCTGTGTCCAAGCCTTATCCCATTCTGTAACCCTCCTACCAGGCTCTGGTTACTCCTAAGGGTATACCATTTGCCTAAATGGTGGATAGGGCTGTGGGACAGGTCTTGGGATGGGGCTTCCAACTGGACCACCACAAATTGGACCACCCAATTTCAAAGGAAAATGACTGGGTAAATTCACAAGTAAATGCATGTAAAGTTGGCATAGGCTTTTGAGGATCGAGTTCTACTTCATTCAGGAAGTTCCTTGGTGATTCACTCCAACGAGGCGTAAGCAAAACCTCCTCACCAGAAACTATTTTACTCATCTCTGTTGACATCGAGCAGAGCCTGACAAGGTCCACGTCTCACAGGCCCTCATCCCCAGCCAGGCCACTGTGGCTCTTAATTATGTTTTCAAACCCCCCTTTTCCACGTACAGTCAAAGATCCGGATCTTCAAGATCCAGATCTTTGAGTTGGGGCCCTCCTGGAGATCCAGATCTTGAAGATGCCTAAAGACCCCATTGTGGACGCTTTTAATCAGGTCCCCACAAAATCCAGATTTAAGGGCCAGAAGGACACATTAAATCTAGATTTCCCCTGGCCTCATGGGGACAGGACCTTGCAGATGGGGCCTTCAGTGGGGTCCAGTTGAGGACAGGGCCTTCCTGATTGGTACCTATTAGGTATTAACTGGGTTCCTAATGGGGTCTTAGAAGGGTTCTAAGTCCTAGAGGAAAAAAGCCCTCATTGAGAAGAAAAAGCCCTTGGTCCACGACTAACAGAGAGAAAGAAATACAGTGGTACCTCGACATACAAGTGCCCTGACATACAAGTGTTTTGAGATACAAGCCGCCGAGCGAGTGATATTTTGCTTTGAGATGAGAGCAAGATTTGAGATACGAGTATGTAAATACAGTACAGTACATAACAAAAACAACTGAGGTGGTGTTTTGGGAGCTGGAATGGATTAATGGGAAGATTGCTTTGAGATACGAGCGATTTGACATAAGAGCAAGGTTACGGAACGAATTAAACTCGTATGTCAAGGTACCACTGTATCTGGAAAAGGTTACATACAAGGCTGTTTTATAGCTCCTATTTAAAACTTCAGTAATACTTAAAATGCATCTTTTCTTATGAAGGCCTTTTACTTGGAAAGAATTTGTACAGCACTGCATATCCAAAGCTTGGGTGACATCTAGTGGCTATTTGGCGGTTTACTTTAGCCCAGACTAACCTAGTTTCTTTATTTATTCACATTTACATCTCAAGAGCTCAAGCAGAAGCAAATTATTATCTGCCAGTTTGTCCTCAGGACACCCCTGTGGGGTAGCCTAAGTTGCCAATGCCTGGCCTGAGGTCAACTAGTTCTCAGGCCATTCTGTCCATTCATGGCCCAGGGGGGATTTGAGTGGAGGGATTAAAAGGCCTATAGTCACACCTGACCTTTTGTCCAAATGCAGACTGTTCTCTGTCTGCAGAGAACATACTCAGAAGCGCTTTCCTGGTTCTTTTGTGGACTTTCCCTCCCCAACTTGGACTATCCCATATTCAGACTATCCCAGCACTGACAGATAATCTGTTGCACAAAATGGACCCGGGTGAAGGGCTGCAGAAGAAATCCTGCTGGTGGGTGCTTGCACACCATGTCTGGCAGCACTGTCTCACCATAGGACCCACAAAACTTCAGCAGAGCCTCCATGGCGGCATAGTTGGGCTTCTACCTGCTTTGCACTGGATCCCAGCCCATCTCAGATGAGCAAACTAATTGTTAAACAGTTTGGCCTAGTGGTTAGGGAGCCAGACTCTTATCTAGGAATACCGGGTTTGATTCTGCCCTCCTCCACGAAGCCAGCTGGGTGACCTTGGGCTAGTCACTGCTCTCTTCTGAGAAAGTGCGGTAGAAAAGCCAACTCTTCTTCTTCCTCCATAGAGCCAGCTGGGTTGCCTTGGGCTAGTCACAGCTCTCTTCTGAACTCTCACATCCGCACCCACCACACAGGGTGCTGTGGGGAGAAGAATAGAAAAGCTTTGTCAGCCGCTTTGCGTCCCCTTAAATGGGTGAGAAAAGTAGGGTAGAAAAGCCAACTCTTCTTCTTAAGGAACTGGTTTCTGACAAGATCCTAGAAATGACCTGCTGTTGGCACCTGGCATATTTCTGAGGGGAGAATGTTCCAGAAAATTGGCCACCAGAACTGCGGATGCTTCCCCTTGAGGCTCTGTTCCTCAAACCACCTCTAAAGATAAAATAACAAGAGATTCTCCCTAAGAAGATCTAAATTATTTCTCCCCTCGCTCTGTCCCCCCGTCCATGTTTGTACCCTTCCTCTGACAGATGTTGATGCAGCAACCAATGCCCATGGTCTTCAACAAGGTGCAACATCAGAGTCCAAGGCGGCCTTCGCAACAGCCAGCATCCACAGCAGGGAGCAGGGCAGCCACGTCAAAGAAGTCCCAGCAGCAAGGGCTTATGGGATCAAAACAGTTCTGTGGCACCCACTTGACATCACCTCAACAATACCTCAGGGACCCTTGTGTTACATCATCCCAGGTAATAGTTTGCCTGCTTCCTTTCTCTTCCTTCCAGTGTAGTGATCAAAAAATGCCAAGCTTAACTCCTGGTGACTACAGGGACTACATCTGTATACAAATTGGGTCCGTGATGTAGACACGGTTTACGATTCCACTCTTCTGAGGAAATGTTAGGCTTTGAATATAGGACCTTCTGCAGATACCACCCAGCACCGCAGTGTTCTTTGCCAGTATCAATTGTTCTGGGGTGGCTCCCTTCGTTGTGGGTACAGTGTGGATATAGCCCTAGATTAACCTGAAGCTCCGGGTTACCACAGTGGTCTCCCGTCCAAGTACTCGCCCTGTGTATAGCTTTTTGAGATCAGCTATGACTGGTGCAAAACTGTTACTTCCTGATACTTCAGAGATGTGCTCTGATATTTAAAATCTTCAGAGACCCTGCTTGCCACAACTCCCTGACATACAGGTACAGGGCTTCCACACTGGGAGCGCCTATCCCACCCCTCACTGGTGCAATGCCTTTCTAACAGGGATGGGCACAATTTTATTTATTTATTTATTGCATTCAAATTCGAGCCAAATCGAATGTCAAAACGTTCAATTTGATTTGAATGTTTAGAATCCGAATGCAACAAAATCCGATTCGAATCAAATACATTCAAAACTATTCGTTCAAATCTTAGATTAGAATCTGAAGATATGAATGCCGATAACGTTCGTATTTGAAGATAAGAATGTCGACAGCATTCATATGTGTTATACGTATCTGTACACATTTCGTACGCATCCCGTTTTATCCCATATGCACCCCGTTTTCATCCCGTACTATCAGCGCAAATGCACGCAGATACATAGGTGATACATACGTATCTGTACTTTTGAATGTTTCGAATCATTCGAACAAATGTTTTGGAACATTCAAAATTCCTTCAAATGTTTAAATTCGAATGTGAAGATATTCTATTCGAATTCGAATGTCAACATTCAATCGAATTTGATCGAATTTTGAATGTTTAGAACATTTGTGCACATCCCTACTTTCTAGTGGCGATCTTTCTAGCTTGCTTCTGTTTATTTTTTATTTAGCAAGTTTATATCCCGCCCTTCACCAAATGGTCCCAGGGCGGCTTACAATAAGAATAAAACATATCAAAAGAAAAAAAATATCTTCCCCTCCCTAACAGGACAGCACCCTGAGGAAACTATTTAGATTACAAAAGCCTGGTTGAAAAGATCTGTTTTCACCAGGCGCCAAAAAGTATACAATGTAGGTGCCTGGTGAAACTCAAGAGGGAGGCTGTTCCAAAGTCTAGGGGCCACCACAGAGAAGGCCCTCTTGTATGTCCCTATGCCTTAAAACAAACAAACAATCTGTTATGCGCACTTCTGGCATGCCTGATTAATGTTCAATTTTATTATTTTAATCAGTCATGATAATTTTTATCTTCTAGGTGCAGCAACAGCAGCAGCAGCAACATCCCTCACAACAGCAGCAGCAGCAGCAGCAACAGCAGCAGCAGCAGCAACAACAAAAGCACATCATGCGCGGAGCTCAGGTGCAGCAGACCTGCTTGCCAATGCAGATGAGCATTGCCATGCCTCTCTACAACAACCCGATGGTGTTCTCTCAGACGCACCCCATTGCTGTCTCTGCTCCCCTGCCAGCTGAAATCAGCGAAAGGCAACAGCCCCCAGATTACAACCAGGAACGGAATTTAAGGTGAGGAGAGACATATAAAGTAGGGACGCCTTTGGGTTGTAGTGCGGATGTGCCGAACTTATGTCCAGTGAATGTGAGCTGCTTAAATACAGCCCTGGCTCTATTCAACTCCCCACCTTACTCAAGAGTGGAACCACAAAGCAGAGAAATCACGCATCTTTCCTCAACTGGGGGTGGGTACAACACCAGCCTAACTGCTAGAGATGCACCAAACGCATGTTTGTCGAATGCAAGCAGGGTTCAGAGGCCGTTAGGTGTTTTCCCTGGCTCCTACCAAACCTACGTTGCCCATTTTCCCATCGATGCCATTCACGGTTGGGGCCTAATGAGGCACATGCACATGGCATTGTCACCTCAGGGCCTATAATGGGGGTGACAAGGAGTGGAGGAGGCAGGTGAGTGACCCATTTTATAGTTCTGCCTGCGAGTAAGTAAGGGGAAACCAAATTGGCAGGGCTGTGAGAGAAAACAACTAACAATCCTTGGCCACTAACCCCTGTTGTATTTAATGCACATGAGTTCAGCACACTTCTAGTAGGTAGGCTGGTGTTGGACTCATCCTCAGTTTGTCAACATGCAGCTTTTTCATCGCAGTGGCTGGACGTTCCTTTCTGTTGGCGTTGGTTAGGCACAGGTCCATCCAAGCCACCTCGAGTTCACTGTCTGGGCACATCAGGCAAAGGAGATGCACCAATATCAGGTTTAGGGAGGGCCAAAATACCTGGAAACAAAGTCCTGTGAGGAGAGACTGGAAGAACTAGGTATTTTTAGCCTTGAGGAGATATAATATCCTTGCCGTGTCACAGAGGAGAGACTTATGGCCAGTATATTCCCTGTAATCCTAGAATGCAGGACATTGAATAATGGGCTTAGGCCTCAGCAAGGCAGATTTTAGTTAAACATCAGAGGCGAGGAGCGAGGCAGCTGAAAAACACTTCAGCTATGTAGCCAGTTAATCTGGGAGCAGCGCCATGCCCCATCCTGGATGGTTTCACCTGTACATTGGCCAGCAGATGCTCTTGGTCGGTTTCTGCATGGAGTGAGGAGCTGGACTCAGGGAGCTAACGGTATTGGCTTGTTTTCCAACCAGATCGAAATCAAATGCAAACGACCATTTGTTCAGTTAATTGGCTCACCATTGAGCAAAATAATTTTTTTTTGTTTTGATGGCGAACCAAACACACATCTCTAGTAGAGAGTGATATGCAAGTGGTTGGAGAATGCTGCCGGTCGGGGTTGGTCTCTCTCTTTCTCTCTCAGTTGCGCTGAGAGATACAGGACAAAAATGGGATGCATATGGGAATAAAATGGGATGCGTACAAAACGCGTACAGATATGTGTAACACATACGAATGATGTCGACATTCGTATCTTCAGATCTGAATCTAACATTCAGACAAATAGATCCAAATGTATTGGATTTGAATCGGATTTTGTTGCATTCCTAAACACTCAAATTGAATGTTTGGATATTCGATTCGATTAGAATTCGAATGCAAAAAAAACATTTGTGCACATCCCTAAATCGGAGTGAGTGTTGCTCGTTCTGCAGCAGGCAAATCTGCAGGAGCGACAGCACAATGCGCTGCCTCTACTATGTATCGGCCATCAGGTGAGATGCCCATGCGCAGTATCCCCCAGTCTGGATATGCCCACAGACAAAGTAAAGGCTCCGAGCTTGTGCTGTAAATAAAGAAGCAGTCCTTTCACACCCCTAGGATGACTTGCTGCTTTCTTCCAACAGGATGTTCTTAGACCAGACAGCACAACCCTTGATGTCTGGTGGAAGTGCACCATCATCACAGAGCAACACTAGCAGACAGCAGACAAAGTAATTTTTGTGCATATAAGTCCAAAGAGCTTTAGGCCTGGAATCTTACCACAAGACTAACGGGCCAAAGTCAGTGGTTAATCAAGTGCCTCCACAGATAAGTGGCCTGAGTGTGTGAGCGCAACTGAAGGAGAGTGAGGGCTTATGTGCACTTACCTTGTAGTTAGCACCTGTCTATTCCCTGGAAAGACCTACCTGCCATTCTGGAGATGGCTAACCTTTCTTTGGAGCAGGAGAGGGTAGCTGTCCTCTAGACAGCAGCATCCACCCTAGAGATGCGCATGAATATTCAAAACATTTGATCGAATTCATTCGAATTTGGACATTCAAATTCGAATTGAATGTCTATAAATTCAAATTTAACGTTCAAATGCATTTTTGAATCTTTCAAATCATTTGTAGGAATTATTTGGACATTCATATGTGTACAGATACGTACACATTACATATATATCTATATGCATCTTACTTGTATCTGTGTGCATTTTTACATCCGTACGGGATGGAAATGGGATGCATATGGGATAAAAACGGGGTCCGTCCGGGTGCATGCGGACACATTCAAATGTTGTCGACATTCGTATCTTCAAATACGAAGAGAAAATTCATACAAATAGATTCAAACGTATTTGATTTGAATCGAATGTGAATACATGGGCATTTTAAACATTTGAATCAATTTGAATATTCAGATATTGTATTTGAATCAAGTCCCCAAAATTGCATTCATTCACACCCTGTGCCAGGTGTAACATGGCAACTCGGCGTGATGGTACAACTATGGCTGTATAGTGATGTGCAGTATCCAGATCAGCATGGCAACATCCAAGCATGCACCAGAAGTTCCTTTGTTGTCATGGCGATCAGGCCTGGCCTGGCCGTTAGCCCTGCTGACCTAGTTCAGGGTCCTCCAGCACTTGAAGTGTAGATAGCTGCCACCACGCTCCTGCACTACCAGTGTACTTATAAGCTGGTAAGTGCAAAAAGGCCCTGAGAAGGAGAGAAACCGCCTAAGTACATCTTTCAGGCTGGGGGGGACAGGCATGACGCTTCTAAGGCCATTTGCTGGGATTGAAGAGCAGGAGAAGGTTTGCCCTTGTCTCCTCTGCTTGAGATGTCCGTGGGCAATTGGTGGGCCACTGTGTGTGACAGGATGCTGGACTAGATGGTCTGTGGCCTGATCCAGCAGAGCTCCTCTTATATTCTTACATTTAAGCTCCATTTCAACATAGGGACAGGCAAAAAATATGTGTCATGTTCACAATTCATGTGAATTTTGAAGCTTCAAAGCTTCTGTTTCTTAGCTGTTATTGTATTGTTATGGTTATTTCTGAAACTTGTTTGAGAAGTTTCATATTTGTTATGAATATATTTTTACACAAACAATAATAAAAGTTTATTAAAAATAATTTTAAAATGTTTGCATGCAAATCGAAGGCTGCCACTATTTGAAGATTGAGATTTTCAGGCGAAGCGAATGCTTTTGTGCCTTCATTTGAAGCTTCGTTATATCTGCAAAGGTGAGGAGCAGCAAAGTGGCTGCCCATTCACGTCTGGAGCAGATTCAGAGCAAATTCAGAATGGATTTGGAGGAGATTTGGAAGCGAATTCCAAGAGCATTCAAATCAAGTTTGACTTCTTAACACATTTGAAGTGACTCCATTCACATGAACGCGAATTTCCTTTCTGCTTGCTCCAATACGAAGGCAACAGCGCAGTGAAATCATGCAGGTCCCTACACACTGTGAACTCCACAATAGGGACAGGCACAAATGTGTGGGGTTTTTTTGCATTCAAATTCAAGTTGAGTCGAATGTCAAAACATTCAATCCGATTTGAATGTTTAAAATCCAAATGCAACAAAAACCAATTCGAATTCAATACTTTCGAATGTTAGATACGAATTTGAAGATACAAATGTTGACCACATTCATATGTGTTATATGTATCTGTACCCATGTTGTATGCATCCCGCTTGACCCCTTATGCATACCCCTTTTTGGTTCCAAATGCATATAGATACATATGATATTTGGATGTACGGATACATACAGAACATTCAAAATTTGTTCGAATGTCTAAATTCGAATGTGAAGACATTCTGTTCGAATTTGAATGCCCACATACGAATGAATTTCAGATGTTTAGACCATTTGTGCCCTCCCTACTCCACAAAGCGTTTTAGGCCAGATAAGTTACAGATACAAATAGCTCCCGGGAACAAGGAAGTGAAAACCAGCGGGTAAGCCAAGTTACAGTTTGTTGATCTCTTCATCCATCTACAAGTCACACTAGGAAGCATAGGATGTTGTAACGTCTGTTACTGTTGGCTAATTCCTAAGAGCCTGTTTGCATACAGGAATAGAATTTGTTAAACATATAAAAATATAACTCATTCTTTTTATAAATAAACAGCCTGAAGCTCTTCACAGGATATACGGGACACCAGTTGTCCTTGTAACTGAGATGCATGTTTTTCAGTAAAAATTGTGTGGGCTGCATAACCTCTGGCCCTCCAGATGTTTGTGAATGACAGCAGCCACCATCCCACTTCCTACATTCTGTGCCACCCCTTCCAGAACTATGAGTGGAATCCTGGGAGTTGTAGTTCAGGAACATTTGGGTTCTCGGGTGCTAAGATGGTGATAGTGAGCCAGTTTGGTCTAGTGGTTAAGGAGCCAGACTCTTTATCTGGGAATACCAGGTTCGATTCCACCCTCCTCCCCAAAGCCAGCTGGATGACCTTGGGCTTGTCACAGCTCTCTTCTTCTCCTCCTCCTCCTCCTCCTTCTCCTTCTTCTTCTTGGAACAGCCCAGTCATTGGCTTAAAACAGATTGGAACAGCTCTTGGTGAGCTCCAGCACTAAAGTCACATACAAGGGCCATGGGTTTGACAGATACAGTCTAACCCGGTGATGGCCAACCTATGACACGCGTGTCACAGGTGACACACCAAGCCCTTTTGGGTGACACACATGGTCACCCTGGCACCTGGACGTGTAGTGCTTGCTTGTTCTTGAAGTGTACAAAATGCCAACTTTCAACTGAAGATTTAGCAACAAAAGTCACTAATGTAAAGAATTATTTGTTTTTGCTTTTAATAAAATACATATATCAAAAATATAACTTTTTTACTTAGAGCCACAAATATCACAAAATTATGGATATTTCTAGAAGTGGCACAGCACCCAAGTTAAGCTAGGTTTTCTTGCGAATTTTGACACACCGAGCTCAAAAGGTTCGCCATCACTGGTCTAACCCATTGCACCAGGCACTTTGACTCTTTCTGCATTGTGCCTTATTCTGGATTATATCCTGGAATCAGGACCTGCACTGCATGCCAGTGCAGACTGTGGCTGGTCGTACCCAGGACTGCCATAGTCTGCATTAACATGCGGATGGCAGATCCTTATTCCAGGATATAATCTAGAATAAGGACTAGTACAGAAAGGGCCATAGTCTCCAGGCTAAAGAGAATCCCCCAAAACCTTCCCTTCAGCATCCTGTTTGATAAGACATCAAATCTCGCTTTGGTAAAAGAGATCCCAAATTTGTTAATGGTTACGCGCATGGAGTGTATAGCAGAAGGGAAGTCCAAGGATCGCTGCTGTGCAAACCATGGAGAGCTTTGGATCAAAGCCACCTGCTTTTTCTCTTGCAGATTTCCTCCAGAACAACAGGGACTGCCAGCCACAATACAGATGCAGGCCATCACGTGTACCGCCATCCACCCCCCTACGCCATCCCCAGTATTTACACCTTCCGTGATGATCCCCCATCCCAATGTGGCTGCCCAGCAAAGCCACCCCTCCACCACCCTGCACCAGTGGCAGCCACAGCAAGTTCAACAGCACCACCTCTATCTTCAGGTAGGACCATCTTACGGTTGAGGAGCACCAGGTGGTTTTTTTTGGGGGGAGGGGGGAATAATTGAGGGGCAAGGAATAGTATCCTTGAAGAAGGTCTCTCTATTCATTCCCTGGCATTTCCATCTAGACCTGAGAAAGCTCTGCTGGAAATCCTGGAGAGCCACAGTTGGGCACAAAACATGGGGGGATCTTGACCATGAGCTGTGATATCTGGGGCCAAGGAGAAACTGCATCTGTGGAACCTGGGTGGGCCACTGATGATCCTGAGTTGGCTGCACCATGGGGAGAAAAAACGCTAGGCGTGAAGCTTTGAGGGGTTCCAGACCAGTCAGAGATGATGCTTACCCATACATCAGTCCAAAGAATTAACATTAACTTTGAAAGTCTTAAGTGGCGTGGGCTTCTCTTATGTTCTTCTGTCCTTGGCCCATGGCTCTAAAAGCTCCTGAGAGCTTCTAGCCAGCTAGTCTTCCTGTGCTGTTCAAAGAAAGGGTGGCATGCCTTCATGAAGTATGAGACACTGCCTGGTGCCTCCACGTCCTTCTGGATCCTAGATGCCTCTCTGCCTCAGTGGGGGAAGCGGTGTGAACCTTTACCTGCCTCTTCCAAACAAATGCTTCCCAGTTACATGGGAGAAAGTTGGGATAGCAAGGGTAGGGGCTCCTTGGACTCTGCTGTGAAACACACTGTCTGCTTCCTTGCAGATGCCAGGGGCAGCTGAATCAGGCCAGAACCAGCACCTGTTCCAGCCATCTCACCTCCCGCAGCAAAGCGCCACCATGGGCTACTTCCATCACCCGCAGCCCCCACAGAACCACCGCCTGCCTGGGCAGCCTTGCAGCTTGCAGGACCTCCCAGAAATGCAGCTGCCTTGAGTCCTTGAGCATCGGGAGAGATGCTTGTGGCAACCGTGGGTGACGGCGGCTGTGCTGGGCGCACATAGAGGCAAAGATGTTCTCCCCGTACGCCTGGAGGGTGAGGATTGCAAAAGGAGAGGAGCAGCCCTGGAGGAAGCAGAGAGCAGTTTCTTGCAGTTGGAAAAAACTACTGGCAGCACCTCTGCATCGAAACGGGATCAAAAGCCAAGCCTGGTGTTGCTAACCACCGAAACGGCTAGGATGTCCCCCTTCTGTCTTGCACCTCAAGATGGAGAGGGAGGAGGCAATGAAAGGACACGGAGACAGAGGCAAGGTTGCTTATGGAAACTTCTTACCTGCCAATACAGGGAGGTGGGCAGATATGTTTCCATGCTCACCTGGATATTTTTTTTAAAGAAAAACTGATTTGCCCAGGTAGGCAAAAGTCATTTTCAGGTGAGTGTAGCCCTTAATGTGGCCACTTGTGTGTGCTGTAAAACCATATATTTTTATAAATATATATTATTACTTTAATGCATATTTATACATATATGGTATGTGGATTTCTAGCTTGCAGGTGGTCTTAACAGAACAAAACTGGGCAAGTTTACATGTTGGTTTTGGTACAGGAAGTCACACCTGCACGTGGGGAGGCAATTCAGGGCCTTTTGAAATGGTCAATGAAATTCACTGTGAAGCCCTCCTTTCAAACACAGATTAAAGAGCCCTCAAGAGGTAACTGTAGTAGCCCAAGTGTGGGTGTGTTATGTGTATAGTTTTCATTTCGAGACAGTAGTTCAGCGGTGGATTCCTGAGCACATTTTCCTCCGTATCCAGAAACCTTTCCCTACGTCCCATCATTTTGAATGGATTCATGCTGCTACTGTATATAGTTACCACTTTTGCCTGAATGTTGAACTGCACCAGCTCCTTCCATTTGTGTGCAAAAGCGTGTCTCCTATTTTTGTTGTAAAATTCAGATAAGAGATCTATTTCTACTGCCCAATTAGCCAAATATATATTTTTCACGCGGTGCAGGAAAAGAACCATGCCCTTCCTTTATCTCTGTCCAATGAATCTTTCCATAGAGAGGCATCTTGACACCCAAAAATAAAAGCAAACTTTATGGTTTTGCTATTTGGTGTTAGAATTTGGCAAAACAGAGATTTCTACCGAATAAGGATACCTGCATTGTTATAAAGTCAGTAGCGTTAGCAATAAATCGTATTTTTGTAAATTTTCACTCGGTGTTTATATATTTATGAACTTTTTTTTTTTTTAAAGAAAAGAGATTATTCCTCAGTGGGTGTGTATACCAAAGCGTCCCCTACTGTTTTGTGTGTTTCCAAAGGAAAATAAGTACTTATGATTATTTGGGGCATTTTTTTCTGCTTGTTTTTAAAATGTAACTGTGCTAGACTTGCACACTTTTATATCCTAGGCTCAGAAGGCAGCATTCACCAACATTGCTTTAAAAGAAGGAAGTTGCAATTGAGGGCCTGGTAATTAATTAATTAATTAAATGTATATAATTAATATATATAATTTTTTTAAAGATACAATCATCCATCACTGGCTGTTAGGAAGAAGTTCACTCATGAGCCAGTTTGGTTAGGGATCCGGACTCTTACCTGGGAATACCCAGTTTGATTCCTCCCTCCCCCATGAAGCCAGCTGGGTGACCTTGGGCTAGTCACAGCTCTCTAAGCTCTCACAGCCCCACCTACCTCACAGGGTGTTCTGTTGTGGGGCGAAGAATAGAAAGCTTTGTCAGCTGCTTTGAGTTCCCTTAAATGGGTGAGAAAAGCAGGGTAGAAAAGCCAACTCTTCATCTACTACAGTACTTTCATTTGGCAAAATGAATTTCAGAGTCAAAGTTTGATAGAAAACTCAGCTGAATTTATTCTAGTTCTCTCTTTATATGCTTGATGCTGAAGCAGTAAAGATCAATCACTGTGTTAAAGGATCTGGTTTTTCCTTGAACTTACCAGCATTGTAATTTTTAAAACTACTGATGTTTGAACAGGTAGTTAGGAGGGAACCAGTGCACGATCCATGGCTCTGATGGTAAGATCCATGTCCGTACTGAGAGGAGGAGGAAGAGAGTGGGGCCGACTTCTCAATTCTCTCTTTTTTATTAAGAATGTAAATATTAGCAGAGTTGATGCTTAGCCGCTTCCTTTAAAAAGGCCCAATGACAAAGAAGAGTGGAATGGAGTTGCTGCGCTAGGCCAGTTCATTGGCACCTTCGTCCAGGTCGGAAGCGAAGTTGTGCGTCCAGACTAGAGGTGTGCACCAATTTCAACATTTGAATTCAGCTCAAATGCCCATAAATTCAAATTTAAAGATTCAAACAAACTTTGAAGCTGTTCATTTGAATTATCCGGTCATTTGTACGTGTACGGGCTTGTACGCGGTGCGTACTTGAAAATACGCATCTTTCCCACATCCATACACATTTGTAGAAATCCATACAGGATGAAAACGGGTTGCATATGGAATAACTATGGGATGTGTACAGACATGTAACAATACATATGGGCACATGCGAATTGTCAAAATTCGTAACTGCAAATTCAAATTGAAAATTCAAACAAATAGATTTGAATTTGCTTAATTCAACTCGAATTTGGTTAAATTTGAATTTTAAAAATTCAAATTGAATTTTCGGATATTCAAATCAAATCAAATCCCAAAAATTGCATTTGTGCACAACCCTAGTCCAGACTGAGTTAGTGAAGCCTGGTGCTTCTGTCTGAAATCCTATTATTTTATTATTATTATTTTAAGCAATGTTTCCTCTTCCCCTTCATAAAGGTGAACAAGAGAGAAGCAAAACATTTGGTACCAACCTCCTCTGCTTGCCCCTTGCAGAAGCCCACAGCTAAGCAGGCACATAGGCCTAAATACCAGTCCTAAAAATGCCCTGTTGAAGAATGTAAACTAGAATTTTGTTCTCAACAAAATCGCAGTGACTAGGGGCCCTCATTATTGCCCATCCAGACTTAGCTGCCAGCCCACTTCCAAAATCCTAACTCTTGGAGACTCTCAAGAATGTAAAGGTGAGTGAGGGCTTGTTTGTACCTCCCTGTTGGAAATGCTCACATCTCAGAGTCTCCTAGAATATGCAGGAAAATCCCCCATCCTCCAAAGCTGTGTAGCAGTCTTTAGTGTTGTGCAGCTTCACCAGGATCTTCTGGGGAGCTCCCAGATGCATTTGTGCTTTCTTCATGTACAAATACTGCATGCGGACAATGCAGCGTGGATGCAGATGTGTGCCACGTCATGCTTGCCATGGCAAAACATCCCGGCCGAAACTGACCATTTGCACTTTGGCTAACGTGACCCTGGCTCCACCCCATCTCAGCTTCAATAGGATGGTATTATTATACCACCCCACTGAGTTAAGCGCAAAGTAGCCCAGAGTCACAAATATATGGTATGGTTCAGGTTTCACTTGAAGTGCATCAGATCCATATGCAAGCAGTAAGAAAATTATTGGAATTGGAAAAAAATAATGGCGCATTTATGTTTGCAAGTGGGCAAGAGTGAGCAACCCTTCCCCCACCAAGGCTTTAGGCACTGCACACACACACACACACACACACAGCAAATGCAGTTGCTTTGCTTTTTAAGGAAATTTAACATCGGACTCCCCCCTTAGTCAACACACTTGGAATTTGGGAGATGGGGAAAGAATCTTCATACATCAGTAGCGATGCACTTTGAGATGTTGTAAGATGAATAGGAGTTAGGAATGGGCATGAATATTTGTAACATTTATTACGTTACAGGATAACGTAGGGCAGGATAAAAATAGAAATAATATTTGTATGAATTTGTACAAATTCGGACATTCATATATGAATCGAATGTTACGATATTCGTACATTAACATTCATATGAACACAAGTGTGTCGGAACGAATAGTTCAGACTCTCGTTAAATGGGATACGTATCGGATATGTATTTGTCCATATCAGATATTCATACAAATTACCGTAGTACAAATACATTTGTATCGAATAGTTTTCTAGCACATTTGAAGAGGATCTATTTGAACGAATACAAATTTTGTAACATTCGATTTGTTACTAATCAAATGCCAAAAAACTCATTTGTGCACATCCTTAATAGAAGTCTTTAGCTGACTTCTTTCAGCTGGGTGTCTATTGTGCGAAAACTTTAGCTTTTTGTGGGGGAAACGTTGTTTGCAGAATTAATTGTAGAGCCATCCCTTTCAATCCACATAACTGACATGGTGAAAGGAGGGTACAGCACGGATGTACACAAACGAATTTGCATTCAGAAATTCGAGCAAATATTCAAATGTGCAAATTTTCGCATCAAACTGAACATCCGGACATTCTAATATCCGGACATTTGAATGAAACAATTCTCCCAGAGTGCAAATATGAAAATTTGATTTTTTGCATTTTTGCAGTGTTTTAGTGATGAAAATGATCTATCCAAGGATTAATCTGTGCTGCAGAAACAGCTGACCTCTTGCATGAATATACTTTGTATTTTTTTTACTTTTCCATTAGCCTTGCTTGCTCACCACAGAATAAAGATGGTATGTTTTTTTTCAGGGCTGCTGCCATGCTTAGAATACTTTGGGGGCTTTCTAAAGTGAGCCCTTATGATGGTAAAGCAGAATAGGGGAGAAAAATGTCTTTAGAATGGGGAAAGTTTTTTTTAAAGGATTTTTTTAAATAAAAAAAAAGATAATATTTTAGATATTTATTGGCCTTTCTGAATTATGCACTTTATCAGTAAGGAACAGTTTCCTTTATCAATTCTAATCCTTACACATTTTTCCAGGGAATCACAAGCTGATAATTGGACTTGGCTCATACATCATATATTTGGGGACAGGAAGACAGCATAGGGGAACAACATGCAGAAATGTGAATTCAAAATCATTCTGATGTTTAAACCAAGGCTTCTCAAAGGATGGGCCATGACCAATTTGGGGGCTGCAGTGAAACTTTAGGTGGGCTGCACTGAAATGTCAGCAGCTGTACAGACTCTCTGCCCTCTATTTTTAATACAAAAATATTATTTTCAGAGGCAACAGAGCAGATGTAGGTGGGTCACCAACTGTTTAGGCTGTTGCATGGTGGACTGTGAATCACCAAAGCTTGGGAAAACCTGGTTTAAATAATTTATCCTGCTTCGTGCCCCAGGACATCAGTCAGGTGCCAAAGTTGGTATCCTAATTCACATGTTTCTAGCAGTTCCTTACAAATGTTGTGTCCTTGAAATGTTTAATGTGTTCTTTTAAACCACCACTCATCCCAAACTCCATTTTTTAAAACTTACGCTATTCAGGTTAACCGAATTGTTTGTGTTCTGGGAGAGAAGTGTTCAGAATTGGGTTCAGTTCATTGGACCAAGAAAGCTGGAAAGGAAATTTGCTTGGCAAATATCTGTGGCATACCATCTGCTGATGGACTCCAGTTCTCCTTGTTTCCAAGTGGTTTGGACAAGCCAGGGTTTCCCTCAGTTTTTGTGAACCTGTGGGCATTACGAACTCTTAAACACTACTGGGTCCATGAGACACAAAATGGCGGCCCTGGGACATGAAAAAGAACAGCAGCTGGCTCCTTGTGTAAGCAAAAAGTGTCTCTGGAGAGAGAAATGGGGAGTCCTGTCCAAATGATCAGAAGAGGCCAGAAAGGGAGGGATTCTTCTTCAGGCCTTTTGGCAGATGGTAGGTTCGCAGGGACCAGGTTGGAGACCTCAGGGTAACAAGCAATGAATTTTCACAGTTTATTTACAACTGTTTCTGAGAGTTTTCTCTGGCAGCACAAAAAAGCATGTTAATTATGGGGAAAAGCTTAACGGCTTCACCGATAACGTAAAGGCAAACACAATTCCAGGCTTGAGAAAACGAAGGCACCTTTTCAAAGTCTTGCACTTTTAATGCATTTTGTACATATATAAGCTAAAGGCTGGTTGATCTAGCCAGGTCGGTTTGACACAAGTAGAGTCTAACCTAAGTTGTATATATTGTGACATACTGTGTATAAAGGAAAAGAAAGGACAGGCGGGGACAACAAAGGCTTAGCGCTGAATATTTAGTTTTATTTTGTATTATGTCAAATAGAGATAAATTTATAATTGTTCTTATTCATAAAAGTATTTTGTAAAACGGGCAGGGAAGGGGTGAGGAAGTGTCTTATGGGGGCAAAAATTTATAAGTTCTAGCCCGGAATCCTCATTGTGAAATTCCCTTGGGCTAGAACCAATGTGTTTCTTTGTGCTTTAACAGATTTGTACATAGTATTTTGAAAGAAAAATAAAATTGTACTTTTAAGAACTCTTATTGAATGGCTACTGTCCTTAATGTTAACAGGTGGCCTTATGCATACACATGCAGCCAGCCAGAACAACAGAGTGAGGGAGTGGCTGAGAGTTTTTCACATATTGATAAAATTTATTCAGTTAGTGTTCAGGTACACATCATGCGATAAAAAAGCATTGCACTTGAGTGGATCACATAATTACATTCCTTCCATATTCTAATGGCTACTAAGAAGAATTTGGGAAACCTGGGTGCTTCTCACCAGCCTAGGTAGAAATGTGCAGAGCCTGGTCCATGTTCAGACATTCAATCCAAAAGTTCCTGTTTGCAAATGTTTGCACTGAACCAGAAATCCCATTCTTTGCATATCCAGAAATTAGATCGAAACAAACAAATAATGTTCACTGTGGGTTTTGCCCTTGAAAAGGGCCTTTTTCAAAGGAAAAATGATTTGTTTGTTTGAACAAATTTGGAATAAACATGAACTGTTTATTTGATTAAATAGTTCACCATGTTACCAAACACACAATTTTTGTTTCTGCACATCCCTATATACAAGTTTTCCATCTGCTCGCAGGGAGCAGCAAAGTGCTTATTCTGTGTCAAGTGTCACTGCGGTTTATAAGAGGCAACTAGGAATACACAGGAAATAGATTCAGCAGGGTCGGCATCCTAAGGTCACCTGAAAATTAAAAATAAGGACTTAAATATTCTTGAAAGAAGTACTGAGGGGACAGTTGTATGTAGCACAAAACAAAATTACTTGATCTGAAAAAGTGAGAAATTAACAGGAAGGAGATTTGCAGTAGCCTCCAACACAGTCCCTTGTATGGCTAATTTCTGTTGTGAAGCTCTAGGTGAAATCCTGGATTTTTAAGTGTACGTGGCGGCCTGCAGATTCAATCTTCTGCCTCCAACATCACTTCCAGGCACTAGTGGTTTTACATAGAGGTCTGCACAAATATATATATTTTTTGGTATTCTATTCATATCAAATCTAATGGAAAAAAATGTGTATTCATTCAAACAAATCCCTTCAAATGTGGTAGGATTCAAATTCGATACGAATGTTCCATACTAGGGGTGGGGACAAGTGCAATTTTTTGCATTCGATTAGATTCAAATCGAATATCCAAAGATGCAAATCAATTCGAATGTTTAAGATCTGAATGTATTCACATTCAATTTGATTCAGATATATTCAAATCTATTCATACGAATTTTCAATTCGTACTTGAAGATACAAATGTCGACAATACTCAAATGTGTCCTTATGCATGGATCAGATGAGTACGGACATGTATGTAATGCGTACATATCCATACACATACAAATGTCCGAATAATTTGTTAAGAAGTATTCAAAATTAGTTTGAATGTTTAAATTCGAGTGTATAGACATTAGATGTGAATTCAAATTTTGAATGTTTTGAATTTTCGTGCACATCCCTATTCCATTTGAATTTGATACAAATGTATCAAAACATTCAATTCGAATTCAAATGTTAATCTTCGAATGTGCCAACGTTTGATTCGAATTCAAATGGACAAATCCATACGAATTCGTACAAATCTTGAATGTTACAAATATTCATGCACACCTCTAGTTCTAAAAGTCCCATCTAGATACACTTTCTGAATTCCCATGACTTGGATAAAGCGGAATAAAACATGGATAATCCAGAATAAAATGTGTCAGGTTGTGCTTTACTCCAGATTATCTGAATAATACGGATTAAGTAAGTGCTGTCTGGATGAAGCTTTATCTCAATAAGGCTGTGATGGTGTACAACAAAAAAAAAAGAAGCCATTCGGAAGTGCCTCAGAGACAGTAGCGTGTGGTCCTTGGGTTCTCATCCCATCTATGATTCTCCTTTTCTGGCCTAGAATGTGACGAGCAGACTGCCACGAGTACGATGCCAGCTTGGAACTGTCATTTTGCAGTTTCCAAACTGCTATCATTCAGCAACATCTAGGGGTGCCCTTTTTTGTCCCTGTGACCACAACCAAGCAGGGCAGTTGCTGTCCAGCGCTCCTTGGCGCCATGTTCACGATAGCTGACCTTAGTTCCCATTGAAGGAGACAGTGCAGCATGGACCTCAGAGAAGGCCCCACCATGACTCCTGGCTCAGCTTCAACAAAAGAGTCAGCATCAAGAAAGGCAGCCATCTTTTAAAGGACAGCACAGCGCCACACGCACACAGCTGACAGTAGGAAGTGGGCGCACAAGAGTGTTTCCAGCTCAGGAGCTATGGTGAAGCCAGACGCCAAATGTCATGCCATCGGTCCCACGCATGGTAGCTGGGAGATGATGGCGGCTGTGATTCTAGGGCCCTTTCTGCACTGGGCCTCACTCTGGATTATATCGCAGAATAGGGGCCTGCTGTCTTCATGCTAGCGCAAACAATGGCAGATCTCGCCCAAAGCCTGCAGGATTCTGCACTATCATGTGGACAGCAGGCTTCTATTCCAGAATACAATCCCAAACGGGGCCCAGTACAGAAAGGGCCTAGCACAGGGATTCTCAAACAATGGCCTACTAGATAAGTTGTTGAATGACAGTCCCCATCTTTTGCTGTCACTGGACAGACCAACTGAGGCTGATGGAGGATTTTCACGCGAAAAAGGGCATGTGCCCCATTTTCTCTTCATAAAACCACTCACTAAATCAATACAGACAAGCTGGTTTTCCCACTGGGTAGCAATTAGGCTCTGTTCTTTCCTACTGAAAATCAAATGACCGTAGCCTCAGCGGGCACCTGGGTCATTCTAAGCAGTCCCCTCTCCAAATAAAAGACCCTTGAAAAAGCCTCTGTTTAGGCCTTTACCAGTTACTGCATGATGATTCTTCTCATTACAAAAGCAAAGTCCTGCTATTTTGAAAGCAAAACAGAATTCTAAGACATAAACACCTTTTACTTCCTTAGTAGCAACAAAACAAAACAATGAGTAAAGGGTCCAGTTCCTCTAGGAAACATTCCACAATAATGTCATGTAACCATGTTCTTAAAAGGGAAATAATCACTGAGAATCTTACCACTTGTTTACAAGTCGTTTCAAAAACAATTCAATGCATACAGTATTTGAAAAGGAGGATAAATACACCTTGTTTCCCCCCTAATTGCTCTTGCACTGCTGGCGAAGTATTATAAAAAGCAATGTGTTTGCGGCCTCTGCATTACAGATGTGCACAAATTATTCGGCACATTCGGAATTCCCGAGATTTGTGGACGGATCAAATAGGACCCTATCCGTAGGGCCCTATCCACGCATCAGATAATCCAGTATCCGTGGAACCTCTCCTCCTCCACGGCCTCCCCAGGGCCCCCTTACCTGCTCTGGTGATGCCCTGGGCTCTTCCCAGGCCATCTGGGACACCAAACAGGCTTTTTGGAACCTAAACACATCCGGAAAGCCTGTTTGGTGTTCCGGAAGGCGTGGAAACATGCCCGAGGCGCCCCTGGAGTGTTCCCACCCGCCTCCCTGGCACCCCAGACCCCAGGTGGGGAGGTGGTGGGAATGGAGGGGGGGAGGGTTTATTTGTTCCGTGCACCGATAATTGTAGAATATCTGTGCATGGATATGAATACCCACACATCTGTGTGTGTGTGTGTGTGTGTGTTGGGGGGTAATATTTGGCCAGAGCCGAATCTTTCCACATTCTATTCTCCTCGAATAGAATGTGGAAATTGCTCCGTGCCCACCCCTACTCTGCATAGCTTTACATAACAGAGGAAACAACCACTGCAGTTGCTGGAGGAAATGCATTCTTCATCTTGCAACCTAAAAGCGAGTCTTTCCACCCATTTATTTCCTGCCTTTCCAGAGTTTATGGAAGTAGGTCCAAAGTTCAGGGAACTGTCTCTGACAGCTGTATGCCTACTAACCACTTTCAGCCTCAAGCAAAGGGGAACAAAACTGTAGTATTTAGGAGTGGATCATTGCCAAATTCTTTACTGCTAAGTTACTGCAAAGTCAAATTGCACAATGTACAAATGGCAAATGTCTGAAACTTTGCACTCGAATTGAATATTGGCCAGATTCAAAGACTGACCTTTGCAAGCAAAGTGACAGCTTTTGTGCTTCCATTTGAAGCTTTGTTATATTCAGAGCAGCTGCCCAGTCACCTCCAGAGTGGATTCCCATGAAATCTGCAGGTGCAACTAGTGGCGGTAGGGATTTGGAGAGAATTTGAAGTGAACTGGGATCCTTGCATATTCAAAGTGGCTCCACTCAAAGGATGTGAATGAATTTTTTTGCATTTGAATTAGAGTCAAATCAAATGCTTAAACATTCTATTCGATTCATATATTTAGTATCCAAACGCAACAAAAATCTGATTTGTACGTGTATCTGTACACATTTCGTGCGCATCTCGTTTTATCCCGTATGCATCCCATTTTCACCCCTTAAATGCATACAGATACATAAGAGATTCATACATATGTATCTGTAACACATACCTATCTGTACCTTTGAATAATTCGAATGTTTTGGAACATTCGAAATTCGTTCAAATGTTTAAATTCGAATGTGAAGACATTCTATTCTAATTAGGATGTCCACGTTCAATCGAATTTGATGGAATTTCAAATCTTTAGAACATTTGCGAACATCCCGGCTCCATTCACACGCATCCAAATTTCTCTCCCGTTCCCTTGAGTACAAAGCAAACAAGTGGAGGGAAAATGTGCACATATTGGAGCTCTTCTGCCCCCTGGCTACAACTGTTTTGTTTCTATATGAAACAAAGACCAAAGTCTTCAAGCACATACATGAGAGAGAACCAGGATATAAAATCCTTAGAAATAATCTCTCCTGGCTGTCAAATCAGACTTTGCACATTAAATGGGCAAAGGTGCTTTAAAAAGAATCAAAATGTCAGTCACGAGGAGGAATGCGGAACTGTGACAGGGAAAAATGTCTTCCTTCTATACTTACCAGCTTTACTCGCACTGAATTCATGTTAGTACTGGCTTCCACCCAAAGTCATTTGTAGCATGGATTTGGTGCTTTGCAAAACACGAGCAACAAATCAGTCTTCAAAACTATCTCAGATGAAGATTTACGGGTCAAAAAACTCTAGTTGCAACTGGATTTTTTTCTTCCTGGCCTGTTAGCCTGATATCTTCAATCTTCTAACTGGACAGTGCATTCTTTCTTTGCTAGAAATGGATGCTTTGATCAAGCAAGTGATTTCTTGAGCCAGTTTGGTCTAGTGGTTAGGGAGCCAGAATCTTAGCTGTTTCAAAAGCACCACATTGTCTACACCTCTGGAATGCAATTCAGAATATTTCTAAAGCCTCTGTTTCAAGAAAGCCGGAATGATCTTGTAATAAAAATAAAATAATAAAAATAATAACAACAGCCTCATGAACTCAGTTTGGTTGAGAAAGACTGCGCCAGAATCCAGGACGTCATTTTGGAAATACAAGCTACTTCAGTTAGCTGATTCCTTCAGGTGTGGCTGGATTCCGTGGTAGAGACGTGCAAACATTTGGTTTGTGTTTGAAAATTCAAAGAGACTTATCTTCACAAATGTTTCTATCAAACTGAACATACATATTCAGAAATGCGGTCAAAACAAACCAGTTCTCCATTCACAAATGCAAATGGTTTAACTGAACAGTGTTTTTGCCATTTCAAAGGCTTTTTTCAATGGAAAAAAGAATATGAATGGCGAACCAAACAGATTTTTTTGTTCATGCACATCTCTATTTCATTCTGATTCACCGCAGCCTATGAAATGAGTGAGAAGTGTTTTTTACTGCTCTCTCATGCAGGGGACAAAAACAGGCTTTTTAAAGCATAAATATACCTCTTCTTCACTACATTGCTTTAAAGGAAGGTAAAGCTCTTAATTCTCTCTATATCTTTGTGTCTGGTCGCCAAAACGGGAGTCTCGAGAAGTCAAAAAATGGGAGGCCTCCTTGCAGGATCTCAAAACGGCCGACTTCGTCATTCCCACCCTTTCTCCTGGCAATGATAACACAGCTAGCAAGTCCTCCTTCACTAGAGCAAATAAGATCAGCGTTCAAAGAAGAAATAAAAGAGATTGCTTCACAAATAGACAAGCGCTTAGAAACTCTAGCCCAGGCTAATGACTCAAGGCAAGATCTGGACAAGACTGGGCTGAATTCGCACTTAGGCCTCTGATATGCAATATCTGTATATGCAATATACAGATATCTGTACCAAAGCTGTCCTAATTATGTACCTAATGCCTAAGTGCTAATTCAGCCCATGAGTGAGGTTTTTTGCCTAAAAGAACAAGTACTAGACCTACAATGTTCGCATTTGTGGCATACCTGAAGGCTCTGAGGGCCCCTCAACAATTGATTTTGTTTTTAAACTTACCAGAGTTAAAATTTCAAAAAGATGAAACTGCGAGGGCACATCAGAGTTTATGCCACAAGACTCCAGCAGACCTCCCACTTCGGGACATTATAATAGCGTTTGAGCAATTCTGCATTAAATCGCTAGTGTAGAAGACTTTCTCAGCTTCCTAACTTTCACTACAATGAACAAAAATTAGAATTATACCAAGACACTGCCCTGGAGGTGTTACAGCGGTGTCAATCTTTTTGGGCTATCACTCAACTTCTTTCAAAAAATAATTGGAGGTAACGCTGGCGATTCCCATGTTATATTAGCCAACCTGATCCAAAAAGCCATATTCACACGTAACCAGAACATCAGAGAGAACGGCTTTCCTCAGCCAGTGTGCTGGATCTTAACTGGTGAAGGCAGTGAGAGAGGGGAAATTATAGAATTCCAATACTGAGGTTCAGTAGATGACACTCAGACAGAAAATATCTCCCCCCCCACCCTTGCATACAAATAATATGACAGGGTCAGGGAATAAGGCCACCAACAGCATAGCAGCAGACATATGTGAACATGTGTGCCAACGTAGAAAGAAACAAGGACTTTCCAAAGGAGAGGTCAGAAATTATGTCCCAGGAAAGCTCCCAGAGTTTCAAGCGTGAATTTCCCAAACTCATCTCCAGTCACCATGTTTTCAAAACCTACCTAATACATCATGGCAATGTAACCTCTCTCTAGTCAAGAAGAACACTCTTAAAGCATGAGAAAAGCTCAAATTCCAAGTGTTGAGGTGATTCTTTTGTAAATTCAAACTTTACATTCAGCGTGAGAAACGCAGCATGAGAAACAGTAGCTTAAGAAAGCAACAGCCTGGAACATCCCATAATCCATTTCCCTTGACCCTGGCCTGCACTAGTTTTTCAAATGCACTAAAATGCAAACATTCAGCGTACGTGAGCTTCAGGCTATAATTACTTAACTTTGCAAGAAACACGGACAGTTCCTAGGAATGGTCTACAGGGGAAATCTGGGGAAATCCTCAACCCTTTCACAAACGTCCCAGTTCTAAGCAGCTTCACAAAGAGCAAGGAAAGCCTCAGCAAAGTGCTATACTCGGGCCCTGGCTTTCAACTGAGCAGCTTTCGTGTTTCCCAGCTTGGCTTTGACATCAACTGGTTTCTCAAAAAACCTCACCAAAGCAGGTTCGTTCAGTAAAGAAGCCAAGATCTGCTCAAATGCAAAGGACCATTCGTCATGAACTTTGCCAAGGCTCTGGGGTACTGAATTTTCAGTCCGTAGGGGCGGCTGAGCCTCTGGAGATTTGCTGCCATCTTCTGCAGATGTGGAAGGTGTCACACCTTGGGTGGGCGATGTAGGACTGTGGAGCTTTCGGCCAACCTCTTCCATCTTCAGCAAAAGGCTGGTAACAGTGGCGATGGCACGATAGAGCAGCTCCTCTTCTGGATCCCCGTGGAACAGGTTATACAGGGTCTTTGAGAACTGGATGAATTCGGACTGGAGAAGGAAACAAAAACAATCACTAAAGTTCCACTAAGCGTCCTTGTGATAGTATTTTTGTTTTAAGCTCTTAAGAGTGTTTAACTGGGCACCATCCATACAGAACAACTGTCCACATGAAACACATCAAATTATTTTTAAACTGCTCTGAGTTCTGGATGTTGCTTTATATTGATGTTGACTTCAGAGTTTATTTTATTAATGTGAATGATAACAGCTGTTCCATGTTGCAAGCCATGGGGAGGCTCCTGCAAAGTGCCATTTGGTTCAAAGTCACGTAAAGTCAGCAAATGCCAGTTAGGAAAACTGGGTCTTGGAGGAAATGTAGAGGTACAGGCCCTTATTCTGAATTAAATCCTGGAACAGGGCTTTGCCATTTGCCTGCTGTGTAACGATATGCACACTTTTTTTTTTTTTGACATTCTATTCAAATTGAATCAAATACAGTGGTACCTTGACATACGAGTTTAATTCGTTCCGTAACCTTGCTCTTATGTTAAATCGCTCGTATCTCAAAGCAATTTTCCCATTAATCCATTCCAGCTCCCAAAACACCACCTCAGTTGTTTTTGTTATGTACTGTACTGTATTTACATACTCGTATCTCAAATCTTGCTCTCATCTCAAAGCAAAGTATCACTCGCTCGGCGGCTTGTATCTCAAAACACTTGTATGTCAGGGCACTTGTATGTCGAGGTACCACTGTACCTGAAAATCCAATTTGATTAAAATCTTTTAAATTCAAATTTAACAAGATTCAATTCAAATTCAAATCTATTCTTCGAATTTTTGATTCGAATCTGCACATACGAATGTCAACACCCACTCATAAGTGCATGTATGCATCTTCCCCACATCCATATACATCTGTATGCATTCGTACGCATCCCATAGTTATCCCATATGCAACCGGTTTTCATACTGTACAGATCCATACAAATGCATACAGATGGAGGAAATATGTGGATCTTCAAGTATGCATGGTGTATGAACCCGTACACATACGAATGTCCCAATAATTCAAATGAATAGATCTGAAATTCGAAATTTGATTTGAATGTTTACATTCAAATTTTGGGACATTCAATTTGAGTATGAATGTCGATATTCGGCACAGTTGTATTTTGAATGCCTACAAATATTTGTGCACATCCCTACTGCTGACGTACATTACAATTAATGATTTGATGATGAAACAATCTAGCAGGCAAAATAAACACGCAGTTTTTAAAATGCGTACCACTACCTGATTCTATAGAAAAAAACCCAACTCTCAAACAAGAAAAATGTGGATTAGTTGATTGCAAAGTCTTACCTGGTTCATTCGGGGCAAATCTTTTATGCTTTCCTCTTTTTTAAGAAGTTCATCTTGCCACTGTTTAAGATAGGCCTGTATATCAATTTTCCCTTTCCCTTTGAGAGACAAAAAATGCAAATTCAGAGCCAACAGACAATCGAACAGCTTTCAGCTCAGTGTAACTGGTGTTTGCTTGGGTTAACCAAGAAGCTTTGTGGCAGCTATTCAGCTTTTGCCACCCCCAGGAGATACGGCCAGTGATCAAACAAACCCTGCACATCTCTAAAAGTAGCATCACTAAGAAACATGTATTTCAATCAATACACAGAAACTATGCAAGAATGAAATGTTGGATGTACATGATATGCATATTTTCATGGTAATCATAATAAAATTTATAGTGGACCACAACTCCCATCAACCCTAGCAATTGCTGAACACTGACAATGTAGATAAGGCATGATGGACCTGTAGTCCAGTCACATCTGGGGGCCCAGTGGTTGAAGAATACTTATCTAGAAAATGCCACACTACCTTCCCCTGATAGATACAAATGCTTCATTTCCACTTTCCCCCAGGAAAGCCAAAAGGATAGGATGTGGAACACCTGCCCAAAGAGGTGATAACAACACTTGTTTTGGTGGTGGTGGTGGTGTTTGTGTTGGGTGTCATCAAGTTGTGACTAACTCCTGGTTGACTGCATGGCACTTCTAGGCAGTTTTCTTGGCAGAGATACAGAAGTAGTTTGCCATTGCCTACTTAATCACAGAATCATAGGGAGTTTTTCCACTGAACTCCCTTAATCCGGATCTAAAATGATCCAGATCTAAGGAGTGGGTCCTTCAACTTATCCGGATCTAGTAGATCTGGATTAAGGGAAGTACCCAATGTGTTTCCACGGGTAGTCTAGCATCCAATAGCAATGGGTGCTAACTTGCTTGCAGTGGAAACGCAGGAGCAGCCACGTGGTGAATCCAAATCTACCCACATGGGGCCTGCCTATTACCCCAGGTGTTTGGGGGGACAGGGGGTACAATCTCCATAGACACTCTGGAGATTCTTCGAAGATTCTCTGGAGCGGCTCCGGAGAATCTCCGGAGCCATATACAGCAAACTTCGAAGATTCTCCGGTGGCTTTGACAAAGGTCTGGAGGATTGGCATTGCTCTCGCATGGGGTCCTCTTTGGAGCCTATGCTATTCTTCAGAGCCGGCTTCAGAGATTATGCACAGGCTCCCCCCCTCCCCCCGAGCTGCCCATAGACACATTGTGGCAGAAACAGGCACTGTATAATCCAGATTTGATGCCTGAAGACCCCATTGTAGACCCCTTTAATGGGGTCTACAGGGAATCCAGATTATAGATCCTTCAGGACTCATATGATCCAGATTTCCCTAGAAGAGTGGAAACAAATGTAGTTCTAATGGAGTCTGTCGTGGAAATGGGGTCTTCCTGCTCAAAGCCTAATGGATCCTTAGTGGGTCTTTAATGCTAGTGGGAAAACACTGACAGAGTTGGAAGGGACCTCTAGGGCTATCAAGTCCAACCTGCTGCTCAATGCAGGATTTCCTAACCATCCCAGATGTAGGTCCAATCTCTGCTTGAAGACCTCCAGGGAAGGAGAGCTCACTGCCTCCTGTGGCAACCTATTCCATTGACCCATCACCCTCACTGGCACCCAAAATTCCCTCTAGTCATGAGGATCATCTACCTTTCTCTGGGCTTGTGGTCAAACCTTCAGCACCATCTCTGTCCCCAGGAGAAGAAACTAGTGAGGGAAGAACCAAAAAGAAACCAAATATTATGAAGAATTGCCAAACACTTGCAGCTTGGATTTAACTTTTACAGGCAAAAGATGTGATGAGCCTTGTGCTTGCATGCTTTATAGGAATGTGCATGAATATCCGTAGGCATTCGAAATCCGATTGAATGTGCTGAATTTCAACATCCAAACTCGAATCAAATGTCCCAAAACTATGATGTAAGCATTCAAATCAAATTTCGGATCTATTCGTTCAAATTATCCAGACATTCCTATGTGTATGGGTCGTACATAATGCGTACTTGAAGATCTGGATTGTGCACATACTAACGTTGTCAACATTTGTGTGTGCAGAATCAAATAAAAAATTTGAACGAATAAATTTGCAATTGGTCAATTCAAATAGAATCTTGTTAAATTCTAATTTAAAAGATTTGAATCAGATCTTCGGGTATTCGATTTGAACAGAATGTCAAGAAAACATTTGTGCACATCTCTAATGCTTTATTCTCTTCCAAAGACACACAGTTTTTTGCCACTTTTTATTAGCCACAAAGCTGGTCCATGCCTGCAATAAACTAACGCCCCACACCCAGGCACTGTTATGGTTTTAATATGTTCATTTTGTATGTTCGCTGGTTGTTAATGCTATTATCATTTATTTATAAAGCGCCTTCAACGTACATGGCACTCCACAAAGTTAGACAAAGTTTAGACTTACAACCATAACAAAGTTAAAATACAACAGGGAAAATTTAAAAATTACAATAGCGGAGCGAAAAATAAAAATTAACTAATTAAAAGTATAAGCAATATACAAATTAAACTTTAAGCAACACAGAAAAAAAAAGTCAGCTTTTTGGTTAGCACTATTAGATCTCTAAAGTACAACACTATCCCAAAGTTAATGACAATCTAAGGACCTGGAGAATAATGTGTCCTGAGACCTTTGAGTATAGGGCAGGATAAAAATTCAAAGAAATAATAACTGTAGTATTTCATTGAAACAGACCAACATCAAATCCAAGCTTAAGACAATTACTTTCAGCAAATGTTTCCAATTAAACATATCCTAATTTCTCACAGTTCTGCTGGCTGCAGCCTTCCAACATGTACAGGTTGCATCTTTAAAGTTCTGTAATTTTTCCCCTTCAACAGGTAGGTTAACAACCAGAAACAGTCAAGCTATAATTAAATGTGATTTGCTGCTTTCTTTCGCATTTACAGGCTCACACTTCTGAACACATTTTGCAGAAGTGTTGTCAGTCCTGTACAAATAAACACAGCTTATCTCATACGCTTTCTTATTCTCTTAACCTCCTACCAAATTTCCCTCACTTGTTTTGGAGCAATGCTGTGGGAAGTAAAGGAACAGGAGGCATTTCTGCACTTGGTTCCATAGTTTGCTATCAGTCAACATCTGGGCAGGTGCATATAAAAATAGTAGACATGTGGAGCAAGCTGTTAGATCCCAGAACTGTATTAGTGCCAAGTATTCTTCAGGATGGACTTGACCACGTTCATCACCTGAGTCAGCAAACAGTGTGTTTGCTATGTATAAGTTACATGGAATTTACTTTTATTTATTTAATATTTATACTTCTATCCTCCCCTATACCCAAATAGGCTCCAAAGAGGACCCCATGCGAGAGCAATGCCAATCCTCCAGACCTTTGTCAAAGCCACCGGGCAGGTAAACTTAAAATCCAGCACATCAAAAAACCTATCTTAAAACAATAATAACCATCACAACATTTAAAATCCAACATGTCAAAAACAACGCAATATCAGTTAAAGCACTAGTGTTGGCAGTGGGGCAAAACATGGCCAACATTTAGCCCAAGGCCTGAGCACAGAGTTGCGTCTTCACCACCTTCCTGAACATAATCAGAGAAGGAGCCTGATGCACCTCCAAGGGGAAGACTGTTCCAGAGCCCGGGGAACATTACTGAGAAGGCCCTCTCCTGGGTGCCCAACCTGCCTCACTGCTGAAGGTGGTGGGACAACCAAGAGGGCCTCCCCTCCAGATCTTAGCAACTGTTGTAGGTGTTGTTGTTGTTGTATATTTTCTTATGCTGCATGTTGGAAGTTACTGGTTGATTAATAAAGCAAAACAAAAACAAAAAAACTGGAGGGTATAAGGATGAAAGAACCAAACTACAGGATAGATCCACCTGTGTAACACAGGGTATTTAAATACAAATTGTGTTCGATTTGCAACAGCAGTATAAGAAAATAAAGATATTGGTCAGATTTTTTTTTAAAAGCCTACAGACACCCCCTGCCTGCCCAGAGGTTGACTAATTGCATACTGGGTGTGGTGCACAAAATCATGCACCACAAGCAACCCAACCCTCCCCAATCCTGACCAAAAGGTTACCTGGTGCGTCAAGGAGGTGACCATCTGCACCTTTTCTGGTGCAAGGGTCATCCGAGGTACCACGTAAGGGCGCTGGTACCCCAGATGACCCCTGATGTCACTGTGTGTGTGCACAGCATCACTGTCACCATTGAACCAGTGAACGGGCAGCTGCACAAGATGCCACAATCAAAATGGCGCTGCCCTGCGGAGGATCAGATGTATGACCAGACGCTGGTAAGCATCCGGTTGCATTAGGACTATCGTGTACTAGCGTTCCTCAGTATGAACTCCAGTATATGTTAGTCTCTAATAGGGATGTGCACGAATATTCGAAAATCCAATTTGAATCCGACAAATGTTGACATTTGAATTTGAATCAGATTTAATAACATTTGAATTTAGAGACTTGAACAGATATTGGATTTTCAGAAGCATTTGTTCAAATATTCAAATGATCTGAATGTACAGATACGTATGTAATACATCCGTATGCGATATTATAAGAACTTGCGCTTTTAACGCGGGATGAAAACAGGATGCAAACGGGATAAACCGGGATGCATATGGAATGCACACAGGTACGTATAAGAGATACAAATGTCAACATTCGTACCTTTAAATACGGATCTAACATTCGAACGAATAGATTTGAATGTTGTGACTTTGAATCAGATTTTCAGACATTTGAATTTTAAACATCTGAATCAAATTGGATTTTCGGATGTTCAATTTGACTCCAATTCGAATGCAAAACAACCATTCGTGCAGACCCCTAGTCTCTAACATACCTTTCCCGCCCAACGAGCAGGTAAGAAAGTGCAGAAACACCCAGGGATACAGAGGCAGCAAAGAACGTCATGGTTCTGTTTGCGGCATGTGGAATTCTTAACATGTTTCGTGCGTTAAGCAAAACTTGGTTTAGTAACACATCCACATTGGTCTCTTTAAATAAACAATTACATTTATGACTTTCATTTCCCTTTGCCCAGACTTCAGGTGGTTGACACACAAAAGATAAGCCTGAAACCTGAGCAGGAAGGCAAGTCAGCTAGCAACTTCATTTTGATTTCTAAAGTTTTAAAAGCTTTCACCGCCTTCAAGCTAAAGGCCTTTTTCTCGTTACACGATAGGAGCTATCAGCATCTTTTGGCATGGCTTTGCTGACCAGCAGAGGTATTTGCTTATCAGCTACTGAGCCCAAGTCAAGAACAGCACCACTGCAAGCTTCTACAGCCAGGCCCTGTGGAAACCTACCATTCAGCTGGCTAAAGTGGATCAGCTCCTCTTTCGTCAAGCCAACCCCTTTTGAGGGGCTCAGGGATTCCACTTCCGTGAAAGCTGCAAAATGAAAAGCAAATGAACAGCTGAAAGTGATCCACTACTATTAAAAAAAAAAAACCCAGCTCCAAAACACATTTAGCAGACACCTTTAGCTTCATGCAGACAGTGCTTACTTAATCCACATTATTTGGATAATCCAGAGCAAAGCAAACCCAGACACATTTTATTCCTGATCATCCATGCTTTATTCCGGATTATCCAAATAAGGTGGAATAAGTTACCAGAACAGAAATGCCATCCAAGGACAAATGGGCCAATGAATGAATGGCAAACTATTATAGGCGCTTTCTGCACGGTCCAAGGGAAGCTCTGCCCACCTCTAGTCTGCTCCTTCTGCCCTGGACAGAGTGAAGGCTCAACTAGCCTGTCTACTCTGGAAGACCCTTTTCTAAAAGCTCTAGCAGTGGTCCATCAATTGCTAAACCAGACCGCAGAAGTGCGTGAATGCAGCACGTGCCTCCATATTCAAGTTGAGCAGGGAACCCATTTTGGTGACACACCGAATTGCACCATCAAAATGGGTCCTCCAGGGACTCCAAGGCCAGGATTTTTAGTGCCTGCCCATGAGCAGGCAGAGGTCAGCTCTGAAGCTAGTGCAAACTTCAGGGCCAGGGTAGCAGCCAACCAAATCTAACATGGGCTCTGCCATCTTGCTTCCAGCAGTGCCCCTCCCTCCTCCAACTGCCGTCACAAGGCTAGGAACCATCTTGCCTGAGAGGAGTGGAGAAGAGGCAGCAGGCTGGGCTCTGCCATCTTGCTCCCAGCAGTGCCCCTCCCTCCCCCAACTGCCATCACAATGCTAGGAACCATCTTGCCTGAGAGGAGTGGAGAAGAGGCAGCAGGCTGGGCTGCTCTGCCATCTTACTCCCAGCAGTTCCCCTCCCTCCTCCAACAGCTCCCATCACAAGATGGCAAAGAGACTATGGCAGCCAATCCGTTGAGGGAATGTCTGGTCTTGAGGCCGAGCAAGGAGGGGCTGAGTAGATGCCAGCTGACCATCTCTACCATTTTCCAGTTTGTCATCAATGAAGAGAAAATTCAAAGCAAAAAGAATAAGAAAATTCCAGCAATAAGAAATGAACAGAAGAATTGGAGCTGAAGACCTCAAGTGCTTGCTTTTTGCTGTTTCCTGTCCCCCCCCCCCCCACACACACACCATTTCCCTTTTGCTTCTTGTCTCTTTAGATTGTAAGCCTGAGGGCAGGGACCTGTCTAAGATTAATATAATATTGTACAGTGCTTAGTACATGTACAGCGCTTTAGAAATAAACTATAATAATAATAATAATGTGGACCGCCCCAGTTTATCCCATTGCACTGGGGTGGTCACTGCAGGTGAGTGCAAAAATGGCCACCAGCAACTCAGTCTGCTTCTGGGAAAGGCAATATAGAAGACAGAGGGGAAAATGACTCACCAGGAGGTATGTGGAGTTTGAAAAGTAACTTCAGCTTATGGGTAAAGCTTCCATGGTACAACACATCTGATAAGCAAACAGGTGGGGGAAGAAAGCAGAGAATTCAGAATCAGACTCAAGTCACTTATTTCAAAGATCAGGTGAACACTACAAGCGAGCCAACTAAAAGCTCTAGAAATTTTAAGATATGTTGGTTTTTACTTCCCGAGCTTCTTTGTACCTATATTTAGGGTAGATGCTGCCCTAAATGGTGCACAATTACAGGTCCTGTCAGCCTAACCACCACGGTCAACAGCAAGGGATGATGGGACTTTATTTGCTAGCTCCTTGCCAGCTACATGTGATCCATGTTGGTGATAAGGAAATGGTGCACCTGGCAGCCTTGAGGTTTAAAGCTCCATTGATTATTTTTCTGCAACTTAATGCCACACGTGGCTTGAGGCCAGTTTACTTTTTTATGTCCATATACACTGCTGAACTAGAGAAACTGTGCTGTCCACGAGCCCAAATAGCTTCAAAAATGGTTTTGAAGGAAATGGCTCAAAGGGGGATTCCCCAGCATGATTGTCGTCACTGTTGGATACCTCCTGGTTGATTGCATGGACACTTCCACGGGTGCCTCAGTGCAGTTTTCTTGGCAGAGATACCGAAGTGGTTTGCCATTGCCTACTTCTGGGAAAAGGTTGGGGACTGAACCGGCCACTCACTGCTTTCAAAGCAGTTCCTCTACCAAACAGCTTCAGAAACTCCCTAACTCCATGGGTGCCTCTAGGTAGGGGCGTGCACGAATAAAATTTTTGGGATTCAAATACTTGAAACTTTGAATTCGAATCTGTTAAATTTGAATTTAACCAAATTTGGTTCAAATTTTTCATTCAAATTCCCACTTACGAATGTTGACAACATTCATAGATGCTTGTACGCATCTTCCCTAGGTCAGTACAAATCTGTACGCATCTGTACACGTCCATATGCATCCCGTAATTATCCCATATGCAACCCGTTTTCATCCCGTACAGATCCATACAAAGGCGTATGTATGGATGCAGGAAAGATGTGAATCTTCAAGCACACATCGTATATGAACATGTGAATGTCCAAATAATTCAAACAAATAAATCTGAAATTCAAATAAAAACTTTAAATTCAAATTTAAGGACATTCGGTTCAAATTCAAATGTTGAAATTCGGTCAATTCAACTGAATTTTAAATGCATTCGAATATCCGTGCACATCCCTACCTCTATGCAGTTTTCTTGGCAGAGATACAGAAGTGGTTTGCCATTGCATTTTATGCACGAGTCCCTTGCTAGCCGTCCAAAATGAACAGAAAGAAGGCCGTCAAGGGGTCGTATCTGAGGCAGCCAGGCGGACGGTCCCTCCATTGACGTGCACAAAAAACCGTACCGAAGGCAGAGGCGAACTCTTTGAAATTGATCAAGCCGTCCACGTTCTCATCCAGCAGCCGGAACGTCCAGAGCGCAAGGGAGTCCCGGTTTGTGCTGTGGGCCCAGGGGCTCAAGAGGTGATAGAGATTGCGGAACTGTTGGCAGTCGATGCGGTACTGTTCCAGGTAGGGCAAACTGGGGTCATGGTGCTTCAGCGCTGGGCTGCTCACGCTCCAGTAACAAGACAGAAAATGCTCCCTCTTAAAAAAAAAATAAAAAATCACACTAGTGTACTCATAGCAAGGAATAATAATTTTTAAAAATCAACTATAAAAAGAAAAAAAGAGTATTAATCATAGGAAACACTGGAACTGTAAAGTCAACATGTCATGAGAAATTAAAACTGGAGGAAGAAAAGAAAAAGATGATAAAGAAACTTCTAGAAGGGACTGAAACCTATCTTTGTTCTTTCATTTATTCAACAGTTATTCCAAATAACTAGTGGGAACATGCAGGAACAAATTCACATTCAAAAACTGACCTTCTGGACATCTGAATGAACAAAACAGATCTCCCAGCATGTGACTACGAAAATTCAATCAACTTTTGACCTTTTGCAGAATTTTACTGATGAAACTAGGCTTTTTCAATGTTCATCTGCGAATGCGAACATGTGAACATTAAAACGAACGATTCAATGAAGAAACAAATTTTGGGACATTTGTTTCGACTGCAAAACGAACATGAATTTGTTGTCTGTCCACATCCCTTCTACCTAGAGATGTGCATGAATTTTTTTTGACATTCTATTCAAATCGAACCAAATATCCAAAAATCCGGTTTGATTTAAATCTTTTAAATTCAAATTTAACAAGATTCTATTCGAATTTACCAAATTTGAATCTATTTGTTTGAATTTTTTATTTGAATCTGCACATACGAAAGTCGACAACATTCGTATGTGCATGTATACATCTTCCCCACATCCGTACACATCCATACACATCTATAAACGTCCCTATGCATCCCGTAGTTATCCTGTATGCAACATGTTTTCTTCCCATACGGATCCGTCCAAATGCATACAGATGCGGGAAGGATGCGGATCTTCAAGTACGCATTGTATACAAACCAATACACATACAAATGTGCGGATACTCTGAATGAATAGATCCGAAATTCTAAATTCAATTCAAATGTTTACATTCAAATTTTGGGACATTCTATTTGAGTTCAAATGTCAAAATTTGGCACATTCGATTGGATTTCGGATGCCTACAAATATTTGTGCACATCCCTACTTCTACCTAGTTAAAGCAGTTCCTGAACTGTCTGGATTCCACTCCCAGCATTCCGCTTTGGCTGACATGGAATGCTGGGAGTTTTTTTTCAGGGAAGATCTGTAAGGCCACAATTTGGGAAACCCTGGACTGGTTGGAAGACCTTGCTGAGCAACAAAAGTGTCACAGGTTACAAGCCTGAGAGCAAAGAATAAAGGGTGATAAAAGGTTAAGAGGGAAGGAGAAAGGGGAAGATGAAATGGAGGGTTTAATTTTTCAACGCTCTTGTCATGCCCAGTAGGAGCACATATGCAACAGAGAGCCCAGAAAAAAGAAGATACTAAATACAAACAGCTTACCTTGAATAATTCATACAGCTCTTCCAGGTTGCTAGGACTGATTTTCACATCCTGGGAGACCACACGGAGCTACAGTGCAGAATAAAACAAGAGGATAAAAGAGGTGGGATGAGCAGGGAGCAATTCCCCATGTCGATTATTTGATACCTCGCCTTTGTTCTGAAGAGCTTAGCGTACTCCCTACTGCTGTCTTCCCCACACTCTCACCTTTCTCACACCAACCTGGTGGGGTAGGCCAGCAGGGCCAAGGCTACCCAGGTAGCTGGAAGGCTGAAACTCTTGGCCTCCTAGGATCCTGATCCAACACTATAGTCATTAACATCCTCTGGCTCCATGTTTCTCACCAAGCCTGACTAAAAGTCCTGGAAAACTTGACCACAATGGGTGGTTAGAGACAATAGCAGCTGCACACGTGGACAGCTGATGTACGCACCAGGGGCAATGTACCCCTCATCTCTATCTCTATCTCCATCCATTTATTTACTTTCCAAAGCACAGAGGGAAAAGGTCACAGTACCTCTGAACAAGAAAAGCCCACCTGCCCATGGAAAAGAAATAAACACAGGATCTTTCCTTGTTTTTCTCTCACATTTTGTGCTGTAAATTTTAGATTGCAAAATATCAGGGCATGCAATTACCAGGTGAGGTGCTGACAGCAACCAGCCTGGGCAGCTTTAAAAATAGATGAGATAAATTCATGGAGGACAGGTGGGCCAACGGCTACTAACATGGAGATCTAGGTAGTGCCCCCACGTCGGATAGGCAGGCAGGATGCCTCTCAAGGCCATCTGCAAGGAGTCAAGAGCAAGTGGAAGTTTTCTCTTTCTCTCCTGCTTGAGATGAGCAGAGGCAATTGTTGGCCACTGTGTGAGACGAGGTGCTGGATTAGATGAACTATGCACTTGATCCTGCTTGGTTCCTCTTAGGTTCTTACACTCACCACATTCTGCTTTGTCGTTACTTCCAAGGTCTGGATGACGTGCAGCCTGTTACGCCGGCGCATGCTCTCCACTTCCTCAAACCGGATTTCTCCATATTTCTGGAATGATATTTGGGGGGGGGGGAGATTGGGTTGCTTTCACATTCTCCGTGAACCACAGCGCAGAAAGTCAAGCAACAGCAATGGCATCTACAGGAGAAACCCCAAGCTCTACTCTGACCATCCTCCCTTTATTTCTGGGATGAGATTAGTGGATACAAAAATACACCAGTTGCCCATTTTGCACTAACCGGGCTGGATCTGGAGTACGATGGCAAGCCCTGGGTATCACACTTTGACAGTAATTCCACACTGGCCAGTATACAAGAGATGTCCTTCTGCACATTGGTGTGGTCTAAGGGCCCTTTCCCACTAGGGCTTAGAACCCTTCTAAGACCCCTTTAGGAACCAGATTAGTACCTGATTGGTACCAGTCGGGAAGGCCCTGCCCCCAACTGGACCCCATTGAAGGTCCCATCTGCAAGGCCCTCTCCCCACGAGGGCAGGGGAAATCCAGATTTAATGGGTCCTTCAGGCCTTTCAATCTGGATTACATGTGGACCTGATTAAAGGCGTCCACAATGGGGTCTTCAGGCACCTTCAAGAGCCGGATTTTGAAGATCCGGATCTGTGACTGTGCATGGAAAAAGAGGGTAAGAGAAGCTCTCCCCCCCTTAGAACCTGCCCCTCAGACCACCCCCTGGGGCAGGGCCTCTCTCAGACCACACCAGAGTGTGGAATTGGCCTAAGAGGACCACCAATCCACTGGAATGTGTTCAGTGAGGGGCAATCAGGATATAACTATGAAATAACCATGTACATTTATCCTGGGGCCTATTCGTGCTTGGTTTTATTCTGGAATATATTCCAGAATAGGGACCTGCCGTCCACATCAAATTTTCAGATGACACAAAGCTAGGAGGGGTCGCTAACACTAGGGAGGAGAAGGAGAGGATTGAAAAAGATATAGATAAACTAGAACAGTGGGCTGAAACTACCAGGATGATATTTAATAGGGACGAATGCAAAGTCCTACATCTTGGTAAGAAAAATGGTAGAAATGAATACAGAATGGGAGGAATCAGGCTGAGTAGTAACACAAGTGAAAAGGATTTGGGTGTGCTGGTAGATATCAGGATGAACATGAGTCAGCAATGTGATGCAGCTGCAAAAAAGGCAAACACCATCCTAGGATGAATCAAGAGGAGCACTGAGTCTAGATCATGAGAAGTAATTATTCCTCTTTACTCTACCTTGGTCAGAACTCATCTAGAATACTGTGTCCAGTTCTGGGCACCCCAGTTCAAAAAAGACATTGACAAACTAGAGTACATCCAAAGGAGGGCTACCAAAATAGTTAGTGGTCTGGAAAGCATGTCCTACGAGGAAAGCTTGAAGGATCTAGGAATGTTCAGCCTGCAGAAGAGAAGCCTGAGAGGAGAGACATCACAGTCTTCAAGTATCTGAAGAACTGTCACAGTGGAGAGGGATCACCCCTATTCTCATTTGCACAAGATGGGAGGACTAGAAACAACAATATGAAACTTTGAGTCAATACAGATTAGATATTAGGAAAAACTTTCTGACAGCGAGGGCGATCAGTCAGTGGAATAGGTTGCCATGGGAAGTAGTGAGTTCTCCTTCCCTGGAGGTCCTCAAGCAGAGGCTGGACCTATATCTGGTTGCAATGGGTTAGGTAATCCTGCATTGAGCAGGGGGTTGGACTTGATGACCTCAGAGGTCCCTTCCAACTCTATGATTATATGCTAGTGCAGGCTACAGCAGACCCCAGGTGAGACCTGCCAGACTCTGAATTATCATGCAGACAACAGACCCCTGTTCTGAGATATTAAAAAAAGCTGTCAAGACGGACCTCTTCCGGCAGGCCTTTCCAGATTAACTTTTCCAGATTACTCATCCCAGCTCGGCCTCTCTGACCCTCTCATTCCTCTCGTGGCCCCATCTTTAGTGATGGTTGAGGAGCTCGAGAGGGTCACTAGGGCTATAAGTCCTTTTAATTAAGTTTATTTTTTGATACTGTATTTTAATTTGCCATATTGTTTAATACTTTTTAAGGGGGGGAGGGACTATGTTTTATTCTTATGTTTTTATTATATTTATTGTTGTTAACCGCCCGGATTGGTTCGCCACAGGGGGCGGTATACAAATAAATATTATTATTATTATTATTATTATTATTATTATTATTATTATTATTATTATTATTATTATTATTATTATTATTATTATTATTATTATTATTATTATTATTATTATATTTTCCAAAATATGGCCAAGTGCAAACAGGCCTCTGGAGAAGGTAAAACACATTAAAAAGACTCTAAAGGACTGAAAGGGTTTTGTGCCAAAAAGGGAGGAACTTGCTGCTGGGAGCACATGATATAAACTGATCAATGGCTGCATATTCAAGCTAGGATTCTTTTTCCAGAATTGCTCCACAATGGAAGAGATCATTTTGAGAGATAAATGGCAGCCTCTTTTTTGGCTACAACGCAGACACACCAAGCCACTGTCTTTGTCCATTTTTTAAAACTTGTCATCTAGGCTGGATCCATTGGTATTTCCTGGTGGCCTCCCATCCTGGATGCCCGGAAACAGATAAAAGCAAGTCATGGAACTGATTGCACATACTTCGTTTGACTCCCGAATCAAGTCTGTGATGTCCACTTTGGGCTGCTGGCTCTTGCCTTCATTCATACCAGATGCCTGTTGTACCGTTGGGGGCAAGGGGCTGTCCTTGTTAGTGACACTATCAAAAAACCTTGATTTAAAACAAGAAGAAAAAATAAATGTGAACCGGAATCCTGCAAACCAATCTGGCTCTTTTGAAAGGCTGGAAAAACAATCAAGCAAACCCAAAATGTTAGAGTTTATCTTTCAAAACAACTACCACAAAAGGATTAAACATAAAGAAATTTGTTGTTGGGTTGCAGCAGAGAGTCTGGGAAGAAACTCTAAAGACTTTCTTTCCTTGCCTCTCTTGGTCTTTAAAATTCTTCCAAACTAGGGATGTGCACGAATATTCGTAGCATTCGAAATCCGACTGAATAAGCAGAATTTTGACATTCAAACTCAAATAGAAATTTTAATATTTAGTGTATGCTTTTAAATACCATATATTCCGGTGTATAAGACGACTGGGCATATAAGATGACCCCCAACTTTTCCAGTTAAAATATAGAGTTAGGGATATACTTGCCGTATAAGAAGATGACACCTGGGGAATAAGACGACCCCTGACTTTTGAGAAGATCTTCCTGGGTTAAAAAGTAGTCTTATACGCCAGAATATGCAGTATGTTAGATCTCTGAAGTGGTTTTATGGATATTGTTGTTTTTAATATATATAGGTTATAATTTGTTTTAAACTTCTTACCCGCCCTGAGACCTACGGGTATAGGGAGGGGGATAGAAATATAAATAATAAATAAAATAGAATGTCCCAAAATTTGAATGAAAACATTTGAATTGAATTTTGAACCTATTTGTTTGAATTATCCAGACATTTGTATGTGTACAGGTTCGTACACAATCCATACTTGAAGATCCGCATCTTTCCCACATCCGTACGCATGTTGTGGACATTCGTAAGTGCAGATTTGAATCAAAAATCCAAACAAATAGATTGGAATTTGGTAAATTCAAATCAAATCTTATTAAATTTGGATTTAAAAGATTCAAATCAGATTTTTGGGGATTCTATTCAATTCTATTTGTGTGCATCTCTACTCCAAACCCCACAGTGACTGATTCTTCTGTGACTGGAGGAAAGTTGCATTCGTGGCTCCTGGAACGGATGTCTCGGTGCTGCATGTAAACTGTGTTATCCAAACAGGGGGGCAGCATGGATTTATTTCTATAAAAAGCTCATTGGAATGGTACCCTGGGAGGGAAAATGGAATGTTGAGAAACTCCTGACAACAAGCACCAAGCAACTGTTGCTAGGGAAAAGCCAACCAAGATATAAGAGAAGGAGCATGGAGAAATGGAACTGGGGGGAAACACATTCACACTTTCAAGGAGAAAGTGCTTATCTTCGTTTTTCTATTTATATCCCACTTTCTTCCACCACAACCCCACCCGCAAAGAAGTCCAAAGCAGACACTCTTCTTCTCTTTTTCATTTTGTCTTCACAATAATGTTATGAAGTTATTAGCCCAAAGCTCAACACAGAAATCCATGGCTGTGTGGGAGACAGAAGCAGAGACATCCAGGTGGGAGGACATGTGTCATGCGCATGAGATCTCAGGGGGGTCTTACTGGGAGGAAAACTGAGAAGAACCTTTTCCAAACTCATCTCTCAAGGACTTGGAATCAAAACCTGTCAGGATGAGGGATGTGCGTGAATGTTCTAAACATTCAAAATTCGTTTGAATGTGGACATTCAAATTCAAATAGAACGTCTACACATTCGAATTTAAACATTCAAACGAATTTTGAATATTCTGAAACATTTGTTTGAATGATTCGAAACATTCCAAAGTACAGATACATATGTATTACATATGTACCTGTACAAATTTCATACGTATCTGTATGCATTTGTTATGATAGTACGGGACGAAAACGGGATGCATAAGAAATGCGTACAGACATGTATAACGCATACAAATGTTGTCAACATTTGTATCTTCAGATTTTAATCTAACATTCAAACGAATAGATATGAATGTATTCTATTCGAATCGGATTTTGTTGCATTCAGATTCTAAACATTCAAATAGAATAAAATATTTGGATATTCGATTTGATTCAAATTTGAATGCAAAAAAAAAAAAAATCGTCTCTAGCCAGGACACCCATCATTCTTGTGGGTGGCCCTACATAGAAGACGGGGCTTCCAGGTTTCTAGACTGCTCGAGGAAAAATCAGTCTCTGCAGAAAATACTCTGTGGGGGACTTACTCCTGTTCCACTCCAGTGGCTACTGAATATTTACTAGTTCTTCCAATAAATCTGCTGGCTACCAGCCTATACTGAACATTTACAGATCATAATAAAAATTAAACAAAATTAAACTGAATCGTACCAGAAGCTACTAAGAGGCCAAGTGCAAATTGCTGTGAAAGATTGAAAGCAGAAGGAGAAGGGGCCAATAGAAGATGAGATGGATAGACAGGGTCATGGAAGCAACAAACGTGAATTTGGACATACTTTGGGAGGCCATGGAGGACAGAGGGACCTGGCGTGTCATGGTCCACAGGATCATGAAGAGTCAGATGCAACTGAACAACTGATATTGCAATTTCACTAAATCCTTTAACCCCCATCTTAGATCCTAATGAAGCCAATTGTGGCATCACTAGTTGCAGAAGGACCTGTTTGGAAAATAGAGGGCCTATCTGCCTTTTCTTCAGCTGGATCTGTGCTGCCAGACTATACCAATGACCCAGACAGTGCCTGGATAGCAGAAGGTCAAAGGTTCAGCCCCTAGCATGTACCTAGAAGACAGCCGAGACAAAAGACCTCAGTTGCTTTCCATGAGGATTACATGGAAGTGCCCATGAGGTCATGAAGATTTGGGATTGATACAGTGGTACCAACCTATTCCAACCATGTCCAACAGCACTCAGCAAAGCAAGGTTTCTTTTCAGGTGAAGCTGTTACTGCATAGTTGGACATCATCAGCCTACTGATCTTGAGGGCAAGCAAAAACCACCTGTACCTGTTGAGCACTGTCACGGCTTCTGCGTCATCTTTACAGGCCATCAACCTGTCCACATTATAGTCCAGCACCGCCAGGCCTAGTTGCAAGATGGCCTTGATTCCATCACAGAAGAAGCAGTCGACCACGTTGACAGCACTCTCAATGGGCAGGACGCTGATGAACAGGGTGAGGAACCATGAGAGGGAGACCGAGGAGAAAAAAGTCATGTCGGTCATCTGTTCGGTTAGTTGGGGCAGGTGGTCCCTGATAAGGTCTTCAAACACCGCCTGGTCTACCAAGGCACCTACGAGAGAGGAGGAACAGCCCCATTGCAAAGGCAAACCCGAAGGAACGCAGTTGTAAGGCAGTTCGGTTCACTGCGAAATTCCATCCCACACCAAGCTTGAAACCCCAGCAGGCCCTTGGAAAAAATCGTAATTTTGGTGCTCACGAGTCTCAGGCGATTCCTGAGTGGCCGCTGGGAAAAAATATCATTAAATATCATTAAATGTAAAAAGTACCAATGATCCGGCGATTGAAGTAATCAGGTAGCATCCTTTCACACACAGCAACCAAGAGCCAGAAGGCTTCTTCCTCCTTGGCATAAAGCAGAAGCACCGATGTCAAAATATTCATTGCCTGTAACAGTCAAGCATGGAAGCCAGTATTAGGAAGAGAGAGATGGCAAGCTTCCCAAGAGGAGATCAAGCACTTGTTTTGGTTTGGTTCATACAAGCCGCATCCTTCTCCAAGCTTGCTGGAGCTCATTTGTGTTTATTAGGTTGTGGCTTTCTTCCCCATCCTCTTACATATGTTGAAGAAATGGTATAGAGCTACCTTTTCTCCCATTTTATGAAGGTAGAAACCCTACAGCCACCTCTGTGCCCTTGCTTTTGTAGAATGCCTTCTATGCAACAGGAAGTAGTTTCCTCTACTTCCTGTTCCATCCAACAGGTGTTCTCCTATGGAACTGAAGGACATAAAGCAATCTATGCTTCTTAAAACAGACCAATACCTGATCTTGAACATTTAAGAATAGGGAGAAGTGGTGCTGGAAGTCATTCAATGAAACAGATATTCAGTTGAACAGATGGGATGGAAAAATACCCCATCCAAATGAGGATCCAGCATGGTGAGGACTCAACCCCATATCAAGGCCTCCAAGATCACATGGGAAGCAAATAGAGCATTGCAAATGTGCAAGTAACTTGGAGCTCGCAGAAACAAAGCGCTGGCAAATGTTTCTTGCTAACACTAGGTGGCACTAAAAGCAGCCACTGAATATTGTTCATGGTGATGGCAGCAAGGTGCTGAGCCCTTGTATCCATACTGTAACGCTTTGAACCAGTATCATAAACTAGGGATGTGCAAGAATATTCATCACATTCAAGGGCCTTTTTCCACTAGGGCTTAGAACAGTTCTAAGACCCCATCAGGAATCCGATTAGTATCTGATTGGTACCAACTGGGAAGGCCCTGTCCTCACTTGGACCCCATTTAAAGCCCTGTCCCCATGAGGGCACGGGAAATCCAGTTTAATAGGTCCTTCAGGTTCTTTAATCTGGATTTCGTGTGGACCTGATTAAAGGTGTCCACAATGGGTTCAGGCACCTTTGACTGTGCATGGAAAAAGGGGGGAAATTTGTACAAATTTGGACATTTGCATTTGGATTGAATGTTGGTACATTCAAAGACTGACATTCAAATGCAAAGCTTTGTTCCGTTCGAGAACCTGGGGAGATGGTAAAGCGGCTTTCCAGTAACATCTGCAGTGGATCCAGAGTGGATTCGAAGTAGATTGAGAGTGTATTCGAAGTGGAATGAGAGTGGATTTGACACATTCAGAGTAGATTTGTAGGGGATTTGACGGCAGGGATTCGAATCGGCAACAAATTCAAATCCTACCACACTTGAAGGGGCTCTATTCAAATGAATGCCAAGTCACAGGTTTCATGACAAATGTACATGTAAACTTCTCACCTGACAGTAACCAATCTTGGGGTTCCTATAGGCATATGCAGTAAGAACCCGTCTCAAGGCAGAAATCCCAGTGTCACTCTGGAAAGCCGGATGCTCAGGAAGAGAGCGGCACAAATCACGTTCAATTTCATCTGTGGCTATAGTGCATGTCCCCAAGGACTTCTCAACTAGTTCTGTGTAGTAACCAGGATTGGTTGCCATGTCGTTAACAGCGCCTGTCAAAGCATTTAATGCACATTTACATAAGTACAAGAGGCTGACTGCATGGCTTCCTTGCTATGCACAACACTGGCACATTTAGAGAAGCATCTTAAGCAAGACCGCTTAACTTAACCCAGGCTCCTAATCTAAGATCTTGGATAAAGATCAGGCTAAGAGTCTTTGTGACACAGACACAGACATACTTAAAATGTTTTTGGGTTTTGTTTTGAGTTTGGAACAAAACACAATTGACTCAAAATGTTTCATTGGAACAGTGATGGATCTCTGGCTGTGCTAGTGGAACAGAACTGGGAAACGTTCATAGGCTAAGGAACCTTTAAAAGACAATTTTTGTTCCCTCCCATCTGTATTAGGGGTGTGCAGGAATGCAATTTTCGGGATTTGATTCAAATCGAATACCCGAAAATTCAATTTGAATGTTTAAAATTCAAATTTAACCAAATTTGATTAGAATTAAGCAAATTTGAATCTATTCATTTGAATTTTTTATTCAAATTTGCACTTACGAATGTCGACAACATTGGTAGATGCCTGTACTTATCTTCCCTGGGTCAGTAGACATCCATATAAGTCCATATGCATCCCATAGTTATCCCATATGCAACCCGTTTTCATTCCATACGGATCTGTACTAATGTGTACAGATGCGGCAAAGATGCAAATCTTCAAGCACGCACCATGAACAAACCTGTACACAGATGAATGTCCGAATAATTCGAACAAAAACAAACTTGGTATTGTACAGAGTCACATTGTGTGAGCTGTGGTATCTTATATTTTAGAACTTTTATAATACTTACAGGCCACTGAAGAAGACTGGTAGTCGAAACGCGTTTGGCCTTGTGTTTTGATATTTTTACTATTATTATATTACTTGTTTTTTATTATTATTTTTAGCATTTATACATTTCATAAACTTGTCAGTGGGGTATTGCTACCCTTTTAGAAATTACACTGGTGCTCCTGCTTCAGCTTTCATTTACTTCTTTATTTGTTATATTTGCCTTTCTACACCTGGTAGTGGGTTTTATTTTATCCTGTCTATTGATATATTTTGGCAGAACCCCTTTGTTGTGTTTTTTTTGGTTACAGTACTTGGGTTTTCTGGCTTTAGGGACTTGTGTTGGTTTGCCGAATAATTCGAACAAACAGATTCGAAATTTGAATCAAATCTTTACATTCGAATGTAAGGACATTTGATTCAAATGTCAAAATTCAGTCGATTCAATCAAATTTCGAATGCATTTGAATATCCATGCACATCCCTAGTCTGTATTGATGTCTGGCTTTATCATTTGTTTTTAAAATAAATGAACACTGAAAGGGTACCTGAGAAAAGAAGCCATAGTTCTCCTCGCAAAACCTCTGGAATTCCTCTGATAATGAGATCGCGTGTCTTCCGCATACGAAACATGGTTACCCCACGGCCGCATTCTGTGAAAAGGATGTTCCAGGACTGCTCTTTCATTTTTTCTTTTAACTAACAAAACAAAGTATCGAGAAGTCTCTGAAGCTTAGCCACAATGGAACTGTTTGCGCATCAGATTCGGCAGCAACATCAGTCAATTTGGGGAGTGCGAGAGAGAATAAGGAAATTAGAGGCAGCTTCCGCTACTGGAAGGGGAAAGAATGGGCAGAGTTTGTGCCACAAAAATAAACAGAAGGGACAGACCATTAAAAGAAAAATAGTTACACTACATGAGTTCTGTAGCAAGGAAATTGCCCCAGATGTTTTCTAATCTAGGGCTGTGTTCACACATAGCAAAAGGGGTGCCTCAGAGAGACAGAGAAAGCTGCCTCAGAGGTGCTTTTTTCACCCCTCAGAGAAGACCTCAAGGTTTTGAATGGATGCCTCAGAGGCACCTCAGAGAGACGGTGTGTGGCCCTCATGTTCCCAAACCTTCTTTAATCCACCTTTTCTAGCATAGAATGTTCAGGAGAGTGGGGAGATGTGTGAATAATCCCAACTCAAAGCCTTCTCTATGGTTGCCTCAGAGGCTGTCTTCAAGACATAATGAAATGGGCACCTCAAAGAGACAGTGTGTGGCCCTCATGTTCCCAAATCTTCTCTAATCCACCTTTTCCAGCACAGAATATTTAGGAGAGGGAGGAGGGGCAGACTGGTGTGTGAACAACCCCACCTGAAAGCCTTCTCTGACGCGCTCAGAGATGCTTTTTTGTTGTGTCTGACAACATCCCCAGTCCACCCGTGGAAGTCACTGCAACTGTGAAGCGGAGGCCCCAACTACCGGGGGCCAACCAGACTGGGGTTCAAGTCAACAAAATGCACCTCATTAGTGCTTTATAAGCCAAGAGACATTACTGAAAGTTTCCAGGACTACATTAAACAAGGAAAACTGGATTTTTACCAGGCACATTATTACAGTATTCCAGGTGTGGTGAGGGTAATAAAGTTAGATGGTTTTCAGGGAAAGAAGAAAAATTGGGCGGAAGTGGAAACAGAATAGGCTTGCCAAGGGCTGTGTGGCATTCTAGGGAGAGAGGAATTCAGGTTTGACTTGGAAAATTCAATCCCAAGAAACAATAGCTCTGGATAATAGCAAAGAGAAGGGGCATGAACTTCCAGGGACAAGAGCTGGATGTTCTTACCATTTTCGCATCCAGATTTTCCAAGTCTTGAGGATGAAAGACCGTCATGAGGGCTTCGGTACTAACCATTTTGCTGTTGTCTTTGTGGCTTGACAGGGGTTGACCCTCGTAATAGTCCAAGGCAGAATCAGGACTTGGGCCAACAGCAACCTGCAAGGTGAGTTCATAACAAGATCTCAGTGTGAACTGTGCCCACCTCAGATGAATTCTGCATCAGAAGAGGTGGTAACAGCAAACTGTCCAGGTACCTTTTAGAAAGGATTAGATAAATTCATGGGGAAAAAAGTATGGTATTTCAGTGGCTACTAGAATTGATGGATGCCTAGGGATTGCCTGCAGTTGGAGAGACTAAGCAGAAAGCCTCTTACTTTGGAAGGAACTAAGAGCAAAAGGAGACTTTGCCTGTCTTCTGCTTGAGATATCAGGAAGCAAATGATGGGCCACTGTGCAAGATGGGATGCTGGATTAGATGGGCTGTGGCCTGATCCTGCAGGGTTAGGGTTAGACAGATTCATGGAGGACAGAGGTATTGATGGCTACTAGAACGGAAGTTTAGATAGGGCCTTCAAGTTGGAGAGACAGACAGGGATCTGAGAGCAGGTGAAAGGTTTGCCCTTATCTTCTGCTTGAGATGCCCAGAAGCAATTGGTGGGCCACTGAGTGAGTCAGGATGCTGGGTTAGATGGGTCCGCTTTGAGTCCAGCAAGCCTCCTCTTATGCCTCTATGTTCTTAAGTTGAAAAATGCCTGAGTCAAAAATAGGAATCTCCATCTTAATAATCAATTAGCTAACGATTAAATAAAGATACTGATATGAACTTTTTAAAAAGCTGAAAGTGCAAATCCAATCAATTTCTGCAAGGCCTGGATAATCAGATGGGAAAGTTCAGCGCCAATACCTGGCAAAGGCTGGTTAGCATAGCACAGGAACAAGGTAAGCTAAGTCAGGTGTTCCTCTTGCTCCTAGGGTCAAGTCTGCTAGGTGTTTTCATTTGTTTCAAATGTTTTGACAAGTGTTTTGCACATCCCAGATTCTGAGGCATCCAAGTAGTTGTCCTGTATTGGAATAATTATACAGTCGGACCCTTGTATACGCTGGTGAGATGTTCCAAGCCCCACTGTGGATAATGTAAAATGCACACCATTTCCCATAATTCCAGTGAAATCCCGTGGAATTTCAAAGGCATTGTGGGAAACTGCACACCATTTGGGGCCATTCTCTCTCTGTCCCAGACCTCCGAAGACCTTAAGGTAGGCCTAATGGCACCGGTTGCGACATAGGGGGTTATTGATCTGGTCACCACAAAAACTGAAACCGCAGTAACCAGATCAGTGGAAACATGGGTCCAATTGTATCAGAATTATGTCACTCAGGCACAAGCTCTGGTTTTACCTCCGTGCTGGCACTGTGTTGGGGGCTTGATGTCACATTGCACTTCACCCTGAGTTTTGCCACCAGGTTTTCAAAATCTCTCAGTTCAGAGAAGCGGAAGGCTCTTTTCCCCTTGATAGCTACGCTGATTGCTTTGCTGCCAGGGTCAGTTATCTCGGCTGCCACAACCTAGAGGAGAACACAATACATTTTGTTCTTGCTGTCATTGAATTTACTGGCTTTCAGCTTCAAGAGAAACAACTTCCAAATAGGCCGTGGTGGAGCAAACAGCCAGGAAGTGGAAGACCACTGGTTCAATACCCAGCTACTTCCCAGAAGGAGGCAATAGTAAACCACTTTTCCATGACTGCCAAGAAAACAGCAGAGCGGCAGCCATGGAAGCACCCATGAAATCAACCAGGGCTTGGCCACAACCCAGTGGTATCCAACAACAACTGAGCCCCAGGGTGAAATAGAATGTGAAGAATCTAAGCACAAGGCAAGCTTTTAGTCATCTTAATATTTGTATTTCTGTCCCACCCTATAGAAGAACAAGAAGAGTTGACTTTTCTACCCCTTTTCTCACCCATTTCAGGGGACTCAAAGCGGCTGACAAAGCTTCTGTTCTTCTCCCCACAGCAGAACACCCTGTGAGGTGGGTGATGATGTGAGAGCTCAGAAGAGAGCTGTGACTAGCCCAAGGTCACCCAGCTAGCTTCATGGGGGGGGGGGGGAGAATCAAACCCGGTATTCCCAGGTAAGAGTCCGACTCCCTAACCACTAGACCAAACTGGCCCACAGAGACCAATCTGCGACCCTCTGCTCTGATCAACCATGGAGCAATGGCTGCTCCCACTAACTGTGTGCCCCTGTGCAATTCTAATTCCCAGTTAAGAAGGGAAACTTCCTGTTTTCATTCATTTAAGCCTCCCCATACCCCATTCTCCTGGTTTAGTGGCTCAGGTGGGCACAGAAACTCATGCCAATTTCTTGCTGCCTGAGGCAATGGCTTCAGCTTGCTTTATAGAGAGACAAGCCCAGGTTGATCTAAGGCTCCTTCTGCGATGGGTCTCATTCTGCCATCCACATGCTGGTGCAGACTATAGTAGGCCCTGCCTGGGACATTCCCATGCTCTGCATAGCACATGGATGGCAGGTTCCTATTCCAGGATATAATCCAGAGTAAGGCCCAGTGCAGAAAAGGCCATCACTTCCCATCATCTCCAATTACTGGAAATAATGGTTGGACTTAAAGAGGCTGTGACTCAATGACTTCTACGCAGATGCAAAATCTGCCCCATCAATCTACAAAATTGCCTATCCTGCTTCAACATCTGTTTCACACAGCTTATCAAAACCATGGAAAAACACAACACAGGCTAAAACCATTAACGAGCCCCTTGAAAATGAATCAGTAAGCTCCAGTTCCTTGAATTCCAGAAGGGAGATGAAACAAGATTTTGTCCTTATCATGAAGGAGGAGTGGGAGTAGGAGTTGGTTTTTATATCCTACTTGTCTTCTCTCACAACAGACACCTTGTGATGTAGGTGGGGCTGTGAGAGCTCAGAAGGAAAGTTGTGACCAGCCCAAGGAAACTCAGCTGGCTTCGTGGAGGAAGAAAAAGAAGAGTTGCTTTTTTATGTCTCGCTTTTCTCACCCTTAACGGGACTCAAAGCGGCTGGCAAACCTTCCGTTCTTCTCCCCATGGGCTGGGAGAGCTCAGAGAGGGAGCTGTGGCCAGCCCAAGTCCACCCAGCTATCTTCGTGACGGAGTGCGGAATCAATCCAGAAGACCAAAAGATAAGAGTCTAACACTCCAACACTCTGACCAAACTTACCTCCCTCAGAGGGATGATTACGGAGCACAGGGTGCCGTCTTGATTGGCGAAGCATATGTAGTTCTCAGAAATGCACATTTTCCCCAGAGTATGGTAGTGGATGAAAGGCACCCATAGGAAACATTCGTGAACCTCCCTCAGGGTCTCCTCTTTGGGAAGTCGGAAAAAGGCATTGAATTGCTCGCTGTGGGCTCGGCTTTCAAGACCCCTGGGAAGACCAGAAACAGGCCAATGGGACAGTTTGTCCCCTGCGTACCCTAGATTCACACTACATGGAAGCTTGTGAAAACCAAACCATTACATCACTCAGGGATGGCTCAGTCATCCCCCATGCAACCCAGCTGTGTGCCACAGTTTAGAAGAAAAAGAAGAGTTAGATAGTTAGAGATAGATGAATAGACAGATGGATGGATGGACGGACAGACAGACAGACACTTTTAGTCATATCCCGCCTTTTTCCTGAAGGGACTCAAAGCGGCACACAAGAGTTCACAATCAAATACAATAAAACACACAATTCAAAAGGTCATATTGGTATAAAAACTTCAAATATCAACAAGAGATATAAAACATATAAAAACCATATAAAATAATCTATCAGGAATATAGACAATTTCATTTAAACTATAAGGAGGCCAACCAAATGAATTAAGGGTAAGACCGGCAAGCCGGTTTTTACCTGACTACGGAAGGAAGCCAGAGATGGGGCCAGCCTAACTTCCCTAGGGAGCACATTCCAGAGCTTAGGTGCAGCTACCAAAAAGGCCCTAACTCGAGTTTCCTCCTGTCTGACTAAATGAATTGAAAGGACAGAGAGAGAAGGACCTCATTAATGGATCTCAGAACCCTGGCTTTTTTGCCCCACTTTTCAAAGCAGCTGACAAACGCTTCCCCAACAGACATCCTGTGAGGAAGGTGGGACGGTGGAACCCCAGAAAGGGAGCTGTGACTAGCCCAAGGTCACCCAGCTGGCCTCAGGAGGGGTGCAGAATCAAACCCCGTGACTACGAGATATGAGTCCGGCACACCAAGCACAAGGCCAAACTGGCTCACAACCCAACCTTAGCTCTCACATGATCTTAGCTGAACCATGATCTTAGAAGGTTTCAAGAACATAATTTGGTCAACGGCTAAATTAACAAAACTAAGTGTTACAAATTTATCAGGATTAATGTACCTTTTAGTGACCTGCAAGGGGTCGTGGAGCACAGGGTCATTCTCAAATGTCTCCTTGTCAAAAAGTCTCCGAACGGCGTACAACGCCAGCTGTTCCATGAGCAGGAACGTCTCACTGATGTGCAGAAACATGGAAAAGTAATGGTCCTCCCCACGGGCGCAGACATGAATGCTCTCCGTCAGGATCACGTTGGACGTCTTCTCCAGCTTGGAGATTTCGTCCCAGGATATTACAAGTTTCACTGCAGGTGGGAATAAAAGAAACACCCTCATGCAGCTTCCTTCTTTGCAATGCTCAATGGCCCTTTGGGCACTCAGACAGTTTCCAGCGCAACTTTGTGCAGCTGTATAGAAAGTGTTTTTCATCACCAGGGGCGTTTCTGCACTTATCTTCCTGTCCAATGGATGGTAAAAGTACAAAGGAGACTAACATGAATTAGCGTTTGCATTTGAGAACACTAGTACTTATGAGCTTAACTCTCACATGTCAGAAAACCTACCTTCATGCGGGCGTGTGCACCAGCGTCATCGTCACAGCAACAATGACGCTCTGCCCACATACAATCGCATTTGGGGTCATCTGATGTACCAGTGCAGCACCTCAGATGACCCCTTGCACCGGAAATGGTGCAAAAGCTCACCACTGGAGGCTTCGGGTACGTTTTGGGTTAGGGTTAGTTTGTGTGTGGTGCACAATTTTGTGCCCCACTGCTAGTTTGCGAAAGGTCAAGATCTGAGCAGGCAGGGGGCGATTCTAGGCAATAAACACCTCCTGCAAGTGCAGATGCATCTGCCCAGATGTTGACTTACTGCATACTACAGGGCTAAGTGTGAACTGCTTCTTTAAAACTATCCCACTCCCTTTATCTCTGGCATCACCCTAAGTTGCTCACATACAACGCTATGCACACCTTATTAGTTTCAATGGCAATGCGTACATGTAATGAATTATTTTGTTAATTCCTTCACTGCATTTTGTGGGGTTAATATGAAGACCGGCGAGAGAGAGAAGGAAGGAAGGAAGGACAGAGAGAGAAAAGGAAAGAAGGAAGGAATTTGCTCATGCCAAATTCTGTTATTTCTTTTTTAATTAAAAGATTTACAAACTTACAATGAACAACAATGATTAAAACAATTTAGACTTTGTTACTATTTTTAACAACAATATATGAATCAAAACAATGTATGAGTACATGGCAAGAACTGGGTTATACAGGCATTTTCTAGGAATACATTTAAAAAGCTAAAGTACTCAATGATCACTGAACTAGTTTTTCATAAAACTGTTGAGAGGGAAATCTCTTTTAGAGCTGATCTTGGAGGAAGCTAATGAAAAGTTTCAGGTCAAATATTACATTAGGGTAATGTAATTGCGCAGTTATGAATCCATTCATTGCTAATTCCCAGATTATTTCCTACCATCTGTTCATGACTTCTGATACAGAAGAGAACCTCCACTTTAAGCACAAAGCTGTACAGGTGAAAGCATAAATGTCCACAGCCAAAGTCTCAGCAGCCCTTACCTTCAGATCCCAGCAGAAATGAGTAAAAGCTGAGAAAGTTGGTGCTCAGATACAACCAGCCCTGGCAAGGCACGCGACCCCTCCAATAGCTACAGGAGTAGTAAGTCACCAACTTCTCCTGCTCAGGTAGCCCAAAACACTTCTCGAACTTCAGGTGAGCCTCGCGGAATTTCTCCGGATCATCCTCTTTTACTAAAGATCCTTTTGCCTCCTCGGCAATCAAACCCTAGGTGAAAAAAAGATACACAAAGACGATAAACACAAGAGGTAATTAGAGGAGGAAAGGAAAAAGGAGGAAAAAGATCAATATTATAGTCACCAGTTTTAAAAATTTTGCTGCCCTTCCTGCTTCATCATGGACCTGATATTTTCCAGTTCTGCACAAACAAATGTATGTAAACATTCCAGCTAGTTCAAACACACGTCACATCTACCCATTTGCACACATATATGATTTGCACTTGACAAAAGGATCTTTGTGAGTATGCGATTGTGCACCACAACCACCAACCGTGCAACCAACATGGCAAAAGCGAAGCTAATACAGCAGCGTTTTAACTTCTTGTTTGCAAATGTTTCTTGCCAGCCAAAGATCGCTCTATTAGGGGTGTGCACAAATGCAGGATTTCAAGATTTCTCTTTTAGAAAGACAACAAGCAAAAGGGGACATTATATTTACCTACTTGTATTTTTACACCATTCTATATTCAGCAGAGTTTACAGTAAAACCATTTTTTTAAAAAATCACTGTCTACTGGTTTAAATACAAAAGATAAGGAGGAATCAATTAATTTCTATGTTCTTGTGCATGACCCTTAAGAACACGAGGAAGAAGAAATATTAACAGCTTAGAACACTGTCTACGTACCCTTATCTTCCCATGCACAAAACTGGTGATGTCTTCGTTGGAATCGAACACAGACAGAGTCTTCATCACGTTGTGCTCCAGCCATTCCCAATGCTCCGTAATCTCTTCCCGGGTGGCTCCTGCGTAAAGAGGGCCTGGCATTAAATGGAGAGTACCTAGAACATTAAGAGCCACCAGAAAGCCACCTACCTGTTTGGAGGAAGAAAGGAGAATACTGCAAGCCTGTTTTGCCCCCAAAACAGAGAGGGAATATCAGGGAACATTCCATAGGTCATTGCCTCTGTGGAAATACCTGGACATTGCTGTGGCCGCTTGCCTCCAGGCCAAGCCTAGAGGACTGGATGGGGGGCGCCACCTGCCTGCAGGCTGCGGAGGTGGACAGCAGCGGGGGGGAGGGGGGGCTTAGCAGGCCCCTTGTTCTGTCGGCGGGGGGGGGGGGAGTTTACTGCCAGGAAACTTCCCTTTGTTGTTATCCGGAACAGTCAACTCTTGACTGGCAGCAGCCAAAATTAACAGGCAGCTACAAGCCAAGCCAACCATTACTTTTGGAGGGAGAAGCATGTGCTTAAATGTTGGCACCTTACTGGTTGCTTGATTGGCGAACCAAAAAGGTGCTAACATTTGACAGGTCACCAAATCAAAATTGGGCATAGTTGCAAGCCTTTTCCTATTGGCTGCAACTATGCTCTATTTTGATGGTGTTCCAAGGGGGTGGGGTGTTCGCCAGACACTATGAACGGGATCACACACCGCCTCTGCCTGGCCACCTTCTCAGGGCAGGAGCAAAACATGGAAGAGGATAATAATGAAAAGACTGCACTCTCACTTAAAAATAGGTTGATGGAGCTGTATTATATGAAAGTTGATTTTGGATGCACCTTGTTCCATAGCTTCCCACTTGCTGGGAGGGCAGACTGCACCAGAGGACACTGAGAGGCAGAAAGAAGGAAGAAGGCAGGAGATGGTCTGAGAATATGTCTGCTATAGAGAGGGAATGAAGAGGAGATTCCACTTCACTGAGCCTCATGGTGGCATGAGCTTATGTAGAACAGTCTGGACTTTATTCTCCAGAAAGAGGAAGCTAGAAAACTGGTTTCACAGCTTTCAGGGAGAGGGCAGAAGTGCCAAACTTTGTCCATCTCCCTGCGGTGAGCATGGAATGACTGGGGCCTTCATGTCTGCTCTCACCTTCCTGATTCAGTTCAAGCACCCCCTCATCTGGGGCAGCAAAGCCTGGATTCACCCCACAAAGCCGCCACCTCCAGGGACCCTGCCGTTGATGACTTTTCTGGGGCTCGTCCATCCTTGTCTTGAGCAAAGGATCTGGTTGGACAAAAGAAACTGCTTCTTGACAAAACAGAGCTACAAGTTTAGACTCAGTGTTTTAAAACTGGTCAAGAAGAGGTCTTTGGCAAGAAATATTTGCTAGCAATTTTCTTGCTGCTGCTGTTTTGCAAGGCCCTGTTTGCAACTCAGGCCCTTTTGGTGACAAAAGAATTAGAGAAAGGGAGCGCACCAGCCCTTGTGCATGGCTAATACGCCCCCATGCGGCCACTGAAGGGACAGGCCAATGGATTAAAATGGTCCACTAGTCCAAGCAGATAGGGCAAGTCTTACATTCTTTGGCTGACTCCTTTCCCTACCTGTGTGACCCACTAGAAAGGCTACTTGTTCTCATTTAAAGCCTGCCATGGTCAGGACTTCATTTTGCCACCCACCACCATCACCACCTCTCTTCCCAGCTCTGAATTCATGCTGCACTTGGAACTCACCACATGCAATGGACCAGTAGACTTGAGAATCAGGGGTCTGGTGCAGGATGCGGAAAGGAGCCACTTTTGATGTCGAATCCAAAACAGAATCCAGCGTCCCCACCAGCAGGCCTGCGGAATTTAGGATACCACATGAGTCTGCCAGCAGCCATGAAGAAGCTGGTTTTCCCCTTCTAACATGGCCTGAAAAGAAGACCCCACAATCCCCTTAAAAAAGAGATGCCAGCAAAGCGGGAATCATGGTGGAAAGGAGGGAAGCACATTACTCACCTGTTCTAAGGCAAGAGGTATTTAGTGGGGCACCTTAACCCCCTACTTTAATAGCACCTGAAATCTGTTTTTGTTTGTTTATTTGTGGCACTTGTATACCACCCCTCAGCTGAAGGTTCCAAGGTGGCATATGATAACACAGAAATGCACAGCTGAGGGGTGGAAATCAGAAAATATGCACAGCCTCAGTGCGTTGATTCAGCCGTGTTTCTACCCAGCCTTACCTTTTTGCAGCACTGAATCCCAGACCCTTGCAGGCAGAGAGCATTTCTTTCCCACATTTCTTTCCCACCCTTCCCAGTGGGCAGTTTTCCTCACATCCGAATGCAGCAAAAGCAAGAAAGAAACCCATCGTCCTGTGTTTTCCATCAGGTAAAGGATCCGCCTGCCATCTGTGCCAACCCCACTGTGATGACGAGAAAAACTTAAGGGCTTCCCGGGCAAGCAAAACTACAAAATATGGACCATAGCTCAATACTCGTCAGCTTTAGATAAGCTGTTAAGTGCAGAAGCAGATCTCTCCTTCCTTCAAACCCTCAGTGCGGAGTGATGTAGCCAGACATGCACACAAGAACACACGGGAATGAGAAGTCGAGCCAACCAAACCGGTCTGAGCACAGCTTTCATCCTCAAGTCACTAGCTGTCACCGTTGTTTTTGAACAACCCCTGCACAGTGCTAGGAATATTAGAAGGCTATCAAAGCCACTCACTTTGTGCCACTCAAAATGCTGGGCTTCCCCCCCCCTTTTTTTTTTAATTAGTAGCTTAAGACAAGTAATAAATCTTCACAGACATCAGTCTGAGCAACCCGTGTGGACTCGTTTAAGAACATAAGCACTTGTTGGGGCATTCTCTGGTGCTGAGGAGAAGATAATGAAGCCATTAAAGAAGAGACACAACAAAAAGGGGGGAAAGGGATTTCTAAGGCACTTCTGGTTGAGAGAAGGTTTTGAGGTGTGATTGTTCACACACCAGCCTTCCTTCCCTCCCCTCCTGAACATTCTGTGCTAGAAAAGGTGGATTAGAAAAAGCTTGGGAACACAAGGGCCACACACTGTCTCTCTGAGGTGCCTTTGAGGTACTTCGGAGGTGTCCCTTTAGCAAGCAAAGCAGATATTTTCCACCCAGAGGCATCTTCTTCCTTAATCCAAAAGACGTGCTTCCTTTTTCTTTCCCGTGGAGACCACCCTGGAATTGGCACTCACAACTTCTTCTCTATCTCACACCCGGCGTCCTGCAGCTCACAATATTGCAGAAAGCCCATTGTCCCAAGCAGGCAGTGACACCCATGGATGATTTTGCCTTGAGCCCCTCAAAGCTGGGCCAGTCCTGGATTTCAGAGGTCACACAGAGATATGCTGCCATTCATAATCATGCACAGTATCTTCTTCCCCTGCACCTGGGGAGCTTACAACCATTACATTATGAGTTACATCTGAAATTGGCAGAACATTTCCTTTCTGAATTATTCATCACGCCAAGGATGTCTGGCAGCTGGCTTTGGGGAGCCATCTTTAGTTCTCCTTCCCTCCTCGGTGTGCACACAAGGATCACATGAAGAGCACAACAGCATTTCCCGAAACAGAGGCCTCAGAAAGCCTAGTTTATTGTACAGCAACTACCACGCAAAACAAATGACGCCAAAATGCTGAAATGCAGGAGTTTAAAAGAAGGAATCCATCTTCTACATGGCCTGCATATGCCGCCATCTCTTCTATAACATGGTTTTGCTTTGAAACAGCAGGTAAAATAACTTCCCTTGTTTTAGCCAAGCACAGAATCTTGTAACAGTGTTGTTTGGCTTCTGAAGCAACACCTGTTTGGGCTTATTGAAAGTCCTTGGCATCTCTCTAGAGTTCGTTTGACTTATATTGGCTGACTAGGACCCATCTCTGTGGTTCAATCGATTTACACTGGTAGTCTGAAAGTCTATTCTTCTAATCCCAAGGTTTGTTTGTTTTTTACAGTCAGCAATTATTTGCACAATATGGCTTTGCATCACACAGCACTATGTGGGAACCAAAGTATAATGTTAAATGGGAATACACTTTTCTCTTCCCACTTGCAGATGCTATTGTTTTAATACATATTGTTATTGTTTTAATAATATTTGGTTTTAAATGTTGTTCCCGCCCAGACACCTTTGGCAGGAAGGATGGATGGATGGAAACAGAGAAAGAGAGAGAGAGAGAGAGAAAGAAAGAAAGAATTTTCTTTTTTAAGGTCAGTGACTGTTGCTCAGTGGTAGAGCAAATGTTCTGGAAACAGAAGGATGCTAGTTCAATTCCCTCTTCTGTATTCCTGCCAAGCAATCTTCATAGAGGTGCCCATTAAATGACCCAGTAATCAGCCACAACTCAGTGATACCCAACAGCAACACTGCAAACTTTGGGGCAACTTCTCAACAGCCTTTATATTTGATGCAACTACTTGTGGTTGAGGTTTCACATTTCTGAACTTCCTTGCATGAAGAAAACTAGCAAAGTAGGAAACCACATGGACTTTCTCCTGTCATGTTAACTACAGTGTTTCTTCTTCTTTACTTAGAGGACCTTTTCTTTTCTCCACACATACCATTACACAATCTATTCCACAACCTCACTGCATTGTGCATTTGGAACACAATCTGTTAGAGAACACGCTTAACCAAACCATTTAAACTCTGAGCTCTGATAAGGCGAGTGAATTTCAATGTGGCAGGAATACCCTTCCTAGATAGAAACCAAGCATAAACCAGCAGGCCGCACCTTTGCAGAACAAAGTCATAATCCTTGATACAAGAGCTTTTCCCTTGTATACAAGCCTACAGATTTTATTTCACTTCAGAGATGTCAACCAGGAAGACCTAAATGTCAAAGACCTGGGGGGTGGGGGGTGGAGAAAGAGAAGGAAGAGGAAGAGGAAGAAGAAGAGTTGGCTTTTCTGCCCTCAAAGTGTCTGACAAACCTTCTGTTCTTCTCCTACAACAGACACCCTGTGATTCAGGTGGGACTATGATAGCTCAGAAAGAGAGCTGTGACTAGCCCAAGGTCATCCAGCTGGCTCCGTGGAGGACCGCAGGAGCAAGCCCAGTATTCCCAGATATGAGTCCAGCTCCCTAACCACAAGACCAAACTGGCTCACAAGAGGTATGCTTAAATCAAGCATATAAGGTAGACTCTTCATTAACCCACAGAGAAAGACTGTTCCGAAGTCTGGGGCCACCACAGAAAAGGCCCTCTTGCACATCCCTACCCCTTGCACCTCTGAGATGGGAGGAGCTACAAGAAGGCCCTCTTCCAGAGATCTCAGTACTCAGGTGGGTCTATATGAGAGAAGATGCTTCGTCAGTTAATTAGGGCTCAAGCTGTTTAGGGCTTTATATGTTAACAGCAACACCTTGAATCGACCTTAATGTAACAATTGCAAATGCTGATTAATCTACCAGATTGTGTGTTTACAAGGCAAAGGGAAGGTGAACCCCACATTATATGGTTTGGGTGGCCAGTACTCCAGGCATCTTAAAAGTGTTTGTGTATTTGCGTGCAGTTTGAAAAACAGGATTATGTGTACTGATTTCACTATCTCAAGACATCCCTCCAGGAAAAAAAACCTGGATAAATCAGGCCCACAGCATGTGCAGTTTGGGTGCGTTGATTAAAAACACGTAGGAACAGCAAAGCACGCCATCTACAAATTGCATCATTTCCCACCCACACTGACAAGAGTTAAGAAAGAAAACGCAAATTGCAGACTTGAATAAAATCAAAATGGGACACATGAAAGACTTTCTCGGAAACATGAATTAAAAGCCTGGAGTAGGAAACTGTTCCTTTTGGATGTTTATTCCAACTTATCTCCATCTCTAGCAGCCAGACAAGCAGCCAGAAACAAGTAGTACTTGCAGATTAAACACACACACACACACACACCTGGCCTTACGGTTGATGTTTCTCCATATTATCTGCTTTTTGAAAATAAAATTGAAGGACAAAAAAAAAGCTTCAGGGTCCAGACCAAAATCTTACCTGTCAGAGGACAAAAAATACAGCAGAAATGGTTTGCAACAGTATTTTCCCTTCTTCTGACCTCCCCAGGATAAAGATCCAGTGTGCAAATCCGCAGTATTAGTCATAAAGAAAAATTATCCTGTGACTCAAAGTTAGCTGCCTCCCCTATGACTCTATTCAGCCTAAAACAAACAGCAAACTAAAATCCTGGCTTCAGACCCACAGATCAAATCCTTTTTTTTTTTTAAGCCAGGAGGTAACAAATTACAGGCACATTAAGAGGAGCCCTGCTAGATCAGGCCACAGCCTATCTAGTCCAGCATCCTGTCGCACACAGTGGCCCGCCAACTGCCCATGGGCATCTCAAGAAAAGACAAGGGCAAACCTCCTGCTCTCAAATCTCAGCAAATGGCCTTGGAAGCATCCTCCTTGTCCCCCCAGCCTGAAAGATGTACTGTACTTAGGCATCAACTCTAGTAGCCACTGATACACCTGTCCTCCATAAATGAAAAGGAGCTCTGCTGCATCAGGCCACAGCCCATCTAGTTCAGCATCCTGTCTCACAAGGTGGTCCACCAATTGCTTCTGGGCACCTCATACAAAAGATAAAGGCAAAAACCTTTCATCTGCTCTCATCTCACTGCAAAAGGCCTTTAGAATCACCCCGCCTGTGACTTCAACTTGGAGGTGGTACCGTTCTAGTAGCCATTGATACACCTGTCCTCCCAGAAGCAAAGACAGTGTGTATATGGAAATGCAAAGACTGAATCTGCTCTCAACTTGTTAGGGCTATTTGTGTTTCCTAGTCAAATTAGCTACTTCGTGGTAGTTCCACATGCCATGTCATTGAGCAATTTGCTTCCCTATAGAGGGCATGAATTGGAGACTGTCAAAGGGAAAATAACAGGTTATTCTGCCCTTATCTCATGCCATCACCAGGTCACAGTTGGTCAACCTAAGCATGGCAGCTACGCACGGAAGCCCGTAATGTCTATCATCTGATGTGCATAGCGGGCAGAACTTTTGCAAGGATAAAAACACGGACAATGCTTGCAGCTGCTTGTTAAGCAAACAAGCATGGTGATAAATCAACCCAGCTCCCTGGAGACTGGAAAAAAGCCAGGTAGCAGGGCCTTCCTCAGTCAGTGCAGCACACCACCTCCAGGGCAAAGGCAAACGAAAGCCAGGACGTTCCTTGGGTTCGGGTGTTGCCCTAGTCCTCATTTAGCTCAAAGCCTCAATGAAGCAGCTTTGAATGGTCTCTTGCTCATCCTGGTCCACTGTAGAAGACGCAAACCACCTCCTCTTTCGGTCATTTGGCAGATCAAGTAATGGGTCCAGCCTCTACTCAGAAGACTGGGGATGGATGAATCTTTGATTCCAGCAAATTTAACCCATGTTGCATCCATGTTAGGATGGACTAAACGTTGACTACGTATGGGAAGATGCAAACCTTTGTACTATTTCATCACTGCAAGCCCCATCACAGAATAGTACTGGGGGAGAGGGGCATGGATATTTTTTTTAATTAAAAAGGAAGGAGTTGATCAGGAGGAAAGTAGATGCCTTCCAAGAGCCTGGGTTCATGGTCCCAGGCCCTTGCCTCCCCGGAGGGTCTGCAAGCATCTGGAAGGGTCTGGCAGCAGCTCCAATCTTCTGAAGCTGTGGAGAAACATCTCTACAGCCCAGTCACTCCTGAACTTTATTCTGAGTGCAAACACTGCGTGGTAGGGGTGTGCACAAATGCATTTTTTGCATTTGAATTCGAGTCAATTTGAATATTCAAATATTCAATTTGATTCAAAATATGAAAAACCAGGTTTTCAAAAATCCGATTCGAATCCGGATTATCCAAATCCGTACTTTCGGAAATTTGACTCAAACTTGAAAATACAAATACCAGCAACATTCATATCCGATTTTCGAATTTGCGCACATCCCATTTTTATGGCTTTTGCATCCCATACTATCAGAGCAAATAAACGTGATATTCGAATGTGATATACGACATTCTATTCAGCTGAATTATTCAAAAATCCGCACTGCATTTTCAAAAATCCAAAATCCATTCGCATGTTTAAATCTGGATTTTCAAAAATCTGATTCAAATTTAAACGTCAATATTTGTCAAATTCGAATTGGATTTTCGAATATTCGTGCATATCCCTACTGCGTGGGGATGGTGTGCAATGGAAATGCAACAGAAAACTAAGCAGACAACAGACCAATCAGAGAGTAGCACCCGTTCTTAGAGGATGGCCCTCCCCAACGTGGAGGCACGTGATGATTGGTGGGTGGAAAACAAAGGTAGGCATGGGGGGGGGGGAAATCTCAAGATGGGGCGCCTGTTCAATAAAGGGTCAACTCAAAAAGTGCTGTCTGATAGCACCCTAAGAATGATCAAAGTTTCACAGGCTCCCTAACCTGATCCACAGTTGACCACAGTCCCCAAGAAAGGCTTTGCAGATCTGAGGAGGCAGAATCATAGACTGCAGACAATGCCAGCCCCCTGCCACCGAACCATAACTGTTCTTTTGATAGCCACGTGAAACAGGGCATTTCAGAAGAAACCTCATGTTCTTTCTCCACCAGACATGGCAATTCAGTGCAGCTGTCAACCAAACTGGTTCACCCAACAAAGCAGATTGGTGGCTGGCCAGCGGCCAAGAAAGCTTGACAAAAGAAAACCCATTTCCTTCACACAATGCATAATTAGCTTATGGAGTTTCACTGCCAGAAGATGTTTAGAAGGCCTTAAAAAAAACAGAGAGAAAGAAGAAAATTCAAGAGGTTTGGGTTAACAGTCTCCCTCTTCAAAGGCAGATTCTCTTGGGGGAAGGACTGGGAACGTTGGTGAGTTTTATGACTTGCCTGTAGGTTTCCAGATAGATTGGTTGGGAGCACAGGGCTACATCAGAGGACTTTGGTACCCAAGATGCTGTTGATCTGAAACTTCCCTCACTTTCTGCTACTGGCCAGACAAACTGGGGTAAACAGGAATTATATTTCAGAAACCAACAAAACACTCAGGTTTGGCTGCCCTGTTTCTTTGAGGCGAGTCTCGCTATTCCTTAGGCCACGTTGGAGCTTACCTTTGCTTTCTGGGCCACCCTGTACCAAGCTGGGACTGACTGAGTCTGGTGTAGAACGAGGCTGTCCACACTGGATTGGCCAGTTCTGCCCCAAGCCCCGCGCTGACTTCGAAACTCATGTCGGCTTCAGAGCCAGTGCGCAAGCCCTCCTAATACTCCAAGCACCAGGAACAAAAGTTCCTGGCCTTCCTAGCGCCCAGAATTCATTTGTTGAACCACTGAAATGGATCCCCTTAGTATACCAGACTATGGAATATGTTACCCACATGCTTCTCTGTTCCAGTGTCACCCACATGCCTCTCTGTTCCAGTGTACCAGCTCCTCTAGTAGACCTTGAAAAAGAGGTCTTCTGGTAGACCAGAACAGGATGCTACACTGACCCTGTCTATATCCTATGGAACTATGGAACTATGAGTGGACTACAGCCTCTGCTATTCCACACTAGCGTGAGGATTGCAGAGGCCTAGACCAGACTATTGTCCTGTCTGCTGCCCAATGCAGAAAGAACTTTGTTTCCACATCACAACATAAATGCAACCTGATACTCAGGGATAGGGTCTAAGAAACCACCACGCTTATGGGAAACTGGATATTATGAACCCTGGGGAATCTCACAAGATTCATGGGACATCGCACGAAGCTGCCCATGAGTCACAGGAAATCACGTGACATTGCCCATGATTCTTAGGGAATCACGTGACATTGCCCATGATTCCCAGGGAATCACGTGAGATTTCCCACAATTCCCAATGGGGTAAGCTACTGAGCAATACATGATTGCACTGGCAGGGATGAGGAGTGGATCCGTGGTTACTGGACTAGCAGATACAGAGGCAGGTCTGTACTTCTTGCACAGTGATCTAGTCCAAGGTGCAACTACAGAATAAGAGGATATTGCACTACAATGGTTAATTTTACCAGAATAACCACAACCTGGTCAATCAAGTCCAATTCTTGGACAGTATAGGAGCACCGTGATTATTAGCTGTATCCAGGCGTTAGATACTCATTCCACCATATTTGGATAGTCTGGAGTAAAGTAGGGATAGTCTGGAGTACCGATGCTTTATTCCAGAATGCTGAAATATAATGGAATAAGTAACTGATTTCTTGGAGCAGCCAAGTCATTCTGCTGTATTTGGATATTTTGGAGTAAAGCACATCCAAATGTAGTGGAATAAGTAACTGATGACTAGCTGCAGCCCACATCTGGCAAATAAGATACAATTAGCAAATAATTACAAGAGGTTTTTTTACCCAGCCTGAATGCAGTTTAAAAGAGAAAAGCAATTCCTTTGACACAGTTACAGTTCTAGGCAATGTTATGAATAGCCAAAGTATAGTACAGTTTTATGGCAATGTATCATTTGTAATTTATTTTAAAAAGCAATTCCTTTTAGGGATGAGCACAAATGTTTTTTTGACCTTCTATTTGAATTGAACTGAATACCCAAAAATCCAATTAGATTCAAATCTTTTAAATTCAAATTTAACAAGATTCAATTCGTACTTACCAAATTAAATTCTATTCGTTCAAATTTTTGATTCAAATTGTATGTGCCCGTACGCATCTTCCCCACACCAAATTAACATCCATACGCATTCATACACGTCTGTATGCATCCCGTAGTTAACCCGTATGCAACCCATTTTCATCCCCTACGGATCCATACAAATGCATACGGATGCAGAAAAGATGTGGATCTTCAAGTACGCATCATGTACAAACCTGTACACATATGAATGTCTGGATAAATCAAACGAATAGATCCAAAGTTCAAAATTTGATTTGAATATTTACATTCAAGTTTCAGGATATTCCATTCGAGTTTGAATGTTGAAATCCAGCACATCTGATTGGATTTTGAATGCCTAGAAATATTCGTGCACATCCCGAATTCCTTTGGTAACCACTGCCACAACACACCGGAAGCCCACTCTTCCTTTGAACTTAGTTCTCAAAGAAATTCCACATTTGTGATTTCTGTGCCTTTAAGAACTGCCATGCTAGTAAAAGAATTGCAGACAGACAGCCATAAGGAAAGACTTCGGCCACGTCCAAAAGGCTTTGAAATAGCTGCTGTAAAGGGCACACACACAGTTCGCTGTTACAAGGTCTACTTCTTGGTGGCCCCAGTTTTTAAAAAGTACAAACAAGCTGCTGATTGAAAATAACAGTGTCAGGTTTTCACACTGCCATGTTCAGCAGCAAGCATTGCTCCCTCTCACACAAGTTTAGCAGCTCCTTAGGACCATAACCAAAAGCAAAGAAAGCCCTAGGCAAAAGGCAACAGCAGTCATTTCCCCTGTGGAACTCCCTGCCACTGCAGGCAACTAGTAACCTTTTAGGCAGGCCTTTAAAAGAAACAGCAGGCTTTCTCTCCAATCATCTGGTTTCAAAGTTGTTTTAAGGGCTTGTGTATTTTAAAGTGTTTTCAGCCTCGTTCTTCCTATTTTCTTCCCTTCTTCCTCTTTTGTTAACTACCTTGAGAATCCTCACAGGGTTGTTGTGAGGCAAAACATGGCCAGAAAGGAGGAGGGGGAAACCAAAGCCCTCAGTTCGTCTTCTACCTCACAGGGCTGTTGTGAAACATAACAGACAAAGGAGGGGTGTGTGGGAGAGAAACAGGTTCGCCAGGAGGCCCCGCCGTCCTACCAACGGCGCTATCCCTCAACAGCCTACCTCGCGGGGCTGATGTGAGTTGCCGGAGAAAGAGGACAGGAGACCACCAGGAGAGCCCCTCAGCCTCCCCCCCCTCCGCCTGCCCGCCTTGCAGGGCCTGCCCAGCCCGTCCGCAGCGCCCTTACCCGCCAGCCCGCCGCCGCCTTCCTCCCCATAGCCCCGCCGCCTCTGCAGCACGAAGTACTGGTTGGAGCGCTCCAGCAGCCAGAGCTTCAGCGCGTTCTTGAGCAGCACCTCCTCGGGCTGCAGCCACATCGCGCCGGCCTCCTCCTGCTGCTCCAGCGGCGCCTTCAGCCCTCCATGCCCGCCGCAGCCCCGCAGAGCCGCCCTGCACCTCCTGCTTGCTGCTGCTGCTGCTGCTGCAGCTTGCTGCTGGGTTCCCACGTACACAAGCGACCTGCCAAAGCGGCGGCGGCGGCGGCAGCGAGGAGGGCAGTGAGGAGGTGGCGCCCGCTGCCGCCGCCCGCTGGGGACTGTAGTTCTACAGGCCGCCGACTCACCCCGCCCCCTGGCGTACTACAAAGCCCAGCAGGCTTTGCGCTGCTCAGCTTAGTTTCATCGCGCTCCAACTCCCTCACCCCGCCGCTTTACAAGGCAGGAGGGAAAGTTTCGTGCTGGCTGCTGCTGCCGCCGCCTTCCAAAGGGGGCGCTGTGCTTGATGGCCCCTGCCTGCCGGGGACGCTTCTCTGAGGGCGAGGGCGGGGGCGGGGCTTCTGCGCCTCCCGTCTTGCGTGACGGTTGGAATAACTGCTGCCTCTGGGCGACGGTTGGAAGAGGCGGGAGTAGCCTCGCTGGGCTGCGGGAGGCGCTGATATAGCGAGGGGCAAGGGGGGGGGTTATCTCCGGGGACGGGGCTCCCTCAGCCCAGGCAACGGCCCAGCCCTGGATGGGGGAATTCCCCTGCCACCCACCCCCACGAGTGTGGAAGAAGCGCCCCTACCCCCCTCCTCGGCTCTTGCGATCAGACTCTGAGGTGATTTGAAGAGATTGTCCGCACAGCACATTGCCATTCTGGGCTCGAAAGGGCGGGTTGGAGACAGGTTGGGAACATGGAGGATGTGGTCACACTTAAGGCTTAATCCAGCTTCAGACCACTTTGAGAGCGCGAGAACAAAGGAAAGGGACGAGCTGCGTGAAAGAACTCAGAAAATTCTACTTTTTATTTACTATTTGTATTTCCATCCCACCCTAAACGCAAAGGTCTCAGGGCGGCTAAAAACATTTAAACTCAGACATAAATTAAAATAGTAACCATGTCTTAGAAGTGAGAGGGGACAGTATGTTCCCATTTCACCAAAGGCCAGCAAAGAGGTGGGTCTTCACTGCCTTCCTAAACATAATGAAGGATCTTGATGCACCTCAAAGGGGAAATTATGCCATATGCCAGGGGCCATCACTGAGTTGGCCTTCTCAAAGGTGCCCACAGGGTGGTGGGACAACCAGGAGGGCCTCCCTTCCAGATCTGAAGGCATAGGCAGCTTGATAGATAACTTTGGGATGGATAATGTGGAAAGAAAATGGCTGGTCACTTTGCTGCTGTGTGCTCTCACTCTGAAGGTGGATTAAGCCTTAGGTGTGGCCACAGCCACAGTGTCCATCTCAGGCGCCTCCAAGGGGCCTCTTTTGTTAGGTCACCTTTGTTTGAGAAGGCCCCTGAGCCACTTTAGGAAGGCAATATTGCTGTTCTTATGCTGGGAAGATAGCATAGCACAAATAGCAAATATTCTACTTTCGAATCAAAATATTCTACTTTCTCTTCTAATCTTTCCCTCACACATGGACACGTTTCCTCTGCTGTGCTTTCATGCTTTATGAGTGACAACAGCTTGGGTTTCCACCTCATTTCAACAGATCTTTCAAGGCTGGAGCATAAATGGGCATCATAAAACCATATAATCACTGCAAAAATCTCTCACACAAAAAAAATGATCATTTTTTCTCCCTTCCCCATCCCTCCTGAAAAAGTCTAAAATGCTGTATTATTTCACTTTGAAGAGCTGAAGGCTTTCTGTCATCCTGTTAGTTACATTTTCAGTTAGCCTGAGATTTTCAAACTTCCCCCCTCTGTGTAAAGCAGGCATGTCAAACTTACGGCCCGCGGGCCGGACCCGGCCCGCGAGGCGTTCCAATCCGTCCCGCGGCGCCCCGCCGCCGCCGCCGCCGCGGCGCCCCGCCACCATCCAGCGCCGCCGCCGCTGAAGCGGCCCGCCTGCGGCTGCGGCCCGCTGCTAACGCACGCCGCGCACCGGGCCGACGCACGTGCGCCGCCTGCTGACGCCCTCCTTGGGCCGGAAGGAGGCGAGCCGAGCCGAGCGCGCGGGCGGGCGGGCGGCGCCATGAACAGCCAGCCCCTCCCTGGCCCCGCCCCGGCCCCGCCCCTAACCCTCCTCGTCGCCGCCGCCGAAGCAGCTCGCCTGCTGACGACGACGACGACGCCAAAGCGGCCCGCCTGTGGCTGCGGTCCGCCACCGCGCAGCGCCGCCGCCGAAGCAGCTCGCCTGCTGCCGCCGCTGCCGCCACCAAAGCGGCCCGCCTGCGGCTGCGGCCCACCGCTGACGCACGCCGCGCAGCGCTGCCGCCGCCGCAGCTCGCCAGCTGATGCCGACGCCAAAGCGGCCCGCCTGTGGCTGCGGTCTGCCACCGCGCAGCGCCGCCGCCGAAGCAGCCCGCCTGCTGCCGACGCCGACGCCACCAAAGCGGCCCGCCTGTGGCTGCGGCCCGCCGCTGACGCACGCCGCGCGGTGGGCCGACGTGCGGCGCCGCCTCCTTGGGCCAGAAGGAGGTGAGGCGAGCGAGAGCGCGGGCGGGCAGCGCCATGAACAGCCAGCCCCTCCCTAGCCCCGCCCCGGCCACGCCCCTAACCCTCCTCGTTGCCCTAGCCCCGCCCCCAGCCCCTCCTCTGTATCCCGGCCACGCCCCCCAACCACGCTCCAACCACGCCCCCAGCCCCTCCTCTGTATCCCGGCCACGCCCCCCCCACCACCACGCCCCCTGGCCCTCACTTTTTTTTTTTTTTTGAATCCGGCCCTCGGCCGGATTGAGTTTGACACCTCTGGTGTAAAGGCTGAAAGATTCAATTCATAATGTGATCCTGACTACCTGCCAGAAAACAGTCAGACCCTCCTCAAAGAGCTTGGCCATACACGAATTACTGTACGTGAGAACAGTTCCCACAGTGTAGTGAACGCACCGAAACATGAATTCAAAGCTGATGGGGTTTAGGTGCATTTAGGTCCTTGCAGAATAGGGGTGTGCATGAATACAATATTGGGGATTCTTTTTTTAAAAATTAATTTTTATTAATTTTAAAAGCAACATAACATACAACAATTAAACAATATCTTACAATTTCTTGTATCTTCTCATAATATATTTTGCCTTATTATTCTGTATGACTTCCCCTGTTTCTCTGGCTTCCCTTCTTAGTATCGCTTGTTCCTTTGCTTTTTTTGTCAAACATTATTTTCTGACTGCCTTCTTCATTTTTAGTCTAAACCTTCTATCAGCACTTGCAGTTCATGTAGATAGTTAATAAGAGGGTGCCAATCTTCTAAGAATTTATCAGTTGTTCTGTCTTTTAACAGATTCGTTAATTTGTCCATTTCTGCCAGGTCATCCGGTTTAATTAACCATTCATATTCCATAGGGATCTCCTTCTCCTATTTTTGCACGTACAATAATCTAGCTGCAGTCACCATATATGATACCAATACATTTATATTATCCAAAGTGTTATCTACTATACCCAACAAAAACAGTTCAGGTTTAAATTTAAAAAATGCTTCTTTAATATTAATTTCATAGTATTATAAATTTGTACCCAGTATTTCTTTGCTTTTTTGCATGTCCACCACATATGATAAAACGTTCCGTCTCCTTTTTTACATTTCCAATATTTAGTTGATATATTTTGATATTTTCCCCCCTAATTTATGTGGCGTTAAATACCACCTATACATCATTTTATAAACATTTTCATACAATTTGTAAATTTCATATCTTTTGTCCACAATTTTTCCCATTGCTCCATCTGTATATTATACCCAAAATTTCTTGCCCATGTAATCACACATTCTTTGACCTGTTCATGTTCCATATCAATCTGCAAAAGTACTTTATAAACAAAGCCAATAGTGTAGTGCCCCTCTCTGCCTTATTTGATTTTGTCTCCCAATCTTCAATTTCTTCCTGAAAGTTAAAATTTTGCTTTTCTTTTCTATATATATCATCTAATTGTGCTTGCATAAACCACTGTATGTTTTTTCCCTCTTGGGTCATTTGTTCCCTTGTTTTAATATAAAATTCATTATTATCGTTTTTGTATTGTACATCCTCATATTTATACCGATGTCTATCATCCCCGAACTCCTTTAACAGATCTTCATGCGGTGATACCCAGAGTGGAATCTTTCTGTAAATTTTGTTTTTATAATTCAACCAAGTTTTAATCAAAGCATTTCTTATATAAAATGATTATTAAAACCGTTGCTTTATCATACCATAAGTACCCATGCCAGCCGAACCTAAGCCCTTCTCCTTCCAGCTGTAGTAATCTTTGGTCTTTCAGCCAGAAAACATTTGGCTATCCAGCTCAAGCAGGGGTGGGTGGGTGGGAATTGTGAGCAATGTGAGGACAGCCAGAAGACGTATTGAATTATTGGGTGATCATGGCCCAAATCTCAGAGACTTGCCCTCCCACAACAGACAGTTCTAAGCCACACCTCTTAGTTTCTAGTCTTCACACAAGTCTTAACTTCACAGTTCCTTTTCCTTATCTACCCCCTTCTGGCCTATTCTCCAGCTCAGAAGTTCGGGACCAATGCTTGGTTCTTTCCCTGAGGTAAAGGGACAGTCTGACCTGTCTTCCTTCCCCAAAACCCAAAAGCAAGGACAAATCTTTTCCTTCTAACAGGCGGGTTTTATACCCCTCACTAGTCTAAACTCGATGCCTGATTGGTGGAGTGTGCTCCTCCCCCTCCCATTATGCTAATTAGGGAGGCTTCGCCCCTCCCTTACCTGTTTAAGCTGTCAGTTTAGACTCTTCCTCAAAACACAATGAATACGCTTTCATTACACTTTTAAAATTTTCCCAGCACTAAAATTTAGTGTGGGCACCACATTCCCCCTTTCCCTTAGGGCAAGAATTGTTATATAGGCTAGTCCTGCCTATAAACAATTCTGACTAATCTTACCTTCCTTTTCTAGCAACAACTATAAACAAACTTCTATTATTATTATTAAAGTCCTTTAAACACTTTTAACAGTCTTTATTTTACAGCTGCTGAGTCTTCTTTGCATCACACATCTCCTAGCCACTATGGGTTTATTGAGCTTCTTCTGTATAATTAGTGTCCGATGCAAAAGCTGTTCATTGCTTCTTTGACTGAAGATTGCTCCTTGCATCTTGTCTCTTCCTCGATATGAAAGTAGTTCAACTTCTTTAGTAATGCCTTCCCGAGGTTCCACTGCTGCTGAATCCCCACTGCTAGGTTCAGTCAGCTTTAGTTGTATACTTGCTGTTTCATGTAACAGTTCTTTGAGTTTTAGATGTACATCAACAGGTTCAGCACTGGTTTGTTCAAAGACTTGATCTGCTATTGGGGCCATTAATTCAACCTTTTTATCAGGTGAGGCAAGAGTGTCCTGCTCTATAGCTAGTAGACATTCTTGACTGGGTTCCACTTTTTCCACAGAGTTTTGGTCAACTTTCTTTTTCAAGTCTATCTCAGATTCCTTGCTTATGCTTTCAGTAGGTATTTGGGGTGGCCACTGTTCAGGAGATGTAACTGCTTCCGCTGGATAGGTTTCTGTTGAGACCTCTACCATTTTTGTTTCTTGTTCCTGTTTTTCTTTCTCGATAGCATGCTGTTTTTCTTCTTTAGATGGTAACTGTTTCTCAGCACCCTGGGGGTCTCTACTTTCAACATCTGCACAAACTTTATCAGCTGAGTCTGATTCTTCTTTCACAATCACATTTGTAGTTTCTGTTTGTGCCACATCTGTTACTCCTGCAGTAACACTGTCTATGTTGTGGGGCACTGTAGCAGAATCATCTTCAATGGTCCACACTTCTTGTGGCCCTGCTTCACCACTTGGCCCAATGTCACTAACTTTTCCTGTCTGTAATTGTAAGCTTTCATCCCGCTTCTGCTCCACAACAAGCTGCTGTTGTGACTCCCTGCACCCCTATGTCTGTTATGGATGTACTGACAGGGAGCGTTTCCTTGGCAACCAGAATGGAATCTTGTGCTGCTCTCCAACTGTCCTGCTCTTGTAATGCCTTTTCATGGCCTAACTCAGAGTAACGGTTATTTTGTTGGACCGTTGGAACTTTGACTGAGTTACCTGACCTGAGTTGTCTTAATTCCCTTTGTAACAGCAGCATTCGCAATTCATGTTCAAGTTCACTCTTTCTCATTTCAATCTCTTTCATCTCTCTTGCTAATTCCATTTGTCTCATTTCTCTTTCATGAGCAAGCCTAATTCTCAGTATCTCTGCCCGCTCCTGAGCAGGTATCACTCTTCTAGCCCTGGTTTCCGTTGTTCCTACTGGCACAGTATATTTCTTGTTTCGTGTCTCCATCTAAAACTACTTATTTAATCTGTATTATTTCACTGTGTGTGTGCCCTTTCAGTAAGCTTAGCTTCTTATAAGATGTCTATTTCTTTTGGTGTTATCAGAGAAACTCAGCTATATTGTAGGTCAGTGGCACTTCTACACTACCCAAATTCTTATACCTCGAAGTAGCCACTAAACTCACAATTAATAAATAGCCAAATAAAGAATAGCCTCTCAATCCTCTTTAACTTGACCACAAGAGTTCTTCCAGTTTTAAAATACACGCAGGCAGGCAAATGAATGTTTCACTCTTTCTCTTATTCACAGTGCTTCCGATCTTCAGCTCCTACAATAAATACCATAAAACTATACCTCAGAGCTGAGATCTACACCCTTTTTTGTACAGTTCTGTTACAATACCAAAAATTTTTACCTCACAGACTGTACACAACATATGCTATTTTCAAAATAAATTATGGTTCCTTTTAAAACAGCTACTGTGGCTTGCTGGGTGTTCTTACTTTTTACCCAAAATTCAGTACCTCAGAACACCAGCTCTACCACTTGCCAATCCACTTACTTATACCCAGACCATACCTCAGTGGATGGCTGAATGTTTCAAAAAATTATATTCTGTTTTATTTTTTCTTACTTTAAAAGCTCACTTCCTTGTGTTGAAAGTGCTGATCTGAACAAGGCACTAGATTAGATTCTCATCCCAGCGTCTGCTCACCAATTACATTGTGGCGCCGCCTATATCCCAGTGCAAGCTGTCTAACTCTCTTCACCCCTGTCTGTAAACACAGTAAGGCTAATAAGTTTTCAAATCTTGGTAGCGTGTTCGGGTTTATAACTTTAGATAGCGTTCTGTTGTTTTATTTATGTTTCACGGGAAGCGGCCACCAACAATGCAGAGACTTTTCAAATGCTAGGACTGCTGGGTTCCTGCTGTTCTGTTGTTTTTCCCCTAGAAAAGCTACATTGTTGAGTCCAAGTATTAATCCTGGGTCGGTTTAGCCAGCAAGTTCTTGATCAAGTGACATATCTAACCCAGAACTGTTTTTCTTTTCTTTACAGACCCCCCAAATCCATCTATTAGAAGATTACCCTTACCAGTAGAAAATTGATCCTCTCTTACTTCAAATGGCTGAACCTGCAAGTTGTTCACGTTGAGTTTATAAAACGGTGTAACTTGCAATACGCTTTCTTTCTGGCACCGGAAGGAGCTGCCCAAAGTGGCTTCCAGGAATTCATACTGGGGTTTGCCACAGTGTCGATTCTGAGAAGAAGGTTTCACAGGAAGCTCATTAGCGAGAGGCTGAATGTTCCTAAAAAGCAGCACCACTGCTGGCATCCTTCTCTTCTGTTGAACTGCTGGGTGCCATCTGACACCAATGCTAAGACTGCTGGCATCCTGCTCCTGAGTTTAACTGCTGGATGCCATCTGCCAGTGATGCTGGTATTGCTCTGATCCTGATCCGGATATGCTGCTCTCCTCCAGGGAGATGAGGGATGGGACAGTTGCTCCAAAGTTCGCTTCCTGTTGTGAAGGTACTTAGATAAGCCAATATGTGAATGTGGACATGCATGCAGAAAGAGGTTTACATTGTTGCTCATTTCTTGAGTTGAGTTCAGTTTGATTCATAATTTTTTTCCTTTTTTATCTTTCTGTGCCCTGTCTCTGCCCTGTGATGTCAGTGACCCCACCCTGTGACCTCAGTGGCTCCACCCAATGACCTCATTGGCCCTGCCCACTTTAATCCAGCTCTCAGAAGAAATTTCCATCTGTGAACTGTTGAAATTTGGCTCTCTTGACTAATACGTTTGCCTACCCCTGGCGTAGGGCAAGAGCTCTGAACTTCTCTATCAGTTCAGAAGATGTGCAGCTTTTTTCTGGTCCCACTTGGATCATGCTGTCTGGCACCCCAAGGGATGGAATTTGGAAGTGAAATGGAACAGAAGTGGTTCCCTTCCAACATCTCTTACTACAGAAACAATGTTGACTTTAGTTCTACCCACACAAAATGGCATTATGCTATCCTTAGCCATTGTTCTGGCTAGCTGCTGCTGTTTTGTTTTTAAAGGAAATCACACAGGGTGTCTTCCAATCACAAAAAGGAAGAACAGAGACAACGATGTCAATATATGTGGTATTAAACAAGGATTATACAGAACGAGGTTCAGGCTCCTTTTTCCGTCGCCGGCTTATATAGATAATGAAAACAACAAACAGGAGGAAGGCTACTACCACAGCCACAATAATAAGAACAAGGTACCGGAACTAGCGAGTGTAACATTCTTCAGCTGCAAGGAGAGAAATAAAGAAGAGAGAGAGAGAGCAAGGATCTTGCTCATGCAAAAGGGGGGATATCCAAGATACTTTGCAGAACACAGGGTTAAACGCACAGATCCACACACACACTAAGAAGGACCAAGTATTCAGGGTGGAAAGAGCTGGCAGAACAGATAAATCTTGAGGCACTTAAATGATGTTATTGTAGGGAATCTCAGGGATTTGGGGGAATGGGTGGCAAAAGGAAATTTTAAAAATGCCCCCTGAGAAGGCCTGGCAGGAGAGATGCCTTCACTAGGTGTCCAGTGACACAGCACACACTCTCATAGCATCTGTTGGACTTTTTCACCCTTGCCTTTGACTCTGCCTCCCCTTTCAGAAACTGCTATCGCTCATAAGAACCTCTTAAGCGAGATCCACTGATATTCTGTTTTCAGTGGTGCTTTCAACTTTGGAGTCACTGACTCTGCTGTATTTCAGCTTTGTTTTTCCCCTAGAAAAGCTACATTATTGAGTCCAAGTATTAATCCTGGGTCAGTTTAGCCAGCAAGTTCTTGATCAAGTGACATATCTAACCCAGAACTGTTTTTCTTTTCTTTACAGACCCCCAAATCCATCTATTAGAAGATTACCCTTACCAGTAGAAAATTGATCATCTCTTACTTCAAATGGCTGAACCTGCAAGTTGTTAACATTTAGTTTGTAAAACGGTGTAATGTGTAAAACACTTTCCTTCTGGCACCGGAAGGAGCTGCCCAAAGTGGCTTCCAGGAATTCATATTGGGGTTTGCCGCAGTGTCGATTCTGAGAAGGTTTCAGAGGAAGCTCATTAGCGAGAGGCTGAATGTTCCTAAAAAGCAGCACCACTGCTGGCATCCTTCTCTTCTGTCGAACTGCTGGATGCCATCTGACACCAATGCTAGGACTGCTGGGTTCCTCCTCCTGTGTTTAACTGCTGGATGCCATCTGCCATGTGTAGTAGTTCCTTTCCCAACACCTCTATTTCTATTTCACTTGCTGCCACCAGTTGCAATATCACCTCTTCTTAATTTCCCTTTTCTGGTGGTCAGTAGGGTCACTGCTATTTGATCCCACCTCTGCCACCAGTTGTAACAGTACTTTAATATACTGAATCAAAAGTATATCAGGTTTTTCCCAGTTGCTACCAAATGTGTTGTAAGCCTCCCTGTATTCAGGGCAGACTGGATAAAGTTACTAGAATTCACTGCCACCAATGTTATTTCAAGTTATTGTTTACTTGATATCAGTTGTATGTGAGTTTTAACTTCTTCAGCAACTGTTGCTTGTTTCAGTATCGATCTGTTTCTGTTAATGTTTATTATTGTTGAAGGTAGCGTGTGTTTTAATCCTCAACCAGGATCAAATATCAGAACTTCCTTTTAAATATCGTATCTATACTCCCTCTCTCTAAGGCTGAATATTAATTGTCTGCTTGATTCCACCCCTCCCACTTCTGCCTAGCTCTCAGTGGGTTAAAGAGACAGTTACTCTTTTAACCTTCAGGTACAGCTTGGTTCCCCTTTTTAATTTAGAGACAGAAGTCAGTGCTTCTTTAAATTAACAAGGCATAAGTTTGTTTACAGTTCTTGAAATCAAGCAGGTATGTTCTTCCAGTTACACATAGAGTCATCAGTGCAACAAACTGATCAACCCTCAGCTTTCCACTCAAGCTTGAGGACTCTTAACATTCACAGTTTACAGCACTCGGCTTATATAATGTGTAAATAATATTGTTTCTCTCTGTTTTCTTAAATATATATATATAACTAACAACTCAGGCCCCTTCTTCCAGCTTCCCTCAGCTAAGGACCCGTTTCCCTCCTGTTAACTACCCTCTGGTCAGTTAACTACTAGGCAGAGAACACAAACTGTTCCCTCAGACTTCCTTAAATACCAGCCTAGCCGGTGTGATGCAACCTGATTGGTTGATGCTCCTCCAGGATTTTATTCCACCCTCGCTCCTGGAGAGCTGGAATAGCCCCTCCCTTTACCAACTTACCATTTCTAAATAATCCACTTTGACAACACTTTTAACAGTATAGACAATGCGTTCTCACAACACTTCTTATTTTTGGGTAAAATAACTTAATTTGGGGGTTGAGGGGTCCTAGTGGGCACCACAACATGTGGCTCTTAAAAATGTAGGACCAGTCTCCTTGGCAGATAACCCCTCCAGGATGAACCTGCGTGATAACTAAGCTTTTGAGGGGAGGTCATACTGCGGGCACCATGAATTGTGAAGGCCTTCTTATGACCACCATCAACCTGGCCTCCTCTGTGGTGGCACCTACTCTCTGGAATAGTCTCCCCTCTGATATTCGTTGGGTGACTATTCATCTGTTTTTTTAGATGCCAACTGAAGACCTATCTTTTTACCCAGGTCTTCCTCCCCCACCCCCCAAATGATTTAAAATACATTATTACACAATTATAATTCTGGCTGTTTTTATCCTTTGTGCATTGTACCAAAATTACTGTATATTTGAAGGGGAAGCAGCGTATAAATTTAAATTTAAATATATTTTAAATGTAATGAACAGTTTCCCCTCCACTTCCCAGCGGTTTAGAGACAGACATGACCAAAGATGTCAAACCGATGTCAGTTTATGGAAGCCAAATGGAAGACATCTCTTTGACCACAACCAGACACTTTGTAGCGTCAACCATAGTTATTTTAACTCCTTTCAAATAGAATACTTCATTGGTTGTATTCCTCTGTTGAACAAAATAATTCACAGAGTTACACATAGAAGTCATACAGTTTTTTAAAAAAAACTTAACAAATTAAAATTAAGTCTTCCCACTGGGTTGAAGAAATTGGAGAGTCTATTGGGAATCTTACGTCTTTCAGCTTTGATGAGACCAGTTGCCAGAAGACCGCTGAGTTTTTCGTATGTGAAGCCAAATCCAATTCACGCCAGGTGTTTGCGTTGTATAGGGATTTCTTACGGGCAATCAGTTTTTTATATATCCTTCTCTGTGTTAGCATGTTGTTGTGCAAGTCTTGATTGCGATTTCGGATGGCTCTTCTCATAGACTGTCTTAAAGACTTCCTCAGTTTTCTGCAGTCCTGATCAAACCATTATCCACGTGTTTATTGACACTCTCAAAGAATTCCAACAAATTTGTGAGGCATGATTTACCTTTGCAGAAGCCATGCTGGCTTTTGTTCAGCAATGCCTGCTCTTCCATATGCACACTAATTTTGTCTTTAATAATGGTTTCCATCACCTTACACAGAACTGACGTTAAGCTAACTGGTCTGTAATTGCCTGGATCACCCCTGGATCTTTTTTTGAAGATTGGTGTTACATTTGCTACCCTCCAGTCCTCAGGTACAGAGCCTGATGTTAGGGAAAGATTATATGTTTTTGCTAGAAGGTCGGCAATTTCGCATCTGAGTTCCTTAAGGACTCTTGGATGAATACCATCTGGTCCCGGTGACTTGTTAACATTTAGTTTATTAAGACATGCCAGGACCTCTTCCTTGGTTATTTCTGTACAGTTTAACTCTTCAGAAAACACAGGCTCAGCTACTGGCATGTGTCTTCTGTCTTCCTCCGTGAATACGGAAGCAAAAAATTTGTTTAGTCTCTCTGCAATCTCTGTGTCTTCTTTAATTACCCCTTTCTCTCCTTTACCATCTAGTGGTCCAACTGCTCTCCTGGTTGGATTCCTACTTCTGATATACTTAAAGAAGTTCTTGTTATTTCTTTTGATGTTTTTAGCAATGTGCTCCTCAAAATCTTTCTTAGCTTTCCTAATGGCCGTCTTGCATTCGTGTTGCCAGTGTCTATGTTCCCTCATGTTCTCCTCATTTGGACAAGCTTTCCATTTCCTAAATGAACTCTTCTTGTTTTTAATGACTTCATCTACTGCATTTGTGAGCCACATTGGTTTCTTCTTGGACCTAGAAGTCCCCTTTCTTCTTTTAGGAATGCATTCTAGTTGCACTTCCGTTATTGTGTTTTTAAGTAGTCTCCATGCATTTTGAAGTGATTTAACTCTTTTGACTTTCCCTTTCAATTTCCTTTTCACTAATTTCCTCATTTTGGGGAAGTTTCCCTTGTGAAAGTTTAAGGTCTCTGTGTTAGACTTTATTAAGAACTTACTCCCTGTATTTAAGTTGAAGGTTATTGCATTGTGGTCAGTGTTCCCAATTGGATCAGCTACAGTGACGTCCTTTACCAGGTCCTGAGCATTACTTAGGATCAAGTCCAGGACTGCATTTCCCCTGGTTGGTTCCATGACCATTTTGTTCCATGGAACAGTCATTTAGCAGGTCTAGGAATTTTCTCTCTCTTTCCTGAGTTGAACAGGAGTTCACCCAGTCTATGTGAGGATAATTGAAGTCCCCCATTATAACTACCCTATCTTTATGGGATACCTCCTTTACCTCCTTCTCCAATTGTTCATCTCCTTCGGACGTATGGTTGGGAGGACGGTAGCATGTCCCTATTGTTAGACTTCCTTTTTGGCTTGGTATTTTTATCCACACTGCTTCTGTGGAAGAGTCAGACTCACTTGGACATTCCAGTTCATAAGATTCTATCTCTTCTTTAATATACAAGGCTACACCACCTCCATGTCGCCCTTCCCTGTCGTTTCTGTACAGTTTGTATCCTGGGATGACTGTATCCCATTGGTTTTCGCTGGTCCACCAGGTTTCAGTTATGCCAATAATATCAATCCTGTTTTCCATAACTAAGCTTTCTAGCTCCCCTATTTTGGCTCGAAGGCTCCTGGTGTTTGCATATATACATTTATATTCACTCTTCTTGTCCAAATTCTGCCGTCGAGGAACATGTGAAACTAATCCCGCGCTTAGCTCAGCATTTTCTGCATATTTCCAGCCCTCCTCACTTGAGGGTGCGCTCTGCCGAACCGGATGCTGCCCAGCTCCTGTCGGCTTTCCCCCAGGGATCAGTTTAAAAGCTGCTCTGCAACATTTTTAATGTTAATCGCCAGCAATCTGGTTCCCTCCTGGTTCAAGTGTAACCCGTCCCTTTTGTACAGGTTTGGCTTGTCCCAAAAAGTTCCCCAGTTCCTTACAAATCTAAACACCTCCTCGCGACACCACTGCCTCATCCACGCATTGAGGCTCCTGAGCTCTGCCTGTCTAGCTGGCCCTGCACATGGAACAGGTAGCATTTCTGAGAACGCGACCCTAGAGGTCCTGGACTTTAGTCTTCTACCTAACAACCTAAATTTGGCTTCCAGGACGCTCCGTCTAGCCTTCCCAACATCATTGGTACCGACATGTACCATGACGACTGGCTCCTCCCCAGCACTGTCTACAAACCTATCTAGATGTCGCGTGATGTCCGCAACCTTCGCACCAGGCAGGCAAGTCTCCATGCAGTCAACACGCCCATTACAAACCCGGCTCTCTATATTCCTGATAATCGAATCGCCCACTACAAGAAGCCCCCCTCCCTCTACCTGTGGAGGACTATCCTCGGTGCAAGAGGAGACAGGCACATCCACTGAGGAAGGGGTCCCAACTAAGGGAGCCTGCCCTTCTTCCTCGGCTTGATGTCCTCCCTGCCTGCGGCTTCGACTCTCCGAGGCAGCTGGAGAGCTGCTTGTCATGGAGTGGGATGCTCCTACTGCATCCCTGAAGACCTCACCCTCAGTCCTCTTACTCTCTATCTGCTTCTCCAGGTCTGCTACCTTGGCTTTGAGGGAAGAAACATGTTCCCTGAGAGCCCGGAGCTCATTGCACCGAACACATACCCACGACTTCTGCCCCATGGGCAGGTTGTCATACATATGACACTCAGTGCAAAACACTGGGAAGCCCCCCTCCCCCTGCTGGCATTCTACCTTCATTGTATTTAATGGATTTGTGTTATTTATGAAAAATTACCTAAAAAAACTCTAAAACACTTTCTTTAAGATAAACTTTTTTGAATTAATATTTTAGGTTATGCTATAGTAAGTTTCGCGCGCCGTTAGGTGCACGGTCCCCCAAAGCTGTCCAAAAACCAGAGGATTTACCTCCCACACTTACCACAGCACAGCAGCAGTTTTCCCAGGTTATTTTGTCAAAATCCCAGTTATTTTCTGGTTAGTTATAGCAGAGAGATGCTCCATTTCACATAGAAACACAATGTTTTAGAGTCGCCTAATTTCATTTCCACGACTCCCGCATCTGCCTGGAAAAGAACTACAACATTGCCTGCCTGTTAGACTGATTTTCAACCCACTTCCAAGAATCCATACTTCACATTCATGCTGTTTCAACAGCTTGATACCTTTTGTCTTTTGCTTTCATTGTTTTTAAAGGTTAAATTATAGGATGGTGTTACAAATAACAAGTTCTACTAAGGGCCTTCTAGTAGAAGTACATTAGAGGCCACATCTGCCCCAATGTGGGGTAACTTTGTGCCCCATGAAAATGAAAAGACAGGTGGATTTTCCCCAAGCCGGTTTACCATCTTTGGATAACCCCCCTCCCCTCTGCTCCCCTCCCAGGGAAAGGTCCCAGCAGAAGATCTTATATTGATGGACCTCTGGGAAGTCCACCAAGGACCATGGAGGTATAAGATCTTGTTCCTTAGATCAGTGGTTCCCAAAGTTCTGTGGGCTACGGCCCATCTAATCCAGGTTTTAAGCAGTGTCACCCAGCTGAAGTTCCCCTGGGGTGTGAAGGAGGAAGGGAGTAGAAGCCACAGAGAGGGCTGGAAAGAGTCTGACCTTCCCAGGATGGAAGTCCAAGCTCACAATGTGTGGGAAGAAGGGGGTTGAAGCCCCAGAGGGTGACGGGAAGATTTCATCCCCTTTGGACAGCTGGTCCTGGGGCCACTGGAGGGAGGAGCGCAGCGGATCCTTCAGGGCCCTTTCTGGCTATTCCACTCCATTCCATTTTTATTTATATACCCCCTTTCCAAAACAAACTCTTGCCCAAGGGGCTTCACAACAGCCACTATATCAAAATACAAAGCAAAATACAGCCATTAAATTTAAAAAAATGAAAATATAATCAACAACTTAAATCAAGACAATTGTTCCCTACGGCAATTTATATAAGTAAACAATATATCGCATACTATAACAAATAAAACATTATATAATAGTTAAGAAAAAAGTATTTTCTGGAGACTGGCTAGTCATACACCCCCACACACAGACGCAGGCAAAATTTAAAACAATATTAAACAATGAGAGGAATATTAGAGCGGTACTATCTAAAATTACACACACACACACACACTCATACACAATGCCTTTCCACGCTAATCATATTTAGTACCAGAAGCGGGAAAACCCCATCAGGCAGAGCATGCTTCTTCTCCTTCCTTACTCCTAAATGGGCTGCCAGGGGCGGGGGGGGGGGGGGAGGAAGGGTTGGCAGGCAGGAGCCCAGATGGAGTTCGGCATCCTTCTCCTCTTCCACAGTTCTTTTAAGTTGCTGAAAAGGGACCTGTGCTCCAGGAGCACAAAACCCCAGCCGCACCCGGCCCCAGCACCGGGGAGGGGAGCTCGGGGGTAGGCTGTCCCACCTGCTTTAAAAGTTTCTTTATTATTATGCAGTGTATTATTTGTGATTCCATAATGTATGATTTATTATAACATGTGATGTATTATTTTATGCTGTTTTATGTTAGCCTGGAGGTAACAGCTGGCTTTGTGGAGGAACCAGGAAACTAGCAGATACTAGCCTGACAATAAGTACATGGCCAAACTGGTGCACAGCAGTTCACATTTATGAATTCTGTTAGCCGGCTAAATGCAGGTCAAGACAGTAACAGTATAGTTACCTGTTCAGAGATGTTCAGCTGAAGGGCCATCGTAGCCAACAAACAGATCGTTCCGTTGTCCTTCACGGAGTAAGTTCCTGCGGCAGGGCTTGCCCAGGGCTGGAGGGTGGTGGAAGGCCCTGAAGGGGTGGTGGTTACTGCCGCACGTGCAGCGGGTGCTGTGGGTTCCTCTGATGCCATTGCAGAAGGAGCAGATTCCATGGTGGTCTCCATTTGCTCAGGGGTGGGTGGAAGATCTTGGCTGCAATGTATCTCTGGAAAAGATGGGCGCCTATTAGTAGCAGCAAGGCATCGTCAGACTCACCAAGACTATGCACACGTTCCCTTGTGCCCCAGTCTGGGTTTTGTTCTTCTGGTCGACGGATCTTTCCTACTTAATTTAAAAATCTAGTTTGGTAGATGGGGAATCCCAGGTAATATCCAACGATATTATTTGTACGGCAGCAGTTATAAAGATAACTCAGGGAAGAGCAGGGAAAGGCCCTGAGCTTTCTGTGAGGAAGAGCCCATGGCAACGGCTTCCTATTCACCTCTGTCTTCTTATGGAGGGAGCAAAGTTCTCAGACAAATGTCCTGAGCAACACTAACAAAACCTAGCAGATCTCCTAAGGCAGTGGTGGATGGGGAACTCCAAATCTCACTGGACTATGTTCATGGAAGGCTACTAGAATGGGTCAATGGCTACTAGAATGGGTGCCTGACCACCAGGTAGGAGAGACAGACAGGAGGCTCCTCAAGGCCATTTGCAGGGACCTGAGAGCTGGTGAAGCTTTTGCCCTTGTCTTCTGCTTGAGATGCCCAGAAGCCATGGATAGGCCACTGTGTGGGACAGGATGCTGGACAAGCTGAGCTGTGGCCTAATCCAGCAGGGCTCTTCTTGTGTTTTATATCTATGCTTGCTAATTGGTTTTTAAGTTGTGACGCTCTAGATTATTCTCTAACAACCGCTCATGTTCCATGGCAAACATTTAGCAACAGCCCTGCTGGGCTTCCTAACTGGGCTTGGCCTGGAATGCTGGAAGCAGATCGCTGGGAGTTGTCTGGGACCATCTAGAGCAGTGATGGGCAACCTTTTGAGCTTGGTGTCTCAAAATTTGCCAAAAAAACGAGCATAACTCGGGTGGTATGTCACGTCGAGAAAAAAACCATAATTCTGTGATATTTGGCCCCATAGGTCACTGGGGTGGGGTCCAGGGTGAAGATAGATAAAGAACCAGATAAAGAAAATAATTTATGTATGAAATTGAACTCAACTCATGGAATGAATAACATAAACCTGTTTTTCTGCATGCATGTCCACACTCACATATTGGCTTATCTAAGTACCATAGGATCTGCAGCAGAAAAATTGCTAGTGAAAGAATCACAAAACAGCAATAAAAATATAAGAGGAGCCCTGCTGGATCAGGCCATAGCCCATCTAGTCTACCATCCTTCCTCACACAATACTCATTCTGATGGCTTGGACCTCCTTAGAGATCAGTAGTTAAAGGTGGCAGCAAAAGCAGAAGAAACCTTAAGGCCCGGGTTGGGTTGACTGCAACCACAGATGTTTGAAAAGAAGCTGTCGGGCTGTGTTCACACCTGAGTTTTAATCCAGTTTGAGACCACTTTCCAAGTGAGAGAATGTATCAGCAAAGTGAATAATCATTTGCTGTCCTATTTATCTAATCTAAAGATGGCTTTTCCAAGTTAGATAATGCAAAAGGAAAACCGCTTGAGACTTTGCTGATGTATTATCTCACTCTGAAAGTGCACTGAAGCTGGATTAAAACTTAAGTGTGAACACAGCCCCAGATTCATAAAAGCAACAAAAATAACTTCTTAAATATACAACTGCCCAGACTTCTTCCAGATTACAGAAACAACCACAGAAAACACAACAATACATTCCTCATTCAAAGAGCTTCCTTAAACACTTCAACTCAACAAAATGAAGCAAGAGAAAAAGTACAGCATAAAATACAGGGCAAGAACAAGAATGTAAGGCTAAAGTGAAGCACAACCCCCCTTCACTACCCCTTCCTTTCTTCTCTTTTACACCCCTCCACAAGCAACCCCCTCAAACAAGTAATTCCAAAAATCAAGCAGTATTGTTTACTAAATTGAAATATAAGCAATTAATTACTGTTGTAATGAATTGAGGCTCACACGCAGGATGGTTGCCAGGTGAAAGAGTCTCTTTTACTGAAGATTTACAGGCTTTTTATGCCCAGTTACAGAATACATTTCTCAATGGAAATTTCCCCCCGGCGTGCCCATATTTGGCATCACCGGATAAGATGTTACCATCCTTGAATGCTGTACATTATTTACACATACACAGTGGATGTTATACAAATGATAAGAGGTGGTTTAGACTCTCTGTGAGAGATATTAGGAAAGCTACAGTGACCCAGGAATGTACCCTTTGTCCTACTTGCTTTCTTAGCAAGAGTTGCTTTCTTATAATAATATCAGCCTAGCAACTGTGCTTTAGCTGAGATGGGCAAATTGCACCCCCACAATTCCTCTCTCTTTTCTTACTTTATGAAGGGGGGTCAATTTGAGGAAGCTCTTGTGGCCAAGCAAGGCTGAGATGTCATTTAGCTTAGAGCAAAATGTCTTCATGAATCAAATTTACAAGCAGCCAAATTTTTGAGTCTATTCCTTAACTGTGATGCATGCTTAAATTTAAGGAAAACTGGGTCAAAAGGGCACGCACAACACCCCCTCCTTTGCGGTGTTCCGCTGGTAGGTCATGAGGATGTTTTGCGTGCTCCCCCTTCCCCCGCTTTCCCCAATAAATATAAACCTAAAGCTATGTGAGCCCTAATTTGTCACTATTCCCATCTAAGAAATTTTGAGGTCTAATTATGGTGTATGGTTTTCTTTTTTCTTTTTTTCTTTTTTCTTAATTCCAATACCCCTACATATGTTCATGGAAGACACCAAGCCCCAGCTTTATAACACTCAGTGTCTGTCCCTCTTACTGGCCAAAATTACTTTGCTTCCTTGGTAGACCAAATTTATAAATGTCATGAGTGAAAACTTGTTGCAACAACATCTGTGTGTATGTATGTGTGTTCCCTTTTGGGAAACTTTTTGAAATGACCAAATTATGAAGCAGAATCAAATTGAGAGTGTGTGACTCTGTGAGACATATGCATAAGCTCTTAGGCTTCTTCAGGGCAAGCATAGACACTTATGGATATTGTCTTAGCTTACTTATGCAAGATTTCAAAGTTCAGAAGCCATTGAGAATCTTTCTTAATAACTAAAATTAACAGCAATCAGCTTTATGCTGGAGAAATGGCATTATGTTCAATAATCCAGGCCTCAGTTTCTTAATAAGGAGTGATATGCTGGTGTGTATATAGAACTGGTGTTTTAACATGTGTTTTGTAGGCCTAAATGAATGTGTGATGCCACAATTGACATGTTAAGATGGAACATGGGATAAATGTGTGTGTTTCAATGGCATGAATTTGCTAAAGCCCATTTTTTTGAGGACTTATGGTGTTTGCAATGACTTATCAATATGTTGTACAACAACAAAGCTACTCACGTGCTTCGCTTAGGGTGCCCGCTGGAATGAAGGCTTCCAGGGTCACTCCCCAAATATACTGTGTGACTTTGTCCTTTTGAAGGTTGTTTAGACCATCACCCATGAACACAGTATTCAGCTGGATTTGCTCTTCTGGATACCTCATACTGACTGTGACTGGTCCTTTGAGGATAGAAAAAAGTTTTGTTATGAACTGACAGATGCTTATGAAAATAATGGGCTTGTCCCCATGCACTCTGTTTACTTCAGATTGGATTTGGGATATTCCCAATACGGAGTCTAGTTCGAATTGACCCATCCCCATGCGATTGACGACAGTGCGGGCTCAAGTCGAATACACCTGTCTCCATGCAAATCCCGCTAAACCCTCCATCGGAAGCCGCATCTTTTTCTCTCCACCCCCTCTCTCCTGATAGGAGCAACAGCAGGGAAATCCCACCGAATACCCCTTCCCCAATCGCAACTGTTGGGCATTAAACAGTGATCAAACAGAAACGAGCCTCTTCTCTCTGCGATCTGATCGCCAGGCAAGCGTACAAGAACTGAACGCCCCAGTAAGATGCAGCAATGAGGGGGATCACCTGGCCCTTGCTGTCCCACAAGTCTCTTCCTGCAACCCTTATTCCACCCCTCCCCGATTGCCGGCAAGCAGCTTCTGAAGTTAGAGGCAGTTTATCTGAGAAGCAGAAAAGCGCTTCTCTGGTAAACTGCCTCTAAACATAGTAGCAGCGGACAAGCAGCTTCTCAAGTTTGCCAGCTCATAAGCTAACAAAAGCCGCTAAAATGTTTAGAGGCAGTTTAGCAGAGAAGCGCTTTTCTGCTTCTAGGAGTGGAGTGTTCATAGACTTATAAGCTAGGCAAATGCATGCTCTCAGCCAGGTAGCAATGACCCTCGCTGAGGCCTTGGTCCCTGCGTGTTTAGGATGAAAACAAAGGAACAAACTAGAGGACCTCCTGATGTCCTGTGTTCGCTCTCTGTATATCAACAGGGCCCTTCTAACATCTATCATGTGCCAACCCCGTTCTACTGGGTGAGTGGCATTAGGGCAAAGGGAAGGGAGATGGATCTCCTTTTCCTTATGAAACCTGGTATCCACCTTGGGTTGGAAGGAGGGATCTAACCTTAGAATGACAGAGTCTGGAGTGACAGAACATAAGTGTTCCTCGATGGATAGGGCTGCTAGCTCCGAGACTCTCCTTGCCGAAGTCATGGCCACAAGAAAAGCCAATTTGTATGATAAGATCCTTAAGGGAATCGACTCAATAGGTTCAAAAGGGGCCTTTTTTAATGCCGAAAGCACCAAATGCAAACTCCAGTTAGGGTACCTGTGAACAACAGGGGGCAAAGAAACCTTCACTCCAGTCATGAAACGTTTAATATATTTATTTGATAACAAATCTGGGATAGGAAAAAACTCCAATGTAGCCGCTATGGCACAGAGCTGCTTGCGCAGCGTGCTATATTTTAATCCCTTTTTATAACCATCTACCAAGAAACTAACCACCGCCTGGGGGGAGGGAGAAGTAGGAGTTATGTGTCTGGGCTTACACCAACCCGCAAACACTTTCCATGAGGCATCATAGAGACGTCTAGTAGATGACCTCCTCGAAGCTAACATAAGAGAGATAGCCGATTCCTCAAAACCCAAGGTCTTGAGGCGGTCCCTCTGAGTCTCCACACTGCTAAGTTGAGCCAGTGTGGCTCTGGATGGACCAGGTCGCCCTGCCTCAGGAGGTCCCCCCTGAGAGGGAGGGCTCGAGGCTCTTCCACCAGAAGGGATGAGAGCAGTGGGAACCACAGCCTTCTCGGCCAAAAGGGAGCCACCAGTATGACATCCGCTCCTTCCCTCTTCACCCTCCTCAGGAAGCGTTGGATGAGTGGGAGGGGGGGGAAGGCATAGAGGAGACCCCTTGGCCAAACCGCCGAGAGAGCATCCGCTGCCAAGGCTCCTGGACAGTTGTGTCGGGTCATGTATGTGTCTGTCTGTGCATTGAGTGGGGATGCGAAAAGGTCCACCACCGGCTGGCCCCACCGGTGCACTATCTTGGAGAAAATTTCCGGATTTAGCTGCCACTCGGCTTGGGATGTGAAATCGCGGCTCAGCTGGTCTGCTAGCTGGTTGGCCACACCCTGAATGAAAATAGCCGACAGAGACGCGAGGTTAACCTCTGCCCATGCGAAGATGTCATTAGACAACTGCATAAGCGCACGGGGCCTAGTTCCCCCCTGTCTAGTGATATGTGCTTTCGCGGTCATGTTGTCCGTCTCTATAAGGACATGTTGACCCCGAATCAGGTCCTGAAAAGCCTGCAAACACAACCAGATAGCTCTCAGCTCCAACCAATTTATTTGATGTAGCTGATCAGATGGTGACCAGACCCCCTGTGTGGTGTGAGGCCCGCAGTGACCTCCCCATCCTGTAAGACTGGCATCTGTTGTGATTTTTAATCGAGGTGGGTCAGCTATTGGTACTCCTTGACTTAAGGTCTCTTCTGATCTCCACCAATGTAAGGACTGTAAGACCTCTGAGGGCAGAGACACTACCCGGTGTCGTCCCTTCGTGATAAGGTCAGAATAAGGTAGAAGGAACCATTGTAGTGGCCTCGAGTGCCATCTAGCCCATGTATTGAGGCCCATGATCGAAATCATTTTCCCCAAAAGGGAACTGAGTTTTTGTAATGAAATCCTAGGAGTTCTAAGGGTGAACTCCACCAATTCAATCAGTTCTCTGATCCTTTGCTGAGTAGGTGCCACCATATCTCTACGAGTATCTATTAGTGCCCCTAGGTGAACAATAGTTTGCGCTGGGCACATGGAACTCTTTTTAGTGTTGATTAGGAACCCGTGAGAAGACAGGATGTCCACTGTGTTCCTGACCGCTTCCTCTGCCTCTGGTTTGGAACTAGCCTGGATCAAGACATCATCTAAATAATAATAAGCTGACACTCCTGCCAATCTTGCTTGGTCTATGAGACATCTCAGTAGCTTACTGAAGACGTGCGGTGCCGTACAGGCCCCGAAAGGGAGACAGCGATACTGGAAGTGTTCTGACCCCAGTTGGAAGCGAAGAAAGCGTCTGTGTTCAAGCAGAATGGCCAGGTGGTGGTAAGCAGATTCTAGATCCAGACTGGCCAGATAGGAACCTGGAAGAATCTGAGTCCTGATTTTTGCCAAACATTCCATTTTAAATGCATAATTTTTCAGAAATTTATTAACAAGCTTGAGGTCCAGAATGGCCCTCAGGGAGTCATCTTTCTTAGGCACAAAGAACAATAAGGAATAGATCCCTTTACCCTTTTCCTTGTCAGGAACCTTTTCAATTACCCCAGAATCAAGGAGTTTCTGAACTGCAAGCAACACCAACATTCTTTTCTTTGGGTCCTTGGGCATAGGAGATATAAACCTCCTGTCCCTAGGCACCACACGAAATGGAAGAAAATATCCTTCCGTTACAGCTTGTACAACCCAACTATCAGGAACAGTTTGTGCCCAAACGTGGGCAAAATGTTGCAACCGACCTCCCACCTGCTTGTTATCAACACTAGGTGTTAGACCTGTAGGATTTACTGCTGCGAAAGGACCCTCTGTTCTGAGGCTTGTAGTCAGAAAAGGGCCTGGACCAAGAGGTCCGACCTCTCTCCTGCTGTCTAGAGCCTCCCTTGCGTTGGAAAAAGGAGACGTTAGAGTAATTAGGATGCTGAAAGGGTTTCCTACTACCCGAACCTTTTCGATCCTTTGGTTTGTTACCAGCTTGGTTCGAAAGGGTCAAGGGCATAACTTTTTTCTTGTCACGGTTCTCGACAAGCAGATCTTTTAGGGATTGTGGCCCAAAGAGCATGCCCTCGACATACGGGACTGCCAGCAGCTGAGATTTAGACCCACTGTCCACGTTCCAGTGGCGGACCCACAGAGCCCTGCGGGCCACCACCGCGGAGCCCATGCTTCTAGCTATTATCTGGAGAGCATCCAGGCTGGCATCCGCTGACAGAGCCAAGGTTTTTCGTAATTCTTTGAGGAGGAGCTTTCCTTGCTTGGAGAGGCCTTCCTCTGCCAGAAGATCATCTGACCAGCGCAGGCAGGCCCTGGCGAAGATTGAGAGGTTAGCAGAGATTTTGGCAGCCAATGAGGAAGATTCGTAGACGCGTTTCAGGGAAACTTCCATTTTCTGTTCCATATTGTCCCGAAAAAGTCCAACTCCATTTTCTTTAGGCAAAATTTGGTTAGAGATCAGTCCGAGAATTGGGGCGTCTATCTTTGGTACGGCCCAGATGTCAGACCCCTTGCTGGGTGTGCCAAATATCTTCCTGACCGTACCTGATGGGCGCTTCGCTGTGGCCGGAGAAATCCATTCTTGGGTCAGCACAGACTCAAAAGATTTGGGGACCGGGAAAATTTTTTCAACTACTGGAGGTGCAAGCATGAACAGCTGAGCTTCTTCCTCCATTTCTTGTGGTATAGCTTCTGCAGGTTTAACCTTGAACATAGTCATCAGGGTGTCCAGCAGAGGGGGCCATTCCTCCCCTGGGAAAAGTCTATTGCCAGTAGGTGATTCATCCGTGTCTGACTCTTCCTCAGAGAGGTTAGAGGCTTGAGATTCTGTATCAGGAATACGACAACCTGGTGAGGTGGGCTGGCCCCCACTGTCACGGTCTTGACTTTCTTCAGAGGGGGACCTGTGGTTGCGTTTCCTACTCCGCTTCCTGGGTCCATGTGAAGTAGCAGGGGACTCAGATCTGTGCCTTTTTCTGCCCCTCTCTTGTTGCTCCGTGTTCAGCAGCAGCGCTTTGATCTGCTCTAACAGCGCTGTTCCTTCTTGAGGGAGGGGGTCTCTGGGGGGGATATTCGGCCCCAATATGTCGTCAGACTCTTGGTTGGACGGGTTTCTGGTTCCCGAGGCCATCGTAGGGGAGCCAAGTGGGGAAGCTTGGGTCTCTGTGCCTTGGCCAGGTGGGGGTTGAGGAAACTCACCAGGCGTGGATGAATAGAACTCTTCAGTAGGCGATTCACCTTGTGGTCGCTGAAAGGAGGGCTGGCTGAAGCAGGAGAGAAGCCCAGGACCGGTGCTTTCTACTCCTGGAAGCTCAGCGCCAAGTAGCAGGGAGGCGGGAAGCCCAGGACCGGTGCTCTGCGCCTCCTGCTGCAAAGCCGCGAAAGCCGCGCTCAGGCGAAAGTGAAAGCACTCATCCCCTCCGTCGCGTTCTGTGGGCGGGAAAATTCCCATGCTCGCCGCCTGGGTAGCCGTTTGGACGCCCTGGCTTTTGTCGGCTTGCTGCTGTAATTCCTCTGCCTGTACAGCTGCAGTTGTCGAGGCGAGAGGAGGGGGCGGGCTTGCGCACGTCTCCCTTCCTTGGGCCGTTGCAGAAACGGCACTAGAAGCAGCCGCCTGCTCGTCGCTCTGGTCCACTCTCCATGCCCACTCACCGGAGCCGTGGAGGAAGAGGAGGGCAATGACGATGTGGCAGAGGCCAAAAGGACTGGTCCAGAAGCGTGGGCCCTTCCTTGTGACAGAATGCGAGTTAAACTTGAAGGCAAATCCAATCAACCAGAAAACCAAAGCCAGTCAACCTGTCAGTCAACGCCAACTGGTCAACCAGCAAGCCAAAGCCAATCGGTCAACCAATAAGCCAAAGCCAATAAGCCAACCAATAAGCCAAAGCCAATCGGTCAACCAATAAGCCAAAGCCAATCGGTCAACCAATAAGCCAAAGCCAATCGGTCAACCAATAAGCCGAAGCCAATCGGTCAACCAATAAGCCGAAGCCAATCGGTCAACCAATAAGCCGAAGCCAATCGGTCAACCAATAAGCCGAAGCCAATCAATCAACCAATAAGCCAAAGCCAATCGGTCAACCAATAAGCCAAAGCCAATCGGTCAACCAATAAGCCAAAGCCAACCGGTCAACCAGAGAGCCAAAGCCAACCAGAGAGCACAGGTGTATCTGTGGCTACTAGAATTGATGCCTCCAGGCTGGAAAGATGAGGAGGATCCTTCTTAGCCACCCTGTTTCTTGTCTTTTTAGATTGTAAGCCTGAGGGCAGGGACCTGTCTAAGATTAATATAATATTGTACAGCGCTGAGTACATGTACAGCGCTTTAGAAATAAACTATAATAATAATAATAACACCCACCTCACAGGGTGTAAGAAGCTCACGGCCCGTTGCAGCATTCCTGGTGGCAATTCGTGAGAAAGGTTAAAGAGGAGATAACCACAACTGTGCCTATTCTGGGGCCTGGCTTTGTTGATTCATTGACATTGTGACCTGTCCAAGCACCCGAAAGTGAAAGGTGGGACATAAATACTGGGTGCAAAGAATTAAAAATAAAAAAATGTAGGGACCTGTGTGCCCCTGTGAAATCCTAAATACATGTCAGGGTGAGAGGACGGAGCTCAGTACCACCTCTGATGTGCAACCCTGGCAGTGAAGAACTTCGGGAGCTGCCAAAGGAGGAAATTTCTAACATCTGGTTAAGCGAAGCACTTGCGTGTGAAGCGAAGAGGTCTTGGAGATGCGGACCACTGACAGCCCTTTTGCACCGGGGTAATGGGGCAGGGAGCCGAGCCAGACAAGTCCAGGCAACTCCTACCGGACTCCTGCTCTCTCTCCCTTCCATTGCCCTACAGCCATCCCCGCTGCCGCCTTCAATGGTTAATCCAGATTAGATTTACAATACCTTCCAAAACACAAGGAAATGGTGGAGGACGGAGGCCTGGGCAGCCCTAACCCAAGGAGGGGTCCCCTCATCTCCCCTTGAGAATGGAAGTTGTTCAGCTAACTGGGACAAGTCAATGAAAGATAAAGCAAATAGGAGAGAAAAGAGGCACCCAGAAAGGGCCTGAAGAACCTGCACCACTCCCCCTCTGGTGGCCCCAGGATTACCTGTCCGAAAGGGATGGGATGTTCCTGACCCCTGGGGCTGCGAACACCATCCTCCCATGGAGCTCCATTGGGAGCTCTGACTTCCACCCAGAGGCTTAGTCCAAATCCAGGGAGGTCAGACTGCAGCTTCCACTTCTTTGCACCCTGGGGGTACTTTGGCTCCTCCCAGGCCGCCCCCCCCCCGGGCTTCCGCTCCCTCCACCACCCAAGATGAGACAAAGCCGAGCCCACCCCACTGTCCCCTTTGGCTCTCCCCTGCCCACTCACCGGAGCCGTGGAGGAAGAGGAGGGCAATGACGATGTGGCAGAGGCCAAAAGGACTGGTCCAGAAGCATGGGCCCTTCATTGTGACAGACTGCGAGTCAAACTTGAAGGCAAATCCAATTAACAAGAAAACCAAAGCCAATCAACCAGCTAGCCAAAGCCAACCAGTCAACCAGTGAGTCAAATCCAGCTAGTCCACCAGTGGAGAAAGTGGACAGCGACAACGAGGTGGCAGAGGCCAAGAGGGGTTGTCCAGAAGTGTGGACCCATCATCGTGACGGACCGAGAGCCAACCAGGAAACTGGAATCCAAAGTCAACCTGTAAAACCAGACAGCGAAAAACAACCGGTCAACCAGAGAGCCAAAGGCAACCAGAGAGCACAGGTGTATCTGTGGCTACTATAATTGATGCCTCCAGGCTGGAAAGATGAGGAGGAACCTTGTTAGCCACCCTGAGACCTTCGGGTTTAAGCTAGGACAGAAAAACAAATGAATGTTCTGAGTGCCTTCACGTAGCTCCTCCTTCTCCTTTGTTCTCTCCCTCTGAAAATGGACTGAAGCTGGATTAAGCCTTAAGTGTGACCACATCTTCCATGTTCCCAAACCATCTCCCACCCACCCTTTCTAGCCCAGAATGGTTGGTGTGTGGACAGTCTCACCGCCTTCAAATCGCCTCGGAGTCTGACAGAAAGAGCCCAGAAGAGGGAGGGGCGCTCATTCCACAGTCGGGGAGGGGAATTCCTCAACCCAGGGCTGGGCCGTTAGCTGGGCAGAGGGAGCCCTGTCCACGGAGAGCCCCCCCCCCCGAGAGACCCCCCTTGCCCCTCGCTGCCTCAGCGCCCCCCCCCCCAGGCTCCTCCCGCCTCCTCCAACCTTCAACCAAAAGAGGCAGTTATTCCAACCGTCGCGCAGGACGGAGGGAGGCGCCGAAGCCCCGCCCCCACCCCACCCCCTCGCTGGCGGCAACAGCGGGGGAGGGATGGCTGTTGGAGGGGCAGCAAACTGGGCAGGGCAACAGTCGGGGAGGGGAATTCCACAGTCGGGGAGGGGGAGGGGAATTCCTCAACCCAGGGCTGGGCGATTAGCTGGGCAGAGGGAGCCGTGCCCACGAAGAGCCCCCCCAGAGAGCCCCCCCTTGCCCCAAATAGCTAAAGGAATACCAACTTCCACACTGACCTGCCCCTGCCTTAAGCTCTGGAGAGGAGGCCCTCCTGGTTGTCCCACCACCCTCAACAGCAAAAAGGGGTGGGCACCCGGGAGAGGGCCTTCTCAGTGATGGCCCCTTTATGAAGGGTTGATAACAGATAAAAGATTAGATAAGAGATCTGCAATAGGGATATTTGTTAAAGAGCAAGAAGTTGTTGTTTAGAAGCAATATGGTAATGTCTGTATTAGGAGAACTATGGTAATGAAATGCAATGCTAGAGAGTGCTGATATGCAGGAATTTTATGACATGCGTATTGTAACCTAGGCTAATGCTCCGCCTTCCTATAAAAGCTGTCTTTTCTGTGAATCCGGGGGCAGTTTCTGCAGTCTGTAACTACATGGTGCAGTTTGGAGAACTAATTCCTCTGCTACCATTTGCATGCAAATAAAGACTCTCTTTCTGGAAGATTCCTTTGACACTGATTCCTTGCCTAGTGCGTAGTGCGTAATTTGACCGTAACACCTTGGCTATGGAACAGTCTCCCCCTTGAGGTGTGTCAAGCACCTTCACTGTACATGTTTAAGAAGGCAGTGAAGACGCACCTCCCTGCCCTGGACTTAAATTCAGGGGGAGGCATGTTGTTTCCTCACTTTCAGACACGGCTATTGTTTTTGTTATTATATAACAAATGTACTTGGTTTTAAAACTTTGTTACCCACCAGAGCCAGTTTGGTCCAGTGGTTAAGGAGCTGGAGTACTGGGTTTGATTCTGCCCTCCTCCATGAAGCCACCTGGGTGACCTTGGGCTAGTCACAGCTCTCTCCTGAACTCTCTCGCTCCCACCCACCTCACAGGGTGTAAGAAGCTCACGGCCCGTTGCAGCATTCCTGGTGGCAATTCGTGAGAAAGGCTGAAAGAGTAGATGACCACAACTGTGCCTATTCTGGGGCCTGGCTTTGTTGATTCATTGACATTGTGACCTGTCCAAACACCCAAAGGTGAAAGGTGGGACATAAATACTGGGTGCAAAGAACTGAAAATAAAAAATGTAGGGACCTGTGTGCCCCTGTGGGTCTGGAGAAGGCAATTAATGGAGTATCAGCCTCAGGAAATCTGGGGATGCCCATGGAGGAACCATCTCCTTCACGTTTTCATATATAGACACAATGTCTGAGATTCAGCAAATTTCATCTCCACGACTCCAGCATATGCCTGGAAAAGAACTACAACATTGCTTGCCTGTTAGACTGATTTTCAACCTACTTCCAGAATTCACACTTCTCATTCATGCTATTTCAACAGCTTAATACCTTTTCTCTGTTTCATGGTTTTCAAAGAAGGATAAATTTTAGGATGGTGTTACAAAGAGGCCAAATTATAAAGAACAACAAGTTCTATTAGGCTCTTCTAGCAGAAGTACATTAGAGGCCACATCTGCCCATAGTGTGGGGTAACTTTGTGCCCCATGAAAGTGAAAGGACAGGTGGATTTTCCCCAAGCTGGTTTACCATCTTTGGATAACCCCCCTCGCCTCTCCTCCCCTCCCAGGGAAAGGTCCCAGCAGAAGATCTTATATTGATGGACCTCTGGGAAGTCCACCAAGGACCATGGAGGTATAAGATCTTGTTCCTTAGATCAGTGGTTCCCAAAGTTCTGTGGGCTACGGCCCATCTAATCCAGGTTTTAAGCAGTGTCACCCAGCTGAAGTTCCCCTGGGGTGTGAAGGAGGAAGGGAGTAGAAGCCACAGAGAGGGCTGGAAAGAGTCTGACCTTCCCAGGATGGAAGTCCAAGCTCACAATGTGTGGGAAGAAGGGGGTTGAAGCCCCAGAGGGTGACGGGAAGATTTCATCCCCTTTGGACAGCTGGTCCTGGGGCCACTGGAGGGAGGAGCGCAGCGGATCCTTCAGGGCCCTTTCTGGCTATTCCACTCCATTCCATTTTTATTTATATACCCCCTTTCCAAAACAAACTCTTGCCCAAGGGGCTTCACAACAGCCACTATATCAAAATACAAAGCAAAATACAGCCATTAAATTTAAAAAAATGAAAATATAATCAACAACTTAAATCAAGACAATTGTTCCCTACGGCAATTTATATAAGTAAACAATATATCGCATACTATAACAAATAAAACATTATATAATAGTTAAGAAAAAAGTATTTTCTGGAGACTGGCTAGTCATACACCCCCACACACAGACGCAGGCAAAATTTAAAACAATATTAAACAATGAGAGGAATATTAGAGCGGTACTATCTAAAATTACACACACACACACACACACACACTCATACACAATGCCTTTCCACGCTAATCATATTTAGTACCAGAAGCGGGAAAACCCCATCAGGCAGAGCATGCTTCTTCTCCTTCCTTACTCCTAAATGGGCTGCCAGGGGCGGGGGGGGGGGGGGAGGAAGGGTTGGCAGGCAGGAGCCCAGATGGAGTTCGGCATCCTTCTCCTCTTCCACAGTTCTTTTAAGTTGCTGAAAAGGGACCTGTGCTCCAGGAGCACAAAACCCCAGCCGCACCCGGCCCCAGCACCGGGGAGGGGAGCTCGGGGGTAGGCTGTCCCACCTGCTTTAAAAGTTTCTTTATTATTATGCAGTGTATTATTTGTGATTCCATAATGTATGATTTATTATAACATGTGATGTATTATTTTATGCTGTTTTATGTTAGCCTGGAGGTAACAGCTGGCTTTGTGGAGGAACCAGGAAACTAGCAGATACTAGCCTGACAATAAGTACATGGCCAAACTGGTGCACAGCAGTTCACATTTATGAATTCTGTTAGCCGGCTAAATGCAGGTCAAGACAGTAACAGTATAGTTACCTGTTCAGAGATGTTCAGCTGAAGGGCCATCGTAGCCAACAAACAGATCGTTCCGTTGTCCTTCACGGAGTAAGTTCCTGCGGCAGGGCTTGCCCAGGGCTGGAGGGTGGTGGAAGGCCGTGAAGGGGTGGTGGTTACTGCCGCACGTGCAGCGGGTGCTGTGGGTTCCTCTGATACCATTGCAGAAGGAGCAGATTCCATGGTGGTCTCCATTTGCTCAGGGGTGGGTGGAAGATCTTGGCTGCAATGTATCTCTGGAAAAGATGGGCGCCTATTAGTAGCAGCAAGGCATCGTCAGACTCACCAAGACTATGCACACGTTCCCTTGTGCCCCAGTCTGGGTTTTGTTCTTCTGGTCGACGGATCTTTCCTACTTAATTAAAAAATCTAGTTTGGTAGATGGGGAATCCCAGGTAATATCCAACGATATTATTTGTACGGCAGCAGTTATAAAGATAACTCAGGGAAGAGCAGGGAAAGGCCCTGAGCTTTCTGTGAGGAAGAGCCCATGGCAACGGCTTCCTATTCACCTCTGTCTTCTTATGGAGGGAGCAAAGTTCTCAGACAAATGTCCTGAGCAACACTAACAAAACCTAGCAGATCTCCTAAGGCAGTGGTGGATGGGGAACTCCAAATCTCACTGGACTATGTTCATGGAAGGCTACTAGAATGGGTGCCTGACCACCAGGTAGGAGAGACAGACAGGAGGCTCCTCAAGGCCATTTGCAGGGACCTGAGAGCTGGTGAAGCTTTTGCCCTTGTCTTCTGCTTGAGATGCCCAGAAGCCATGGATAGGCCACAGTGTGGGACAGGATGCTGGACAAGCTGAGCTGTGGCCTAATCCAGCAGGGCTCTTCTTGTGTTTTATATCTATGCTTGCTAATTGGTTTTTAAGTTGTGACGCTCTAGATTATTCTCTAACAACCGCTCATGTTCCATGGCAAACATTTAGCAACAGCCCTGCTGGGCTTCCTAACTGGGCTTGGCCTGGAATGCTGGAAGCAGATCGCTGGGAGTTGTCTGGGACCATCTAGAGCAGTGATGGGCAACCTTTTGAGCTTGGTGTCTCAAAATTTGCCAAAAAAACGAGCATAACTCGGGTGGTATGTCACGTCGAGAAAAAAACCATAATTCTGTGATATTTGGCCCCATAGGTCACTGGGGTGGGGTCCAGGGTGAAGATAGATAAAGAACCAGATAAAGAAAATAATTTATGTATGAAATTGAACTCAACTCATGGAATGAATAACATAAACCTGTTTTTCTGCATGCATGTCCACACTCACATATTGGCTTATCTAAGTACCATAGGATCTGCAGCAGAAAAATTGCTAGTGAAAGAATCACAAAACAGCAATAAAAATATAAGAGGAGCCCTGCTGGATCAGGCCATAGCCCATCTAGTCTACCATCCTTCCTCACACAATACTCATTCTGATGGCTTGGACCTCCTTAGATCAGTAGTTAAAGGTGGCAGCAAAAGCAGAAGAAACCTTAAGGCCCGGGTTGGGTTGACTGCAACCACAGATGTTTGAAAAGAAGCTGTTGGGCTGTGTTCACACCTGAGTTTTAATCCAGTTTGAGACCACTTTCCAAGTGAGAGAATGTATCAGCAAAGTGAATAATCATTTGCTGTCCTATTTATCTAATCTAAAGATGGCTTTTCCAAGTTAGATAATGCAAGAGGAAAACCGCTTGAGACTTTGCTGATGTATTATCTCACTCTGAAAGTGCACTGAAGCTGGATTAAAACTTAAGTGTGAACACAGCCCCAGATTCATAAAAGCAACAAAAATAACTTCTTAAATATACAACTGCCCAGACTTCTTCCAGATTACAGAAACAACCACAGAAAACACAACAATACATTCCTCATTCAAAGAGCTTCCTTAAACACTTCAACTCAACAAAATGAAGCAAGAGAAAAAGTACAGCATAAAATACAGGGCAAGAACAAGAATGTAAGGCTAAAGTGAAGCACAACCCCCCTTCACTACCCCTTCCTTTCTTCTCTTTTACACCCCTCCACAAGCAACCCCCTCAAACAAGTAATTCCAAAAATCAAGCAGTATTGTTTACTAAATTGAAATATAAGCAATTAATTACTGTTGTAATGAATTGAGGCTCACACGCAGGATGGTTGCCAGGTGAAAGAGTCTCTTTTACTGAAGATTTACAGACTTTTTATGCCCAGTTACAGAATACATTTCTCAATGGAAATTTCCCCCCGGCATACCCATATTTGGCATCACTGGATAAGATGTTACCATCCTTGAATGCTGTACATTATTTACACATACACAGTGGATGTTATACAAATGATAAGAGGATGTTTAGACTCTCTGTGAGAGATATTAGGAAAGCTACAGTGACCCAGGAATGTACCCTTTGTCCTACTTGCTTTCTTAGCAAGAGTTGCTTTCTTATAATAATATCAGCCTAGCAACTGTGCTTTAGCTGAGATGGGCAAATTGCACCCCCACAAATTACTACAACAAATCCAAACACATAAGCAAGCAAGCAAGCAACAGTTTTAAAGCTAAAGAGAGAGAGAGATTGAGAGTGTGACGATGAAGGGAAGGATGGAACTACTTAGCAAAACTTCTCCCCAGCCTGCTGGTGACCTGGTGAGCTTGTTTGGCTGCTGCCTGCATTCAGGAGCATGCTCCATGAGCGGCTCATTTGGCAGAGGAGGAGGAGGACGACGAGGGAATGGACTACAACTCCCAGCATCCCAGGCCAGCAGGAGCGCAGCAGTAGCAACCGGCTGAGAGGCAGAGGCGGACCCTGCCTGTCATCCTAACCAGGGTCACTCCAAATGTGGGTAACAAGGATGAATGGCGGCAGCATTATCTACAGTTGGAGCGACCCTGCTTAGGACAACAGGAAGGCAGTGGTGGAATACTTTTCTGTATGTGGCTGCATGTGGCCGCATGTCATCAAAAATGACTACGCATGTCAGTGCTGACACATGTGTCATAGATTCGCCATCACCGACCTGGAGCGTGGACCATGGTGTGAAACCACTGGGGTTTTTATCCCAGCAATATCTGAAGGTTGGAGATTCCTCCCTTCTGCTTCAGAAAAGCTTGTACAACAACAAAGCTACTCACGTGCTTCGCTTAGGACACCCACTGGAATGAAGGCTTCCAGGGTCACTCCCCAAATATACTGTGTGACATTGTCCTTTTGAAGGTTGTTTAGACCATCACACATGAACACAGTATTCAGCTGGATTTGCTCTTCTGGATACCTCATACTGACTGTGACTGGTCCTTTGAGGATAGAAAAAAGTTTTGTTATGAACTGACAGATGCTTATGAAAATAATGGGCTTGTCCCCATGCACTCTGTTTACTTCAGATTGGATTTGGGATATTCCCAATACGGAGTCTAGTTCGAATTGACCCATCCCCAGGCGATTGATGACAGTGCGGGCTCAAATCGAATACACCTGTCTCCATGCAAATCCCGCTAAACCCTCCATCGGAAGCCGCATCTTTTTCTCTCCACCCCCTCTCTCCTGATAGGAGCAACAGCAGGGAAATCCCACCGAATACCCCTTCCCCGATCGCAACTGTTGGGCATTAAACAGTGATCAAACAGAAACGAGCCTCTTCTCTCTGCGATCTGATCGCCAGGCAAGCGTACGAGAACTGAACGCCCCAGTAAGATGCAGCAAAGAGGGGGATCACCTGGCCCTTGCTGTCCCACAAGTCTCTTCCTGCAACCCTTATTCCACCCCTCCCCGATTGCCGGCAAGCAGCTTCTGAAGTTAGAGGCAGTTTATCTGAGAAGCAGAAAAGCGCTTCTCTGGTAAACTGCCTCTAAACATAGTAGCAGCGGACAAGCAGCTTCTCAAGTTTGCCAGCTCATAAGTGTGGAGATCCATTTTAGTCAGTAAAATAGCTAGCTTAAGGCCTAGTGGAAATTTACTGACAGGCATTGAGAGATAACAGACCCAGGATGTGAGTCGGCACAAAGATAAGGGAAGCATCTAAGGAATGCAGGAAATTCGATCTTGTACTGCAAGCATGGGTTTTCTACCATGTAGGCTTGGGTCGCATCTTGATAACGTCACTATGCTGTGTCCAGCAAAGATTACGTAAGCGGTCAGACCACTTTGGCTGACCAACTGTATTGTAACGCGCCGTTTAAACTGACTAATGATATTGTAACACGTCATCAACTGACCCTGCCTAGTTTTATGACAGGGATCAATAAATATCGCCCTTTCGAAACAAAGGGTCTCTTTTTTACCCAGACCATTGCCTCAGCATCATCTTTCTCGCAGCCCAATGGTCTAAGGATTCGGCTTCGTAAGAGAGAGCCACTACAGAAAATTGGGGTGGAGCAGACTTGGCTCTCCTCAAGTGGTGATCCCCAACGTGATGTTTCGCTGAAATACACTGAAGGGAGTCGGCGTAAAAGCACCCGAGCTACGGATCCCGAGCGTCCTCAACCGTCCCATCGCTTACCTAGCACAAATACGTAAGTATGGGATCAAAATTGTCCAAAGAGCAGCTAGCTCACGTTAGAGAAATAGGACAAGTGGTTGAGATTTCTAAAATTGCTTTAAAATCTAATGGCTGCTTTCCCTCAAGGGGAGAACTTACAAAATTTATGGGATATGTGTGGCAAGAATGCCCAGCATACCCACTTAGGGGCTCAATTAAATTAGATGCATGGTCAAAGATTGGGGATTATTTGCACGCGGAACCACATGCGCCTGTAAAAATTCTCATAGTGTGGAAGGCTGTAATGACTGCCTTACGCCATTACCATGATCAAGATCAAAAAGAACACCCATCAGTTATGTTGGGAAGTGTTGCTGGGAGTTTAACTTCCCCCTCAGCCCCTTCTCAAATAAAAGAAGAGCCCCCCCCCACCTAGTTATGTACAAACAACATTAGGATTAGAAAAACCAGGGCCTCAGCCGGGATCTGATATTCTTGGCTCTTTGGACTCAGGGATATTAGCAGCAAAAAACAACCCAAATTTAACTGAGGAAGATCTAGAACTGATATCTAATTATCCTGTCTCGTTTACTGCTGCGAACCCTGTCTATGAAGCTTTACCCTTCGCACAAATAAAAGAAATTAAAAATGCCATTGCACAATATGGCCTTGGCAGTAATTATACTCAAGGTCTGCTAGAAAACCTTGCCACAACGTATCATCTGACCATAAATGATTGGCCACCAGGGGGAGTGACCATACCATTCTGGGTATAGAAAAAGAATTAATAGCCGTATTGCAGAGAAGAGGTTTTCAGATTGCACCAGAAAAGATTCAAAGGCAGGAACCCTTTCTATATCTAGGAAACAAAATATTAGGGACAAAAGTTAAACCTGTAATTCCAGAATTAGGGGAGTTTACTCAGTGTACTTTAGTACAATTGCAGAAGTACCTGGGGATTATTAATTGGGCACGTGCATCAATAGGCATATCTACCACCCTCCTACAGCCTCTTTTTGCTCTCCTGGGCGGTGGAAAGGAACCGGCCTCAATTATCACAATGGGGAACAAAGAATTGAATGTAATGCAACAAATAAGACAACTTATGGCCAGCCAGTGGGTAGATAGAAAGGACCCTGCAGAGAATTTATCTGCTGCAATTCTTAACACAGAACGCCTACCCACTGGAATAGTGCTCCAGGTAGTACAGAAAAAATTGCTCATCATAGAGTGGGTCCATTTGCCAAATACACCGAAAAAAACAATCTCTTCAAGGGAGTCCCTACTCTCTGAACTGATTTTTAGACTCAGAGATAGGTGCCTGACCTTGCAAGGCTCAGATCCCGTGAGTCTATTTGTTCCCTTGCCTCTACCTAAATGGGAACAATATTTTAAGCACTCTGATGAGTTGAAGTGGGCATTGGCAAATTTTCAAAACAAAATAAAGTATCATTTACCTGCAGATGCTAGGATAGCGCTCCTCACTCAAGTTCCCATTCGAATGGTAAATTTTCATCGTGAACAGCCAATTTTGGGAGCGTTAACCGTTTTTGCAGATGGGTCAAAAACCAGAGGAGCTTATGCTTACTGTGAAGGAGATCAGTGGAAAACTTTCCAGACAGACCCACAGACCTCAGCACAAAAATCTGAATTGGCTGCATCTATTTTGGCTTTCAAAAATCACAAGGATGTTCCTTTAAATCTGATTGTAGATTCACTATACGTATATATGGTGATTGTCCACATTTTTGACAGCTATGTCTCCCCCATTGGAGATTCAGCCTTGCTAACCCTCTTTCTACAATTACAGGAAATTTTAGAACAGCGATGCCAACCATATTTTGTGGCACATATTAGGAGCCACCAACCTTTCCCAGGTCCACTGACAGAGGGGAATAATAAAGCTGATGCAGCCACCCGGCAGGTCTTTGCATTAGACTCTCCAGGGGAAAGCCATGAATTTTTTCACCAGAATGCGAAGGCTTTAGCTAAAGAGTTCAACATTTCTAGAGCTGAGGCTACAGCTATAATTCAACAATGCCCCACTTGTAGCAGACAAGACAAGGCTCTACCTCTTGGAGTTAATCCCAGACGGCTTAAGCGCAATGAGATATGGCAAATGGATGTTACACAGTATGCAGCTTTTGCCCCTTGGAAGTATCTTCATGTGGCTATAGACACCTACTCAGGATTCATTTTTGCCACTGCCCAAAGAGGGGAGGCCCACAAGCACGTCATTAATCATTGTGTACGTGTCTTCTCTACACTGGGCACTCCAGAACAGATCAAAACTGACAACGCTCCAGCCTATGTAAGTAAAAATTTTGCTGAATTTTGCTCTAATTGGGGAGTAATACACAAATTTGGCATTCCTTATAACTCTCAGGGGCAAGCGATTGTAGAAAGAGCCAATTTGAGTTTGAAATTGATGCTAGAAAAACAAAAGAAAGGAGGAAATGTCCCCTCCTTACCTGAAATTCAGAACAAATAATCAATAGCACTATATACCTTGAACTTCAGGAATTTGACTGGTTCTTCTCACCCAACTTCTGCAGCTGATAGATATTTTAGGAATAGAGAAGTCTCTCCCCACCCTCTTGTGTTGTACAGGCAACTCCCAGACCCTACCTGGAAAGGTCCGGCTGATCTGTTAACGTGGGGACGAGGTTACGCAGCGGTTCAAACGGCAGATGGAGTTTTGTGGGTCCCAGGACGCTGCGTGAAACCATATCAGGGCAAGCCATCTCCAGAACAGGAACAGGACGTCAGCCTATCAGAAATTGGCTTTCTTTTCGAGTGTGCTGGTTCTGTCCCTGCCCTTGCAGAGCCTGCTGCTGTTCTCACTGCACCTACTGCATAGGGTGCGGGTGCACTGTGCTCTGCTTTGTTTTTGTGACATATTCCTTATTGAGTACTGGTTGAAAGAATATATCGTGACATACTCTGTCAGAAGATCCACACTGCACCCCACTCCCACTGTTATCTATTCGGAGCAACACTCTTTTAACAAGCCATATCACACAGAAGAAGATGACCTCGCGACAGCTATCATCGCACACGAATACAAGGAAGAATAACAGGGGGGAGGAATGGGTGAGTACGGTTCTACAAGTCACCATCACACTCCTTATGCTCCTGTCCGTGGCCACTGAAAAAATTGGGAACAAAAACCAAGGGAGGGTGTCTTGCCAATACCATATGAGGCTGAATGTGCACCCCTGCCACCATGGGAGCAGAAGGAAATTGTCATGATTCAGACCAAAGGCACTTGGGCAGTTCTGCACTGTCCATATGGCGGAGGAGAAACTAAGGAGCTATGTGTGACTATGTGGATCCGTGCTAACAAAGGGATAAAAGTTGAAAACCAATGCAACAGTCAATTGAAAATTAAGGTGGATTATGAAGGGGGGCGGGTATTTGAATGCTATCAGTGGTTCAGAAGAAAGATTTATCGAAAACACAGTATACAGGTAATAGGAACAAATCCACTAGGGCAATTACACTCATTCACAAGAATAAAAACTAAGGCAGAAAGGCTAAGAAGAGAAATGAAGCAGCAGTGTACAGACTGCATCATGCAAACTCAAACAGGCACACAAATCACAAACACCTTGCTGTATTTCTCTGTCAAGCCAGACTGTAATGCAACAAGATTAGAGCCATGCTATCACAATAGCACAGAGTTTTCTAGGTGTTTCCAAGGAAAAAATATTGTATGCTTTGATCCTAAAGCTTTAGGGCCCTTGACGGGGACAGTTTATGTTTATGCATACAAGGAAGGTATGTATAGCAAAGGAGGAAATGAATCAGTTCAGGCAAAAGCATTCTTTCAGCAAGCACAAAGGTCCAATGGGTATCTAGCACATAACATAACACGATCTCAACAAGCTGGTGTACAAATAACTGTCTGTTTCGATGTTTGCAAAGCCATAAGAATGGGCCAAGGCCCAGAATCAAATTCGGGAGTCAAGTGTGGCTCGCTGGAATGGCAACGAAAATATTCAAGTCAAGAAAGGTATTTATTTTTGGAAATAGGGACCCCAGGACAGTACTTTCATTACACTAGAAGTGAAAGAACAATCTACTGGTATACAAAAAAAGGGAATGGGAAGGGTCCTTACGATATCACTATGACAACCCCCTCAGCAACCAAGAATTGTGCTTATGAGAATTGTGTTCCTCTGTGTTTGCATAAAAACTTGGCTCAAGAAGTCAGGGATGAATATTATAAAATGGGTATAGGTATAGATGGTACTGGCAAGGACCCGTATGGTTATATAATTGTAAAATTTAGCAAGACCAGATACACTTCCACACCAAGCAAGGTATTTTGGACCTTTCATAATGAAATGCAAAGAATAAACAGTCTTCCAGTTCCCCCCAAAGCACAGAACATGTTCCTCAGCCTGGCTCAACAAATAGCCAAGCAGCTACTATTGAAAAATTGTTTTGTGTGTGGAGGAACAGGGATTGCTGACCGATGGCCATGGTATGCCCAAGAGGTAAATTACACAGATATTGTAGCAAACCAACATAACTTTACATATAAAGAGGCTTCCAATGAAACATGGGAAATCACCACTAATTTAGTGGGAAGGGTATGCTTCTCTAGAGACCACAGCCCTACCAGAACAAACTTTATGGGAAACTTGCGCTGTTTAGGGATATGGAAAAATAAGAAATGGGAATCAGCGTCCAATATAACACAGCCAGAATATGAATTAGCAAAGATTACACAACTATCCTTTCTACGGGATCCTGAAAATGACGCATTGATATGGACTTCCCCGGATGGGTTGTACTGGATATGCAGCAACTATGCATATAGCAAATTACCCGCAGGTTGGTACGGTTCATGTGTATTAGGGGTGACACAGCCATCCTTCTTTTTACTGCCCCTAACCAAAAAACAATACCTAGGAGTACCAGTATATGGAAATATAAGAGAACGGCGGGCCGTAATCGCCTCAAATATAAAAATAGGAAACTGGAAGGACGAGGATTGGCCCCCACAGCGCGTTATTCAGTATTACGATCCCGCTAGTTGGGCTGCTGATTTTAGTTGGGGTTATCGGACTCCTATATACATGCTTAATCGAATAATTCGCCTTCAGGCTGTGGTCGAGATTATTACAAATGAGACATCGGAGGCACTCAATCAATTGGCCAAGGAAAGTGTATTGTCAAGAACTTATATTATGCAAAATCGTCTTGCCCTCGACTACTTGCTAGCAAAGGAGGGGGGGTATGCGGAAAATTTAATTTGTCTAATTGTTGTATTCAGGTTGATGAAAGTGGTGAAATTGTTGCACAAATTACGCAAAGAATGATACAAACTGCACATGTCCCAGTCCAAACATGGACTGGAATATTAGATGACGGCGGATTCCTCGGAGGAATATTTAGAAACTGGAAACAAGCAATATTTTTTGCAACCTTTTGCCTAATAGGACTAATGATGCTACCGTGTCTGATGCCAATAATTCGATCTGCTATGCAGAGCATTGCAGAAGCAACTATACAGAAGCACTCAGCTATGCTGATTCAAGCCACGGATGAAGACGTACTCAATACGCCTGACTATCTTATGGGAATGAAGAAGGTGACTATGAAGATCCCTCCAGAATTCTGCACCAACTTAAAACAAAAGAAAGGAGGAGATGTGGAGATCCATTTTAGTCAGTAAAATAGCTAGCTTAAGGCCTAGTGGAAATGTACTGACAGGCATTGAGAGATAACAGACCCAGGATGTGAGTCGGCACAAAGATAAGGGAAGCATCTAAGGAATGCAGGAAATTCGATCTTGTACTGCAAGCATGGGTTTTCTACCATGTAGGCTTGGGTCGCATCTTGATAACGTCACTATGCTGTGTCCAGCAAAGATTACGTAAGCAGTCAGACCACTTTGGCTGACCAATTGTATTGTAACGCGCCGTTTAAACTGACTAATGATATTGTAACACGTCATCAACTGACCCTGCCTAGTTTTACGACAGGGATCAATAAATATCGCCCTTTGGAAACAAAGGGTCTCTTTTTTACCCAGACCATTGCCTCAGCATCATCTTTCTCGCAGCCCAATGGTCTAAGGATTCGGCTTCGTAAGAGAGAGCCACCACAGAAAATTGGGGTGGAGCAGACTTGAATCTCCTCACATAAGCTAACAAAAGCCGCTAAAATGTTTAGAGGCAGTTTAGCAGAGAAGCGCTTTTCTGCTTCTAGGATAAACTGCCTCTAACTTCAGGAGCTGCTTGCTGGCAATCGGGAAGCGGAAGTGGAATAAGGGTTGCAGGAAGAGGCTCGTGGGACAACAAGGGCCAGATGATGCCCCCCCCCATCGCTGCATCTTTACTTGTCAAACTGGGGTGATCAGTTCTTTTACATCTTTAAAATGGCCAACAGCTGCGATCTCCAATGTACAGAACAGACATGGCAAGCACAGGCGAAACCCTGCCCGCTAATGCTGCGAGCACCAATCTCCTCCGCCAATAACCTGGGAGCATTCCCATGCCTCCAAGATAATCTGTGTTTGCCTCCCAATCTGCAGCGAGAACAGTTTGCAAGGGCGGATTAGAGCATTTGCATGGGGACGCTACAAGTCAAATTCAGGTTCGCTTCAGGGTATATAGTGCAAGGTGACAAGCCCTATGTTTGCACATTTCTTCTGATCAGTAGACACTCTTTTTCCCCTGTATTGATTGTATCAGGTTTTGAAATGTATCATTGAGAATCTCCATAGTTTAGTTGAGAATATGTAATAGCAGACTAAGTAACCGATATTTGGATGCAGCCCTGAATGGGTGCAAAGAACCATAGAATGGGTGCAAAGAACCATAGGATGGGGCTCTATATATGTGGGCAGGGAGGAAGAGGTATGTGTTGTTCTATGTGGCAGATATAAGGAATATACCAAATTGTGTCAAAGTTTTAAGCAAATGTGGAAAAAATGCTGCAAAGCAAGTCCAGGGTGTGACGCTGTGGTCCCCATCGTGCCCTGATCTCAACATCATCGAATCTGTCTGGGATTCCATGAGGGGACAGTAGGATCTGAGCAAGCCTACATCCGCAGAAGGCCTTTGGTGACTTCTCCAAGATGCTTGGAACAACGTCCCTGCTGAGTTCCTTCAAAAACTGTGTGAAAATGGACCTAGAAGAACTGATGTTGCTTTGAAGGCAAAGGGTGGTCAGAACAAATATCAATTGCATTTTGATTTCTCTTTCATTCTTCAATTTCCATTTTGTAAATTGATAAACTGTTGACGCTTCTGTTTTTGAAGACAGACTTACTTTGCAGCACTGTTTCCACACCTGCCTAAAACATCTGCACAGTACTGTATAAACCAATGTATTTCTGTCTAAGGAATATCAGTTATGTCCTCTGTATGCCAAAGTAAAACACAGAAGCAAAAAAGGGACCATGTGCTAAAACTGAAGGATACAAATGCACTCATGAAGTATAAGTTACCTCAGTGAAAACTTCAAAAAGTGTTACTGGAGGCAAGGTTAAAACCCTGAATAATTTAGAAGACCCAGAATGCAATGCAAGATGGCTGACGCTGATTGAAAAGGTAGATGTAGAGGCTGAAAATTCAGCCCAAAGCTTCATGCTTCACCTCCTTCCCACAAGTTACACAATTTCTGTGCTCCATGTTGCTCCTAAGTTTCGTACTGGGCTTTAGTTTTTCTGAAAAGCCGCCGGGCTGCTCCTCAAAAGAGGCTGAGCATCGTAAGAGAAAGGCTGGTCCAAAACAGGTTACAGAAATGCTGCATCATTCTTACCTTTTCTTTTAGCATCCGGAAACAGCCGTGTGTCATTGGTATTATATGTGAAGGTGATGAATCCTTCATAAGCATCCCCAGATTTCAGGAAACTGAGATTCCAGTGATTGTTGGCTCCAAATTTTACAGCAAGTATGTTGCCATAATCATCACCGCAGTCACTGCCAGTGTAATCGGCGTCGTCAGGTATGCCAAATTCTGCCCTTTTCTGGAAAATGTGACATTGACAGTTGTAAGAATCATCAGAAAGGTGCTCACCTTCCCTGGGGAGAACGAATGCTAGACTCCGGTTGTATAGGAAAAACGGCACACTGCTGCTGCCTCCTCCCCATCACTGTTTTCCTAGATTTAGGATCTCTTTACTTGATGACCGCCATTTCATAAGATGCACAAGGCAGTTTTGCAAGAGGCTATTGACAAAACAAAATACCTAAAGCCAGAACCGGTATCGGATCAGAACCGATAACCTTTGATTATTCTATGGAAGTATAAAGAGGGATAGTGGTCAGAACATACAATTCACAACAGTCAAATGCTGGGAAAGCGTAATAGGATATGCACAAAGGAGGCAAGGAAAGAGCCAAGAAATTAAAGGGATTAGTCAGAGTCTCTGGATGAAATGAGGGGAGGGGGGCTCTGTATATGTGGCCAGGGAGGAAGAGGTATGTGTTGTTCTATGTGGCAGATATAAAAAATATACAGAACTGTGCAAATGTTTTAGGCAAGTGTGGAAAAAATGCTGCAAAGCAAGTCCAGGGTGTGACGCTACGGTCCCCATTGTGCCCTGATCTCAACATCATCGAATCTGTCTGGGATTCCACGAGGAGACAGCAGGATCTGAGCAAGCCTACATCCGCAGAAGGCCTTTGGTGACTTCTCCAAGATGCTTGGAACAACGTCCCTGCCGAGTTCCTTCAAAAACTGTGTGAAAATGGACCTAGAAGAACTGGTCCTGCTTTGCAGGCAAAGGGTGGTCAGAACAAATACCGATTGCATTATGATTTCTCTTTCATTCTTCAATTTGCATTTTGTAAATTGATAAACTTTTGACACTTCTGTTTTTGAAGACAGTCTTACTTTGCAGCACTGTTTCCACACCTGCCTAAAACATCTGCACGGTACTGGTCCAAAACAGGTTACAGAAATGCTGCATCATTCTTGCCTTTTCTTTTGGCATCCGGAAACAGCTCGGTGTCATTGGTATTATATTCAAACAAGATTAATCCTTCATAAGTATCCCCAGATCTTGTGAAGCTGAGATTCCATTGATTCGTTCCAAATTCTACAGCAAGTATATTGCCAATAACATCCCCACAGTCACTGCCAATGTAATCGGCATCGTCGGGTATGCCAAATTCTGCCCTTTTCTGGAAAATGTGACATTGACAGTTGTAAGAATCATCAGAAAGGTGCTCACCTTCCCTGGGGAGAACGAATGCTAGACTCCGGTTGTATAGGAAAAACGGCACACTCCTGCTGCCTCCTCCCCATCACTGTTTTCCTAGATTTAAGATCTCTTTACTTGATGACCGCCATTTCATAAGATGCACAAGGCAGTTTTGCAAGAGGCTATTGACAAAACAAAATACCTAAAGCCAAAACCATCTACTTCTCTTTTGCCCTTTTAAAACAGCCTTTCAGTCAGACATTTAAGACTTAGACTCTGCCCAGGTATCTAAAAATTACACCTTCAGGCTTCGGGAGAAGCTCCCAGGCAAGGTGTCCACTTGGCCTCCAGCCCAAAAGCCACGAATCTGCCCTAAAGAGTTCCTGCTTGAAATAAAAATTCTATGCTGTTGGTTCAGACCACTGCGATAAGTTAGCCGGAGCAATTCTGGGGATGGCCATGTAAACGTCCTTCCCCAACACCCAAGTTGAGCCAACAGTGACTCCCCCGTCAATTCATCTTGAAGGGAACGGCATCTGAGCGCAGCAACCAGATCTCTGTCAAGAGACTTTCATGGAGGACAGGTCTATCAAGAGCTCCTGGAATCCGGGCCTGGGTACCACCTCCAGGATGCAGGGGACAGGCAGGATGCCGGTAGAGTCGAGAGCAGGTGAGGATTTTGCCTTTGTCTTCTGCTTGGGAATGCCCAGAAGCGAATGGTGGGCCATTGCCTGAGGCAGGATGTTGGACTGACCCAGCAGGGCTCCTCATATGCTCTCGTAGACAAATTCATGGAGGACAAGTGTATCTGTGGCTACTAGAATTGATGCCTCCAGGTTGGAAAGAGGAGCAGGATCCTTCTTGCGGCCATTTTCAGGAAGTTAAGAGCAGGTGAAGATTTTCCCTTCAACTGCTCCTTGAGAATGCCCAAAAGCAAATAGGCCAATGTATGAGACAGGGTGCTGGATTAGATGGGCTGCGGCCTGATCCAGCACGATACCTCTGAATTTGTCATGAAAAACACTACTCAGGAAGGGACTCGCTTCTAAATGCAGTTTTGAAATGTGAAGGGAAGGAACAACAGAAACAGGACTTACATATTCATTGTTTTCCATTTCATATTCGATGGAAAAATTAATGTTCCACTTTACATAGAAACACAAAGTTTCAGAATCGCCTAATTTCATCTCCACGACTCCCGCGTCTGCCTGGAAAAGAACTACAACATTGCCAGCCTGTTAGACTGATTTTCAACCCACTTCCAAGAATTCACTCTTCTCATTCATGCTATTTCAGAAGCTTAATACCTTTTGTCTGTTTCATGGTTTTTAAAGAAGGTTAAATTTTATGATGGTGTTAGAAAGAGGCCAAATTACAAAGAATAACAAGTTCTACTAAGGGCCTTCTAGTAGAAGTACATTAGAGGCCACATCTGCCCCTACGGTGGAATAACTTTGTGCCCCATGAAAGTGAAAGGACAGGTGGATTTTCCATCCTTGGATAACCCCCCTTCACTGTACATGTTTAGGAAGGCAGTGAAGACCACCTCCCTGCCCTGGACTCAAATTCATGGGATGACATGTTGTTTCCTCACTTTTCAGACACGGCTATTGTTTTTATATAACAAATGTACTTGGTTTTTAAACTTTGTTATGCGCCAGAGCCAGTTTGGTCTAGTGGTTAAGGAGCTGGAGTACTGGGTTTGATTCCGCCCTCCTCCATGAAGCCACCTGGGTGACCTCGGGCTAGTCAAAGCTCTCTCCTGAACTCTCTCGCTCCCACCCACCTCACAGGGTATAAGAAGCTCACGGCCCGTTGCAGCGTTCCTGGTGGCAATTCGTGAGAAAGGCTGAAAGAGTAGATGACCACAACTGTGCCTATTCTGGGGCCTGGCTTTGTTGATTCATTGACATTGTGACCTGTCCAAGCACCCGAAAGTGAAAGGTGGGGCATAAATACTGGGAGCAAAGAAATGAAAATAAAGAAATGTTGGGGCGTGTGGGCCCCTGTGAAATCCTAAAGATGTTCTAGGGCATTGCCTAGGTGAAAGGACGGAGTTCAGTCCCACCTCTGATCTGCAACCCTAGCAGTGAAGAATTTCGGGGGCTGCCAAAGGAGGAAATTTCTAACATCTGGTTAAACGAAGCACTTGCAGGGGAAGCGAAGAGGTCTTGGATATGTGGACCTCTGACACCCCTTTTGCATGGGGGTAACGGGGCAGGAAACCAAGGCAGACAAGTCCAGGCAACTCCTACTCGACTCCCACTTTCCCTCCCTTCCATGCACTATAACCCTCCCCTCTGCCAAGCGCACCGATCAATGCGTGGTCAACCTAGATTAAAATTAGAATATCTCCCAAAACAGAAGGAAAGGGGGGTGAAACCCGTGGTATAAAAGCCAACTCTTCTTCCTTTTCTAAGAAATCGTATTACAATTTTAACAGAGAAAAAAAAGGGAAAAGCCAGATTTAAACAGGATAGATCTTGCTTGTTATAGAGTTGAAAAAGGATTGTATAGTCAACAGCAAAAAAGTGATGTTGTGCACCTAAGAAGCAAAGAACAGGGTCCTTCAAGAAGCACTAACTTCTGGCATCCGCTTTTACATAGGACTCATTCATTTTTCTAGGGGAATGGCTGTGGAGGCAGAGGTGCATGCTGGTTGGGATATGCCTCAGCTGCATCTTGTTTGGGGACAAGAATCCCCTTACCCCAACAGTACTCTGTTTAAGGATTGAATTTGCTGTCAGCACTACCCAACTCCAAACACACCCATTGCCATTGTTGATTCACAAACTTTGTCCTGCTGGAATACAGTTGGTGTTGATGCCACCAACACGGAGAAGATGAGTACGGGCATCTACAAATGTTGTCGACATTCATAAGAGCATATTCGAATGAAAAATTGAAACGAACAGATTTGAATTCGCTTAATTCAAATTGAATTCGGTTAAATTCAAATTTAATGAATTTGAATCAAATCGAATTTTTGAGTATTTCATTCGAATTGAATCCTCATGCCGCAGCCTGCTTGAGCTGGATAGTCAAATGTTTCTGGCTGAAAGACCAAAGATTACTACAGCTGGAAGGAGAAGGGCTTAGGTTTGGCTGGCATGGGTACTTATGGTATGCTAAAGCAACGGTTAATGAAGATTTTAAGAATCATTTTATAAGAAATGCTTTGTTTAAAACTTGGTTGAATTATAAAAACAAACTTTACAGAAAGATTTCACTCTGGGTATCACCGCATGAAGGTCTGTTAAAGGAGTTTGAGGATGGTAGACATTGGTATAAATATGAGGATATACAATACAAAAAAGATAATAATGAATTTGATATTAAAACAAGGGAACAACTGACCCAAGAGGGAAAAAACATACAGTGGTTTATGCATGCACAATTAGCTGATATATATAGAGAAAATATAAGCAAAATTTTAACTTTCAGGAAGAAATTGAAGATTGGGAGACAAAATTAAATACGGCAGAGAGAGGCACTATTGGCTTTGTTTATAAAGTACTTTTCTAGATTGATATGGAGCATGGTCAAAGAATGTGTGATTACATGGGCAAGAAATTTTGGGTATAATATACAGATGGAGCAATGCGAAAAATTGTGGACAAAAAATATGAAATTTACAAGCTGTATGAAAATGTTTATAAAATGACGTATAGATGGTATTTAACGCCACATAAATTAGGGAAAAAATATCAAAATATATCAACTAAATGTTGGAAATGTAAAAAAGGAGACGGAACGTTCTACCATATGTGGTGGACATGCAAAAAAGCAAAGAAATACTGGGTACAAATTTATAATACTATGAAATTAATATTAAAGAAGCATTTTTTATTTAAACCAGAACTGTTTTTGTTGGGTATAATAGATAACACTTTGGATAATATTAATGTATTGGTATCATATATGGTGACGGCAGCGAGATTACTATATGCACAAAAATGGAAGGAGATCCCCACAGAATATGAATGGTTAATTAAACCGGATGACCTGGCAGAAATGGACAAATTGACGAACTTGTTAAATGACAGAACAATTGATAAATTCTTAGAAGATTGGCACCCTTTTATTAACTATCTACGTGAACTACAAGTGCTGACAGAAGGTTTTGACTAAAAACGAAGAAGGCAGTCAGAAATGACATGAACGACAAAAGAAGCAAAGGAACAAGTGATATCAAGAAGGGAAGTCGGAGAAATGGGAGAAGTCATACAGAATAATAAGGCAATATATATTATGAGAAGATACAAGAAATTGTATGATATTGTTTAATTGTTGTATGTTATGTTGCTTTTAAAATTAATAAAAATTAATTTTTAAAAAAGAATTCCCAATATTGTATTCATGCACACCCCTATTCTGCAAGGACCTAAATGCACCTAAAGCCCATCAGCTTTGAATTCACGTTTCAGTGCGTTCACTACACTGTGGGAACTGTTCTCATGTACAGTAATTCGTGTATGGCCAAGCTCTTTGAGGAGGGTCTGACTGTTTTCTGGCAGGTAGTCAGGATCACATTATGAATTGAATCTTTCAGCCTTTACACAGAGGGGGAAAGTTTGAAAATCTCAGGCTAACTGAAAATGTAACTAACAGGATGACAGAAAGCCTTCAGCTCTTCAAAGTGAAATAATACAGCATTTTGGACTTTTTCAGGAGGGATGGGGAAGGGAGGAAAAATGATCATTCACTTTTTTTGTGTGAGAGATTTTTGCAGTGATTATATGGTTTTATGATGCCCATTTATGCTCCAGCCTTGAAAGATCTGTTGAAATGAGGTGGAAACCCAAGCTGTTGTCACTCATAAAGCATGAAAGCACAGCAGAGGAAACGTGTCCATGTGTGAGGGAAAGATTAGAAGAGAAAGTAGAATATTTTGATTCGAAAGTAGAATATTTGCTATTTGTGCTATGCTATCTTCCCAGCATAAGAACAGCAATATTGCCTTCCTAAAGTGGCTCAGGGGCCTTCTCAAACAAAGCTGACCTACCAAGAGGACCCTTGGAGGCGCCTGAGACGGACACTGTGGCTGTGGCCACACCTAAGGCTTAATCCACCTTCAGAGTGAGAGCACACAGCAGCAAAGTGACCAGCCATTTTCTTTCCACATTATCCATCCCAAAGTTATCTATCAAGCTGCCTATGCCTTCCGATCTGGAAGGGAGGCCCTCCTGGTTGTCCCACCACCCTGTGGGCACCTTTGAGAAGGCCAACTCAGTGATGGCCCCTGGCAAATGGCATAATTTGCCCTTTGAGGTGCATCAAGATCCTTCATTATGTTTAGGAAGGCAGTGAAGACCCACCTCTTTGCTGGCCTTTGGTGAAATGGGAACATACTGTCCCCTCTCACTTCTAAGACATGGTTACTATTTTAATTTATGTCTGAGTTTAAATGTTTTTAGCCGCCCTGAGACCTTTGCGTTTAGGGTGGGATGGAAATACAAATAGTAAATAAATAAAAAGTAGAATTTTCTGAGTTCTTTCACGCAGCTCGTCCCTTTCCTTTGTTCTCGCGCTCTCAAAGTGGTCTGAAGCTGGATTAAGCCTTAAGTGTGACCACATCCTCCATGTTCCCAACCTGTCTCCAACCCGCCCTTTCTAGCCCAGAATGGCAATGTGCTATGCGGACAATCTCTTCAAATCACCTCAGTCTGATCGCAAGAGCCGAGGAGGGGGGAGGGGCGCTTCTTCCACACTCGGGGGGTGGGTGGGAGGGGAATTCCCCCATCCAGGGCTGGGCCGTTGCCTCGGCAGAGGGAGCCCCGTCCCCGGAGAGAACCCCCCCCTTGCCCCTCGCTATATCAGCGCCTCCCGCAGCCCAGCGAGGCTACTCCCGCCTCTTCCAACCGTCGCCCAGAGGCAGCAGTTATTCCAACCGTCACGCAAGACGGGAGGCGCAGAAGCCCCGCCCCCGCCCTCGCCCTCGCCCTCAGAGAAGCGTCCCCGGCAGGCAGGGGCCATCAAGCACAGCGCCCCCTTTGGAAGGCGGCGGCAGCAGCAGCCAGCACGAAACTTTCCCTCCTGCCTTGTAAAGCGGCGGGGTGAGGGAGTTGGAGCGCGATGAAACTAAGCTGAGCAGCGCAAAGCCTGCTGGGCTTTGTAGTACGCCAGGGGGCGGGGTGAGTCGGCGGCCTGTAGAACTACAGTCCCCAGCGGGCGGCGGCAGCGGGCGCCACCTCCTCACTGCCCTCCTCGCTGCCGCCGCCGCCGCCGCTTTGGCAGGTCGCTTGTGTACGTGGGAATCCAGCAGCAAGCAGCAGCAAGCAGCCCCAGCAGCAAGCAGGAGGTTCAGGGCGGCTCTGCGGGGCTGCGGAGGGCATGGAGGGCTGAAGGCGCCGCTGGAGCAGCAGGAGGAGGCCGGCGCGATGTGGCTGCAGCCCGAGGAGGTGCTGCTCAAAAACGCGCTGAAGCTCTGGCTGCTGGAGCGCTCCAACCAGTACTTCGTGCTGCAGAGGCGGCGGGGCTATGGGGAGGAAGGCGGCGGCGGGCTGGCGGGTAAGGGCGCTGCGGACGGGCTGGGCAGGCCCTGCAAGGCGGGCAGGCGGAGGGGGGGGAAGGCTGAGGGGCTCTCCTGGTGGTCTCCTGTCCTCTTTCTCCGGCAACTCAAATCAGCCCGGCGAGGTAGGCTGTTGAGGGATAGCGCCGTTGGTAGGACGGCGGGGCCTCCTGGCCAACCTGTTTCTCTCCCACACACCCCTCCTTTGTCTGTTATGTTTCACAACAGCCCTGTGAAACAGTCACTGCCAGTGTAATCGGCGTCATCAGGTATGCCAAAATCTGCCCTGTTCTGGAAAATGTGACATTGACAGTTGTAAGAATCATCAGAAAGGTGCTCACCTTGCCCGGGTTACCTGGGTGACCTCGGGCTAGTCACAGCTCTCTCCCAAACTCTCTCACTCTCACCCACCTCACAGGGTGTAAGAAGCTCACGGCCCGTTGCAGCATTCCTGGTGGCAATTCGTGAGAAAGGCTGAAAGAGTAGATGACCACAACTGTGCCTAGTCTCGGGCCTGGCTTTGTTGATTCATTGACATTGTGACCTGTCCAAGCACCCAAAAGTGAAAGGTGGGGCATAAATACTGGGAGCAAAGAACTGAAAATAAAAAAATGTAGGGACCTGTGTGCCCCTGTGAAATCCTAAATACATGTCAGGGTGAGAGGACGGAGCTCAGTACCACCTCTGATGTGCAACCCTGGCAGTGAAGAACTTTGGGAGCTGCCAAAGGAGGAAATTTCTAACATCTGATTAAGCGAAGAACTTGTAGGGGAAGCGAAGAGGTCTTGGAGATGTGGACCGCTGACAGCCCTTTTGCACCGGGGTAATGGGGCAGGGAGCTGAGCCAGACAAGTCCAGGCAACTCCTACCCGACCTGCTTTCTCTCCGTTCCATTTAGATTTAGAAAACCTTCTAAAACAAAAGGAAAGGGGGGAGGACGGAGGCCTGGGCAGACCTAACCCAGGGAGGGGTCCCCTCATCTCCCCTCGAGCATGGAAGCTGTCCAGCTAACTGGGAAAATTTGATGAAAGATAAAGCAAATAGGAGAGAAAAGATGTTCCCAACCCCTGGGGCTGCGGACCCCATCCTCCCTTGGAATTCCCTTGGGAGCTCTGACGTCCACCCAGAGGCTTAGTCCAAATCCGGGGAGGTCAGACTCTTTCCATCCCTCACTACAGCGTCCGCTCCTTTCCACCCTGGGGGTACTTTGGCTCCTCCCAGGCTGCCCCCCCCCAGGGCTTCCGCTCCCTCCACCACCCAAGATGAGACAAAGCCGAGCCCACCCCACTGTCCCCTTTGCCTCTCCACTGCCCACTCACCGGAGCCGTGGAGGAAGAGGAGGGCAATGACAATGTGGCAGAGGCCAAAAGGACTGGTCCAGAAGCGTGGCCCCTTCATTGTGACGGAATGCGAGTCATACTTGAAGGCAAAGCCAATTAACGAGAAAACCAACGCCAATCAACCAGTGAGCAAAAGCCAACAGGTGAACCAATGAGCCAGAGCCAACCATCCAACCAGTGAACAAAAGCCAAGCAAGGAGAAACCCAAACCCAAAGAACCAGCAAGCCAAAGCCAACTAGTCCACCAGTGAGCCAAATCCAATCAACCAGAAAACCAAAGCCAGTCAACCTGTCAGTCAACGCCAACTGGTCAACCAGCAAGCCAAAGCCGACCGGTCAACCAATAAGCCAAAGCCAACCGGTCAACCAATAAGCCAAAGCCGACCGGTCAACCAATAAGCCAAAGCCGACCGGTCAACCAATAGCCAAAGCCAATCGGTCAACCAATAAGCCAAAGCCAATCGGCCAACCAGTAAGTCAAAGCCGACTGGCCAACCAATAAGCCAAAGCCAATCGGTCAACCAATAAGCCAAAGCCAACCGGTCAACCAATAAGCCAAAGCCAATCGGCCAACCAATAAGCCAAAGCCGACCAGCCAACCAATAAGCCAAAGCCAATCGGTCAACCAATAGCCAAAGCCAACCAGTCAACCAATAAGCCAAAGCCGACCGGTCAACCAATAAGCCAAAGCCAACCGGTCAACCAATAAGCCAAAGCCAATCGGCCAACCAATAAGCCAAAGCCAATCGGCCAACCAGCAGGTCAAAACCAACTGGTCAACCAGCGAACCAAAGCCAATTGGTCAACCAATAAGCCAAAGCTGACCAGCCAACCAATATGCCAAAGCCAACCGGTCACCCAATAAGCCAAAGCCAACCGGTCAACCAATAAGCCAAAGCCAACCGGTCAACCAATAAGCCAAAGCCAATCGGTCAACCAATAAGCCAAAGCCAATCGGTCAACCAATAAGCCAAAGCCAATCGGTCAACCAATAAGCCAAAGCCAATCGGCCAACCAATAAGCCAAAGCCAATCGGCCAACCAATAAGCCAAAGCCAATCGGCCAACCAATAAGCCAAAGCCAATGGGTCAACCAATAAGCCAAAGCCAATCGGTCAACCAATAGCCAAAGCCAATCGGCCAACCAATAAGCCAAAGCCAATCGGTCAACCAATAAGCCAAAGCCAATCGGTCAACCAATAGCCAAAGCCAATCGGCCAACCAATAAGCCAAAGCCAATCAGCCAACCAATAAGCCAAAGCCAACTGGTCAACCAGCAAGCCAAAGCTGACCAGCCAACCAATAAGCCAAAGCCAACCCGGTCAACCAGAGAGCCAAAGGCAACCAGAGAGGACAGGTGTATCTGTGGCTATTAGAATTGATGCCTCCAGGCTGGAAAGATGAGCAGAATCCTTGTTAGCCACCCTGAGACCTTCGGGTTTATTCTGGGACAGAAAAACAAATGAAAGAATGTTCTGAGTGCCTTCACGTAGCTCCTCCTTCTCCTTTGTTCTCTCCCCCTGAAAGTGGACTGAAGCTGGATTAAGCCTTAAGTGTGACCACATCCTCCATGTTCCCAAACCATCTCCCACCCACCCTTTCTAGCCCAGAATGGTGTGTGGACAGTCTCACCGCCTTCAAATCGCCTCAGAGTCTGACAGAAAGAGCCCAGGAGAGGGAGGGGTGCTCATTCCACAGTCGGGGAGGGGGAGGGGAATTCCTCAACCCAGGGCTGGGCCTTAGCTGGGCAGAGGAAGCCCTGTCCATGGAGAGCCCCCCCCCCAGAGAGCCCCCCTTGCCCCTCGCTGCCTCAGCGCCCCCCCCCCCCGCTCCTCCCGCCTCCTCCAACCTTCAACCAAAAGAGGCAGTTATTGTCGCGCAGGACGGAGGGAGGTGCCGAAGCCCCCACCCCCACCCCCTCGCTGGCGGCAACAGCGGGGGAGGGATGGCTCTTGGAGGGGCAGCAAGCTGGGCAGGACAACAGTCGGGGAGGGGGAGAGGAATTCCTCAACCCAGGGCTGGGCGATTAGCTGGGCAGAGGGAGCCGTTCCCACGAAGAGCCCCCCCAGAGAGCCCCCCCCTTGCCCCAAATAGCTAAAGGAACACCAACTTCCACACTGACCTGCCCCTGCCTTAAGCTCTGGAGAGGAGGCCCTCCTGGTTGTCCCACCACCCTCAACAGCAAAAAGGGGTGGGCACCCGGGAGAGGGCCTTCTCAGTGACGGCCCCTTGGCTATGGAACAGTCTCCCCCTTGAGGTGTGTCAAGCAGCTTCACTGTACCTGTTTAAGAAGGCAGTGAAGACGCACCTCCCTGCCCTAGACTTAAATTCAGGGGGAGGCATGTTGTTTCCTCACTTTTCAGACACGGCTATTGTTTTTGTTATTATATAACAAATGTACTTGGTTTTAAAACTTTGTTACCTGCCAGAGCCAGTTTGGTCTAGTGGTTAAGGAGCTGGAGTACTGGGTTTGATTCCGCCCTCCTCCATGAAGCCACCTGGGTGACCTCTGGCTAGTCACAGCTCTCTCCCGAACTCTCTCGCCCCCACCCACCTCACAGGGTGTAAGAACCTCACGGCCCGTTGCAGCGTTCCTGGTGGCAATTCGTGAGAAAGGCTGAAAGAGTAGATGACCACAACTGTGCCTATTCTGGGGCCTGGCTTTGTTGTTTCATTGACATTGTGACCTGTCCAAACACCCAAAGGTGAAAGGTGGGACATAAATACTGGGTGCAAAGAACTGAAAATAAAAAAATGTAGGGACCTGTGTGCCCCTGTGGGTCTGGAGAAGGCAATTAATGGAGTATCAGCCTCAGGAAATCTGGGGACGCCCATGGAGGAACCATCTCCTTCACGTTTTCATATATAGACACAACGTCTGAGATTCAGCAAATTTCATCTCCACGACTCCAGCATATGCCTGGAAAAGAACTACAACATTGCTTGCCTGTTAGACTGATTTTCAACCTACTTCCAGAATTCACACTTCTCATTCATGCTATTTCAACAGCTTAATACCTTTTCTCTGTTTCATGGTTTTCAAAGAAGGATAAATTTTAGGATGGTGTTACAAAGAGGCCAAATTAGAAAGAACAACAAGTTCTATTAGGCTCTTCTAGCAGAAGTACATTAGAAGCCACATCTGCCCATAGTGTGGGGTAACTTTGTGCCCCATGAAAGTGAAAGGACAGGTGGATTTTCCCCAAGCCGATTTACCATCTTTGGATAACCCCCCTCCCCTCTCCTCCCCTCCCAGGGACAGGTCCCAGCAGAAGATCTTATATTGATGGACCTCTGGGAAGTCCACCAAGGACTATGGAGGTACAAGATCTTGTCCCTTAGATTGTCTCCATCCAGTTGTCCCCAGAGGCAAAAGCAGTGAAATGGCTAGTCTGCCAACTGAGATCCTGGGAAACCAAGGTACACGTTGCCATCTTGGAAGAGGAGGAGGAAGAAGAAGAAGAGCTGGCTTGCTGGTTTACTGGTTGGCTTTGGCTTGTGGGTTATTAAACCATCAGATTGGCTTTTGCTTGCTGGTTGGCTAACTTACATAAGAACATAAGAGAAGCCTTGCTGGATCAGGCCACAGCCCATCTAATCCAGCATCCTGTCGCACACAGTGGCCCACCAAATGCTCATGGGCATCTCAAGCAGAGACAAGGACAAACCTATTCCTGCTCTAGAATCCCAGCAAATGGTCTTAGAAGTGCTGTGGTTCCCCACCACCACCACCACCACCACAGCCTGAAAGATGCACCTAGGCATTCGTTCTAGTAGCCATTGATACATCTGTCATCCATAAATTTGTCTAACCCTACCTTAAAGCCATCCAGACTTGTAGCTGTCACCACCTCTTCCGGCAGCACATTCCATAAGCCGATGACCCTCTGGGTGAAGAAATACTTCCCCCTCTCAGACCTGACTCTCCTACCCATCAGCTTCATAGAGTGCCCCCTGGTTCTAGTGTTGTGTGATAGAGAAAAGAAATTTTCTCTATCCACCTTTTCTATACCGTGCATAATTTTATATATTTCAATCAGGTCCCCTCTTAAACGCCGTCCTCACTTACTGCTTTGCTTCCTGGCTTGCCACTGCTCCTTCACCTGCCTCCCTGCTGGTCTGGTCTGGTTTGCCCTGCTGCCTGCTTGCAGGCTACTGCTCATCTCAGAGCCTGCCAGCATCGAGGGGGCCACCCCCTGGGACCACCCGCCTCAGCCTCTGGAGTCTGCTTTTGTGCGGGATCCTTGTCACCCTTCCCCTCCTCCATGGCTTCAGCGAGCAGGCAGCGGGGAGGCGGAGGGGTCAATGGGGTGGGCTTGGCTTTGCTTCATTTTGGATGGCAGTGGGAAGTGGGAGCCCCAAAGGGGGCAGCTGAAGTTCTCCTGGGGTGTGAAGGAGGAAGGGAGTAGAAGCCGCAGGGAGGGCTGGAAGGAGTCTGACCTTCCCAGGATGGAAGTCCAAGCTCACAAAGGGGATGTGTGGGAAGAAGGGGGTTGAAGCCCCAGAGGGTGGCGGGAAGATCTCATCCCCTTTGGACAGCAAGTCCTCGGGCCACTGGAGGGCGGAGCGCAGCGGATCCTTCAGGGCCCTTTCTGGCTATTCCAATCCATTCCATTTTTATTTATATACTGCCTTTCCACAACAAACTCTTGCCCAAGGCGGTTCACAACAGCCACTATATCAAAATACAAAGCAAAATACAGCCATTACATTTTTAAAAATGCAAATATAGTCAACAACTTAAGTCAAGACAATTGTTCCCAACGGCAATTTACATAAGTAAACAATATATCGCATACTATAACAAATAAAACATTATATAATAGTTAAGAAAAAAGTATTGTCTGGAGACTGGCTAGTCATACACCCCCACACACAGATGCACACAAAATTTAAAACAATATTAAACAATGAGAGGAATATTAGAGCGGTACTATCTAAAATTACACACACACACACACACACACACACACACACAGCCATACACCCCCACACACAGACGCACGCAAAATTTAAAACAATATTAAACAATGAGAGGAATATTAGAGCGGTACTATCTAAAATTACACACACACACACAGCCTTTCCATGCTAATCATATTTAGTACCAGAAGGGGGAAAACCCCATCAGGCAGAGCATGCTTCTTCTCCTTGTTACTCCTAAATGGGCTGCCAGGGGTGAGGGGGGTGGGGAGGAAGGGTTGGCAGGCAGGAGCCCAGATGGAGTTCTGCGTCCTTCTCCTCTTCCCCAGTTCTTTGAAGTTGCTGAAGTGGGACCGGTGCTCCAGGAGCACAAAACCCCAGCCGCACCCAGCCCCAGCACCGGGGAGGGGAGCTCGGGCTTTAAAAGTTTCTTTATTATCATGCAATGTATTATTTGTGATTCCATAATGTATGATTTATTATAACATGTGATGTATTATTTTATGCTGTATTATGTTAGCTTGGAGAGTGGAAAGGAGAAGGACGTGGCACGATGGCCCATTTGTTCCCCTCCCACATTGTTTTGTACAATTTCATAGTGTATTGTTCTGTTTATATAATTTTTAAAGACATATCTAATGTCTGTTGTATTACTTTGTATTGTACTTTTCATAGCTGTTGTAAACCGCCTTGCGTCATTTATTAGAAAAGTGGTATACAAATCAACTGAATGAATGAATGAAGTTTAAAGTTCTGAGAGTTCAGCAGCATTCCAAAATGTAATATACTTTTCGTATAAAGAAATTCTTCAGAAGAGTCCTTTAGACAGGCAGGGGGGGAAAGCGACCCTATTCCTCTTTAAGAAGCCTCTTCAGCAGGCTGTTTAAAATAGGAGGTTGTGCTTGTTCGATGCAGAGAAACGCTCTACTTAATACAAGACTGCAAATTTTGAAGAGTAATGTTACATTTACACCAGAATTGTTTCTGTTGGGAATAGCTGAAGATAGTTTAAATAGCATGAAGACACTGATATTATATATGGTGACCGCAGCCAGATAGTTATATGCACAGAAAAGGAAGGAAGAAGAGTTACCTATGGAGGAGGAAGGGATAATTAAATTGATCGAAGTGGCTGAAATGGATAAACTGCCAGACTTACTAAGGGACAAAAGACTGAATACTTTTTTGGAAGACTGGAGTCCCCTTATTGAATATCTACAGGACCTGGAGGTGATGACAGAGGGTTTTGGCTAACACATGTGGAAAAGAATAAAAGGCATATAAGGAGAGCATAGAATTAAATGATTACGTGTAAAAAAAACAAAGACTAAAACAGGGGGGAAAAAAGGTTTTAATAATGAAATGTTTCATTTCTTCTTTTGTAAATAATGTAAATACACATTTACATTTACATTTACATTTTCAGCAACACTCAGAGTGAGTGTGTTATCTAGGTATCTTGTGCCATTAAATAAATAATAAACAGATCTGTGTTGCTAAATGCTTTCATTTTTTGTCAGGCAATATGTGGATGGACATTTGGATGTGGTCAGTAACACTGATTCAGTTCTGAGTTCTCAGCAGAGAGAAAAGCGTTCTCTGAGCACATTTGGAATTAATTTAGCCCAGAAGTGCGCCCAAGCGTTGGAATTTGTTGATACTCTGATGCTTCTGTCTGTATTGCAAAGCTTAATTTACTGTTCAGCAGTGTTCTCCATTCAACGCCTGCGCTCTCCCACTGGGCCAGAGTTTAATCCCAGTTTCTAATTCTGATTTGCACCCAAGACCGCAAAGCACAGTTTGCCATTCTGTAAAGGAAGTCAGCGAGGGCGCGCTCGAAGGTTGCTCGCCGAAAGTGGCTTCTACCATGTGAATCTGGCTCCTGTCTTGGGCTCGGTGCTGCTGTAGCCTTGCAAAACAGACGACGGGTCCTTGTAATGCGGCTGTGATTTCATTATTGGGAGGAGCAGTGAGTGTTATTTTTTGTTCCACCCTTCCTGCTACTAGATTCTTCAACAGGTTGCTTTTGAAAGCAAAAGAAGCTACTCCAAACTGGTTACACTCATAATGGATAAGGTGGAGAAATATGTGTCAAAGTTCTGAATAGTTCAGATACAGTCCATGGGTCCCCTCATGCCAGAGGACCCCCACGCGATAGCCTTTGAAGACAGTGCCTTCAATCATTATACTCAGTAATTCTACTTTGACCACAGAGCCCACCGGAGCTGACTGCCCCTGGCCGCTCCTCACATCTCTCCCTTAGGGCAGGAAGAAAACAAGGAAGCCAGCCAGGAGATCAAGCTCTTTGCCCTAAAATCCACTTACAGTGAATTTGCACAAACCAGATCAGGTGAGATGTCCGCTTTGGGCATCGTACCACACTAGTGGCACAGAAGAATTTGCACTGTTCACCACTGTGCCTTTCATTTGTGAATATCACATGCACGTTCATCCTTCGGTCCTACTCCAAGGGCGGAATCCAGCCGTGGGAGTCCATTGTGGCAGACTGGCTCTGACTGTTGGGCTCACGGGACTTTTCCCCTCTGAAAGACTGCCCCTTCCTCCCGTAACGGATCAAGGCAGCTTAAGTATCCCCCAGTTTTGAAGTCGCTTCCAGTTTACTTCTGTTGTTAGTTACACAGGTGTGGCAGCGTGTTCACGGAGTTTCATTTAGGGTTTTAAAAGCTGATGGGTAGCTAATGCAGTTGGCCAGGGAAGAAGTGAGGGGTCTCCTCTCCCACGCAAACGGCTTGTAGCATTCCGAAACAAACTTCCAGGACTGGCAAACCACGGCTCCCATGTGGCTCTTTGGCCCCTCGAGTGTGGCTCTTCCAGCTTAGGAGTGCCCTAATTAAGTTAATAACAATGTACCTACCTATATAGCTTAGGATTTAAAAAATTGGCTCTCAAAAGAAATTTCAACCATTGTATTCTTGACATTTGCCTCTTTTGACTAATGAGTTTGCCGACCACTGGGCTAGAGAATCCTCCTTCCTTCCACACGTCAGAAGCTCAGCCTGGAAGTGAAGAATTAATTGAATCTTGACCTGAAAACTGCCAGGCAATGAATTTGGAAAAGCTGATATAAGATGTGCCTGGCGACCAGCTGAGAAGCCCTGGATCCAGGAGCACCCTTGGCTCTAAGAGGAAAGAGAACCCCATCCACACCGGAGGGAGGCAAATGCGGAATCGCTTGCCAGTTTGGTCTAGTGGTTAAGGAGCCGGACTCTTATCTGGGAATACCGGGTTCGATTCCGCCCTCCCCCATGAAGCCATCTGGGTGACCTTGGGTGAGTCACTGCTCTCTTCTGAGCTCTCACAGCCCCACCTACCTCACAGGGTGTTCTGTTGTGGGGAGAAGAACAGAAGCTTTGTCAGCCTCTTTGAGTCCCCTTGAATGGGTGAGAAAAGGGGGATAGAAAAGCCAACTCTTCTTCCTCTTCCTCAGATTTATCAAAGCCAGAACTGATGATCAATAACAGAAGGGTTCACAGTTCCAGCATCTTCTGGGGGACCATAGAAAATGACCTGATTTGAGTTTGTTTACAGAAACAGGGTTAGATTCTTCTTTCCTTTAGAATCAAAGGGAAGGAACACAGTATTTTCTTGAAGTCACAGGACAGCTTAATGCCATGCCAGGGAGAACTCACATTTTGCTTAGGAAGACGTTGCAAACTGATTTCTGAGACAGGCGTCTAATGCTCTGTCTTTCCTTCTGCCTTAGGCTGCTTCTGCACTTGGCCTTATTCTGGGATGTATCTCAGGATAGGGGTCTCTTGTCCACATACTAATACAGGCTATGGCAAGTCTCAGTAGGACCTGCTGTAGTCTGCAATAACATGCAGATAAGAGACCCTGATCCTGAGATATATTCCAGAATAAGGCTAAGTGCGGAAAGGGCCTTATACTACAGCAATTTCCTCATTCCAGATCTTCTGTTTTGTGTCCCAGTTATGCTGCGATTGTTTCTTTTGCCTTCAAAGGTTAAAAAGCACACAAATGCCCAGTGTCTGGTTCCTGACGTTTCCATGTGAACACAGGTCAGGCTCACCGGTTTTACATAAATAAAGTTTGTGGCTCCAGGAACCTTATTTATCCCAACCAGGGTGGATATACTGCAAGAAGTGGCTGTTTTCTTTAGAAATGTAAATGCTAAATCCCACGAACATTCAGGTCAAGAGTCGGCAGCCTTTCCAAAGGGTTTCCGAGTGACGCTCCAAGCGATGCCTGTCGCCCTGTGGGCACAAAACACACCTTGCCATTCAGCGTTACTGAGGAGCAAAGAGAACGAAAGGCGCATGACTGGCGGAACCACTGACTAAGGATGAATCTCCAGCCCAGTCTCTCTGTCTCCTTTGCACCAGCAGTCGGACCAATTGGTGGCAGGATGGCCTTTCTGGACCATGGAGCTTTAGGGAAAAGTAGTCAAAGTCATTCCAGTCCCAGTTTGCAATGATGATGATTATTTGCATGAATGTTTATTCCATCCTTCCCCAAGGTTAAAAGGCCTTCTGGAAATCAATGGTTAATACTGTGTATCTTGAGGGGTTTGCAGTGGGGGTGAAAGAGGGCTTAGACAAGCAGGCGGATGGACCAGGAAGCCACCTTTTAATCTGGAATTCTGAACAAGGAGCGAACTTTTGAAACCCAAATAAACCCAGCAAATGTAGCTATTTTGACTGAGGCTGTGGTCACACCTAAGGTTTAATCTGGCTTCAGTGCACTTTCAGACCAGGAGAACATATAAGCAAGGGGACCAGGAATTTTGCTGTCTATGTTATGTATCCTAAAAGTGAATTTTCTGAGTTATTTAACACTGAAAGAAAACAGCCGGTCACTTTGGTGATACTTTCTCTCACTCTGAAAGTGGACTGAAGCCGGATTAAAACTTGAGTGAGACCACAGCCAGGACGGACTTGCTGCACTCTTCTAGTTCTTAAAGTGGTAATTGTCCCATCGGTGCAGGAGGAAAAAAAGGACCCAATATCCAGGATTTCGAAGCCAAGGACACACACGGACAAGCTTTAGTTTAATACTTCCTATGTTTTAACCTTCCCCGCGAGGATCAGCGAAGGTGTCCGGAGCCAGGGCGAATAGTTCTGGCCGGGCAGATGCGCCAAGAGCCCAGGAGCCGCTTCGCTCCCACCGCCCGAGTCCCGGCGGGGTCAGCCAGGAGGGCCCCGTTGCCTCGCACGCCGACGAGCCCCTTCCGAGCAGCCGCCGCGGGGAACGCGCCTCCCTCCCTCCCTCCCTCCCAGGGTCGGACGGCGGGGGGCGGGAGCGGCGCGCCGGCGGCCTGGCTGGGCGGACACGGGGCCATTGTGAGCTGCCCACCTGCCTCACACGAGGCCCGCGATGCCCGCCCGGCGGCTCCGCTTTCACTGTTTGGTTGACGGCCGCCGCCGCCCCCTGATGTCAAGGCCATGCCCTTGCCCTGCCCGGGGGATCCAGGAGCCGCAGCCGCGCTCTCCTCCCTGCGGAGCCTCGGGCCGCCCCCCGCTTCCCCCGCCCTGCACAAAAGCCAAGCACCGAAGGTTTCGCCCGATCCCACTGCAAAAGCAGCTGCAACACCGGAGGGGGGACGGACGGGCATCGCAGCTCGAGCCCCGAGAAACAGGAACGAACGGGATCCCCCTGTGCCCACGGGCGCCCAAGCGCAGTGCCCACGAGCCTGGCAATTAAAGAGCAGCAGCTCCGGCTCGCTTGGCACGCCCCCCCCCATCATTAAGCGCATTAATAAGGCTTTGGGGCACGATCCGCCCCTGCAAACAGCCCCGATCTGCAGCGAACGGGATCCCCCTGCGCCCACTGGCGCCCAAGCGCAGCGCCCACGAGCCCGGCAATTAAAGAGCAGCAGCTCCGGCTCGCTTGGCACGCCCCACCCCCCCACATCATCAAGTGGATTAATAAGGCTTTGGGGCACGATCCGCCCCTGCAAAGAGCCCCCGATCTGGCAACCGGTTCCCATTGCATTGCACGGTACGGCCGCTCCACTACAAGGCACGCGGTCTCCCGAAACGCTCCCGCCCGCGCAGCGATCAGCAGCCGCGGCTCCGTCCATGAACCGCAAAATCTACGCTGGCCAGGCGAGAGCGGCGCTCCCATTGGCTGGCTGCCTGCCCGCCCTCCTCTTAAGGCGAGGGGCTGCTAGGGCTCAGCTGAGTCGTGCACGCCGCGCCTGCTCGTTGGTTTGCTGACTCCCGCTGGCTGGTTGACCGATTGGCTTCGGCTTATTGGTTGACCGGTTGGCTTTGGTTCGCTGGTTGACCAGTTGGTTTTGACCTGCTGGTTGACCGATTGGCTTCGGCTTATTGGTTGACCGGTTGGCTTTGGCTGACTGGTTCTTTGGGCTTTGGTTTTCTGGTTGATTGGATTTGGCTCGCTGGTTGGCTGGTTGGTTTGTCTGACTGGTTGACTGGTTGGCTTTGGTTTTCTGGCTGCTTGGCTTTGGATCACTGGTTGACCGGTTGGTTTTGGCTCTCTGGTTTTATTGGTTGGCTTTGGATTCCTGGTTTCCTGGTTGGCTCGCAGTCTGTCACCATGATGGTTCCACACTTCTGGACAACCCCTTTCGGCCTCTGCCACATTGTCATTGCCCTCCTCTTCCTCCACGGCTCCGGTGAGTGGGCAGGGGAGAGACAAAGGGGACAGTGGGGGGGGGCTCGGCTTTGTCTCATCTTGGGTGGTGGAGGGAGCGGAAGCCCTGGGGGGGGTCAGCCTGGGAGGAGCCAAAGTACCCCCAGGGTGGAAAGGAGCGGACGCTGCAGTGAGGGGTGGAAAGAGTCTGACCTCCCCGGATTGGGACTAAGCCTCTGGGTGGAAGTCAGAGCTCCCAAGGGAGCTCCATGGGAGGATGGGGTCCGCAGCCCCAGGGGTTGGGAACATCCCATCCTCTTTGGAAAGCAAATCCTGGGTCCACCAAAGGGGGAGCGGAGCAGGTCCTTCCGGCCCTTTCTGGGTGCCTCTTTTCTCTCCTATTTGCTTTATCTTTCATCGAGTTGTCCCAGTTAGCTGGACAGCTTCCATTCTCGAGGGGAGATGAGGGGACCCCTCCCTGGGTAAGGTTTCGGGGGCTTCCCGGGCCTCCGTCCTCCCCCCTTTCCTTTTGTTTTAGAAGGTTTTCTAAATCTAAATGGAACGGAGAGAAAGCAGGTCGGGTAGGAGTTGCCTGGACTTGTCTGGCTCAGCTCCCTGCCCCATTACCCCGGTGCAAAAGGGCTGACAGCGGTCCGCATCTCCAAGACCTCTTCGCTTCCCCTACAAGTTCTTCGCTTAATCAGTTAATCGCTTAATGTTAAAAGTTTCCTCCTTTGGCAGCTCCCAAAATTCTTCACTGCCAGGGTTGCAGATCAGAGGCGGGACTGAACAACGTCCTCTAACCCTCACACGTCTTTAGGATTTCACAGGGGCACACAGGTCCCCACATTTCTTTATTTTCAGTTCTTTGCACCCAGTATTTATGTCCCACCTTTCACCTTTGGGTGTTTGGACAGGTCACAATGTCAATGAAACAACAAAGGGAGGGCCCAGAATAGGCACACTTGTGGTCATCTACTCTTGCAGCCTTTCTCACGAAATGCCACCAGGAACGCTGCAACGGGCCGTGAGCTTCTTACAAACTGTGAGGTGGGTGGGGGCAAGAGAGTTCGGGAGAGAGCTGTGACTAGCCCGAGGTCACCCAGGTGGCTTCATGGAGGAGGGCGGAATCAAACCCAGTACTCCCAGATAAGAGTCCTGCTTTTTAATCACTAGAGCAAACTGGCTCTGGTAGGAAACAACGTTTAAAAACCAAGTACATTTGTTACATAAAAACAATAGCCGTGTCTGAAAAGTGAGGAAAGAACATGTGTCCCCATTATTGTAAGTCCAGGGCAGGGAGGTGCGTCTTCACTGCCTTCCTAAACATGTACAGTGAAGGTGCTTGACACACCTCAAGGGGCAGACTGTTCCATAGCCAAGGGGCCATCACTGAGAAGGCCCTCTCCCAAGTGCCCCCCCTTTTTTGCTGTTGAGGGTGGTGGGACAACCAGGAGGGCCTCCTCTCCAGCTCTTAAGGCACGGGCAGGTCAGTGTGGAAGTTGGTGTTCCTTTAGCTATTTGGGGACCAAATGGTTTAGGGCCGTAAAGTTAACACCTTGTACTGGGCTCTGTAGTGAATTGGCCGCTAAGTTACTTGTGTATTCCCATAAACATGGAGAACTTAATCTCGCAGGACGGAATTGAACAACCAAGAGAATTAGAGGAATGGCAGTGGAGAATATCTTCCTAAAATCAAAGGATTTTTATTTTGTTTTGCTTGTGTATCCTCTATACTTTGAAGCCAGCTCGATAGGGAGAGAGTCGTCATTTTGGTACCAGTTCGGTCTTGTGTTTAGAGTGTGGGACTCCTAACTCTTAGTCTCCCAGTTTCCTTCATTAAGCCAGCTGGGCTGCCCTGGGCTAGTCACAGCTCTCAGTATAAGATCTTCTGCTGGGACCTTTTCCTGGGAGGGGAGGGGAGGGGAGGGGGGTTATCCAAAGATGGAAAATCCACTTACCCTTTCAATTTCATGGGGCACAAAGTTACTCCACCCTAGGGGCAGATGTGGCCTCTAATGTATTTCTACTAGAAGGCCCTTAGTAGAATTTGTTATTCTTTGTAATTTGGCCTCTTTCTAACACCATCCTAAAATTTCACCTTCTTTAAAAACCATGAAACAGACAAAAGGTATTACGCTGTTGAAATAGCATGAATGAGAAGTTTGAATTCTTGGAAGTGGGTTGAAAATCAGTCTAACAGGCAGGCAATGTTGTAGTTCTTTTCCAGGCAGATGCGGGAGTCGTGGAGATGAAATTAGGCGATTCCAAAACTTTGTGTTTCTATGTAAAGTGGAACGTTAATTTTTCCATCGAATACGAAACCGAAAACAATGAATATGTAAGTCCTGTTTCTGTTGTTCCATCCGTCCACATTTCAAAACTGTATTTAGAAGCGCGTCCCTTCCTGAGTAGTGTGTTTCATGATAAATTCAGAGGTACCCTGCTGGATCAGGCCGCAGCCCATCTAGTCCAGCACCCTGTCTCATACATTGGCCCATTTGCTTTTGGCCATTCTCAAGGAGATGTTGAAGGGAAAATCTTCACCTGCTCTTGACTTCCTGAAAATGGCCGCAAGAAGGATCCTGCTCCTCTTTCCAACCTGGAGGCATCAATTCTAGTAGCCACAGATACACCTGTCCTCCATGAATTTGTCTACGAGAGCATAAGAGGAGCCCTGCTGGGTCAGCCCAGCATCCTGCCTCAGGCAATGGCCCACCATTCGCTTCTGGGCATTCCCAAGCAGAAGACAAAGGCAAAACCCTCACCTGCTCTCGACTCTACCGGCATCCTGCCTGTCCCCTGCATCCTGGAGGTGGTACCCAGGCCCGGATTCTAGGAGCTCTTGGTAGACCTGTCCTCCATGAAAGCCTCTTGACAGAGATCTGGTTGCTGCGCTCAGGTGCCGTTCCCTTCAAGATGAATTGATGGGGGAGTCACTGTTGGCTCAACTTGGGTGTTGGGGAAGGACGCTTACATGGCCACCCCCAGAATTGGCTTCAGGTCTGCCACCTGCTGTTTCATCTTGCTCCAGCTAACTTACCGCAGTGGTCTTAACCAACAGCACAGAATTTTTATTTCAAGCAGGAACTCTTCAGGGCAGATTCGGGGCTTCTGGGCTGGAGGCCAAGTGGACACCTTGCCTGGGAGCTTCTCCCCAAGCCTGAAGGTGTAATTTTTAGATACCTGGGCAGAGTCCAAGTCTTAAACGCCTGACTGAAAGGCTGTTTTAAAAGGGCAAAAGAGAAGTAGACGGATTTGGCTTTAGGTATTTTGTTTTGTCAATAGCCTCTTGCAAAACTGCCTTGTGCATCTTATGAAATGGCAGTCATCAAATAAACAGATCCTAAATCTAGGAAAACAGTGATGGGGAGGAGGCTGCAGGAGTGTGCCGTTTTTCCTATACAACCGGAGTCTAGCATTCGTTCTCCCCGGGGAAGGTGAGCACCTTTCTGATGATTCTTACAACTGTCAATGTCACATTTTCCAGAAAAGGGCAGAATTTGGCATACCCGACGATGCCGATTACACTGGCAGTGACTGTGGGGATGTTATTGGCAATATACTTGCTGTAGAATTTGGAACGAATCAATGGAATCTCAGCTTCACAAGATCTGGGGATACTTATGAAGGATTCATCTCGTTTGAATATAATACCAATGACACCGAGCTGTTTCCGGATGCCAAAAGAAAAGGTAAGAATGATGCAGCATTTCTGTAATCTGTTTTGGACCAGTACCGTGCAGATGTTTTAGGCAGGTGTGGAAACAGTGCTGCAGAGTAAGACTGTCTTCAAAAACAGAAGCGTCAACAGTTTATCAATTTACAAAATGCAAATTGAAGAATGAAAGAGAAATCATAATGCAATCGGTATTTGTTCTGGCCACCCTTTGCCTGCAAAGCAGGACCAGTTCTTCTAGGTCCATTTTCACACAGTTTTTGAAGGAACTCGGCAGGGACGTTGTTCCAAGCATCTTGGAGAAGTCACCAAAGGCCTTCTGCGGATGTAGGCTTGCTCAGATCCTGCTGTCTCCTCGTGGAATCCCAGACAGATTCGATGATGTTGAGATCAGGGCACAATGGGGACCATAGCGTCACACCCTGGACTTGCTTTGCAGCATTTTTTCCACACTTGCCTAAAACATTTGCACAGTTCTGTATATTTCTTATATCTGCCACATAGAACAACGCATACCTCTTCCTCCCTGGCCACATATACAGAGCCCCCCTCCCCTCATTTCATCCAGAGGCTCTGACTAATCCCTTTAATTTCTTGGCTCTTTCCTTGCCTCCTTTGTGCATATCCTATTACGCTTTCCCAGCATTTGACTGTTGTGAATTGTATGTTCTGACCACTATCCCTCTTTGTACTTCCATAGAACAATCAAAGGTTATCGGTTCTGATCCCATAATCCAACCATCTCCTCAAATCTCATTTGCTGCTGTCTTTCCAACCAAAGCGGATGACGGCATGAGTTTTCCTTAACAATTGCTAATTCAAGTATACATCTTCATTTCTTATTCACTGGCTTTAGGTGATTGGAGTACACCTGTTTCTCTCATAGGTCCATATAATAGCTACTGTATATTTTCGTTCCATTGTAGCTAAAACTCTTATATCCATAATTATTGTTCATCTTATTGTAATTATTATTTGCATTTTTATCCCATCCCATGGTTCTTTGCACCCATTCAGGGGTGCTTCCAAATATTGGTTACTTAGTCTCTTATTGGGTATTCTAAACTAAAGCATGGAGATTCTCAATGATACATTTCAAAACCTGATACAATCAATACAGGGGGAAAAGAGTGGCAAACATAGGGCTTGTCCCCATGCACTATATACCCTGGAGCGAACCTGAATTTGACTTGGAAGATCTAAATGCAAAGGCTCTAATCTGAACTATATGTGGAACAAATCGCCCCAATCCAGGGTAAAAAATCTGCCCTTGCAAACTGTTCTCGCTGCAGATTGGGAGGCAAAGACAGATTATCTTGGAGGCATGGGAATGCTCCCAGGTTACTGGGGGAGGAGATTGGTGCTCGCAGCATTAGTGGCAGGGTTTTGCCTGTGCTCGCCATGTCTGTGCTGAATGTTGGGGATCGCAGCTGTTGGCCATTTTTAAAGATGTAAAAGAACTGATCACCCCAGTTTGACAGGTAAAGATGCAGCGATGGGGGGGGGGGCGGTCATCTGGCCCTTGTTGTCCCTCGAGTCTCTTCCTGCAACCCTTTTTACACTTCCGCTCCCCGATTGCCAGCAAGCATCTTCTGAAGTTTGAAGCAGTTTATCCTAGAAGCAGAAAAGCGCTTCCCTGGTAAACTGCCTCTAAACATTGTAGCGGCTTTTGTTAGCTTTTGAGCTGGCAAATTTGAGAAGCTGCTTGTCCGCTGCTACTATGTTTAGAGGCAGTTTACCAGAGAAGCACTTTTCTGCTTCTCAGATAAACTGCCTCTAACTTCAGGAGCTGCTTGCTGACAATCGGGGAGGGCTGTAATAAGGGTTGCAGGAAGAGGCTTGTGGGACAGCAAGGGCCAGGTGACCCCCCTCATTGCTGCATCTTACTGGGGCGTTCAGTTCTTGTACGCTTGCCTGGCGATCAGATCGCAGAGAGAAGAGGTTTGTTTCTGTTCGATCACTGTTTAATGCCCAACAATTGCGATCGGGGAAGGGGCGTTGGGTAGGATTTCCCTGCCGTTGCTCCTATCAGGAGAGAGGTGGTGGAGAGAAAAAGATGCGGCTTCCGATGGAGGGTTTAGCGGGATTTGTATGGAGACAGGTGTATTCGACTTGAGCCCGCACTGTCATCAATCGCCTGGGGATGGGTCAATTCAAACTAGACTCCGTATTAGGAATATCCCGAATCCAATCTGAAGTAAACAGAGTGCATAGTTTTTATAAGCATCTGTCAGTCATAACAAAACTTTTTTCTATCCTTAAAGGACCAGTCACAGTCAGTATGAGATATCCAGAAGAGCGAATTGAGCTGAATACTGTGTTCATGTGTGATGGTCTAAACACCCTTCAGAAGGACAATGTCACACAGTATATTTGGGGAGTGACCCTGGAAGCCTTCATTCCAGCGGGCGTCCTAAGCGAAGCACGTGAGTAGCTTTGTTGTTGTACAAGCTTTTCTTAAGCAGAAGGGAGGAATCTCCAACCTTCAGATATTGCTGGGATAAAAACCCCAGTGGTTTCACACCATGGTCGACGCTCCAGATCGGTGATGGCGAACCTATGACACATGTGTCAGCACTGACATGCATAGTCATTTTTGATGACATGCGGCCACATGCAGCCACATAGAGAAAAGTATTCCACCACTGCCTTCCTGTCGTCCTAAGCAGGGTCGCTCCAACTGTAGATAACGCCGCCGCCACTCATCCTTGTTACCCACATTCGGAGCGACCCTGCTTAGGATGACAGGCAGGCTCCGTCTCTGCCTCTCAGCCGGCGGCTGCTCCTGCGCTCCTGCTGGCCTGGGATGCTGGGAGTTGTAGTCCATTCCCTCGTCCTCCTCCTACTCTGCCAAATGAGCCGCTCATGGAGCGTGCTCCTGAACACAGGCAGCAGCCTAACACGCTCACCAGGTCACCAGCAGGCTGGGGAGAAGTTTTGCTAAGTAGTTCCATCCTTCCCTTCATCGTCACACTCTCAATCTCTCTCTTTATAGCTTTAAAACTGTTGCTTGCTTGCTTATGTGTTTGGATTTGTTGTAATAATTAATTGCTTATATTTCAATTTAGTAAACAATACTGCTTGATTTTTGGAATTACTTCTTTGAGGGGGTTGCTTGTGGAGGGGTGTAAAAGAGAGGAAAGGAAGGGGTAGTGAAGGGGGGTTGTGCTTCACTTTAGCTTTACATTCTTGTTCTTGCCCTGTATTTTATGCTGTACTTTTTCTCTTGCTTCATTTTGTTGAGTTGAAGTGTTTAAAGAAGCTCTTTGAATGAGGAATGTATTATTGTGTTTTCTGTGGTTGTTTCTGTAATCTGGAAGAAGTCTGGGCAGTTGTATATTTAAGAAGTTATTTTTGTTGCTTTTATGAATCTGGGGCTGTGTTCACACTTAAGTTTTAATCCAGCTTCAGTGCACTTTCAGAGTGAGATAATACATCAGCAAAGTCTCAAGCGGTTTTCCTTTTGCATTATCTAACTTGGAAAAGCCATCTTTAGATTAGATAAAGAGGACAGCAAATGATTATTCACTTTGCTGATACATTCTCTCACTTGGAAAGTGGTCTCAAACTGGATTAAAACTGAGGTGTGAACACAGCCCGACAGCTTCTTTTCAAACATCTGTGGTTGCAGTCAACCCAACCCGGGCCTTAAGGTTTCTTCTGCTTTTGCTGCCACCTTTAACTACTGATCTCTAAGGGGGTCCAAGCCATCAGAATGAGTATTGTGTGAGGAAGGACGGTAGACTAGATGGGCTATGGCCTGATCCAGCAGGGCTCCTCTTATGTTTTTATTGCTGTTTTGTGATTCTTTCACTAGCAATTTTTCTGCTGCAGATCCTATGGTACTTAGATAAGCCAATATGTGAGCGTGAACATGCATGCAGAAAAACAGGTTTATGTTATTCATTCCATGAGTTCAGTTTCATACATAAATTATTTTCTTTATCGGGTTCTTTGCCTTTCTGCACCCTGGACCCCACCCCAGTGACCTGTGGGGCCAAATATCACAAAATTATGGTGTTTTTCTCGACGTGACATACCACCCAAGTTATGCTCGTTTTTTTGGCAAATTTTGAGACACCAAGCTCAAAAGGGTGTCCATCACTGCTCTAGATGGTCCCGGACAACTCCCAGCGATCTGCTTCCAGCATTCCAGGACAAGCCCAGTTAGGAAGCCCCGCAGGGCTGTTGCTAAATGTTTGCCATGGAACAGGAGCGGTTGTTAGAGAATAATCTAGAGCGTCACAACTTAAAAACCACTTAGCAAGCATGGATATAAAACACAAGAAGAGCCCTGCTGGATTAGGCCACAGCTCAGCTTGTCCAGCATCCTGTCCCACACAGTGGCCCATCAATTGCTTCTGGGCATCTCAAGCAGAAGACAAGGGCAAAAGCTTCACTTGCTCTCAGGTCCCTGCAAATGGCCTTGAGGACCCTCCTGTCTGTCTCTCCTACCTGGTGGTCAGGCACCCATTCTAGTAGCAATTGATATGCCTGCCATCCATGAACATAGTCCAGTGAGATTTGGAGTTCCCCATCCACCTATGCCCTAGGAGATCTGCTAGGTTTTGTTAGTGAGCGTGACTGGGATGTTGCTCAGTACATTTGTCTGAGAACTTTGCTTCCTCCTTAAGAAGACAAAGATGATTAGGAAGCTGTTGCCATGGGCTCTTCCTCACAGAAAGCTCACGGCCTTTCCCTGCTCCTCCCTGGGTTATCTTTATAACTGCTGCCGTACAAATAATATCGTCGGATATTATCATGGATTCCCCATCTACCAAACTAGATTTTTAATTAAGTAGGAAAGATCCGTCGACCAGAAGATCAAAACCCAGACTGGGGCACAAGGGAACGTGTGCATAGTCTTGGTGAGTCTGACGATGCCTTGCTGCTACTAATAGGCGCCCATCTTTTCCAGAGATACATTGCAGCCAAGATCTTCCACCCACCCCTGAGCAAATGGAGACCACCATGGAATCTGCTCCTTCTGCCATGGCATCAGAGGAACCCACAGCACCCGCTGCACGTGCGGCAGTAAGCACCACCCCTTCAGGGCCTTCCACCACCCTCCAGCCCTGGGCAAGCCCTGCCGCAGGAACTTACTCCGTGAAGGACAACGGAACAATCTGTTTGTTGGCTACGATGGCCCTTCAGCTGAACATCTCTGAACAGGTAACTGTATTGTTACTGTCTTGACCTGCATTCAGCCGGCTAACAGAATTCATAAATGTGAACTGCTGTGCGCCAGTTTGGCCATGTAGTTAGTGTCAGGCTGGTATCTGCTAGTTTCCTGGTTCCTCCACAAAGCCAGCTGGGTGGCCTTGGGCTGGTCCCAGCTGTCTTTCTCAGCTCTCCCAGCTCCAGTGACCTCACAGGGTGTCTGCTGTGGGGAGAAGAACAGAAGATTTGTCAGCAGCTTTGAATCCCATTCAATGGGTGAGAAACCCATGGCATAAAAGCCAACTCTTCTTCTTCTAACAAGTGTATTACAATTTAAACAGAGAAGACAATGTCTGGAAATAGATTTCCAAGAATGTGCCGTGAAGAACAATATAGGATTGAGGGCATCTATTCATGGGACCATCAAAATACATGACATAATCTCTCGCTGTGGTCTCTTCTTGATAATATTGGGGCACCCCAGCCAGTTAGCCAAAGAGATTTTTAAGCAGCATGTGATGGAAATTAGTGGTCAAAGTGATGTTGCTAGTCTTTCCAATTTAAGATCACTAAAATTGCTGGTACGGTCTAAATCTATTTTCCAACTCAAAAAAGACTTAGTATACAAAATGCCCCAGCAGTCAAGGCAGCAGCTTACTTATGCACATTCTGAACTCCTTGATGAAGCATGGGAGATAGCGTTGTGTGCCTTATAATGGGAGACTGTGTGTTTCCCTGTCCCTTGTATTCCTCAATAAGAACAACTTGTTTGGCCCCCCTTTTACACAACGTCTCCCACTGCAATGACTTACCTTCTGCAGGGAGAAAACATCCAGGTGACCTATAGGGTAGCTTTGATTTTTGCTCAGGCTGCCCAATATAGGAAATTATCCATTGAGTTGAATGGGGTGTCTTGAAAGGGTGATGGGGACAAATGATGTTATTTTGATTTTGTTGCTCAGTTTTATTATTGTATGTTTTATACGATTTTCTCTTTGGGGAACTTGGTACAGTCATGTGACTAATGAATAAAGTTTGATCGTAATTGTCATAATTAAGAGGGAAAAGGCAGACTGATTAGAACTGGAAACGGATTGTATAGTCAACAGCAGAAAAGTGATGGTGTACACCTGAGAAGCAAAGTGGATCCCAGAATAGGGTCCTTCAAGAAGCACAAACTTTCTCATTTACAGATTTGAGGCTTCCCTCTAGAGGGGGGACAGTCTCTGAGATCCCCCCCCCCAATTCTCCTTTGTTCCGATTCCATGCTGGTGGACTCTGCCCATTTTTAAAATATAGATATGTATTTTTTGCTAGACTGGCAAAATAGTAGATCATAGGGTTTTTTTCCACCGTGCTCCTTTAATCCAGATCTAAGAAGATCTGGAACTAAGTAATGGGTACTTCCCTAAATCTGGATCTAGTAGACCCGGATTAAGGGAAGCACCCAGTGTGTTTCCATGGGAGGTGTAGCACCCAATAGCAATGGGTCCTAACTTCACTGCTGCGGAAACACCTTTGCACTCCTGTGAAAATTCCGGATCGTCCCCCAAGGATTCTGCCCATCACCCCAGGTGTTTTGGGGGATGGGAGGTGCCATCTCTGAAGTGACTCCAGACGCTCTTTGAAGTGACTTTGAAGCTGCTCCGAAGTCCCTTCGGAACGTCTGCGAACTCAGCGCAAAACAGCCACGGAGCGCCCGGGATGTCTGCGTAAAATAGCTCCAGAGCGCCTCCGAAGTCTGGACTAATCTTCAGAGAGACCGGTGATGGGACTCTGGAGCCTTTGCCGATCTCTTTGGAGGGATTTGGGAGGGTAGTCTTCACTCTCTGCGCTAATAGCGAACGGACCGCGCAAACAGCTCCGGAGCGTCTCTGATGTCTGTGCCGATCTCTTCAAAGTGAATTCAGAGGCAACTCCAAAACGATTGTGAAATGACTCCAAAGTCACTTCAAAGCTTGGATTTCGGGGCTCACCTCCCCATGGGTGCATCCCCTTTCCCTAGCCTCCTCTACACACCATTGTCAGACCATTGTGGAAACAGGCTCCCTTTAATCCTGATTTTCTGGCTGAAGACCCCATTGTGGACTCCATCTACAGAAAATCTGGGATGTTTTTCCACTGCAGCCCTTAGATCCGGAACTAATAAGATTTAATCTAAGGAATGGGTACATTCTTTCATCCGGATCTAGTAGATCCCTAATGCGTCCCTAATGGGTCCTTAATGGGTGCTAAAATGGGTACTAAGTGACCGTGGAAAAACCCCCATATTGCTTCTGTGGAAAACCTGGAGGGATTTTACAAATAAATGGCCAGAAAGTGGCTTAGAAGCTTTAGGGAAAACACCAGATTACAGCCTCTCAGTTTTTTATGGGAATGGCTGTGGAGGTGGAGGTGATGCTGGTTGGGAGATCTCGGCTCCAGCAGTGCTCTGTGTTAGAATCGAGTTTGCTGTCAACACCACACAACTCCAAACACACCCCATTGCTACAGTTGATTGACAGAACTTCATCCTATTGGAGTACAGTCGGTGTTGATGCTGCTATGTTAAGGAGATAAAAGTTGTAAGCATAGCAGCCCCAGCTGTGGACGATCTGAGGGCTGATTGTCAGGGATTGGGTGTGAACAGGAGTAGGACGGCTTCAGCTCCGTTTCTGAATGGGACGGACTATTTCAGCAAGGTGTGATCACGGCCTTAATGTTGGTGAAGAGAGAATCAGCCAGAGCAAGTCCATTCAAACAGCGTCTAGGCTGTTCTAATCACCTAGAGCCTGCTGGCTACTTAGCTGAGTAAAACCTAATGTTTGATTCACAGTGGCCTGAAGTTGGGTAGGAGTATCATTAAAACTCACAGTGAAGAATAGCATTAGGAGGGTGGGTGGGTTAGTTATTTATTACCAACAGTGAATTCTTCTTAATTTTCAGACGGAGGCCGTTATTTTCAACATTAATCCAAATGCAACGGAGGCTTCTGGAACATGTGGAAATGCCACATCTACCCTGATATTAAAAGAAGGGAACAAGGAGATTATCTTTGGCTTTGCTGTTGTAAGTAGCTATATATTGTGTGCATTTTTGGTGTGGGCCTAACTCTTCTACAGGTGGTTCTGGAAGGGGTATTTTGAGGGATGCATTATACAATGTGTGTCTGTTTGCTTCGCCCAGATGTCACAGCATGTAGATGTATGTAAAGTGCAAAATAAATAAATACATGCATACATATGTACTTAATTTATTTTACATTTTTAACCCGCCCTGGGTGTGTAACATCATCTAAAATCAAACACCATTTAATATCATTAAAACAACAAAAGCATCTGCCAGTGGGAAGAAAACAGTAAATCCCCATTTAGCCAAAGGCCAGGGTAAAGAGATGCATCTTTCCTGCCTTCCTAAACGTAAACAGTGAAGGTGATAGACACACCTCAAGGGGGAGACTGCCCAAGTGCCCACGCCATTTGCTGCCTGAAGATGTGGAGACAACCAGGAAGGCTTTCCCTCCAGATCCTAAGGCACAGGCACGTTGATATGGAAGTAGACATTCCTTGGGATATTTGGGGCCCAAATCATTAGGGCCTTATAAGTCAAAGTCAACACCTTGAATTGGGCTCGGTAGCAAACCGGCAGCCAATGCAACTCTTCTAAGACCGGCGTGATGTGCATCCAGCCAGCTGTCCCGGTGGGCAATCTAACTGCTGCATTCTGCACTAGCTGCACCTTCCAAACCGTCTTCAACGGCAGCCCCATGTAGAGTGCATTACAGTAGTCGAGTCTGGCGGTTACCAACGTGTGGCTAACTGTGGCCAAGTCGTATCTGTCCAGAGAAGGCTTCAACTTTTGGCCATGGCCTCCGCCTGAGCCTCAAGTGTCAGTGCAGAGTGCAAGAGCACCGGCAAATTTCTCACCTGTCCCTTCCAGGGCATTACAACCTCATCAAGGACAGGGTCTCTCCCAAGTACACGGACCCAAGAGCCTGTGACACACAGCACCTCTGTCTTGTGTGGATTCAGCTTCAGTTCATCCAGGCGCCTGTCAAGCACTGCTTCTCCTGCTTCAGATGGCACAGAGAGATAGTGCTGGGTATCATTTGCGTATTGATGGCACCTCACTCCAAATCTCCTGATGACATCTCCCAGCAGCTTCATAGAGATGTTAAAAAGCATGGGAGATGAGTTCAACCCCCGAGGACCCCACAAGTTAGTTCCCAGGATGTCAAATCAGAATTTCCCACTAACACTCTCTGAGATTGGCAAAGAAATAGGAACAGAACCCATAAGATTTCTCTTAAGATGAATATTATAGTCTGTCAGCCATTTGGTACCTGTGGAAGCCATTGTGTATGGGGAAAAGCTCATTGAGGTAAGCTGTTGGCATTGTGGTTAAGTTACCTCAATCTTCATCAGACAGATATTACCTCATGGTGGCCAAATACATGTTACCTCAGAGATCTAAATTACCTCATGCATGTAAATTAAATATGCTTCTGATACCTTCTTTGATTCCACTGTTCCTATTCTTTTCTGACTCTAAATTTAAACACTGGACTCTCAGAGCTGGCTAAGTTGGAAGCAGAAGTTCAGGAACTGCTTATACCTTCCACAGAACCGGTCATGGACAATTAGTAGTCGATAAAAATAAGTCCGGATAAATGGGCCTCTCTTGAAGCCAAACCATATTTGAACATCACATACTAAGGCACATGGCATGGGGCAGGGGTACAGATTCATGCTTTTGACTGAGGGTTGATTTTGGGCAATGGGAGACTTCCCTTTGAGGGATGAAGATGACAGGAGATTGCTAATATCATTTTTTAAAATCCCCTGAAGGTGATACCTAGTCATCTCTTTGGTAGCCATTGATAACCTGACCACCATGAATTAGGAGAAGCCCTGCTGGAACAGGCCACAGCCCGCCTAGTTGAGCATCCTGTCTGAAACAGTGGCCCTCCAATTGCTTCTGGGCATCTCAAGCAGAAGACAAGGGCAAAACCTTCACCTGCTCTCCACTCCCTGCAAATGGCTTTTAGAAGGATTCTGCCTGTCCCCCAGCCTGGAGGGTGTTCCTAGGCATCCAGCCCAGTAGCCATTGACACACCTGTCCTCCATGACTTTGTCTAATCCTTCATTAAAACTATTTAGACCGGGTGCTGTCACCGTCACTGGTAGTAAGTTCCATATATTAGTTTTTATTTGTTAAGGTTCTTTCAAAAGCTCTGTCACTCCCCATGTGTAACTCTGTGAATTATTTTGTTTAACAGAGGAATACAACCAATGAGGTTTTCTTCTTAAAAGAAGTTAAAATAACTATGGTGGATGCTACAAATGGTAAGTGTCTGGTTTCGGACAAAGAGATCTCTTCCATTTGGCCTCCATAAACTGACCTTGGTTTGACATTTTTCGTCATGTCTGTCCCTAAACACAGCTGGGAAGGGGAGGGGAAACTGTTCATTAAATTTAAGTGTATACACTGCTTCCCATTCAAATATACGGTAATTTTGAAGCAAGGTGCGAAGAATAAAAATCAGCCAAAATGATACTATTTAATCATGTATTTAAAATCAAGGATTTTGCAGGGTGGAAAGACCTGGGTAAAAAGATAGATCTTCAGTTGGGATCTAAAAACCAGAAGAATAGTCACTCCCAAATATTAGGGGAGACTGTTCCATAGTGTAGGTGCCACCGCAAAGAAGGCCGGGCTGATGGCGGTAATAAGATGGGTTTCAACAGTTCCTCTTCAAAAGCTTAATCATCTTGCAAGTTTTTTCCTGGAAGAGCTATCTGCCAAGGAGGCTGGTCCTCAGTGCCCTAGATAAATCCTTGAATCTGATCCAGTAGGTGCTGTGTGATATGTGCATGGCAAGGTTGCCCCACTCAGCAACCTGACGGCCCCATGGTGCGTGAATTTCAGCTTCCTGACCTTGTACAACTAGTGCCGGGCAAAAAGTTCCGCGCTGTAGATCGTCTGAAGATTTTCTAGGGTCCTGAAAGAGAAAACGATATGAGACCCAGTGGGCAGTTAGGGAAGTCCCTTTGCTGACTTTGTGCTATTTGCTGCTTTGTCGCTGCTTTTAATATCTTTATTTTGCATTGCTATGAAAATCAGTAGATTGAAACTGGGTAAAATGTCCTTGTTTTGTCTCTTATAAATACACTTGCAAACCTGATAACATTTTACTGTAGCTTTAAAGAATTTATAAACTCCTGATTGGCCGTTTAGGCCCCTTCTGCACTGGACCTTGTTCTGGATTATATTCCTGAATAGGGGCCTGCCATCTGCATGCTGGTGCAGACTGCAGAATAAGGGCCATGCCTGCAAAAAGGGCCTCAGGAACTTGATTCCCTCTCAGATCACGTTAGGGCTTGGAAGCATTTAGAGCAAAACTTCATAACATTAGCAATGGTGATGCCTTCTAGGAACTTTCAGCTTCTCGCTAACGAGCTTCCTGTGAAACTTTCTTCCAGAATCCCACACTGTGGCAAACACAAATCTAAATGCCTGGGAAGCCACTTTGGGCAGCTCCTTCCTGTGCCACAGAGAAAGTATTTTAGAAGTTACGCGGTTTTACAAACTGAATGTTTACAACCTACAAATCCAGCCCTTTGAAGTAAGAGAGGATCAGTTTTCTACTGGTGAGTGTAATCTTCTAAAAGATGGATTTGGGGGGGTCTGTAAAGAAAAGAAAAACAGTTCTGGGTTAGATATGTCACTTGATCAAGAACTTGCTGGCTAAACCGACGCAGGATTAATACTTGGACTCAATAATGTAGCTTTTCTAGGGGAAAAACAAAGCTGAAAGACAGCAGAGTCAGTGACTCCAAAGTTGAAAGCACCACTGAAAATAGAATATCAGTGGATCTCGGTTAAGAGGTTCTTATCAGCGATAGCAGTTTCTGAAAGGGAGGCAGAGTCAAAGGCAAGGGTAAAAAAGCCCAACACATGCTATGAGGGTGTGTGCTGTGTCACTGGACACCTAGGGAAGGCATCTCTCCTGCCAGGCCTTCTCAGGGGGCATTTTTTAAAAAGTTCCTTTTGCCACCCATTCCCCCAAATCTCTGAGATTCCCTACAATAACATCATTTAAGTGCCTCAAGATTTATCTGTTCTGCCAGGTCTTTCCACCCTGAATACTTGGTCCTCCTTAGTGTGTGCGTCGATCTGTGTGTTTAACCCTGTGTTCTGCAAAGTATCTTGGACAGTGATGGTGAACCTTTTGAGCTCGGTGTGTCAAAATTCACAAGAAAACCTAGCTTAACTCGGGTGCTGTGTCACATCGAGAAAGATCCATAATTTTGTGATATTTGTAGCTCTAATAAAAAAGTTATATTTTTGATATGTATTTTATTAAAAGCAAAAACAAATAATTGTTTACATTAGTGACTTTTGTTGCTGAATTTCGTTTGCTAAATCTTCAATTGAAAGTTGGTATTTCGTACACATCAAGCAAGCACTAAATGCCCAGGTGCCGGGTGACCATGTGTGTCACTCAAAAGGGCTTGGTGTGTCACTTGTGACACGCGTGTCATAGGTTGGCCATCACTGATCTTGGATATCCCCCTTTTGCATAAGCAAGATCCAGATCTTGGCTAAAGGGTCCTCCTGGAGATCTGCATCTTCAAGAAACCTCAACCCCGCTGGTGTTAGGTGTAGCCTCTAATGAAAAACACCTCCCACCGAATCATTTGGAGGCAGTTTTTGAACTATTATAATTTCCATCTCTCTTTTAACAGCTGATTGTGGATTTCAGCATGATGGGGAAAGAACTAATTTGTAAAAACTCTAAGAGCCCTTTAAAGCGTTACATAGTTATACCGTTATATAATACTCTTGGGGCGGGTTCCCATTTAAGGAATAAAATGGAATATACCTTGAGATTTACATCAGGATTTGCATCGATATGTAAAGCATGTTAAAAGGAAGCAAAAAGCATCTGGCAATCGGATTCAACCCCGATTTTCTGTCCCCACTCTAAACACTTAAAACGCTTCCAAAAACGGATTGGGGAAAGCGATTCTTTCCCCTCCTCTCCCCATCGCCCAGGGCACACGGCAGCAGCAGCAACTCAAGGCCCGTTCGCCCACTCACCTCCACAGGCACCATCCCCAGCAGGGGTTCCCTCTGAAAAAAGCACCCTGGCTCTGCTGCCGCCTGCACACACAGCCTTAAACATTCACGCATCTCCCAGAACTGCAACAGCTTTCCTTCCTTTCCCTTTCTAAAGGTCAGAACTTTTAAAGAGCCAGAATTGCACAGAATTGCAACATTGTTATCAGGTGTGAAGTGGGTGGATTGCTACAGTGAAACCGCTGCTGTACAGGGTGGATTTTTACCGTGAAACCGGCTGCTGTACCTTTTAACGGAAAGAGATGACCTGCAGGGTAACCCCCCCAATCCATTTCATGATGTATTTGCCCAAATACTGCTCTAGTGTTTCCACTACAGTAAGGAAGAAACATTTTAAAAGCCAAACCCGGAAAAAACACCTCAAAAATCAGGTATTTATTCTGTTTTAAAGCCAAATAATCCTAAAAATACCCCTGAAACTGAAACTGGGGATAGCGAGGATCTAAACCATTTTACTTGATTGGGGGCGGGTACGGCAAGGATCCGAACCGTTTTTAAACCGTTTTAAGGGATAATGGGATGGCAGCCTTGCAGCACCAAGATAAATATATACATTTATGCTGATTTAGCACCTTGACTTGTAAAAGGGATGTTATTTGTCTTTTCTATATATATTGTTCCTTTGAAGTTGGCTTACAAGGTTAAACCATATAAAACAAGTTCCAAAAATTTAAAATACAGTAAATTAAGCATAATAAATGAAAACTCAAAGGAATCTGTCTAGAGAGGAGTACCAAGGTGAACACAATTTTTTTTTTAAATTTACCTTCTAAAATTAGCTGGAAAAAAATATTGCTTTAGATCGGGTGGACCTTTATTCCATCCCGTTCCAGCCTCCAGGCACCTTTCAAACACTTGAGTCGCCTCTCTCTGATTCAGGTGGCACAGAAGGGGATCTTTTGAGTTGTTCTCAGGCATTTCTTAGAGGTGCTCTGGCTTTCCCCCCTCTGTGTAGAAGCAGCTTAGCTTGTCTGCACAAACCTAAAACGATGCTGCTGTCCAGGGAAGGAACTTGCCACAGATCGAGGAGGATTTTGCCTTTGAAACCTGCCACGGTCCGCGGCTTCTCTGTACTGCATCCTCACTCTAGGCTGGGGCAGACTTATGCCCCAGTCCTTTGGACCATCAGAGGGTGGGAATGGGTTTTCACCTTTCAGAAGTGCCAAACTCTCAGGCAGGGCTGCAGCCCTTTAATCGTGATTGCACGAACAAGTTTGGGGAATTAAAGCAAGCTTCCAAAGAGTGCTACCCAGAATGCTTTGCAATTCCTTATTTGTGCTTTTGCTCAGTTGTCACTGATGGTGGCTACCTTTGCTAACTTCTTTTGCATTGCTCTCTCTCTTTTTTTTATTTCTCTCCTTGCAGCTGAAGAATGTTACAATCGGCAGTTCCGGTACCTTGTTCTTATTATTGTGGCCGCGGTGGTAGCTTTCCTCCTGTTCGTTGTTTTCATTATTTATATAAGCCGGCGAAAGAAAAAGGAGCCCAACCCTTTTTCTGGATAATCCTTGTTGAATACTACAAATATTTGACATCATTGGCTCTGTTCTTCCTTTTTGTGGTTGGAAGACACCCTGTGTGATTTCCTTTAAAAACAAAACAGCAGCAGCTAGCCAGAACAATGGCTAAGGAGAGGATAATGCCATTTTGGGTGCGTGGGTTTGAACTAAAGTCAACATTGTTTCTGCAGCAAGGAGTGTTGGAAGGGAACCGCCTCTGTTCCATTTCACTTCCAAATTCCATCCCTTGGGGTGCCAGACAGCATGATCCAAATGAAATTGCTTCAGGGACCATAATAAAGCTGCACATCTTCCAAACCGATGGAGAAGTTTAGAGCTCTTGCTCTGCACTGCGCAACCTCAGAGGAAATTATTGTGCACTTAGAAGAGGTTGCAAGTGGTGAGGAGCAGATAAAAAGCAATCATCTGTATCACTTCCCATAGGTTCCAGTTAGAATCTTAGCTAAAAGGTATGACAGTGCTGGCGCCAGACTTGTGAATCTAACCATCTCTATGGGGATAGAAAGATACTGTAAGCTAAATAGGTTCTTACCTTGAATTTGAAGGCATTACCTACCAATAGTGATAGGCAGAATGGAAAGGTATGCCTACGCTGTCTTCCCATGATGAGGTCGGTGAGGTCCTGCAAAATGATGAAAAGTGAAATTTGTTTAAAAAAATTTCTCCTCAAACTAAAAAAGAAAAGAAAAACCATTTACACAATCTTTCCATCATTACATTACTTAAATTTCATTTGATTTCCTCTGCTTTTCCGACTTCCATATTCTGTATCCATTATTTATTGCTCCATCATTTATGTATAAATTATATAAAAAGTGAAACTTGTTAATGAAGGAAAGGAAACTGAGGTACAGCACGCTTGGAAAAAGGAAACGGATTCCTACCCGGCTTGTGTTTTGGCACCCGCTCACCCTGCTGCAAAACATTCCCTTCCTTAATGCTAGAAAGGAGTGTTAAGAACTCATTACTTTAGAATGCATTTGAAAAGGTAACATTACTCCTAGGCCAGGATCCCACTGGGCATTTACATCCAGGTTTTAAGCAGGTTTATTAAATCTGCATCGAGGTCTGGGGTTTTTTTGCCTTCCCATTGTAAGCTTATAATGCAGACTCAGAGGGGAGAAACCCCCTCCCCATGCAGTCAGCAATTGGACAGCACCATACCCTGACTTCATCAGGGTGGGCAATTCAAACCCCACCCCTTATATAACCCTGTCCCCAATTCAGATCATGGCAGCAGTTTTTCTTCGCTTCCCCTTTGTTTTGTGGCAAATGGCAGGGGGGAGGAAGAAAACAGGTGGGGAAGGGTGGGAATAGAGATTGTGATGGGGGAGGGAGGGAGGGAGGGAGGGATGAAGTAGGCAGCCTTTTAAGAGCCACCAAGTCCCTCCTAGAGGATGGGGAATACCAAGTTTGCAGATGTATCATGGAGCATTTCAACTACAGAGATTATTAGACTTGCAATATGCAAAAAAGAAGTGGGGGGAAACCAGAAAAAGATTAACTGAATTAGAAAGAAGAAACTATTTTTAAAGATTGGAATAGGAAGGAGGAGCAATTGATGAAAGAGCGATTAATGGGCATAATGATGGTATGGGGAAAAGGGAAGAAACAATAACAAATAATATAAATAAATTGGTGACTCTATGGAAAATAAACAAAAATGGGGATGGGAAACTGGGTATAATCTTGGGTATAATGAAAGAAAGGGGATTTCAGATAGTAGAAGTTTTATACATAATCAACCAAATCCAATGGAAGGGGATGCCTTTTGAGGAATGATAGGACACAGATATTGGTTAGAAGCGATAGCAGTTAGAACATTTATAAAAGGACTAGAGATGAGAGAAAATATTTAAAAAGATACATTATTTGAGGCATTTATAAGAAAATGTATTAAAGGAGAAAGTAAAATAGCGGGAGAATTATATAGCCAAGTTCTGTTAAAGAATGAGTTATATGGGGTACGGATATGAGGATTGAAAGAGGAAATTAAGAATGAAATATAGCATATAAAAATAGTAAAGTATAATAGTAAAGTGGCAAGAAGGAATATATTACTTATATGGTATAGAACCCAAGCACAAATATCACATTTTTTATAAATATGGGTAGTAATTGCTGGCATGGATGTAGTCAAAGAGGTATTTTTTAAAAAAATATGATCTGGGAATGCCCTATAGTATCTGAATTTTGGAAGAAGATAGAGACAGAAATTAGTGACAGGTTGAATATACAATTTATAATGACAGGGAGAATGGGAGTATTACAAATGGAGCTAAATAATCTTCCAACTATCCAACTGAAGGAGATAGCAGAAGAATTGCTAACATGTGCTCAAATAGTCCTAGTTAGTGGATGGAACAAAATGGTCTATTGGTAAATGGTACAATTATATAATTAATTTTGAATAGAAATTTTGAATAGTCGTACGAATTATATTAGTAATTTGGATAGGGTTAGAATATGTAAACAAAAATGGATGATAGTTAAAACATATTTAGATAATAAGCTTAGGAGTGAAAGTGAAAAATAGAAGTTTAATTTTCTCAATGTACTATTATGAATTGTGTAGCTTTTTCTATGATCGGTATAAGAGCTTAGAATTATATATTATCCTTGGTGGGAGAGGGGAACTAAAAAAAACCCTGAAGAAACCAGAGAAATGCAGCCATGAAGAATACTGCACCAAATCCCTCCTAAGCTTCTTTAATTTGGGCTTTAATTTGGTTTCTCTGAACAGCCTCCGGGCTGCTTCTCAAAAGGGGCTGGTCATCATAACAGAAAGGCTGGCCTAAAATAGGTTGCAGAATGCCATTTCTTTCCCATCTATCCATTTCACATGTGGAAACAGCACACTCCTGCTGCCTCCCCACACACTGTTTTGCTAGATTTAGGATCAATCTAACCATCAAATTGGTTAGTAGACAGTGCCGGGGAGAAGCCAATAAATACGAATCCCAAAAGGAAGTCTAACAACAGGGACATGCTACCGTCCTCCCAATCATACGCCCAAAGGAGATCAACAATTGGAGAAGGACGTAAAGGAGGTATCCCAAAAAGATAGTATATAAATCAAACCACAACAGTAAAAAAAGAAGACATTTTAAACACATTAACACCTAAAGAGAGCTGTTGGTTTCAAGCCAGAGCGATAATACATACACTGGAATCTCCAATCATAAAGAGAAATGTGAATAAGCCAATTACAGACTTTGAAAATTTATTTGATATCCTTAAAAACATCGGAAAAGGAGGTGCGGCAACAATTTACAAAATATTAGTAGAATTAGAATATGGTGATGTTACTCATGTGCAGAATCAACGGTCAGCAGATCTTAGTATCCAAATTACAGAAAAACATTGGTCCACAATTTGGAATAAAAAGCACCCGTGCTTTGGATATATGTATACAAGGGAACCATATTTAAAAGTACTCTCAAGATGGTATTCAACACCGTTCTGGCTCTCATATGTGACTTCGCAATATTCAAAATTGTGTTGGCATGGGTGTGGAAAAGTAGGTACGTATGCCCACCTTTGGTGGGACTGCCCTACCATTAATAATTTTTGGCTCAAAATAGAAAAAGAGATTAAAAACATCATAAACATACAATTTAATATGACAGCAGGAATGGCTCTCCTGCAAAAAATAGACTCAACTGAAATTACATCTCACAATAAAATACTACTACATTTTATGCTTATTGCAGCCAAAAAAATCATTGCAAAAAATTGGAAAGCCCTTGATACATTAAATATACTGGAGTGGTACCTTAAATTGGCAGAATTGGCAGTAGATGAATTAATTACGTCGCAATATAGAAACTTAAAAGACCTCAAGCCCTATGGATACAAAGAAGCATGGTCCCCGTTTATAAGAAAACTTAATGACCTGAATGGAAACAAAATGATTCCACTCCATATTGTCAAATTCTAGCTTGATTAAAGTAATATACTGGTTTTTGTATTGTACCTTGCCTCAAAACTAGAGACAAATGATTGAAATGATATGACATGGTATTGCTGCCGTTGTGTAAATAGTTCATGTTTGTTTGTAGTTATGTATGTTGTTTGAATATGTTTTTATGAGAGAAAATTGTTAAAAAAAAAAAAAAAAGACTGAAGCTGTGCTCCATGACAGAGGATAGCTGGAAAGAATTATTAAACTATTTGATGAGACCTCAAGCTCCAGAAATTTTGAGAGACAAAATATTAAGACTACTGCTTTGGTCCAACTAAAAGCATATCAAGAGGTAAAGGAGAAAAACAATATAATGTTATCAACTGAGCGCACGCAGGGAAGGTGAAAGGACCTATGTGTATATATATATATTCACAATGTTATTGTTCTTTTTGTGTTGATGTTATTATATAAATAAAATTTTAAAAATTAAAAAAAATACGGAAGAAGTGCTTCTGAACTGTTCCAGATTAACAGAAAATGATTTTTTCCATTTTAGTTTAGACCTGCAAACTAAGGGATTATGGAAAACAATTTATTTTAAAAAATAAATAAGTTTTTTTCAAAAAAAATACAGGGAGTAAGTTCTTAATAAAGTACAACACAGAGACCTTAAACTTTCATAAGGGAAACTTCTCCAAAATGAGAAAATTAGGAAAAAGGAAATTGAAAGGGAAAATTAGAAGAGTTGAATCACTTTAAAATGCATGGAGACTCCTTAAAAACACAATAATGGAAGTGCAACTGGAATGCATACCTAAAAGAAGGGACTTCGAGGTCTAGGAGGAAACCAGTGTGGCTCACAGATGGCAGTAGATGAAGTCATTAAAAACAAGAAGTGTTCATTTAGAAAATGGAAGGCTTGTCCGAATGAGGAGAACAGGAGAGAGCATAGATACTGGCAACACAAATGCAAGATGACCATTAGGAAAGCTAAGAAAGACTTTGAGGAGCACATTGCTAAAAACATCAAAAGAAATAAAACGAACTTCTATAAGTATATCAGAAGTAGGAATCCAACCAGGAAAGCAGTTGGGCCATATGATGGTAAAGGACAGAAAGGGATAATTAAAGAAGACACGGAGATTGCAGAGAGACTAAATGAATTCTTTGCCTCCGTATTCACGGAGGAAGACAGAAGATACATGCCAGTAGCTGAGCCTGTATTTTCTGAACAATTAAACTGTACAGAGAAAGCCAAGGAAGAGGTCTTTGCACGTCTTAATAAACTAAATGTTAACAAGTCACTGGGATCAGATGGTATTCATCCAAGAGTCCTTAAGGAACTCAAATGCAAAATTGCCGACCTTCTAGCAAAAATATATAATCTTTCCCTAACATCAGGCTCTGTACCTGAGGACTGGAGGGTAGCAAATCTAACACCAATCTTCAAAATAGGATCCAGGGGTGATCCAGGCAATTACAGACCAGTTAGCTTAACGTTGGTTCCATGTAAGGTGATGGAAACCATCATTAAAGACAAAATTAGTGTGCATATGGAGGAGCAAGCTTTGCTGAACAAAAGCCAGCATGGCTTCTGCAAAGGTAAATCATGCCTCACAAACTTGTTGGAATTCTTTGAGAGTGTCAATAAATATGGGGATAAAGGTGAACCAGTAGACATTGTCTATCTGGACTTTCAGAAGGGTTTTGACAAAGTCCCACATCAAAGGCTACTGAGTGGACTTATCAGCCATGGAATAACAGGGCAGGTTCTGTCCGGGATTTGTGATTGGCTGAACGGCAGGAAGTAGAGACTAGTAAAAAAGAGAAATTCTCAGTGTGGAAAGAGGTAAAAAGTGGGGTCTCTTAAGGCTCAGTGTTGGGAGCAATACTTTTTAATTTATTCATCAATGATCTAGAAGAAGGGGTACACAGTAAAATAGCAAAGTTTGCCGATGATACTAAATTACTTAGCATTGTAAAATCCGGAAGAGATTGCCAAGAGCTCCAGAGGGATCTCTTAGCATTAGGTGAGTGGGCAACAAAGCGGCATTAGGAAGGTTGAGAACTGCTGATCTAGAAGAAGGGGTACATAGTAAAATAGCATAGTTTGCTGATGATACTAAATTATTTAGCGTAGTAAAATCCGGAAAAGATTGCCAAGAGCTCCAGAGGGATTTCTTAGCATTGGGGGGTGGGGAGTGGGTAACCAAGTGGGAAACGTGCTTTAATCTTCACGAGTGCAAAGTAATGCACATCAGGGCAACAGTCCAAATTATGTCTATAAACTGATGGGGTCTGAGCTTTCTGCAACACACTAAGGAAAGGGATCTCGGGGTTTTGGTGGACAGTTCAATGAAGGTGTCAACCCAGTGCGCGGGCAGCAGCGAAAAAAGCTAATTCAATGTTGGAAATAATTAGGAAGGGAATAGAAAATAAGTCAGCAAGTGTCATTTTGCCTCTTTATAAATCTATAGTGAGGCCACATTTGGAATATTGTGTACAATTCTGGTCACCACACCTCAAAAAGGATATTGTGGGACTAGAGAAGGTGCAGAGAAGGACAACCAGAGAAGGTGCAGAGAAGGGCAACCAGAATGATTAAGGGTCTGGAACACCTTCCTTACGAAACCACTGCAGCCCTTAGATCCGGATCTAAGAAGATCTGGATCTAAGGAATGGGTACATTCCTTAATCCGGATCTAGTAGATCCAGATTAAGGGAAGCACCCAATGTGTTTCCATGGAAGGTGTAGCACCCATTAGCAATGGGTGCTAACCCCCCTGCCATGGAAACACCTTTGCACCCATGTGGGGAATCTGGATCGACCCCCGAGGGGGACAGGGGGCTGCAATCTCCCAGCTTCAGAGTGATTTCGGAGTCACATTCATCGTATTTGTAGAAGTACATTAGAGGTCACATCTGCCCCTAGTGTGGGGTAACTTTGTGTCCCATGAAAGTGAAAGGACAGGTGGATTTTCCCCAAGCCGGTTTATTGTCTTTGGATAACACCCCTCCGCTCCCAGGGAAATGTCCCAGCAGAAGATCTCATACTGATGGGGCTCTGGGAAGTCCACCAAGGACCATGGAGGTATAAGATCTTGTCCCTTAGATTGTCTCCATCCAGTTGTCCCCAGAGGCAAAAGCAGTGAAATGGCTAGTCTGCCAGTGAAGATCCTGGGAAACCAAGGTACATGTTCCCATCTCAGAAGAGGAGGAGGAAGAAGAAGAGCTGGCTTTTCTCTCCCCCCCCCATCAGCTTCATACACGCCCCCTGGTTCTAGTGTTGTGCAATAGAGAAAAGAAATTTTCTCTATCCACGTTTTCTATGCCATGCATAATTTTATATACTTCAGTCCGGTCCCCTCTTAAACACCGTCTCTCCAGACTGAAGAGGCCTAGATGTTGCAGCCTGGTTTCATAAGGAAGGTGTTCCAGACCCTTAATCATTCTGGTTGCCCTTCTCTGCACCTTCTCTAGTTCCACAATATCCTTTTTGAGGTGTGGTGACCAGAATTGTACACAATATTCCAAATGTGGCCTCACCATAGATTTATAAAGAGGCAAAATGACACTTGCTGACTTATTGTCTATTCCCTTCCTAATTATTCCCAGCATTGAATTAGCTTTTTTCACTGCTGCCACGCACTGGGTTGACACCTTCATTGAACTGTCCACCAAAACCCCGAGATCCCTTTCCTGGTGTGTTGCAGAAAGCTCAGACTCCATCAGTTTATAGACATAATTTGGACTGTTGGCCCTGATGTGCATTACTTTGAACTCGTGAAGATTAAAGCACATTTGCCACTTTGTTGCCCACTCACCTAATGCTAAGAGATCCCTCTGGAGCTCTTGGCAATCTCTTCCGGATTTTACAATGCTAAGTAATTTAGTATCATCGGCAAACTTTGCTATTTTACTGTGTACCCCTTCTTCTAGATCATTGATGAATAAATTAAAAAGTATTGCTCCCAACACTGAGCCTTAAGAGACCCCACTTTTTACCTCTTTCCACACTGAGAATTTCTCTTTTTTACTAGTCTCTACTTCCTGCCGTTCAGCCAATCACAAATCCCGGACAGAACCTGCCCTGTTATTCCATGGCTGATAAGTCCACTCAGTAGCCTTTGATGTGGGACTTTGTCAAAACCCTTCTGAAAGTCCAGATAGACAATGTCTACTGGTTCACCTTTATCCCCATATTTATTGACACTCTCAAAGAATTCCAACAAGTTTGTGAGGCATGATTTACCTTTGCAGAAGCCATGCTGGCTTTTGTTCAGCAAAGCTTGCTCCTCCATATGCACACTAATTTTGTCTTTAATGATGGTTTCCATCACCTTACATGGAACCAACGTTAAGCTAACTGGTCTGTAATTGCCTGGATCACCCCTGGATCCTATTTTGAAGATTGGTGTTAGATTTGCTACCCTCCAGTCCTCAGGTACAGAGCCTGATGTTAGGGAAAGATTATATATTTTTGCTAGAAGGTCGGCAATTTTGCATTTGAGTTCCTTAAGGACTCTTGGATGAATACCATCTGATCCCAGTGACTTGTTAACATTTAGTTTATTAAGACGTGCAAAGACCTCTTCCTTGGCTTTCTCTGTACAGTTTAATTGTTCAGAAAATACAGGCTCAGCTACTGGCATGTATCTTCTGTCTTCCTCCGTGAATACGGAGGCAAAGAATTCATTTAGTCTCTCTGCAATCTCCGTGTCTTCTTTAATTATCCCTTTCTGTCCTTTACCATCATATGGCCCAACTGCTTTCCTGGTTGGATTCCTACTTCTGATATACTTATAGAAGTTCTTGTTATTTCTTTTGATGTTTTTAGCAATGTGCTCCTCAAAGTCTTTCTTAGCTTTCCTAATGGTCATCTTGCATTTGTGTTGCCAGTATCTATGCTCTCTCCTGTTCTCCTCATTCGGACAAGCCTTCCATTTTCTAAATGAACACTTCTTGTTTTTAATGACTTCATCTACTGCCATCTGTGAGCCACACTGGTTTCCTCCTAGACCTCGAAGTCCCTTCTTTTAGGTATGCATTCCAGTTGCACTTCCATTATTGTGTTTTTAAGGAGTCTCCATGCATTTTAAAGTGATTCAACTCTTCTAATTTTCCCTTTCAATTTCCTTTTTCCTAATTTTCTCATTTTGGAGAAGTTTCCCTTATGAAAGTTTAAGGTCTCTGTGTTGTACTTTATTAAGAACTTACTCCCTGTATTTTTTTTGAAAAAAACTTATTTATTTTTTAAAATAAATTGTTTTCCATAATCCCTTAGTTTGCAGGTCTAAACTAAAATGGAAAAAATCATTTTCTGTTAATCTGGAACAGTTCAGAAGCACTTCTTCCGTATTTTTTTTAATTTTTAAAATTTTATTTATATAATAACATCAACACAAAAAGAACAATAACATTGTGAATATATATATATACACATAGGTCCTTTCACCTTCCCTGCGTGCGCTCAGTTGATAACATTATATTGTTTTTCTCCTTTACCTCTTGATATGCTTTTAGTTGGACCAAAGCAGTAGTCTTAATATTTTGTCTCTCAAAATTTCTGGAGCTTGAGGTCTCATCAAATAGTTTAATAATTCTTTCCAGCTATCCTCTGTCATGGAGCACAGCTTCAGTCTTTTTTTTTTTTTTTTAACAATTTTCTCTCATAAAAACATATTCAAACAACATACATAACTACAAACAAACATGAACTATTTACACAACGGCAGCAATACCATGTCATATCATTTCAATCATTTGTCTCTAGTTTTGAGGCAAGGTACAATACAAAAACCAGTATATTACTTTAATCAAGCTAGAATTTGACAATATGGAGTGGAATCATTTTGTTTCCATTCAGGTCATTAAGTTTTCTTATAAACGGGGACCATGCTTCTTTGTATCCATAGGGCTTGAGGTCTTTTAAGTTTCTATATTGCGACGTAATTAATTCATCTACTGCCAATTCTGCCAATTTAAGGTACCACTCCAGTATATTTAATGTATCAAGGGCTTTCCAATTTTTTGCAATGATTTTTTTGGCTGCAATAAGCATAAAATGTAGTAGTATTTTATTGTGAGATGTAATTTCAGTTGAGTCTATTTTTTGCAGGAGAGCCATTCCTGCTGTCATATTAAATTGTATGTTTATGATGTTTTTAATCTCTTTTTCTATTTTGAGCCAAAAATTATTAATGGTAGGGCAGTCCCACCAAAGGTGGGCATACGTACCTACTTTTCCACACCCATGCCAACACAATTTTGAATATTGCGAAGTCACATATGAGAGCCAGAACGGTGTTGAATACCATCTTGAGAGTACTTTTAAATATGGTTCCCTTGTATACATATATCCAAAGCACGGGTGCTTTTTATTCCAAATTGTGGACCAATGTTTTTCTGTAATTTGGATACTAAGATCTGCTGACCGTTGATTCTGCACATGAGTAACATCACCATATTCTAATTCTACTAATATTTTGTAAATTGTTGCCGCACCTCCTTTTCCGATGTTTTTAAGGATATCAAATAAATTTTCAAAGTCTGTAATTGGCTTATTCACATTTCTCTTTATGATTGGAGATTCCAGTGTATGTATTATCGCTCTGGCTTGAAACCAACAGCTCTCTTTAGGTGTTAATGTGTTTAAAATGTCTTCTTTTTTTACTGTTGTGGTTTGATTTATATACTATCTTTTTGGGATACCTCCTTTACGTCCTTCTCCAATTGTTGATCTCCTTTGGGCGTATGATTGGGAGGACGGTAGCATGTCCCTGTTGTTAGACTTCCTTTTGGGATTCGTATTTATTGGCTTCTCCCCGGCACTGTCTACTAACCAATTTGATGGTTAGATTGATCCTAAATCTAGCAAAACAGTGTGTGGGGAGGCAGCAGGAGTGTGCTGTTTCCACATGTGAAATGGATAGATGGGAAAGAAATGGCATTCTGCAACCTATTTTAGGCCAGCCTTTCTGTTATGATGACCAGCCCCTTTTGAGAAGCAGCCCGGAGGCTGTTCAGAGAAACCAAATTAAAGCCCAAATTAAAGAAGCTTAGGAGGGATTTGGTGCAGTATTCTTCATGGCTGCATTTCTCTGGTTTCTTCAGGGTTTTTTTTAGTTCCCCTCTCCCACCAAGGATAATATATAATTCTAAGCTCTTATACCGATCATAGAAAAAGCTACACAATTCATAATAGTACATTGAGAAAATTAAACTTCTATTTTTCACTTTCACTCCTAAGCTTATTATCTAAATATGTTTTAACTATCATCCATTTTTGTTTACATATTCTAACCCTATCCAAATTACTAATATAATTCGTACGACTATTCAAAATTTCTATTCAAAATTAATTATATAATTGTACCATTTACCAATAGACCATTTTGTTCCATCCACTAACTAGGACTATTTGAGCACATGTTAGCAATTCTTCTGCTATCTCCTTCAGTTGGATAGTTGGAAGATTATTTAGCTCCATTTGTAATACTCCCATTCTCCCTGTCATTATAAATTGTATATTCAACCTGTCACTAATTTCTGTCTCTATCTTCTTCCAAAATTCAGATACTATAGGGCATTCCCAGATCATATTTTTTTAAAAAATACCTCTTTGACTACATCCATGCCAGCAATTACTACCCATATTTATAAAAAATGTGATATTTGTGCTTGGGTTCTATACCATATAAGTAATATATTCCTTCTTGCCACTTTACTATTATACTTTACTATTTTTATATGCTATATTTCATTCTTAATTTCCTCTTTCAATCCTCATATCCGTACCCCATATAACTCATTCTTTAACAGAACTTGGCTATATAATTCTCCCGCTATTTTACTTTCTCCTTTAATACATTTTCTTATAAATGCCTCAAATAATGTATCTTTTTAAATATTTTCTCTCATCTCTAGTCCTTTTATAAATGTTCTAACTGCTATCGCTTCTAACCAATATCTGTGTCCTATCATTCCTCAAAAGGCATCCCCTTCCATTGGATTTGGTTGATTATGTATAAAACTTCTACTATCTGAAATCCCCTTTCTTTCATTATACCCAAGATTATACCCAGTTTCCCATCCCCATTTTTGTTTATTTTCCATAGAGTCACCAATTTATTTATATTATTTGTTATTGTTTCTTCCCTTTTCCCCATACCATCATTATGCCCATTAATCGCTCTTTCATCAATTGCTCCTCCTTCCTATTCCAATCTTTAAAAATAGTTTCTTCTTTCTAATTCAGTTAATCTTTTTCTGGTTTCCCCCCACTTCTTTTTTGCATATTGCAAGTCTAATAATCTCTGTAGTTGAAATGCTCCATGATACATCTGCAAACTTGGTATTCCCCATCCTCTAGGAGGGACTTGGTGGCTCTTAAAAGGCTGCCTACTCCCTCCCTCCCTCCCTCCCTCCCTCCATCACAATCTCTATTCCCACCCTTCCCCACCTGTTTTCTTCCTCCCCCCTGCCATTTGCCACAAAACAAAGGGGAAGCGAAGAAAAACTGCTGCCATGATCTGAATTGGGGACAGGGTTATATAAGGGGTGGGGTTTGAATTGCCCACCCTGATGAAGTCAGGGTATGGTGCTGTCCAATTGCTGACTGCATGGGGAGGGGGTTTCTCCCCTCTGAGTCTGCATTATAAGCTTACAATGGGAAGGCAAAAAAACCCCAGACCTCGATGCAGATTTAATAAACCTGCTTAAAACCTGGATGTAAATGCCCAGTGGGATCCTGGCCTAGGAGTAATGTTACCTTTTCAAATGCATTCTAAAGTAATGAGTTCTTAACACTCCTTTCTAGCATTAAGGAAGGGAATGTTTTGCAGCAGGGTGAGCGGGTGCCAAAACACAAGCCGGGTAGGAATCCGTTTCCTTTTTCCAAGCGTGCTGTACCTCAGTTTCCTTTCCTTCATTAACAAGTTTCACTTTTTATATAATTTATACATAAATGATGGAGCAATAAATAATGGATACAGAATATGGAAGTCGGAAAAGCAGAGGAAATCAAATGAAATTTAAGTAATGTAATGATGGAAAGATTGTGTAAATGGTTTTTCTTTTCTTTTTTAGTTTGAGGAGAAATTTTTTTAAACAAATTTCACTTTTCATCATTTTGCAGGACCTCACCGACCTCATCATGGGAAGACAGCGTAGGCATACCTTTCCATTCTGCCTATCACTATTGGTAGGTAATGCCTTCAAATTCAAGGTAAGAACCTATTTAGCTTACAGTATCTTTCTATCCCCATAGAGATGGTTAGATTCACAAGTCTGGCGCCAGCACTGTCATACCTTTTAGCTAAGATTCTAACTGGAACCTATGGGAAGTGATACAGATGATTGCTTTTTATCTGCTCCTCACCACTTGCAACCTCTAAGTGCACAATAATTTCCTCTGAGGTTGCGCAGTGCAGAGCAAGAGCTCTAAACTTCTCCATCGGTTTGGAAGATGTGCAGCTTTATTATGGTCCCTGAAGCAATTTCATTTGGATCATGCTGTCTGGCACCCCAAGGGATGGAATTTGGAAGTGAAATGGAACAGAGGCGGTTCCCTTCCAACACTCCTTGCTGCAGAAACAATGTTGACTTTAGTTCAAACCCACGCACCCAAAATGGCATTATCCTCTCCTTAGCCATTGTTCTGGCTAGCTGCTGCTGTTTTGTTTTTAAAGGAAATCACACAGGGTGTCTTCCAACCACAAAAAGGAAGAACAGAGCCAATGATGTCAAATATTTGTAGTATTCAACAAGGATTATCCAGAAAAAGGGTTGGGCTCCTTTTTCTTTCGCCGGCTTATATAAATAATGAAAACAACGAACAGGAGGAAAGCTACCACCGCGGCCACAATAATAAGAACAAGGTACCGGAACTGCCGATTGTAACATTCTTCAGCTGCAAGGAGAGAAATAAAAAAAAGAGAGAGAGCAATGCAAAAGAAGTTAGCAAAGGTAGCCACCATCAGTGACAACTGAGCAAAAGCACAAATAAGGAATTGCAAAGCATTCTGGGTAGCACTCTTTGGAAGCTTGCTTTAATTCCCCAAACTTGTTCGTGCAATCACGATTAAAGGGCTGCAGCCCTGCCTGAGAGTTTGGCACTTCTGAAAGGTGAAAACCCATTCCCACCCTCTGATGGTCCAAAGGACTGGGGCATAAGTCTGCCCCAGCCTAGAGTGAGGATGCAGTACAGAGAAGCCGCGGACCGTGGCAGGTTTCAAAGGCAAAATCCTCCTCGATCTGTGGCAAGTTCCTTCCCTGGACAGCAGCATCGTTTTAGGTTTGTGCAGACAAGCTAAGCTGCTTCTACACAGAGGGGGGAAAGCCAGAGCACCTCTAAGAAATGCCTGAGAACAACTCAAAAGATCCCCTTCTGTGCCACCTGAATCAGAGAGAGGCGACTCAAGTGTTTGAAAGGTGCCTGGAGGCTGGAACGGGATGGAATAAAGGTCCACCCGATCTAAAGCAATATTTTTTTCCAGCTAATTTTAGAAGGTAAATTTAAAAAAAAAATTGTGTTCACCTTGGTACTCCTCTCTAGACAGATTCCTTTGAGTTTTCATTTATTATGCTTAATTTACTGTATTTTAAATTTTTGGAACTTGTTTTATATGGTTTAACCTTGTAAGCCAACTTCAAAGGAACAATATATATAGAAAAGACAAATAACATCCCTTTTACAAGTCAAGGTGCTAAATCAGCATAAATGTATATATTTATCTTGGTGCTGCAAGGCTGCCATCCCATTATCCCTTAAAACGGTTTAAAAACGGTTCGGATCCTTGCCGTACCCGCCCCCAATCAAGTAAAATGGTTTAGATCCTCGCTATCCCCAGTTTCAGTTTCAGGGGTATTTTTAGGATTATTTGGCTTTAAAACAGAATAAATACCTGATTTTTGAGGTGTTTTTTCCGGGTTTGGCTTTTAAAATGTTTCTTCCTTACTGTAGTGGAAACACTAGAGCAGTATTTGGGCAAATACATCATGAAATGGATTGGGGGGGTTACCCTGCAGGTCATCTCTTTCCGTTAAAAGGTACAGCAGCCGGTTTCACGGTAAAAATCCACCCTGTACAGCAGCGGTTTCACTGTAGCAATCCACCCACTTCACACCTGATAACAATGTTGCAATTCTGTGCAATTCTGGCTCTTTAAAAGTTCTGACCTTTAGAAAGGGAAAGGAAGGAAAGCTGTTGCAGTTCTGGGAGATGCGTGAATGTTTAAGGCTGTGTGTGCAGGCGGCAGCAGAGCCAGGGTGCTTTTTTCAGAGGGAACCCCTGCTGGGGATGGTGCCTGTGGAGGTGAGTGGGCGAACGGGCCTTGAGTTGCTGCTGCTGCCGTGTGCCCTGGGCGATGGGGAGAGGAGGGGAAAGAATCGCTTTCCCCAATCCGTTTTTGGAAGCGTTTTAAGTGTTTAGAGTGGGGACAGAAAATCGGGGCTGAATCCGATTGCCAGATGCTTTTTGCTTCCTTTTAACATGCTTTACATATCGATGCAAATCCTGATGTAAATCTCAAGGTATATTCCATTTTATTCCTTAAATGGGAACCCGCCCCAAGAGTATTATATAACGGTATAACTATGTAACGCTTTAAAGGGCTCTTAGAGTTTTTACAAATTAGTTCTTTCCCCATCATGCTGAAATCCACAATCAGCTGTTAAAAGAGAGATGGAAATTATAATAGTTCAAAAACTGCCTCCAAATGATTCGGTGGGAGGTGTTTTTCATTAGAGGCTACACCTAACACCAGCGGGGTTGAGGTTTCTTGAAGATGCAGATCTCCAGGAGGACCCTTTAGCCAAGATCTGGATCTTGCTTATGCAAAAGGGGGATATCCAAGATCAGTGATGGCCAACCTATGACACGCGTGTCACAAGTGACACACCAAGCCCTTTTGAGTGACACACATGGTCACCCGGCACCTGGGCATTTAGTGCTTGCTTGATGTGTACGAAATACCAACTTTCAATTGAAGATTTAGCAAACGAAATTCAGCAACAAAAGTCACTAATGTAAACAATTATTTGTTTTTGCTTTTAATAAAATACATATCAAAAATATAACTTTTTTATTAGAGCTACAAATATCACAAAATTATGGATCTTTCTCGATGTGACACAGCACCCGAGTTAAGCTAGGTTTTCTTGTGAATTTTGACACACCGAGCTCAAAAGGTTCACCATCACTGTCCAAGATACTTTGCAGAACACAGGGTTAAACACACAGATCGACGCACACACTAAGAAGGACCAAGTATTCAGGGTGGAAAGACCTGGCAGAACAGATAAATCTTGAGGCACTTAAATGATGTTATTGTAGGGAATCTCAGAGATTTGGGGGAATGGGTGGCAAAAGGAACTTTTTAAAAAATGCCCCCTGAGAAGGCCTGGCAGGAGAGATGCCTTCCCTAGGTGTCCAGTGACACAGCACACACCCTCATAGCATGTGTTGGGCTTTTTTACCCTTGCCTTTGACTCTGCCTCCCTTTTAGAAACTGCTATCGCTGATAAGAACCTCTTAACCGAGATCCACTGATATTCTATTTTCAGTGGTGCTTTCAACTTTGGAGTCACTGACTCTGCTGTCTTTCAGCTTCGTTTTTCCCCTAGAAAAGCTACATTATTGAGTCCAAGTATTAATCCTGGGTCGGTTTAGCCAGCAAGTTCTTGATCAAGTGACATATCTAACCCAGAACTGTTTTTCTTTTCTTTACAGACCCCCCAAATCCATCTTTTAGAAGATTACACTCACCAGTAGAAAACTGATCCTCTCTTACTTCAAAGGGCTGGATTTGTAAGTTGTAAACATTCAGTTTGTAAAACCGCGTAACTTCTAAAATACTTTCTCTGTGGCACAGGAAGGAGCTGCCCAAAGTGGCTTCCCAGGCATTTAGATTTGTGTTTGCCACAGTGTGGGATTCTGGAAGAAAGTTTCACAGGAAGCTCGTTAGCGAGAAGCTGAAAGTTCCTAGAAGGCATCACCATTGCTAATGTTATGAAGTTTTGCTCTAAATGCTTCCAAGCCCTAACGTGATCTGAGAGGGAATCAAGTTCCTGAGGCCCTTTCTGCAGGCATGGCCCTTATTCTGCAGTCTGCACCAGCATGCAGATGGCAGGCCCCTATTCAGGAATATAATCCAGAACAAGGTCCAGTGCAGAAGGGGCCTAAACGGCCAATCAGGAGTTTATAAATTCTTTAAAGCTACAGTAAAATGTTATCAGGTTTGCAAGTGTATTTATAAGAGACAAAACAAGGACATTTTACCCAGTTTCAATCTACTGATTTTCATAGCAATGCAAAATAAAGATATTAAAAGCAGCGACAAAGCAGCAAATAGCACAAAGTCAGCAAAGGGACTTCCCTAACTGCCCACTGGGTCTCATATCGTTTTCTCTTTCAGGACCCTAGAAAATCTTCAGACGATCTACAGCGCTGAACTTTTTGCCCGGCACTAGTTGTACAAGGTCAGGAAGCTGAAATTCACGCACCATGGGGCCGTCAGGTTGCTGAGTGGGACAACCTTGCCATGCACATATCACACAGCATCTACTGGATCAGATTCAAGGATTTATCTAGGGCACTGAGGACCAGCCTCCTTGGCAGATAGCTCTTCCAGGAAAAAACTCGCAAGATGATTAAGCTTTTGAAGAGGAACTGTTGAAACCCATCTTATTACCGCCATCAGCCCGGCCTTCTTTGCGGTGGCACCTACACTATGGAACAGTCTCCCCTAATATTTGGGAGTGACTATTCTTCTGGTTTTTAGATCCCAACTGAAGATCTATCTTTTTACCCAGGTCTTTCCTCCCTGCAAAATCCTTGATTTTAAATACATGATTAAAGAGTATCATTTTGGCTGTTTTTATTCTTCGCACCTTGCTTCAAAATTACCGTATATTTGAATGGGAAGCAGTGTATACACTTAAATTTAATGAACAGTTTCCCCTCCCCTTCCCAGCTGTGTTTAGGGACAGACATGACCAAAAATGTCAAACTAAGGTCAGTTTATGGAGGCCAAATGGAAGAGATCTCTTTGACCACAACCAGACACTTACCATTTGTAGCATCCACCATAGTTATTTTAACTTCTTTTAAGAAGAAAACCTCATTGGTTGTATTCCTCTGTTAAACAAAATAATTCACACAGTTACACATGGGGAGTGACAGAGCTTTTGAAAGAACCTTAACAAATAAAAACTAATATATGGAACTTACTACCAGTGACGGTGACAGCACCCGGTCTAAATAGTTTTAATAAAGGATTAGACAAAGTCATGGAGGACAGGTGTGTCAATGGCTACTGGGCTGGATGCCTAGGAACACCCTCCAGGCTGGGGGACAGGCAGAATCCTTCTAAAAGCCATTTGCAGGGAGTGGAGAGCAGGTGAAGGTTTTGCCCTTGTCTTCTGCTTGAGATGCCCAGAAGCAATTGGAGGGCCACTGTTTCAGATAGGATGCTCAACTAGGCGGGCTGTGGCCTGTTCCAGCAGGGCTTCTCCTAATTCATGGTGGTCAGGTTATCAATGGCTACCAAAGAGATGACTAGGTATCACCTTCAGGGGATTTTAAAAAATGATATTAGCAATCTCCTGTCATCTTCATCCCTCAAAGGGAAGTCTCCCATTGCCCAGAATCTACCCTCAGTCAAAAGCATGAATCTGTACCCCTGCCCCATGCCATGTGCCTTAGTATGTGATGTTCCAATATGGTTTGGCTTCAAGAGAGGCCCATTTATCCGGACTTGTTTTTATCGACTACTAATTGTCCATGACCGGTTCTGTGGAAGGTATAAGCAGTTCCAGAACTTCTGCTTCCAACTTAGCCAGCTCTGAGAGTCCAGTGTTTAAATTTAGAGTCAGAAAAGAATAGGAACAGTGGAATCAAAGAAGGTATCAGAAGCATATTTAATTTACATGCATGAGGTAATTTAGATCTCTGAGGTCACATGTATTTGGCCACCATGAGGTAATATCTGTCTGATGAAGATTGAGGTAACTTAACCACAATGCCAACAGCTTACCTCAATGAGCTTTTCCCCATACACAATGGCTTCCACAGGTACCAAATGGCTGACAGACTATAATATTCATCTTAAGAGAAATCTTATGGGTTCTGTTCCTATTTCTTTGCCAATCTCAGAGAGTGTTAGTGGGAAATTCTGATTTGACATCCTGGGAACTAACTTGTGGGGTCCTCGGGGGTTGAACTCATCTCCCATGCTTTTTAACATCTCTATGAAGCTGCTGGGAGATGTCATCAGGAGATTTGGAGTGAGGTGCCATCAATACGCAAATGATACCCAGCACTATCTCTCTGTGCCATCTGAAGCAGGAGAAGCAGTGCTTGACAGGCGCCTGGATGAACTGAAGCTGAATCCACACAAGACAGAGGTGCTGTGTGTCACAGGCTCTTGGGTCCGTGTACTTGGGAGAGACCCTGTCCTTGATGAGGTTGTAATGCCCTGGAAGGGACAGGTGAGAAATTTGCCGGTGCTCTTGCACTCTGCACTGACACTTGAGGCTCAGGCGGAGGCCATGGCCAAAAGTTGAAGCCTTCTCTGGACAGATACGACTTGGCCACAGTTAGCCACACGTTGGTAACCGCCAGACTCGACTACTGTAATGCACTCTACATGGGGCTGCCGTTGAAGACGGTTTGGAAGGTGCAGCTAGTGCAGAATGCAGCAGTTAGATTGCCCACCGGGACAGCTGGCTGGATGCACATCACGCCGGTCTTAGAAGAGTTGCATTGGCTGCCGGTTTGCTACCGAGCCCAATTCAAGGTGTTGACTTTGACTTATAAGGCCCTAATGATTTGGGCCCCAAATATCCCAAGGAATGTCTACTTCCATATCAACGTGCCTGTGCCTTAGGATCTGGAGGGAAAGCCTTCCTGGTTGTCTCCACATCTTCAGGCAGCAAATGGCGTGGGCACTTGGGCAGTCTCCCCCTTGAGGTGTGTCTATCACCTTCACTGTTTACGTTTAGGAAGGCAGGAAAGATGCATCTCTTTACCCTGGCCTTTGGCTAAATGGGGATTTACTGTTTTCTTCCCACTGGCAGATGCTTTTGTTGTTTTAATGATATTAAATGGTGTTTGATTTTAGATGATGTTACACACCCAGGGCGGGTTAAAAATGTAAAATAAATTAAGTACATATGTATGCATGTATTTATTTATTTTGCACTTTACATACATCTACATGCTGTGACATCTGGGCGAAGCAAACAGACACACATTGTATAATGCATCCCTCAAAATACCCCTTCCAGAACCACCTGTAGAAGAGTTAGGCCCACACCAAAAATGCACACAATATATAGCTACTTACAACAGCAAAGCCAAAGATAATCTCCTTGTTCCCTTCTTTTAATATCAGGGTAGATGTGGCATTTCCACATGTTCCAGAAGCCTCCGTTGCATTTGGATTAATGTTGAAAATAACGGCCTCCGTCTGAAAATTAAGAAGAATTCACCGTTGGTAATAAATAACTAACCCACCCACCCTCCTAATGCTATTCTTCACTGTGAGTTTTAATGATACTCCTACCCAACTTCAGGCCACTGTGAATCAAACATTAGGTTTTACTCAGCTAAGTAGCCAGCAGGCTCTAGGTGATTAGAACAGCCTAGACGCTGTTTGAATGGACTTGCTCTGGCTGATTCTCTCTTCACCAACATTAAGGCCGTGATCACACCTTGCTGAAATAGTCCGTCCCATTCAGAAACGGAGCTGAAGCCGTCCTACTCCTGTTCACACCCAATCCCTGACAATCAGCCCTCAGATCGTCCACAGCTGGGGCTGCTATGCTTACAACATTTATCTCCTTAACATAGCAGCATCAACACCGACTGTACTCCAATAGGATGAAGTTCTGTCAATCAACTGTAGCAATGGGGTGTGTTTGGAGTTGTGTGGTGTTGACAGCAAACTCGATTCTAACACAGAGCACTGCTGGAGCCGAGATCTCCCAACCAGCATCACCTCCACCTCCACAGCCATTCCCATAAAAAACTGAGAGGCTGTAATCTGGTGTTTTCCCTAAAGCTTCTAAACCACTTTCTGGCCATTTATTTGTAAAATCCCTCCAGGTTTTCCACAGAAGCAATATGGGGGTTTTTCCACGGTCACTTAGTACCCATTTTAGCACCCATTAAGGACCCATTAGGGACGCATTAGGGATCTACTAGATCCGGATGAAAGAATGTACCCATTCCTTAGATTAAATCTTATTAGTTCCGGATCTAAGGGCTGCAGTGGAAAAACATCCCAGATTTTCTGTAGATGGAGTCCACAATGGGGTCTTCAGCCAGAAAATCAGGATTAAAGGGAGCCTGTTTCCACGATGGTCTGACAATGGTGTGTAGAGGAGGCTAGGGAAAGGGGATGCACCCATGGGGAGGTGAGCCCCGAAATCCAAGCTTTGAAGTGACTTTGGAGTCATTTCACAATCGTTTTGGAGTTGCCTCTGAATTCACTTTGAAGAGATCGGCACAGACATCAGAGACGCTCCGGAGCTGTTTGCGCGGTCCGTTCGCTATTAGCGCAGAGAGTGAAGACTACCCTCCCAAATCCCTCCAAAGAGATCGGCAAAGGCTCCAGAGTCCCATCACCGGTCTCTCTGAAGATTAGTCCAGACTTCGGAGGCGCTCTGGAGCTATTTTACGCAGACATCCCGGGCGCTCCGTGGCTGTTTTGCGCTGAGTTCGCAGACGTTCCGAAGGGACTTCGGAGCAGCTTCAAAGTCACTTCAAAGAGCGTCTGGAGTCACTTCAGAGATGGCACCTCCCATCCCCCAAAACACCTGGGGTGATGGGCAGAATCCTTGGGGGACGATCCGGAATTTTCACAGGAGTGCAAAGGTGTTTCCGCAGCAGTGAAGTTAGGACCCATTGCTATTGGGTGCTACACCTCCCATGGAAACACACTGGGTGCTTCCCTTAATCCGGGTCTACTAGATCCAGATTTAGGGAAGTACCCATTACTTAGTTCCAGATCTTCTTAGATCTGGATTAAAGGAGCACGGTGGAAAAAAACCCTATGATCTATTATTTTGCCAGTCTAGCAAAAAATACATATCTATATTTTAAAAATGGGCAGAGTCCACCAGCATGGAATCGGAACAAAGGAGAATTGGGGGGGGGGGGATCTCAGAGACTGTCCCCCCTCTAGAGGGAAGCCTCAAATCTGTAAATGAGAAAGTTTGTGCTTCTTGAAGGACCCTATTCTGGGATCCACTTTGCTTCTCAGGTGTACACCATCACTTTTCTGCTGTTGACTATACAATCCGTTTCCAGTTCTAATCAGTCTGCCTTTTCCCTCTTAATTATGACAATTACGATCAAACTTTATTCATTAGTCACATGACTGTACCAAGTTCCCCAAAGAGAAAATCGTATAAAACATACAATAATAAAACTGAGCAACAAAATCAAAATAACATCATTTGTCCCCATCACCCTTTCAAGACACCCCATTCAACTCAATGGATAATTTCCTATATTGGGCAGCCTGAGCAAAAATCAAAGCTACCCTATAGGTCACCTGGACGTTTTCTCCCTGCAGAAGGTAAGTCATTGCAGTGGGAGACGTTGTGTAAAAGGGGGGCCAAACAAGTTGTTCTTATCGAGGAATACAAGGGACAGGGAAACACAAAGTCTCCCATTATAAGGCACACAATGCTATCTCCCATGCTTCATCAAGGAGTTCAGAACGTGCATAAGTAAGCTGCTGCCTTGACTGCTCGGGCATTTTGTATACTAAATCTTTTTTGAGTTGGAAAATAGATTTAGATCATACTAGCAGTTTTAGTGATCTTAAATTGGAAAGACTAGCAACATCATTTTGACCACTAATTTCCATCACATGCTGCTTAAAAATCTCTTTGGCTAACTGGCTGGGGTGCCCCAATATTATCAAGAAGAGACCACAGCGAGAGATTATGTCATGTATTTTCACGGTCCCATGAATAGATGCCCTCAATCCTATATTGTTCTTCACGGCACATTCTTGGAAATCTATTTCCAGACATTGTCTTCTCTGTTTAAATTGTAATACACTTGTTAGAAGAAGAAGAGTTGGCTTTTATGCCATGGGTTTCTCACCCATTGAATGGGATTCAAAGCTGCTGACAAATCTTCTGTTCTTCTCCCCACAACAGACACCCTGTGAGGTCACTGGGGCTGGGAGAGCTGAGAAAGACAGCTGGGACCAGCCCAAGGCCACCCAGCTGGCTTTGTGGAGGAACCAGGAAACTAGCAGATACCAGCCTGACACTAACTACATGGCCAAACTGGCGCACAGCAGTTCACATTTATGAATTCTGTTAGCCGGCTGAATGCAGGTCAAGACAGTAACAATACAGTTACCTGTTCAGAGATGTTCAGCTGAAGGGCCATCGTAGCCAACAAACAGATCGTTCCATTGTCTTTCACTGAGTAAGTTCCTGCGGCAGGGCTTGCCCAGGGCTGGAGGGTGGTGGAAGGCCCTGAAGGGGTGGTGCTTACTGCTGCACGTGCAGCGGGTGCTGTGGGTTCCTCTGATGCCATGGCAGAAGGAGCAGATTCCATGGTGGTCTCCATTTGCTCAGGGGTGGGTGGAAGATCTTGGCTGCAATGTATCTCTGGAAAAGATGGGCGCCTATTAGTAGCAGCAAGGCATCGTCAGACTCACCAAGACTATGCACACGTTCCCTTGTGCCCCAGTCTGGGTTTTGATCTTCTGGTCGACGGATCTTTCCTACTTAATTAAAAATCTAGTTTGGTAGATGGGGAATCCATGATAATATCCGACGATATTATTTGTACGGCAGCAGTTATAAAGATAACCCAGGGAGGAGCAGGGAAAGGCCGTGAGCTTTCTGTGAGGAAGAGCCCATGGCAACAGCTACCTAATCATCTTTGTCTTCTTAAGGAGGAAGCAAAGTTCTCAGACAAATGTACTGAGCAACATCCCAGTCACGCTCACTAACAAAACCTAGCAGATCTCCTAGGGCATAGGTGGATGGGGAACTCCAAATCTCACTGGACTATGTTCATGGAAGGCAGGCATATCAATTGCTACTAGAATGGGTGCCTGACCACCAGGTAGGAGAGACAGACAGGAGGCTCCTCAAGGCCATTTGCAGGGACCTGAGAGCAAGTGACGCTTTTGCCCTTGTCTTCTGCTTGAGATGCCCAGAAGCAATTGATGGGCCACTGTGTGGGACAGGATGCTGGACAAGCTGAGCTGTGGCCTAATCTAGCAGAGCTCTTCTTGTGTTTTATATCCATGCTTGCTAAGTGGTTTTTAAGTTGTGACGCTCTAGATTATTCTCTAACAACCGCTCTTGTTCCATGGCAAACATTTAGCAACAGCCCTGCGGGGCTTCCTAACTGGGCTTGGCCTGGAATGCTGGAAGCAGATCGCTGGGAGTTGTCTGGGACCATCTAGAGCAGTGATGGACACCCTTTTGAGCTTGGTATCTCAAAATTTGCCAAAAAAACGAGCATAACTTGGGTGGTATGTCACGTCGAGAAAAACACCATAATTTTGTGATATTTGGCCCCACAGGTCACTGGGGTGGGGTCCAGGGTGCAGAAAGGCAAAGAACCCGATAAAGAAAATAATTTATGTATGAAACTGAACTCATGGAATGAATAACATAAACCTGTTTTTCTGCATGCATGTTCACGCTCACATATTGGCTTATCTAAGTACCATAGGATCTGCAGCAGAAAAATTGCTAGTGAAAGAATCACAAAACAGCAATAAAAACATAAGAGGAGCCCTGCTGGATCAGGCCATAGCCCATCTAGTCTACCCTCCTTCCTCACACAATACTCATTCTGATGGCTTGGACCTCCTTAGATCAGTAGTTAAAGGTGGCAGCAAAAGCAGAAGAAACCTTAAGGCCCGGGTTGGGTTGACTGCAACCACAGATGTTTGAAAAGAAGCTGTCGGGCTGTGTTCACACCTGAGTCTTAATCCAGTTTGAGACCACTTTCCAAGTGAGAGAATGTATCAGCAAAGTGAATAATCATTTGCTGTCCTCTTTATCTAATCTAAAGATGGCTTTTCCAAGTTAGATAATGCAAAAGGAAAACCGCTTGAGACTTTGCTGATGTATTATCTCACTCTGAAAGTGCACTGAAGCTGGATTAAAACTTAAGTGTGAACACAGCCCCAGCTTCATAAAAGCAACAAAAATAACTTCTTAAATATACAACTGCCCAGACTTCTTCCAGATTACAGAAACAACCACAGAAAACACAATAATACATTCCTCATTCAAAGAGCTTCTTTAAATACTTCAACTCAACAAAATGAAGCAAGAGAAAAAGTACAGCGTAAAATACAGGGCAAGAACAAGAATGTAAAGCTAAAGTGAAGCACAACCCCCCTTCACTACCCCTTCCTTTCCTCTCTTTTACACCCCTCCACAAGCAACCCCCTCAAACAAGTAATTCCAAAAATCAAGCAGTATTGTTTACTAAATTGAAATATAAGCAATTAATTATTACAACAAATCCAAACACATAAGCAAGCAAGCAACAGTTTTAAAGCTAAAAAGAGAGAGAGATTGAGAGTGTGACGATGAAGGGAAGGATGGAACTACTTAGCAAAACTTCTCCCCAGCCTGCTGGTGACCTGGTGAGCGTGTTAGGCTGCTGCCTGTGTTCAGGAGCACGCTCCATGAGCGGCTCATTTGGCAGAGTAGGAGGAGGACGAGGGAATGGACTACAACTCCCAGCATCCCAGGCCAGCAGGAGCGCAGGAGCAGCCGCCGGCTGAGAGGCAGAGACGGAGCCTGCCTGTCATCCTAAGCAGGGTCGCTCCGAATGTGGGTAACAAGGATGAGTGGCGGCGGCGTTATCTACAGTTGGAGCGACCCTGCTTAGGACGACAGGAAGGCAGTGGTGGAATACTTTTCTCTATGTGGCTGCATGTGGCCACATGTCATCAAAAATGACTACGCATGTCAGTGCTGACACATGTGTCATAGGTTCGCCATCACCGATCTGGAGCGTCGACCATGGTGTGAAACCACTGGGGTTTTTATCCCAGCAATATCTGAAGGTTGGAGATTCCTCCCTTCTGCTTAAGAAAAGCTTGTACAACAACAAAGCTACTCACGTGCTTCGCTTAGGACGCCCGCTGGAATGAAGGCTTCCAGGGTCACTCCCCAAATATACTGTGTGACATTGTCCTTCTGAAGGGTGTTTAGACCATCACACATGAACACAGTATTCAGCTCAATTCGCTCTTCTGGATATCTCATACTGACTGTGACTGGTCCTTTAAGGATAGAAAAAAGTTTTGTTATGACTGACAGATGCTTATAAAAACTATGCACTCTGTTTACTTCAGATTGGATTCGGGATATTCCTAATACGGAGTCTAGTTTGAATTGACCCATCCCCAGGCGATTGATGACAGTGCGGGCTCAAGTCGAATACACCTGTCTCCATGCAAATCCCGCTAAACCCTCCATCGGAAGCCGCATCTTTTTCTCTCCACCACCTCTCTCCTGATAGGAGCAACGGCAGGGAAATCCTACCCAACGCCCCTTCCCCGATCGCAATTGTTGGGCATTAAACAGTGATCAAACAGAAACAAACCTCTTCTCTCTGCGATCTGATCGCCAGGCAAGCGTACAAGAACTGAACGCCCCAGTAAGATGCAGCAATGAGGGGGGTCACCTGGCCCTTGCTGTCCCACAAGCCTCTTCCTGCAACCCTTATTACAGCCCTCCCCGATTGTCGGCAAGCAGCTCCTGAAGTTAGAGGCAGTTTATCTGAGAAGCAGAAAAGTGCTTCTCTGGTAAACTGCCTCTAAACATAGTAGCAGCGGACAAGCAGCTTCTCAAGTTTGCCAGCTCAAAAGCTAACAAAAGCCGCTACAATGTTTAGAGGCAGTTTACCAGGGAAGCGCTTTTCTGCTTCTAGGATAAACTGCTTCAAACTTCAGAAGATGCTTGCTGGCAATCGGGGAGCGGAAGTGTAAAAAGGGTTGCAGGAAGAGACTCGAGGGACAACAAGGGCCAGATGACCGCCCCCCCCCCCATCGCTGCATCTTTACCTGTCAAACTGGGGTGATCAGTTCTTTTACATCTTTAAAAATGGCCAACAGCTGCGATCCCCAACATTCAGCACAGACATGGCGAGCACAGGCAAAACCCTGCCACTAATGCTGCGAGCACCAATCTCCTCCCCCAGTAACCTGGGAGCATTCCCATGCCTCCAAGATAATCTGTCTTTGCCTCCCAATCTGCAGCGAGAACAGTTTGCAAGGGCAGATTTTTTACCCTGGATTGGGGCGATTTGTTCCACATATAGTTCAGATTAGAGCCTTTGCATTTAGATCTTCCAAGTCAAATTCAGGTTCGCTCCAGGGTATATAGTGCATGGGGACAAGCCCTATGTTTGCCACTCTTTTCCCCCTGTATTGATTGTATCAGGTTTTGAAATGTATCATTGAGAATCTCCATGCTTTAGTTTAGAATACCCAATAAGAGACTAAGTAACCAATATTTGGAAGCACCCCTGAATGGGTGCAAAGAACCATGGGATGGGATAAAAATGCAAATAATAATTACAATAAGATGAACAATAATTATGCATATAAGAGTTTTAGCTACAATGGAACGAAAATATACAGTAGCTATTATATGGACCTATGAGAGAAACAGGTGTACTCCAATCACCTAAAGCCAGTGAATAAGGAATGAAGATGTATACTTGAATTAGCAATTGTTAAGGAAAACTCATGCCGTCATCCGCTTTGGTTGGAAAGACAGCAGCAAATGAGATTTGAGGAGACGGTTGGATTATGGGATCAGAACCGATAACCTTTGATTGTTCTATGGAAGTACAAAGAGGGATAGTGGTCAGAACATACAATTCACAACAGTCAAATGCTGGGAAAGCGTAATAGGATATGCACAAAGGAGGCAAGGAAAGAGCCAAGAAATTAAAGGGATTAGTCAGAGCCTCTGGATGAAATGAGGGGAGGGGGGCTCTGTATATGTGGCCAGGAAGGAAGAGGTATGCGTTGTTCTATGTGGCAGATATAAGAAATATACAGAACTGTGCAAATGTTTTAGGCAAGTGTGGAAAAAATGCTGCAAAGCAAGTCCAGGGTGTGACGCTATGGTCCCCATTGTGCCCTGATCTCAACATCATCGAATCTGTCTGGGATTCCACGAAGAGACAGCAGGATCTGAGCAAGCCTACATCCGCAGAAGGCCTTTGGTGACTTCTCCAAGATGCTTGGAACAACGTCCCTGCCGAGTTCCTTCAAAAACTGTGTGAAAATGGACCTAGAAGAACTGGTCCTGCTTTGCAGGCAAAGGGTGGCCAGAACAAATACCGATTGCATTATGATTTCTCTTTCATTCTTCAATTTGCATTTTGTAAATTGATAAACTGTTGACGCTTCTGTTTTTGAAGACAGTCTTACTTTGCAGCACTGTTTCCACACCTGCCTAAAACATCTGCACGGTACTGGTCCAAAACAGGTTACAGAAATGCTGCATCATTCTTACCTTTTCTTTTGGCATCCGGAAACAGCTCGGTGTCATTGGTATTATATTCAAACGAGATGAATCCTTCATAAGTATCCCCAGATCTTGTGAAGCTGAGATTCCATTGATTCGTTCCAAATTCTACAGCAAGTATATTGCCAATAACATCCCCACAGTCACTGCCAGTGTAATCGGCATCGTCGGGTATGCCAAATTCTGCCCTTTTCTGGAAAATGTGACATTGACAGTTGTAAGAATCATCAGAAAGGTGCTCACCTTCCCCGGGGAGAACGAATGCTAGACTCCGGTTGTATAGGAAAAACGGCACACTCCTCCTGCCTCCTCCCCATCACTGTTTTCCTAGATTTAGGATCTCTTTATTTGATGACTGCCATTTCATAAGATGCACAAGGCAGTTTTGCAAGAGGCTATTGACAAAACAAAATACCTAAAGCCAAATCCATCTACTTCTCTTTTGCCCTTTTAAAACAGCCTTTCAGTCAGGCGTTTAAGACTTGGACTCTGCCCAGGTATCTAAAAATTACACCTTCAGGCTTGGGGAGAAGCTCCCAGGCTAGGTGTCCACTTGGCCTCCAGCCCAGAAGCCCCGAATCTGCCCTGAAGAGTTCCTGCTTGAAATAAAAATTCTATGCTGTTGGTTAAGACCACTGCGGTAAGTTAGCTGGAGCAAGATGAAACAGCAGGTGGCAGACCTGAAGCCAATTCTGGGGGTGGCCATGTAAGCGTCCTTCCCCAACACCCAAGTTGAGCCAACAGTGACTCCCCCATCAATTCATCTTGAAGGGAACGGCACCTGAGCGCAGCAACCAGATCTCTGTCAAGAGGCTTTCATGGAGGACAGGTCTACCAAGAGCTCCTAGAATCCGGGCCTGGGTACCACCTCCAGGATGCAGGGGACAGGCAGGATGCCGGTAGAGTCGAGAGCAGGTGAGGGTTTTGCCTTTGTCTTCTGCTTGGGAATGCCCAGAAGCGAATGGTGGGCCATTGCCTGAGGCAGGATGCTGGGCTGACCCAGCAGGGCTCCTCTTATGCTCTCGTAGACAAATTCATGGAGGACAGGTGTATCTGTGGCTACTAGAATTGATGCCTCCAGGTTGGAAAGAGGAGCAGGATCCTTCTTGCGGCCATTTTCAGGAAGTCAAGAGCAGGTGAAGATTTTCCCTTCAACATCTCCTTGAGAATGGCCAAAAGCAAATTGGCCAATGTATGAGACAGGGTGCTGGACTAGATGGGCTGCGGCCTGATCCAGCAGGGTACCTCTGAATTTATCATGAAACACACTACTCAGGAAGGGACGCGCTTCTAAATACAGTTTTGAAATGTGGACGGATGGAACAACAGAAACAGGACTTACATATTCATTGTTTTCAGTTTCGTATTCGATGGAAAAATTAACGTTCCACTTTACATAGAAACACAAAGTTTTGGAATCACCTAATTTCATCTCCACGACTCCCGCATCTGCCTGGAAAAGAACTACAACATTGCCTGCCTGTTAGACTGATTTTCAACCCACTTCCAAGAATTCAAACTTCTCATTCATGCTATTTCAACAGCGTAATACCTTTTGTCTGTTTCATGGTTTTTAAAGAAGGTGAAATTTTAGGATGGTGTTAGAAAGAGGCCAAATTACAAAGAATAACAAATTCTACTAAGGGCCTTCTAGTAGAAATACATTAGAGGCCACATCTGCCCCTAGTGTGGGGTAACTTTGTGCCCCATGAAAGTGAAAGGGTAAGTGGATTTTCCATCTTTGGATAACCCCCCTCCCCTCCCCTCCTCTCCCAGGGAACGGTCCCAGCAGAAGATCTTATACTGAGAGCTGTGACTAGCCCAGGGCAGCCCAGCTGGATTAATGAAGGAAACTGGGAGACTAAGAGTTAGGAGTCCCACACTCTAAACACAAGACCGAACTGGTACCAAAATGACGACTCTCTCCCTGTCGAGCTGGCTTCAAAGTATAGAGGATACACAAGCAAAACAAAATAAAAATCCTTTGATTTTAGGAAGATATTCTCCACTGCCATTTCTCTAATTCTCTTGGTTGTTCAATTCCGTCCTGCGAGATTAAGTTCTCCATGTTTATGGGGGAATACACAAGTAACTTAGCGGCCAATTCACTACAGAGCCCAGTACAAGGTGTTAACTTTACGGCCCTAAACCATTTGGTCCCCAAATAGCTAAAGGAACACCAACTTCCACACCGACCTGCCCGTGCCTTAAGAGCTGGAGAGGAGGCCCTCCTGGTTGTCCCACCACCCTCAACAGCAAAAAAGGGGGGGCACTTGGGAGAGGGCCTTCTCAGCGATGGCCCCTTGGCTATGGAACAGTCTCCCCCTTGAGGTGTGTCAAGCACCTTCACTGTACATGTTTAGGAAGGCAGTGAAGACGCACCTCCCTGCCCTGGACTTACAATAATGGGGACACATGTTCTTTCCTCACTTTTCAGACACGGCTATTGTTTTTATGTAACAAATGTACTTGGTTTTTAAACGTTGTTTCCTACCAGAGCCAGTTTGGTCTAGTGGTTAAGGAGCTGGAGTACTGGGTTTGTTTCCGCCCTCCTCCATGAAGCCACCTAGGTGACGTCGGGCTAGTCACAGTTCTCTCCCGAACTCTCTTGCCCCCACCCACCTCACAGTTTGTAAGAAGCTCACGGCCCGTTGCAGCGTTCCTGGTGGCATTTCGTGAGAAAGGCTGCAAGAGTAGATGACCACAAGTGTGCCTATTCTGGGCCTTCCCTTTGTTGTTTCATTGCCATTGTGACCTGTCCAAACACCCAAAGGTGAAAGGTGGGACATAAATACTGGGTGCAAAGAACTGAAAATAAAGAAATGTGGGGACCTGTGTGCCCCTGTGAAATCCTAAAGACGTGTGAGGGTGAGAGGACGTTGTTCAGTCCCGCCTCTGATCTGCAACCATGGCAGGGAAGAATTTTGGGAATTGCCAAAGGAGGAAACTTTTAACATTAAGCGGTTAACTGATTAAGCGAAGAACTTGTAGGGGAAGCGAAGAGGTCTTGGAGATGCGGACCGCTGACAGCCCTTTTGCACCGGGGTAACGGGGCAGGGAGCTGAGCCAGACAAGTCCAGGCAACTCCTACCCAACCTGCTTTCTCTCCGTTCAATTTAGATTTAGAAAACCTTCTAAAACAAAAGGAAAGGGGGGAGGACGGAGGCCTGGGCAGACCTAACCCAGGGAGGGGTACCCTCATCTCCCCTCGAGCATGGAAGTGTTCAGCTAACTGGGACAATTTGATGACATATAAAGCAAATAGGAGAGAAAAGAGGAACCCAGAAAGGGCCTGAAGGACCTGCTCCGCTCCCCCTTTGGTGGACCCAGGATTTGCTTTCCAAAGAGGATGGGATGTTCCCAACCCCTGGGGCTGCGGACCCCATCCTCCCATGGAGCTCCCTTGGGAGCTCTGACTTCCACCCAGAGGCTTAGTCCAAATCTGGGGAGGTCAGACTCTTTCCACCCCTCACTGCAGCTTCCACTCCTTTGCACCCTGGGGGTACTTTGGCTCCTCCCAGGCTGACCTCCCCCCCCCCCGGAGCTTCCACTCCCCCACCACCATCCAAGATGAGGCAAAGCCGAGCCCACCCTACTGTCCCCTTTGTCTCTCCCCTGCCCACTCACCGGAGCCGTGGAGGAAGAGGAGGGCAACGACGAGGTGGCAGAGGCCGAAAGGGACCCAGAAGTGTGGACCCATCATTGTGACAGACTGCGAGCCAACCAGGAAACCAGGAACCCAAAGCCAACCAATAAAACCAGAGAGCCAAAACCAACCGGTCAACCAATAAGCCAAAGCCAATTGGTCAACCAGCAGGTCAAAACCAACTGGTCAACCAGCTAACCAAAGCCAACCGGTCAACCAATAAGCCGAAGCCAATCGGTCAACCAGCCAGCGGGAGTCAGCAAACCAACGAGCAGGCGCGGCGTGCACGACTCAGCTGAGCCCTAGCAGCCCCTCGCCTTAAGAAGAGTGCGGGGCAGGCAGGCAGCCAATGGGAGCGCCGCTCTCGCCTGGCCAGCGTAGATTTTGCGGTTCATGGACGGAGCCGCGGCTGCTGATCGCTGCGCGGGCGGGAGCGTTTCGGGAGACCGCGTGCCTTGTAGTGGAGCGGCCGTACCGTGCAATGCAATGGGAACCGGTTGCCAGATCGGGGGCTCTTTGCAGGGGCGGATCGTGCCCCAAAGCCTTATTAATCCACTTGATGATGTGGGGGGGGGGCGTGCCAAGCGAGCCGGAGCTGCTGCTCTTTAATTGCCGGGCTCATGGGCGCTGCGCTTGGGCGCCAGTGGGCGCAGGGGGATCCCGTTCGCTGCAGATCGGGGCTGTTTGCAGGGGCGGATCGTGCCCCAAAGCCTTATTAATGCGCTTAATGATGGGGGGGGGCGTGCCAAGCGAGCCGGAGCTGCTGCTCTTTAATTGCCAGGCTCGTGGGCACTGCGCTTGGGCGCCCGTGGGCACAGGGGGATCCCGTTCGTTCCTGTTTCTCGGGGCTCGAGCTGCGATGCCCGTCCGTCCCCCCTCCGGTGTTGCAGCTGCTTTTGCAGAGGGATCGGGCGAAACCTTCGGTGCTTGGCTTTTGTGCAGGGGGCGGGAAGCGGGGGGCGGCCCGAGGCTCCGCAGGGAGGAGAGCGCGGCTGCGGCTCCTGGATCCCCCGGGCAGGGCAAGGGCATGGCCTTGACATCAGGGGGCGGCGGCGGCCGTCAACCAAACAGTGAAAGCGGAGCCGCCGGGCGGGCATCGCGGGCCTCGTGTGAGGCAGGTGGGCAGCTCACAATGGCCCCGTGTCCGCCCAGCCAGGCCGCCGGCGCGCCGCTCCCGCCCCCCGCCGTCCGACCCTGGGAGGGAGGGAGGCGCGTTCCCCGCGGCGGCTGCTCGGAAGGGGCTCGTCGGCGTGCGAGGCAACGGGGCCCTCCTGGCTGACCCCGCCGGGACTCGGGCGGTGGGAGCGAAGCGGCTCCTGGGCTCTTGGCGCATCTACCCGGCCAGAACTATTCGCCCTGGCTCCGGACACCTTCGCTGATCCTCGCGGGGAAGGTTAAACCATAGGAAGAATTAAACTAAAGCTTGTCCGTCGTGTGTCCTTGGCTTCGAAATCCTGGATATTGGGTCCTTTTTTTCCTCCTGCACCGATGGGACAATTACCACTTTAAGAACTAGAAGAGTGCAGCAAGTCCGTCCTGGCTGTGGTCACACTCAAGTTTTAATCCGGCTTCAGTCCACTTTCAGAGTGAGAGAAAGTATCACCAAAGTGACCGGCTGTTTTCTTTCAGTGTTAAATAACTCAGAAAATTCACTTTTAGGATACATAACATAGACAGCAAAATTCCTGGTCCCCTTGCTTATATGTTCTCCTGGTCTGAAAGTGCACCGAAGCCAGATTAAACCTTAGGTGTGACCACAGCCTCAGCCAAAATAGCTACTGTTTACTGGATTTACTTGGATTTTAAACCGTTCGGTCCTTGTTCAGAATTCCAGGTTAAAAGGTGGCTTCCTGGTCCATCCGCCTGCTTGTCTAAGCCCTCTTTCACCCCCACTGCAAACCCCTCAAGATACACAGTATTAACCATTGATTTCCAGAAGGCCTTTTAACCTTGGGGAAGGATGGAATAAACATTCATGCAAATAATCATCATCATTGCAAACTGGGACTGGAATGACTTTGACTACTTTTCCCTAAAGCTCCATGGTCCAGAAAGGCCATCCTGCCACTGATTGGTCCGACTGCTGGTGCAAAGGAGGCAGAGAGACTGGGCTGGAGATTCATCCTTAGTCAGTGGTTCCGCCAGTCATGCGCCTCTCATTCTCTTTGCTCCTCAGTCATGCTGAATGGCAAGGTGTGTTTTGTGCCCACAGGGCGACAGGCATCGCTTGGAGCGTCACTCGGAAACCCTTTGGAAAGGCTGCCGACTCTTGACCTGAATGTTCGTGGGATTTAGCATTTACATTTCTAAAGAAAACAGCCACTTCTTGCAGTATATCCACCCTGGTTGGGATAAATAAGGTTCCTGGAGCCACAAACTTTATTTATGTAAAACCGGTGAGCCTGACCTGTGTTCACATGGAAACGTCAGGAACCAGACACTGGGCATTTGTGTGCTTTTTAACCTTTGAAGGCAAAAGAAACAATCGCAGCATAACTGGGACACAAAACAGAAGATCTGGAATGAGGAAATTGCTGTAGTATAAGGCCCTTTCCGCACTTAGCCTTATTCTGGAATATATCTCAGGATCAGGGTCTCTTATCTGCATGTTATTGCAGACTACAGCAGGTCCTACTGAGACTTGCCATAGCCTGTATTAGTATGTGGACAAGAGACACCTATCCTGAGATACATCCCAGAATAAGGCCAAGTGCAGAAGCAGCCTAAGGCAGAAGGAAAGACAGAGCATTAGACGCCTGTCTCAGAAATCAGTTTGCAACGTCTTCCTAAGCAAAATGTGAGTTCTCTCTGGCATGGCATTAAGCTGTCCTGTGACTTCAAGAAAATACTGTGTCCCTTCCCTTTGATTGTAAAGGAAAGAAGAATCCAACCCTGTTTCTGTAAACAAACTCAAATCAGGTCATTTTCTATGGTCCCCCAGATGACGCTGGAACTGCGAACCCTTCTGTTGTTGATCGTCAGTTCTGGCTTTGATAAATCTGAGGAAGAGGAAGAAGAGGAAGGAGAGTAGGCTTTTCTGTCCCCCTTTTCTCACCCATTCAAGGGGACTCAAAGAGGCTGACAAAGCTTCTGTTCTTCTCCCCACAACAGAACACCCTGTGAGGTAGGTGGGGCTGTGAGAGCTCAGAAGAGAGCTGTGACTCACCCAAGGTCACCCAGATGGCTTCATGGGGGAGGGCGGAATCGAACCCGGTATTCCCAGATAAGAGTCTGGCTCCTTAACCACTAGACCAAACTGGCAAGCGATTCCCGGTTTGCCTCCCTCCGGTGTGGATCGGGTTCTCTTTCCTCTTAGAGCCAAGCGTGCTCCTGGATCCAGGGCTTCTCAGCTGGTCGCCAGGCACATCTTATATCAGCTTTTCCAAATTCATTGCCTGGCAGTTTTCGGGTCTTGTTTCAATTAATTCTTCACTTCCAGGTTGAGCTTCTGTCGTGTGGAAGGAAGGAGGATTCTCGTAGCCCAGTGGTCGGCAAACTCATTAGTCAAAAGAGGCAAATGTCAAGAATACAATGGTTGAAATTTCTTTTGAGAGCCAATTTTTTAAATCCTAAGCTATATAGGTACATTGTTATTAACTTAATTAGGGCACTCCTAAGCTGGAAGAGCCACACTCGAGGGGCCAAAGAGCCACATGGGAGCCGTGGTTTGCCAGTCCTGGAAGTTTGTTTCGGAATGCTACAAGCCGTTTGCGTGGGAGAGGAGACCCCTCACTTCTTCCCTGGCCAACTGCATTAGCGACCCACCAGCTTTTAAAACCCTAAATGAAACTCCGTGAACACGCAGCCACACCTGTGTAACTAACAACAGAAGTAAACTGGAAGCGACTTCAAAACTGGGGGATACTTAAGCTGCCTTGATCCGTTACGGGAGGAAGGGGCAGTCTTTCAGAGGGGAAAAGTCCCGTGAGCCCAACAGTCAGAGCCAGTCTGCCACAATGGACTCCCACGGCTGAATTCTGCCCTTGGAGTAGGACCGAGGGATGAACGTGCATGTGATATTCAAAAGTGAAAGGCACAGTGGTGAACAGTGCAAATTCTTCTGTGCCACTAGTGTGGTATGATGCCCAAAGCGGACATCTCACCTGATCTGGTTTGTGCAAATTCACTATAAGTGGATTTTAGGGCAAAGAGCTTGATCTCCTGGCTGGCTTCCTTGTTTTCTTCCTGCCCTAAGGGAGAGATGTGAGGAGCGGCCACGGGCAGTCAGCTCCGGTGGGCTCTGTGGTCAAAGAATTACTGAGTATAATGACTGAAGGCACTGTCTCCAAAGGCTATCGCGTGGGGGACCATTGGCTTGAGGGGACCCATGGACCGTATCTGAACTATTCAGAACTCTGGGCCTGTCCCCAAGCAATTTAAAGTCTGCTAAAAATTTTCTTTTGCTTCTGAGCGCCCCCATGCCAGAGTTTTTAAGGAGCTTCCAGCGCTACAAAAAGCAGGAAAACCCGCGACAAAATACATGCCCTTTAAAGAAGAGTTTCAGCGCTCTTTCTGGAAGTTGCGGGTTTTCCTCGCAACATTTACCTTAGGGACGCTCGGTGGCAAAAGGGGCGGGGATTGCTTCCTAAACACACAGCCATAAAACATTCACACATCTCCCAGAAATGCTGCAGCTTCCCTTCCTTTCCTTTGTAAAGGTGAGAACTTTCAAAGAGCCAGAATTGCTATGAATTGCAACATTGTTATCAGGTGTGAAGTGGGTGATCTATGAAAGTGTTAAGGGTAAATGAGCGCACAATTGTGTGGCTGATGGCTGCAGCCAAGCCATTTCTAAAAGAGACCAGAGTGAGTGCTGAGAGTGAGATCTGGCTATTTTTCCTTTGAACAAGAGAGGGGGCGTGGAGAAAAAGATGTGGGGAAAGAAAACACGCTTTTGTGCGGATGGAAGGTGCATTTTAAACGCGTGTTTTGCTTAGCCTCATGCGGACGCTTATTCCGGAAGTGTCAGGGCACTTTTAAAGTCCGCTTGGATACAGTGACAGTAGAGGGAGACCAGAGAGGCAAATAAGTTTTTCGGGGACTCGGCCTCTGACACATATTTCTCCACCTTATCCATTACAAGTGTGACCAGTTTGGAGTAGCTTATTTTGCTTTCAAAAGGAACCTGTTAAAGTGTCAAGTGGCAGGAAGGATGGAAGAAAAAAATCACACTCATTGCTCCTCCCGATAATGAAATCACAACCGCATTACAAGGACCCGTCGTCTGTTTTGCAAGGCTACAGCAGCACCGAGCCCAAGACAGGAGCCGGATTCACATGGTAGAAGCCACTTTCGGCGAGCTACCCTCGAACGCGCCCTCGCTGAGTTCCTTTACAGAATGGCAAACTGTGCTTTGCGGTCTTCAGTGCAAATCAGAATTAGAAACTGGGATCAAACTCTGGCCCAGTGGGAGAGCGCAGGCATTGAATGGAGCACGCTGCTGAACAGTAAATTAAGCTTTGCAATACAGACAGAAGCATCAGAGTATCAACAAATTCCAACGCGTGTGCGCACTTCTGGGCTCAATTAATTCCAAATGTGCTCAGAGAAAGCTTTTCTCTCTCCTGAGAACTCAAAACTGAATCAGTGTTACTGACCACATCCACATGTCCATCTACATGTCGCCTGACAAAAATGAAAGCGTTTAGCAACACAAATCTGTTTATTATTTATTTAATGACACAAGATACCTAGATAACAGACTCACTCTTTTTAAAAGATGTGTATTTACATTATTTACAAAAGAAGAAATGAAACATTTCATTTTTAAAACCTTTTTTTTACCGTGTTTGCAGTCTTTGTTTTTTTTTACACGTAATCATTTAATTCTATGCTCCCCTTACAGGCCTTTTATTCTTTTCCACATGCGTTAGCCAAAACCCTCTGTCATCACCTCCAGGTCCTGTAGATATTCAATAAGGGGACTCCAGTCTTCCAAAAAAGTATTCAGTCTTTTGTCCCTTAGTAAGTCTGGCAGTTTATCCATTTCAGCCACTTCGATCAATTTAATTATCCCTTCCTCCTCCGTAGGTAACTCCTCTTCCTTCCTTTTCTGTGCATATAACTATCTGGTTGCGGTCACCATATATAATATCAGAGTCTTCATGCTATTTAAACTATCTTCAGCTATTCCCAAACAACTGCCTGACAGCTGCCCTGCAGTCATCTGGGCAGCTGTCAGGCTGTCAAGAGCAGGGCAGAGCTCCAGGAAGATTATTAAAACAGATGTGAAAACCACATCTGTTTTAATCATTTTACCAGAGCTCTGCTTGTGCACATGACAACTGCTCAGCTGTGTCAGGCGAGATTGGGGTAAATCAAGCGCCCAGGTAAGGGGGACAATTGTGATCGCAGTGTTAGCGGTGGGGTGGGGGTGGGGCGAGAGGGGACAGCAAAGCCCCACCTGCTAATGCTGTGATCATAACCCGGGAGTGTCACCACGCCCCCTTTATAACTCGTTCTTGGCCTGTAATTTGCAGTGGTTCCCAACGTTGTCTGGGCTACGACCCATCTAATATAAATTTACCAACTCGGGACCCACCTCTAGGAAATTTAACCGTTACCAATATGAATAAAGGACTTTTCAAATAACAAAGTTTTAATACAATTTTTTAATTACTTAATTAAATAATTACATCAAAAAAGTTATTTCAAATACGGTTAAATTTCCTAGAGGTGGGTCCCAACCCATAGTTTGGGAAACCCTGATTTAGAGGATTTTGTCCCTCATGTATCCTGAATTAGGGCTAATGTTCCTCTTTTTTTGTGGGAAAGCTCAGCTTAGAAACCAAACACAAAACTCAAAGGGAGGGGGTGGCTCCATTGGCCCTTAAACAGGCTGTGGTACATCCCCTCCTGAAGAAGGCCTCCTTGGATCCAGATTTAAACAACCATCACCCGGTGGCCTACATACCTTTCCTAGGCAAGGTTCTAGAGAGGGTTGTTGCTGTTCAGCTGCAGGCATGCTTGGAAGAAGCTGATTATCTAGACCCATTTCAATCAGGCTTCAGGCCCGGTCATGGCATGAAAACCGCCTTGGCCGCTCTGGTTGATGATCTCCTCCGGAAGAAAGACAGGGGGAATGCTACCCTGCTGGTTCTCCTGGACCTCTCAGTGGGTTTTGATACCATTGACCACAGTATCCTTCTGGAGAGGCTATGGAGTTTAGGAGTTGGAAGCAGTGCTCAGCATTGGTTTCACTCTTATCTCCAGAGCTGATCTCAGATAGTGGTGATGGGAGAGACAGATTTGTCACCCTGGGAACTCACTTGTGGGGCTCCCCAGGGGTCAATCTTATCTCGCATGCTAAGAAGGAGCAGCAGCTCCGGCTCGCTTGGCACGCCTGCCCCCCCCCCCATCATTAATAAGGCTTTGGGGCACGATCAATTCCTGCAAAGAGCCCCCGATCTGGTAACTGGTTCCCCTTGTATTGCACTAAATGGCACCTCCACCACAAGGCACACGGTCTCCCGAAAAGCCGCCCACCCGCCCAGCAATCAGCAGCTGCGGCTCCATCTATGTACCGCAAAATCTACGCTGTCCAGGTGAGGGCGGCGCTGCCATTGGCTGCCTGCCTGCCCCTTCCTCTTCTTAAGGCGAGGGACTGCTAGGGCTCAGCTGAGTCATGCACGCTGTTCCTGCTCATTGGTTTGCTGACTCCTGCTGGCTGGTTGGCTGGTTGGCTTTGGCTCTCTGGTTGACCAGTAGATTTTGGCTGTCTGGTTTTACTGGTTGGCTTTGGTTTCCTGGTTTCCTGGTTGGCTCGCAGTCTGTCACCATGATGAGTCAACACTTCTGGACCACTCCTCTCGGCCTATGCCACCTCGTCGTTGCCCTCCTCTACCTCCATGGCTCCGGTGAGTGGGCAGGGGGGACGCCAAGGGGACAGTGGGGTGGGCTCGGCTTTGCCTCATCTTGGATGGAGGTGGGGGAGTGGAAGCCCTGGGGGGGGGCAGCCTAGGAGGAGCCAAAGTAAACCCAGGGTGCAAAGAAGTGGACGCTGCAGTGAGGGATGGAAAGAGTCTGACCTCCCAGGATTTGGACTAAGCCTCTGGGTGGAAGTCAGAGCTCCCAGTGGAGCTCCATGGGAGGATGGGGTTCGCTTCCCCAAAATGAGGAAATTAGGAAAAAGGAAATTGAAAGGGAAAGTTAGAAGAGTTAAATGACTTCAAAACGCATGGCGACTCCTTAAAAACACAATAATGGAAGTGCAACTGGAATGCATACCTAAAAGAAGGAAGGGGACTTCTAGGTCCAGGAAAAAACCAATGTGGCTCACAAGTGCAGTAGATGAAGTCATTAAAAACAAGAAGAGTTCATTTAGAAAATGGAAGGCTTGTCCGAATGAGGAGAACAGAGGCCTTTCTGCACTTGACCTTCTTCTAGAATATATCTCAGAACTGGGACCTGCTATCTGCAGGCTAGTGCAGGCTATGGAAGGCCGCAAGTGAGGCCTGCCATAGTCTGCATTACCTTGTGCCCAGCAGACGGCTATCCTGAGATACATTCCAGAATAAGGCCAAGTGCAGAAAGGGCCCAGGAGAGAGCATAAACACTGGCAACACAAATTCAAGATGACCATTAGGAAAGCTAAGAAAGACTTTGAGGAGCTAAATACATCAAAAGAAATAAAATGAACTTCTATAAGGACAGAAAGGGACAATTAAAGAAGACACGGAGATTGCAGAGAGACTAAACAAATTCTTTGCCTCCGTATTTAAAGAGGAAGACATAGGATACATGTCAGTAGCTGTGCCTGTATTTTCTGAAGAATTAAACTAAACAGTAACAACCAAGGGAGAGGTCCTTGCATGTCTTAATAAACTAAATGTTAACAAGTCACCAGGACCAGATGCTATTCATCCAAGAGTCCTTAAGGAACTCAAATGTGAAATTGCCGACCTTCTAGCAAAAATATATAATCTTTCCCTAACATCAGGCTCTGTACCTGATGATTGGAGGGTAGCAAGTGTAACACCAATCTTCAAAAAAGGATCCAGGGGTGATCCAGGCAATTACAGACCAGTTAGCTTAACGTTGTTTCCATGTAAGGTGATGGAAACCATCATTAAAGACAAAATTAGTGTGCATATGGAGGAGCAAGCTTTGCTGAACAAAAGCCAGCATGGCTTCTGCAAAGGTAAATCATGCCTCACAAACTAGTTGGAATTCTTTGAGAATGTCAATAAACATGTGGATAAAGGCAAACCAGTAGTCATTGCCTATCTGGACTTTCAGAAGGCTTTTGACAAAGTCCCACATCCAAGGTTGAGTAAACTCACCAGCCATGGAATAACAGGACAGGTTCTGTCCTGGATTTGTGACTGGCTCAAGGGCAGGAAGCAGAGAGTGGTAATAAACAGCAAATTCTCAGGGTGGAAAGAGGTAAAAAGTGGGGTCCCTCATGGCTCAATGTTGGGACCAATACTTTTTAATTTATTCATCAATGATCTTTAATCTTAACAAGTGCAAACTAATGCACATCGGAGCCAAGAATCCAAATTATGTCTATAAACTGATGGGGTCTGAGCTTTCTGCAACACACCAAGAAAGGGATCTCGGGGGTTTGGTGGACAGTTCAATGAAGGTGTCAACCTAGTGCGCGGCAGCAGCGAAAAAAGCTAATTCAATGTTGGGAATAATTAGGAAGGGAATAGACAATAAGTCAGCAAGTGTCATTTTGCCTCTTTATAAATCTAAGTTGAGGCCATATTTGGAATATTGTGTACAATTCTGGTCACCACACCTCAAAAAGGATATTGTGGAACTGGAAAAGGTGCAGAGAAGGGCAACCGGAATGATTAAGGGGCTGGAACAAAATCCCTTACTGAATCAGACTGCAACGTGTAGGCCTCTTCAGTCTGGAGAGACGGCATTTAAGAGGGGACCTGATTGAAGTATATAAAATTGCCCCCCCCTTTGCGTGCCATCTCCTCTTTATCATCCTTTAAATCTGAATTAAAGACCACACTCTTTAGGGAAGCATTCCCTGGCTTTCTGTAGATGATCTTTTAATGAGATACTGCCTATTGTTGTTTTATCCTTTTTGTATTTTTAACTTATTTGTTCTTCTTGTTAATTGCTAATTGTTGCTATTGTTACTATTTGCTTTTAGATTGTACGCCCTCGGCAGGTTTTTATATTTTATATATATATATATATATATTGTTTCGCATCTGTAAAGCGTTGAGTACATTGACAGCGCTATAGAAATAAACTAATAATAATAATAATAATAAAATTGTGCATGGTATAGAAAAGGTGGATAGCGAAAATTTTTCTCTATCGCACAACACTAGAACCAGGGGACATCTATGAAGCTGATGGGTTGTATCCGACAAGGGGAAGTATTTCTGCACCCAAAGGGTCATCGGTTTATGGAATGTGCTGCCGGAAAAGGTGGTAACAGCTAACAGTCTAGATGGCTTTAAGATAGGGTTAGACAAATTTATGGATGACAGATGTATCAATGGCTACTAGAATGGATGCCTAGGTGCATCTTTCAGGCTGGGGGGGAGGGAGCAGGCGCTTCTAAGGCCATTTGCTGGGATTCTAGAACAGGCAAAGGTCCATCCTTGTCTCTTCTTAAGATGCCCATGAGCATTTGGTGGGCCACTGTGTGCAACGGGATGCTGGACTTGATGGGCTGTGGCCTGATCCAGCAGGGTCTCTCTTATGTTCTTATTTCATAAGATTCTAAAGGCTGTTTTGTAAGAGGCCATTGACTAGACAAAACCCAAAAACCCAAATCATATCCGTCTATTTTTCTTTTGCCCTTTTAAAAGAGCATCTCAGCCAGATGATGTTGAGAAACAAGTGTTGTATGGAACCCCCTGTTCCAAAACCAAACAAAGCTATACAAAAACACAGAAAGCAAAAACAGCTCCATAAAGGCAGGGAGGCAACTTGCTGGAGGAAGGGCCCTTGTCTGGGGATCCCACCTTTTCCCAGCCCTTTGGCCTTGTATGTACTTCAGTTTCTGGCCTCACCCTGGGATGGGGGGCTTTTTTCCCTTTGCCCATCGCCAAATGCAGAGCCCCACTTGAAGCCTGAGAGGCTGTAAGCTTTGCCTGGCTAATGGCTTTGCATTTGGAATGGCCCTAGAACATACGAGAGGCCCTGCCGGATCAGGCCACAGCCCATCAAGTCCAGCATCCTGTCGCACACAGTGGCCCACCAAATGCCCATGGGCATCTCAAGCAGAGACAAGGACAAACCTTTGCCTGTTCTTGAATCCCAGCAAATGGCCTTAGAAGCATCTTGCTCCCCCCCCCAGCATGAAAGATGTACCTAGGCATTCATTCTAGTATCCATTGATACACCTGTCATCCATAAATTTGTCTAACCCTACCTTTGATTGCTTATAATTTCCTTAGCATTGTTATTCGTGGTACTTTTGCAAGACCTTTTGCCCTGACCGCTTAGAATGCAGCTGAAAGCTTTCCCCGGATAGGCCTGTAATTCTAGGGGCCGCCTGCACTCCTCACCCCCTTGCGCACTACAAGGCCCAGCAGGCTTTGCGCTGTCCAGTTTGCTCCCCCTCCAACAGACAACCCTCCCCCCGCTGCTTTGGAAGGCTGGAGGGCAAGTTTCGTGCTGGCTGCTGCTACTGCCGCCAGTGAAGGGGCGGGGCTTCTGCGCCTCCCTCCGTCCTGCGTGACGGTTGGAATAACTGCTGCCTCTGGGCGACGGTTGGAGGAGGCGGGAGGAGCCTGGGGGAGGGGGCGCTGAGGCAGCGAGGGACAAGGGGGGGCTCTCTGGGGGGCTCTTCGTGGTCGGGGCTCCCTCTGCCCAGGTAACGGCCCAATCCCGGATGGAAGAATTTCCCTCTTCCCCCCTCTGACTGAGGAACAGGCGACACTCTTCCTCCTCCTCGGCCCTTGCGATCAGACTCTGAGGCGATTTGAAGATGGTGGAACTGTCCACACACCATTCTGGGCTAGAAAGGGAGGGTGGGAGATGGTTTGGGAACACGGAGGATGTGGTCACACTTAAGGCTTAATCCAGCTTCAGTCCACTTTCAGAGGGAGAGAACAAGGGAGAGGGAGGAGCTGTGTGAAGGAACTCAGAACATTTCTTCACTTGTATTTCTGTCCCACCTTAAAGCCGAAGGTCTCGGGGCGGCTAGCAACGTTTAAACTCAGACATATATGAAAATAGTAACTGCGTCTAAAAGTGGGAAGGGACTATAAAGCAGGTGAGGTTGAAGTCCCCTCCTGCTGGCCGTGCACCTGTGTTCCCTCTCTAAATATGTCCTTAAGTGCTCAAGTGAATATAACTTCGTTTTGCACATCAAAAGGGATCCTGCATAGCCTGATAAAGAGTGGCCGCATCCCCACAACGTCGTTATCTCAAATTCAAAACGTTTTGATTTCGGGCCGTGTACACGTCACTTCGGCTTAATACGGTATTTCCGTGTTAAACGACGTTATCCTGATTTGAAATAAATCCTGATCTCAACAGGTCTCACTCCAGAACATGCCCTTGACACGTGTTTAATTTTTTACTGTGTGGACAGTATCGTTCCGGGATGAGATTCCGTGTTAAGGCTGTCCCGCCCCCCCAATCGCACTGTAACCAATGGCTGAACATATTAGAAGCACGTCATGTTTAGGGTTTCCTTCATTGAAAAAATCCACCCTCAAACACCCACTATAAACTTCCAGTCCTTAAAGATACACTGTATCAATGTAAGCACTTCACACCTTAAAAACAATGTTGCAGTTTTGCGCAATTTCAGGACTTTGAAGGTTCGGAACTTTAAAACAGGGAAAGGAAAGCCCTGGAGCCTGTATTTTAAAAGCTGTGGCCCTCCTCCCCCCTTCTTTGCCATTGCTGCTGCTCCTGTGCATCAGCAAAGTGACCATTCATTTTCTTTATCAGCTGCTTTGAGCCCCCTTTAACAGGTGATTACAGAAGGTTTCTCAGCTGCTTTAAGCCCCCTTAAGGGTGAGAACCGGTTTGTCAGTCGCTTTGAGCCCCCTTAAGGGTGAGAAGGCTTGTCAGCCGCTTTGAGTCCCCTGAAGGGTGAGAACAGAAGGTTTGTCAGCCGCTTTGAGCCCCCTTCAGAGGCTACTTTGCCTCTGCCTGTGGTTACACTTAAGGTTTAATCCAGTTTCAGTTCACTTTCAGAGTGAGAGAATACACCAGCAAACTGACAAGCTGGTTTTCTTTCAGGGTTAATAACTCAGAAAATCCACCTTTAGACTAGATAATGTGGAAAGAAAACTACTGGTCACTTTGCTGATGTGTTCTCTCACTCTGAAGGTGGAGTGAAGCTAGATTAAACCTTAGGTGTGACCACAAGCCAAGGTTTTAATCCAGCTTTGGTCCCTGTGAGGTGGGGGGGGGCTGTGAGAGCTCAGAAGGGAACTGTGACTAGCCCAAGGTTACCCATCTGGTTTCATGGAGGAAGAAGAGTTGGCTTTTCTACCCTGCTTTTCTCACTTATTGAAGGGGACTCAAAGCGGCTGACAAACCTTCTGTTCTTCTCCCCACAACAGAACACCCAGTGAGAGCAGAGAAGGGAACTGTAACTAGCCCAAGGTTACCCATCTGGTTTCATGGAGGAAGAAGAGTTGGCTTTTCTACCCTGCTTTTCTCACTTATTGAAGGGGACTCAAAGCGGCTGACAAACCTTCTGTTCTTCTCCCCACAACAGACACCCTGTGAGGTGGCTGGGGCTGTGAGAGCTCAGCAGAGATCTGTAACCAATGGGCTCTCTGTATTGTAGGCACATCATGTTTAGGATTCCCTTCCCCAATAGCTTGCTTTCAAATGATTTTATTGAAAGAATCCACCCACTACCTCCAAAGATACTGTAGCAAGTCGAAGTTTCACTTTTGCGCAGTTCTGAACTTTCAAAATGAAAGGAAAAGGGAGTCCCCGGGGAACTTTGCCCGCTCTCGGAGTTCCCTCCCGGCCACGGGGGGAAGAGCAAGCGAGGAGCCCCCTTCGCCCTCTTGTCCACCCCTTGGCTCTCCTCCTCTGCGGGGCAAAGTGGTGGCAAAGCGGGGGGAAAGCGGCGGCGGAGCCCCAGGGAGAAGCCACCAGCGCTGCAGCGCCTGGATGGATGGATGGATGGATGGATGGATGCCACCGCTGCCGCCTCCGCCGCCGGCTGCTCTTCCCTCGGCGCGAGGCAGGAAGAGGAGGAGAGCCGAGGGGCGGGTGAGAGGGCAGGCGGGCTCAGTGTGCCCACCTGGATGGATGGATGGATGGATGGATGGCGTGGTGGGCGCCGGAGCCGCCGAGGGGGGGGAGGCAGGGGTGGCCCGGGCTGCGAGCGCACTCTGGCAGACCGGGCAAAAGGCGCCGAGAACGCGGCAGCGGCGGCGGAGCGGCTCTGCCACTGGGCAACGAGGAGCCCCAGGGCGAAGCCGCCCGCGCCGCAGTGCCAGGATGGATGGGTGGATGGATGGATGGATGCTGCTGCTGCTGCTGCTGCTGGGAAGGGGGAGGGTGGATTGGGCAGGGAATGACGCAAAGAGAAGGGAGGGTGGGATCCTGGCAGGGAAAACCAATCACAGGAGAGAGTGTGGGCAATGGGCGGGAGGACAATGCTGCCATGTGGACTCCGAGTATTGATCCCACGTTAAGGCTGCCATCGGAACCGGATCAACTTGCAAGTCGTGTGGACAGCTTTGTTCCGTTTCTTTTATTTCGAATTCTTTAAACTGAAATAACACATGCCATGAAGACGCACCCAGAGTTATAGACGTTTCATTGCGGAGAAAAAATCAGCAGAAATACATTTCCATGTTTTAAAAGGGGGGGGGGGAATGCTGGCTTTTAATTCCATCCTTGACTACTAATCAATGCTATGATTCATTCCTTTCTAAGGGATTCCTCATGTATTTCCTGGACCTCCATTTGGGGCCTATGAAAGCCAACCATCTTTTCTAAAATCTCATCAAGCAAAGCAGGTGAATGAGTGGGTGTTGCTGCTTAATCATTTTTTGGAGCTCAGTAGAGGACTATATACATCTAGTATATCATATTTCTCTGTATTTATTGGCTGTAGACTTTTTGGTAAGATGCTCAAAAGTCTGAGCGCATTTGTGTTGCGTTCATTTCATCAGAGCAACAATTTGCACAGAACAGAGTTTTAGACCTGGAGGTTGAATTTTAGGAGCTTGGCTGTCCATTTCGTACGGCAGTTGGAGCTTTGTGCCACCAGTTTTTTTTCAGTTGTCCAGATTTCACAGCCCAATATCACAACCAGAAAGACTACAGCTTCAAAGATTGTGATTCTTTTCCTGATTACTACAGAATAGAGATGTGCGCAAATGTTTTTTGGCTCTTGGTTTGAAACGAATCAAATGTCCAAAAATTCCTATTCATACAAGTAGAACGCATTCGAATGTGTTAAAATTCTATTCGATACAAATCTATTTTTATGTATTTTACGAAAATCCGATATGTATCTGCTGTGAAGAGAGACGTATCTGATAAGTTTCCCCAGCTTAACAAATGTCCGAACTGTTTGTACGAATGTCCAGAAACATTCTTACTCATTCGAATGTTAGCATACAATTGTAACATTTGATGTGAGTTTGAATGGCCAAATTTGGCCAAATTTCAAATGTTACGACTATTCGTGCACATCCCTACTGCATGCTTAATCAACTCCTATGCAGACATAGCAAGTGTTACAGTTCTCTCTTTGCAATTTATAATCCAGGACTGACAAGTGTAGAGGACTTCTGTTCTTAAAGAAGCAACGTCAAGATTCCTCCTCATTTCAGGTACATTTTTAAGAACTAGGAGTAATGTTACTTTTTTGAAATGCATCTTAAAGTAGTGAGTTCTTAACACTCCTTGACATTGGCTTGGGCTGATCTGCAGTCGAGCTGTAATCAGGCTCCCATAGTAAACTGAAGGTACGGACACTTTTATAACATCCATTATAGCTGCAGTGAAGCAGATTGGCTTGTAAAGGGCATTGATGGTAAATGAGGGAACATCCCCTTGGTAAACCTGAAATGATCCACAATAAATTATGGAAGTACATGTTTTTAAAAGGCATAATAAAAAAAATTGGAAGATACTCACATGTAAGGGACGTAGAAGCTACGGTTCCCCTGTAGAAAATGGACAAGAGCTAAATAGATCCAGTCAGGAATGTTGGGCGTCTTTAAAGTGAGTGCTCAATTGCTAGGTGCTCCAAGATAAGAGTTTGAATGAAATACTAATTTTACAAAACCCAAAGTCCAGAACTGCTCTGGCATCTCCCTAATTGTATTCTTCCGCCTCCAACTGTCGTCCCCTTTATAATTTGTCTTGAGAACAGTTATAAAGGGTTCTTTTCCCCACAAATTCATGGCATTTGTCCCTCGTGTAGCCTGAATTAGGGCTTTGCACGGGGACTCTTCACCTCGCCATATCCTTGCCATCGCCACTAGGAGGGAGTTGGTGGCTCTTAAAAGGCTGCCTACTTCATCCCTCCCTCCCTCCACCATCACAGTCTCTATTCCTACCCTTCCCCACCTGTTTTCTCCCTCCCCCCTGCCATTTGGCACAAACCGAAGGGGAAGTAAAGAAAAACTGCTGCCATGATCTGAATTGGGGACAGGGTTATATAAGGGGTGGGGTTTGAATTGCCCACCCTGATGAAGTCAGGGTATGGTGCTGCCCAATTGCTGACTGCATGGGGAGGGGGTTTCTCCCCTCTGAGTCTGCATTATAAGCTTACAATGGGAAGGCAAGAAACCCCCAGACCTCGATGCAGATTTAATAAACCTGCTTAAAACCTGGATGTAAATGCCCAGTGGGATCCTGGCCTAGGAGTAATGTTACCTTTTCAAATGCATTCTAAAGTAATGAGTTCTTAACACTCCTTTCTAGCATTAAGGAAGGGAATGTTTTGCAGCAGGGTGAGCGGGTGCCAATACACAAGCCGGGTAGGAATCTGTTTTCTTTTTCCAAGCGTGCTGTACCTCAGTTTCCTTTCCTTGATTGACAAATTTCACTTTTTATATAATTTATAAATATATAAATAATGGAGCAATAAATAATGGATACAGAATATAGAAGTCGGAAAAGCAGATGAAGTCAAGGGAATTTTAAGTAATGTAATGATGGAAAGATTGTATAAATGGTTTTTCTTTTCTTTTTTAGTTTGAGGAGAAATTTTTTAAAACAAATTTCACTTTTCATCATTTTGCAGGACCTGACCGACCTCATCATGGGAAGACAGCGTAGGCATACCTTTCCATTCTGCCTATCACTATTGGTAGGTAATGCCTTCAAATCCAAGGTAAGAACCTATTTAGCTTACAGTATCTTTCTATCCCCATAGAGATGGTTAGATTCACAAGTCTGGCGCCAGCACTGTCATACCTTTTAGCTAAGATTCTAACTGGAACCTATGGGAAGTGATACAGATGATTGCTTTTTATCTGCTCCTCACCACTTGCCACCTCTTCTAAGTGCACAATAATTTCCTCTGAGGTTGCGCAGTGTAGAGCAAGAGCTCTGAACTTCTCCATCGGTTCAGAAGATGTGCAGCTTTTTTCTCGTCCCACTTGGATCATGCTGTCTGGCACCCCAAGGGATGGAATTTGGTAGTGAAATGGAACAGAGGTGGTTCCCTTCCAACGTCTCTTGCTACAGAAACAATGTGGACTTTAGTTCCACCTACGCAAAATGGCATTATGCTATCCTTAGCCATTGTTCTTGCTAGCTACTGCTGTTTTGAACTGCTTCTTCACCTGTTCCGGCAGTTACACCCTTTGCCTCTTAGTATTTCAGGAGGTGCAAATTCACAGGGACTTGCTGAGTTTGCAGACTATTTCAACGAATCCCTCCCTCCTTATTGTGCTCTGAATAATCCTTCCTTCCCCCTACCAGTGCCAGGCAGTTTGTGTTGGACTGAAGTCACATTAGCACACATACATGCATGCAACTCAGGAACTTTAGGGCCATATTGTACTTCCAGGGCAATTGGCAGTTGGGAGTCTGCACTGGGCATGTGTTTTTAGCCAGATATCTTTCTTCAGCAGAAAGACGTGGCCCTTTTGCTGAATAGGTTTTCCCCCATGGACTTATTTCTCCCCCAAACTCCTGAATCTCATGACTGGGCAGTTCCAGTCCTTGACAATTCTTGGCTGGATGATGATATTCCAAAGTCTAGGGGCCACCACAGAAAAGGCCTTCTTGTGTGCCCCTAACCCTCGTGCTTCTAACCTTAGCAGGTTTCAAAGGCAAAAGCCTCCCCGATCTCTGGCAAGTTCCTTCCCTGGACAGCACCATCGTTTTAAGTTCGTGCAGACAAGCAAAGCTGCTTCTACACAGAGGGGAGAAAGCCAGAGCACCTCTAAGAAATGCCCGAGAACAACTCAAAAGAGCCCCTTCTGTGCCACCTGAATCAGAGAGAGGTGACTCAAGTTTTTGACAGGTGCCTGGAGGCTGAAATGGGATGGAATAAAGGTCCACCTGATCTAAAGCAAGCTTTCTTTCCAGCTAATTTTAGAAGGTAAATTAAAAAAAAAATTGTATTCACCTTGCTACTCCTCTCTAGACAGATTCCTTTGAGTTTTCATTTATTATGCTTAATTTACTGTATTTTAAATTTTTGGGAACTTGTTTTATATGGTTTAACCTTGTAAGCCAACTTCAAAGGAACAGAATATATATAGGAAAGACAAATACCATCCATTTTAGAAGTCAATGTGCTAAATCAGCATAAATGTATATATTTATCTTGGTGCTGCAAGAGTATTATATAACTGTATAACTATGGGCGCGTCTTCATGGCATGTGTTATTTCAGTTTAAAGAATTCGAAATAAAAGAAACGGAACAAAGCTGTCCACACGACTTGCAAGTTGATCCGGTTCCGATGGCAGCCTTAACGCGGGATCAATACTCGGAATCCACATGGCAGCATTGTCCTCCCGCCCATTGCCCACACTCTCTCCTGTGATTGGTTTTCCCTGCCAGGATCCCACCCTCCCTTCTCTTTGCGTCATGCTCGCCGGGGATTCCCTGCCCAATCGACCCTCCCCCTTCCCAGCAGCAGCAGCAGCAGCATCCATCCATCCATCCATCCACCCATCCATCCATCCATCCTGGCGCTGCGGCGCGGGCAGCTTCGCCCTGGGGCTCCTCGTTGCCCAGTGGCAGAGCCGCTCCGCCGCCGCTGCCGCATTCTCGGCGCCTTTTGCCCGGCCTGCCAGAGCGCACTCGCAGCCCAGGCCACCCCTGCCTCCCCCCCCGGCGGCTCCGGCACCCGCCGCGCCATCCATCCGTCCGTCCGTCCGTCCATCCATCCATCCATCCATCCATCCATCCATCCATCCATCCATCCATCCATCCATCCATCCATCCAGGCGCTGCGGCACGGGCGGCTTTGCCCTGGGGCTCCTCGTTGCCCAGTGGCAGAGCCGCTCCGCCGCCGCTGCCACATTCTCGGCGCCTTTTGCCCGGCCTGCCAGAGTGCGCTCGCAGCCCGGGCCACCCCTGCCTCCCCCCCCCCGGCGGCGCCGGCGCCGGCCGCGCCATCCATCCATCCATCCATCCATCCATCCATCCATCCATCCATCCATCCATCCATCCATCCATCCATCCAGGCGCTGCGGCGCTAGCGGCTTCTCCCTGGGGCTCCGCCGCCGCTTTTCCCCCGCTTTGCCGCCACTTTGCCCCGCAGAGGAGGAGAGCCAAGGGGTGGACATGAGGGCGAAGGGGGCTCCTCGCTTGCTCTTCCCCCCCCACCTCACAGGGACCGAAGCTGGATTAAAACCTTGGCTTGTGGTCACACCTAAGGTTTAATCTAGCTTCACTCCACCTTCAGAGTGAGAGAACACATCAGCAAAGTGACCAGTAGTTTTCTTTCCACATTATCTAGTCTAAAGGTGGATTTTCTGAGTTATTAACCCTGAAAGAAAACCAGCTTGTCAGTTTGCTGGCGTATTCTCTCACTCTGAAAGTGAACTGAACCTGGATTAAACCTTAGGTGTGACCACAGGCAGAGGCAAAGTAGCCTAGAGGGGGCTCAAAGCGGTTGACATTCTGTTCTCAGCCTTCAGGGGACTCAAAGTGGCTGACAAGCCTTCTCACCCTTAAGGGGGCTGAAAGCAACTGTTCAAAACCTTCAAAGACCTGAAATTGCGCAAAACTGCAACATTGTTTTTAAGGTGTGAAGTGCTTACATTGATACAGTGTTTCAGCTTTAAGGACTGGAGGTTTATAGTGGGTGTTTGAGGGTGGATTTTTTCAATGAAGGAAACCCTAAACATGACGTGCTTCTAATACGTTCAGCCATTGGTTACAGTGCGATTGGGGGGGGGGCGGGACAGCCTTAACACGGAATCTCATCCCGGAACGATACTGTCCACACAGTTAAAAAGGAAACACGTATCGATGCACGATCCGGAGTGAGACCTGTTGAGATCAGGATTTATTTCAAATCGGGATAACGTCCTTTAACACGGAAATACCGTGTTAAGCCGAAGTGCCGTCTGAACTGCGCGAACTCAAAACGTTTTGAATTCGAGATAACTATGCCGTGAAGATGAGGCCTATGTAATGCTTTAATGGGCCCTTAGAGTGTCTGCTAATTAGGTGTTTCCCCATCATGGTGAAATCCACAATCAGCTGTTAAAGGAGAGGTAGAAATTATAATAATTCAAAAATTGCCTCCAAATGATTCAGTTGGAGGTGTTTTTCATTAGAGGTTACACCTAACCCCAGCAGGGTTGAGGTTCCTTGAAGATCCAGATCTCCAGGAGGACCCTATCTCCAAGATCTGGATCTTGTTCATGCAAAAGGAAGGATATCCAAGATACTTTGCAGAACACAGGGTTAAACGCACAGATCCACACACACACTAAGAAGGACCAAGTATTCTGGGTGGAAAGACCTGGCAGAACAGATAAATCTTGAGGTACTTAAATGATGTTATTGTAGGGAAACTCAGAGATTTGGGGGAATGGGTGGCAAAAGGAAATTTTAAAAATGCCCCCTGAGAAGGCCTGGCAGGAGAGATGCCTTCACTAGGTATCCAGTGACACAGCACACACCCTCATAGCATGTGTTGGACTTTTTTACCCTTGCCTTTGACTCTGCCTCCCCTTTCAGAAACTGCTATTGCTCATAAGAACCTCTTAAGCGAGATCCACTGATATTCTGTTTTCAGTGGTGCTTTCAACTTTGGAGTCACTGACTCTGCTGTATTTCAGCTTTGTTTTTCCCCTAGAAAAGCTACATTATTGAGTCCAAGTATTAATCCTGGGTCTGTTTAGCCAGCAAGTTCTTGATCAAGTGACATATCTAACCCAGAACTGTTTTTCTTTTCTTTACAGACCCCCCCAAATCCATCTATTAGAAGATTACACTTACCAGTAGAAAATTGATCATCTCTTACTTCAAATGGCTGGACCTGTAAGTTGTTCACGTTGAGTTTATAAAACGGTGAAACTTGTAACACACTTTCTCTGTGGCACAGGAAGGAGCTGCCCAAAGTGGCTTCCCAGGAATTCAATATTGGGGTTTGCCATAGTGTCGATTCTAGTGCACACTTCCAGCAACCTAAAAGTGCCCAGCTACTTTTTGGAGGGCAGGCACTGAATGGTCTGCTAGAAGTCATGACATTATTTGGTGGCAGCGGGGTGACGGATCTTGGTCCAGTCAGCTTTGGCCAGAGCACTACAGCAGCAAGCAATACTTTGTGTGATTGTGAAGGGCAGCCGGAATTGGCACCTTGGTGAATGAGTCTGGACACAGAGCCCTATGGTCATGCCTGTGTTGCAGGTCCCCCCCCCCCCCCCATTCCTTGAGTGTGTGTTTGGTAGACTTCAGGGAAGGCTAGCAGGTATGGGTAAGCAGACACGGGTCCTGAAGTAAAAGTCTGTGGTATTTTGTAAGGACCTGTTGTGCTGTGAGCTCAAGTATTTGGGTGACCCTAGCCATGTGTCGAGTGGGGTCAGCAGGCTTGGCCACCGGAGGTAATCGCAAAAGGGTAAAATGTATGGTCACCAGCCAGACGCTGGGCCACTTGGCTACACCTGAATAGACCTGGTTTCAGAGGCAAATGGCTTGGGTAAAGTACGAAACCAGGCAGGGAACTACATGCCTCGTGTGTTGGCTACCAATATCAGCAGCCAGTATGGTATGGTAGATCAAGTGGCGGGGAGTTCCGCGCTTGATGCTGACAGAAATTAATGGGAATTTTGGGAATTTGGGACCACCCTGAATTTAGGAAAGCTCAAGATCCATATTATCCAGAGCATGACCATTTTTCTTTGCTGTTTCTCTTGGCTTTCTTTAGGCTGTTAGATACAGTAAAATTTGCAATCAGATGTACTGCTTTTGTAACTAAGAAAATAGGAACTATAATAGAGGAAGTTAACTATGTGCATATAGTCACATAGCCTGCTAGGAGTTTTCCAGCATTTTAGTATGTTAGATTTTTGTGACACATTCTGTGACGATTCATGGACTCACAAGTACTATTATAAAAGCTTTGATCTTGTTTATTCTGGGAAGGGGAAACTTTCTCCTTCCATGCATGCATGTTTTCTTTTCTTGGTGTATACAAATAAACAATTGGCTGTAAGCTGCACTATGGTCAGTTTTCTTTAACAGTCTTGGTTCCCTGACCGGGAATGGTCTGGTAGTCCAAAGGGACGCCTGCACCATTCTGGTTATAACCTGGCTATAGTTCAGCAAAGAAAGGATTGGGTTTCTTTAAAAAAATTGTTGTTTGTTTGTTAATTTGGTGGAGATGCCACCAAAGTTTTCAAAATTGCTGGGTTTTATTAATCAGGCCAGGAATACGGTGGAGGACCCACCTAAATTGGGGAAAATAGCTCAGGTGGAGGGGCCACCAAAGTGGGAGACCCTAGATAAGGGGTCAAATTCCTCAAAGAGGGGTCTGCTCGAAGACCAAGGCTGACACACACATCACACCTGCAAACAAACGTACCGGCTACATAAGGATGTTTTGACAGAAAGGTAACGGCGACAGGTGGAGTGGCCCCTGCGCGTAGCCAAGAGAAAACTTGATTAGCTATTTGGGGCAAGGGGGGGCTCTCTGAGGGGGGCTCTCCGTGGGCAGGGCTCCCTCTGCCCAGCTAACAGCCCAGCCCTGGGTTGAGGAATTCCCCCCCCCCGACTGTGGAATGAGCACCCCTTCCTCTCCTGGGCTCTTTCTGTCAGACTCTGAGGCGATTTGAAGACGGTGAGACTGTCCACACACCATTCTGGGCTAGAAAGGGTGGGTGGGAGATGGTTTGGGAACATGGAGGATGTGGTCACACTTAAGGCTTAATCCAGCTTCAGTCCACTTTCAGGGGGAAAGAACAAAGGAGAAGGAGGAGCTACGTGAAGGCACTCAGAACATTCTTTCATTTGTTTTTCTGTCCCAGCTTAAACCCGAAGGTCTCAGGGTGGCTAACAAGGATCCTGCTCATCTTTCCAGCCTGGAGGCATCAATTCTAGTAGCCACAGATACACCTGTCCTCTCTGGTTGGCTTTGGCTCTCTGGTTGACCGGTTGTTTTTGGCTGTCTGGTTTTACAGGTTGACTTTGGATTCCAGTTTCCTGGTTGGCTCTCAGTCCGTCACGATGATGGGTCCACGCTTATGGACAACCCCTCTTGGCCTCTGCCACCTCATTGTTGCTGTCCACTTTCTCCACGGCTCCGGTGAGTGGGCAGGGGAGACGCAAAGGGGACAGTGGGGTGGGCTCGGCTTTGCCTCATCTTGGATGGTGGTGGGGGAGTGGAAGCCCTGGGGGGGGGGCAGTCTGGGAGGAGCCAAAGTACCCCCAGGGTGGAAAGGAGCGGACGCTGCAGTGAGGGATGGAAAGAGTCTGACCTCCCTGGATTTGGACTAAGCCTCTGGGTGGAAGTCAGAGCTCCCAATGGAGCTCCATGGGTGGATGGGTTTCACAGCTCCAGGGGTCGGGAACATCCCATCCCTTTTGGACAGGTAATCCTGGGGCCACCAGAGGGGGAGTGGTGCAGGTTCTTCAGGCCCTTTCTGGGTGCCTCTTTTCTCTCCTATTTGCATTATCTTTCATTGACTTGTCCCAGTTAGCTGGACAACTTCCATTCTCGAGGGGACATGAGGGGACCCCTCCTTGGGTTAGGGCTGCCCAGGCCTCCGTCCTCCACCATTTCCTTGTGTTTTGGAAGGTATTGTAAATCTAATTTGGATTAACCATTGAAGGCAGCAGCGGGGATGGCTGTAGGGCTATGGAAGGGAGAGAGAGTAGGAGTCCTGTAGGAGTTGCCTGGACTTGTCTGGCTCGGCTCCCTGCCCCATTACCCCGGTGCAAAAGGGGTGTCAGTGGTCCGCATCTCCAAGACCTCTTCGCTTCACCCGCAAGTGCTTCGCTTAACCAGATGTTAGAAATTTCCTCCTTTGGCAGCTCCCGAAGTTCTTCACTGCCAGGGTTGCACATCAGAGGTGGTACTGAGCTCCGTCCTCTCACCCTGACATGTATTTAGGATTTCACAGGGGCACACAGGTCCCTACATTTTTTTATTTTCAATTCTTTGCTCCCAGTATTTATGCCCCACCTTTCACTTTCAGGTGCTTGGACAGGTCACAATGTCAATGAATCAACAAAGCCAGGCCCCAGAATAGGCACAGTTGTGGTCATCTACTCTTTCAGCCTTTCTCACGAATTGCCACCAGGAACGCTGCAACGGGCCGTGAGCTTCTTACACCCTGTGAGGTGGGTGAGAGCGAGAGAGTTTGGGAGAGAGCTGTGACTAGCCCGAGGTCACCCAGGTGACCCGGGGAAGGTGAGCACCTTTCTGATGATTCTTACAACTGTCAATGTCACATTTTCCAGAACAGGGCAGATTTTGGCATACCTGATGATGCCGAATACACTGGCAGTGACTGTGGGGATGGTTATGGCAACATACTTGCTGTAAAATTTGGAATGAACAATCAATGGAATCTCAGCTTCACGAAATCTGGGGATGCTTATGAAGGATTCATCTCCTTCACATATAATACCAATGACACACAGCTGTTTCCAGATGCTAAAAGAAAAGGTAATAATGATGCAGCATTTCTGTAACCTGTTTTGGACCAGCCTTTCTGTTATGATGCTCAGCCTCTTTTGAGGAGCAGCCTGGAGGCTTTTCAGAAAAACTAAACTAAAGCCCAGTACAAAACTTAGGAGCAACTTGGAGCACAGAAATTGTGTAACTTTTGGGAAGGAGGTGAAGCATGAAGCTTTGGGCTGAATTTTCAGCCTCTGCATCTACCTTTACGGGCAGGGGCAGCCATCCTGCTTAGCATTCTGGATTTTCTAAATTATTCAGGGTTTTAAACTTGCCTCCAGTAACACTTTTTGAAGTGTTCACTGAGGTAACCTGTACTTCATGAGTGCATTTCTATACTTCAGTTTGAGCACACGGTCCCTTTTTTGTTTCTGTGTTTTACTTTGGCATACAGAGGACATAACTGATATTCCTTAGACAGAAATACATTGATTTATACAGTACCGTGCAGATGTTTTAGGCAGGTGTGGAAACAGTGCTGCAGAGTAAGACTGTCTTCAAAAACAGAAGCGTCAACAGTTTATCAATTTACAAAATGCAAATTGAAGAATGAAAGAGAAATCATAATGCAATCGGTATTTGTTCTGACCACCCTTTGCCTGCAAAGCAGGACCACTTCTTGTAGGTCCATTTTCACACAGTTTTTGAAGGAATTCGGCAGGGACGTTGTTCCAAGCATCTTGGAGAAGTCACCAAAGGCCTTCTGCGGATGTAGGCTTGCTCAGATCCTGCTGTCTCCTCGTGGAATCCCAGACAGATTCGATGATGTTGAGATCAGGGCACAATGGGGACCATAGCGTCACACCCTGGACTTGCTTTGCAGCATTTTTTCCACACTTGCCTAAAACATTTGCACAGTTCTGTATATTTCTTATATCTGCCACATAGAACAACGCATACCTCTTCCTCCATGCCCACATATATAGAGCCCCCCTCCCCTCATTTCATCCAGAGGCTCTGACTAATCCCTTTAATTTCTTGGCTCTTTCCTTGCCTCCTTTGTGCATATCCTATTATGCTTTCCCAGCATTTGACTGTTGTGAATTGTATGTTCTGACCACTATCCCTCTTTATACTTCCATAGAATAATCAAAGGTTATCGGTTCTGATCCCTTAATCCAACCATCTCCTCAAATCTCATTTGCTGCTGTCTTTCCAACCAAAGCGGATGACGGCATGAGTTTTCCTTAACAATTGCTAATTCAAGTATACATCTTCATTCCTTATTCACTGGCTTTAGGTGATTGAAGTACACCTGTTTCTCTCATAGGTCCATATAATAGCTACTGTATGTGTTTTTGTTCCATTGTAGCTAAAACTCTTATATCCATAATTATTGTTCATGTTATTGTAATTATTATTTGCAATTTTATCCCATCCTATGGTTCTTTGCACCCATTCAGGGCTGCTTCCAAATATTGGTTACTTAGTCTCTTATTGGGTATTCTAAACTAAAGCATGGAGATTCTCAATGATACATTTCAAAACCTGATACAATGAATACAGGGGGAAAAGAGTGGCAAACATAGGGCTTATCCCCATGCACTATATACCCTGAAGCAAACCTGAATTTGACTTGGAAGATCTAAATGCAAAGGCTCTAATCTGCGCTATATGTGGAACAAATCGCCCCAATCCAGGGTAAAAAAATCTGCCCTTGCAAACTGTTCTCGCTGCAGATTGGGAGGCAAAGACAGATTATCAGATATATCTGATGATATATCAATCTCTATTTGATTCTGCTTTCTTTCCCCAGAGCAGCCAAGTTATTTGAGTATTCTTGATGGAGAATGGGTGGTTGATTACCTCATGAAGATCCGTGTACCGCCCTTTGGTGGAAAGGGCGTTATAAATAAACGTTATTATTATTATTATTATCTTGGAGGCATGGGAATGCTCCCAGGTTATTGGGGGAGGAGATTGGTGCTCGCAGCATTAGTGGGCAGGGTTTCGCCTGTGCTCGCCATGTCTGTGCTGAACGTTGGGGATCACAGCTGTTGGCCATTTTTAAAGATGTAAAAGAACTGATCACCCCAGTTTGACAGGTAAAGATGCAGCGATGGAGGGGGGCGGTCATCTGGCCCTTGTTGTCCCACGAGCTTCTTCCTGCAACCCTTTTTCCACCCCCACTCCCCGATTGCCGGCAAGCAGCTTCTGAAGTTAGAGGCAGTTTATCCTAGAAGCAGAAAAGCGCTTCCCTGGTAAACTGCCTCTAAACATTGTAGCGGCTTTTGTTAGCTTTTGAGCTGGCAAATTTGAGAAGCTGCTTGTCCGCTGCTACTATGTTTAGAGGCAGTTTACCAGAGAAGCGCTTTTCTGCTTCTCAGATAAACTGCCTCTAACTTCAGGAGCTGCTTCCCGGCAATCGGGGAGGGCTGTAATAAGGGTTGCAGGAAGAGGCTTGTGGGACAGCAAGGGCCAGGTGACCTCCCTCATTGCTGCATCTTACTGGGGCGTTCAGTTCTTGTACGCTTGCCTGGCAATCAGATCGCAGAGAGAAGAGGTCTTCAAGGGCAGCCCCATGTAGACCGCATTACAATAGTCCAGTCTAGAGGTTACCAGAGCATGGATAACTGTGGCCAGGTCGTCTCTATCCAAAAAAGGCTTCAGTTGGCGCACCAGCCGAAGATGGGAGTAGGGATTCCTGGCCATGGCCTCCACCTGAACATCAAGTGTTAGTGTGGAGTCCAGGAGTACCCCCAAATTGCGCACCTGTCCCTTCCAGGGCATAACAACCCCATTGAGGACAGGGTATCTTCTGACTACATGGACCCGAGACCCTGTGACACACAGCACCTCTGTCCTGTCTGGATTCAGCTTCAAGTTATTGGCCCTCATCCAGCCCATTACTGCTTCCAGACACCTGTCAAGCACTTCCACCGCCTCTCCTGATTCAGATGGTACAGAGAGATAGAGCTGGGTATTATCTGCATACTGATGACACCTCACTCCAAATCTCCTGATGACCTCTCCCAGCGGCTTCATGTAGATGTTAAAAAGCATGGGAGATAAGATCGACCCCTGAGGAACTCCACAAGTGAGTTCCCAGGGTGTCGAATCCACATCTCCCACAGAAACTATCGGGGATCGGCTTTGGAGATAAAAGCGGAACCAATGCCAAGCATTGCCTCCAACTCCTAAACTCCGTAGCCTTTCCAGGAGGATACCATGGTCAATGGTATCAAAAGCCACTGAGAGGTCCAGGAGAACCAACAGGGTGGCATTCCCCTTGTCTCTGTCTTGGAGTAGGTCACCAATCAGGGCGACCAAGATGGTTTCTGTGCCATGACCGGGCCTGAAGCCAGATTGAAATGGATCTAGATAATCAGCTTCTTCCAAACATGCCTGCAGTTGAACAGCGACAGCTCTCTCCAGAACCTTGCCTAGAAAAGGTATGCTAGCCACCGGGCGATAGTTGTTCAAATCTTCTGGATCCAGGGAGGCCCTCTACAGGACGGGGTGCACCGCAGCCTGTTTCAGGGCTGGTGGAACCACCCCATCCCTCAGAGAGGCATTCACTACTCCCTGGATCCACCCGGTCATACCTTGCCGGCTAGTTTTTATCAGCCAGGAGGGGCAAGGATCTAGAGAGCACGTTGATGGCTGCACCCCCGCAAGTAGTTGTCCACATCCTCAGCCCGCAATAATTGAAACTGATCCAAGCAAACCGGACCAGACAGTTCTCTGGACACCTCATATGGATTATACTCAATTGTGACGTCTAATCCCCTATGAATCTGAAAATGCAAAACCCTCACCTGCTCTCGACTCTACCTGCGTCCTGCCTGTCCCTGCATCCTGGAGGTGGTACCCAGGCCCAGATTCTAGCAGCTCTTGGTAGACCTGTCCTCCATGAAAGCTTCTTGACAGAGATCCAGTAGCTGCATTTAGATGCTGTTCCCTTCAAGATGAATTGACGGGGGACTCACTGTTGTCTCAACTTGGGTGTTGGGGAAGGACGTTTATTTGGCCACCCCAGAATTGCTGAAGGTGGTGGGACAACCACGAGGGCTTCCTCCCCAGATCTTAAGGCATGGGCTGGTCGATGTGGACATAGGTGTTACTTAAGGTATTTGGTGCCCAATTCATTTAGGGCCTTATAATTGAAAGTTAACACCTTGAATTGGGCTCTGTAGCGATTCGGCAGCCAGCGCAAGCCCTTTGGAGTACCTCTTTTGATCAATCAGACCTGATGATATATCAATCTCTATTTGATTCTGCTTTCTTTCCCCAGAGCAGCCAAGTTATTTGAGTATTCTTGATGGAGAACGGGCGGTTGATTACCTCATGAAGATCCGTTCTGGATGGATGACAGCAGACTACAAGCGGGTAAGTTATGGTACAAGTTGCTGACACGACCAGTAGGTGGCTCTTTAGCATATATATAGGCCAGCAGGCCCTGGCAGAGGCAGTCTTCCGTAGGGAGTGTTTTAAGTGGTCCTCAGAGGACTGTTTCCATCAGATCTACAAGGAAAAGACACAGTTAGGAATGATTGCCCCTGCGTGGGGCATAGTCTGCTGTCATCCGTCTAGAACAGATAGTCACGAGGTAATCAACCTCCCCTTCTCAGACAGATGACAGCAGCCTACGAGTGGGATGTACCACAACTACCTACCCCGGGTGGGAACTAGGCTATCCTATCTGCATATACAACATCCTGCAATTCTGCAGGCTCAGCCTAACTAGTGGTTCTGAGGCCTGGAAACCAGAGGCAAGCTAAACTCTATAGAGATAACAGAGCAGAAAATGTCAAGTCTTACCATAGACTGTGTAGTGTAAGACCTTATGTCCAAATTCCACCTCTCGCTTCCTCAGCTCATCCAGGTGATAGTGGCATGCAAAGGTGGATGGAGAAGCCCAGGTGGCTGCTCGTCAAATCTCCTCGACCGAAGTTGCAGCAGCGTAGGCTCTCGAGGTGGAACAGGCTCTTGTTGAGTGTGCCGTGATTCCGGCTGGAGGCTCCAGGGACCTGGATTGATACGCTAGAGAGATACAGCTTTTAATCCAGGAGGCTACAACCTTGGATGATGCCTTTTTCCCCAAGTATGAAGGATGATAGCATACAAATAAAGCCATGGTTTTCCTTATGTCTCTTGTTTTATCAATATGTACTTGGAGGGCTCTTTTAACATCCACATTTATAAGCCACAATTCATTTTCACCAACTGCATTTCCCATGAGTGCCGGTAGACAAATTTCCTGGGTTCTATGGAACCTTGAGTCCACTTTCAGGTGGAAGAGGGGGTCCAGCTTGAGAGTCACAGAGTCTGAGTTGAAGACACAACGTTAAGGGTGCATGGAAAGAGCAGCAATTTCTGACACCCTGCGAGCTGAGGTGATAGCTGTTAAGAGTACAGTCTTTAGTGACAACATCTTTAAGGATAAGTCTAGAATAGGTTCAAAGGGAGGATGAGCAAGGGCTTCCGTCACAACATTCAAATCCCAAGTGAGTAAATGGTGAACTGTAGGAGGGACGTTAGCTTTGACCCCCGCCAGAAAAGAAATAATGAAGATGTGTTTAGAAAGATTTGGGGTACCCTGGACTTGTACAATTGCTGATAAAGCAAAAACTTGTCTTTTAATAGTACTAAAACTTAAACCTTTATTAACACCCTCTTGAAGGAATAGTAAAACATTCCACCTTGGGGTAAAGTGGATCAGCACCAAAAGAAACAGACCAGTTTCTGAAAACCTTCCATGTAGTACCATAAATTCTCCAGGTAGAGTCTCTATGAGCAGACTACATAGTTTTAATTACTGAATCATGGAGGCCCGCCTCTTGGAGGAATCTCCGTCTAACCTCCACGCCCTCAAGGTTAGCCACTTGGGGTCTTGTTGGTGAATGCCCCCTTGTGATAGGAGGTTTGGGAGGCATGGAAGCTTCCAGGGGCGGCCCACTGACATGTTCAGGAGGAGAAACTACGTGCCCCGTGGCCAGAGCTTTCTCTGTCCTGATCTTCCACAGAGTCCTTAATATAAGAGAAGTGGGGGCAAATGCGTATAGGCGACCCCAGGGCCACGGAATCGAGAGAGCATCCGTTCCCATTGCCCAAGGGTCCTTGTGCCAAGAAACATTAGAAACTCAGGTGTCCAGCAAGGAGCTTTTCTATGCCTTCAAAATGAAAGCATCAAGATTAGTCCTTAGAACTCTTTTGCCATAGCCTTCGGCATTGTGTAGCTGGCCTGAAGATCCATCATGGTATTTGTGGCTGCCGATAGAAGCAGCAAGCTGGCACATGTTAACACAAACGTGCCCAATCGTCAAGTAAATAGATCAAGCAAAGACAAGTCGCAAAGATGATTTAAGAAGCCAGTGGTGTTTCAAAGAGGAAAATAGCAAGCAGCAGGTACAACATCAAATTCCCAATGCACCCCTTTCATTCTTCTCACAATGAATGAGCTAAAAAGAAACTTGGAGGTGGTTCTCGTGAATAACCAATCCATATACTAATCCCATAGCCTCATAGAGAAATACTCAGCATCACAAAACATTGCACAGAAGTTTTCAGTCAAGACTACACATTTAGGTCATTGAGTACAGTAGTGTACATATTTCAGAGCTCTGCACAGCTGAACTCATTCATTCATTCAGTTTATTTGTATACCGCCTTTGAATAAATTACGCAAGGCAGTTTACAGCAACCATGAAGAATACAATACAAAGAAATACATCATACATTAAATAGATATCATGAAATTATTTATAAACAATACACTATGAAGTTACACAAAACTCCTCACTTGACCACAATGGAAACCAAGTGGTACTTCAAAGGGCTGGACCTGTTTAAGTTGTTCAGGTTGAGTTTGTAAAACGGTGTAACTTGTAACACACTTTCTTTCTGGCACTAGAAGGAGCTGCCCAAAGTGGCTTCCCAGGAATTCATACTGGGGTTTGCCACAGTGTGGGATGCTGGAAGAAAGTTTCACAGGAAGCTCGTTAGCGAGAGGCTGAATGTTCCTAAAAAGCAGCACCACTGCTAATGTTTTGAAGTTTTGCTCTAACTACTTTCAAGCCCCTAACATCATCTGAGAGGGAATCAAGTTCCTGAGGCCCTTTCTGCAGGCATGGGCCTTATTCTGCAGTCTGCACCAGCATGCAGATGGCAGGCAGGCCCTATTCAGGAATATAATCCAGAACAAGGTCCAGAAGGGGCCTAAAGGGCCAATTAGGAGTTTATACGTTATTTAAAGTTTCAGTAAAATGTTACTAGATTTGCAATTGTATTTCTAAGAGACAAAACAAGGACATTTCTTCTAGTTTCAATCTACTGATTTTCATAGCAATGCATAATAAGGATATTAAAAGCAGCAACAAAGCAGCAAATAGGACAAATAAAGAAACCAGCAGTGGATTCCATTATTAGGAGTTATGAAGAGGCTTTAAAAAGTAGTGGAATTCAGTGAATAGTTTTAAAGGGCACTTAGCCACCATTCTAGGGGAAAACCTTACAGTAACTGGATAATCCATGATGCTCTGGCTCCCTCTTAGAGCACCTGGTCAGCAAAGAGACTTCCAGTACTCAACTGCCCACTTGGTCTCATGTCGCTTTCTGATTCGGGAGCTTAGAAATCTTCAGATGATCTACAGTGCTGAACTTTTAGCCAGGTGATAGTTGTACAAGGTCTGGAAGCCGCAGGTAGTGCACCATGAGGCAGGCTGGTTGCTGAGTGGGTGTTGCTGAGTGGAGGTTGCTGAGCAGGTTGCTGAGCTGCTGTGCACATATCACACCCGTGCTTAAGCACCTGTCTTGGTTGTCATCTATCTACTGGATCAGATCCAAGGTTTTATCCCGGGCACATGTGGCTCCTAAGAATTTAGGACCAGCCTCCTTGGCAGATAGCCCCTCCAGGATAAACCCACGAGATAATTAAGCTTTTGAGGCGAGGTCCTACTGTGGGTACCATGAATTGCTGAATCCCATCTTATGACCACCATCAGCACAGCCTTCTCTGTGGTGGCACCTACACTCTGTAGTAGTCTCCCCTCTGATATTTGTTGGGGGACTATAGATCTGTTTTTTAGATGCCAATTGAAGACCTATCTTTTTACCTAATGCTTTCCACCCCGCAAAATCCTTGATTTTAAATACATGATTAAATAATTATCATTTTGGAGGTTTTTATTCTTTGTACATTGCTTGGAAATGATATTTGAATGGGAAGTAGTGTATAAATTTAAAGAGGTGCATCTTCACCGCCCTCCTAAACATAGACAGTAAAGGACTCTCATGCACCTCAGAGGGGAGACTGTGCCATGAGCTAGGGGCCATCACTGAGAAGGCCCTTTCTCAGGTGCCTACAGGGTGGTGGACAACCAAGAGGGCTTCCCCTCTGTATCTTAAGGCATGGGCAGGTTGATAGATAACTTTGGGATGGATAATGTGGAGAGAAAATGCCTGGTCACTTTACTGCTGTGATTTCTCACTCTGAAGCTCGATTAAGCCATAGGTATGTCCACAGCCACAGCGTCTGTCTAAGGCGCCTCCATGGTGCTTCTTGTTAGGTCAGCTTTGTTTGAGAACATAAGAACATAAGAGAAGCCTTGCTGGATCAGGCCTCAGCCCATCTAGTCCAGCATCCTGTCGCACACAATGGCCCACCAAATGCTCATGGGCATCTCAAGCAGAGACAAGGACAAACCTATTCCTGCTCTAGAATCCCAGCAAATGGTCTTAGAAGTGCTGTGGTTCCCCACCACCACCACCACCACAGCCTGAAAGATGCACCTAGGCATTCATTCTAGTAGCCATTGATACATCTGTCGTCCATAAATTTGTCTAACCCTACGTTAAAGCCATCTAGACTGGTAGCTGTCACCACCTCTTCCGGCAGCACATTCCATAAGCCGATGACCCTCTGGGTGAAGAAATACTTCCCCCTGTCAGACCTTACTCTCCTACCCATCAGCTTCATAGAGTGCCCCCTGGTTCTAGTGTTGTGCGATAGAGAAAAGAAATTTTCTCTATCCACCTTTTCTATACTGTGCATAATTTTATATACTTCAGTCAGGTCCCCTCTTAAACGCCATCCTCACTCACTGCTTTGCTTCCTGGCTTGCCACTGCTCCTTCACCTGCCTCCCTGCCGGTCTGGTCTGGTCTGATCTGGTTTGCCCTGCTGCCTGCTTGCAGGCTACTGCTCATCTCAGAGCCTGCCAGCATCGAGGGGGCCACCCCCTGGGACCACCCGCCTCAGCCTCTGGAGTCTGCTTTTGTGCGGGATCCTTGTCACCCTTCCCCTCCATGGCTTCAGCGAGCAGGCAGCGGGGAGGCGGAGGGGTCAATGGGGTGGGCTTGGCTTTGCTTCATTTTGGATGGCAGTGGGAAGTGGGAGCCCCAAAGGGGGCAGCTGAAGTTCCCCTGGGGTGTGAAGGAGGAAGGGAGTAGAAGCCGCAGGGAGGGCTGGAAGGAGTCTGACCTTCCCAGGATGGAAGTCCAAGCTCACAAAGGGGATGTGTGGGAAGACGGGGGTTGAAGCCCCAGAGGGTGGCGGGAAGATCTCATCCCCTTTGGACAGCAGGTCCTGGGCTATTCCATTCCATTCCATTTTTATTTATATAGTGCCTTTCCAAAACAAACTCTTGCCCAAGGCGGTTCACAACAGCCACTATATCAATATACAAAGCAAAATACAGCCATTACATTTAAAGAAACGCAAATATAGTCAACAACTTAAGTCAAGACAATTGTTCCCAACGGCAATTTACATAAGTAAACAATATATTGCATACTATACCAAATAAAACATTATATAATAGTTAAAAAAGTATTGTCTGGAGACTGGCTAGTCATACGCCCCCACACACAGACGCACCCAAAATTTAAAACAATATTAAACAATGAGAGGAATATTAGAGCGGTACTATCTAAAATTACACACACACACACACACACACACACACACACACACACACACACACACACACACACACACACACACACGCTAATCATATTTAGTGCCAGAAGGGGGAAAACCCCATCAGGCAGAGCATGCTTCTTCTCCTTGTTACTCCTAAATGGGCTGCCAGGGGTGAGGGGGGTGGGGAGGAAGGGTTGGCAGGCAGGAGCCCAGATGGAGTTCTGCGTCCTTCTCCTCTTCCCCAGTTCTTTGAAGTTGCTGAAAAGGGACCTGTGCTCCAGGAGCACAAAACCCCAGCCGCACCCAGCCCCAGCACCGGGGAGGGGAGCTCAGGGGTAGGCTGTCCCACCTGCTTTAAAAATTTCTTTATTATTATGCAGTGTATTATTTGTGATTCCATAATGTATGATTTATTATAACAGGTGATGTATTATTTTATGCTCTATTTTCCCCCTGTATTATGTTAGCCTGGAGAGTGGAAAGGTGGAGGACGTGGCACGATGGCCCATTTGTTCCCGTCCCACATTGTTTTGTACAATTTCATAGTGTATTGTTCTGTTTATATAATTTTTAAAGACATATCTAATGTCTGTTGTATTACTTTGTATTGTACTTTTCATAGCTGTTGTAAACCGCCTTGCGTCATTTATTAGAAAAGTGGTATACAAATCAACTGAATGAATGAATGAAGTTTAAAGTTCTGAGAGTTCAGCAGCATTCCAAAATGTAATTTACTTTTCGTATAAAGAAATTCTTCAGAAGAGTCCTTTAGACAGGCAGGGGGGGAAAGCGACCCTATTCCTCTTCAAGAAGCCTCTTTAGCAGGCTGTTTAAAAGAGGAGGTTCTGCTTGTTCGATGCAGAGAAACGCTCTACTTAATACAAGACTGCAAATTTTGAAGAGTAATGTTACGTTTACACCAGAATTGTTTCTGTTGGGAATAGCTGAAGATAGTTTAAATAGCATGAAGACGCTGATATTATATATGGCGACCGCAACCAGATAGTTATATGCACAGAAAAGGAAGGAAGAGGAGTTACCTACGGAGGAGGAAGGGATAATTAATGAAATTGATAAACTGCCAGACTTACTAAGGGACAAAACAGTGAATAAGTTTCTTGGAAGACTGGAGTCCCCTTATTGAATATCTACAGGACCTGGAGGTGATGACAGAGGGTTTTGGCTAACACATGTGGAAAAGAATAAAAGGCCTGTAAGGGGAGCATAGAATTAAATGATTACATGTAAAAAAAACAAAGACTGCAAATAGGGTAAAAAAAAAGGTTTTAAAAATGAAATGTTTAATTTCTTCTTTTGTAAATAATGTAAATACACATGGTTTAAAAAGAGTGAGTCTGTTCTCTAGGTATCTTGTGTCATTAAATAAATAATAAACAGATTTGTGTTGCTAAATGCTTTCATTTTTGTCAGGCAACATGTATGGACATGTGGATGTGGTTAGCAAAATTTATTCACTTTTGAGTTCTCAGCAGAGAGAAAAGCTTTCTCTGAGCACATTTGGAATTAATTGAGCCCAGAAGTGCGCACACACGTTGGAATTTGTTGATACTCTGATGCTTCTGTCTGTATTGCAAAGCTTAATTTACTGTTCAGCAGCGTTCTCCATTCAACGCCTGCGCTCTCCCACTGGGCCAGAGTTTCATCCCAGTTTCTAATTCTGATTTGCACCCAAGACCGCAAAGCACAGTTTGCCATTCTGTAAAGGAAGTCAGCGAGGGCGCGTTCGAGGGTTGCTCGCCGAAAGTGGCTTCTACCATGTGAATCCGGCTCCTGTCTTGGGCTCGGTGCTGCTGTAGCCTTGCAAAACAGACGACGGGTCCTTGTAATGCGGCTGTGATTTCATTATTGGGAGGAGCAGTGAGTGTTATTTTTTGTTCCACCCTTCCTGCTACTAGATTCTTCAACAGGTTGCTTTTGAAAGCAAAAGAAGCTACTCCAAACTGGTTACACTCGTAATGGATAAGGTGGAGAAATATGTGTCAAAGTTCTGAATAGTTCAGATACAGTCCATGGGTCCCCTCATGCCAGAGGTCCCCCACGTGATAGCCTTTGGAGACAGTGCCTTCAATCATTATACTCAGTAATTCTACTTTGACCACAGAGCCCACCACAGCTGACTGCCCCTGGCCGCTCCTCACATCTCTCCCTTAGGGCAGGAAGAAAACAAGGAAGCCAGCCAGGAGATCAAGCTCTTTGCCCTAAAATCCACTTACAGTGAATTTGCACAAACCAGATCAGGTGAGATGTCCGCTTTGGGCATCGTACCACACTAGTGGCACAGAAGAATTTGCACTGTTCACCACTGTGCTTTTCATTTGTGAATATCACATGCACGTTCATCCTTCGGTCCTACTCCAAGGGCGGAATCCAGCCGTGGGAGTCCATTGTGACAGACTGGCTCTGACTGTTGGGCTCACAGGAGTTTTCCCCTCTGAAAGGCTGCCCTTCCTCCCGTAATGGATCAAGGCAACTTAAGTATCCCCAAGTTTTGAAGTCGCTTCCAGTTTACTTCTGTTGTTAGCTACACAGGTGTGGCAGTGTGTTCATGGAGTTTCATTTAGGGTTTTAAAAGCTGGTGGGTCGCTAATGCAGTTGGCCAGGGAAGAAGTGAGGGGTCTCCTCTCCCACGCAAACGGCTTGTAGCATTCCGAAACAAACTTCCAGGACTGGCAAACCACGGCTCCCATGTGGCTCTTTGGCCCCTCGAGTGTGGCTCTTCCAGCTTAGGAGTGCCCTAATTAAGTTAATAACAATGTACCTATATAGCTTAGGATTTAAAAAATTGGCTCTCAAAAGAAATTTCAACCATTGTATTCTTGACATTTGCCTCTTTTGACTAATGAGTTTGCCGACCACTGGGCTACGAGAATCCTCCTTCCTTCCACACGACAGAAGCTCAGCCTGGAAGTGAAGAATTAATTGAAACAAGACCCGAAAACTGCCAGGCAATGAATTTGGAAAAGCTGATATAAGATGTGCCTGGCGACCAGCTGAGAAGCCCTGGATCCAGGAGCACGCTTGGCTCTAAGAGGAAAGAGAACCCCATCCACACCGGAGGGAGGCAAACGGGGAATCGCTTGCCAGTTTGGTCTAGTGGTTAAGGTGCCGGACTCTTATCTGGGAATACCGGGTTCGATTCCGCCCTCCCCCATGAAGCCATCTGGGTGACCTTGGGTGAGTCACTGCTCTCTTCTGAGCTCTCACAGCCCCACCTACCTCACAGGGTGTTCTGTTGTGGGGAGAAGAACAGAAGCTTTGTCAGCCGCTTTGAGTCCCCTTGAATGGGTGAGAAAAGGGGGACAGAAAAGCCTACTCTCCTTCCTCTTCCTCAGATTTATCAAAGCCAGAACTGACGATCAACAACAGAAGGGTTCGCAGTTCCAGCGTCATCTGTGCGACCATCGAAAATGACCTGATTTGAGTTTGTTTACAGAAACAGGGTTAGATTCTTCTTTCCTTTTGAATCAAAGGGAAGGGACACAGTATTTTCTTGAAGTCACAGGACAGCTTAATGCCATGCCAGGGAGAACTCACATTTTGCTTAGGAAGACGTTGCAAACTGATTTCTGAGACAGGCGTCTAATGCTCTGTCTTTCCTTCTGCCTTAGGCTGCTTCTGCACTTGGCCTTATTCTGGGATGTATCTCAGGATAGGGGTCTCTTGTCCACATACTAATACAGGCTATGGCAAGTCTCAGTAGGACCTGCTGTAGTCTGCAATAACATGCAGATAAGAGACCCTGATCCTGAGATATATTCCAGAATAAGGCTAAGTGCGGAAAGGGCCTTATACTACAGCAATTTCCTCATTCCAGATCTTCTGTTTTGTGTCCCAGTTATGCTGCGATTGTTTCTTTTGCCTTCAAAGGTTAAAAAGCACACAAATGCCCAGTGTCTGGTTCCTGACGTTTCCATGTGAACACAGGTCAGGCTCACATGTTTTAAATGAAGTTTGTGGCTCCAGGAACCTTATTTATCCCAACCAGGGTGGATATACTGCAAGAAGTGGCTGTTTTCTTTAGAAATGTAAATGCTAAATCCCACGAACATTCAGGTCAAGAGTCGGCAGCCTTTCCAAAGGGTTTCCGAGTGACGCTCCAAGCGATGCCTGTCGCCCTGTGGGCACAAAACACACCTTGCCATTCAGCATGACTGAGGAGCAAAGAGAATGAGAGGCGCATGACTGCAGCCATTTACCAAGAACGAATCTCCAGCCAAGTCTCTCTGCCTCCTTTGCACCAGCAGTCGGACCAATCAGTGGCAGGATGGCCTTTCTGGACCATCGAGCTTTAGGGAAAAGTAGTCAAAGTCATTCCAGTCCCAGTTTGCAAGAATGATGATTATTTGCACGAATGTTTATTCCATCCTTCCCCAAGGTTAAAAGGCCTTCTGGAAATCAATGGTTAATACTGTGTATCTTGAGGGGTTTGCAGCTGGGGTGAAAGAGGGCTTAGACAAGCAGGCGGATGGACCAGGAAGCCACCTTTTAACCTGGACTTCTGAACAAGGACCGAACGGTTTAAAATCCAAGTAAATCCAGTAAACAGTAGCTATTTTGGCTGAGGCTGTGGTCACACCTAAGGTTTAATCTGGCTTCGGTGCACTTTCAGACCAGGAGAACATATAAGCAAGGGGACCAGGAATTTTGCTGTCTATGTTATGTATCCTAAAAGTGAATTTTCTGAGTTATTTAACACTGAAAGAAAACAGCAGGTCACTTTGGTGATACATTCTCTCACTCTGAAAGTGGACTGAAGCCGGATTAAAACTTGAGTGAGACCACAGCCAGGACGGACTTGCTGCACTTTTCTAGTTCTTAAAGTGGTAATTGTCCCATCGGTGCAGGAGGAAAAAAAGGACCCAATATCCAGGATTTCGAAGCCAAGGACACACGACGGACAAGCTTTAGTTTAATTCTTCCTATGGTTTAACCTTCCCCGCGAGGATCAGCGAAGGTGTCCGCAGCCAGGGCGAATAGTTCTGGCCGGGTAGATGCGCCAAGAGCCCAGGAGCCGCTTCGCTCCCACCGCCCGAGTCCCGGCGGGGTCAGCCAGGAGGGCCCCGTTGCCTCGCCCGCCGACGAGCCCCTTCCGAGCAGCCGCCGCGGGGAACGCGCCTCCCTCCCTCCCTCCCTCCCAGGGTCGGACGGCGGGGGGCGGGAGCGGCGCGCCGGCGGCCTGGCTGGGCGGACACGGGGCCATTGTGAGCTGCCCACCTGCCTCACACGAGGCCCGCGATGCCCGCCCGGCGGCTCCGCTTTCACTGTTTGGTTGACGGCCGCCGCCGCCCCCTGATGTCAAGGCCATGCCCTTGCCCTGCCCGGGGGATCCAGGAGCCGCAGCCGCGCTCTCCTCCCTGCGGAGCCTCGGGCCGCCCCCCGCTTCCCCCCCCTGCACAAAAGCCAAGCACCGAAGGTTTCGCCCGATCCCTCTGCAAAAGCAGCTGCAACACCGGAGGGGGGACGGACGGGCATCGCAGCTCGAGCCCCGAGAAACAGGAACGAACGGGATCCCCCTGTGCCCACGGGCGCCCAAGCGCAGTGCCCACGAGCCTGGCAATTAAAGAGCAGCAGCTCCGGCTCGCTTGGCACGCCGCCCCCATCATTAAGCGCATTAAAAAGGCTTTGGGGCACGATCCGCCCCTGCAAAGAGCCCCGATCTGCAGCGAACGGGATCCCCCTGCGCCCACTGGCGCCCAAGCGCAGCGCCCATGAGCCCGGCAATTAAAGAGCAGCAGCTCCGGCTCGCTTGGCACGCCCCCCCCCCCACATCATCAAGTGGATTAATAAGGCTTTGGGGCACGATCCGCCCCTGCAAAGAGCCCCCGATCTGGCAACCGGTTCCCATTGCATTGCACGGTACGGCCGCTCCACTACAAGGCACGCGGTCTCCCGAAACGCTCCCGCCCGCGCAGCGATCAGCAGCCGCGGCTCCGTCCATGAACCGCAAAATCTACGCTGGCCAGGCGAGAGCGGCGCTCCCATTGGCTGGCTGCCTGCCCGCCCTCCTCTTAAGGCGAGGGGCTGCTAGGGCTCAGCTGAGTCGTGCACGCCGCGCCTGCTCGTTGGTTTGCTGACTCCCGCTGGCTGGTTGACCGATTGGCTTCGGCTTATTGGTTGACCGGTTGGCTTTGGTTAGCTGGTTGACCAGTTGGTTTTGACCTGCTGGTTGACCAATTGGCTTTGGCTTATTGGTTGACCGGTTGGTTTTGGCTCTCTGGTTTTATTGGTTGGCTTTGGATTCCTGGTTTCCTGGTTGGCTCGCAGTCTGTCACAATGATGGGTCCACACTTCTGGACCAGTCCTTTTGGCCTCTGCCACCTCGTTGTTGCCCTCCTCTTCCTCCACGGCTCCGGTGAGTGGGCAGGGGAGAGGCAAAGGGGACAGTGGGGGGGGGCTCGGCTTTGTCTCATCTTGGGTGGTGGAGGGAGCGGAAGCCCTGGGGGGGGTCAGCCTGGGAGGAGCCAAAGTACCCCCAGGGTGGAAAGGAGCGGACGCTGCAGTGAGGGATGGAAAGAGTCTGACCTCCCCAGATTTGGACTAAGCCTCTGGGTGGAAGTCAGAGCTCCCAAGGGAGCTCCATGGAAGGATGGCGTTCGCAGCCCCAGGGGTTGGGAACATCCCATCCTCTTTGGAAAGCAAATCCTGGGTCCACCAAAGGGGGAGCGGAGCAGGTCCTTCCGGCCCTTTCTGGGTGCCTCTTTTCTCTCCTATTTGCTTTATCTTTCATCGAGTTGTCCCAGTTAGCTGGACAGCTTCCATTCTCGAGGGGAGATGAGGGGACCCCTCCCTGGGTTAGGTCTGCCCAGGCCTCCGTCCTCCCCCCTTTCCTTTTGTTTTAGAAGGTTTTCTAAATCTAAATGGAACGGAGAGAAAGCAGGTCGGGTAGGAGTTGCCTGGACTTGTCTGGCTCAGCTCCCTGCCCCGTTACCCCGGTGCAAAAGGGCTGACAGCGGTCCGCATCTCCAAGACCTCTTCGCTTCCCCTACAAGTTCTTCGCTTAATCAGTTAACCACTTAATGTTAAAAGTTTCCTCCTTTGGCAGCTCCCAAAATTCTTCCCTGCCATGGTTGCAGATCAGAGGCGGGACTGAACAACGTCCTCTCACCCTCACACGTCTTTAGGATTTCACAGGGGCACACAGGTCCCCACATTTCTTTATTTTCAGTTCTTTGCACCCATATTTATGTCCCACCTTTCACCTTTGGGTGTTTGGACAGGTCACAATGTCAATGAAACAACAAAGGGAGGGCCCAGAATAGGCACACTTGTGGTCATCTACTCTTGCAGCCTTTCTCACGAAATGCCACCAGGAACGCTGCAACGGGCCGTGAGCTTCTTACAAACTGTGAGGTGGGTGGGGGCAAGAGAGTTCGGGAGAGAGCTGTGACTAGCCCGAGGTCACCCAGGTGGCTTCATGGAGGAGGGCGGAATCAAACCCAGTACTCCCAGATAAGAGTCCTGCTCTTTAATACTAGAGCAAACTGGCTCTGGTAGGAAACAACGTTTAAAAACCAAGTACAGTGGTACCTTGACATACGAGTTTAATTCGTTCCGTAACCTTGCTCTTATGTCAAATCGCTCGTATCTCAAAGCAATTTTCCCATTAATCCATTCCAGCACCCAAAACACCACCTCAGTTGCTTTTGTTATGTACTGTACTGTATTTACATACTCATATCTCAAATCTTGCTCTCATCTCAAAGCAAAATATCACTCGCTCGGCGGCTTGTATCTCAAAACACTTGTATGTCAGGGCACTTGTATGTCGAGGTACCACTGTACATTTGTTACATAAAAACAATAGCCGTGTCTGAAAAGTGAGGAAAGAACATGTGTCCCCATTATTGTAAGTCCAGGGCAGGGAGGTGCGTCTTCACTGCCTTCCTAAACATGTACAGTGAAGGTGCTTGACACACCTCAAGGGGGAGACTGTTCCATAGCTAAGGGGCCATCGCTGAGAAGGCCCTCTCCCAAGTGCCCCCCCTTTTTTGCTGTTGAGGGTGGTGGGACAACCAGGAGGGCCTCCTCTCCAGCTCTTAAGGCACGGGCAGGTCGGTGTGGAAGTTGGTGTTCCTTTAGCTATTTGGGGACCAAATGGTTTAGGGCCGTAAAGTTAACACCTTGTACTGGGCTCTGTAGTGAATTGGCCGCTAAGTTACTTGTGAATTCCCCCATAAACATGGAGAACTTAATCTCGCAGGACGGAATTGAACAACCAAGAGAATTAGAGAAATGGCAGTGGAGAATATCTTCCTAAAATCAAAGGATTTTTATTTTGTTTTGCTTGTGTATCCTCTATACTTTGAAGCCAGCTCGACAGGGAGAGAGTCGTCATTTTGGTACCAGTTCAGTCTTGTGTTTAGAGTGTGGGACTCCTAACTCTTAGTCTCCCAGTTTCCTTCATTAATCCAGCTGGGCTGCCCTGGGCTAGTCACAGCTCTCAGTATAAGATCTTCTGCTGGGACCTTTCCCGGGGAGGGGAGGGGAGGGGGGTTATCCAAAGATGGAAAATCCACTTACCCTTTCAATTTCATGGGGCACAAAGTTACTCCACACTAGGGGCAGATGTGGCCTCTAATGTATTTCTACTAGAAGGCCCTTAGTAGAATTTGTTATTCTTTGTAATTTGGCCTCTTTCTAACACCATCCTAAAATTTCACCTTCTTTAAAAACCATGAAACAGACAAAAGGTATTACGCTGTTGAAATAGCATGAATGAGAAGTTTGAATTCTTGGAAGTGGGTTGAAAATCAGTCTAACAGGCAGGCAATGTTGTAGTTCTTTTCCAGGCAGATGCGGGAGTCGTGGAGATGAAATTAGGTGATTCCAAAACTTTGTGTTTCTATGTAAAGTGGAACGTTAATTTTTCCATCGAATACGAAACTGAAAACAATGAATATGTAAGTCCTGTTTCTGTTGTTCCATCTGTCCACATTTCAAAACTGTATTTAGAAGCGTGTCCCTTCCTGAGTAGTGTGTTTCATGATAAATTCAGAGGTACCCTGCTGGATCAGGCCACAGCCCATCTAGTCTAGCACCCTTTCCCATACATAGGCCCATTTGCTTTTGGCCATTCTCAAGGAGATGTTGAAGGGAAAATCTTCACCTGCTCTTGACTTCCTGAAAATAGCCGCAAGAAGGATCCTGCTCCTCTTTCCAACCTGGAGGCATCAATTCTAGTAGCCACAGATACACCTGTCCTCCATGAATTTGTCTACGAGAGCATAAGAGAAGCCCTGCTGGGTCAGTCCAGCATCCTGCCTCAGGCAATGGCCCACCATTCGCTTCTGGGCATTCCCAAGCAGAAGAGAAAGGCAAAATCCTCACCTGCTCTCGACTCTACCGGCATCCTGCCTGTCCCCTGCATCCTGGAGGTGGTACCCAGGCCCGGATTCTAGGAGCTCTTGGTAGACCTGTCCTCCATGAAAGCCTCTTGACAGAGATCTGGTTGCTGCGCTCAGGTGCCGTTCCCTTCAAGATGAATTGATGGGGGAGTCACTGTTGGCTCAACTTGGGTGTTGGGGAAGGACGCTTACATGGCCACCCCCAGAATTGGTTTCAGATCTGGCACCTGCTGTTTCATCTTGCTCCAGCTAACTTACCGCAGTGGTCTTAACCAATAGCATAGAATTTTTATTTCAAGCAGGAACTCTTCAGGGCAGATTCAGGGCTTCTGGGCTGGAGGCCAAGTGGACACCTTGTCTGGGAGCTTCTCCCCAGGCCTGAAGGTGTAATTTTTAGATACCTGAGCAGAGTCCAAGTCTTAAACGCCTGACTGAAAGGCTGTTTTAAAAGGGCAAAAGAGAAGTAGATGGATTTGGCTTTAGGTATTTTGTTTTGTCAATAGCCTCTTGCAAAACTGCCTTGTGCATCTTATGAAATGGCGGTCATCAAGTAAAGAGATCCTAAATCTAGGAAAACAGTGATGGGGAGGAGGCAGCAGCAGTGTGCCATTTTTCCTATACAACCGGAGTCTAGCATTCGTTCTCCCCAGGGAAGGTGAGCACCTTTCTGATGATTCTTACAACTGTCAATGTCACATTTTCCAGAAAAGGGCAGAATTTGGCATACCTGACGACGCCGATTACACTGGCAGTGACTGCGGGGATGATTATGGCAACATACTTGCTGTAAAATTTGGAATGAACAATCACTGGAATCTCAGTTTCCTGAAATCTGGGGATGCTTATGAAGGATTCATCACCTTCACATATAATACCAATGACACACGGCTGTTTCCGGATGCTAAAAGAAAAGGTAATAATGATGCAGCATTTCTGTAACCTGTTTTGGACCAGCCTTTCTCTTACGATGCTCAGCCTCTTTTGAGGAGCAGCCCGGAGGCTTTTCAGAAAAACTAAACTAAAGCCCAATACAAAACTTAGGAGCAACTTGGAGCACAGAAATTGTGTACCTTGTGGGAAGGAGGTGAAGCAGGAAGCTTTGGGCTGAATTTTCAGCCTCTTCATCTACCTTTACGGGCAGGGGCAGCCATCCTGCTTAGCATTCTGGATTTTCTAAATTATTCAGGGTTTTAAACTTGCCTCCAGTAACACTTTTTGAAGTGTTCACTGAGGTAACCTGTACTTCATGAGTGCATTTCTATACTTCAGTTTGAGCACACGGTCCCTTTTTTGTTTCTGTGTTTTACTTTGGCATACAGAGGACATAACTCATATTCCTTAGAAATACATTGATTTATACAGTACTGTGCAGAAGTTTTAGGCAGGTGTGGAAACAATGCTGCAAAGTATGACTGCCTTCAAAAACAGAAGTGTCAACAGTTTATCAATTTACAAAATGCAAATTGAAGAATGAAAGAGAAATCTAAATGCAATTGATATTTTGTCTGACCACCCTTTGCCTGCAAAGTACGACCAGTTCTTCTAGGTCAGTGGTTCTCAACCTTCCTAATGCCGTGACCCCTTAATGGAGTTCCTCATGTTGTGGAGACCCCCAACCATGGGGACAGAGCAGCTGGGAGGTGGGAGGGAAGGGCAGTGGGAGGCTCATTGCGACCCCTCTGAAAGGGTAGTTCGACCCCCAAGGGGGTCCCGACCCCCAGGTTGAGAACCACTGTTCTAGGTCCATTTTCACACAGTTTTTAAAGTAACTCAGCAGGGACGTTGTTCCAAACATCTTGGAGAAGTCACCAAAGGCCTTCTGCGGATGTAGGCTTGCTCAGATCGTAGTGTCTCCTCATGGAATCCCAGACAGATTCGATGATGTTGAGATCAGGGCACGATGGGGACCATAGCGTCACACCCTGGACTTGCTTTGCAGCATTTTTTCCACACTTGCCTAAAACATTTGCACAGTTCTGTATATTTCTTATATCTGCCACATAGAACAACGCATACCTCTTCCTCCATGCCCACATATATAGAGCCCCCCTCCCCCCATTTCATCCAGAGGCTCTGACTAATCCCTTTAATTTCTTGGCTCTTTCCTTGCCTCCTTTGTGCATATCCTATTACGCTTTCCCAGCATTTGACTGTTGTGAATTGTATGTTCTGACCACTATCCCTCTTTATACTTCCATAGAATAATCAAAGGTTATCGGTTCTGATCCCATAATCCAACCATCTCCTCAAATCTCATTTGCTGCTGTCTTTCCAACCAAAGCGGATGACAGCATGAGTTTTCCTTAACAATTGCTAATTCAAGTATACATCTTCATTCCTTATTCACTGGCTTTAGGTGATTGGAGTACACCTGTTTCTCTCATAGTTCCATATAATAGCTACTGTATGTGTTTTTGTTCCATTGTAGCTCAAACTCTTATCTCCATAATTATTGTTCATGTTATTATAATTATAAATCCACTTTGCAAACTGTTCTCACTGCAGATTGTCAGGCAAACACAGATTATCTTGGAGGCATGGGAATGCTCCCAGTTTATTGTGGGAGGAGATTGGTGCTCGCAGCATTAGCGGACAGCATTTCGCCTGTGCTCACCCTGTCTGTGCGGTACATTGTAGTGGCTTTTGTTAGCTTTTTAGCTGGCGAATTTCAAAAGCTGCTTGTCGGCCGCTACTATGTTTAGAGGCAGTTTACCAGAGAAGCGCTTTTCTGCTTCTCTGATAAACTGCCTCTAACTTCAGTAGCTGCTTGCCGGCAATCGGATAGGGGTGGAATAAGGGTTGCAGGAAGAGACTTGAGGGACAGCAAGGGCCAGATGACCCCCCCCCCATTGCTGCATCTTACTAGGGTGATCAGTTTTTGGACGTTTGCCTGGCGATCAGATCACAGAGAGAAGAGGTTTATTTCTGTTTGATCACTGTTTAATGCCCAACAATTGCGATCGGGGAAGGGGCGTTGGGTGGGATTTCCCTGCTCTCGCTCCTATCAGGAGAGAGGGGGTGGAGAGAAAAAGATGCAGTTTCCTGATGCAGCAGTTCAGTGCAGTTTGCCTGCACTTGAGCCTGCACTTTCGTCAATCGCATGCATGGGGAGGGGTCAATTCGAACTGGGGGAATATCCTGAATGCAACCCAAAGTAAACAAAGTGCATGGGGACAAGCCCATAGTATTCATAAGCATCTGTCACTCATAACAGAACTTTTTTCTATCCTTAAAGGATCAGTTACAGTCACGACAAGATATCCGGAGCAGCAAATCCAACTCAATACCGTTTTCAGGTGTGATGGACTAAACTCCCTTGAAACAGACAATGTGACACAGTATATGTGGGAAGTGACCCTGGAAGCCTTCATTCCAGCGGGCGTCCTAAGCGAATCACGTGAGTAGCTTTCTTGTTGTACAAACTTTTCTTAAGCAGAAGGCAGGTCTCGCCAACCTTTAGATATTGCCTGGATAAAAACCCCAGTGGTTTCACACCATGGTCCATGCTCTAGATCAGTGGTTCTCAACCTGTGGGTCGTGACCCCATTTGGGGTCGCGCACCCATTTCGGCGGGGTCGCCAAAGGCTCCGCAGGCCCCCCCGCGTCCCCCCCGCCGCGCCGCCGCTGCTTTAAGTTGAGATCGGCGGCAGCAGGCAGCGATGGCAGTGAAGGGCGCCGGACTGGTGACTCACCGCCAGCGCCCTTCGCCCGCTAAAATTCGGCGTATCGGGAGGACTTCCGGGTCGGGGGGGAGCGAAAACGACGCCAGCGGCCCTGGCCCCGCCCCGCCCCGCCCCGCCCCTGGGGTCGCGGGGGCTTGGGGAATCCCATTTTGGGGTCGTGGCTCTCAAAAGGTTGTTGCTAAATGTTTGCCATGGAACATGAGCGGTTGTTGTTAGAGAATAATCTAAGCACCGCAACTTAAAAACCACTTAGCAAACATGGATATAAAACATAAGAGCCTTGCTGGATCAGGCCACAGCCCAGCTTGCCCAGTGTCCTGTCCCTCACAGTGGCCCATCAATTGCTTCTGGGCATCTCAAGCAGAAGACGAGGGCAAAAGCTTCACCAGCACACAGGTCCCTGCAAATGGCCTTGAGGAGCCTCCTGTCTGTGTCTCCTACCTGGTGGTCAGGCACTCATTCTAGTAGCCATTGATATGCCTGCCATCCATGAATGTAGTCTAGTGAGATTTGGAGTTCCCCATCCATCTCTGCCCTAGGGGATCTGCTAGGTTTTGTTAGTGAGCATGACTGGCATGTAGCTCAGTACATTTGTCTGAGAACTTTGCTTCCTCCTTAAGAAGCCTGATTAGGAAGCCGTTGCCATGGGCTCTTCCTCACAGAAAGCTCAGGGCCTCTCCCTGCTCTTCCCTGCTGTCATACAAAACTGCTCTGATTTTAAAAGTTGCTCGTCGGATATTATCATGGATTCTCCATCTACCAAACTAGATTTTTTAATTAAGTAGGAAAGATCCGTCGACCAGAAGAACGAACCCCAGAGTTGGGCGCAAGGGAACCTGTGCATGGTCTTGGCGTGTCTGACGATGCCTTGCTGCTACTAATAGGCGCCCATCTTTTCCAGAAACCCATTGTAGCCTAGATGTTCCACCCACCACTGAGCAGCCGGAGACCACCACGGAAGCCACACCCCCATCAGCCATACCTTCTGAAACAGCTGAAGTACCAACAACACCAATGACACCAGTGACACCAACGACACCAACGACAACCATGGCACCTGCACCAGTAACCACCACCCCTTCAGGGCCTTCCACCACCCTCCAGCCCTGGGCAAGGCCTGCTGCAGGAACCTATTCTGTGAAGGACAATGGAACAATCTGTTTGCTGGCAACCATGGCTCTTCAGCTGAATATCTCAGAAAAGGTCCCTCTACTCTTAGTGTCTTGATGTGAATTCAGTCAGCTAACAATTCATAAATGTGAACTGCTGTGTGCCCGTTTGGCCATGTAGTTAGTGTCAGGCTTGTATCTGCTAGTCTCCTGGTTCGAGTTCACACTCCTCCACGAAGTGAGCTGGGTGACCTCGGGCTGGTCCCAGCTGTCCTTCTCAACTCTCACAGCCGCACCCAGGGTGCCCTTTGTGGGGAGAAGAACAGAAGATTTGTCAGCAGGTTTCAGTCCCCTTAAATGGGTGGGAAAAGCGGGGTAGAAAGGGCAACTCTTCTTCTTCTAACAAATGTATTCCAAATTTAACAGAGAAGACCATGTCTGGAAACAGAGTTCCAAGTATGTGCCTCAGAGAACAATATAAGAACAGGGACCTGCAAGAATATTTTAAATATTTGTTATTTGATCGAATTCAGCTGAATTTGGACATTCATTTTTAAATATTTGAATGAATACAAATATATTGATTCATTTATACAAATAATTCAGACATTTGTATGTGTACAGATATGTACGCATTATCTGTGTATCCATACCCATCTTATTCATATCCATTTGCATCCGTATGGATACAAACTGGATGAAAACGGGATGTATACGAAAGAACAGATATAAATGTATTTGAATCGGTTCAACTTTTAATACATTTGTTTCTTCTCTATTCGTACGAATTTGGACATTTGAATATTCCTTTTGAATTGGATGTCGAAAATTGCATTTGTGCACACCCCTATATAGGACTGAAAGCACCTTATGATGGAAGACTGTGTCTTTGTGGCTCAGCAATGGTTGAAGATCTTTTTCATATCTTGTTTGCCTGTCCCTCAATAAGAACAACTTGTTTGCCCCCCTTTTACAAAATATCGCCCACTGCAATGTTGATTTACCTTCTGCAGGGAGAAAATGTCCAGGGGACATATAGGGTAGCTTTGATTTTTTGTTATGGCAGGCCCATGTTGGAAATTATCCATTGAGTTGAATGGGGTGTCTTGTAAGGGTGAAGGGGACAAATAATGATGTTATTCTTATTTATTCTTGTTTTTATCCTTGTATGTTTTGTGAACTTGATACGGTTATATGATTAATCAATAAAGTTTGATTGTAATTGTCATAATTAAGAGAGAAGAAAAGGAGAAAAGCCGGATTGAAGCAGTGTAGATCTTGCTTGTTATAGAGTTGTTCCCAGAATAGCGTCCTTCAAGAAGCATTTTCAGCAAGGCGTGATCACGGCTATAATGTTGGTGCAGAGAGAATCAGCTGGAGCAATTCCATTCAAGCAGTGTCTACTGTTCTAATCAGCGAGAGCCTACTGGCTACTAAGCTGAGTAAAACTTATTCACAGTGGCCTGAAGTTGGGAAGAGGTATTATTAAAACTCACAGTGAGGAATAGCTTTAGGAGGGTGGGTTGGTTGGTTATTACCAACATTGTATTATTCTTAATTTTCAGACTGAGGCAGTGCTTTTCAATATTAACCCCAATGCAACTGAGGCTTCTGGTATTTGTGGAAATTCCACGTCTTCACTGACATTAAAAGAAGGAAACAAAGAGATTACCTTTGGTTTTGCTGTTGTAAGTAGCTATATATTGTGTGCATTTTTGGCAGGGGCCTAACTCTTCTATACGTGGATCCTGAAGATGTAGCTTGAGGGATGCATAACATAGTGTGGCCATTTGTTTCACCCAGATGTCATGGCAGAGGATAATGGTTCACCTCTGTCCAATAGGAGGCTTATTTTGTCTTTTTGACAGACACTGTTAATGTCTGTCTTTACCCAAGACATTTCTCTTAAAGTAAATATTATAGTCTGTCAGCCATTTGGTACCTGTGGAAGCCATTTTGTATGGGCAGAAAAACAAGTTCGGGTGGGAAAAGCTCACTGAGGTAAGCCGTTGGCAGTGTGGTTAAGTTACCTCAATCTTCATGAGGCAGACATTACCTCATGGTGACCAAATACGTTACCTCAGAGATCTAAATTACCTCATGCAAGCAAATTAAATATGCTTCTGATACCTGCTTAGATTCCACTGTGCCGTTTCTTTGCTGACTCTAAATTTAAACACTGAACTCTCAGAGCTGGCTAAGTTGGAAGCAGAAGCTCAGGAATGCCTCATATCCAGATAATAGGGCATTCCCTATTGTCACGACTTCTAGCAGACCGTCCAGTGCCTGCTCTCTGAAAAGTAGCTGGGCACTTTTAGGCTGCTGGAAGTGTGCATTAGGCCGAGTGAGTACTACAGATCTAAAGCAATAAACTGGTAGCAAGCAGTGTAATAGTAAACCAAAAACAAGTTTATTGAGAATAACCCTTAGAAAGGTAAAAGAGAAAAATGGAAGTTTAGATATTGCAGGATAAAGATCAAAAGTCTTCCTTCCCTAGCATCCCGATTGGCTGTTACCACTGGCAACCGAGGGAAACTCCTACTGCTTGTACAGTAAATCAACTCTGGGCAAGTTTCCCCTCCAAACTGCCAGCAGCCAATCAATGCAGAAGGGCCTGGCCAATGTTTCCCACCTTTTCTGCTGTTTGCATTGCAGGCTTGCAAGGCAGAAAGCAATGCATTATGCAAAGGGCCAAAGCACTATCACTGCTCTCTGCAGCTTGCACCTGAAACCATCACACCTATGCAATTCAGGAGGGCCTCTTTTGATGCCAAATCATATTTGAACATCACTTACTAAGGCACATGGCATTGGGCAGGGGTACAGATTCATGTCCTTGTCTGAGGGTTGATTTTGGGCAATGGGAGACTCCCCTTTGAGGGATCAAGTTGACAGGATGTCACGACTTCTAGCAGACCATTCAGTGCCTGCCCTCCGAAAAGTGGCTGGGCACTTTTAGGTTGCTGGAAGTGTGCACTAGGCCGAGTGAGTACTACAGTCTAAATGCAAAAACTGGTAGCAAGCATTTTAAACTGTAAACCAAAACAAGTTTATTAAGAATAACACATAGGGCGCGTCTTCATGGCATGTGTTATTTCAGTTTAAAGAATTTGAAATAAAAGAAACGGAACAAAGCTGTCCACACGACTTGCAAGTTGATCCGGTTCCGAAGGCAGCCTTAACGCAGGATCAATACTTGGAGTCCACATGGCAGCATTGTCCTCCCGCCCATTGCCCACACTCTTTCCCTGCCAGGATCCCACCCTCCCTTCTCTTTGCGTCATGCTCCGCCGGGAATTCCCTCCCCAATCCACCTTCCCCCTTCCCAGCAGCAGCAGCAGCATCCATCCATCCATCCACCCATCCATCCAGGCGCTGCGGCCCTGGCGGCTTCTCCCTGGGGCTCCGCCGCCGCTTTCCCCCCGCTTTGCCGCCACTTTGCCCCGCAGAGGAGGAGAGCCAAGGGGTGGACAAGAGGGCGAAGGGGGCTCCTCGCTTGCTCTTCCCCCCGTGGCCGGGAGGGAACTCCGAGAGCGGGGAAAGTTCCCCGGGGACTCCCTTTTTCATTTTGAAAGTTCAGAACTGCACAAAAGTGAAACTTCGACTTGCTACAGATGGGTAACCTTGGGCTAGTCACAGTTCCCTTCTGAGCTCTCACAGCTGCCGCCCCCCACCTCACAGGGACCGAAGCTGGATTAAAACCTTGGCTTGTGGTCACACCTAAGGTTTAATCTAGCTTCACTCCACCTTCAGAGTGAGAGAACACATCAGCAAAGTGACCAGTAGTTTTCTTTCCACATTATCTAGTCTAAAGGTCGATTTTCTGAGTTATTAACCCTGAAAGAAAATCACCTGTTAAAGGGGGCTCAAAGCAGCTGATAAAGAAAATGAATGGTCACTTTGCTGATGCACAGGAGCAGCAGCAATGGCAAAGAAGGGGGGAGGAGGGCCACAGCTTTTAAAATACAGGCTCCAAGGCTTTCCTTTCCCTGTTTTAAAGTTCCGAACCTTCAAAGTCCTGAAATTGCGCAAAACTGCAACATTGTTTTTAAGGTGTGAAGTGCTTACATTGATACAGTGTATCTTTTAAGGACTGGAAGTTTATAGTGGGTGTTTGAGGGTGGATTTTTTCAATGAAGGAAACCCTAAACATGACGTGCTTCTAATACGTTCAGCCATTGGTTACAGTGCGATTGGGGGGGCGGGACAGCCTTAACACGGAATCTCATCCCGGAACGATACTGTCCACACAGTAAAAAATTAAACACGTGTCAAGGGCATGTTCCGGAGTGAGACCTGTTGAGATCAGGATTTATTTCAAATCGTATTAAGCCGAAGTGATGTGTACACGGCCCGAAATTAAAACGTTTTGAATTCGAGATAACGACGTCGTGGGGATGCGGCCTTAGAGAGTTAAAGAGTAAAAGAGAAAGCTTAGATGTAGCAGGATACAGAATAAATGTCACTTAGAGAAACAAGCTTCAAGCATTCATAGCTCTTAGCTTACAAGACACCTGTTGCTCCTAAGCCAGTCACCCTGGCACCTGAGCATGTAGTGCTTACTTGTTCTTGAAGTGTACGAAATACCAACTTTCAAACTGAAGATTTAGCAAATCTAAAGAGTTATTTGTTTTCACTTTTAATAAAATACATATATCAAAAATATAACTTTTTTACTAGAGCAACAAATATCACAAAATTATGGATATTTCTAGATGTGACACAGCACCTGAGTTAAGCTAGGTTTTCTTGTGAATTTTGACACATCGAGCTCAAAAGGTTCACCATCACTGTCTTAAGCAGACAGTCCTATCCACTCCTCCCCTTTGGTTTGCTCAGCTTTACCCAAGCCTCCCCAAAGAACAGCAACTCAGCCCTGGTTTCAGAAAGGCTTTGCTTGGCTGTGGGTTGCAGCCCCTGGTCTGTTCTTAGTATGAGCTCCTTCAGAGAATCAACCAGTGATGGCCGTCTCCTTCTGCTCTCCACCCAATGAACAGGACCAGTCTGATCAGTTCCTCTCCAGAGAAAAAGACCATTGGCAAGAATCTCCCTCAGAGACAGATCTCCGCTATCAGCCTCCTTCAGAAACTGCCCAGCCTAAAGACAGTCTGCTGCCTTCTCAGCTTATACCCTTCAGCCTCTCAGGCTCCAATTGGCTGTAACCACGGGCAACCGAGAGAAACTCCTCCTGCTTGTCAATCAAGCCCCCAGGTCCCTGAAACCGTCACACAGGAGATTACTAATGTCATTTTAAATAATCCCCTGGAGGTGAAACCTACTCATACATTTAGTAGCCATTGATAATCTGACCACCATGAATTAGGAGGAGCCCTGCTGGACTAGGCCACACCCCATCTAGTCCAACATCCTGTCTCACACAGTGGCCCTCCAATTGCTTCTGGGCATCTCAAGCAGAATACAAGGGCAAAACCTTCACCTGCTCTCAACTCCCTGCAAATGGCCTTTAGAAGCATCCTGCCTGTCCCCCCAGCCTGGAGGAAGTTTCCAGGCATCTATTCCAGTAGCCATTGACATACCTGTCCTCCTTGACTTTATCTAATCCTTTCTTAAAACTATTCAGGCCGGATGCTGTCACCACCACTGGTAGTAAGTTCCATATACTACTTTAATTTGTTAAGGTTTTTTAAAAAGCTATAAGACTTCTATGTGTAACTCTGTGAATTATTTTGTTCAACAGAGGAATACAACCAACGAAGTGTTCTTCTTAAAAGAAGTTAAAATAACAATTGTGGATGCTACAAATGGTAAGTGTCTGGTTGTGGTCAAAGAGATGTCTTCCATTTGGCCTCCATAAACTAACATTGGTTTGACATATTTGGTCATGTCTGTCTCTAAACTGCTGGGAAGAGGTGGGGAAACTGTTCATTAAATTTAAAATATATTTAAATTTATACACTGCTTCCCCTTCAAGTACACAGTAATTTTGGTACAATGCACAAAGGATAAAAACAGCCAGAATTATAATTGTGTAATAATGTATTTTAAATCAAGGATTGTGGAGTGGGGGTGGGTGGGAGAGAAAGACCTGGGTAAAAAGATAGGTCTTCAATTGGCATCTGAAAAAAAAAAGAATAGTCACCCAACGAATATCAGAGGGGATACTATTCCAGAGAGTAGGTGCCACCACAGAGGAGGCCGGGTTGATGGTGGTCATAAGATGGGATTCAGCAATTCATGGTACCCACAGTAGGACCTCCGCTCAAAAACTTAATTATCTTGCAGGTTTATCCTGGAGTTGCTATCTGCCAAGGAGGCTGGTCCTAAGTTCTTAGGAGCCACATGTGCCCTAGATAAAACCTTGGATCTGGTCCAGTAGATAGCTGACAACCAAGGCAGGTGCTTAAGCACAGGTGTGATATGTACACAGCAATGTTGCCCCATTCAGCAACCTGCCTGCCTCATGGTGCACTACTTGCAGCTTCCAGACCTTGTACAACTATCGCCTGGCTAAAAGTTCAGCACTGTAGATCATCTGAAGATTTCTAGGCTCCCTAATCAGAAAGCGACATGAGACCAAGTACTGGAAGTCTCTTTGCTGACCAGGTGCTCTAAGAGGGAGCCAGAGCATCATGGATTATCCAGTTACTGTAAGGTTTTCCCCTAGAAAGGTGGCTAAGTGCCCTTTAAAACTATTCACTGAATTCCACTACTTTTTAAAGCCTCTTCATACCTCCTAATAATGGAATCCACTGCTGGTTTCTTTATTTATCCTATTGGCAGCTTTGTTGCTGCTTTTAATATCCTTATTATGCATTGCTATGAAAATCAGTAGATTGAAACTAGAAGAAATGTCCTTGTTTTGTCCCTTAGAAATTCAGTCGCAAATCTGTTAACATTTTACTGAAGCTTTAAATAACGTATAAACTCCTAATTGGCCCTTTAGGCCCCTTCTGCACTGGACCTTGTTCTGGATTATATTCCTGAATAGGGGCCTGCCATCTGCATGCTGGTGCAGACTGCAGAATAAGGGCCATGCCTGCAGAAAGGGCCTCAGGAACTTGATTCCCGCTCAGATGATGTTAGGACTTGGAAGCAGTTAGAGCAAAACTTCATAACATTAGCAATGGTGCTGCTTCTTAGGAACTTTCAGCCTCTCAGTAACGAGCTTCCTGTGAAACATTCTTTCCAGTAACCCACACTGTGGCAAACCTAAATTTGAATTCCTGGGAAGCCACTTTGGGCAGCTCCTTCTGGTGCCAGAAAGAAAGTGTATTGCAAGTTACACCGTTTTATAAACTGAATGTGAACAACTTGCACGTTCAGCCATTTCAAGTAAGAGATGATCAATTTTCTACTGGTAAGTGTAATCTTTTAATAGATGGATTTAGGGGGTTTGGAAAGAAAAGAAACAGTTCTGGGTTAGATATGTCACTTTATCAAGAACTTGCTGGCTAAACTGACCCAGGACTAATAGTTGGACTCAATAATATAGATTTTCTAGGGGGAAAAGGAAGCTGGAATACAGCAGCGTCAGTGACTTCAAAACTGAAAGCACCACTGAAAATAGAATATCAGTGGATCTCAGTTAAGCGGTTTTTATAGATAAGTTCGAACAAGATCATCCAATTCCAGTTTATGGGTTAGCTTTTGATGATGCTTCCTCTTCACTTACTAGTTGAATAGTGAAATATACAGAAAAAGCGACGGCATTAGTTCTTGTCAAAAATCCTAGGGTGGAATTTTAAACAGTAAATAAAATAAATCTAGGCCTAGCTAGTCCCTTGTTGGGGAATCTGGAAGTCATCTGTGTGCCGAGTTTGGAAGGCACCTCAACATAGATGTAGCCTCTAATGAAAAACACCTAATCACTTGGAGGCAATTTTTGAATGATTATAATTTCTACCTCTCTTTTAACAGCTGTTTGTCGAGTCAGCAAGATGGTCAAAAAAACTAATTAGATTAGGGATGTGCACAGATATTTGTAGGCATTCGAAATTCAGTTCAGTGTCCCAAAATTCAAATGTAAACATTCAAATCGAATTTCGACTTTGGGATCTATCCGTCCGAATTATCTGGACATTCGTATGTGTACAGGTTCATACATGATGCGTACTTGAAGATCCACATCTTACCCGTATCCGCACGTATTTGTACAGATCCATATGGGACAAAAACGGGCGGCATAGGGGATAACTAGGGGATGCATATGGACATGTACAGACATAGTTGTTGTTGACATTCGTATGTGCAAATTCGAATGAAAAAATTGAATTTGGCAAAAACGAATCAAATCTTGTTAAATTTGAATTTAACAGATTCAAATCAAATTGAATTTGAGTATTGGATTAGATTCGAATCGAATGTCAAAAAACATTTGTGCACATCCCTACTTTAGATCAGGTGGAACTTTATTCCACAAAGGTGGGGCTACTAAAGAGAAGGCCCTGCTGATAAAAGCACCTGCCTTCTAACATCTTCAACATCTAACATCTGGGTGATCTCAAACTCTGGCCTGATTCAGAATGCACAGAAGGGGATCTTTTGAGTTGTTTATCAGGTGATTCTTAAAGCACCTCCGTATAGAAGCAGCTTTGCATGTCTGCACCAACCTAATGTGACGGTGCTGTCCAGAGAAGGAACTTCCCACAAATTGGGGAGGCTTATGCCTTTGAAACCTGCTAAGATCTGCTGCTTCTCTGTACTTCATCCTCACCTTAGGCTCGGGCAGGCTTATGCCCCAGTTTGTTGGACCAACAGATATTGGGGAGAGGTTTTCACCTTTCAGATGTGCCAGGTGATCAGGCAGGGTTGCAATACTTTAATCCTAATTGCACAAACAAGTTTGGGGAATTAAAGTAAAGTTCCACATGCTTTGCAATTCCTTATTTGTGCTTTTGCTCAGTTGTCACTGATGGTGGCTTCCTTTGCTGACTTCTTTCCCTTGCTCTCTCTCTTTTTTATTTCTCTCCTTGCAGCTGAAGAATGTTACACTCGGCAGTTCCGGTACCTTGTTCTTATTATTGTGGCTGCGGTGGTAGCCTTCCTCCTGTTTGTTGTTTTCATTATTTATATAAGCCGGCGAAAGAAAAAGGAGCCCAACCCTTTTTCTGGATAATCCTTGTTGAATACTACAAATATTTGACATCATTGGCTCTGTTCTTCCTTTTTGTAGTTGGAAGACACCCTGTGTGATTTCCTTTAAAAACAAAACACCAGCAGCTAGCCAGAACATTGGCTAAGGAGAGGATAATGCTATTTTGGGTGGGTGGGTTTGAACTAAAGTCACCATTGTTTCTGCAGCAAGGGGTGTTGGAAGGGAACCGCCTCTGTTCCATTTCACTTCCAAATTCCATCCCTTGGGGTGCCAGACAGCATGATCCATGTGAAATTGCCTCAGGGACCAGAAAAAAGCTGCACATCTTCTGAACCAATGGCGAAGTTCAGAGCTCTTCCTCTATGCTGTGCAACCTCAGAGGAAATTATAGTGCATTTAGAAGAGGTTGCAAGCGGTGAGAGTAGATAAAAAGCAGACATGAAGTCACATCTATAACACTTCCCATAGGTTCCAGACGCAATCTTAGCTAAAAGGTATGACAGTGCTGGCACCAGACTAGAGTGCCACCATGAAGAAGGCCCTAGCCTAGGTTCTATCATCACACATGTGGCCTGTTTCCTTTTGATCTTTTAACACAGTGTTCTCACAGTCCTCTGGGGCTGATGTAGAAAAATGGGAGGGGCATGATGGGAATAGTTAGGCAACATCTGGAGGACAAGCTCTGGTCTTAAAACTTTTTCTGTTGCATTTCCCACCTATTTTAGGCATTGGGGCAAGATCAGAGCTACTTTTGGGCAAGCTAATTATTTTGCAAGGGCCCAGAATGCAAACCAAACACTTTTGGAGCATTTTTAAGCTTGATGGTTGTTTATTATTGACACTGTGTTGTGTCTTTGGTCTAAATCAGCATGAAATGAGGGTCCCACCTACTGTAACTTTATTTACTGGGTGCCTATTCTGCTCCGGTTGCCCCCGCGTTTTAGGGGTGACGATTGGTTGCACAAGGGTTTTTTCCCCACTTACCTCCCTTAATCAGGATCTAGGATGATCTGGATCTAAGAAATGGGTCCTTCAACAAATCCAGATTTAGAAGATCTGGCGGGTGTGTGTGGGTGTGATGGGTGCTGAAATCTGGCCTTCCTGTGCACCTATTCAAAAAGTGTGCTGGATTCCCGTGCCGCTGACTCTGCCTCCAGAGCCGCGGGACTGAAGCAGGCAGCTGCCAGTCATCATCTGTTTCCATGGCGCGTGAGGGAGGGGCCTCTGAGGCAGGCCATCCTGCTTCTGCCCCTCCCAAAATGGCGGCTGCAGGGACATCCATCCCTTCGCCTGGCCAAGTGCGGAAGCAAAGGGACGGATTGAAGACCTCATTTTTGAGGTCTTCATTTTAATCCGGTTTTCGGCAGGGAGACACGTTTTAGGAATGGATCTCGTGCACCGAAATGCGGAAGTGGCCTCCGTGAAGGGTTCCTGATCCAGTCTCCAGAGCGGAAGCTACACAGGTAAGTATTTTAAATCTGTCCTAGGGGGGTGGTTAAACCGGTTTCCTCAGCTACTGTGGAAACACCCATTGGGTCCTAATGGAGTCTGAAGTGAGAACAAGGGTTTCCTGATCGGTACCAAACCAGCGGCTAATGGGTCCTTAGTGCAAGGTCTCCCAAACTGTGGGTCGGGACCCACCTCTAGGAAATTTAACCATATTTGAAATAACTTTTTTGATGTAATTATTTAATTAAGTAATAAAAAAAATTGTTTTAAAACTTTGTTATTTGAAAAGTCCTTTATTCATATTGGTAACGGTTAAATTTCCTAGAGGTGGGTCCCGAGTTGGTAAACTTATGTTAGATGGGTCGTAGCCCAGACAACTTTGGGAACCACTGCCTTAGTGGGTACTTAGTGCTAGTGGAAAAACACCCACTATCTGGGTATCAGAAAAACCAGATGGCAGAATTGTTCAGTACATTTTCAGGAGCCATAAGAACAAGAGAGATGACGCTGTAGGTTCGAGCCATGGCCCATCTAGTACATCAGCCTGCTCTCGTGGCGTCCAACCAACCGGCTACACAGCAAAGTCCACCAGTAAGACACAAGCGTGCAGCTTACCCTGCTCACAGTCACTCAGCCACTGGCCATCAGAAGCATTAGAATGCCTGAAGATAACGTACCCCACAGGGTCAAAGCTGCAGCCCATCTAGTCCTGCAGTCTGTGTTGATTGTGGCCAACCAGGTGGCCGAGGAAACCCATCAGCAGGACACGGGCTCACACCTTGCTCTGGTCCGTCTCTCTTCAGCTGGTCTTCAGAAGACTCCACCTCCCGCTGCCATCAGAGCTAATAGCCATTGATGCCCCCAATTCCCATGATCACAAGAACATAGAGAAGACCAAGAGGATATGTTAGTCTAGCACCCTCTTCTCACAGTGGCCTGCTGGTGGCACAAGGTTGCCCACCAGCAGGACATGAGCCCACGGCTTGCTCTGCTTGCAGTCTCTCCCAGGAGCTGGCCTTCAGAGACACGCCACCTCTCGCTGCCATCAGGGCTAGGAGCCACAGCCTTGACTTCCATGGACTGGTCTGAACCCTTTTTGAAACCACTCAAGCTGGTGGCCAACACCACACCTGAAGGTAGCAAATTCAAGCCACATTGATAGGATCTTTCTTTTTCCTCCATTAAAACCCTGAGGTTGGAAAAGGGTTGCAGCCCACATCATTTGGCAGCTTTCATTATGGCGCATGGTGGTATCCCAAAACAATGCTGCTTTTTCTCACTTGCTGCTCATAGACCAGGGTGTTTTCTCTCTCTTATCTATATATATAGACTGTGTTGGATTCTTATCTGGGGGTCTCCCTGTTCAATTTTACATTCCTCCATGAAGCCAGCTGGGTAGCCTTAGGCTAGTCACACCTAGGGGTGTGCACAAATGCAATTTTCGGGATTCAATTCAAATAGCCGAAGATTCAAATTGATTGAAATACTTAATCCTAATGTATTCACATTTGATTTGAACTGTACGAATATTCCGTTGGTATTTGAAGATACAAATGTTGACAATGTTCGAATGTGTCCATGCGCATTCATGTGCATTAGTACAAATCCCGTTTTTCTCTCTAATGCATCCTGTTTTCATTCCGTACATATCTGTACAGATGTATATAGATACAAATAAGATACGAATGGCTACGTATGTAATGCGTACGTATCTGTACAAATGTCAGAATAATTTGTATGAACGATTTGAAAGATTCAAAAATTCATTTGAATGTTAAATTGGAATTTATAGATATGAGTTGAATTTAATGTCCAAATTTTTCAAATATTCATGTACATTGCTAGTCACAGCTCCCTTTCTGAGCTCTCACAGCCCCACCCACCTCACAGGGTTTGCTTTTGGTTTTATTGAACTCAGAAAAATACACCTTTGGGTTAGATAATAGGTGTTTTTCCACTGTCACTAGAAGTACCCATTAATGGGTACTTAATGGGTACTTCTAGTGACAGTGGAAAAACACCCAATGGCAAAGAAAATGACAAGTTACTTTGCTGATGGTCCTTACACTCTGAAGGTGGACCTGAAGTAGGGAAGTGCATGAATGCATTTTTTGCATTTGAATTTGATTCGAGTTGAAAATTTGAATATTTGATTGGAATCAAAAATCCAGATTTTCAAAAATCCAATTTGAATAGAATGATACAAATGTCGGGAGCATTCGTATCTGATCTTTTAATCTGTTCACATCCCGTTTTTATCGCATTTGCATCCCATATTATAAGCGCAAATAGGCCTGATATTTGGATGCGATATACGGAGACGAATTCAGTCAAATCATTCAGAAATCCATATCCAATTTTCAAAAATCCGAATTTGATTCGGATTTGAAAATCAGGATTTTCCAAAATCCGATTCAAATTCAAATGTTGATATTCATTAGATTTAAATAGGATATTCAAATTTCTGAATACCTGTGCAAATCCCTAGACTGAAGCTGGATGAAAACCTAAGGTGTGAACACAGTCACAGACATGTGGACCCAGCTGTGCTGAAAGGCTGCATCTTTTTAAACGCATCAGGCTACACAGCCATTCATCTGAAGTGCGAGACCAAAGAAAATAAAGGATCCATGTATTAATGAAAAGGTGGTGGTTGTTTTAGTAATTCATTTTGATTTTAATCCACCCTGTTCTGAGCATAAAGTGAAATACAGTAATAACAAAAAACACCTAGTAACACTGATTAACCCCCATCTTGTCGCTTACCCCTTTGTCCAGTGAGGGGTGTGGGGAGAAATGGGCTTGCAGATTTTGGCCTGGGCTGTGATAGTTGTTGGGAAGAAAAAGGAAACCAGAAGCCCCTCAAAAGCCTGCCCTCAGTACAGTGCGCTTGTTCAGTGCTGGTTTAGCAGAAAAACAGACCGCACATGGTCTCCATGAGATCATAGAGTAAAAAGGAATGTTGGCCTAGGAGGAACTCAGGTCTGTGGTTCAACCTGGCTCCCCCCCTCCCCCCGCCAACTGAGCTTGAAAAGCTAAAAACATCTATTTGGGACAGATGTGGAGCCTTCCACACACAAATGGAGAGGCTATGTTGTTTGAAGAACAAGGATAAAAACCAGCCCTTTGGCTCCATCACACCGGAAACAGCATTTTGCATCCGGATGCTTGTTGGACGACCCGCTGGGTGACCGTTGTGTGGATAATGAACTTCTAACAGACCTGCAGAAATCATTCCTTTTGACTGTAGATACGGTGAGAAAATGCCCAAATTTAGCAGTCCTTGAGGGGCCTGTTTTTCAGGTGGGGAAAGGAGAAAATGTAGCCAGAATACCTCATGGCAGCTTAAAATAATGATCATAATCTCTTGCACATCTTTGTGTTCTCCTATGGGGCAAGCAATTCAAAATGCTTTATGCTTTTTGTTCTACAGTCTATATAGATATATTTTATGAGCGCTGCCTTTCCTTTTTTCTATTCCTTTGTTTTTTTTAAAAAAATGAAAATAGTCCATCAGAGCAGGTTTCTATTTTCCTGGCAACCATGGTAGCAGCCGTCAGGCACCACACGAGGTTTGATATGCCGCAGGGAGAGCCACAGCGCATGGCGCTTCGGGTTTAATCTTCAATGTTCAGCGTGAAAATTACTCGCCCCAAAAAACGGTCGTTGTTGTAGTCATTAATGATGCCCCTCCCATTCAGTTGGCACTGGATGTTCAGGAACTGGTCTTTTTTGACCTTCTTCAAATGGACAGCCACGAGAGGTTGTGTGTAGTTAACCTGATGGGGAAGGAGAAAGGGAGAAGAGGCACAGAAAGAGATGAGAAAGTTGTGACTTGGCAGGGAAATAAATCAACTAAAACGCATGTAGATCTGCCCAAGTCCTGAGATCTCAAGAAGAGGTCCTTCTTGTAGTTTCTCTTCTCTTAAGCTATGTTTCTAGGGGCCAAGGTCTCATTCGAAACATCCCAATTGCATTGGGACGCCATCCCCAGCTGGTTTACTCCTGCCCCATTTCTCCGTCTTCCGTCATCATCCTGCTGCTTGCCTTCCTCACCATTCTCCAACAGATGAAGGAAAGGGGTGGTGGGAAAGGCAAACACCATGGAAGACGAGAAAAGATGGAGGAATGGGGAGGGGGGAAAGGCAAACATCGGGGGAGATGAGGAAAGACGGAGGAAAGGGGCAGGGGGGGAGATAAATGGTGGGTGGCGGTGGAGGAAATCGGCACCAGCGGTGTCCCATTAATGAGTATTCAGATTTCAACAGGATTCTACAGTGAGTCCTCTTAAAATCCAAACAAGGATTCCCTGGATTACTAGACATATAGTCTGCAGAGACAGGGAATCTGGTCCAAAGTGTCGGGTTGGTAGGCCCACAAGCCAGATTCAGGACGGACTAAAGGGCCAGTGGAAACACACCCTTAGAAGCATAAGGGTTAGAGGCACACAAGAAGGCCTTTTCTGGGGTGGCCCCCAGACTTTGGAATATAATCATCTAACCAAGAATTCTCAACGACTGGGACTGGCCAGTCATCATCTAATACCATGAGATTCAGAGTCTGGGGGAGAAATAAATCCCTGGGGCAAAACCTATTCAGCAGAAAGGGCCCCTCTTTCTGCTGAAGAAAGATATCTGTCTAAGAACACATCCCCAGTGTAGACTCCCAACTGCCAATTGCCCTGGCAGTACAAAATAGCCCTAAAGTTCCTGGCTTGCATGCATGCATGTGTGCTAATGTGAGTTCAATCCACCACAAACTGCCTGGTACTGGCAGGAGGAAAGAAGGATTTTTCAGAGCGCAATAGAGTGGGCAGGACTACGTTGAAATAGCCTGCAAACTCAGCAAGTGGCTGTAATCGGGAGGTAACACCCTGTGAATTTGCACCTCCTGAAATACTAAGAGGCAAAGTGTGTAACTGCCGGAACAGGTGAAAAAGCAGTTCAAAGTGAGATGACTGCACAAAGGGTGCATCCCCATGCAGGTTTTTTTTAGTCCTGGTTTAGTCCTGTTTGGACTATTTTTAATCCAAATGGATTGCTGGTCAATTAATCTGAATATAGCCATCGCCATACAGCTTTTTTAGTCCTGGTTTAGTCCTGCTTGGACAATTTTTAAACATAAAAAACAGGACTTTTAAATCCCCTCCCCCCGTGCAAACGCTGCCTGCAATAAAGGCAGCAAAATCTCTTGCTGAAGGCAATTTGAAAATTACTTTCACACCTCTCCCTTTTGAGATTACCGGCAAATGTGCACTCAAGCAGATCAGCGAAAGATTGAACCCAGCCTGATAAAATGTATCCTTGCAAAGAATTTCAAAGTATATAAAAGCATTGCAAAGCTCATGTATCTTTCCTGATGATGACAATATAAAAAGATACAAATGTTTCCAGTGAAAATGTTTTAAAGGGCAAGCAGCTCTCCCTGCTTTCTGCCTTTTTCGAATGGGGCTCCAGCATTGTGACCCTTGCAAGAGAGTAGGGGAGCTTTGCATCTGTAAAAACACACACCCACAAATGGCTGCCATTGCCCAGAAGACTAGACCTCCATGCCAAATAGTCCGGTATCATCCCCATGTGGGAGAAAATAAGGGGACTTGGCTCCAAAAAGGGGACTCAGTCCTGTTTTCATCAGGACTTTTTTCTCTCCAAATTTAGGCAGGATAGTCCTCATGAAATCTGGGAATAAGAAATTGCATGGGGACACTGGGTGCTGAGTTTGGATTAATTACAGAAGTCATGGGGACAGTCCTTCCTGAATTCGGACTCAATGCGGATTAAAATGGCCATGGGGACATACCCAAATGTCAGATATGCCCTGAGTGGTGCTCTGTTACTGGAAGAGTGAGAACGAGCTTTCTGCCTCTTCTCTAACGTTGTCTCAAGGTTTCTCTGGGTGGCGAGAGGAACTAGTGAAATCTTCCCCCAGTTTGCTCCATAGAGGGCAACCTTGATAGTTTACCTCATCTGCCGCCTCTTCACATTACTGTTACTCTTCCGTTTGCAAAATACCCAGGTGCTAGCAAGTGCCCACTGACTTCCCTATGTTTTTGTCCCTTTGCTAACATCCAGGTATTTTGAAGAGCTCGAGAAGGAGGGATGGAATCAGCATTACGGAAAACCTGGTGCCGTTGCTGACTCTTCCATAATTATGATAGCTGGTTTTTTTACTCATGTCTGGAGGCACCCTCAGTTACCATCACCCGCCTGCAGCAACCTGGTCCTCTTGGGATCTTATCCACTGCCCAGAACATGTGTAGCAGTTTACATTAAGGTACACCAGTCTGCCTGCTGTTTCTCTACTTACTTGTGCAAGCTTGCCATAGTATGGAAAGTACATGGGATCAAACGTTGGATGCGGATAGAACTGGATTGCCGGAAGGTCGCTTTCGTTACCTTTCTGCCATTTGAAAACAACAGCAATGAGTAAAGCACACACCCAACAGTGCATCTGACGTAGACCCTCATATTGGGAGTTCCCTTGCAGGCAGAAGGACTTAGGGCACTTCTAATGCAGGCCTGGCACTCCCCTAGCGAGACGCACTCGTGGACACCTTAAAACAAGGCAATAAAAGCTGCATACGAGGAACACTGGCTCTTGGGGCAACCATTGTAATCTTAGACAATGCCTTGGGACCGCAGCACGCTTTGGGGTTATGGGGCATTTGAATGGCAGCCAGAGCCAACCCTTCACGATTGCTCAAGTCACCGAGCCACTGATGTACAGGTTTTATTTTTCTAGGCGGACCCTCCAGGCATCGCTTCAGAGCTTCGGCAGCTGATGAAGAAACCAGGAGGACCACACAGTTTAACTGTAGGTTGAGTGGTTTGATTGTGATCTGCCCTGAGACCTTTGGGTATAGAGGAGGGTAGAAATGTAAATAAATGAGGGAGGGAGGGAGGGAGGGGGAAGAGGGGGAGGGAGGAGGGAGGGGGAAGAGAAAAGGAGGGGGAAGAGGGGGAGGGAGGAAGAGGGAGGAAGGAAGGAAGGGGAAGAGGGGGCGGAGGAGGGAGGGAGAAAGGGAGAGGAAGAGAGGGAGGGAAGAGGAAGGAAGGAAGGAACGGAGGGAAGGAACGGAGAGAAGGAGGGAGGGAAATTTTACCTGCATTTTGCAGCTCACAGTAATTGGATTCCCGTAGCCAGGCTGGTAACCTACAATCTACACAAACAAGAATCATTTCATCACCTTTGATAAGCAGGAACACCCTACTCCACTATTGAAAGTAAAACCTTATCTTTCTGTTTTCGGCAGGCCAGCTATTATGCGAAGCAAAAGGAGATACAGTTGTTCGATGTCTTCTTGGGTCTAAAACTGTCCAGGATAACTTCCCATGTTGTCTTGCATAAGCATGCAGATGACAGGATATACTCTGGGATAAGGCCCAGTGTAGAAAGGGCCCTTGAATGGAAACATTTGGCAAGGAGAACAAGAGAATCGCCTCAAGGCCTTATTCTGGAATACAGCTCAGGATACCTGTCTACTGGCTGCAAGCTAATGCAGACTATGGCAGGCCTCACCTTGGGCCTTCTATAGTCTGCACTAGCATGCAGGAAGTAGGTCCTTATTCTGGGATATATTCCAGAATAAGGCCAAGTGCAGAGAGGCCCAAGATCTTCTGGGTTACTGAGTTATAGTAGTCGAGGCTTCAACAACCCATGCAGCTAGGCTACTCTATCCACTTGCTCTTATGGGCCAGCCGTTTCTGGTGACAGCAGGTGCTTTTCAAAAGCAAAGAGTTGAGCACAGGTAAAGGTTTTGCCTTTGCCTTCTGCTCAAGATGCCCAGAAGCAACTGGTGGGCCACTGTGTGAGACGGGATGAGGGACTAGGTAGGCAGCTGCCTGATCCAGAAAGATACCTCTTATGTCCTTATGCACCAAACCACCCACTGCAAAGTAAAGAGATGTAAAAAGCATTGCTCTGGATCAGAAAGGCAGTTGGCTGCAAATGAACTTGAACCCCCACAGAACTCTATACTGGCCCAAGACATAGGCCAGTAGTAGCAGTAGCAGCAGCAGTAGTAAGATCGATCGATACAGACAGACAGACAGATAGGGATGTGCACGAATATACGTAGGCATTCGAAACTCCATCAAATGTGCCAAATTTTGACATCCCAAAATTTGAATGTAAACATTTGAATCAAATTTTGAATTTTGGATCTATTGGTTCAAATTCTTTGGCCATTCTTATGTGTACGGGTTCATACATGATGCGTACTTGAAGATCCACATCTTTCTCGGATCTGTAAGGGACAAAAACAGGTTGCATACAGGATGCATATGGATGTGTATAGATGTATATGGATCTTGGCCAGATGCGTACGGGCACATACGAATGTTGTCAACATTCATATGTGCAGATTCTAATCAAAAATTTGAACGAATAGATTCAAATTTGGTAAAAAAAAAATGAATTGAATCTTGTGAATTTTTAATTTAATAGATTTGAACCGAATTGGATTTTTGGGTACTCGATTCGAATAGAATGTCAAAACAAATTTGTGCACATCCTTAATAATAGACAGATAGATAGATAAAATGGATATACTATACTCGATTCATCTTCAGGATGACACACGGTTCTCCTATAGAGTAGCCAAAATTCAGGTCACTCAGCCCGGAGCATTCTCCTAACAACGATCGTTTGAACTGGCAAGATTTTTTAATCTTTTCCTTCCCGTCTTGAAAGAAATACTGGCCTGGTGTGCATGGAACATTTTGCTCTTCTTGAACTTTGTCGTCATAAGCTGAGAAATAAAGCACAGATTATTAGCAGGCCCCTGCCAGGCACCCCAACCATCCTTGGAGAATTACCAGTGATGAAATAGCAAGCCTTACAAAGTAGCCTGCAGTGCTTCTTATCAGCCTTTAGGGGGCGTGAGAAAAGAAGAGGAAGGACGAGGCATTCCCATTCCATCCCTCCTGCATGCTGAAAGGGATGGAATGGGAATGTCTCTCCGCTCTACTCTGTGACATTCCCACCATCTCCTCCGAATCCATACATACACCCTGAGACAGCAATACAAAGGGGAATAAAAAATGGAATACATGCAAATTCTTACCAGTAGCAGCTTTCAGTCTAACACATAAACACAGGGCTGGGCTGAGTATTCCCAACATCAATATATAGGTTAGCATACAAAAACGAGGACAGGACTCCTGCTATTTGAATAGTGGGCAGAGAAGAGGAAATGCCACCAAGGCCATGTTCACACCTAAGTTTTAATCCTGTTTCGGTCCGCTTTCAAAGTGAGAGAATGCATCAGCAAAGCACCACGCTGTTTTCTTTTAGCATTGGGTGTTATTCCACCAGCACTAGAGTACTCATTAAGGACCCTTAATGGGTCCTTAATGGGTACTTCTAGTGGTAATGGAAACCTCCCCATTATCTAACTCAGTAAAATTCACCCTTGGGTTAGATAAAATGGAAAGAAAATGGCCACTTGTTTTGCTGATGTGTTCTCTGACTCTGAAAGCGGACTGGGACTGGATTAAAACTTAGGTGTGAATGCAGTAAGTGTTGTTTTCTTAACAAGCTACACTTGCTGAAACGCGCACTTCTGTGCAATTATTTGAAGGACAGGAAGCCTGCCCTCTTTCTTGCCTCCAGATGGCAGCCGGATATATCGCTAGCAAGCGATAATATAGGATATTGTCCGTCCGCAATTATCGCTTGCTAGTTAGACAGCACCAGCCACAGCGCTGTCTTCACGTGTTTTAGTGGCCGGGACATTCAAGTAGTAGACCAGTGCTGAATAGGCCAGTGGGCATCACAACTACCACGCATGCATAACCCCTCAGTTTCAGCCTCTACACATGTGCAGAGGATGAAGCAACACTGAGCACTCTGTTCATAAGGTAAGTAAATACGGTGTTGCTGGAAAACCTGCTCCCAACCCTGAGTTTTCGATCAATATTTTGGTGTGTTTTAGGGGAGATATAGCAGGGTTTTAGTGGGGCTCCCCACCATAATAGCACTATATGGTGAACTACTAAGTCACCTTATAATCTGGATAGCCATAACCTCTTGCACTTTTAACTCCATCCATCCATCCATCCATCCATCCATCCATCCATCCATCCATCCATCCATCCATCCAGGGCCTTTGTATCCCATAGCGTAAACCTGCACTGCCGGTGAGTTTCCCACACAGTTTCCATGGTGCTCACCCACAACGTACCTGGGCGCCGTAGAGAGACCAAAATTGTTAGGTGAAGCACCTAAGGGTCTCCAGAGTTCTCCACGCAGTTCATTTCTGCCAAATTTCAGTTCAGCACAAACCTACTCCCAAATGCTGCTTTGGGGTTTATGGCTGCATAGTAATTATTGTTGTTCTTGTTACTGATGTTGCTGCTGCTTCTGCTTTTTTATGCTTAAATTCTGGGATAGCAGCCAATAAATATTGAAAAGCACTATAAACACTCTGATAGGAGAAACAAACCCCCAGGTGGCGATGCTTGCATAATGTCATGCTGTGGACTGTTATTCACATACCAGGTTGAGGTTCATCAGCAATTACAGACCCAAGGCAGCTTTTAGAACATTAAAAACGATTCAGCAGGATGTATCTACATGGCGTGTGTGTGTGTCACTCAATTGCAGATTGTGATGGCAGTACGGAAAGGGCGTAGGTACAAGTGCAATCATATGATCTGTGTCCCCCGTGGGGTATAAGAACAAGGGTGTTTTTCCACTGTCAAAAAGTACCCATTTTTGCACCATTTAGGACCCATTTGGGTGTGAGCCGGATGATCCCATTTCCACCACAGTACCCATTTGGGACCCGACTGTTTCCACTGCTGTGGGGAAAATCCGGATCTAATAGGTACATTTTGGCCTTTAATCCAGATTTTCTGTAGACCCCATTAATGGGGTTTACAATGGGGTCTTCTGCCAGAAAATCCGGATTAAAGGGCAATGGGGTTCAAAGGAGGCTAGGGGGAGGGGATGCACCCATTGGGCCCCCCCTAAACCTAGGCTCCGAAGTCACTTCGAAGCCACTTTGAATCCATTTTGAAGTCTGTGCAAAATAGCCCTGGAGTGCCTTTGAAGTCTGTGCTGATCTTCGAAGTGACTCCAAAGTGACTCCGAAGTGAATTCAAAGACTGCCCCCCCTGCCCCCCAAAACACCTGGGGTAATGGACCTACCCCTTGTGGGTCGATTCGGATTCCCCACATGAGTGCAAAGCTGTTTCCACAGCAGGGGTGTTAGCATCCATTGCTAATGGGTGCTACACCTCCCGTGGAAACACATTGGGTGCTTCCCTTAATGCGGATCTGCTAGATCCGGATTAAGGAATGTACCCATTCCTTAGATCCGGATCTTCTTAGATCCAGATCTAATGGCTGCAGTGGAAAAACATCCCAAAAAATCATCCAAAAGAAGAACTTTGTTTTCAACTTAAAAAAAAAAAACCTGTTGCTCTTTATGTTTCTGGTACCAGAAATAAATGAACTAAACCATACAAATATTGTACAAGGGACCCACATTTACCAGACAACAGGCTACAGGAATTGACTCTATACTGTATATTCAGATTTCAACAAGTGAGGATCACCATATAAGCAGGGGCGCGCACGAATATAATTTTCGGGATTCGATTCAAATTGAATATCCAAAAATTTGATTCAATTCAAATGTTCAAAATACAAATTTAACCAAATTCGGTTCGAATTAAGCAAATTTGAATCTATTCATTCAAATTTTTAATTCAAATTTGCACTTACAAATGTCGACAACATTCATAGATGGCCGTACGCATCTTCCCTGGGTCTGTACACTTTCGTATACAACCCATTTTCATCCTGTGCGGATCTGTACAAAACGCATACGGACGTGGGAAAGATGCGAATCTTCAAATATGCATTGTGTACGAACCCATACACATACGAATGTCCGGATAATTCGAACAAATAGATCCAAAATTTGAAATTCAAACCAAATCTTCAAATTCAAATGTCAAAATTTGGTCAATTCAATCAAATTTCGAATGCATTCAAATATTCGTGCACATTCCTACATATGACAATCCCCAACTTTAAAACAATCTTCTGCATTCCAAAAGTTATAATCTGCAAGTCAAACAGCTTTAAGCTTGAAATTCACAAGCCCCTATCAAAGCTGCCTGGCTGAGGTGGTAGGTGCTGGTTGGCATCCATTACTTGAAAAGTTTGTATTCATACCTTTTAGAACTGAGTATAACGGAGGGCATCTTTGTGTTCAAAACAAAGAATTGTTATCTGGAATCTACATTTGGGTTCTTTTCTCTTCCCAACTACCACCACAAGACACTAAATCATCTTACTTAAGGGAGTTGGAGAAGAAACAGCAAGATGGCAAATTCTACCACCACACTTTCAGAAGGAACACCCTCCTTCCTCAGCTCCCACAATACAGGCTGTAGGGGACATCTTGCCTAAGAAGGCTAGGTAAGCTCCACCACCTAAGATGGTGAGCTCCAACCTAAGATGGTGAACTCCAAAATCACAGTTTTAGGCTGTCACAAGACACAGCCAAAACCAAAAGCATCTCTGAGGCACGTCCAAGGCAGCTTTGAGTTGGGATTGTTCACATGCCAGTCTGCTCCTCCTGCCTCTCCTGAACATTCTGTGCTAGAAAAAGTGGATTAGAGACTGGTTGGGAACACGAGGGCCATACATTGTCTCACTGAGGGTGCATTTCCACTGTCCCTTTGCTCTGGCCTGAATCTGCCTCAAGGGTCCAACTTCTCAACACTTTGGACAGGATTCCCCATTTCTGCGCACTACATGTCTGATAATCCGGGGAATCCCTATTCAAATGTTAACAGGACTCACTGTGGAATCCTATTAAAATCTGAATAGTTATTAATGGGAACGCCTGCCGATCTCCTCCACCATGCCACCCCTTTCCTCCATCTTTCCTCCTCATCTCCCTCAGTGTTTGCCTCCCACCCCTTTCCTCCATCTGTTGGAGAACAGTGGGAAAGGCAAGCAGCAAGATGACGATGAAAGACGGAGAAACGGGGCAGTGGGGAAAACAGCTGAAGATGGCGCCCCAGTGCTGTTGGGATGGCTGCTAGGAGACCTTGGTGCTGGTGAAAAAAAATCCAGGTTAGAACCTGGATTTTTTTGACCAGTTGAAACATAGTCTGAGGTGCCTCTGAGGTGCCACTTTTGTTATGTCCAAACACATAACCCTGAACACAGACCCAACAGTGCCCCTCGACTCTCCAACTGACACCACAGCATCTTCCCTGAGGAAGTGGATGAGACTTGAGGGGCAACGCTACCAACCAGTCATCTAAAATGGGTCCCCCCCCCCCGTTTTTCCTCCCTCTTCCCTTTCCCTCATACATCATTTCTCTTAGCGTACGCCTTTGAAAATATTTCATAACCTTAAGGGCAAAACATAAATATAAATATCATCCGTAGGTGTGCAGAAGAGGAAACAGCAGCAGCTGGAGCTTGGCTGTGGGTAACACTTGTCGAATGTCCTTCTGGTAGGCAACTACGAAAAATTCAAGAACCCTGATCTTGATTCCAGCAGATGGCAACCATTTTAAAGACCTAGGGTGCTTCTAACTGGTGCCTGTGTCTTCTTCCCAGTTTCACTGGAAAGGCTGTTGTATGGGTTGCTATAGAAAGGATGGGGCAGGCAAGGCCTGCATAACCTATGGGAACCATCAAGCCATGTGAGATTCCGGACTTCAACAGACAGCAAAGACCTGAAGGTGAGAAAGCCACCTTTTAAGAACTCCTCCAAATTCTCCACGTAAGGCCTCCAGGAACTGTACTGGCTGATCTTGAAGGCAATGTTGTACGTGTGTTTTATATATGGTCTAATTGTAACTCCTGCAAGAGAAAACAAAAACAGAAGTGATATATAAAAGCTGAATGGAGGGAGCTTTGTTTTGGGGAAAGGGAAGCTAAGGATCTCAACCAGAAATTTCCCCCCAAAAATTCCCTCAGGAGCACCTTTCTATCTCCATTCCATAGGGAGATCCATCCCACCCCTTTCTCCTTGCTTTTCCAACCAAGAAGAAGGATGACCATGTGGAAAGGAGGGCAGGGCCCCTCTACATTTAACAGCTGTCTAGAAGAGGGAATGTTGTGTTTCCTACAGTTTTCACAATGGCCTAGACTAGATTAAGGAAATATGGGGCCTTGAATAGAAAAGGGAATTATGGGTCCCTGCACCTTCAAGAGTTCCATAGAGAAGATGAATAAAGCAGGTATAGCTTATCATGTGAGAGTGACTGTAGCTCAGTGGTACAGCAAACCTTCTGGAAAGCTGAGGGTTGCTGGTTCAACCCCCAGTCCCTCCTTGGAAGGAGGCAATAGCAAAGCATTTCTGTATCTCTGCCAAGAAAACTACATAGAGGTGCCCATGGAGTTCGGGAGTGGCAATGGCAAACCACTTCTGTACTTCTGCCAAGAAAACTGTACATAGTTGCTCAGGGAGATACCCATGCAGTCAAGCAGGTATCAGTCATGAGTCAATGGTTCCCAATAGCTACAACAACAAAAGAGCTTTTCATGCAGGCAACCTCTGTCTAATTTCCTTCTTCTATGCAGAGACATGCACGAATGTTTTTCTGACATTCTATTCTAATCTGATTCGACCTGAATCCTTTAAATTCTAATTTATTTTCTATTTGAATCTGCACATACGAATGTCAACAACATGCGTATGTACACGTACGCATCTTCCCCACATCAGTACGCATCCCATAGTTATCCCGTATGCAACCCGTTTTCATCCCATATGGATCCATACAAATGCCTACCGATGTGGGAAAGATGCAGATCCTCAAGTGCGCATCGCGTATGGGCCCGTACACATACGAATTGTCCGAATAATTCAAATGAATAGACCCAAAATTTGACATTCGATTTGACCGTTTACATTCAAATTTCGGGACATTCGATTCAAGTTTGAATGCTGAAATTCTGCACATTTGATCAGATTTCGAATGCCTACGAATATTCGTGCACATCCCTACTTCTATGCAAGTATTAAAGGTGCAGAAATGTAGACTCTTTCCACCTGAGCACACTAGACGAACAGACGTCCCCAAACTGCTTAACTATCGTTTTAAATCATGTTCTGCAGTAAAGATCTCATAGCTCAGGCTGAAGATGACAGAAAACCAGGTGTCCACCGCATTCCTCTCCAGTGTAAGGCAAAGATATTTACCTGGTGGAGCAACTCTGTCTCTGTACGTCGGTGTATAAGGGTGCAACGTAAGGAACATTATATACAGACAAAATACAAACATTCCAGCCAGAAAAATGTACAACATGAGGTAAAAGAAGAGAATCCGGCCTGCAAGACAAAAGAAGACATGTGGCAGACTAGAGACTGTCAGAGGTGATTTGTGACCGTGCGGCTGAATCCCCATTCAAGGTTTATAACACTTTGAAAATGGTTTGGATGTCCTTCGGCCCCATTCAGATATAGATTCCCAGATTTGCCGAGGAGTAAATAGCCAAAATTATCTTTAAAAAACTCCTTGGAGAAGCAGCTCTCACCCCCAGTTTTGCCGCTAGCCAGCTTTATTTTTCCCCAGTGGGGATGCTACTGAATTATTTGGGGCAGGGATATGTGCTTTTGGCCATTGCCTGACAGATGTGGGTGGGATTTCACAGTTCCAAAGGTCTCCCCACTCCCCTCGCCATGCCTGCTCTGAACACGATTGCAAGAGGAAAAAGAAAGCATCAAAATTCTTGCTCATTTAAAACTCAAGCCTCAAGCCATTACATTGCTGCAAACCTCACAGAAACAGAAACAGAAAGAGCCGTCAGCCCTCCATTAGAATTTGCGATGTTGGTTCTCCTGTTTAAGTGCAAACAGGAAGAGCCGGCAGGAAGGGAGATTCCATCTGAAAAGGAGAGTGTGAAATTGCTTTGTTCTTTTGCTTAGCTGTTTCTACCGGGCAAAATGTTAGAATCTCCATTCCAACATTAATCAGGGGCAGGCTTACTGGGTTTGGATCCCAGCCCCATAAAGTCAGGGTATGATGGAAAAGAGATTGGGGAGGGGTTCCCCCTGTAAATCTGCATAAAAAGTCATAAATGGGGACATGAAAAAATGGACTGAATGCTGATTAAATTAATACAGATTTAAAACAGCAGTAAAATAGTCCAGTGGGAACTCAGCCTTCCCATCAGCCAACCAGCTATAGTCCAAACATGCTGTTCAAGTATGTGCGAGAAACAAGTTTGGTGTTTTATTCCGTTTTCAGAATAAACACAAATGAACTCAAAGGACTTCCAAAGGTTTTGTTCCAAACCAGATCTTTCAACCTACATGTTTCAAATATTTCAGATATAAGGAATATACTGTCGGACTCCTGTATCCGCTGATTCAGTAACCGTGGGTTCAGTTATCTGCAGTTACTGATCAATCCCTCCACTTCCTCCTACCTTTCTTGCCAGCTCCCCATTGCCCTGCCAGCTCCTGCCAGGCCCCCGCTGCAGCCGCTTGCCATTGGATGTATGATGCTCAGATCAGAACAGCTCAAAATGATAATGTTTTGTGTAGCACTCAAAACAAGCCTCAAACCTGAGCCAGTTTGGTCTAGTGGTTAAGGGGCTGGACTCTTATCTGGGAATATTGGGTTCTATTCCGCCCTCCCCCATGAAGCCAGCTGAGTGACCTTGGGCTAGTCACAGCTCTCTTCTGAGCTCTCACAGCCTCACCTACCTCACAGGGTGTCTGTTGTGCGGAGAAAAACAGAAGGTTTGTCAGTTCCCTTAAATGGGTGAGAAAAGCGGGGTAGAAAAGCCAGCTCTTCTTCTTCTTCTTAATATAAACTGTGGCTCCATTTTGAGCTCAAAGCACTTCAAAATAGCCTGTTTCAAGCTGAAATTTGAAAACCTTTCCACATCAGGAGCCTTTGAAGTCAACTCACTTGTATCCTGCATATGATTCAGGCTGCCATTGAGAATGTATGTATATTTTCTTAACCTGAGGCCAAATTCTACCTAATTCTTCAGTTTTGAGGAGTCTCCTAGTGTTGAGTCAACTCCTGATACAGTTGGCAGTGAGTGAGACCAGTAACCAGTGAACTTTCCAACTTATTTAAGACTGAAACAAAACAGCTTGCCACTTGGCTGATGTGTCTCTCACTCTGAAAGTAGACTGAAGCTGGTTTAAAACTTAGGTGTGAACTCAGCCTACATAAGGGCAGAATACAGAATGGAAATAACACAGATGACTTGTACTGAAGGTCATTGTGCTTGGGGACCATATCTTGCTTTAATCAGGATCAGATGATTATCAAAGCTTCCTCATGGGATGTGAAGGGATAGACTCATATATTAGGATGCTGCAAAATGTTCTTGCCTCATACTGAACCAGCTCCCTGACTTCGTCAGAGAATAACATTTGGGTGTTTTCCACTCTCCTATGCAGAGGCTGAAGATGGCCGTAAGATTCCCTCAAGTGAGCCAATCCCCCATCTTCAAAAATAACAATCATACTGAAACAAAATGCTCACAAAACCTATTTGTGTGTGTGTGTCTGTGTATGGGTTTGTTTATTTCCCAGGAGGAGTTTGAGTCCTGTTCCAGGGCATTGCTTTGAGAACACAGATGTGCCCTTTCACCTCCATGGTCTCGAGGCATTCATGTTGAGAGGCATTTTTAGGCCTGAGAACAAACTTGAGAGCAAAGTGAACTTCATGGGAGACTGTCAGGGTTCTAGCAAAGGAAAGGTCTGGGAAGTTCTCTTTGAACCCAGCACAATTTAAATGTTACTGTCATTTCATGTACTGAAAATGCATTTAATTTTCCCTTGAAGATAAGCTAATGCAGTCTAATCTTCTGATCAGAGGGAAGAAACAAAAAGCCAGCAACTACGTGGCCTGGACTTGGGTAAGAGAGCAGGATGGGTGCTACTGAGCATCCAACATATCTACAGTATGATTGGGCTCAGGTCAGATCATCATTCATTTCAAACTGCCATATTGAGGTTTTTGCGAAGAGAAAACTGAAAACTAAGGAGAGAAGAAGCCAGGCTGTGGTCACACTTGTTTAATCCAGCTTCAGTCCAATTTCAGAGTGTGAGAATACATGAGTAAAGTGTGGAACTGTTTTCTTTCACTGTTAAATAACTCAGAAAATTCGCCTTTGGGATAAATAACATTGGTAAGAAAATTACTGGTCTCTTTGCTGAAGAAGGAGAATTGGCTTTTCTATCCTGCTTTTCTCACCCATTTAAGGGGACTCAAAGTGGCTGACAAACCTTCTGTTCTTCGCCCCACAACAGACACCCTGTGAGGTAGGAGGGGCTGTGAGAGATCAGAAGAGAGCTGTGACTAGCCCAAGGTCACTCAGCTAGCTCCATGGAGGAGGGCGGACTCAAACCTGGTATTCCCCCCAGATAAGAGTCCAGCTCCCTAACCACTAGACCAAAATGGCTGAAGCATTTGCTCGCTCTGGAGGTGGATTGAACCTTAGGTGTGACCACAGGCCAACACTATTTATTCTACCAGCTTCATGGGAGTACAGAAAATACTGTAAAAGCGGAGCCCGCCAACTGGATACTATGAACAGAATGTGCTGAGTTGCTTGGCCTTAAATCAGCAAATGTGAACAACTCAGAAATATGCACAGTTGTCACTCGTACAACATGGGTCCTTTTCTCAGTTGGGATCAAACTGGTGACCCTCTACTGTCCAGGCTGCTCTTACTGATAAATAAAATCCATACGTGTGTCCATTTAGACTGCACCCAGGTGGGTGAATATAGCATCTCTCTTATTAATAAATAAATCCATTTATTTGTTGTGGCAATGCTCCCCTGCTCGGATGGCAAACCTCAGCAGAAGGAAGCGTTCCAGAGCATGTCGACCCTTCTAATATTTTTTAAGCATAAACGTGCACCATGCCCAAGGACACGATTTACGCAAATGGTTCACGAGGACGTCACGCGCTAGCATCTGAATGTTTCCTTTCTAACCAATGATCTATTCGGTTTTGCCAATAATAATGTATCCTGTGGAAAGAGATATAAGTAATTGTATAGCCTAGTAAAGCAAGCAATTCTCCTCCATTCTTGCGCCTGCGTCATTCATTACATCAATTTATTTCCCTCAAATTTTCTTTCCCCTCCATTATAGTACTACCCCAATAACAAGAAGAGACTTTGCAGCTCTGACTTACACTGCTTATTTTATTAGACAAGAGGATTTGTTTTAAGTAATCATTGTGATTCTGTCACTAGGGCCGTGATCCTACTTGACTTTTAAAAAGCGGAATTAAAGAAAAATGGATGTGAATGTGCGTTCTGCCTGTTCCCATTTTGTTGTTGTTGTTGTTGATTCGGATTTTAAAAAGTAGAGCACGGTGGCAGTGGTGGAAAGGGAGGGAGGGGAGGCTGGGATCGCTCGCTTGCTCGCCGCCCAGCCTTCCTCCTCACCATGCCCCAGGAGTCATGTGGAGGCAGCAGCTGAAAGGGCAAGCAGCCAGGCAGGCAAGTGAGGCAGTGGTGGTGTAGCCCAAAAAGGCAGTTGGGTGGGCAGGCAAGCAACCAGGCAGGCGGGCGGCTGAACAGCCAGTGGCGGTGGCCAAAAGGCTAGCCATGCAGGCTAGCGGGCAGCAGGATACTGCTAGTGTACTGTCCCCAAAGAAAAAATAAAGCATGTTAGCAACAAAAATGGGAATGAGAGTTGTTTAAACAAGTGGTTTTTTATGTGTGTGTTTCCCGATTTACTCCTCTGAAAGTGCAGGAAGCCATTTTTTAATGCAGAGAATTTTCAAAACGTTTTCAACGTGTAATAAAGCCCCAGTGGGAACGTGGCCTAGTTGCCAAGTGACTGATGAGTGTCTGAAACACTCCCTACAAGGCTGAATCCCCACCTTAAACTCACCTGCTCCTTTTGGTGATGTCATTCTCCCTCCCTGGTGTATAGCTTCAGGGCATCTTCCAAAACACCAGTGAGACGTCCTCACTTCCATATGGGAAGGACGTCCTTCCCATAGGGAGCCCCATCCCACCTTCTGGGTGAAGATTTACCTCCAACCCTTCTTCCCAGCTGTAACCAAGCGCTTTAACCTGCACCTGCGGGCACCCCAAGCCTAAACACACACAATTCTCCTTGCCCCTAACTCAGTGGGACATAGATTAGTACCTGCTCCCCTCCAGAAGGGCTCAGGTTCAATCCCCAGTATCCTGCATTCCATCTGAAGTCATCTGAGGTTCTTTGCAGCAGATGGATGGACATAACAACACAACATCTCAGATGAACATACAAGTGCAAAGGGACAGGAGAAAAACCTTCTACTTACCCCAGCTCTGAGCTGTCCTGCCCATACATGTCCTCGTTTCTGGATTCCAAAGGAACAGTTTGAGGTCCCTGATAAAATCACCCCAAGTTCTCTTGGACATCTCTCTCCCCTTTTCCACCTCGTTGTCTTTGTACTGCTGCGCTCTCTCTTCATCCTTATTTTCCTGGAATGGTGACAAAGCAAACTCTGCACACATCCCCACGCACACACTGTGTTCTGGTTGGGTTTTGTTTTTCCCCCCTCCAGGAGAATATTCCATCAAGCCAAAAATAAATTGCCCGTGATTTACTATCTGGGGCTGATAGTTTGAATTTCCACTTTCTAATCGTGTTTCTTTTCTTTTTTTTAAAAAAAATCCCTGGTCAGCCAGAGCACCAAAAAAAAAAAAAAAAAGAGGGGGGGGATTGGCAAACTTGGATTTACCTTAAGCTAAACAATACACAAACTAAGAATGAAACAAAATAAAAGGATGTTCTCTGTGGTAGAGATGTGCATGAATGTTTTTTTAACATTCTATTCAAATCAAATCGAATACCCAAAAAATCCGATTGGAATCTTTTACATTCAAATTTAACAAGATTCGATTCATATTTACCAAATTTGAATCTATTCGTCTGAATTTTTTATTCGAATCTGGACATATGAATGTCGGCCACATTTGTATGTGTCCCTATGCATCTTCCCCACATCCATACATGTCCGTATGCATCCCATAGTTATCCCTTATGCAACCTGTTTCCGTTCCGTATAGATCCACACAAATGCGTACAGATGTGGGAAAGATGTGTACCTTCAAGCACACATTGTGTACAAACCCCTACACATATGAATGTCCGGATAATTCAATGAATAGATCAGTGGTTCTCAACCTATTTCGGCAGGGTCGCCAAAGCCTCCACGGCCCCCCCGCCGCGGCGCCGCGGCTTTAAGGAGAGATCGGCGGCGGCAGGCGGCGATGGTGGTGAAGGGCGCCGGACCTGCACCAACTGGTGCCTCGCCGCCAGCGCCCTTCGCCCGCTAAAATCCGGCATTGCCGGAGGACTTCCGGGTCGGGGGGGAGCCCCAGCCCAGCTCCGCCCCCTGCCCCACCCCCCACCCCGCCCCTGGGGTCGCGGAGGCTTGGGGGACCTCATTTTGGGGTCGTGGCTCTCAAAAGGTTGAGAGCCACTGGAATAGATCCAAAATTCGAAATTTGATTCAAATGATCACATTTGAATTCCAGGACATTCTATTCGAGTTCGAATGTCAAAATTCGGCACATTTGATCGGATTTCGAATGCCTACGAATATTTGTGCACATCCCTACTCTCTGGCGATAGAGGCTGTGTTCACACCTAAGGCCATAGTTACACTTTAATCTTTCTTCTCCCTGAATTCTAGCCCCATTGGTTACAGCTTTAAAAGCTATTTTTCCCATGGATTTTCCTCCATCTATTTGGGTTTTCTTCATTCAGGCTAACAGAGGATTGAAGTTTTAATTCCTTTTCAGCTTGAAGGGAGAAGGTGTGATACTTTATCTTGTCTCCTCAGATCTGAAGTACCTCCAAACGGGACTCTCTTACGCCTGCTGCTGCCGCCATGGACCCCTGCCCCCTACCCCCCTTGCCCCTCACCCCTCTGTCCTGCTGCCGCGGGAAGGCGTTACCAAGCCATTCCAGGCCGAACACAGCTTGGATACAGCTGTCTTCCTGAAGTGGATTGAAATGAGAAGGTGTAACCGTGGCCTAAGTTTTAATTCACTTTCAGTCCACTTTCAGTGTGAGAGAACACGTCCACAGAGTGATTAACTTTATTTCCATTTTATCGACTCCCAAGGTGGATTTTATGAATTAAATAATGATGAAAAAATAAAACAAAACAAAACTCAACTTGATGCTTTTCAGATGTGTTTCTTCACTCTGAAAGAAGACTGAAGCTGGATTAAAACTTAGGGGTGAATGCAGCCAGAGTGCTGAACGGCTTTTGTGGAAAAGACAGGAAACAGAGACAGCCGGATGAACAGATTTTATCCACTCTCCATAGTACAAGGCATTGTAGCAGGAAGTGGTCATGACTGAGCATCGGGACAAAAGGTTGCCAGTTCGCACCTCAGCATCTTCCCCTCTGTCCCATCCTAGACAAAAAAGCTGCTTCAGTTCATCCATGCCAACCCTCGATCTGGCTCCGTCAAGTTTCCTTCTCTTCCTCCTTGAACCCCGATTGTTGATTACCCTGGATAATTCTCCTCTTGCAATGGATTGTCATGGTAGGGGAAGAGAAGTCTAGAAGGTCTTTGCAAATCGCAAGCACAGCTAAGGCTCAGGAGAGGTTCCACATGAAAGCCATAACTGCCCAAACTGTAGCTGTGCCTGTTTTCCATTGCTGAAGAGTCATTATTTGAATGCCTCTTTTTGCTGCCTCTCTTTATTAGGGATGCGCATGAATATTCATAGCCATTCAAAATCCGATCAAATGTGCCAAATTTCGACATTCTTCAAATGTAAACATTCAAACCGAATTCTGAATTCTGGATCTATTTGTTCCAATTATCCGGACATTCGTATGCGTACGGGTTTGCACACGACACATACTTAAAGATTCGCATCTTTTCCACATCCGTACGCATTTGTACAGATCCGTACGGGACAAAAACGGGTTACATACAGGATAACTATGGGATGTAAGCAGACACATACAGATGTGTACAGATGTGTATGGATGTGGAGAAGATGCATATGTGCATGTACAAATGTTGTCGACATTCATAAGTGCATACTTGAATCAAAAATGCAAATGAATAGATTCAATTTTGGTAAATACGAATTGAATCTTGTTAAATTTGAATTTAAAAGATTCACATCGAATTGGATTTACGGCTATTCAACTTGATTCAAATAGAATGTCAAAAAAACATTCATGCACCTCTCTACTCTTTATATACCTGCGGCTCCCTTTTGTCCTGTCCATTTCTCTTTTAGGAGGCAAGTCGTTTTCCTGGTGAAAATCTTTACCAGCAGCAGCAAGGATTGCCCTGCTAGATATTTTTTGTCTCCCTCTCCCCCTGACCTATTAGCCTGACCAAGTCATGGAAGAAGCCCCTAGCCATACATCTTTTTAATCGTGTCTGGTTTCCAGTGTCTCTTGAAGAAACCTTGTGCAGATCCCTGTTCTATTTCGGGACTGTGGGGAACCTTTGTCTCAGATTACATTTTGAAGTGGAAGCTTCAGTCGCTGCCCTCCTTTTGAATGCATCTGTAGTCCTGGGTTTCCTATATCAAACTAGTAGCTGGAATAGCTGGCTGTTCTGAGAACCAGGTGGATCAGGTAGAAAGGAGGGAAAGCTGGGAGAATTTCAGCAAGCCTGCCTGGCCTGTCCCATCTACTGAAATCCCTTCCTCTGTGCAACCGTTAAAGGGGCACAGACCCACCAGTTTCCTTTGTGTCTCCAGACGTGAGCTAAACTTCGCGATTCTCCTGGGACTATACTGAGAATGGTGAAAAACACAGAATTCTCCTGCGATTGGCATTCTCAATGTAGTCCTGGGATATTGAGGCGATATCCTGTAATACCACCATTACAGGAAATCCAGCAACGCTGCTGGGGTTCCCATAGTAGTGGGATCACTTACCTCTGTCTGCCATCTTCTTTCGCTATCATTGCTCTTGCAAACACACATAAGCTATCCAAGTGCAAAAAAGGGGAAGGGAGTGGGAGGGCACTTGGCTGACTTCCAGGTATTAGCAAGAGCAATGATAGCGAAAGAAGATGGCAGACAGAGGTAAAAGCCCCTGATGGCCTCCTGCACCAGATGGGCACAGCTAGAGGTAACTGCAGGCTCTTCTTTCCCTCTTACCACCTGGGGGCCTCTTGTCTAAGCATTCCTTCCCCTGCAGAGAAATGCTTTGTGAAATATGTCTCAGCATGAGTCTGCTGTATGTGTCACATTTAAAAATATATATTTAAAATGTTACTGAATAATAAATAAAAACACATATTAGTACATTTTATTACAATCCCCCCTCAAGTATTAAGGGGGTGGGTAGGTTGGCATGCGTAAGACTCTCAATGCTCTACTGTTCTGTCTGGGGTTTTTCTTAGGTTACTTCCGAGCAATGAACCTTGCCATGTGCCAATCAATCAAGACCGACCTGATGACAGAGTAAGGCCAAATTCGGGACAGCATGATCCAGACAAACCAGGTTAGCTCCAGGAAAGTTCCCAGCACCTTACCTAATGCCATTGCGTAAGCCATTCTGTCTGCTAGCGCATTCTGATGTGGGACATTCGCAAAACGCAAAAGCAGAAATCTGAAGTGCACACTGTTTTTCAGCACTCATAATCAGTTCAAGCAATATAGACCTAAAGACCACAAGGGCCAAGCGCATTTCACTTAGCTCTGGGATGCTGACACACCGCTAAACACAATTTTATGCAATAATCTCTCTCCTTGACATCCATGGGAACCAAGAACTGCTTAGCAGCCTATGCCACAGATCCTCAGAAGCTTAGTGGACACAACATTCAGTTTAAGTGCTAAAATATTGCAGCCTTATCTCTCTGGGTCAGACCCTTCCTTTAACAACATGCAGGCCTGGTCAGAAGCAGCCATACTTGCCGGATCATGGCTGCCAGTTGGAAGATTCAGGGCAATAACAATGTTGGAAACCTTGGGCTGTGTCCCCATGCAGGAATTTTAGTCCTGAAATAGTCCCTTTTGAACTATTTTTGGGGACTATTTTTAATCCAGATTGAGTTCTTGTTAATCCAAATATAGCTGTCCCCATGCAGCTTTTATAGTCCTGGTTTTGGGACTATTTTTAAACATTAAAAAAGGTTTTTTTAAAAATCCCTCCCCCTGTGCAAACCCTGCCTGCAACAAAAGCAGAGAAATAGAAGTTTTAAAAAGAAACGATCGCTGGTTTAAGAAATCCTGCATTGAGCAGGGACTTGGACTCGATGGCCCTAGAGGTCCCTTCCAACTCTTATCATTTTAAATTTTAGCTGCAAGTACTTTCTTTTTAACACCAAAGGGTTGGGACTTTAAACACAACAGAATTACTTTCTTTTTTCACACATTTCCCTTTTGCGGTTACAAATGTATCAATTCAAGTGTTTCTAAGCTTCTGTCGTTTTCTAAAGATACATGTTTCAACAGATACATGTTCCCAGCAAAAATCTTTTAAAAGCATTTTCTCCAGCCAAAATGTTTTAAAAGCCCCTTTAGATAAAAGAAAAATAAAAGGCCCTTTTCTTGCCTTTTTCATACTGTATGGACCTTTTGCAAGCACAGTGGGGGGGGGGGGAGCTTTGCATCTGTAAAATTCCACCCACAGCTGGCTGCCATTGACCAGAATGCTAGACCTCCACCCAAAATAGTGCAGTATCATCAGCACGGGGGGGGGGAGCGGACTTGGCTCCAAAAATGGGACTCAATCCTGTTTTCATCAGGACTTTTTCCCCTCCAGATTTAGGCAATATAGTCCTCATAAAATCTGGAAATAAGGAATTGCATGGGGACGCTGGATGCCAAATTTGGATTTGATTTGAATTAACTGCAGTGGCCATGGGGACACTCCTTCCCAAATTTGAATCAAATTTGGATTAAAATATCCATGGGGCCGCAGCCTGGGTTGCACACGCTCGAATCCTTAACTCCTTTATTTGAAAATAAGTCCTGTTGAATCCTCTAGACTAACTCATACTTCCGAGTAAAAGCACACTTAATATCAGGCTGTAGGATTATTTCCAAAGCACAGTTTTATCCTGAGGCCAATTTGCATTTGGCCCCCTAGTACATGATATGGAAACATCTGGTAAGCAGCATCTGCACCACTTCTGTTGTCCAGTGCCATGTCCATTCGCATCATTTCTGACGCTAGGGGTAATCTGAGGTGCCGCACAAGTGTGCTGGCACCTCAGATGAAACCAAACATGACTGCGCATGTGCGGAGTGTCTCCATCGCCATGGCAACAGTCATGGCACAGTCACTCCAGGCTCCAAAAGAAGATGGTGGCACCCAGACAGGTCTCTGGATGTGTGGGGCTGGATGCGTGTGCTAGCATTCCCAAGTGCAAAGGTCCATACACGTTAGTAGAAAGTGCATTTTTCCTGTCCAATAGACAGGAAGCTAAGGGCAAAAACACCCTGATCTACTCCAGACTACCCCTATGAATCTGCAAGCATGTAATTCATCATCATCATCATCACCATCAAATATTTGCTTTCTAATTCCCAGGCTCCATCCAGAAGACAGGGTGAATATTTCACCTCTACCATGTTGCTATGGTGATGTCACCTCAGGTATTGAAAGAAACCCCACCATAACCTCCCTTTTCCCCAAAAAACAGCATAAAATACTATTGCTGGGAAACTCAACCCTGGTTGTGGGTTTTCCAGCAATAATACTTTTCAGGGCAGCCACTTACCTTCTGGACAGAGACACCATTCTACCGCCATCCACTACACATCTGTGGAGGCTGAAACAACCAATCACAAATAGAATCATAGAATTGGAAGGGACCTCCAGAGTCCAACCCCCTGCTCAATGCAGGATTCCCTAAACCATCCCAGGCAGATGTAGGTCCAGCCTCTGCTTGAAGACCTCCAGCAAAGGAGAACTCACTACCTCCCATGGCAACCTATTCCACTGACTGATCGCCCTAACTGTCAGGTGACACGCCAAGACCTTTTGGGTGACACACATGGTCACCTAGGCACCTGGGCGTGTAGTGCTTGCTTGTTCTTGAAGTGTACGAAATACTAACTTTCAACTGAATATTAGCAAAATAAATTCAACAACAAAAGTCACTAATGTCAAGAATTATTTGTTTTTGCTTTTAATAAAATACATATATCAAAAAATATAACTTTTTTACTAGAGCTACAAATATTATAAAATTATGGATATTTCTAGATGTGACACAGCACCCGAGTTAAGCTAGGTTTTCTTGCGAATTTTGACACACCGAGCTCTGGATTCATGAAAACACCCAGAAGAAGGAGAAGTAGAAGAAGAGTTGGCTTTTCTACCCCACTTTCCCCACCCATTTAAGGGAATTGATAAACCTTCTGTTCTTCTCTCCACAACAGAACACCCTGTGAGGTGGGTGGGGCTGTGAGAACTCAGTAGAGAGCTGTGACTAGCCCAAGGTCACCCAGCTGGCTTCATCAGGGAGGGTAGAATCAAACCCAGTATTCCCAGATAAGAATCCAGCTCCTTAACCACTAGACTGTCTCAGAGCCCATTGGCCACAAAGCCTGCTTGCTCCCTGATGACCGAAGCCTTGGATCAGGAGTTTCATGGGTTACTCGAACATCACTTGCAAGAAGATCAGATTGCCTTGCCTGTCCTCAGATGACACATTCTTCCACAGAGCTGGTTCATGCTGGTTCCCCAGTCAAATGGACAGTGGTGTCATTTCCTTAGGACCTCTGAATCGAGGTTCAGGGAGCAAAAGCCTCCTAAAGACCCCCTTTCCAATACCACTGCTGGTGGGCACAGATCAGACAGAGAATTATGGGGTCCGGCAGAAGTGGGGGAGGTTGCTAGTTGGCACGGTCCTCAAGATAATCATACTGATAACCTTTCCAGAGCTAGGGATAGGACAGCACATGGTCACTCATCAAGCAGACATGTGCAAACAGATCATACTGTGCTAAATCCCACACTCCCTGACTATTATTTTTATTGACAGGACCTTATGAGCATTGGAAACCAACAAGACCTGGGATGCATTCACACCTATGCTTTAATCCAGCTTCAGTCCAACTTCAGAGTGGACCAACGTATCAGCAAAGTCACAGGTCAGTTTCCTTCCACATTATCTAAATCAGAGGAGGATTCTATGCATTAGATAATACTAAAAGGAAACAACTTGTGCATTTGCTGATGTATTCTCTCACTCTGAAAATTGGACTGAAGCTGGATTAAAAATTAGGTGTAGATGGACCCCCGGAGACTTGTAAATTCCATGATTCTGCCTTGTTTGCACCATCAGGAAAACTCTGTACAAGAGGCATCCATGCCACAAGCCCTTTATACAATATAAATTTGGTGGTTGATGATCTAGATTGCCATTGGTTCAACAAATGTTCAGAACGGCACATTGTTCTTGCAAGACAATTGACAAAACCGCTGCCCACTGGCATCAGAAGCAATATTGCTCTTTCTTGGCACTTTTCTGCTGCTACCTACCCTGCTGACATCAAAGACTACTATAAGCATGGAAGGATAGGGTGGCATTCACCCCAAGGCATTTCCTCAAGGGGCCCCATGACCTGTGTGGATGCCATCTTGCTCCACCCTAGCTTTCATATAAATCTTTTTTCCCCCTATATGAAACAAAAATACAATTAAATATCAACCCCATGCTATGGTCTTCCCAGGAGAGACATGCACGAATGTTTTTTTGACATTCTATTCGAATTGAATGAAATACCAAAAAAATCAAATTCGATTCAAATCTTTTAAATTCAAATTTAACAAGATTCAGTTCAAAGTTACCGAATTCGAATCTGCACATACGGATGTCGACAACACTCGTATGTGCATGTACACATCTTCCACACATCTGGACACATCTGTACATGTCTGTATGCATCCCATAGTTATCCCATATACAACCAACTGTATGGATCCATACAAATGCGTACAGATGCGGGAAAGATGCAGATCTTCAAGTATGCATCATGTACAAACCCGTACACATACGAATGTCTGGATAATTTGAACGAAGAGATCCGAAATTTGAAATTCAATTAAAATGTTTACATTCACATTTTGGGATATTCGATTTGAGTTTGAATGTTGAAATTCAGCACATTTGATCGGATTTTGAATGCCTACGAATATTCGTGCACTTCCCTACTTCCCAGTAGCAACATGTGGCCGTGAGACTAGGACTAGAGGGAAGGCTAAGAACTTGAAGAACGGGCACTTTTGAATTGGGCTGAAGAAGACATTTGAGAATCACTTGGACTGCCAGGAGATCCACTCAGCTGATACTCAAGGAAACCAACCCTGACTGTTCTTTGGAAAGACACATTCAGAACCCGAATCTCGAATACTTTGGCCACATAATGAGAAGACAGGACTCACTAGAAATGACCCTGATGCTGGGAAAGATGGAAGAAAAAAGGAGGAGGGGATGGTGGTGGATAGAACAACCAACATGAGCTTGGGCAAATTCTGGGAGACAGTAGGGCCTGTGGTACTGTGGTCCATGTGGTCACCAAGAGCTGAACATCATTTAACAACTGAACAAGAAGAACAGCAATGAGCTAACCCCATGCATTTTCTCACTGCCAGGCAACATATGCATGCATTATTAGAAGGTCACAGAAGCAATGGTACTGTCTCAATAAACCCTAGGCAGGTAGGTGGTGCTAAGCAGGTTTTAACCAATTGCCTTGGGAGATCCATGGGTGTTTTTCCACTGTCACTAGAAGTACCCATTAAGTACCATTCTAGTGACAGTGGAAAAACACCCCAAGTCTTTATACCAAGACATGATAATTCATGTCTTAAGTGCCAACTAGTTCTCTAGACAGACTTTTCCTTCTCCAATTGCAAACTCTAACTTCCTGTACTCTGTGATCATATTTCTTCTTGCTTATTTTCCTTTGCTGGGTCCCTCCAGACAGGGGTTAAAACCATCATCATTTTTGCAGGACTGCCACCCATACCCATGACATTCCCAATATAGTTCCAAATTAGTGAATCAAAATACCAGTTTATTGGTATTGCAGAAAATCCAGCAACAATGCCGGGTCTCCTGTCACAGTGATTGCTTATCTACATCTGCCAGTCCCTCATGTTCCTCTTCCTGTTCCTGCTCTAAATGCCCAGATCCTAGTCAAGCACCAGTGGGGGAAAACCAAAGGGACCTGGGTCTGCACTTGGCTAACATCCTGGTATTTCGAAGAGGAACAATATCAAAAAGAGCCGGCAGACAGAGGTAAGTTCCCAGGATTACCTCCTGCCATCCAGCAGGGACGATGAGAGGTAACTGGGGGAATGGGAAAGAAATTCATCAGTTTCCTCTTACTGTCTGGAACCCCCACCCCCCACCCCACCCAACTCTCAGGCTGCCTCTCCAAGCACCGGCTGAATGTCTCGTTAACATGTGGTGTTCCAGAGAAAAGCCACTCTGGAATTATCCCTTGTTGGCTGTCTATGCGCATTGTAGTGACGTCCACATCTAGGGAGCAAAATACCTGAAACTGTACAATCACATCTTTTTCAGCCCCCACATTATTCCTAGAGTTGGGGTTTCCCAAAACAGGCTGCAGCAGGACTCAGGGTGGGGGGATATAGAGACACTTGCAGCCATCCCACCATAGCCCTGACATTAAAGGACTGCGTATCCCCTATCCGGAGGGGACCTTAGAAGAAAGGTGGCTAGACCCTCTGTCCCCCCCCCCTCCATCCAAAAGCAGACTTGGGGTGCCAATCTGTCTCAGGATGAAATAATTCTGCAAGTCCATGCCTTATTACCGGAACAATAATTCATCTTGACTTACTTACCAGATTTTGGTGATAATTCACAGGGCTGCCCTTGGCACCTCCGCGGGCGGCATTCGCAGCCATAGCTTTGGACAGAAGGCAGAGGGGTGGGGAAAAAACAGCAGCAATTAGTGTAGCAAGACGAAAACTCCGTCTAGGGTCAAAGGCACAAGCTCTTTCCTCTGAACCTTCTCTTTGGAACTGTCCCACAATCCCACCACATGCTATATTTTAAGGAAGAGCAGATTCAGCAGCAAAACCACAACACCTCTTTGTAAATCTTCTCCGCTAGCAGCAGGGGGCAAGAGATGCTTTTTCAGAGGATGAGAGGAAAGGGGAAGGGGAAGGTGAAGGCACCAGGAGACGAGTCAATCGCTTTCATCAGGTAGCTGAGACCACACAGGGGATTCCAGATAAGAATTAAGGGTAGCTTCCTCACAAAGCCGTTCACTTATGTTCACCTATATGAGAAATTCCAGGAGAAGAGAGGAGAAAGGAAACGGCCAGGGGAGAAAGACTCCCAAAGATCTCTGAAGAAAAATAACCCACTGTTCCCTCTGCCCTGAGCATCTGAGAATGACCCATTGATAGAGCATTATAACATAGCCGGATCCTAACCTAGAGGGCAGAATGTGGGGGTTCCCCCACATGTTCCTGTCACTCATGAGGCCCTTGAGCGAATGCCTGCAAAATAGCTTCTGTGCTCAGCGGTTGCTATATTTGTCCCTTTACTTCCAGACGGGCCAAAGAGGTGAGATTCTGCAGTGTCAATTTCCTGAGCATCTATCATTTCACAAACCATCCGAAGAAGATCTCTTGGGAACAGGCAGGGGATGGGAATAGTGACTGACCCTTAGGAGTATTTCCAGGTCACATTCTGTGCTATAGCACAGAACTCACTCTGGCTCCTATTGCACAATTATCGGGCAACCGTTCCAGAGTAAAAGGTACAAGCTGCTTTTTCCACCAAGACCTTCCCTTTGGAGCCACGCAGCTTTTGCCTCACAAGCTATGGACCCATCTACACCTATGTTTTAATCCAGCTTCAGTCCACTTTCAGACTGAGAGAACGTATCAGCAAAGTGACATGCTGTTTTCTTTCGGAGTCAAATAACCCAGAAAATTTGCCTTTGGGACAGACAATGTGGAAAGAAAACTACTAGTCCCTTTGCTGATGTTTCTCTCATTCTGAATGTGGACTGAAACTGGATTAAACCTTGGGTTGTGACCGCAGCCTATATTAGCAAAGTGGCTAGACCTTTTCTTTCCAGGTTATCTAAGGCAGACTCAAAGGGATGCCCATTCTGCATTTTGAGGAACTAAATTCAATTCAGATTAAAATGCTCATGGGGACACACCCCATGGGATTTAACTGAGTTGCATTTTTCCAGTTTTCTTTAATAATTCTGACACCCCCTCCCCCATCTAAACATTGTTGTTCTGTGTTATCTGCCTGGGTGACCAGAGTTCAGAGACATTCTTGAATTTTTATCTTCCAGCATTCGACATCCAGAATTCTGTGCCAGTTGAGAGTTGAATCTTGGGACTTGTAGTTTAGAAGCATCTAAAGGGTCAGCACCAAGGCTAGAAGCTAAATGTGGAGCATGGAGGCCAAGGTGTTGGACTAAAAAGACTAGAAGCCGCATCTCCACTGGATCAGTTACTGCTTCTTTGACCAACCTATTTTGAAGAGTTACTGGGATAATTCAATGGTTTGCTACTTTGGGGATCATGGGAGAAATGCCAATATATAAATAGCACTGCCAGGCCAAAAACAGGTACATTTCAGACTTGCTTTACCAAATCTAGGATTCTGGTGCTTACTTGGACCATCAGTTCATCAACCAGCCTTAAATAGTTAAAGAGCAATGTCTTTCTTGAACTGCATATATCTGTGATCACACTTAAGAAGAAGAGTTGGCATTTCTACCCTGCTTTTCTCACCCATTTAAGCAGACTCAAAGCAGCTGACAAGCCTACTGTTCTTCTACCCACAAGAGAACACCCTGTGAGGTGGGTGGGGTTGTGAGAGCTCTGAAGAGAGCTATGACTAGCCCAAGGTCACCCAGCTGGCTTCATGGGGGAGAGTGGTATCAAACCCAGTACTCCCAGATAAGAGTCCAGCTCCTTAACCACTAGACCAACTTAAGGTTTAATTCAGCTTCAATCCACTTTCAGAGTGAGAGAACAGATCAGCAAAGTGACCAGCTGTTTTCTTTCAGTGTGAAATAACTCAGAAAATTCACCTTTGGGGCAGATAGCATGGGAAGAAAATTATTGGTCTCTTTGCTGATGTGTTCTCTCGCTCTGAAAGTGGACTGAGGCAGGATTAAACCTTAGGTGTGACCACAGCCTATGATTGCAAAAAGAGTGGCTTATTTGCACTTATAGACCTTCATGTTCTTGTCTTATCAGCAGCCCACCTTTTCTAATCCAGAATTTTCTTCAGGAGAGGGGCAGAGTGGCTGATGAACAATCCCACCTGCAAACCAGTTCTGGACCCACCCTATGGCTGCTTTCACCTTTGGCAAACACATGGCCCAGAGGTGTAGCATCGATTGCCAGATTTGGCAAAAAAACAGGCCAGCTAATAAGACACACCTGGCTTTTTCAGGTAAGGTTGTATGTGAGGAATAATTACACTGGCTAAGTACCTGGCAGCTCTCCCACCTGCACACTATTTCAAGCCTGACACAGATTTTTTTTAAAGTGGCAATTATTTCTACCCTGCTTTTCTCACCCATTTATGGAGACTCAAAGCGGCTGACAAAGCTTTCTATTCTTCTAGTGGTTAGGGAGCTGGACTCTTATCCGGGAATAGTGGGTTCAATTCTGCTTCCCCCCCCCCCCCATGAAGCCAGTGGGGTGACCTTGAGCTAGCCACAGGTCTCTTCTGAGCTCTCACAGCCCCACCTACCTCCACACGTGTTCTGTTGTGGGGAGAAGAATAGCAAAAGCTTTGTCAGCAGCTTTGAGTCCCCTTAAATGGGTGAGAAAAGTAGGGTAGAAAAGCCAGTTCTTCTTCTTCTCCCCACAGCAGATGTCCTGTGAGGTGGTTGGGGCTGTGGGAGCTCAGAAGAGAACTGTGACTGGCCCAAGGCCACCCAGCTGGATCTGTGTAGGAAGAAGAAGCTTTTTAAGGGGACTCAAAGCTGCTGACAAAGCTTCTATTCTCACCCTTAAGGGGACTCAAAGTGGCTGACAACCTTCTGTTCTTCTCCCCGCAACAGACACCCTGTGAGGTAGGTGGAGGGCTGCGAGAGCTCAGAAAGCAAGCTGTGCCTAGGCCAAGGTCACCCAGCTGGCTTTGTGGAGGAGAGCGGAATCAAACCGGGAGGCCACCCGATAAGAGTCCGGTACTCTAAGCATCAGGCCAAACTGGCTCACAAAACCAGCGACCTCTTCCGCAGTTGCCCTCAAAGAAACGGGGCAGATTCCCTGCCTAAAGCCTAGGCGCTGTCAGGTGTAAGGGAGCTAAGATTGATACCAGGCGCGGGGCATTTTTAAAGAGCTACTAAGAAGCCGAGGAGGGGGGGCGCACTGAGCTAACCCACGATCCTCGGCCCTAAGGTCTCCGAATCATGCCCCCACCCGCGGCCAAGGACTCCGCGGCCCCTCTCTTCCTCCTTCCTCGGCACCAGCAAGGGGAGCTTTGGTTCTCTCCGGCTTGCGCAAGCGCCACCAGCAGGCTCTGCTAAAGCTGGTGGGGCGCTGCTGCTGCTGCTGCTGCTGCTGCTGCTGCTCCTCCTCCTCCTCCTCCTCCTCTACGGAGCCGGAGCCCCGGGCAGGAGGGATGCGGCGCGCCCGATAGCCACCGCCGCCGGGCCGCCCGCGATCAGAGCTTGGGGCGCAGGAAAGGAAAGGGCGCCGCCGCCGCCGCCATGCGCCAGGCCTTAACGCAGCAGCCGCGCTCCAGTGCCATCCCCCTTTCGGACTCTGGGGGTAAGTCGGGCGCCGCTCGGCCCACCTTTGCAGGATGGGGTGGGCGCCAGCAGGCGACGGAGAGGGGGGCAGCGGCATCGGACGCCTCGGAGGGGCCGGGCAGAGTGCCGGAGGGGCCCGAGAGCGGCTAGCAGGGTCCCCCCCGGTTGCGCGCGTAATTACGCACGGTTTGGAGAAGGGGGTCTCCTTTGGCCCAGACCGGCGCGGGAGGGGAAGGGAAGAAGTCCTTGCTTTCTCTGGAGGGTACCGCTGGCTGGGCACCGCTGTCCTGATCGCCGGAGCGCGCCCCCCCCCCCAACTCGTGAGCAGGTCCAGGCCAAGGAGGGGGAAAGAAGAGGGAGGAGGGTGGATCGGCAGGAGTTGAGGTCGTCCGAGTGACAGGCGACCCCAGCTGTTTTCGGCATGCCTGAAAGGAGCCAGAGAGCCGCTTGGATTTAAAATGTCAAGGCTTGTTTTGCAAACTGGCAGGTGGAGGGGTGCGTGGCCTCCAGGTATTCTATCAGCCAGGAGGAAGCCACGGGGAGGACCGGACACAACCAGGCTGGCTTGTTTTTAGGCTTTCTGGCCACAAAACCCCCTTTTCCCTACTGCAGGTTGGCAGGATGATGTGAATGAGTGGGTGTGGGCGAGGCAAGGCGAGGCGAAGTAGGACTAGCATCTCTCTGAGATGCTTTGGTTTGGACTTGTTTGAGGAGCAGGAAGATGGCCTACGTGGCTTCTTCTGACTTGTACGATTCAGCTGCCTGGCCGATTTTGTTCATTTGTGTGGGTAACAAGCACCTTTGGTGGTGTCTGGAACAGAAAAGGCCCCAAGTGGTAGGAAGGGTGGAACGAATTCTGTTAAGGCATCTCCAGAATGGCCCGGGATAGACCTACGTTTGAAACAGTCTATCAGTGTAGTTCAGAAAAGCAAGGAACGGCTGTAGTTTCCAGATGTGGACATCAGCCCCATTCATCAACATGTGGAAAGCTGTAGGTTCCCCAGCCATAGTGTAATCCAGGGTGGGTGTAACCGATGGTCCATCTGCTCCCCCCAACCTCGCTATAGACCAGAGGTGACTAACCTACAGTCCTTCTAGGTCCTTCGGCTTCTATTGCTCCATTTGTTAGGACAGACTGTGGTAAACCGGAGCAAAGTTAGGAACCTTCTTATACTGGTCCTTCTCCCAGAATAGGAGGCTGCTGTCCATATGCCCGAGAAGACTATGGCAAGTCCTTATTGGGGATTGCTGTGGTCTGCTCTAGCCTGCAGACAGCAGCCTCCTATTCCAGGTTATAAACCTACAGACCATGTGATCTTCTGCTATATACCTTCTAGTATATGGATGCCTGAGTACGTCCTTCAGGCTGTGGGGACAGGCAGGATGCTTCTAAGGCCATTTGCTGGGATTCAAGAACAGGAGCTCTGCTTGAGATGCCCATGGGCAATTGATGGGCCACTGAGTGAGACAGAATGCTGGACTAGATGGGCTGTGGCCTGATCCAGCAGGGCTCCACTTATATTCTTATATGTAGGGGGGGGGGAGCAGTGATAATGTTAAGAAACTGTGACACAAAACAAGATCAAGCAAGATATAATTATGCACATTGGGGGGGGGGGGAATCACAGGAAAGCCCTTTAATAGCTCAGCCAGCTCCTCAAGTATGGGCCACCAACCCCATCACAAAGGTTTCTTGTCTGGGTAAGAGAGAGATTGTATCTAGAATGCTGATACACTAGGGTCAGACTAGATGACCTTAGCCTCATCTACTTCTTGAGCTCTTTGAAAATAAAAGTTAATGTAAAAAATAAATAAGCCTTCTGCTGGTCTTGGGTTGCTGCTCCTTCCAACAATTTAAAGCAAAAGAGGACCTATCTGCTAGCACAGTTCATTAGGACTAGGCCAGTGTCCTGGTTTGGGTCATGTCCTGTATATAAGTTACCTTGGGTCTAGAACAGGACATGAGAACATGAGACCTACTGGATCAGGCCACAGCCCATCTAGTCCAGCATCTGTCCCACACAGCAGCCCACCAGTTGCTCCCAGGCATCTTAAGCAGAAGATAAAGGCAGATCCTTTACCTGCTTTCAGATCTGTGCAAATGGCCTTTAGAAGGGTCCTGCCTGTCCCTCAGCCTAGAAGATATACCTAGGCATTTATTCTAGTAGCCTGTCATCCATGAATTTGTCTAATCCTTCCTTAAAGCTGTCTGGGCTGGTTGCTGTTACTACTACTTCTGGCAGCAAATTCGTTAGACTGAAGAAGAAGAATTGGCTTTTCTACCCCACTTTTCTCACCCATTTAAGGGGACTCAAAGCAGCTGACAAAACTTCTGTTCTTCTCCCCACAACAGAACACCCGGTCAGGTGGGTGGGGCCGTGAGAGCTCAGAAGAGAGCTGTGACTAGCCCAAGGTCGCCCAGCTGGCTTTGTGGAGGAGGGCAGAATCAAACCTAGTATTCCCAGATAAGAGTCCACAGCTCCTTAACCACTAGACCAAACTGGCTGATGACTCTTTGGGCTGAAGAAATACTTCCCCTTGCCTGATCTGACTCTCCTGTCCATCAACCTCATAGAGGACCCCCTGGTTCTACTGTTGTGTGACAGAGAAAATAATTTTTCTTTATCCACATCTCCTATACCATGCTCAATGCTCAGCTGCCGTCCTTGCAATGTTCTGGTTTGACTAATGGCTTCTTTTGAAGGGTGTCTCTGGATTGCACCAATAATAAACTGAAACCTTCAGATGGGCCTGAACACAGTGCCAGCTCCCTGGCTTGGAATGACTGGAGCTGTAGTCCAGGAGCGTCTCAGGGCTGTCACTAAGTGTTGTTGTCCTAGATTTTGACTGTTGACTTTGCTTATTTGACTTTGCTTGCCTAGAGGGAATTTTTCTTGTCTTTCTTGCCCAGGGTACCTACTGTGTGTCTTGTGAGAGCTCTGAAGACAGCTGTAATCCAATTTGGTCTAGTGGTTAGGGAGCCAGACTCTTATCTGGGAACATCAGGTTTCATTCCTCCCTCCTCCACGAAGCCGGCTGGGTGACATTGGGCTAGTCACAGCTGTCTTCTGAGCTCTCACAGTCCCACCTACCTCGCAGGTTGCTCTGTTGTGGGGAGAACAGAAGCTTTGTCAGCCACTTTGAGTCCCCTTAAATGGGTGAGAAAAGCAGAGGAGAAAAGCCAACTCTTACTCTTCCTCCTCCACAAAGCCAGCTAGGTGACCTTGGGCTAGTCACAGCTGTCTTCTGAGCTCTCACAGTCCCACCTACCTCGCAGGTTGCTCTGTTGTGGGGAGAACAGAAAGCTTTGTCAGCCGCTTTGAGTCCCCTTAAATGGGTGAGAAAAGCAGAGGAGAAAAGCCAACTCTTCTTCTTCTTGTGAGCCTCAAGCGTGTATTTGACCCTTTCTGCACAAGGGCTTATTCCAGATTATATCCAGGAACAGAGACCTGTATGCTGATGCAGAGTACAGCAGGCCTTGGGCATGTCCTACGGTACTGTGCACTAACGTGTGGATGGCAGGTCTCTAGGGTGGGATATAATCCGGAAAAAGGCCCAGTGCATGAAAGGACTTTGTGTCTAAGCTTTCTAGAGGCAACACCAAACAGTTAATGGACAAAATTGTGGGCCGCTATAAACAGCAGGTTAACATTTTCATTGTCAGCGTTCCATATTAGATGGCCTGTTGAACATCATAAGTTCAGTGACGTTGTGTGGATGGACACTTTTCACCATTCTAACTCTAAATACAGTTTTCCACTTTTAGGCTGTGGTCATGCCTAAGTTTAAATCCAGCTTTGGTTCACCTTCAGAGTGAGAGAACGCATCAGCAAAGCGACCAGTAATTTTTTGTGAACATCTATCGCAAAGATAAATTTTGTGTGTTATTTATCACTGAATGAAAAGAGCTTGTCCCTTTGATGATGTATCCTCTCATTTTGAAAGTGGACTGAAGCTGGATTAAACCTTAGGAATGACCTCAGCTTTAGAAATCATCTCAGAACAGTATTAGATAATGTCATAAGGAGCGTTCAGGAGAATAAAACCGTAGTTTAATAAGCCAAAATATAAACGATCCTCATAATTAAAACACCTTCCATAAGAAGCCAAAAATAGAAATCCAGCTTTCCCTATTTTGAATTTGCCTGGAAAATCATAAAAGTTTATAATAATAAGATGCAATAGCTAACAAAAAATAAATGCAACCGATCATCACCCCTTGTATCATGTTTGCTGTAGCTTTAAAATGTAGTTTCTTTGCATAGCTCAATCAAGAAGAAGAAAAGTTGGCTTTTCTGCCCCGCTTTTCTCTCCCATTTAAGGGGACTCAAAGTGGCTGACAAACCTTCTGTTCTTCTCCCCACAACAGACACCCTGTGAGGTGGGTGGGGCTGTGAGAGCTCGGAAGAGAACTGTGACTAGCCCAAGGTCACCCAGCTGGATTCATGGAGGGGGGCGGAATCAAACCTGATATTCCCAGATAAGAGTACGGCTCCTTAACCACTAGACCAAACTGGCTCACAAGTGGTTTCTTGCTTTCCCTAGAAAAACAAGCCTTGATCTCTTGGTTTGATTGGGGGCCACAAGGGGTGTTTTTCCACTGTCACTAAAAATACCCATTAAGTATCCATTAATGGGTATGAAATGGCATTTTTGTACCCATTAATGGGTACTTAATGGGTACTTCTAGTGACAATGGAAAAACACCCAAGGACTGTTGTAAGAGAGAATGGGTGCAAGATCTGTGTTAGATTCTGATTTTATTTTTATATTGGGTTATATTTATAAAGGGCATTCAAGAGATGTTTGTTTTACAAGTGGAATCGTAATTTTTTTTTAAGTTTATCCAAACTGGCTGCATTTCATTCCGTGAGTCTTTGGTTGTGTGGCTACGGCTGTCATAAAGACTTGCTAGATATAGGACTTCAAGGTCTCTTTGAACAGCTATTGGTATCATAAAAGTGATCTAAGGCTTCTTTAAACTTTGTGTCTTTGGTTAAACTCTAGCAGTTACCTTAGTTTCAATGGGTAATTTGACCCTGCAGACTTGATTAAAGGAAGAAGCCTTGCTGCAAGACTGAACAACTATTTTAACTATGTAGATGCTCAGCCTGAGAGTCCTTGGTTTTAGCTTTTGTTGTTGCTGGAGAGCACCGAGTTGTGACCAAATCAGTTACTCAAAGAAGCGACTGTGTCTCCTTCATTACATGTGCTCAATCGTGGGGTAGGCAGCCATCCATTAGAGAGATTTATTTATTTACTTTTTTACATTTCTATCCCGCCCCATACTCGAAGATCTCTGGGCAGGTAACAACCATTAAAATAACAGATTAGAAACAGGATATACATTAAAAGCACTTTAAAAATCCATCAAAACAGTATACTCCGTGTTAAAATGATAGTGTCTGTACTGGGGGGCGGGGGGATATAATCCCCTTCAGCCAAAGGCCAGGGCAAAGAGGTACGTCTTCACTGCCTTCCTAAATACATGCAAGGAAAGGACGTGAAGCACCTCAAGGGGAAGACTATTCCACAGTCTGGGGGCCATTACCAAAAAGGCCCTCTTCCGGGTGCCCACCAGCCTTGCTACTGAAGGCAGTGGGACAACCACAAAGGCTAGATCTTAAAGCACGAGCAGGTTGATATGGGAGAAGGCGTTCCTTTGGATTTCTGTCTGGAGCAGTGTTGCGTTAGATGAGCAAAATGACATCTTCCAACTCCCAGCTAGACCTGCCCATCAATTAAAATCTGTGGAAGGGATCCTCTTGTGGTGCCACCAGTAGCAGTGATCAGAAGTGAAACTCAGGGTGCACAAGAAGGTCTTCTCGGTGGTGGCACCCTGGCTGTAGCATGACTTTTCTATCACACTGCAACTTTACTTTAGGGGTATAATAAAGATTTGCCTTTTTACATTGGTCCTCCCCTTTGGCCCCGATTTGTGCTTTCATTTGTTGCTCTCATGAGCTGAATTTTTACCATGTAGTTGTAACAGTATGATTGGGACCTACTCTGAAACTATAGGACAGAACAGATATGTAAATAAATAAATAAAATGATAAACAGAGGGCTGATCAGGGGAAAGGATGCTTCCTGAAAAATACCATTTGATAGGCAAAGCATCTGACCTGGTGTCTAGAGATGGTCGAAACTGGTTTGGGGTCCAAAGCTCTCCAAAGTGGAGTGCTTGAAAGGTTTGAGTTTGAACCAAACTAGGGGCGTTCTAACGAACCTAGCAAATGCCTCCCATTCAATCTGCGGTCCAAAGATGTTCAGATCAGACCGAACACCCTGACGCTTAAAAGAAAGGTTTACGTGCAAACCGAACAAAAGGGTGTTTGGTTTTATTTGCATCAGTGATTTTTGGTTTGCGCGCAACTTGCCATTTCTGATAGCCCATTCTGCGGTACCTTAAAATGCTTTACCGTGTTTTCAGTGCCGTCAAAGCATTGACAGATGCCGGGATGCCCTTTTGCTTTAATGCCCACCACTGACCGCACCAGGCCAATTCTATACGTTTGTGTGTGTCTGTCTGTCTGTGTGTTTTTAGGCTCTTTCGATAGAAGAAAAAGGAATTCCCTCTATATCACAGTGACTCTCCTTATTGTATCTCTCTTAATTCTGACGGTTGGTCTTGCTGCTACAACAAGGACCCAAAATGTGACGGTTGGAGGTTATTATCCTGGAGTTATTGTAAGTATAGAATCCCTAGGTAGGTCAAGAAACCTCTTTTTTCTCTCCTTTGGAGATCCCTACAATAGTTCACAGTGCCTCATATGTTAATGTCCAAAAAGGGGGGCGAGAAGCATCCTACGACATGGCTTCACTGGGTCACTCTTGGGAGGAGGAGAAAACCCTTTCCTTATCAAATTTGTCCAGACCATGCCTAACTTTATCCACTTATGCATCATGTGAGGCAGAATTATGGCACAGAAGAACCGGAACTGCTCTGGTTGTCACTAAACTAGGGGTGTGCACAAATGGAATTTTCAGGATTCAGTTCAATTTGAATCAAATATCCGAAGACTCAATTCGAATCTTTAAAATTCAAATTTAACCAAACTCAATTCGAATTAAGCAAATTCAAATCTATCTGTTTGAATTTTCAATTCAAATCTGCACTTATGAATGCCAACGACATTCATATGTGCCCATACGCATCATTACGCATCCCGTACGCATCCGTATACATCCATATGCATCCTGTAGCTATCCCGTATGCAACCCGTTTTTGTCCTGTATGGATCCGTACACAGGCATCCGTACACATGCTACGTGCAAGTATGCATCATGTATGAACCTGTACACATACATATCTCCAGATAATTCAAATGAATAGATTCAAAATTCATTCAGATCTTTAAATTCAAATTTATGGACATTCAATTTGAATTTGAATGTCGAAATTCAGATGAATTTGATCAAATTTCAAATACCTTTGAATATTCATGCACACTCATACACTAAACAACTAGCTGCACTTGGTCTCATCTGGAATAGCCAGTGGCTACAGGTGCCCCAAATGGCTTGCCACAGATTCTCAAAGCCTGCCCTCCATGCACATGGCACACAGCATTCCATACAAGATAGGTCCAGTCATGGGTCAGTATCCAGTGGCTTTGCTTGATCCAGGCCAAGAGCATCTTTGCACTTGGCTTAATTCTGGAGTATGTCCCGGAATAGGGACCCACTGTCCACATCCTGGTGCAAGCTGTAGGATGCCCCAAGTAAGCCTCCCAGAGTCTGCATTAGCATGTGGACAACAGACCTCTGTCCTGATACATACTCCAGAAAAAGACCAAGTGTAAACAGGCTCAGGAACAGAAGTGAGGTAGGCCGTCCACATTGCTGAAACCCCATCCTTGCCTTTGAGAGTTTCCCAGCCTCCAAAGTTTCAGGTTGGACAGCATTTCTGCAGGACGCAGCCTACAGCCCAGTTTGGCAAAATGGGGCCAGACTCTGCAAGCTGCCTGGGCCATTCCAGCTGTGTGCAGGGTGGAAAGTTGGAGCAGCCCAAAGCCCAGTAACTTTTTAAAGGGCTCTCCTGTTGTAGTTCTCCCCAGTGGTGTTTTTGCACCGGGGAGTGCGCCAACTGCCACAGCCGCGTGTCACAGCATCACTCCTGGGGTCACACCGGCAAGCAGATGCTGCAGTTTATGGAGGCCGCTAGCATAGTCCACGTGGGTGGTGCAGGAGCTGCTTATGTGTTCTCATTAATGAACTAAACACTCTTTCCTTGAAAGCTCATCCCTTCCGCACTAGGGATGCGCACGAATATTCAGGTGCATTTGAAATTTGACCGAATCGACCAAATTTCGACATTCTCAAATACAAATCAAATGCCCGTTAATTCAAATTTAAAGTTTTGATCTGAATTTCAAATTTCAGTTCTATTCATTCAACTTACTCAAACATTCGCATGTGTATGAGTTTGTACACGATGCGTACTTGAAGATTTGCATCTTCCCCACATCCGTATGCATTTGTACAGTTCCGTATGGGATGAAAACAGGTTGCGTTCGGGATAACTACAGGGTGCGTACAGACCCAGGGAAGATGCATACGGGCATCTACGGATGTTGTTGACATTCATAAGTGCAAATCCAAATGAAAAATTCAAACATATAGATTTGAATTTGCTTAATTCGAACTGAATTTGGTTAAATTCGAATTTAAAAGATTCGAATTGAACTGAATTTTTGAGTATTGAATCGAATCCCCAAAACTGCATTCGTGCACACCCCTGTTCTCTTCACCCATCGGATCAAAATAGCTTTGTTCTCAAATTTCTCATGATATTCTTATGAAGGAAGCGGCCGTAGCTCAGAGGTAGAGCAAACTGCTTGGAAAACAGAGGGCAAACTGCTTCTGTATCTTTGCCAAGAAAACTGCATCTCGAATGTGGAAGCAGTTGTAGCTCAGTTGCAGAGCAAACTGCCAGGAAAACAGAGGGTCATTGGTTCGATCCCCAGACTCTCCTCAACAGTCACAAAGCACTGTGGTACCTCTGCCAAGAGGTGCCCATGAATGTGCCCACGCAATCAACCAGGAGTTGGTCCAGATTTCAGGGTTTTTATAACGGAGGGGGTGGCTCTAGAAAACGGTCCCATCCCAAAACTTAAAAGGATATTTTTGTGGAGCTCCTAAATATCAGCCGATAAAGTTCAGCTAACAGTATGCCACCAGCATAATAAGAGATCTACTCCAGAGCAAAACATTTCAGGTCAGCTGAGTTTGCTTTTAAATGTAAGGGCAGAGCACAGAATTTGGGACAGTGCAGTTTGTTCTTTGTTGCTGTTTGGGGGTTGGAGGCAAGCTAGCAAATGTTCCTGCTTCAGGTACATTTTGTGCTGGTTCAAACATAATTAGTGTGCAACCTTTCTTTCTTTCTTTCTTTCTTTCTTTCTTTCTTTCTTTTTCTTTCTTTCTTTCTTTCTTTCTTTCTTTCTTTCTTTCTTTCTTTCTTTCTTTCTTTCTTTCTTTCTGCAGAGCTGTGAAATGCCATTCACACTAGGGATGTGCACAAATGTTCTAAACATTCGAAATTCGATTGAATTTGATCAAATGTGGACACTTGAATTCGAACAGAATGTCTACACATTCGAAGTTAAACATCTGAACAGATTTTGAATGTTCCGAAACATTCGTTCAAATGATTCAAAACATCTGAATGTACAGATACGTTTGTATTGCATACATTATTTGTATGAATATCATACGTATCTGTACGCATTTGCACTTATAATACCAGAAAAAATGGGATGCGTATGACATTCTTACAGAAATGTATAACACATACGAATGTTGTTGACATTCGTATCTTCAGATTTAAATCTAACATTCGAAATAGTTTCAATAGTTTCCCTCCCACACCATTTTCCTTTTGTTTCTTGTCTCTTTAGATTGTAAGCCTGAGGGCAGGGACCTGTCTGAGATTCATATAATATTGTAACCTGCCCTGAGACCTTCGGGTATAGGGCGGGATAGAAATAGAAATAAATAAATAATAAATAAATAATAAATGTATTGGATTTGAATTGGATTTTGTTGCATTCAGATTCTAAACGTTCGAATTGAACTGAATGCTTTGACATTCGACTTGAATCTGAATGCAAAAAATCATTCCTGCCCATCCCTAATTCACACATCCAGCTCGACAGATCAGGAGCTGCCGGACTCTTATCTGGGAATACCGGGTTCGATTCCGCCCTCCCCCATGAAATCAGCTGGGTGGCCTTGGGCTAGTCACAGCTCTCTTCTGAGCTCTCATAGCCCCACCTGCCTCACAGGGTGTTCTGTTGTGGGGAGGAGAACAGAAAACTTTGTCAGCCGCTTTGAGTCTCCTTAAGAGAGAAGAGCAGAGGGTTTGTCATCCGCTTTGAGTCCCCTTAAATGGGTGAGAAAAGAGGGGTAGAAAAGCCGACTCTTCTTCTTCTTTTTTTATGTGCAGGAGAGTAGAAGTCGCCTTTATTCTGTAGTGATGGATACTGTATACTTTTCTACTTCTGTGATCCCTTCATTCTAATTATATAGAGAAAGTAACCAATGTCCATGTGAGATCTGGCTCTTTCCAAAGATTAAGGCTATATCCTGGGAGCAAAGGCATTCCAATTCTCCCTGCCTTAGACCACCCCCATTCTAGGGGGACGGAGTCTGCCTCCAGGACAGAGGAGGGCTTGTGGCCCTGTTGGCCTCCATTGTCACCATGTCCAGCGATGGCAGATGAGAAGGCAAAATATTTCAGGGCACACCCTGCTTATGCCCGTCAGATGTCAGCCCAAAATGGCCGACATCCAAGGCCGTTTCTCGTCCGACTGGTAGCTGGCAAGGTGAAAACATCATGGCCCTGGAACTTTTGTTTCTGAGCTGAAGAGCAGAAGTGCTGTGAACCTACCCTGAAGCCTGTTTTGATGTGGGCAGGGAGGTCTGTGGGAGGCAGAAAAGTCATTCCAGGGGCCTCACTTCTGTGTTTCCCCAAAAATAAGACACATCTTATATTAATTTTTGTTCCAAAAGAAGCATTAGGGCTTATTTTCAGGAGATGTCTTTTTTTCCATGAACAACAATTTATCCACCATAGTATGAACTAGGGCGGTGATGGCCAACCTATGACACGCGTGTCACAGGTGACACGCCAAGCCCTTTTAGGTGACACACCTGGTCACCCTGGCACCTGGGCATGTAGTGCTTGCTTGTTCTTGAAGTGTACAAAATACCAACTTTCAATTGAAGATTTAGCAAATGTAAAGAATTATTCATTTTTGCTTTTAATAAAATACATATATCAAAAATATAACTTTCTTACTAGAGCTACAAATATCACAAAATTATGGATATTTCTGGAAGTGACACAGCACCCGAGTTAAGCTAGGTTTTCTTGTGAATTTTGACACACCAAGCTCAAAAGGTTAGCCATCACTGAACTAGGGCTTATTTTCAGGGAAACAGGCCTGAATATTCAAAGCATTCTAAATTTGATCGAATTCAGACATTCAAATTCGAATTGAATGTCTATAAATTTAACCTTCGAACAAATTTTCTAATAATCAAAATCATTTGTAGGAATTATTCGGACATTTGTATCGGTACGGATACGTATGCGTTACATACATATCCATACTCATTTTTACGGATATGTACGGGACGAAAACGGGATGCATACGGGATAAAAGCGGGATGCGTAGGGACACATTCAAATGTTGTTGATTTTTGTATCTTCAAATATGAATCAAAAATGCATACAAATAGATTCAAGTGTATTCATTTCAAATTGGATGTGAATAGATTTGAATTTTAAACATTCGAATTGATTCGAATCTTCCGAGATTCGAATCGAATCCAAAATACTGCATTTGTGCACGCCCCTATTCACTAGGCAGACTGTCAGCCCAGTGCAGAAAGCCTCCACAGAGGCCATTTGAAATAGGTGAAGATCAGCAGTTCTCAACCTTCCTAATGCCGCAACCCTTTAATGGAGTTCCTCATGTTGCGGGGACCCCCAACCACGGGGGCAGAGCAGCTGGGATGTGGGAGGAAAGGGTGACGGGAGGCTCGTCGTGACCTCTCTGAAAGGGTAATTCGACCCCCAAAGGGGTCCCGACCCCCAGGTTGAGAACCACTGGTGTAGATAAATACATTGCTTCCCTGCGTATTTTGTTTGCAATCTGTTCCAAGGCTTTTTACCGTTTCCTCTGCATGTTGACCTGATCCTTCTTTGGTTGCCTTAGATGGATTGCAGGGCTCAGCAGTCCCGTATTCTCGCTTGCTTCTTCCCTGCTGCTCGGGCAAACAGCATGAGGAAGTCACAACCCACTGTGTGCTCTGTTTGCCCAAATACCACACAGCTTGTGCACAAGGCAGGATCTTGGTTGAGGTTAAGGGCTGCCGCATGCCCAAATCATGTGATTTAGATTTTTTTAAAATTCACAAATAAGGCTGCATATAAGAGAAAATGGCGTTATCGGAGTATAACGCTCTCTGTTGCGCATCCAGAGCAATGTCTAACTGTAGTCAATGAAAGTCAAGCCTTCATGTCAGGATACGATCACTTAGGACTAAGGATATGCCTGAATATTTGAAACATTCAAAATCCGATTGAATTCATTCAAATTCAGACCTTCGAGTTTGAACAGAATGTCTCTACATTCAAATTTAAACATTCAAACCAATTTTGAATTATATGAAATATTCGGACATTTTGTATGTGTGTGGATACGTAGGCATTACATACGCATCTGTATGCATTTGTACAGATACATCAGGACAAAACCGGGATGCATACAGGATAGAAACGGGATGCGTACAGATGCGTACAGATGCACACGGACACATACGAAGGTTGTCGACGTTCGTATCTTCACATACGAGTTGAAAATCATACAAATAGATACAAATGTATTTTATTCAAATCGAGTGCTGAAAATTCCATTTGTGCGCACACCTACTTAGGGCTCATGTTGGCCACCTGTTTGTACCCCTTCGGTAGCCACATAAAAATCTACATCAGATTCAGTGCCTAAACCCCACCCTGTGTAATTGCACTTTTCTCCTCTTCTATGCTTGCCCCTGACTGGCCAACTCTGGCTAGGGATTTCCTGTCTCTGATCTGCTTGCCATTTTGAGGCTGCTGTAGGCTAAGTGAACGCACCCCAAGCAATGAGTTCCACTGGGAGTTAGTATGTCTATCTTTGGGAGAGGGGGATAATCAGAGGGTTAATTCTACCTGTCCTTTGAATCTCAAATTCATCTTGGGAGCACCCCTTGAACACGTCTCTGAGCACGTTTTAAATCAACAGGTTTGGCTATTACCAAAATATAGTCAGATCCCCGTAACCGCTGGGGAGATGTTCCAGGTCCTACTGTGGTTACCTGAAACCGGAAGTGCTTTTCTGGCCTCCGGAACCTCTGGACACCTCACACGCACCTACCACGTGCCCCCTTACATTTTGGGATGGGCTCCGGTGGCATCACACAGCAACTCCAATGCTCTATGGAGGCTGAAATAGGCCTTCTGGTTCTGGGTGCTTTTCCCTTATGGTGTCCACAGGGGGTGGGGGTGGGCTGATCTGGTAACCGTGGTTAACTGAAACCATGGTTACCGAATCAGCGGATATGGGGGTCAGACTGTACATTATCTGGCCTTTAATGTGATTTTGAAGTGGGATGGGAACACTAACCTCCATCTGCTCCCACCTCCAAGCCCCTTCAGACATGCTTTTTTTAAAAAAAAATGCAGCCATATTATCACTAATTTTTAAAGAATCCAATAAAATTCTTTGTCAGTTGCATCATTGCATCAATAAATGTTACCTTTTTCCTATCTTTTTTCATCCCTGCAAACAATCCCACTATTGCCTTTTATTCCTGGAAGGTTTTTTTGGGGGGGGCAGGGGGGGGCTGAAGTATGTAATTTGTTCATCCTGCAACTTTAATCATAGGAAGTAGTCTTAATTCAGTAAAGAACTCGTGTGTTCAGGCTGATGCTGAGTCTGACAGAAACACCTCCTCTAAAAATTAGAAATACTAGAGCCATGCTTTGATAATAAATCTCTTTTTAAGTTAAGTATTTGGCATTTTAAAGTCTTTTGGTTTCGTGTATTGAAAAGCCACTATGTTTATTTCCACCTTCCTGTGATTGCTCCTAGTTTTGGGTGAAATGGTTAATGGGATAATTGTCAGAGTGAACTCTTTTCTAAAAGGAAAACAAATTGTCTTTCAGCTTGGCTTTGGGTCATTTCTTGGAATAATCGGATCAAATCTGATAGAAAATAAAAGGCAAATGGTAAGTTTTGTTTTTAGACAACTATGAAGTTATAATAGTATTTTAATTTATTTTTAAATCAGTAGATGGCATTAGCTTCCTTGTGTTGAAGGTAAGTAGTTTGATCCTGGTCAGTAAATGGATGGAAAACTGCCCAAGAATTCCTCTGTATATAGCCACAAGTTCCAGGCTGGAAGTAAGGCCAAGACACTACATTCTCAGTGCAAGGAGATCGCAGCTGGGAATTTCTCCACAAGGAATCCTTAAGGCTGTGATGAGTTCACGTTGTGCTTTCTCCACACAACTTGACTGAATAAAGCAGGTGGCTGCTTGATCAAGTATTTAGTGCATTCACTTCCTACATTTCAGTATCTGAAGTTCTCTTTGCTAGCAGTGTGCAAACGGGACAAAGCACTATTTGGAACATTCATTCAGCATTATCAAACTAACACTTCATCCCTCCCCTAGTAGTTTCTGGAAGAGCAGGCAAGTGGCGGATAAGGTTGCATCCGCCCTCCAAAGAGCCCAGTGAATGACAGCTTACCTACTCTAATGATACTGTGCGCGTTTCGAGTGGTGTTTTGAGCTGTTTTGCACACCTATATCCTGAGCAATTGACAATAACTACCCAAACTGTAGAGGAATGCCTACACCTAAAACAGGACAATATAAAATCTGCAACAGGAAGTCACTGTGCAGCATAGAAGGCCCAGCATTTAGACTGGCTCTCCTGGATCATGTCTGGTCTCAGAATCTAAGCAGGGCTGCACCTGGTAAGTACTTGGATGGGAGACCATTTGGAATGGTTAGGCTCTCTGTGCTGGAGTGAGAAGTTAAAAGATAATCCTGAAAGAAGGCAGTGGCAAACCACTATATGTTTACTCTTCTCCCCCCCCAAAAAGCAGTCATTTCTCCTTACAGTCAACAGGAATCAAACAAGATTTAAGTAACACCTTTGCTTACAACCCTTCTGTACAACCCATGTGGCATCCTTAAGAACAGCCTCTGTATTCTCTGTTCTCCTCCTTAGCTGACTTTGTGGATTCATCCAGGTAATGAGTTATGACACCCGTGTTCAACCATTATGTTCCACGGAGACCTCAAGGCTATTCTCCACCGAGACACAGAGCCAAGGTGGAGGTTTTGCATGTGGAACTGAGGTGATTTGTAGCAGGTGCAGGAAGACATTCTCGTGTGATAGAGGTCCTTTCACATTGATGCCAGGCAGAACAAGGGATAATGGGCCTAACAGAACAAATAGTGCACATCTACAAATAGCTCCTGATAAAATCCAGACAACAAAAGCACCGGTGTCTTTACTAGGGATGTACACGAATGTTCTAAACATTTGAAATTCAGTCAAATTCGATCGAATGTGTACATTTGAATTCGAAGAGAATGTCTTCGCATTCAAATTTAGACATTTGAACTAATTTCGAGTGTTCCAAAACATGCGTTCAAATGATTTGAATCATTCAAAAGTACAGATACCTATGTATTACATACGGATTTGTGCTTATAATACGGAACAAAAACAGGATGCGTACGGAATAAAATGGGATGTGTACGAAATGTGTACAGATACGTGTAATGCATACACATGTTGACGACATTCGTATCTTCAGATTTGTATCTTACATTCAAATCTATTTATTCTAATGTTATCAGATTCAGATCGGGTTTTGTTGCATTCAGATTTTAAACATTCGAATCGAATTGAACGTTTTGACATTCGAGTCGACTTGAATTCGAATGCAAAACACCCATTTGTGTGCACCCCTAGTCTTTACCTAACCTCTGTCTTCCATAACAGAACTGCAGTTTAGTTAAACCCCCCACTTCCTGTACCTTCAACACCCCAATTCTTTCAGGGCATGTTGGAGGGGATGACAGCGTGTTCCACAGAAATGTGACCATAATGTGGAAAGTCAGCTGATGGTGCCCTCGCTTCACTGCTTTCATGAGTGGCGTCCATCTGCAAATCATTGTTCTCCTAGTCCTCCGGAGCAAGCGTAACTAATACAGCCTCCCAGATTCTACTGGACTACAGCCTCTTATCAACCCATGCTGGCTGGGACTGGGGAGAGCTAAATTAGTTACCTGAGCTCCAGCAGAAAGAGACTAGAATGCGGATTATGTCATCAACTGCCATAGCTTGGGAGTTTGCCACATAGGCTCAGGGCATCCATGGGGCCTTGTGGCATCTCTGAGCTGGACTCGTATCGGCATAAACTACTGTTGGCTGATGAATTTCATATTGCCATAATTGGATGGGTCAACAGCCACTAGAATCTCTTCTTATTATTATGGGTTCTGCAGTTCTGCTCAGGAAGCACTTTGTGATATATTGCATCATGGGACATTTGGCCCCGTTGGCCCTACTGAGTCACCCTGATGTTTCCCTTCGTCCAGCCTTCCCCGCTTTGACTTCTGTTTCACAGCCTCTGTCTCAGATCACAAACCATCCCTTGGGGCGGAAAAGTGAGACTCGAAATAACGCACCAGTACCTTGGCTCGGGCAGGTGGGACAGTGATCACCTGGCAGCCCAGGGGGATATTGTCCTCTTGGTCTTCATCAATGACCGGTTGCCCAGGCTGCAGGCATCACAGACAGATGAGCGACTCTTTTGTCATTCCGTTCCATGTCACATTCCAAGCTGAGCTTCTGGAATTCCACTCCTCTGTCTTCTATTGTAAACACGTGGCAGGTTCTGCCCTCATCCTAAAGGCATGCATTGAGCTTTGGACAAAGAGGTTGCTGTGATTGGATGGTTAGTTCAAAGGAAGCCTGCCCACCAGCAGAAGTTTTGAGAGACAGACCGTGATTTTCACCTTCCTGCCAGTAAAAAGTTTGGTGATGTTGGTTACGCATGTTGCAGTATTTAATAAAGGAATGGAAATTTGTCAGGTAAAGGTGGCTGCCTTAACAGATGGTTCCAGGACTCTCCAGGAACTTTGCATCTTCAAGATTTCATGCTGGATGGAGAGAAGAAGAATTTACAGAAGTTGAGGGGTCAACCAACCACTGAGATATTTGCCATCTTCTGTGCAGGAGGACAGTTGCTCGTGGTTCTGATGAAATCTAGATAAATTCCTTGCTTCTAGGAAAAGGAGACACCCCCCACACCAATGGTTCTCAAACTTTGTCCTCCAGATGTTGCTGAGTGCCAGCTCTCATCATTCCTTGCTTTTGGGCACTGGGAGAGAGACTGGTAGACCAATAAGATCTGGAGGACTAGGTTTGAGACTAGGTTGGGGAAACACGCACACGTGTAGATGTATGCTGTCTTAAATTGTTTTGCCTAGAATCAAGCGGCTGAGGACGGTTTCTTCTTTTCCCACAGCTGGTTGCCTCCATAGTATTCATCAGTTTTGGTGTCATTGCTGCCTTCTGTTGCGCCATTGTGGATGGTGTGTTTGCTGCCAGGCACATAGTGAGTACCGGCCGAACAAAAGTTGTGGGTGAGTCTCCGCATCCCCCATCCCTGTCAACAGGTTGCTTATGTGCCTTTGTTATTTTAAAATTTGCTTCAAAGTAGAGGACATTCCCTGTGGGTATTTCAGAAGTCAGCTAGTTTGGCCCTGTAGTCGGAGTGTCAAATTCTTATCTGGAGGTCTCCCAGGGCCTGTTTGCCCTTGGCTTTATTCTGGAATATATCCTGGAATAGGGGCCGGCTGTTCACATGCTGGTGCAGGCTACAGCAGGCCCTAAGGGAATCCTGCAAGAATCTGCTTTAGCATGTGGGCAACAGACCTCTATCCTGAGATATATTTCAAAACTTGGTCAAGTGCAAACAGGGCCCAGGTTCTATTCCGCACTCCTGCACAAAACCAGCTGGTTGACCTTGGGCTGGTCCCAGCTCTCTTTCTGAGCCCTCACAGCCTCACCTACCTCACAGGGTATCTGTTGGGGGAGAAGAACAGAAGGTTCGTTAGCCACTTTGAGACCCCTTAAGAGAGAAGAACAGAAGGCTTGTCAGCTGCTTTGTGTCCCCTTAAGGGTGAGAAAAGCAAGGTAGAAAAGTCAACTCTTCTTCTTTTTTACAGGATCTAAGACCACTGTATGCTGGAAGGTGTCATTATTATTCTAAAAGTACTTCTGAACCAGAGGTAGGTGATTCAGCTGTTATGGCTTCAGTTTCTGGGTCACAAGTGGGCAAGCCCCCCGTGATGGTCCTTCCTTTGCTTTAGGAATTGGGTAGGAGCCCTCTAGGTCTCTCTACTTTCCCTTGGTTTGGGGAATAAGAAAGGAATATGCAACTGAGTCCCTGTAAGTAGCTTATTCTTGGTTTTAACTTCTTTTTCAGTGGTGATGTCTTTAGTTGTGGTTCGTTTTGTGCATGTGTGTGTGTGAGAGAGAAAGAGACCTGCCTCAAGACTCTCGGACAGAGGATAGGATAAAAATCCAAATAAACAAGTCAGTAATATCTTCTATCACTTTCACAGGCCCTCTGCTTCCCCCAACGGAGTTCCTGTACGCCCAAGATCAAAAGCAATACTTGCTTCTGCTGTGACTTGTACAATTGTGGAAGGTGAGTGACCAGGGCCAGGAAGGATTGTGAATCCCAATGCAGTGTTGTTGAAGGGCACAGAATGCATGCTCTGCAGTAGTTATGTCAAAGCAAAATTTCAAACGAGAAAAGATCACTGGAGACAGCAGTGTCAAAGACACGCTCATCTTTGACAGCCATTTTATTTTGCTTTTAGTAGCGCCCAGAATTTAAACAGAATTGCTTCCAGTTCTTTCTGCACTTCTGAACCAATGGATGGCTGTCCAGTGCTGATGGAAGGGGATGGTTCACAAAAGCAAAATGAGCAGCGTTCCTCCATGTCAAGCTGGGATGTTCAGAGTTCCACCAATACTGTGGATCAGATGGCCTCCATTGGGAATAGAGCCTAGCTACAGTACAGAGATTTTGAATAAGAAAGCGCTGGCAAGTGTTTCTTCCTAACACTAGATGGCACTAAAAACAGGTAGTGTGTTAGTCATAATCCAGATTGGATGTTGAACTGGTTCTTGCCAACACTTCATTGCTTCTAGCTGACTGAGCTCCCTCCCAACTTATAAGTTACCCTAAGAAGGGCATCCTATAGACAATCTGTCTTTTCCTTTGTGTAAGCAATCATGTTGGAAGCTTCAGTACTTTTTTAAAATTGATTTTTATTATTACTATTGAGCAGGGTGGAGATTTCTGGTGGTTATTATGAATACATTGACGTCAGCAGCTGCCAAGACATCATCCACCTTTACCATCTGCTCTGGTCGGCAACCATACTGAACATCATTGGACTTTTCCTTGGGATCATTACAGCTGCTATCCTCGGGGGCTTTAAAGACATGGTAGGAAAATGTCTAGAAAACCTCACCACCTGCCCACTTTAAGGACTGTACAACAGAGACACCATTGACCAAACTTGCTGTTTCCTCCCTTATTCACAGGCTAACTGTAGCTCTCAAAGGTTATTTAGGCTGAACTTTCCTGCCTGGAACCTGGGTTAGTGATTCTTGAAAAAGGCCCATATTTTTAAACACTTGTAGTTTAACAGTGTTTTTTGTTAGCTTCCTCAAAATAGTTGCCAAAACAGTTTGTAGTTTCTAAAGTCTCCCAATACCTTAAAAAAAAATCTGTCCGGTAACTTCCAGACTGGACTACTGTAATGTGCTCTACATGGGGCTGCCGCTGAAGACTGCTCCGGAGCCGCCACTGGTGCAAAATGTAGCTGCTAGACTGCTGATTGGAATGGCTGGCCTGGCACACATAGGCTGGTTTAAAATTGCTGCAATGGCTGCTAATTCAGTACTCAGCCCAATTCAGGATGCTAACCTATAAAGCTCTAAATAACTAAAGGAATGCCTTCTTCCGTTTTGATTTCCTCATACCTTAAGGTCTATGGGGGATAACGTCCTGATTGTACCACCAGCGTCAATAGCAATGGGGTGGGCACTCAGGATGGGGCACCCAGATTATGGAATAGCCTACACCCCACGGTACCTCAGGCAGCTTAACTTTTCACACTTGAAGGAGAGCAGTGAAGACACATACCCATTTGGCCTGGAAACAGCTCCTCCTACCTAGTATGTTCATTTACATTTGGTTTTTACTACTCTAACCCACCCTGAGAGCAGGTAAGGATAAAAATGCAAATGAATAAATCAATGTAGCTCTTTCCAGTCCTTGTGCAGGGATTATTAATATAAGTAGAAAAGTTTGTCTTGAGTCGAACTGGACTACATGGGGTTTGTGCAGTGAACATTGTGGCCATCTTCCAAGACTTTCCAAAGGTGTCTCTTCTGAAATCATTTTAAAGTAACTTGAAAATACCTCTGATCCAAACAAATAAAAAACATGCCAGTGGCTTCTCTTTCAATTGCAGCCCAGATCTACCTGTTAGCTTTAGGATAAATTATGCCAAACGATCACGAGAAAGGGAGCTATTGGAAAGCAAGACTAAATTGGTGAATGTGGCCCTCCAGAAGCGAGCCTGTCCTATACTACCATTTGGGCTGTCTTCTCATCACTCACAATTTTCCCCCAGGCTTGATCTTGGGATAGGCTGTTCCTCCTCATGCCAGCTTCTCCAGAATCCACTATTACATAGGACTCAATTTTTTTGGGGGGGGTGCAGTCTGTTTTTGCTTGTTCTGTGTGAGCGGGAAGCAGTCTAGAGAGGCTGAACCAGGCTGGGGTGGTAGATCCAGCCTTCCTTCCTGGGCTGTGGGTGGCATACACACAATTTTTCTACACACCTCCCTTTGCACTTCTGCTGAACTCCTAGGAGGTTCTTATTTGCGAGGGAAGTGACAGTTGGCAGAAAGGTGTGATCGGGGTGGTAGTTTCTTCTTTGCTTGCCAAGTTTGAACTTTACTTGTCACCATTCCTAGGAGGGTCCTGCTCCCATCCTCCCCCCCAATTCTCCTTTGTTCCAATCACACTTTGTCTGACTCTGTCCATCATTTTTTTAAAAAATAAATCTGTTTTGCACTAGACTAATAAATACATCATATATTTGCATTTACTGTCTAGTCCTTTTGTGAAAAACCTAGAGGGATTTTTAAAATGAATGGCCAGAAGAGCACTGTTGGGAGGTGGAGTGAGGGAAAGAGTGGAGCAAGAGTATAAATGATACAGTTCTAAAGACAGTGTATCTTCCATTTTCCTTCAGCAGTGTGCAAGGGAACAAATGTTTTGTTGCAGTGAAAGGGGACTTTTACTCAAAAGGAAAAGTGCTTCTGCAGCTTTAGGGCAAATGGCAGATTCCAGATTCTCATTTTTCTACGGGAATGGCTCTGGAGGTAGAGGTGCACGATGGCGGTGATATGTCTCGGCTGCATCTATTTGGGGGCACAGCCTCCCCACCCCAACAGTACTCTGTGTTAGCATTGAGTTTGGAGTTGTATGGTGCTGATGGCAAACACACCCCATTCCCACCACTGATTGACAGAACTTTATCTTATCGGAATAGTGGGGTTGATGTCATCCGGGGGTGGAGAACTAAAGAGTTGTGTAAAGGAGACTCCGGGAGATAATATAAAAGGTGTGAGGATAGCAGCCAAAACTGAGGACAATCTGAGAACTGATTATCAGGAACTGGGCGTGAACAGGATTAGGATGGCTTCAGTTTCATAACAGGACAGACTATTTCAGTAAGGTGTGATCATGGCCTTAAAATATAAGTTTTCATGAACTGCTAGCTAAGAGTTTTCTTCTGTCTTCTCTTTCCCCAGACTCCTTCACTTCCCACTCTAAATTGTACAGTTGAAAGTGCCCGTCCTGCTGTGTCATATTACTCAAGACCCCAGGTGACGCCATACAATACTTACTATCACAGCACACCTCACCTGCCACCATACTCAGCATATGACTTCCAGGTATGGGTCTTTGTTTTGTTTTTCAAACGGCTGCTGTGTTCCTTGGAGGGGAGCAAAATTTGTCAGTCACGTGGCACTTGCCTTTCTTTGCTCTGCAGTCTATATTCCTGTTGCAATGATGAATATGTCCAGGACCAGACAGAAATACGTTGTGTGGCTTCAAACCCCCAGTCCTGAGCACTCTCCAGGTAGACAGGAACTTTAGGGAGCAGGGGCTGGAGATGAGCAGCTATGAGACCTTGCGGAACTTCTTCCAGTTGGACAAAACAAAACAGACAATATGATCAAAGAGTTGTTCCATATGGTCAGCCCTTAATTAGGTGTTTGCTTCCCTGATTGTCACAGTTTGCACGCTGTTGTTGGGTACTACCAAGTCACGGCCGACAACGGGTTGATTGCATGGGTACCTCTATGCAGGTTTCTTGGCAGAGGATACAGAAGTGGTTTGCCATTGCCTACTTCTGAGAAGAGACTGGGGATAAAACTGGCAGCTCTCTGCTGTCCAAGCTATTTGCTCTACCACTGAGCTACAGACAGTCCTAGACTCCATGGGTACATCCATGCAGGTTTCTTAGCTGAGATACAGAAGTGGTTTGTCATTGCCTAATTCTGTGGAGACGTTTGGGATTGAACTGATAACCTCTGCTTTCCAGGTACTTTGTTCTACCACTGAGCTACACCCACTCCTTTACACAGTATATTCCCTTCTTAAAAGTGATTTTGCATGTACTAAGGCTGCATCCCCATGCACTCCATGTAGTCCAAATTGGACTATTTTTAGTCTGGATGCAGGGTCACGTTTGAATTGTGCCTGTCCCCATGCAGCTGCCAATAATGCGGGCCCTATTCAAATACAGCCATCCCCATGCAAACCACACTACCCCCCTGCCTGGGGAAACAGCACCTTTTCCTCTCTGCCCCCTCTCTCCTGATTGGAAGCTGAGTTGACATCACCAACCCCAGTGCCACCCGCTGCAGCGATAGCAAGGAACGCCACACCTCTTCCTTCATGGCACATAAGGCTAAAAGGCAATATGAAAATAATGAAAATAATATGAAAAAGCCAGATCATTTTACAAAGCTGGTACAAGGTTTGGCGGCAGTTTCGCGGAGGTGCGCACCTCTGCTCCACCCAGTACAGCAGTTTAGCGCTCATGCGCTAAATTAAGCCATTTAAATTAAATTATCATGCCTGGCTTGGCGATCAGGGAAGGGGGTGAGATAACGGTTGCGGAAAGAGACTTGTGGGACAGCAATTGCATCTTACTGGGGTGCTCAGTTAAGTGTATGCACATTTCAGAAGTTGCTATTTTGTCTTGCACGTTCACCTGGCTTGGCGATCAGGGAAGGGGGCGGAATAATGATCACTGAAAGAGACTCGTTTCTGTTTGCAACTGCTTGGCAATAAATGGTGATCAATCGGCAACACACAAGGCAGGAATGGCGTGAAACACTACCTCCTAATGACGCCAGAGTCAATCTCTTCCCCAAATAGTCTGGGACCATCCCCATGCGTGAACTCAGCTCCCAAATCGTGCCAAGAACAGTTTTCTACAGGACTAAATTTAGCACGGATTTGGGCAATTTGGTCTGCACAAAGTCTGGAAAGAGGGCTTTGCATAGGGACGGTCCTTACTGAATTTGGATTCAGTTTGGACTATTTAGTGCATGGGGACATGACCAAATAAAATTCTTTATGTTGCAGTGCCCTGGTTATTGGTCTGCTGCCACCTAGAGGATGAGGGTTCAAATCACCATTGTGCAGTTAGCTGTGTTTCCTCGGTCACTAATTGCCTACCTTGCAGGGTCATTGTGAGAGTTAGACGGAGGGGAGGAGAATAAGATTTGCAGCTCCGGGGTCCACAGAAGGAAGATAAACAAACTTGCTCCGACTTCCGGTGTCCCTAATAGTGCCTCCCTTTCTTGTTCCAGCATTCCAGCGTCTTCCCAGCCTCCACACCATCCGGCCTTTCCGATGAGCCTCCATCCCTCTCACCATCACCAAGTTACGTGTGGTCACCCGCCGCCCCGCCACGTTACTCCCCACCGTATTTTCCGCCTTTCGAAAAGCCTCCACCTTACACACCGTGAAGGCAGCAGGGATCGAGAGCTACGCTGCTGGAACGAATTCTGAACATTTTTTTTGTACTGGAAGCGGGGTGGGTATCCCAGGCCTCGCTGCACTGCATATTCAGAAATATAAACAAGGGCATCTGGGAGCCGCTTCCTTTAACACCCAGGGCCGGATTAAGGCAGCCTAGAAGGAATAGTCAGGGAGGGCGCTGCATTGGTCATTTGCCACTTTTGTTCCCTATTTAAAATCCCATCCTGACAAATGGCTGCCGTTGACCTGTAAGAAAGCCCTTGGCCGTACCTTTCCGCTGCTCATTTTGATCCGATTTGCTTGCTTTGGGCCGCACGTGGCTGATCAGAATCCATTCATTTTCCTGCTTCCTCTATCCTCCCCCACCCCCACCGCAAAAAACCTCTTCTAAAGCGTGTCCTTCATTTCCTTCTCTGGCAACCGGGTTCAACGGGATGTAACTGGATGTACTGGTTTAAAAAGACAAGCCAGACTGAATGTATGCAGTGGATTCTCTGGATGAATGGAAAGGGAGAAATGGTTTGCGATTTACTGAGCTTTAATTCGATGCCTGCAAAATGAGCCAGGCTGCTGTGATAGCAGCTCTCTTCGTCAGGGGTGTGCACGAATGTTTTGTTGCATTTGGAATCAAATCGAACATCCAAACATTTGATTCTATTCGAATGTTTAGAATTCAAATGCAACAAAATGCAATTTGAATTGAATACATTTGAATCTAGTCGTTCGAATGTTAGATTCAAATCTGAAAACACGAATGTCGGCAACATTCATACGTGCTATATGTATCTGTATGCATTTCGCACGCATCCCATTTTATCCTGTATGCATCCCGTTTTTGTCCCATACTATCAGTGCAAATGTGTACAGATCCGTATAAGATTCATACAGATACGTATGGAATAGGGATGTGTGCGAATGCATTCTTTGCATTCAAATTTGATTAAAAAATCTGGATTTTTGAAAATCCGATTCAAATTCGAATGTCGATATTTGCCGAATTCGAATCTGATTTTTGAATTTTGTAATATCCATGCACATCCATATACTACATACGTATCTGTACTTTCAAAATTTTTGAATCATTCGAATGAATGTTTCAGAATATTCAAAATTTGTTCTGATGTATAAATTCAAATGTGCAGACATTCTATTTGAATTTGAATGTCCACATTCAATTGAATTTGATCAAATTTCAGATATTTAGAACATTCGTGCAACATCCCTGCTCTTCATTATCTTGGAAGCCAATGCGGTATGATTCCCATAAGCGCCACTCTAGTGCTGCTCTTTGCTACACATACTGACACCCAGTGGCAAAACAGGAGCATTATAGGAAGCAAGAAAAGAGGTATTTCCCTCTTTCCCCTCCCCTTTACATGGGGAAGAAAATATAAATTGGCCTATCTATAGCAAATGATAACAGGCACTGTAGCTAATATTTTCTTTAAAACAACGCAAAGTGGCACATACCTCCTGATCAGTGAGGGGAAAAAAGTTTAATTACTAATTAGGGGTGTGCACGAATGCAATTTTTGGGATTCAGTTCAATTTGATTCGAATACCCAAAAATTCAATTCGATTTGAATGTTTAAAGTTTGAATTTAACCAAATTCAATTAGAATTAAGTAAATTCGAATCTATTTCATTTGAATTTTTTATTCGAATGTGCATTTACAAATGTCGGCAACATTCATAGATGCCCATCCGCATCTTCCCCGGGTCCGTACACATCGGTGTGCATCCCATAGTTATTCCATGTGCAAGCTGTTTTCATCCCATATGGAGCTGTACAAATGCGTACAGATGCGGGAAAGGTGTGGATCTTCAAGTACGCATCATGTACGAACCCGTACACATACGAATGTCTGAATAATTTGAACAAATAGATCCAAAATTCGAATCGAATCTTTAAATTTGAATTTAGGGACATCCAATTCAAATTCAGATGTTGAAATTCAGTCAAATTTCGAATTCATTTGAATATTCGTGAACATCCCTATTAGTAATTCCCTGATCACTTAGACTAAACACAACAGGTTAATATAATATAAGGGGAGCTTTGCTGAATCAGGCCACAGCCCATGTAGTCCTGCACTCCCTTTCACACAGTGGTCCACAAATGGCTTCCACGAATGTGCATCTCAAGTGGAAGACAAGGGCAAAACCTTCACCTGCTCTCAACTTCCTGCAAATGGCCTTTAGGGACATCCTGCCTGTCACTCAGACTTGGAGATGGTACCTAGGCATCCATTTTAGTAGCCATTCATAACACCTGCCTCCATGAATTAGGATAAACCCTGCTGGATCAAGCCACAGCCCAACTAGTCCTGCATAGCATCTCACACAGTGGCCCAGATGGCTTCTGGACATCTCAAGCAGAAGATGAAGGCAAAACCCTCACCGGCTCTCAGCTGGAGGCTGTACCTAGATATTAATTCTAGTAGCCATTAATACACCTGTCCCTCACTTGTTTAAGCCAACATGTTCTCCATTTCAATTATTTTGCTATCATTGCTGCCAAAACAATGGAACCCTTAGAAACATGGGGGTGAAATATGTTTGGAGGGGAATATCAGATCCAAATCAGGGGTGGTTGATGCCTAGTTAAGAGAAATGTATTCCAAAAACTAGTAATAAACTGTGATGTACTGCCTTGGGCCAGCAGAAGTCAACAAGTTTGTAGGTGAATGAAAGCAAGGTTTTATTCAGATTCCAGTGATCAGCACAGAACAACAAAATCTTGACAGGGGATACAAAATGTTCACACCTAAATTTGAATCCGGTTTTGGTCCACTTTCCAAAGAAGAATAGCTAGCTTTTCTACCCCACTTTTCTCACCCATTTAAAGGGACTCAAAGAGACTTACAAAGCTTTCTATTCTCCCCACAACAGAACACCCTGTGAGGTGGTGGGGCTGTGAGAGCTCAGAAGATAGCTGTGACTAGCCCAAGGTCACCCAGTTGGCTTCATGGGGGAGAGCGGAATCGAACCCAGTATTCCGAGATAATAGTCCAGCTCCCTAACCACTAGACCACACTGAGAGTGAGAGAATGGATCAGCCAAAGTGTCAAGCTGTTTTCTTTCAGCATTACCTAACTCAGAAAAAAATCAACCTTGGGTTAGATAATATGAAAAGAAAACGGCCACTTGTTTTGCTAATGTCTTCTCTGACTCTAAAAGTGGACTGAGAATGGATTAAAACTTAGGTGTGAACAGAGCCTCAAAGGAGCAATTGGTGGCCAAAGCGAATTTGAAGCCTAGTGTATCTGAAGTGGCTCCATTCACACAAATGCATAATTCTGTCCCAGTTGCTTCGATACGAAGCAAATGGGGGGGGGGGGGAGAAATCACCTGGTCCTCTCCATTCTGCCAGTGTTTATCGCTTTTTCTATCATAAAGTCGATGCAATTTAAGCACTTTTGAGACCCTTTCCCGGATAATACGGCAACAAATCTAATTTTTGCTGTCCTCAGACAGTGCAGATGAATTTAGACTTCTACTCCTGCATGTATTTGTTTATGGAATGGCTGCGTGGCGTCTTTATATAACACACGGCTCGCCATGTAGACTCTGTGGCCGGCTGGGACTTTAAAAAATGGATTCTGAATCAGCAGCTGTATGAGTGACCACAGACCTATAGATATTTAATCACATGTGGATGTGTGTGGAAACCGCCCGTATACACTCCGGGGCTGAAACAGACCTCCTTCCAGGCACTTATGAACTAATTGTAATCTCATCTGTTGCATTAACGAGAATTAGTTGTTGCACCTCTGATGGTTTTAATGGCTCATTAGATCTTTTAAAGCAGAGGTTCTCAACCTGTGGGTCGCGACCCCTTTGGGGGTCGAACTACCCTTTCAGAGGGGTCGCGACGAGTCTCCTACCATCCCTCCCTCCCCCCCCCACATGGCACCCCTCGAGGAGGCCAGCAGCAGGGTTGCCTCTCCACCCCCGTGACTCCAGCTGCCCTGCCCCCATGGTTGGGGGTCTCCACAACATGAGGAACTGCATTAAGGGGTTGCGGCATTAGGAAGGTTGAGAACTGCTGTTTTAAAGGGTGGTGATATGTGCCAAAGAAGAATTGCATGGCTGAACCTAAGACACTCCTCACAGGTTGACTGTATCGCTTTTCCTTGTTGGCCAAGGTGCCAGTCATCTCCAGTGAGACTTTAGTAGAGGTGTGAAAAACACCTAGCAAGTTTGGCCTGAAAGTTTACCTTAGCTCTCCTTGCTGCTGCCTGAAACTCCAATTTTTTTCCAGTTTTTTGTCTTGTTTACAGGGTTGGCAAGGAAATCCTGTTTGCCATACAATGATCTCCCAAACTGAGCAGCCAGATATAGTGACGGGCAAGCCTGTCACTATGAAAGAGGTTGGGTGGGGGAGCCCAGGAGCAAGGGGAGTGTCCTACTTGGCAAACTCAGTCCTTGGGCATTTTAATGCTTAGATAAAGACTTTGAAACGGCATTTTGCACACCCCTCAATTTTAGAAGGAAACCTAGAAAGATCTTATTAGCAAGAACTGGTTCTGCTTTCAATTGGACCTGTCAAAATATAATGGGGAAGAAAGGTAATTGCACAACAAAAGTAAAATACTGCCGTTAAACTAATTGAGATTCCAGTTTGGAAACCGCTTAGCATATAAAACTAGAATTGGATAATCCAGTGTTTGGAGAAGCTTCAGTCAAAGCTTCTGCAGATACCGGATGCCCCAGAGCCTCCCTCTCTGAGACCTCCTGGTTCCCAAACCTCCCCCACCCCCCTTACCTTCTCAGGTGTGCTCTGGTGGCATCCTGGGCCTCTTTCTGGGCTCTCCAGAACTCAAAATGCCTTCTGGAGCCTGAAAAAAAGTCTTCCGTCAAACTGGAGGACCTTTTCCCAGGCTCCGGAAAGCCTGTTTTGCACTCTGGAGAGCCTAGAAAGAGGCCCAGGGCACCACCAGAACGGTCCTGCCCATCTCCCACGTGCCCCCTTACCTTTGGGCTGTGCTCCAGTGGCACCCCAGGCCTCTTTCTGGGCTCTCCAGAGTGCAAAACAGGCTTTCCAGAGCCTGGAAAGGCACTTCCGGTCTGTCAGTGCAGACCCGAAAATGCTTTAGGAGGTGTGGCAGCAGCAAGAACAGGTAAGTGGGGAAGGGGTGGGGAATGGTGGGTTGAGGGGAGGTTTGTTTTGTGTAAAGAATATTTGTGCATGAGTACAAATATCCCCCTATTCATGGGGGTGTGGGTTGGCCAAAGCTGTATTTTCCCACATTTGGTTTGTGCCGAACCGAATGTGGGAAATGGGCTTTGTGCACACCCCTACTTTCAAACTTCTGGGTTTGCCTGCCAGTTTTAAAAGGGGCAGCATTTCCCTGCCTGGTATAAGCCTTTGCTAGAAAATCTCTTAATATAATCCCTGCTCCTAAACCTGAGCAGAGTAAATATGCTCCGCGCTTTGATTCCAAACACGTCAATGGCAGACACATTTCCCTTACTTTCCGTAAGTGAAATCACCATGGTAGCAGGTTAAAAATACTGCCCAAGTTCACGCTCACGGCAGTAGCTTCATTTTGTTCTTCCAATTTGTGCTATACAAAGCAATGTTCCGATGGTACTAATGTCCTTCATGTAACACTGTATTGCTTCTATACTGTTGGGGAGGGGGAAGCAGTTCCCTTTGTTTAATGCAACTGCAGCAATCTGCAATAATTTGCTCTGGCCTGTGTGGGACCATTGGCCTACAAGGGGTCTTACCTCCTTCTGTTGGCTCTGTGTGCCATTTATCTATTTGTATTTCTATCCTGCCCTATTCTGGAAGGTCTCAGGACAGGTTAACAAAAAAAATCAAACATATCATTGCTGCTGTTCCAAATAATGGGATGCTTCCAAAGCACCCCTTGTGTATTTGGAACAGGAATGGTGATTATAGGAGTCAGCAGACAGAAGTAAGCAATTGCTATTACACAGCATCACTGCCGGATTTCCTGCAATACTAATATTATGTAGGGATGTACACAAATGTTTAAATGCATTCGAAATTCAAAATCAACCGAATTTTGACATTCAAATTCAAACTGAATGTCCTTAAATTCAAATTTAAAGTTTTATTTTGAATTTTGGATTTATTTGTTCAAATTATTCGGACATTCGTATGTATACGGGTTTGTACACGATGCGTACTTGAAGATCCACATCTTTACCGTAATCTACATGCCTTTGTACGGATCTGTATGAGATGAAAACAGGTTGCGTGCAGGATAACTACAGATGTGTATGGACCCAGGGAAGATGCGTATGGGCATCTACTAATGTTGTCTGTATTCGCAAGTGCAAATTCGAATGGAAAATTCAAATGAATAGATTTGAATTTGCTTCATTTGAATCAAATTTGGTTAAATTCAAATTTAAACTATTAGAAGCGAATTGAATCCTGAAAATTGCATTCATGCACTCCCCTAATATGGATTTTCAGTCTTCTAACCCAGAACTAGATTGGGAATGTTACACCTATGCATAGCACTCCCAATATAATAGTCCCAGCAGAACTCTGGGTTTTAACCTGCCTCTGGAGGCACCTTTAGACAATGAGGATTTGCGTTACATGGCAGTTCACACCATGAACTGCCATGTAAAAATGAGAGAAGTTGCAGTTTACTAGTTACAGCCAAAGCATGCAGACCAGAGGCATTTCTGCACTTCGCTTCCCATCTGCAGGACAGGAAAAGTGTATCACTGCTGGTGTGCACTAGCATTTGCACTTACAAACGCTAGTGTATGCCAAACCAACCCCAACATAGCCGCAGACCCACCTGGGCCAGACGTGTGTCTGGGTGCCGCCATCTTCTGGGTGGAACTTGGCATGAATGCATGTGTGCCAGCACGGTTACCACATCAACAGTGTTGTGCTGTGGCATTAGGGGTCATCTGAGGGGTGGCACTTCAGACAACCCCTGGTACTGGCAGAGGTGTGAATGGTCACTCCTCTGGCTGGAACAGGTAAGGGTTAGGTGCACGATTTTGTGCACCACCGCTAGTAAATGCTGGGGTAGCTTTTGAGATGGCAGGAGATATGGAAACGCCTACTGCAAGCGCAGATGGTGCTGCCCAGAAGCCAACCCAGTATCTACTAGCAGGCCAAGTGTGAACTGGCCTCTGTTCACACATTCCTCAGTGGAATGGAATCACACCATTCCACTGAAGCAAAGATCAGGCACGGAGGGAGCCATCGGCACTTCAAGCGCTGGTGAAGTCCCCAGTTGGACCACCAGCACTTGAACTGTGAACGGCATGGCCCAGGCAGGCCAGATCGGCTTGACAGTGGCCATGACCTCATCCGCCTTGCATCCAGACATTGCTATGGTGCTTGCCCATCGGCGTGTGATTGCACTCGATTACTAGCTGCGCCTACCAAAGCTGTAGACAAGATTTTACTTTTCCACAGCTAATGTGGGGAGCTCCAGGAAGCTCTCCGGGAAGGGAAGTGTGAACAGGTCCTACGTAAAGCACGAAATGGCAGTGTGGATTGATCTCATTTTTGTTCCACTCCGTAAGTATACAGAAAAAAATATTCTGTGGCAGTTATTGGCAATCAGGTGAAGGAGACTTCCTCATTTGCCAGTGCCAAAGACATTGCATGCAAAATCCAATGGATGTCATGGCCTCTTCTTTGCTGCTTTTCAGAGAGGCAGTTTCAACATGAAGAAAAGCAGCAGCACTTTCCCCGGCAACCATCTCCTTCCCTCCCCTTGGCTTTGGCAAAAGTACCTACGTCTCACGTGCATGTGTAAATACACGGATTCATCTTCAGAGCCATTTCTTGTGAGAATGTACTGCAGACATTGTTCATGTATCCTTTGAGTAATTTATAAAACCAAAAATAAAAGTTGGGAGAATTTTATGTTTTCATTTGTTGTCAGGGTTGGCTGGTTCCCAAATGCTTATCTGATTCATATGCTGGACTTAAAAGGTAAGAGTATAAAGATGGTTTGGGGTGCATCACACAGCTGTGATATTCAAAAGAGGTATTCAGTCTAGAGATGTGCAGAACCGGTTCGGTTGGTTTGGAGTTTGCAGCACACAGGGATGCTCACGTGGTTTTGTGTGGGAACTGAGCCATCCTGTTTGAAAAACTCAGTTCGAATCAAACCCAAGCCAATGGATGATCTAACAAACTAAGCATACCAAGGTGAATTAATTTAATTTCACTTGCGGGGGAGGGGGGAGAAAATGTAAAATTTGTGTTTTGTACTTTATTTTGTAAGAAATGTTTTGTAAAATAAGAATCAATAAAAAGACAATAAAAAGACATATGGTTCACTATGGTTTGCTAGATTGGCACTTTGAACTGAACCAAACCAAAGCGAACCAAACCACTAAATTCTGAGTTCATGCACATCTCTAATTCATTCCTAATCACAGCCCGTTGGAAGAATGAAAACTGCACCAACTCACGCAGAAGTGTGACTTTATACCTGGTTCTGTCTCGGAACACAGCTGGACTTCAACCACTGGGAATATTTATGGAAAAGTTACTAAGCATGGAAGGAGGGGGGCAAAAAAACATGTTCACGGAGAAGTCCAAATCAGAAAGCAAAAGGAAGGCTGGTGTGGAAGGGGAGGTAAAGATGACACATTTCCATACTGAATGAGACCACATTCCTGAAGGCTATCAGACAAAAAGAGGAAAGAATGGAGAGACAGGCAATCTTGAGTTTCAAAAGAGATCAGGTACCAGGCATAGAAGATTATTTGCACCTGACAATTTATTTTATGAGGGTTTTGATATTTCCTGTTTGCAACTAAGTTTGCATATCTGCAGGTTCACAGCCACCAAACCACTGATTTTTGGAGTCAGAAGTAGAACAGGTGAAAAATCAGCTGTTTTCCAGTTTCCTTATCGTGAGTTCGCTATTTGCAGCGTTTTGCCAAAATCTGACCTCCTCTCCCAAAATAACAAGGATCACAGGAGAGCTAAAGCTGGTGTTAAGATATTCTTTTTGTTTTTCTATGTTCCCATGATCTTCTATTAAGATATAGTAAAGAAAGATTTTTTGAGGGAAGATGAATTGATTTAGACAGTTTGGTCTCCCTTTCAATTTTCTTCATGCATGGCACAGAAAAGGCATGGAGAACTGCAGAACACAAACAAGGGTTACCCCCCAATCACAATCATGTCAATCTGGGCATATCTGCACGCAGCCTCTGAATAGGCATTTTTGACATTTGAATCCGAGTAGTTTTGAATGTCATAAAATCCGATTTGAATCCGTAATATTCGAATCTGTGCATTCGAATGTTAGATTCGTATTTAAAGATACGAATGTATGCATTCTGTAAAAATCCGTATTACCCCATTTTAATCCCGTATTTTAAGCGCAAGATACATATAATTTTCATGTAGATTTGTATACGATACAGATTTTTGAATGTGTAGATTTGTATCCAATTTTTGAAAATCCGAGAAGAGTTTGAATGTTGACATTCATCGGATTCAAATTGAATATTCAAATATCCATGCACATCCCTAGTCCACAGTGAGTTTCTTGGTAGATTATTGGACATCTTCTGTACCCTGCTCAGGCCTAGCAAACGAGCCAGTGTTTCTTCCCTGGAATTTGCACATTCAGGGAAGTTTCAAGGGTGCACTCCCAGGTCCCAAGACGGAAGCCTAAAACACCTACCTACCGCTCCACCTGAAAGCACAGACTCAAACAGCTCAGAACTTGCCTCCTGCAAAACAGGTTCTGTCAGAAAAGGCAACAGACCTTCCTAGGTTTATGAATTTTGAAAAACAACCAGCTGTTCAACCGAGCAGACCTACTGTGAGGCTGAACGGCTTCCCTTCCCGGTGCCCCTAAATTTAGAATACCATTTTTTCATTTACCCCTATGCCTCGCATTTCAAGTCCAAGATTTCTTTGCATTTATTGCTTGTTTTAGCTAATCAGAAACCACTCTGTGCCTCAGCCCTGAAGAAGGCCAGAGTGACATTGCTACCATGCACCACCTCAGCTTTTTGTTTTGTGCACTAGCCAACTCCTGGGTGACCAGAACTGTTTGGTGAAAGGTAAGGACTGGATCAACATCACAACATCCCCATTTAGCAAAGATCTGTGCACAAATGCAGCCTGACAAGAGTACACCTGTCTGCGTCGCTGCGGTGTGCTTTGCACCACACTGTGCAAACGTGCAATACTGTGCACATTTCTATGATGGCCTATCAGGAATTGAAAGTGTTCTGAAACTGTTGGATGCACGAGAGGAGAGGAAAAACCTAGCAGTTCTCGCAAGGGTCCACCCACCAATCCTTCCCTCCCTCGACAACCTAGCAACCATTTCATCAGGGAACTGCAGGGGGGAAAAGGAAAGAGGCTACCGCTAATTACAATCATTCGACAACGGCAAATTTTGCATATACTCAATAACACAGAAACAGAAACCTCTTGCAAACTCTGATTTCCCAACTGAAAAAAAGGGTTGCAAACTCATACTGGTGGGTTTCACGTCACCTCAGCTGGTTTCTGTGTCTGGGAGTAACAAGGCAGTGGAAAATCAGGTCTCTCCAGTGTTAAAATGTACCCTTCACCAGGGGTGCTGCATTTTGAGAGATTGCCTGCTCACCCAGGCTGTTTACACACAAGTTTTTATCCACCTTCGAAGTGAGAAAACATGTCGGCCACGTGACTAGTCATTTTCTTTCCATGTTTTCTAACCCAAAAGTGATTTTTTTTTAGTTAAATAAAGGAAATAACTTGTCACTTTGCTGATGTGTTATTTCACTCTGAAAATGGGCTGAAGCTGGATTAAAACTTAGGTGTGGGTGCAGCAATAGTTAGAATTTTAGTTAGAATTAATAAGAACCAGTGATCAAGTCTGCGCCTTCGAGTTTCTCTTGGGCCTTCTTTCGCTTCCTCTGAGTTCACCCGATGGCAAGCATGTAAACGGGGACCATCTTGGTTTTATTATACACAAGCTATTCTGCGAAACTGACTGTAAATAATTTTTTTAAAGGTTTTACACAGCAACTTAAGAAAATAAGGGGTTGTTCCCACCTGAGTTTTATTGCGGTTTAAAAACGATTTGAATTTTCTTTGTCCACATTACAGATTGGGTTCCCACGTTTTCCGAGGAGTAAATAGCTAAAAAACACCTGAAAAAACAGCTCTCACTGCCATTTTTGCTGATAAAAACCTTTATCTTTTTTTCCTTTGGGAACGGTACCACAGTATTGGGGGAAGATGGCGTCATGAAACGGGTTCCGTTTTACCCTGTAGGACAGCCCCTTGCCATCCCTCCTTTGCAGAGGAGTTTAAAGTTTTCAAGCCTCCATCTTCCCTCCTCCCCTCAGCAGGCCACTTCACAATAGATAAAAAGTTTCATTTTTACCCACTTCACACTGATAACAAGTTTCATTTCCCGCCCATGCATTCCCCTCACTTTCTGCTTTTTCAGTTTTCTCCTCACTTGGGGAAAGACGGCTTGGCAGGCTCCTTCCTGTGTGAACCAACCACTGTGGGTGGGCAGGAGAAAGCTGTGAGAAAGGAGAGAGTAAGGGGAAAGTGTGGGTGAGGAGGCTGTAGGGAAGCAAACATCAGTCACAGATCTATCTGTGACTCTGATCTATGGTCAGAGTCACAGATCTGCTGAAGGGTGCATGCTAGCTGGACTCGGGGTAGCGGAGCTAGGCACGCTGTGGCTGTTAGAGAACACGTGGATACCAGCGGTGGCAGCAAAAGCACAAAGGAGGAGGAGCTGAGATTCCCCACATCATCGTGGGATCGAACCCAATTGGGAGGGGTGGACACACCATCTGGCAAAGGGGCAGGAAGATTCACTTTCCCCAATGTGTTTTTGAAGCATTTTCTGTGGGAACAGCATCGGGGCTGACTGTGATTTGAAACGAAAAAAAGGAAACAGACAGAATGCATGTTTGCATCAGTTTTAGCTGTTTCGTTTTTAAAAACTCAAGTGGAATTTCAGCCTATGAGCTCTAGTTAGACGTTGCCATTGATACAAAAGATGGAACTAAAATGGTGTGTGCACATTTTTCCCATTTGGACACAGACCTTCTGTGTCATATTCAGTATCAGAAGATTTTTCCTTCAAGACGCACAACTCTGAGGTGGATTCAAATCAGCATTTCCTAAACAGAGAACCAAAACAGACACTTTTCTCTGTCCTCAAAAATAAACTGTATCCATCTTGATAGAATTAAGTGGTTTTTTTTATTTCTGCCATACAAAGTTCCAAGAACTAAAGAGTCAAATATTGGTTAATGAAAAGCAAAAGACAATCTGAAAAAGGTATGTTAAAGGAACAGGCTGTACAAGTTATATACATTACAGTACAGTATTATTGTTTTGTTTTTTAAAGAAAAACAGGGGGAAGGAAAAAGAAAAAAGTAACCGCTCAGTAGAAACCAGTGCAGAATATGCCTCTGCCTTGTTTTTTTCACCTTGGTTTAAAAAAAAAAACATTTTAGTAGGAAATAAATAAGCAATGTACTGATTTTTTTCTGTTATACCTACAGAATGGAATGCGAGAATATGAATTTCCAAGATAAATATTTAAGGAGAGCGTATATCCCCTACTCTGTTTTGATTTTTCAGGAGCTACTGTATAAACATTACAAAGAAAACAGTGGTAGAATGTTGGAACTTACCACTTCAGACTGCAGGTAGGTGAAATGTAATATAACAAACGTGCCTAAAAAGATATCCAGCCCTGTGGTTACCCGGAGACTCTTCAGCCAACCCAATGAGAGTTTCCTTTCAAAGCGCCGGACAGCTGGGCTGGTGATGGCTGTTTTCACTTACCATGTGGCAAATACAATGTGGATGAATCCTTTAAAAATATAACTTAAGTCTGATACGATGCTTTCCAAACTGTGCAATTCCCCTCTGGCAAGAGCAAAAATGATGCAGTAGGAAATACACCGAACAAGTTTAGCCAAAATCAAGGTCACTTGCTTTCAAGCGGAAAATGTTTTAAAGGGTTATGTCAAAATCCTCTTACTAGAGATTTGCGTATCAGGTGTGGGCTTGTTGTGGGGTTTCTAGAGAGGCTGCAAAGTAAGTATCTTCGCTCTTACATCAACGCATCTTTAGCTAACTGCAGTACACTTAAAACACTTTCTTCCCAGAGCCACCATCTTAATATTTACACAAAGATGAACAATGAGATTGGAAGCGAAAGAGGGGGGGAAAAAAAGAGGGGGGAAGGTCTTACAAAATGGAACAGCCGGGAGCCTAATATAAAAATATGAGGTCATAAAAAAGGTTAGGTATGGAAAAGGACCAGCATTTTTCCAATCCCATAAATACTGGAAGGAAAGGGTTTCAAAAATATACACATACTTTATTAGAAATTTTTAACTTTGGATACAGAAATTTGCTTCCTAAAAAAAGCTAGGAACCTGAGATGCATGTGAACAGGAGTTGTCTGGCAGAAACACATAAGCTTAAACCCTAGACTTTTTTCCCCTTGTTAACAGAGAGACACCTTCTATAGAGGCTGATCTTAAAACTCTCAGAAGAAAACAATCACTGTTTTCCGGAAACAAGAGCATTTGAACGTTTGCTATGGCATACCAACCTTACCCCGAAATAAATAGTTGGTAATTTTGAAGGAGGTCCTGTTTACACTTCTCATCTTAGACGAGCTCCAGACTGTTCACATGCTGTGCGATCGCCCTTGTCCAAGAGTATCCAGGAACTTCTACTAACTCCCCCGATCTTCATTAGCTGTAGACAAGTAAAAACGGATCCACAGCCTAAACGTGAGCAGCTGGTGAGCTCAAAGTCACAGCATTCACACTCCCTCCTAGCTGTGAATGCCGCAAGTGGACAGGGAGGCGCGGCTACAGCTTTGCAATCATGGGCTGACTGCCATGGCAATATCCTGAAGCACATGAGATATCGTCATGGCCATTGTCATGGTGATTCAGCCAGGCCAGGCCATCCACACTTCAAGTGCTGGTGGTCTGCTTAAGGACAGCACCAGCGCTCGAAATGTGGATGCCTTCCTCTGTGCCTGATCTTCTTCTCAGTGGGATGGTTTTGTTACCTCATCCCACCGAGTTAAGTGTAAACAGGCCCTTATGCAGAGTAGCTTCTGCTATGGGCAACTAACATTCTTTAAGAATGCTGCCATCACTAAAATGCCAGTGTCCCTTAAAATACTAAAGCTGTTATAGCTTACTTCCTGTGCTCAACAGCCCCATAGTTTTGGGTACAAGACTTTAAAAATAAAAAATCAAGAATCATTCACTCAAATACAACTATCCAATTTTGCAAAACTGATTAGAAAACGTTTTAAAACCTTCACCCATCAAGCATGTTCTCAGTCCAGAGACCAGAAGAGCTGGATTTAACACCTACCAAAATTCATAGTTGAATCTCTCTTTCAGCTGTAAGCCACTGTAATGCCCTTTCATTATGGCTGGCTATATTCATTTATGCCACAAAAAACTTGACTTCCTGGCTGGACAAGCAATACTTTTAAATCTAGATAGTTAAAATCAAGATCTAGAAATGATCACTTTGACTAGGAAATTAAATTTATTTGAAGAATATTTTTTTAAAGGGGGCGGGGGAGATCCTAAAGTCATGGGGAAAAGACATTTTAATGACATGCCACCAAGCACTAACTAGTTCTATTCATCACAATCTTTTCCTGTCTTCTATAATAATGCCACCCTCCCATATTATAATTTACAGAAATTCCAAGACATTATCTCACCCAAAACAACAGACTACATGACTCCTGACCAACTGACTCCCAGAAAGAATATTTTATGTTCAACTGGATTTATTATCAAAACACTTTTAAAAAGTGTTCAAATTTGCAAGGAGCAAAGGACTTCTATGAAAAAGAGCAAAAAAAAAAAATATTATTGGGCCTAATACATCTGAATGGGACACCATATACTGAAATGCTGGGATGTTAAGATCTGCCTGCCATTCCCCAGGACTTCCATCAGCACAATAATCCTGACCAAACTCACAAAAAAAAAACACTGCAAATAAGCTCAATTATTTGTAAAAAATAACATTTGCAATGCAGCTTTTAGATGCAACATTGGCACCCTTCAGCCAATGTTTTTGTAAAAAAAAAATCTGGAAGGCTATACCTGACATAACTTTTAGCTGTAATGAACAAAAGAGGAAAGCCAGCCGCTGAAATAATTCTGGCAGGAGAAGAACTCTGGGTCAGAGGCTCCTCTTCTAGAAATGCCACTTAACAGAGCCCTTCTAGTGTCGAAAGAGACACAATGGCCCAGCCATTGGATCATTTTAACTACCAAATGCAAATCAAACCTCCTTTAGTAACCCTCTAAAATTCTCTTCCTATTCCAAGATCAATCCGGGATCATTTCTGTCAAGGAAAACAAGGGTTCTTTTGGAGCAGAAGAACATAATTAGGACTCAGTGTTAAATTGAGAAATGACATGATTCACAGACATAGCAACTGGACCCTTTCAGCTCTGGCTTGAACACTGGATTCAAATGAAGCTATCCAGACAGCCCTTTTGTAATCTCTAATGTTAACAATGAAGCAACTTTCAGCATTAAAGTGCTAAAATGAAAGTACGAATCACACTGCAAGCGGTTGGTGGCATTTAATCGTCCCGTTAATCTACAAGTTACTGAGGATATTTCCTGTCACTGTAATGATACCGCGCCTTTCCAAACCGTGACGCTTCCAATTTCGATCCACGCTAAGGAACCGACAAATTCTGAAAACACTTCTCCATATTCAAGTAAAGTTTCCTCTTTTTTTCCTGACCATTTTTTTTCCTTTCACAAACTCGCCCAAACCTTATAGAGAAATTCTAGTCTTAAAAATACTACCTTTTGCTGACTAGCACACCGACTCATTATATAACATGAGATGTTCTACTTTTTTTTTTTTAAGCAGCCCATTAAGAATTTCATGTTTCTCCCCCACCCCACCCCAATCCTAAATTGAAAAGCTTTCCATCATACATGATTTCAGTACGATTCTGGTATCACAAACTCAAACTCCGGACTGGCATCCGTTGGGTTTTGTTTAAAAAGTGATTCGTTTGCCTGTGGAACAAAGAGATCATCCCAGGTCATTGGCTTTGCTGAAGCGTTAGGGGGGGGAGGATCCTGAGGGGTTTCTTTAACGGGAGGAACGGGATAAACAACTGGATTGTCATTTGCCATAGGTATATTGCTGGAGCTACCTGAAATGTATGCGTAATTCCTAATTTGCAAAGACCTACATGGATGCAAACGGTACATTTTGGACTCTCCTGAAGGATCCTGGCTGTGAACAGATCTTATGTGGGTGGCCATGACCTGATAGTTGATGAAACACTGACCGCAAGCCAGGCATTGGTACCTTCGCTCCCCGGTATGGTGTATCTCATGCTTGGTGCGGTATTCAGCCAGGGGGAAAACTTTCTCACAGTAACGGCACGGATACTTTTTCTCCCAGGAGTGAACGTTAAAGTGTCTCCGCAAACTTGTCAGACAAACGTACGACCTCCGGCAGACAATGCAGATGTAATAAACCTTCCCGTCCATGATGAGTTCGTAATGGTCGTCGTGTTTCACCTTCAGGCGCTTTCTGTTTGACGCGTCGTCCCCCGATGCTCTGGGCACATCGCCCAGCCGGACTTCCCCGTCGGCCTCATTCTTCACTGGAATGACAATGTCGTAGGTATCTTCACCAATGTTGGCATAAACCTTACAGCCCGTCGATAAGCTTTCTATCTCGGTGGCGGTATCTAACGTGATGGTCTTCTGGCCTTGCTTTATCTCCTTCGGAGAGATGCTTGCTGGACCATCTTTTTTGATGCCGGGAAGGACCTCTGGAATTTTTATTTTGAACTCGCTGGGTTGGGAAGGGGGTTCCTGAGCAAAGTTACCCACTTGCTTCTTCGGTACTCCGGGAGCATCAGAGGCTGATGTTGCAGATGCGGCAGATGCTGCAGACGTTGACGCTACCGGGGCTGATGCCGATGCTACAGTGGCACTAGGGGCAGGCTTAGGAGTGGTTGGCTGCTGGACCAAAGAACTGCTGCTCGCTGATCCTGGGCTGGACGAACCAAGAATGTCATCTTCATCTTCCACATCCTCATCCTCATCCTCTTCCTCGTCAATGGCATTTGTTTCCATATCAGTTAAAGAATCATTATTTGACTGGTGATGGCTCTCCTCCGGGATAGGGGAAACTTCTATTTCATGGGAAGAGCCAACATCTACCGGAGCAACAATCTGTGACGGATTTAACAGCAGGACGTTAGGAGCGGCCGGATTGGGAGCAGAGGGGATCAGTGAGTCAACAGGTGCTTGGTTTTCTGCCGAATTCGATTCGATGATGCCTGAGTCAATCCTCGGAGCCACCCCCATAGCTGGCCGCGGAGGAGAGCTGCTGCTACTGCTGCTGGTACAGTTTGTTTGGTTGGAAGGCCCTGCAGGATTCGAGCAAGGCAGGTTCTGGGCCACTGCTTGGGTCTCCAGCAAACGGTCCTTCGGGGGCACAAGTTCTGAGCAGAAGATGACATCGTCGTCGTCATCAGAATCGCTGATGGTGATTTTTGTGGCATCACACAGCTCCCCGAACAAAGAAACCGACTCATTTGCAAGCAGTTTCCCGGTATTTAAAATTGTAATACCAGATTGCTCCGGAGGTTTCTGGACTTCAAGACTGTTTGCCTCAGAGTTGGGCTGCTCTGGAATATCGGGCTTAACTCCACCTGCCATATTCTTCACCTGCTGTAGAGGTGCGCCAAGATCAGCGAGGAATTTGACCCCCAGCAGCTGCCCTGACTTAATCAACTCATCCAGCAAATCGGATCTCACCCGCACTATTTTGGAGCTGTAGATGTAATTGAGGATTTCTGCAAAGATCTCTGCTCTTATAAAGTTCAGTTCCACCACCTGCTCTGCCACCGAGAAAAGCTGGTGAAAGTAAGTACTCGACGCTGAAAGGACGTTTCGGTGCGCTCGGAATTTCCGATCCTCCACAATCACGGTCACGTCGCAAAAGAGTCCGTGGCCACGCTGTTCATCCAAAGCCTTTAACAGCATACCAGAATACTGGTTGTCTGTGGCAGTAATTAACTTTCTGGTCTCCATTCCTATAAAAAAGAAAGAACGAAGAATCAGACGATTATTAAAACAGAAGAGCCTGCTAATTCTAAATACCATCTCTAAAGTATCTTAAAGATGCTTAACTGGATATTTCAGTGCAGCTAACGATTTTGGGGATATTCTATTCTCCCATTATGTCTAAATGGAACAACGCTGGGAAAAATTGCCTTAGGGTACTGGAGCAAAAGGCCTCTCAAGTTTGTATCAATGCATTAAAGCAGATCATGGTAGAAGCAACAGGGTAAGCAAAATCCAGATGTTATAATGTGTGAACGCCCTTTGAATTTACACTATGGATCATCACACAAGCACATGACTTGCAAAACACCAAACTTTAGATCAATACAAACCTAGAGGTTATTAATCATACAGCTTGTTAAGCAGTGTAGGTGTGCTGAAATACATCTTTGGATGAGTGTGCTAAAACAGTAATTAAAGGGAACTACAGACCAGATGTATAGAAAGGGAACAGATGTATAGAAAGAGAGATCCTAGTGCATAGTAGTGATGTACATGAATTTTTTATGACATTCTATTCTATTCGAATCGAATACCCGAAAATTCAATTCGATTCAAATCTTTTAAATTCAAATTTAACAAGATTTGATTCAAATTCACCACATTTGAATCTATTCGTTTGAGGTTTTGATTTGAATCTGCACATAAGAACATCGACAACACTCGTATGGGCACGTACGCTATCCTCCCCACATCCGTACACATCTGTATGCATCCGTACATGTCCGTATGCATGCCGTAGTTATCCCGTATGCAACCCGTTTCCATCCTGTACGGATCCATACAAATGCACACGGATGCGGGAAAGATGCGGATCTTCTTCAATGACGCACCATGTATGAACCAATGCACATACAAATGTCCAGATAATTTCAACAAGTAGATCCAAAACCTGAAATTCAATTTGAATGCTTACATTTGAATTTTGGGACATTCGATTAGAGTTCAAATGTCAAAATTTGGCACGTTCGATTGGATTTCGAATGATGTTGCAAAGTTTCAGCATCCTTGCAAGCGCAGATGTGCATGTCTTTTCCACTGAATTCTAATCCTTACCCTTGAAATACTTTGCACAAAATATTTGCAAGCTCAAATTAGTTTGTGCTAATTAGCAAGACAGACAAATACTTCTTTCTGAATAAGGAGAGGGGGGAAAACAGAATATCATTAGCTAAGATAGGACTTGTAGCAAAGAAATTCCAAGGGGGACGTAAGTGGCAGGACACACAATAAAGTAAGTTAATAGACACAATCAGCTGACCCTCCATAATTTTCCATTCTGGGCAAATATTACAAGTGAGGTGATCTATTCTGCAAGCCAGACACTCTAAAGCCACAGGGCAAGAAAGGTGAGGGGCCCTGAGTGCCACAGAAACTGAACAACGAATGCACTTCTTTTTACACACACCTTCCACTGCTACTTCCTAGTTCCCAGCTGGCCATGCAGGTGGGACCATGTTTCCCTTGCAATGACTATCACTGAGCATGCTTATGTTGGTTCTTTAACATGTAGATTGGGAAGACAGATTGACTAACCAATATAAGTGCACTGAAACATCTGTTTGGAAGAACAGGCAAAAACACACCTCAAGGGAGAAACTATGGGCTAGATCTGCAAAAAAGAGCACTAGGGATCTTGTGAGACAACAAAAACGTGCTCAACTTCAGCTGCTATGTACACCAGCCAAAAAAAGAGCTCTGGAAGTCTCTGCACTGCAGGTTTTAAAAAGGATAACCAGCCTACAGTTGCCAGCAAGCAGGGAGCTGAGCTGAGCTGCTGGCACCCTCCCTAGCTGCCTTTACCAATCTCATAGTCTTCTGAGTACAACTTGCCATCCACTGCAACCCACAGAAGGCTGCCAAAGGCTGCTGCAGTTACTGCTCTCTGTGACCAATGTCTTCTAGCACTGAAGCCAAGCTGATCAGACCTGAGCCATTTTGCTGCTCAATGCAAACAGTACCCCCTTCCACCAGATGGAATCAATGGCAAGCATCACCTCTCCTAGCCAAAATCAATAAATCTGTGACGGCAGGGCTAGGCCGAGCAAGGCTTCCCCTACCAAAATATCCCTCCTGGTTTAAAGTTGTAGAATAAACCAGAGTAAAAAGTAGAATAATTTGGTTTATTAAAATAAAAAGACAAAAGTTGAGCAAATACATAGAATAACAAGAAACAGAATCAAAATAGTTCAAGCAAATAAAAAGATTTCTCCATGCAGCACATGGGGTTTAACTTCAAAGTTGCATGGCAATTCAGAAGGACAAAGACTGGTAGCTAGCTAGAATAGACAGATAGATTCCTCATGCTAATACAGGCATGGCTGTATCCTAAATCATAACTACATCACATGTTACACATCAACCAATAAAATGCCTACAAACTTAGGTCTTTCTAGAAGGTGAGTGAGTAACCACCTCCCACCAAGTAATGTGAATAGTCACACGTCCCATCTCTGAAGCCAATTAGCGCTATCAGCTTTGGGAGTAAGTTCCCAGGTGCAAATGGTTGTGGATGGTACTACTTCAAGGCCAAGTATGTCTTTCCTCTTCAAAACTTAGCACAAAGAGTTTGCTTTTCCCTTGAGATTGAGAAGATTTTTATTTCTGATGTTAACCCTCTAAAGTCAAAATGGAGATTGTTAGGGTCTCCCATTACAAAATCCAACAACATTTCCTGCCCTTCCATGGGACTCAAAATGAGGTGCTTGAAGTGACCACCTCACTGTAGGCCGAACCATTATTAATAACATCTCTTGCCTGTTGGGAGGCTTGTGGTTTCCTATACCAAACCCTACTGATAGAACTATTAAAAAGAAAAACCCAAGTACATAACGTGTCTTATTCTGCAGGCCTCTGAAGGCTCGAGCAGGACTCCCTCTTTAAAAAATAGTTTTAAAAATTGCAAGGCTACGTTAGCAGAATTTTTGTGCAGCTCAGCATGACGTTTTCTGGTATTCTGTGTCTCACTTCAGTTCAAAGAAGGAACAGTCCTGCCAGCTACAACAGGTATGCCTGGCCCTTATTGACCTGAAATGACTTTTTGCCTTTCCCAGACTTTTAGAGGCATCGCACCAGGGTAAGTCGGCCTAATCCCTCCAAGCCCCAAGTCTACTCTGTCCTTTTTTTCTCTTTTCTTTTCCAAAAGCCACTGACATCCTCAAGAGCTGTGTGAGGGGGTGCACAGACATGCTTCGAGAGCCGCAAACAAAATTTGCTGCTTTTGACCTAAACAAAAAAGAAGACTCTTTTACAAAGTTACATCTAGACAAAGAACACCAGTAGGAACACACACTGTTATTTTTCTTCCTAGATCATCATCTGGTGCTTAGCAACCTTCATTGATTCAAATGAAACAAACCATATTGCACCCCTTATCCTTTCCCCCAACACCTTTATAAAGCTACAGCACTTTGGCTATGTATAACCTGAAGCACTGAAACTTAGCACATCATGTTTCTCCCCCCAGCTTGATGCTTCTTTGGGTGTGTGTGTGGGGATAACTTCAGTTATTAAAGACCCAATAAAACGGTAACTGTTAAGAATTGTCCTCCAGGATATTGATCTCAAATCAGAACAAGGGTCTTTTCCCACTAGGCTTAGAACCCCCCTACTAAGACCCCATTAGGAACCCAATTAGTACCTGACTGGTACCAATTGGGAAGGCCCTGCTGCCACCTCGGCCCCGCTGAAGGCCCCATCTGCAAGGCCCTGTGCCCACGAGGGCCGAGGAAATCCAGATTTAATGGGTCCTTCAAGCCCTTAAATCTGAATTTTCTGAGGACCTGATTAAAGGTGTCTTCAAGATCCGGATCGCCAGGAGGACCCCACCTCGAAGATCCGGATCTTTAACTGCACGTGGAAAATGGGGCCAAGTTTCTGTGGGAAGAAGAAGAAGAAAACTGAAAGACTTGAGAAATCTTTTGTTTCTGTGCAGTATGAACTGTGCATTTCACAGTTCCACTACACCCAAAGGCAGGCAGCTGTCAGGTTTTGGTTTTTACATGCCCCAAATTGTAGTCTGAAGCAACTCTCCCAAGCCATACTGAGAATGCCTATTACCCTGGAAGGCCTCATGGGTGGATACCACTAACGCATCTGAGACAGTGGAAGACGGCCACTGCCAACTGGAAGCAAACCCATACGTAAAATGCGACGCGTGGGAACCGGGCAAGAGTAACCGTGGGTTGAAAGATGCCACATCAGGGAGGGATGGAACAAAGAAAGGAAAGGGGTGACAGAGAATCAGTAGTGATAGCGGATGGGCTTGGGGGGGGGGGAGACAAGTAAGTATCTGTTGAAGGAGGGCAGTGAGGTGGAGGAAAGGAAGAAGCCCTGACAGCGGGAGGGAGGGAGGGACGGGGGTGGGTTGCGGCAGGAAAAGGAGAGGTGGCAACGTTTGATACTGGGGATGACGGGAGAACCAAACAGCAGTGCTGCCGCCACTCCAGGCAGGGGATGCTGGTGCATCACGGCACAGCAACCCACAGGCCCTTCCCCGTGGCCTTCAGCTCCCGTCAGCCAGCAGGTCTGGGGCGGAGGATGGGTGGGGGAGACCACTGGCTCCTCCATCCCAGGGTCTCCATCCCTGAACATGACTGCAGGGACTTCACAAGGTGGTGGTGGCGGCGGCGGCAGATTCCAGGGGCATCATCTTCCTGCGCCCTCCCTGCATGCCTGGAATGCCTTCTGCACCCCCTCGGTCGCTCTCAGAAGCGGCAGATGCTCTGACTGGAGGGGGGGAGAGGGAGGAGACCCCTCCCAGGGCAGCTAAGTGGGGGGGGGAGGGCACAATGAATCCCAGGGGGGAAGGGAGCCACTGACAGGGCCGGGGAGGGCGGCTGGGTTTCCCTGGTTGCTGTCCTCCTCCCCCTCCATTAAGAAACTGCCCCCAGGCACCGGGTGGGGTAGGATAGGGTCGGGACGCCCCCTCCTCCTCCCTCTCCCCCCTGTTCGGGGAGGGGAGGCGAGGCGAGGCGGCGGCGCGCAAGATGGGGTGGGGTGGGGTCACCGCCTCCGCCTCCTCCTCCCCTGGGGGGCAGCGGCCACACAAAGGAGGGAGCCAGCGCCCCTGCCCTGCCCTCCCCCTCGCCCCTCACACCGCGCCCGTTAGTTCGTTATTTACCCCCCAGTAGCCAGCCAGCCAGGTAGCCAGCCCGCGCGCGGCGCTCCTCCTCCTTCCCTTCCCCTTCCGTCGCCACCCCACGAGGCCGGCCCGGCCGGAGGCGCCGCTTCTCCACACGGAAAGCGGGCGGTGGCGGACACGCGCGCGCGCGCGGGACAACACCCCCCCCCTCCTCCTCCTCCTCCTCCTCCTCCTCCTCGGGCCCGTGACACACACAGCAGCCGGTAGGACGACGATGACGCCGCGCCGACGCTGCTGCTGCTGCTGCTGCTGCCCTCGCTCAGTGCGGCGGCGGTGGCGGCGGCGGCGGCATCAAGTGAGGAAGGCTGAGCTGCCGCACATACCGGCGCCGGCCTGCAGAGGGCGCTGCCTCGCTCGCTCTTGCCCGCTCGGCTGGCTCTGCCCGCGCGCGGCGCCTCTTCTTCTTCTTCGGCCCTCTCTGCCCGCAAAGAGGTTTGCTCGGCTTCGGCAGGCGCCGCCGGCGGAAGTGAAATGAGGAGCGCGGCGCGGGGGAGAGGAGAGGAGAGGGGAGGAGGAGCGATGCCGCGAGACGGCGACCGTCGGAAAACCCCCTCCCGCCCCCCTCCGTAGGCGGCGGCGGCGGCGGCGGCGGCGGCAACAGCAATGGGCGCAGCACCACTAATGGGCGCTGCTGCCGCTGCTGCGGCTTTTGGCCCTGCTGCAGCTCCGTCCCGCGGCTGCGTTAACCCCCCCAACGGAGCCCCAAAGCAAAGGCGCAGCAGCAGCAGCAACTCCCAACCGGTGCCCACGCGGGGAAAGAGCCACGTGCGCCTCCTCCGCGGCCGTCCAAACCCCCTTGCCCGGGAAGTCCAGCCGGGAAAGTACAAGCACTTGATTTCGGATGGATCGAAGGCGCCGGGGCCCAGAGGAGGGGCTTTTCCATTGGAGGGGGGGGGAGGCTTGCCTAAAACTTGCTTAAGCCCAGGCCTCCCCCCTCGCAGACGCCGTGCTGTTGGAAGCCTCTTCGCACTTTGCCCGACAGACACCGAAATACAGCGACTTTGGGACTCAGCTTCCCTTCGCAAAACGCCCAGATTCCAAACAGTGGCAAGGGCCTTTTCTGCTGCACTGGGCCTTATTCCGGATTATACCCCGGAATATACACCGGAATAGGGTCCTGACATTTCCATGCGAGTGCAAACTACGCAGGCAGCAGGTCCCTGGCGGGATATTAATCCGGAATAAGGCCCAGTCCAGAAAGAGACAACACTTTCTTTTCCCCTTCTGTGCCTCTGGGAAATATTCAGGCCACCTGTACCTGGAGGAACAGTAAATACCAGAACGGACCTAGTACATGGAATTACTCCAGTGAATAAATAAAGTGCTTTAAGTATCCTTGAAGATACTTAAGTATCTTCATAATATTGATGGCAAGTGTCTATATGACTCAAAAGCATGAAGCCAATACTTTTTTCAAAAGAAACGGGGGTGGGACAAATCTAGGCAGTTTCCTTGGCAAAAATGTAACTGCACTGTCTTCAGCCTATTTTTATTTATTTATTTATTTATTTATTTCCATTTCTGTCCTGTCCCATACCCAAAGGTCTCTAGGTGGGTAACCGCAGATCAAACAACTGAGAACAATGTATTAAAAACAAAATTAAAATAAGGTACACAGTTTTAAAAACTCCTTAAAAATTCAACAGGTTTAAGCCGTGCACTCAGAAGTGCATTAATAATAACGTAGCTGAAGGGAGAATGGATCGCCTTAGCCAAAGGCTGAGGCAAAAAGGTATGTTTTTACAGCCTTCCTAAATGATAACAAGGAAGGGGCATGGCGCACCTCGAGGGGGGGACCATTCCAGAGTCTGGGGGCCACCACTGAAAGTGCTCTCTCCCGGGTGCCCACCAGCCTCACTACCGAAGGTGGTGGGACAACCAGGGGGGCCTCTTCCTTGGAGCTCAAAACACAGGCAGGTCGCGGTATGGGAGAAGGCGTTCCTTTAGATATTTTCAGCTTTCCAAGCACTGTGCTAATCATGCCTGAAGTCAGATTAGATCAGCAAAGTTTCACACTCCTTAACTACTCAAAGGCCAGAAAAGTAAATTATCTATGCAAGCCATTTCCTCATCACTTGACATCAAGCAATGAATTCCAAATTATCAGTAAAAATGGCTTATTCATTGAAAGTTGTTAAAGCACCAAAGCTTTTCTTTAAAAGAGTGTAATCTGCTGCTATTTAATCTCTCAGTGTACTGAATATGTCTTATCCAAATGGCTTATTCAGCCTGTTGTACTACTAATGTACTTTCACTACTAGCAATTAGTAGCTGAGGGTTGTTACGGGTCAGAGAGTTCCAAAGTGCTAAGAAAAAGCAGGAAGACCTCAGTAAGGTAGTTGGATGGGGGGGAAAGGATACTGCCAAGGGAATGTTTGCATTTTTATCTAGATAAATATCTCCAAAATTCCTTTGCTCACAGACCTTCTGCTTCGTGGCATGGGTGGTTTCAGTTCCTTGAAAAGAAATCTCTTTAAAAAACCCAAAACTTCAAAGACCCTATAAGACTCCCTGCTGAACTGCAACAAATGGCCCTTATACTGTGAACTATCTCCCTTTTTCCACACAGAAAGATCCAGATCTTCAAGATCCAGATCTTTGAGATGGGGTCCTCCTGGAGATCTGGATCCTGAAGATGCCTGAAGACCCCATTGTGGATACCATTAATCAGGTCCACATGAAATCCAGATTTAAGGGCCTGAAGGACCCATGAAATCCAGATTTCCACTGCCCTTGTGGGCAGAGGGCCTTGCACATGGGGCCTTCAATGGGGTCCAGGTGGGGACAGGACCTTCCGGATGCATACCAATCAGGTTCCTAATGGGGTCTTAAAAGGCCCTAATGGGAAAAGGCCCTATGCTATCCTAGGTCACAGGCAAAGTTTCATTCATTTGGGTGTTATTCATCTAATGCAGAATCACAAGGGTTGGGGTGGAGTTCCATTCAAACTCTCAGTCCTGCTAAATTTCTTAAAAGGTGCACTGATATAAAGTCCTGGGCAGCACCTGATTTTACCTTTTGTAAACTAGGGTGGCATACTTTTAAAGGATTAAGAATTTGATTTTTAAAAAAAAATCAGCAAAGAAGGACATTTAACACAAAAGCATGAACTGTAGAGAGCTCTCCAAAACGAATCTTTAGCCAAAGGTGCAGGATCCACCCCTACACCCCAGGTATGATGTTTTAATAGAATTTTCATATACCCCGTTAAAAGCAAGATTCTGTACTCTTAAGTGAGCAATTCACCAGTAGAAAGAGGGGTCCGGATGATACCACTGCTATTGCTTTCTGAAATGTTTGGAGAACCTGATTTCTCAAAGTAATACCGCAGTTCCACCAATTTGGAAGGAGTAATGGGGGGGGGAGAAGTTCTCGCGTGTGAACCTACCATTTTGTGCGTGAAATGGCTGTGCTGGGTGGCAATACCGAAGATGCCTGATACAGTACTTTTAAAAAAGAAAGGAAGGAAGGAAACGCATCTTGATGTAACGCATCCCTGAGTAACTGGGGCCCAAAGTCCCAGGACAGAAGACACCCGCTCCACGGTCACCGGTCGCGTGTGATAATTCCCCGCAGAAAAGAAAAAGGCGAACTGAATTCCCGATGGGAAGGGCCTCGTCCGCACCACCACTTTCCGCTTTGATCCCAAACGTGCCCCATATAAAGCCTTTTTTTTCCCGCCCACCCTTTCCTTTGTTTTTGTTTTCGCTTCTAATTGTTCACGCGATTTCACTAACGCGCAACACACACGCGCGCACACGTGCACGCCTTAGTGTGGACGGGGAAGGTGGAAAGATGCTTTTACCTGGACTTTTGCCCGTCGCTGCTGCTGCTGGTGGTGCTGCCGTAGTTTCGCTCATGGCGCCAGCGGCTTCCATCGCCTCTTAGGGGATGCTGCAGCCCATGCAAAGCACAAAGGAACCGCTGCTGGGAACCCTCCGGAGCAGCTCTGAGCAACACGAGCATCATTTAGGGTCGCACCCGGATGCCATAGATCCGAGGAAACGTTTTTTTAAAAAAATTGCAAAACGCAACGCAATGCAATGCTACAGTATCCACTGGCAGGCAAACATTATTAGAGAAAGTTCCCAGTGGTGTGGAAACATTGTGAACATTGGTTCTCCGAAGGCAGAGGCTTGATGGTCTGTGGAAGCCTATTTCGTGCCCCACCGGAGCAGTTTGATAACATGACCCAGGGCAGAATTCACAATACCTGGTTTTTTAACCCAGCTTCAGTCCACTTTCAGAGTGAGGACACACTGGCAAAGTGGCAGGCTGTTTTCTTTCAGCATTATCCGACTCCGGAAATCCACCTTTAGAGCTAGATTATGAGGAAGGAAAACTGGTCACTTTGCTGACAGATGTTTCCACTCTGGACTGAAGCTGGATTAAAATTTAAGTGTGAACACAGCCAGAGGGGGAAAGAACTAGAAAGATTATTTAGGGGAGACTAAAACTCCCGGTAGTCTTAGCTGTAATGACTGCCACTGCAGTTAAGCATTATGGGTGTTACAGCCCCCCAAAGGAAAACATTATAACTTTATGATGTTCATGCAGCCCAAACCATTCGCTTACAGCTGCTTAGTTCCATCTACGTTCATTCCAGTGCTGAAATTTTATGGGACACTCCAGCACCCTCCCAGCTTGATTACTGTAAAGTAAGCTGTATGGAGCTTACCCTGCCATTGGCACTGGAAATTAGAAGTTAGGGCAGAATGTAACAGTACTGAAGTCTGTTGCTTCTTCAGTGTATATCTTGCCTTTATTCTGGGGAACTCAAGATGGCTGACATCCCTTTGCTTCACGTTTCACCCTCACAACAACCCTGTAAGGTAGGTTACACCACGCAGTTGTTCGGGCAAGGTCACCCAGTGGATTTCCATGGCCTAGCAGGGATTCCGATCCAGCACAGTGCTGAGGATCTCACTAATTATTCTGGCCATTACTTTACACAGGTCAAGCTGAGGATTTGAACACTGGTTTGCTCAGCTCACCTTAGGAGTTTGCTGTAGATGTCTGTACTGTTTGACCTTATTTTATTTCTTTTTTATTTCTTTATTTGGATTTTCATCCCACTCTATGCCCAAAGGTCTCAGAGTGGGTTACTAGTGGCCTTTTTCCACCAAGGCTTAGAACCCTTCTAAGACCCCATTAGGAATCTGATTGGTAGCAATTGGGAAGGCCGTGTCCCTACCTGGACCCCACTGAATGCCCCTTCTGCATGCATTGTCCCCAAGAGGAATCTGGACCTGATTAAAGGTGTCCACAATGGGTTCTTCAGGCATTGCAATTGGGTGCTAGCAGGCAGTGGAAGAGAGAGAAGAAGGAGGATGGCTGGAGAAAGGTTGGAAAACTGGTGAAGGGACGTTGGGCCCTCAGTACTGTAAATAGTTACCTCCCATTAAATTCAACAAGAAAAGCAACCCTACGAGCATCCTGAGTTTTATTTTCTCTCTACTGGAAGAATCCCACCTCTGAGAAAAATCTAGAAGAACCCACAGTGGCCAATATCCCAAAGCCATCGCAGGGTCTGGAACTTTGAGTGCCCATCTCAAGCAGAGACAAGGGCAAACCTTCTCCTGCTCTCAAATCCCAGCAAATGGCCTTAGAGGCTTCCTGCTTGTCCCCCAAGCCTGAAAGATGCACTTAGGCATCCATTCTAGTAGCCATTGATACATCTGTCATCCATGAATTTGTCTAACCCTTCCTTAAAGCCATTTGGGTGGTTACTGTCACTACCTCTTCTGGCAGCAAATTCCACAGACCGGTGACCTTGTGGGTGAAGAAATACTTCCCCTTGTCTGATCCGACTCTCCTGCCCATCAGCTTCATAGATGCCCTCTGGTTCTAGTACTGTGTGATAGAGAAAAGAAATTTTCTCTATCCACCTTTTCTATACCGTGCATGATTTTATATATTTCAGAGGAAGGCTACTATTGCTTCTATTAGGGCGTACAAAGTGCTGTAATTGGCCAGGAAAGTGAAAAAAAATCCCCCAAACCACTTCTCCATTGTTGCAAAAAAAAATCCTGCAACAATTTGTCCCTACTACGTGGGGAAACAAAATTCAGCAGAGGTTGCAAGCACTTACCAGTTAAAACCAGTTGAAATTCTCTAATTCAATATCTGGAAACCATCCCATTATGCAAATTGCATTGGGGAAGATCTTTCCAAAATCAACTTTCCCTAATTTCTTTGTTGGCACTATCATGACTCATATACCATGGTTTGCATAGTGTGGTTACATGTTATGCAAGGGAAGTCATATTTTGGTACCTGTGTACAGGAAGAAATCACTGTATGGAAATAATGCATAATACATGGGTTGATAGTCTTCCAGATACACAGTCCTAGCATACTGCAGTTTTAACATTTAACTACCACATCACACTATGGTGATGGTGGATGCAAGGATATATAACCCTAAAACACATATTCCATAGAATCTGCACTGGCTAGCTACATTTTTCCATTTTTTCCATTTTAGTTTTGTGAGAAATAAATAAATAATGTTTTTCCCTTCAATATTAATCAATATAGAATATTAACAGCCATTTTGCTTCTGTAACCTATGCTTGCATGTAGATGAAATTAATAGAGCTAATATTGAGAAAGAATGGGCTTCTCTCCCCTGAGTCAGTTTGGTCTAGTGGTTAGGGAGCCGGACTCTTATCTGGGAATGCCAGGTCGATTCCGCCGTCCCCCATGAAGCCAGCTGGGTGACCTTGGGCTAGTCACAGCTCTCCTCTGAGCAATCAGAGCCCTACCTACCTCACAGGGTGTTCTGTTGTGGGGAGAATAGAAAAGCTTTGTCAGCCACTTTGAGTCCCCTTAAATGGGTGAGAAAAGTGGGGTAGAAATGCAAACTCTTCTTCTCCCTCTAGCAGCTGTTCAGATAAAGCAGAGGAGAAAAGAGGGGGAGAAAAATAGAGCAGTCTATAAAAAGAAGAGGCGAAGAGGGGGAGGCTTCTTGAAGACATCTATAAAAATAGTTAAGTTTAATTAGTTAAATTGTTACTTTGGGGAAGAAAATCACAATAAATGTTGGCAGTACTGTGTGTGCAGAAATAGTATATTGGCACACTTTGTGGACAATTATGTATATTGGCACATTTTGCGGAGATGTAGTACATTGGCACACTTTACATAGAAGATAACAAAAATGTTGGCAGTGATAAAGATGAACCAAGAACGAAGGAGAGGAGGGGGCGAGGGAAAAGGAGAGAACTATAAAGTAATTAAAAGGCTATAACCCTTTTGTTCTACAGAGACACCCAGCTCTGCTATGCTGAAGGGGGGTCTCCCCGAATGCATTCAAAATAAATAATTCCTTGCTTTTTCAATTCAAGTGGCACTCTTTATTTAAGAGAAAATAACAGAAGTTTTTTTCCCTAACATTTGTATACCACCTTTCCAAAAGAAATTTTGGAACAACAAACAGAAAATACACAATACAAAATAATAATCAAAACATTATAATAAAAATACATTATAAAAATTGCACATCATACAAAACATTGTAAAACACACAGAGAGAGACTGAGGCAGCTAAGGCCAAGTGCAATCCAGAGCAGCTGACCAAAGGCCCCAGTTCCACAAAGAATCCCCTTCTCCAAGATGTCTGTGCCCAGCCAGGCTGGAGAGTCATCCAGAGGGCAGAGGGTTCTAGGCTTCCACCACAAGACCACCACCCTTAGAGAGATGGTAAGATTCTCCTCCTCTTCCTCCTCCTCCTATTTCGCTTGAGTTTTTAGTTAACCCAGTTAAAATGTTGCACTTTGGAATACCCTTACTGGCAAAACGTCCCACTGTTAGCATTAGATAATTATCCGTTATGTATCTGTGTGTTATTCTGTATGTCCCACTTTCAAAAAAGCAAATGCTCTAGGCTGTTTATAATTCAACATAGCACAGCTGATAAAAGAACACTAAAGGCAACAATACCAATGTCAAATATAATATGGAATTATTTTTTTGCTCTGAGCTGTTGGCAAAAGCTCCTTTTCACCTTCAATAAATCCATTTTGAAAATTCCAGACAAAGCTATCTTGTGTTCCTAGGTAAAATTCCTCAAGGGGGAAGCAATTCCACAGCCTGGGAGCCACCACTGAGAAGACCTTCCCTCCCAAAATATTCCAAAACAGGCCTTCTGCAGTATAAGCAGGGAGATTGGTGGAGAAAGGGAGAGAAACCCTGCCAGTGTGCACCTATCTGTTCCAGAGGCTGCAAGAGAAATCATAGGGTGTTTTTCCACTAGCACTAGAAGTACCCATTAAGTACCTATTAAGGGTCCTTAATGGATCCTTAATGGGTATTCTAGTGCTAGTGGAAAAACACCCAGTGTGTCATCAGATCACATCATATCTGTCACAGAGCATTTTGCATTTATCTCAACTGTGTTGACACTGTATTTTTTGGAACAGCTATGCAAATACAGCCTTCCTGGTGTGGAAGTGGAGGAACCCATTAAAGGTACAGCATGCAGAAAGACCAGGCTTAAGCCTGATGATGGTGTAAGGTTGTTCTGGAGGATTTAAAAACCCTGTTTTGCACACCTCTATTACTGTCTCATCCAACAGTTTACTGCTCCCGGTACTGGAGTTTCTTGTTGTTTGGATAGAGCCCAGCACTAAAATGAGACCAACTAAGCAATTCAGTATTTCATTCAGCTGCATTTGTGAAAGACTGAGCTTGATGTAGTATTTTAACTGGGGGCACCCTGGCCAACGGAGACTATGTTCCATTGCAACTCCAGTGAGAGCTAGCCAGTCTAAGCCCTATGGGTATCTATTCCCAACTATGGCTGGTTTGACAGCTAAGACCCCTTTTGGACAGAGATGATTTGACCACAGTAATCCATGCTCTGGTAACTTCCAGACTGGACTACTGTATTGCGCTCTACATGGGCCTGCCCCTGCTAGACTGCTGACAGGAACAGCTGGCCAGACGCACATCATGCCAATCTTAAAAGAGTTGCACTGGCTGCCAATTCACTACCGAGCCCAATTCAAAGTGTTATCTTTAACTTATATGGCCCCAAATGAGTTGGGCCCTAAATGCTTAAAGGAACGTTTTCTTTCATATCTTACCTGCCCGTGCCCTAAGATCTGGAGGGGAGGCCCTTCTGATTGTACCACCACTCTAAGCATCAAAAAGGGTGGGCACCTGGGATAGGTCTTTTCAGTGGTGGCTCCTAGACTGGAATAGCCTCCCTCCTGGAGTGCGCCAGGCACCTTCACTCCATGCGTTTGACTAAGTAAGGGAACAGCCTTTTCCTCCCCACATTCAGACACTGGTTTTAGTATGTTTAATGTGTGATTGGTTTTAATGTGTTCATTTTATATGTTGTAGATAGACAGACAGACAGATGGGACAAAAAGAAAATTTGCCCACTTGCTGCCAGATCCGTATTCTTTCCTTTCCAAGCATCCGGGGATTCCTTTATGATGGGAATGGTAATAAGTAAACGCTATAAATTAAACGGTAGTTGAATCTCGCGATGCTGTAGCACATGAATCAATTCAGCTTTCTTGTTTCTTTCCCAAGAACTTCGGAAGCAAACCTCTGAGTGACCCCTCTATGTGTTGCTATCTCTATGAGACTCCCGTAGAGGTGAATGAGTTAGGTGGTTGCTCTGTTTGTGTATGTGCGTGCATGTGTGTTCTTTAACGAAGCGAGCTATTAAGATGGCTGCCATCCTTTCCGGAAGTGACGTTTCCCTACTCCGGTTCGCCGGAAGAGCTGGTGTTGTTGTTGCCGTCGCCACCTCCTTACCCGGAAGCGCCCGGCGGCCACCACCTCTGGCCTGGGTGGGCAGCTATTAAGCGATGGCTCCGGTGTCCCGTTCGCGGAGCCCAGCCGGGTCGCCGCCGTCGCGGCGGGAGCGGAACGACGGCTCGGCTAGTCCTTCCCCTCACCGCTCCAGCCGCAGTAAGAAATCCCGGGCGCGCTCCCGTTCCAGGTCTCGGTCTCGGTCCCGCGAGCGCAACGGAGGAGGCTGGCAGAGGCCCGGAGCCCCGCACCACCACTTCGGCTACCGGCACGGACCCGAGTATTACGGCAAGGAGCAGGAGGAGTCGCTGCGGCAGAGGCGAGTGAGCGGCTGAGGGCTGGCCGGCCTCTGTGGGGGGGACTTCGCAGCACCAGTGTGCGTGACACGCGAGGACGTGCCCTTACATGCGTGTACAGCTCCAGCTGAACCTGGTCGCGAAGGTGCCTCACAACGTGTGCATGTGTGACACACGTGTATATGCCTGACCTGAGTGAGTGTGTACAGTGGCTAGCTCCAACCGAAGCCTGTTGTGAAGATGCCATGCTTCACAACATGTGTATGTGTGACACATCAAGATATGCCTTTATATGTGTGTGCAGTTCCAGCTGAAGCTGGTCATGAAGATGCCTCACAACATGTGTATGTGTGAGGCACGTGTATATGCCTTCCCTGAGTGAGTCTGTACAGTGGCTAGCTCCAACCCAAGCCAGTTGTGAAGATGCCATGCTTCACAGCACGTGTGAAGGATATGCCTTTATATGCGTGTACAGCACCAGCTGAAGCTGGTTGTGAAGAAGCCTGACAACTCATGCATATGTAATACAAGTAGATATGCTTGTCTTGTATGTGTGTGTATGGCTGCCAGCTTCAGTCCAGATGGCAGCAGGTCCCTATTCTGGGATATAATCCAGAGAAAGGGCCCTTATTATGGAAACTATACTAAACAAATTTGAAGTATTATTGTGTGCATCGGTTAGGTTAGATTTTTAATTAAGTAAGACATGGTTTTTAACTGATACCTCTTTTACAGGCGATTAAATGAAAGAGAAAGGATAGGAGAACTTGGAGCACCAGAAGTTTGGGGATTATCACCAAAGGTTCCGGAACCAGAGTAAAGTTGTTTTTAATATTCTTTGCCCCATTGACCTCTTCTGCTGTTGTAACTATATTAAATTGTCAAATATGTTTTTTGCTTTACTTACCACATCCCAAATGCCTATTTTCATCTCAGAAGGTTTGTACCCTAGATCCCAGATCTAGTTATAGCATTTCTTAATGCATTTAGTTTTCCTGTTGAATGAACCAAACTGTAATTTATTATTTATTTAGAAAACTTATATCCCGCCCTTCACTAAATCGTCCCAGGGCAGGTTACAATAATATCAAATGGTAAAACAAAACTAAAAGTATAACCCCCTTCCTCTCTGTCTAACAGGACAGCTTGCACTATCTGTGATGGTTAAGTTTGATAAGAATTATAGTTGAAATCATTGGCAGCTGTTAGGATTTGGAAGGCCATTTTACATATTTATGTAGACACCTATTTTACTGAAATGCTTCTGTTAAGAGCCTGTGCACTTGAGTTTTTGTTTTGGACATATCAGCCCACACACCCATTTTCTTCACTTTTCACATTCTGACACATCTTCTAATATAGGAATGTTTGTTTCTGTTTTGCTTTTAAATCTAGTTCTGATGAACATACTCCTGTAGAGGATGAGGATGGGACATCTAAAAAGACCAGTTCTTCTGATTCCAGCTCAGAAGGTTATGTATATTGATTAGATACTATCATCAGCACCTATATAGATTGAGTCCTTACCTTCCTTGCATTAATGTATTACAAATTGAATTGTTAAAATAAATTACATTCTCTTTTTGCACTGGGCCTTATCCTGGACTATATTCCAGAACAGGAACTTGCCATCTACATACTGTTGAAGTCTATGGAATAGTTAGACCAAAATACATATGAAGTTGATAATAAAATCATTTATTAGTAAACACAAATGACCAATTGTCATAGAATAGAAGAATGCAATTTAAAAATAAACAAAATGGCATCTGCACATAAAGCATTTTTTATTTTTCGGTAATTATGAACAAAGTTCATCTGTCTTCCTTTTCTACTGTAAAATGCAAGATTATAGTTCTTCTCTGAAGGTGATGAAAGTGTGTCATGAAGTCTTGCATGATTCAATTTGTTAGGAGTTAACAATTCAAAGGATCTATAATTGAATTGCTTCTTTTGTTTGTAAATCAGTTTTACTATTTCTTTCAGAAGAGGAGAAAAGGAAGAAGAAAAAGAAGAGAAAAGCTTCTTCACGTATGTTTGAATGTGGTTATATAAGGCTCATGTTTCCATTCTGGAAGTAGCCTTTATAGTAATTATTGGATTATTTCTGTTACACTTCTCCCTCATTATGCACTAGACCATGTCATTTTAGTGGCATCGCCAAGTGTGTGCCCAGCATTTGGAAACCCTGGAGCAATACCAAACCGACTCAGTCTGAGTTTCACTCATCCATGGAGTGACATTTGTGTAGTTGATGCTGGGGTGTGGACTTATTTTATTAATTGTTGCATTTATCTTTCCAAATTACTTCTTTCTCAAGGAACATAAGGCCCTGTATGTGGCTCTTTCCCTTTTCCTTTGTACCCTCAAACCTTCTTTTGAGGTGCACAATTTGTTTCTTTATTCTATTGCTTATCAAAACTTGAGGTTACAACCATAAAAAAGCGGAATATAATTGCACCAGTCAGCTTTAAAGTGTCCGTTCCACTGTTTTACCTCACTTTACAGCTGCATTTGTTTGCAAGACTTCTCTGGTCCAAAGCCACAGTCTCACCATTGTTTATATTTGTTTTTACTTATTTATAGTATTTGTACACTACCCTTCACCTGGAGGTCACACACATGATAAAACAATTGCTAAAACATATTTAAAATATAAGCCAGCCTCCCTTCTACATTGATCGGACTATAGTCAGAGAGCTAGGAATCAAAGGCTCAGATGAAGAGGTACTTTTTAACCAGGCACTAAAAACTATATGAAATTTGTGCCTGATGTAGCTCCACTGGGAAGCTATTCCAAAGCTAGGGCCCACCACTGAGAAGGCCCCCTTGTGTGCTATAGATCCTCACGCCTCTGGGGATATCAGAACTACAAGAAGGCCTTACTTTGAGATCCAAAAACCATAGGTATGTCTATATGAGAAAAGGCACTCCTTCCAGCACTGTTTTGTATTTTAAGCCATATAAGGTGCACCTGTAATGAGGATCTTATATGGCAAAAGGCATGGCATTCATTGCCTTGGCTCTTGAATATTTCCACCCTATTTTATTTATGCTTTTTTCTTTCTGATTGATTTTCCCAGGTGAGGAAGTAAAAAAGAAAGCGAAGAAAAAAAAGAAAAAGCACAGAAAGTAAGATCTCTATATATTGGGTTAAAATTCATGAGTTTTTTATTGTGCAATAGTATGATGATCTGTTTTCTGTGATTTCCCGTGCACGGTGCCCAAACCTGTTTTGCCTTTGTGCAAGCTGCCCTGGTATTATGCACTGATTTTATTGCTTTCTCATTGCTCAATAGAAAGAAATCCAAGAAGAAGAAGGCTAAGAAGAGCAAAAAGGAATCGAGTGACCCAAGCAGTGAAGATTCCAGTGATGAAGCACTGCAGGGAGAAGACCTCTGGATTGAGCGGTCAAGTAAGTGACCCCACCTCATAACATCTGGCAAATACAATTGTGTAGGGGTGTGCACGAATGTTTTTTTGCATTCAAATTCAAACAGAATATCCAAATGTTCTATTTGATCCAAATGTTTAGAATCTGAATGCAACAAAATCAGATTCAAATACATTCAAATCTATTCATTTGAGTGTTAGATTCGAATCTGAAGATGCGAATGTCGACAACATTCATATGTGTTATACATATCTGTATGCATTTCATACACATCCCATTTTATCCCCGTATGCATTTCGTTTTCATCCTGTACTATCAGCGCAAATGTGTAGAGATACATATGAGATCCATACAGATATGTATGTAATACATACGTATCTGTACATTCAAATCTTTTGAATCATTCAAATGAATGTTTTGGAATATTTAAAATTTGTTCAAATGTTTAAATTTGAATGTGTAGACACTCTATTCACATTCGAATGTCCACATTCAGTCGAATTTGATCGAATTTCAAATGTTTAGGCTATTCACGCACATCCCTACCATTGTGAATCTTTGCTAGGATGGCTGACCTTTGCCAGGTAGATGCGTCCCTAAAAACATTGGAATAGTTTCTCTGGAAGATCATGGAGAGTGATAAATGAAAATTTCACCTTTTTTTAGAAGAGGAGCTCTAAGGGTGGATAAAGACCACATACACTAGAAATAGGTCCAAACAGAATATTAGATCTGTGTTCTTCCCCCCGCCCCCTTCATGTAAAGCAGCACCTCCGGATGTTCCTGAACTTCCAGGTCCCAACATTGAATGATGGCGGGTGCTGGAGTTGAGGAGCCTTTGGAAGGCCTCAGGTTAAGGACCCTTGATGTAGAGGGACTGGCTGCAGATGGAATCAAGGTGGGGAATGGCCAGGGAGTTTGGTCCAAGAAGGAGAATTTAAAAGGTGGCAAAGATAAAAGTATGCAGTTGGTAAGAATGTGCAAGGGGCTGCTTCCTCATCCGGGAGGTGAATGTTTGTGTGGGCTATCAGAGCTTTACCCTGTTTCCAAGAGATCAGAGGAACAGTTATTTGTGCTCCTCTGGAGGAGAAAAATGCTGATAGATGTGTTGCAGTTCATTGACATCATTGTAAACTACGGGTGTGATCACATAGGGTTTATTTTGGTTGCCTATTTCCAAAGGATCGCCCCACCTGAACACAGAAAACAAATGCATCACACAGTTTTAAAAATAAATGATTAAAAACCTACCTTTACTTTCTGTGATGGTGAGTGCTTGTCTCTAATAGACAGCTGCTGACCTGGGTTTCTGTGGTTGTGATTGATGGAACGGCTGTAGCTGCCTCCATAGCTTCCCACGCAAACTGACCCAATTAGTTAGTGTCTCTGAAAGTGGTTATTTCCCATCCAGAAAAGGGGTGCAGAATCAAAGGCTTCTGGGTGTTGCAAGTCATATTTTTGTATTTTATATCTGTACCTCGAGCCTCACATTTGCCTTCGGTCACCTCTTTTACCATGTCTGATCTCACCAAATGACAAACATTTATCATGATTTTGATGCTTGCTTGCAAGTTCAGAAAGCTTGATGGGGGAAGCTTAGGTATTCTCGCCCCTTCAAGGACTTGGAAAAGGTGTAGTAACACACTCAAAACATTATACTCCATGGTGATGATGATGGACTGTTTAGAACTTTTAAAAACAGTCCTTTGCATGGTAGTAGCAGTCAAATGAAATTTGGGGAAAAGGAGAAGATGAACACTTTACAGAAAGTTTATTTTTTGTTTGCTTGTTTCATTGCAGAAAATATAGATGCTGTGGATTTTATTGGACCAGAGGCCCCCATTACTCATGCTTCTCAAGACGATCGGCCCTTGAAGTAAGTGAAGATGCTTATGATCGGATAGGCAGTCAAAACCCATGGTTTCCAAGGACAAAGTCATAGATCATCCTGATCATGTTTATTAGCATAGGCATATGTCCAGAGCATGCTTATCACACCTTGTCTTAAAAATATAGTCAGGAAACTTCAGGAGGGTCATTTGTGTGTTAGAAAGGCATGAATAAGATTGAGGTCTGTGCTCCACCCTTGATTATCTAGTTTATTTGTAGTTGAAGGTAAGATTCTATCCAGGAATTTAATAGATTTCAACATACTAGTTATGCCTTAGAATGGATTCTTTTACAGCACCACATATTTCACCTTTAGAGGCTAGTATGATGGAGATCTCTCACCTGGAGATTTTTTGAACTTTGTCATTAGATGGTCCATCAAGCCTGAACAGATGAGTGGTGGACCCCTTCTTCCACGCACAGTCAAAGATCCAGATCTTCAGGACCCAGATCTTTGAGATGGGGTCCTCCGGGAGATCCGGATCTTGAAGATGCCTGAAGACCCCATTGTGGACACCTTTAATCAGGTCCACATGAAATCCAGATTTAAGAGCCTGAAGGACCCATTAAATCTGGATTCCCTCTGCCCTCTTGGGGACAGGGCCATGGAGATGGGGCCTTCAGTGGGATCCAGGTGGGGACAGGGCCTTTCCGATTGATACCAATCAGGTACTAATTGGGTGGGGTTTTCCACTCGTCTCCCTTAATCCAGATCTGAGATGATCCGGATCTAAGGAATGGGTCCTTCAACTAATCTAGATCTAGTAGATCAGGATTAAGGGAGGTACCCGATGCGTCCCCATGGGTAGTGCAGCACCCAATAGGAATTGGTGCTAGTTTGCCGGCAGTGGAAACACCGGAGCACCCATGTAGTGAATCCAGATCGACCCATGTGGCCTGCCCATCCCCCCAGGTTTTTTGGGGACAGGAAGTGCAATCTCTAGACACTCCGGAGATTCTTCGAAGATTCTCCGGAGTGGCTCCAGAGAATCTCCAGAGCTTTGTCATTCTCCCCAAGCTTAAATGGATTAAATAGAACTTTCCCAGGTCTGGTATGAAAGCACACAGCTAGGGTCACCACAGCTTGGTTGGTTATGAATTGGTTTGCATAGATTTTGAACATGACTTCTGCGTGGAACAAGCTGTGGCTCCCTTGGTTTTCGTGACCGCATCTCCTTTCTCTCTTAAAGCTACGGACATGCTTTGCTTCCGGGGGAGGGAGCTGCCATGGCTGAATATGTCAAGGCTGGGAAACGCATTCCCAGGAGAGGTGAAATTGGTCTAACCAGCGAAGAGATCGCATCATTTGAAAAGTCCGGCTACGTAATGAGCGGCAGCAGGTGAGTGTTCTCTTTTGCACTGCTGTGAAGGTCAGCTGCTGTTCAGATTTCTCATCCTCTTAGCTGCACCGTTTTTCAGGAGACAGAGAGGGTGGGGGATGCTGGGTCCTGTCAAGTAGAAACCCATCTAGTAGTGAAGAAAAATGCTTTGTTGCTGGTCGAAAGCTCCTGGTTTCTTGACATGAGTCACGTTTTTCATCAGGCATCGGCGAATGGAGGCCGTGCGTCTCCGTAAAGAGAACCAGATTTACAGTGCTGACGAGAAGAGGGCTCTGGCGTCATTCAACCAGGAGGAAAGACGAAAGAGGGAGAACAAGATCCTGGCAAGTTTCCGGGAGATGGTCTACCGAAAGACCAAGGGCAAAGATGACAAATGAATCATTTGCTCTTTTGCACAGTCTGGAACTGAGGTTTGGAAATCAATCTCCAGTATTACGACCCTGTCTTAGAAGGCCAGTCGCTGGGTGAAGAAGTGGAAGAAATTTTGAGTGCATTGGAAACCAGTCTGGACCCCTGGTTGGCTAAAAAAGAACAGCAGCAGAAGCATATGGGCCAAAATGAAACAAGACAGGAAGTGAGTGAAGCTTATTGCCCTCAAAACAGAGCTATGAGTTCATTAAGACGGTGGCATATGTGAACTTAAAACGGAGATGGATGAAACTTGCTTTGTCCTTTAGCAAGACAAAGCAAAACAGACTGGACTTTTAAAAACTGAACTAAATGTAATAAAAGATGTCCCACATAAATAACATGGCTGCCCCTATAGGCCCAGTAAACAAACACCTTCAATGCTGGTTTCATATTTTATTAGATTCACACACAGCTCATTTTATTTTATTTGCCAGCTTATTTTCACTTTCTTTTCAATAGAGTGCAGTGGCTTAAGTTAGCAAAAATCATCTTTTCCAAACTCTTTGGGAAAAGGAATCAAAGCAAATCCCAGTTTTGAGTATGAAACTTTGTATTTCAACCCACAAACTTCACTGTCCTGTGACAGGAGTATTCCATATTTGATACTCTGCTTCTTCACCATTTGGAAAGTCTGTGGGTTTATCAGTGCAGAATCTGGCCTGTAATTTTACAAAAGAGTGAATTGTACAAAGACTGCTTTCTTGCTTTTTGTGGTATAAATGGCGTTTTTATGGGCCACAGGATGTGATAATGAATTGGTGTCGGTCTTTAGCCTTTGATTTTAGCACTCTAACCTGTGTTTTAAATAGAGTTTTTAGGCCAGAATTAAAAGGGCTGCATCATAACTTCCTTCTGTGTTAGCTTTCAGTGCAATCCAAAAAGCTTTTCCTGAGCCTCAGAGGAACTTCAGGCCTGCAGGAAAGGAACAGTGAAGTGAAAATGGGAGAAGATTCCAACTAGAACAGGGACCCTCATTTCTGAACTACAATTCCCATCATTCTGTTGCTAGCCCAGGCTGGAACTGTCAGAAAAAGATGGAAGTTACAATTCAGGGACGTCTAAATGGCCACGGATAAAAGTGATCATTAGAATTCCATTGTGAGAATTTATGAGACAGATTGTAGGCTGCTTCCTTACTCCGAAACTCTGGTCCTCCTAGCTGTTCTAGATAACATCTGTCTGGGACTGATGTGATCGTGAGTCCAACATCTTGAAGGCCAAAGGACATTGCAGAATTCAATCTGCAGGGTAGGAAAGCAATAAACAGGAAAACTGTCAACTGCTGTGATGTGGCAACTAAGACAATTGTGCATCTAAAGACCTTGATGCCAAAATATAGGCCTTTACCTGTCGCTGAAATTCACCTCCTAAATTAGAGATGTGCACAGTTAAAATCATTGAACCATTGAACACTGGTTTGTTTGGTTCAATGATGAATCCGTTAATCGAACAAACAGTTGTTCACTTTTGATTCTGAATAAAACAAAACAACAAATCCCATTTTTTCCCATTGAAAAAAAATTTTCAAGGGCAAAAACTCAGTGGACATGAATTGTTCAATCAGATAGTTCAAGTTCGTGAGGGAGGAACTGGTTCGGTTTAATGGTTTGATGCAACAATTCACAAACTAGCTGGTTTGCCACAATCTACAAACCAACTAAACTAGTTCAACACATCTCTACCCATACTCTTCAGCAAGTCTGACCAATGTCAAGTTCTGATGGGAGCAAAGTTCAGCTACATCAGGAAGATGATAGTTAACTGTTCTGTTTCAGTATGTGAGTTCTGCTGGTTAGTATTCTGTTTTTGGTGAATTATTAGGTCATTTAACTAGAGGCGGAAAGAGATCAGGCAACACACTGCTGACAAATAACCGTTTTATTTCGAAAACGAGCAGCAGAAAGCCCATCAAAAAAGATTTCTCAAGAAGAATTAAAAGCTGACAGTCTCCATCATGCTGATTTTGCTTTCTATTACATCTTTGAGCCACTTTTCTTTAAAGCGAGACTCACCTGGCCTACAGAAAGAAGAAACAGAGCAAATATAAGCAAAATAAGGTGTTTACCATAATCCAAAAATTTAGTCAAGAAGAATGCTGCTTTAAAAAAAATCTAATGATGTGTAATATTTTTGATTTTCAGTATTTTCCATGGCTGCATTTCTGTATGATAATTCCTGCTTCCCTTTGTTCCTATACCTTTGTCTGTAAGGCTTGTTTTTGTTATTGCTACTATAAGTATTACAACTCATTTCTGTAAAAAAAATCTGGGTTTCTGTACTCAGAAAAGCAAAAATAGTTGCAAAAAAGTGAGTTGGGAACACCTGTCACCAGATCCTAGGAGAACTATGTAAGTTGAGAAGATGAACTTAATGAGTATGCAACATTTAAGTTGGCAACATCATCTATTCAGAAATAGAACTCTTCTTTCAGTGGAACTTAATTCTTAGGTGGGTTCATGAAGAAATGAGCACTGGTGGTAAGCTATTTTTTCTGATACAGAAAAAGTAGTTGATAATGTTATCCATACCATTAAATCCCCTTTGTTGATTTTACATATAAACTACAGTCTCTTTCCTCATGCCAGCTGACAAACCTGTTTGCCCATCAGGAAGTGTTGTAGAATGGAAAAATGGCTTTTCTTCTTGGTATACCTACTTAGGGATATGCAAGAAGGTTTTTTTTTTGACATTCTACTCAAGTTGCTTCAAATAATTGAAAATTCAATTTGATTCAAATTATTTAAATTCAAATTTAAGAAAATTCAGTTCTAATTAAGCAAATTGAAACCTATTCGTTCAAATTTTTGATTTGGATTTGCCTTTACAAATTTCAACAAGATGCACAGATGCCCGTACTTATCTTCCTGACATCGATAAAGGGTTGTACACGTGCGTATGCATCCTGAAGTTATCCCTTACGCAACCCATTTTTGTCCCGTGCAAATGTGTACGGATGTGGGATAGGTGCGGATCTTCAAGTACGCATCATGTACTAATCAGTACACATATGAATGTCTGGATAATTCAAACGAATAGCCTCGAAATTCAATTTGAATGTTTAAATTTGAATTTTGAGGCATTTTATTCGAATTCAAATGTCAACATTTGGCACATTTGATCGAATTTCAAATGCCTATGAATATTCGTGCACATTCCTATACCTACTAGGAGCAATAAATTTCTCCCATAACAAAGGATCTAGTAGACTATGACCCTGCAAGTATGTAAATACCTGTGAATCAGTTTATTTGTCTCCACCAGAAAGTATACTTCAACAGGGAACGTCTGCATAAAATGAAAGAAACCATAAATATTAACCACTTCCATGTTTGGATTTAAACCGCCTTCATCATTTCCCATAAAAGAATTCCTTTCCTAGTTCTCAAGAAACAATCAGAATATCAATTCTTTTATTAGCTATTTCACACCCATGCTGCTGTGCTGGTTTACTTTTGAGAAAACATGAAGGAGAATGATCATCAAATAGAAAATTCAGATCCTTTCTGGGTTCAGGAAAAATGAAAATGCATTGCTGGATAAATAAAAAAGATAAAATACGGCTGATTTTGTACGACACTAGGATGTGCTAGTTCTGTATTTCCCTAAGGACGATACTTGCAGTGGTATGTGAAATGATGCTAAGTGCTATGCAGGTGGAGTTTTTTTTTTTTAATAAGAGTTGAGTTAAAAGTGAGTTGGTTTAAAATATTAAGTGATAGTATATAAGGTATACAAATATGACCAAAAAAGAGGCATGACTGAAGTTTGGGAAGCATGGTGCCAGTTTCATGTGCAGCGCTGATGCATTGTTGGCATCTTTGCCCAGATGGTAAATAAATGAGCAGTTCAGAGGCCATTGCTGCTCACTCCATCATTGAATTCTTTGGACCTATTTATACTGAACAGTTCCCTATATAAGGTCCTTTCTGCATTAAGTCTCATCAGGGATTATATCACAGAATATGGGACTTCCATCTGCAAGGGCTAGTGGCATGGAGCACAGGTATATCAGTGGCTAGTAGAATGGATGCCTAGGTACTGTCTCCAGGTGGGAGAGACAGGCAAGATACCTCTAAAAGCCGTTTGCGGAGAACAGGGGAAGGATTTTCCCTTATCTCCTGCTTGAAATGCCCAAAAGCAACAGGTGGGGCGCTGTGTGAAATGGGATGCTGTGCTAGATGAACAGTGACCCAATCCAGCACGGCTCCTCTTACGTGCTTATATTCTTCAGTTTATTGGGTTCACACACAAATGTGTTAATAACTGGTGCCCTTGATATTTACAAGATAATTGTCTTAGTGAATGACTTTCCCTGAAGTCTAAATCTGTTTGAACAACCCCCCTTCAATGTGTTTTAAATGCCCTTTGGCTAACGAAGAAGCATCATCAAAACCCTTACAGGCGGTTTGATTTTTGAAATCACTATGATGAAGTAGACGCATGCCGTCGCCCGTGGAATGGGCTTCCGACATGTTGGGATGCTCCAGCGAACCCGGTAATGGTACTTGGTACAGTATTCTTCCTCTTCATCATGCAGGTAGGTCGTCCAGTGTAGCCAGCTCTCATGAAGCTCCCAGGTCTGTGAAATAAATGTGAATCAAGTTGCAACTTGTGTCTTAAGAACAAGGTAGGTAGGCAGGCATGTTCAACACAAATTCGGTGGGGTGTTTCACTCTGATCCAATCAGCGACGTGATTACAAACAGGCATCTTGTGAATAAGCTTCCATGTCATGTGCACCCCGTAGATTGTTCTTCTCTGCTCTCCGCTCTCAGACTCAAAAATGGAGGAAAAGACTAGCCAGCCCAGATCAGGAGATAAAGACCCTGTCTGGATGGGGGAATTATAGGAAGAACTGAGTAAAATCTCTTCGTTGTAAGACTAGAACATAACCATCTAATTTTAAGAGTTTACCAATACAATATTGTACCCTCTACTCCTTTTTATTGACTTGGCTACTTGAATTAATAAACATATATAAATACAAAGGCACACATCTCTTGAAATGATTTTAAAACTGCTGTCACCATCAGCGAAATAAAATTTCAGAACAAGCAGTGCTTAAAATGCCGTTACTAGGGAATAAAGTGCTAAAGGCACGTTCCCTTGTTATTGTCTCAGATGTTCTGGAGTTCCAAATCCAAGTGGGACCTGCATGGAATGCTGGGGCTTGAGTGAGGCTAGTGTTTGGTGTTCGAGAACACCTGGAAGGCTTCAGTTTCAGCACCCATTTAGTACTGCCCTTAAATTTTTGTGAGATGGGATGATACATCCATGTTCATAAAAGCTAGCTTCGGGATCAATTTCAGAAGACTCGCAGTGATACTGACTTACTTTTAAATAATTCTCAATCTGTATCAGTCCTTTTGACAAGGTGAACTCCTCACACGTCATCCATTTAATATTCGGTACATCATATTTGGCAGCTGCAGCTGAAGGTGGACATCAGTTAATGTCTGGCACTGGTTGGCTTCCCCACCTTCTGAAAAGCTTCAAAGGTAGGGCTACTTTCATCACAATACCTTCCTCTTTCTTTTGCATATCTATAATAGAGTCTGTTGCCACTTTGATTACATCTTCTACAATTGATTGTGCTTTTTCACGGATTACTTCTGACTCTGCATCTCCTTCCTCCGGTTCTGTGGTCACCTCCTCCATTGTCCTTAACTCTGGAAAAAGAGAAAATTGTTGCACAGAGTCCTAAGGGTAGTCCTCTATCTGGAGAGGGAATCCTGCAACACACTTGGACTGACATGCATGTTGCCAACTGAGTCCATGTGCACGCATGCCATCTGCTTGCTTTGCAGAAATCGCGGTGCTGCTGCTAATTACACCTGGGATAGAAAAAGTGAAAAGAGGCAAATGGCCTCAAGGTGATGCTATATCACAAGAATGTGGCCACGAAGAAGATGATTAAAGGCCCCAGTTACACCTTACCATTTTAATCCGTGTCAGGAAGGCAGCTGTAGCCAAGCTGCTTTTGGCTTGGAATGGCTTGGTTATACCTTCCTGCTGCTGTAGCTGGTAATCCTCAGCTGGTGAGGGGGTGAGGAAAATGCTGTGCTTGAGAGGCAAGTGTTCTAGGGGGCAAAGGGGGGGGCAAGGTAACAGGTGGGGGTGGGAGGAGGGAGATTGCGGCAGGGGCAGGGGCAGTGACGGGATGGTGAGAAAAAGTCAGGGCAAGGGAGGAGAGAGATCATTGTGACACAGTGATGACGGAGAACGGAAAACAGGAAAGGCAAGAGGGAGGGGGAGGCTGAGGAAGGATTGTCATGGCAAGGGGGCAGGGGAAGCAGCAAGAATCAGAGCAGAGGCTTGCCAAGGTATTATTTTCTGGGCAGCCAGGGAGCCGGAATGGTGTCCTCCTGGAAGGGAATTAAAACTTTAATGCTGTGTTGTCCCGAATGAAGGAAAGCCAGGAGAAAGGGAGGGAAAGCACACATACCCACCCACCCACCCCCACACAAACAGTTTAGCATTAAAAATGTAACCAAATGGTGGAATTTGGGCTGATGAAGGATTAAAGTAAAGGTGTAACCACGGTCATATAGAATGATTTCTGCCCACCATGTTTCAGCCTAAAACCTTGACAGGGACTATAAAATAGAAATAAACAGTTACAAATTAGGTGAATAGGCAATTAGACAGGCAGATAAATGGATGGGTAGATGAATAGATTTTAAAAACAATTCTGGATACAATCATTGAATGAATACACAAGCGACTTGAAATTTATAATAATCTCTTTTTTGCAAAGTTAACATGCTGCATAACAGAGAACAAAGGATAACGTGCTTCCGTATTAGACAACCAGGTGTCTGCCAAAAAGAACATTTGGAAAGGGTAATTGAGAAAGAGGCAGGAAAAGCTCCTAACCCAAAGCAATAAAGTGGAGTCGCCCAATTGCTCCTTTGGGGATAGCAGGTCCAGTTCTATGGTCCTTGAAGATCTCTTTCCTTTCCACTTTGCAGACGCCAATGACGTTCTCACCAGGAACCCAGGAAGGTTTTTGGACAGAATCAGACCCTTGGCTTAGCAAATTTAGTATTCTAAGCTCAGTATTTTCGGTGTCAAGCGGGTTTGGGGTGGTGGTGTTAGGCAGCCTGTCTTTGGGACCTCAAGTGGTGGAATGTGTGCTGCTTTACATGCAAGTTTTTGACCCCTGGGCTGCTTCATTGTGTAAGATCTGTGTTTGCAAGCACATCTTTGCCCCATGCGCAACAGCACTGCTTTGCCCTGTATCTCAGGTGTACACCCATATCTCGTAATGCACAAAAAGAATGCGCTGCATAAAGAAGATCATTCTTCTGCATTGCTTTCATCCTCTCCTTTCTTGTTTACTGTAGAGCTTAACGAAGCAGGCTGTTCTTGGATTTTTTCTTTAATAGCCCATTCCTGCACAAATCACAAGCAATGGGCATTGAATTACAAATGACATTTTCTCTGCTCACACAAAAGAAGCCAAGGGTTGTGTCACTACCTGTTCAAAAGTCCTTTCCAAATTCTTTTTTCTTGGAAGGAAATCGGCTTTATTTCCTTAGAGATTCCCGGTCCCCAGGGCTCATTAAACTTCTGTCTTGCAGGCTCTCCCCGTGACAAGTGTCTGCTCATAATCATCACCTGGGTAACGGCAGCTCAGCCAATAGACTTGCAGCTCTGATGCTCCAGCATTCCTTTGCGCCTGAAGGAAAAACAACTTTTCGCCATTGGCTCTTGCCCGCGCGTCATGTGCCGCCAGTCTTCTCATTACATTTCTGAGAGTTCAGATTGGGACACAGTTGCAGTCAACTAGGCTGGTGTTTTAATGTTGCGAAGTTGAATGGAACAGCGTGTTCTTGCATCTGCGCATCTTCACAGTTAGGCAGAGAGCCAAGGTATAAAAAGAAAGTCCAGGGCTACAGCCAGGGTGGAACAGGACCCTGGCAAGGAAAGCAAGATACACCTTTCATACCATGCAGATTTACGATGGGGCTTTCATACCTTCCATCCAGACAAAGTCAAAATCCCAGGTTTATCTTGATACCACATTGGGATTGCCACGCATATCTGTGGTGAACCCAACATAGTCTTGAGACAGAAAGGCAAAATTGCATGTTATCATTATTGCAGGATAAAGAACTCTGAGCCTGGGTTTCCCCACATACCATGCCTGGTGCCTGCTTCATGAAAATGCTGACTGAATTCTGGTCACCACACCTCAAAAAAGATCTTGTGGAGCTGGAAAAGGTGCAGAAAAGTGCAACCAGAATGATTAAGGGGCTGGAACACCTCCCATACAAAACCTAGGCCTCTTCAGTCTGGAGAGACAGCGTTTAAGAGGGGACCTGATTGAAGTAGATAAAATCATGCCTGGTATAGAAAAGCTGGATACAGAACATTTCTCTATCACACACTAGAACCAGGGGGCACCTATGAAGCTGATTAGTAGGAGAGTCAGATCAAACAAGGGGAAGTACTTCTTCACCCAGAGGGTCTTCAGTTTATGGAGTTTGCTGCCAGAAGAGGTGGTAACAGCTATCAGCCTAGATGGCTTTAAGGAAGGGCTTGACAATTTTATGGAGGACAGAGATTTCAGTGGCTACTAGAGTTGATGCCTAAGTACATCTTTCAGGCTGGGGGGACAAGCAGGATGCTTCTAAGGCCACTTGCTGGGATTTGAGAACAAGAGGATTGCCCTTGTCTCTACTTGAGATGCCCATGGGCAATTGGTGGGCCACTGAGTGCAACAGAATGCTGGACTAGATGGATTCTGGCCTGATCCAGCAGGGCTCCTCGTAGATTCTATGCATTCACAAGCACAGTGCGGGACAATTGCAGGATCTGAATAAGAACCTGCATTTCCATCTGGAGGTGGCTTGAGACCGCAGTATTACATACTAAGCAGCTGCAAGCCACTCCCTCCAAAGCCCCTGTCTTTGACCCCTGGCAAAAAGCTGAGCTCCCTCAGGGCATGTTGGAGCTCCCTGTTAAGCCTGTCCCTGGAAGGAAGCAATGAGAAGCCACTGCTATATCTCTGTCAACAAAACTCCATAGAGGTGCCATGGAGGTATCCGTGTGGTCAAACACAACTGAGTGGTATCCTGCAGCAACTCTACACCTAAGTGTGTTAAGATGCAAATCCCTAAATCTATTCCTTTTGCTTGTGATCACATAAAATTTAGGGAAGCAACCCAAGTTCTGAGCAAAGAAAGCATGTGATCAAGACTTGTTTTTAAGTCTCATTTCATCGCAGAATGGATAGAAAATTAATACGTTATGGATCAATGACTCAGCAAAGCTTAGCCTTTCCTTTAAAACACTGTTCATGCTTCAAAAGACATGGCTCCTTAGAAAATCATCTTTCTCTTGAACCTGATGATCCTTTGGACCAAGCTTGGTTTGTCTGAGTGAGACGAGACATGGGGGCTTTCTGCACTTGGCCTTATTATGGAATATATCTCGGGGTATAGCCATCTACTGGCTACAAGCTAATGCAGACTATGCAGGGCTCACATGGGGCCTTCCATAGTCTGCACTACCATGCAGATAACAGGTCCCTATTGTGAGAAATATTTCAGAATAAGGCCAAGTGCAGAAAGACCCATGATAGTGGTCTTAAAGCATCTGAAAGGCTGTCATAGTGCAGAGGGATTGTCTCTATTCTCACTTGCACAAGTTGGGAGGACTGTAATTCCAATACTACACATCCAAAACCTACCTGTGGAGCAGGAACATTTTCAAGGTCGTTATTTGCTACAGCAGCTCTTTCCTACCTCATGTTTTTTTCTTGGATACATTTAGAAATGAGCACAAGATACAATATACAGTTAATTATCCAAAACTGATTCTTGGGCTTTGGGGATTGGTGGTTGTGGTGACCTCCAGTCCAATATTACTCTGCCCCACCGTATCTATCCTAGAGTCCCCCTGGCTCCAGATACCCAGGCCTTGTATTGGCAGAGATCACCCAGATTAACAACCTTCTTGTTCTCCGAAGGAAAACAGGCCTCTCGCCCAGTCCTCTGCTGTACACTAGCAATAGGTATATCTCGCTCTTAAAGGTACAGTGTTTCACATCAAGTTACTTTGTAATGGCTGTGGACAAGCAAGTCCACTAATGACTCTTTTAAAGAGAGAAAAACAATAAAAGGTTTATTGCTTTGTAACTCAAAAACATTAGCCACAGAACATAAGTTCAAAAGTGATACTTTGTGATAAAATAACACCTCATGAATCTCAAGAATATAGCTCCTTATAACTTCTTTGAAGGCCAAGATCGTACTGACATTCAGTAGTTTCGCCTATTTCAGTGATGGTGAACCTTTTGAGCTCGGTGTGTCAACATTTGCAAAAAAACCTAGTTCAACTTGGGTGCTGCGTCACATCTAGAAATATCCATAATTTTGTGATATTTGTAGCTCTAGTAAAAAAGTTATATTTTTGATTTATGTATTTTAAGCAAAAACAAATAATTGTTTACATTAGTGACTTTTGTTGCTGAATTTTGTTTGCTAAATCTTCAATTGAAAGTTGGTATTTCGTACACGTCAAGAACAAGCAAGCACTACACACCCAGGTGCCAGGGTGACCAGGTGTGTCACCCAAAAGGGCTTGGCATGTCACAGGTTGGCCATCACTGGCCTATTTACTAAATCTCAGGACTCTCTGCCATCCTTCCCTCAGACGTAAACAAGAGCCTGGTTCCCACATGCCCACCCCTTGGTGAGTTATCCCAGGCAAAGAACACCACACTCCAGTTACAGGTCCTTTTATAGTCTCTGCCCAAGCCAGCCCTGATTGGCTCTAGCATGGAGCTAGGTTCCCCCCATCCTCGGAACCTTAGCAAGCCACACCCTTCAACCATCAAACAGCTGATAGCATGGAGCTAAACTACCTACTCCTAACTTACCTTTAAACACGGTCGTCACAGTGGTCAAAATAGAAAATTGAATACTGAGAGGAGGAAGAAAAATTTTTTTTCTACCTCAGATTAATGGACTAACAGTCTTCTAAGCTGTTATGTCTTGTTGCAAGTGGCATCTGCATTTCTGGATATCACAGCTTTGACCAGCAGAATTGGAGGAGGGAGCTTAATTACTAGGCAAAAATAATGTACTTTGTCAGCTCAGACTTTCAAAGTACATCATCTTATTCACATCATTTATTTATTTATATTTCTATCCCACCCTATACCCGAAGGTCTCAGGGCAGGTAACAACATTTAAAATCCAATACATTAAAACAATAAACAATCTATATTAAAACAAGTTTCTGCAAATAACTGGTAATGGCTACAAGTGGGCAGGGAAAAGGTGCCTCCATTTAGCCAAAGGGCAGGGCAAAGAGGTGTGTCTTCACTGCCTTCCTGAACATATACAGTGAGGGAGACGAACGCACCTCAAGGGAGATTATTCCATAGCCTGAGAGCCACCACTGAGAAGGCCCTCTCCCAGGTGCCCACCCATTTTGCTGCTGAGGGTGGTGGGACGACCAGGATGCCCTCCCCCAGATCTTAAGGCACGGGCAGGTCAATATGGTAGAAGCGTTCCCTTAGATATTTGGAGCCCAAGTCATTTAACTTTATAAGTCAAAGTTAACACCTTGAAGAACTTTTACTTTTCCAGATATGAACAGCAATTACAGATCTCCCTGAACACTTCATCACAAGTGACCTCTAAAGTTAAATAAAGTAAGCAATCCTTTGAAAAAAATGTCATACTGTTGAAACTACATCACCACCCTCCCTCTTTCACCAGTATAGCAATCCCTTGAAGTGCACAAGTTTATTATTCAAAGATTTATCAGATTCTTGATGGTGGAACCACCAAAGAGCTCCCTTGTTTTTTACAACATGAGAAATACCTTTGCTCTCCCTCTCCATTCCATAGATCCCTGGTAACCAGTGCTTTCCTGAGGATTTGGGGCAAGGGGAGAAAAAAATGGACAATTTTCAGTTCTCTTCTAATCTGTTAATTTCCAATGTGTGAGAAAATGGTAGAATTGAACCCTCATGAGTTCCAAATATAAAAATGGCTTCAACATTTTCAACATGCCTTTGTGTACCCTGTTAGTGACTCTGAGCCACCATAAATGCATGAATTTTACTTATTCTTGTTAGATTCTTATTGTATCTACCTATGCCTTATTTTGGTGTTGCAGTAACAATTTATCAAATCTTTACTTCCCATGCTGCTCAGGTTTATGATAAACACAACAGACTTCAGTGGGTGGAAGCATGTTTATTAACATAAAGTTGGTATTAACAGGTATCAGAACTTATCCATCCATGTTTTTAGTCAATATTCTCCAAGCCCTGAAAAATACAAAGTTAAAAATGCAAGGATGTTAAAGACAGCAGTTAAATAAAACAATTTCATTTATGCAGTGTTAGTTTCAATAGTTCTCTTTTTCAGGTATTGTCTTCTTTAATCTATCTAGCCAAGTGTTATATTACAGGTACATAGGTTGTCCAAGATTTATAGATGACTAGTTCAATATCTGTCCTTCATCTTCTTCTTGAGAATGTTCAGAAGCAATTGATGGGCCACTGTGAAAGACAGGATGCTGGACTAGATGGGCTGTGGCCCGATTCATCAGGTCACCTTTTAAAGCTTATGCCTTTTTAAAAAATTCATAACCTTTGAAATATGCCATGCTATTTGAAAAATAGCAATCTTATACAGCTCATGTACTGAAAAAATGAATTTTATGCTTGCAATTTACATAGATAAACTTCTAAGGTCCACTATTTTCAACTGTTCTCCAACTGAAAAAGAATGACTAATAACAAAATACTTATGAAACATGCTGATTCCACGAACATTACATGAAGAAACAGCTGATTATGGCTCATATGCGAACAAAATATCCCCTGTGATATAATATTAAATTCTGAATAGAGAAATCAGCACTGAAGGGGAGCTCTGGTCAATCCCAACAGAACGAATAGGTAGTACCAGGTAGGGGTGTGCACAAATGTACTTTTTGCATTCAAATTCGAGTTGAATCAAACATTTGAAAATTCAATTCAATTCAAATTTCAAAAATCTGGATTTTCGAAAATCTGTTTCGAATCCAGATTATCTGCATCTGTACTTTCAAAAATCTGATTCATATCCAAATATACGAATGTTGATAAGATTTGTATCTGCTATACAAATTTGGTCAAATCTGTATTTATCCTGTATGCATCCCATATGCATCCTGTTTTCATCCCAAATTATATGTGCAAATACATATAATTTTCGCACACATTCATATACAATAGATACGGATCTACTCACTTGAATTATCTGAAAATCCAAAATTTGTCCAAATGTGTAAATTCTGATTTTTGAAAATCCGATTCGAATTCGAATGTCGAGATTTGATGGATTCGAATCGGATTTTTGAATTTTCGAATATCTGTGCACATCTCTAGTATCAAGGCCAAAATATATTTGGCCCTAAAGCTCACATGATCCTGCAATGGGCCACATTTCTGTAGAAACTTTTGTTCAAACCAACCTTAGATTCAAAGTAGCGGTTAGTTCCAGAGATGCGTCTGTCTCGTTCCATCAGGTTCCACTGGTACTCATTTCGACAAATCCTTTTTTCCTGTGTGTACACAAAGGAGGAAGAAAATGCAGGTGCAACAGCAGAAGAAAAAGATTTTCACATGAAATAATAAGAATTAGCCAAAGCAGATACATCTTTTTAGAAGTGATATATGGACTGCCGAGTCCTAGCTTTTGGCTTAATGTCAAATAAGGCTCAGCAGAGGCAAGAACAGTGGTTCTCAACCTGTGGGTCGGGACCCCTTTAGGGGTCAAACTACCCTTTCAGAGGAGTTGTGACAAGTCTCATGCTGCCCCTCTCTTCCTCCTCCCAGCTGCCCCACCCCCGTGGTTGGGCGTCTCCACAACATGAGGAACTGCATCAAGGGGTCGCAGCGTTAGGAAGGTTGACAACCGCTGAGCTACTAGTACTAGTAGAAGAAGTAGAAGAATCAGCTTTTCTACCCTGCTTTTCTCACCCATTTCAGGGGACTCAAAGCGGCTGTGAGAGCTCAGAAGAGAGCTGTGACTAGCCCAAGGTCACCTAGTTGGCTTCATGGGGGAGGGCGGAATTGAACCTGGTATTCCCAGATAAGAGTCCGGCTTCCTAACCACTAGACCAAACTGGCTCACTTTCTTTTAGAAAAAAGCCTGGAAGGCTAAAAGCCCATCAAGGAGCAGAGATTATGTGGTCAGCCCATTGTGTGGTCTAAACAGACAAGTGGGAAAGCATACATCCAGAGGGAAATTACAGAAGGCAGGTGCATTTCAGTGAATGTTATTTTGAGGTGTGCTAAATGGTGTAGCTACCTAGCATTTTTAAAAAAAGGAGACAGAAGAGGAAAAAAAGCTACATGGCTTAGAATGAAAATATTTGTTGGGCAATTGTTGGGTCCTTAATGGGTACTCGGGGTTTTTTCCAGTAGCACTAGAGTTACTGGTCCTTAATGGGTACTCGGGGTTTTTCCCAGTAGCACTAGAGTTACTGGTCCTTAATGGGTACTCGGGGTTTTTCCCAGTAGCACTAGAGTTACTGGTCCTTAATGGGTCCTCTAGTGCTAAATGGAAAAACACCCAGCCTTTCCGAAAACACAAGCATCCCACCCTCCTCGGTGCAGCAAGCAGAAATGCCTTCCTTTCCAGAACCTTAAAGGCTGCTGAAGGGCCACAGGCGCCTTTAAACTGCAACTTCACGGCACGTAACGGCCAGTGGAGGGGGCACGGGATTCCAAAGTGAAGGGGCCACCCCCGAGAAGGCCCGACTGGCTGCAGTGGGTGGCGCCTGCGCTGGCCAGCCTTGAACTGACGCCGTGCGAGGGCTGCCCCCGCCTCTCACCTTGCCCCCGTTGGAGAACCTGTGCAAGATGGGGACGGACAAGCCAGGAATGATCAGGCACACGTATAAAATGCCCATGGCGGGCAGACTCTGGTACCACATCGCGCTGAGGGCGCCGCTTCCTCGGCTCTCGCCGCCGCCTCGCTCGCTCGATCTGGCGGCCCGGCCGGATCACCTCTGTCGGTCTGCCTGGGTTCCCCTCTACCGGATTCGCTTCCTTGCCTTTGCGCCTGCGCCGCTGGCGCCGGAACTCCCTCACTGCTGCGTCGCATAGCCCAGAACGCACCGCGGCAACCATTCCCGCAAGAAGAAACCCTCCGGCGCCCACCGCGCGTGCGTCTCCCGCTTACGTAGCATCCTACGCAGCCTTTCTCGCTCGAGCCAGATAGATCACGTGGTCGAGTCACGTGGATCACTCGACCGGGCCTGCCCTTGGGGAATGGCGCAGTGCGCATGCTCCTAAGTGGTTTCTTTGCCTTCCGCGCTGTTAGCTATAGGGACGCGAGCTGGAAGGGGTTCTACTGTCAGTTAGGCACCGGGACTGTAGATCATGGGGGCTGTAAGCCGAATAGAGAAGGTGCAATCTAGAGATAATAAAGAGCTGAGAGGGGAGTTTATCGGGCATGCTGGGAAATGTAGTTCTGAACCTCGCGGCGAAGGCTAGTTTCCATGGTACCCGCGTGGTCACCTCCCGCGAGGAATCTCGCGAGAGGATGGCTGGCCCGTGAATCCCGCGAGAGGAGCGCTGGCCAATGAGCGCACGGGACTAAGCTGAGGCGGACGAAGGCGGACAGGCAGGCGGCGGCGGCCCGTTGTTATTGCTGCGACGACCATGAAAGAGGATAAGGAGAACGCGCGGCCGAAGGAGAAGCGAGGCGGGCCTACTCCTCCGGCCGGGCTGGGCGCCGCCATGGCGGGGGCAGACGCCAAAGCCGGCGGGGAGCCCGACAGGCTCGAACGGCCTAAGGACAAAAAGGAGACGCTCAGCAAGGTGCGCTCTGCCAGCCTGCGGGGGAAGGGGGCGGCACGGGGGGGGCGGCGGCACGGGGGAACCCGTTGCTTCAGCTGCTAAGTCGGGCCCTCCGGATGTCGCAGAACTACAGCTCCCGTCGTGCCTTGCTTCGGCATCTAGGAGGAGCCCCGCTGGGTCAGGCCGCCGCACCCCATCTAGCCCGGCGTCCTGTCTCCCACAGTGCGGGGCTTCCCTGTGGCTTCTGGGCATCTCAGACCTTCACCTGCTCTGAAGTCCCTCCAAATGGCCCTTAGAAGCATCCTGCCTGGACCTCCAACCTAGGGGTGGTTCCCTGGCATCCATTCTAGTAGCCATTGATATACCTGTTCTTTGTGAATTAACAGGAGTCCTGCTGGATCAGGCCACAGGCCATCTAGTCCAGCTTCCCATCTCAAACACGCTCCCACCAATTACATCTGGGCATCTCAGGCAGGAGACAAACGGAAAACCTTCACCTGCTCTGAAATCCCTGCAAGTGGCCCTTAGAAGCATCCTGCCTAGACCTCCAACCTAGGGGTGGTATCTTGTCTTCCATGAATTAGGATAAGCTCTGTGGATTTGGGGCCCAGACTATCAAGTCCAGCGTCCCATCTCACGCGGTGTGGGGCTTCCCAGTGGCTTCTGGGCATCCCAAGCAGAAGACAAAGGGAAAACCTTCATGTGCTCTCTCAGATCCCTCCAAATGGCCTTTAAAAGCATCCTGCCTGGACTTCCAAACTAAGGGTGGTACCTTTCCTCCATGAATTAGGATAAGCTCTGGTGGATTTGGGGCCCAGCCCATCTAGTTCAGCATCTTGTCTCACACAGTGTCCCACAAATTGCTTCTGCGCATCTCAAGCAGAAGACAAAGGAAAAACCTTCACTTCCTCTCAGGTCCTTGCAGTGGCCTTCAGAGACCTCCTGCCTGCCTCATCCATTCTAGTAGCCATTGATATACCTGTTCTCTGTGAATTAACAGGAGCCCTGCTGGATCAGGCCACAGCCTATCTAGTTCAGCATCCCATCTGACATGGTGTCCCACCAATTGCTTCCGGGCACCTCAAGCAGGAGACAAAGGGAAAACCTTCACGTGCTCTCAATTCACTGCAAATGACCTTAGAGGCACCCTGCCTGTCTCTCCAACCTGGAGTATGTACCTAGCCATAGATACACATGTTCTCTCCTAATCCTTTTTAAAATCAATCCAGGCTTGTTCCTGTCACTATCTCTTCTAATAGACTAATAACCATTCAGCTGAAAACATATTTTCCCCTTGTCAAAAAATTTTCCTCCTACCCGTCAGCTTCCTACTCACCTTTTCCACACCATGCATAATTTTATATACTTCAGTCAGGAGGTCTTGTCTTCACCCATCCTTGTTCTGATGGTTGGTTGCACCATGATTGGTTGGCACTATAATAGCTCTGACCCTAATGAGGATGATGGTATTTTTTTTCCTAAAAGGGAGTGGAAAATTAAATACTAGAAAAGTGATTTAGTGTTCTAAAAACATATTTGGTTCTGACATTTGCAGGAAGAAGCGTTTGTCTCGGCTTATTATTCATATTTGGTTTGCAATATAATCTGTTTTGGAATCTGAGCGATCTTTGTTTTAGACTATGATGAAATTTCAGTTATTTTTGTTGTACGGTACAATAGGCAAATTGAGTTGTGTATAAAAAGACAAACTTTCTTTTAAGGTAGTGATTCGACGCCTTCCTCCCAGCTTGACCAAGGAACAACTTGAAGAACATCTTCAACCTTTACCAGAACATGACTATTTTGAATTCTTTTCTAATGATTCCAGGTGAGAAGATATTTAGTATCTGGTTGTATTGCATGGAGCAGTGGCATGTCACAAATGTCTTTCAGTTTGACACCCGTCTGTGTTGTGTATATTTAAATCATCACTCAGCAACGTTTCCTTATACATTGCCATTTTCTGTCCTTGCAGTTTGTACCCTCACATGTTTTCCAGAGCATACATCAACTTTAAAAACCAAGAGGACATAGTTCTGTTCAGGGACCGCTTTGATGGTTATGTTTTTATTGATCACAAAGGCAAGTAAGCCTAAAACTTGGTTCTCTATATCACCTGTTTTTATTTTATATATAGGTATATATTTATATACTAGTGAAACTGCAATCCTAGAATCTCCAGTGCATGCATTATCTTCAAATCAAAGTTTCACAAGATAGCCTGTAGTCCAGTTCTGTTGATTGTATTATATAAAAATTAGTTTAATGAGTTCAGGCTAGGGTTACAATCTTAACAGCTCAGCCAAGATTAAACTAATTTACCTTAGCTTCAGATGTATGTTTAAGACCACAGTGTTAGGGTGACAAAGCACTTTTTCTTGGTCCTCTGAAACCATGCTGAAAATTCAAGCATTATCAGGTGTACCTTAAGGGCTTTGGATATGGGCAAGAAACATGACAAAGAGCATATTCTTCAAGGGAATCTGGGTAGAGCTGTTCCCCACCTGTCATACTGAAGGTACATTAAAACACACAGAATGATGCTAATGAGAAATCTAATTCAGTGATAGGCCAAGTACCATTCATTCAGTTTCCCTTAATTGGCAGGGATTATTTTGTTTTAGCAAGTACTTATGTAAAAGATAGTAACTCAAGTAGTATAGGCTCATAAGATTATATTTTTTGTTTCCTACCCATTCTTCACATACTCAAATTTATTTTATGTGTCATTTTTTTCTAGATAGTCTTCATTGTTCAAAAAGCATTTATCCAGTATTTTTCAATAATGCCTATATGATACTTGTATGCATTTGAATGATCAAAAGAAAACCTATCATCTAATCTGCTTGTTCATAATGTGACTGAAACTACACAGTAATTTTAAGGCCTGCTTATATATTGAGAATGTCTCCTCTGAATGGGTAAACCAGACAGTCTTGATTTGGGGCGCTTTCTGCAGCCATGGAGATGTTTTTGCTGGATCAGACCAGGATAGGTGATTCACATAGAAGAGAAATCTGCTTTGTGAACCTGGTTCCTCAATACACTTAATTAGTTTGGGATTTGTTTGTTGGTCTTGGATTATGAGGAATGTTCAGTACAACAGACTGTATTTATCCTCTTAATATGTTGCCCTGTAATATTTTTACCTCCGAACAGGGCTTGAATATCCTGCCATAGTGGAATTTGCACCATTTCAAAAAGCTGCCAAAAAGAAAAGTAAGAAAAAGGACGCCAAAGCTGGGACAATTGAAGAGGGTTAGTAGCAACAGCAGCTGTCACTGCCTATCAATATCTTCTAATGTCTGTATATTATTTCATGATCTTTAAAAGCCATAACCTATTTAACAAAGAGCATCTTGAATACAGAACAAAGACTACCAAAACATGTAGCCTTCTTTCATGAAAAAAATGCTGTTCCTTTCTCTGAAGTTTCACTAAACTAGTTCACAGTAAATATAGCACAGACTGTGCCATTTGAATGCCACACTAGACACAAGATTTTTAAATCAGCAAGTGATTTTAATATTGATTATCATACTTTTTAAAGACAAGTATTATTTTATAACTAGTGAAAATTCAATGTGGCCCATGAGATGCACCTTATTTATTGCTTCGTGATCTCCTGTACTTTCAAACAGGGTGTGTATGGGTGTTTTCCCACTGTCACTAGAAGTACCTATTAAGTACCCATTAATGGGCACTTAATGGGTACTTCAAGTTACAGTGGAAAAACACCCTATGTGTGGTTAGGCTGAGAAAAGAGCTCTAGGCATGTCTGCTGAGAAGTTAAGGCTTACTGGATTTCATGGGTTTACTTATAGGTAAGTGTGCCTATATTTGCCCCTGATTTTATTTAAGTCACACACTGTAATTTTTAAGAAGCAGTATAAGAATACATTTTCAAAATCACGGAATGGCTAATATTATGGTTGTCAAAGTTTCTGTATTTTGCTGTAAAGGTGTGTATTTTTATCCTGTTTTTAAACTAGATCCAGAATATAAGAAGTTTTTGGAAACCTATAGTGCTGATGATGAAAAGTTAACATCAACTCCTGAAACATTATTGGAGGAAATAGAGGCAAGAAACAAAGAACTGATAGGTATGAGATTATTATAGTTCAAGTAACTTTGAGAAGTCATAGGTTCCTTTTTTTGGGAGGGGGGGGGTTGTGTTTTTTTTTGTTTTTTTTTTTTTTTTTTTGCTATTACAATTTTCATGCTTGCTGCTTGGTTGAGCCCAAGAGTCCCTTGATGAAAATGTGCGCCAACAAAATCTATACTTTTTGTTTTGGAATTCCTCTTGAGGCCTTTTTTAGTATAATGGAACTAGATAAATGTTTTAAATAAAATAAATAGACTTTTGTATGGGCACAGAACTGATGGAAATATAGAGAGATGGAATCCACCTGAAACAATAGAATCAAGGAACCAGTTGGCACTGTTATGAATCCAGAGCGCCCAGAGGGAAGAGGGGGCACGATGCTTCTGTCTTTAATTTTGCATTAAAAAGGGAATCCAGCAAATGTAGCTCATCATGCAGCTGCTAAAGGTGCTGGAACTCCATGCTCTTTCCACCCTGTATATTCAGTCAGCATGGATTTTAGTAGTATGTGTGGACTATACTTCTTTTCTATTTTGTGTTTGTTTTATTGCCAAATGCCCAAGATGACTCTGAGTTTTGAACAGTTCATAGAGTATTCAAGATAATTTACAGTCACTTTTCTTATGATATTTGTGTAAATTTAAAGTATACTTCTAAAGTTTTAAGGAAGAACTTGGTATTTATATACAATGTGTTCAGCCTGTGATATGTTAAAGACAAATACTCCTTTTCATCTTTTAGCAAAAAAGACAACTCCCTTGTTGAACTTCCTGAAGAACAAACAGGTAACAGTCCTTCCAGAATAAGGGTCTTTATAATGAGATGCACATCTTTGTGCACGTGTGATAATAAAGAACATGACAGGGTGCAGCTGGAATGGTAACTGTGTGCTCTCTGGCCAGATGGGTCCATATTCTAAGGCTGCAGTGGATTAATCTAGGAAGCAAGGTCTGCAGAGTAAAGGTAGAGGAGTCAGAGGTGAAGGTTGGGGTGCAGAGAAAGAAAGGAAGTGGTGTTGTGAAAGATGACATGTGTGCATGGGAGAACAAGGCTTAATGTTGGATGGGAGGGAAGAGGCCAATGCAGAGGCAAAAATTGTCACTGGATGGGTAGTTGGAGAACCACACCAGAGATGCTGGAAGAACTAGAATAACCAGGCATGCATATTTCTGTGTCAAAGCCTGCGGACTGAGTTATGCCTTGGTCTTAAAACCTAGGAAGAGACTAGAACAGAGAAGCAGAATATTTAAGAATAGAGAGAAAGCCGTATCTATCTATCTAAGATTATTTGAAAAGGGTTATGGTTAACTATTGAAGATAATCCTGATCTAGATTTAAATAAACCCTTGTTTCAGGTGTTGTGTTTTTTTTGGGTGGGGTGGGGAAATAGAGGCTCACTAGGACAAATAGGAGTTATTTTAAATTATCATTTTCCTAAAGAGATCATAACTGAACTTTGAATTTTGCCCCAGCAATAGTAAATATGTTTTGGAATAAGGATAGCAGTTAATAGAAAAAGAATTATGTTCTTATGTAACTGAAGTATAAGATAAGAATATAAGAGGAACCCTGCTAGATCAGGCCACAGCCTAACTAGTCCAGCATTCTGTCTCACACAGTGGCCTACCAATTGCCCATGGGCATCTCAAGCAGAGATAAGGGCAAAACCTTCCTGCTCTCGAATTCCAGCAAATGGCCTTAGAAGCATCCTGCTTGTCCTCCCAGCCTGAAAGATGTACTTAGGCATCCATTTTAGTAGCCTTTGATACATCTGTCATCCATAAATTTGTCTAACCCTTCCTTAAAGCCATTTAGGCTGGTTGCTGTTACCGCCTTTTCTGGCAGCAAATTCCATAGACCAATGACCCTTTGGGTGAAGAAATATTTTCCCTTGTCTGATCTGACTCTTCTACCCATTAGCTTCATAGAGGGCTCCCTGGTTCTAGAGTTGGGTGATAGAGAAAATAAATTTACTTTATCCATCTTTTCTATACCATGCATGATTTTGTTTGTTTATATTTCTGCCCCACCCTATACCTGAAGGTCTCAGGACTGGTAACAACATTTAAAATCCAATACATTAAAATAATAAACAATCCATATTAAAAAAAATAGTGTCTGCAAATAACTACTAATGGTTACAAGTGGGAAGGGAAAAGGTGTCCCCATTTAGCCAACGGCCAGGGCAAAGTGGTGCATTTTCACTGCCTTCCTGAATGTATACAGTGAGGGAGATTATTCCATAGCCTGGGGGCCACCATTGAGAAGGTCCTCTCTCGGGTGCCCACCCTTTTTGCTGCTGAGGATGGTGGGGCAACCAGGAGGGCCTCCCCTCCAGATCTTAAGACACGGGCAGGTTGATATGGGAGAAGGCATTCCCTTAGATATTTGGGCCCCAAGTCATTTATATACTTCAATCAGGTCCCATCTTAAATGCCGTCTTTCCAGGCTAAAGGAGCCTAGACATTGCAGTGTAATATTAGGAAGGAAATAGAAAACAAGTCAGTGTCATTTTGCCTCTTTATAAATCTATGGTGAGGTCACATTTGGAATATTGTCTACAATTCTGGTCACCACTCCTCAAAAAGGATATTGTGGAACTGGAAAAGGCGCAGAAAAGGGGCTGGAATACCTCCCTTACAAAATCTGACTGGGCCATTGTTAATATTGGAATAAACAATGACAGCAAAGCCTCTCCTCCTTACAAAGAGTCTAAAAGAACAAATTACTTCTTACCATGTTTTTTTCCATTTATAGAGGCTCAGAGAAGAAAAACGGGAGGAGAGGCGGCGGCGAGAGTTAGAGAGAAAAAGACAAAGGGAAGAAGAAAGAAGAAAATGGAAAGAGGAAGAGAGGAGGAAGAGGAAGGAAGCTGAAAAAACTAAGAAAGTGGAAAGATGTCCAGAGAAAGAAAGGGACAGATCAAAAGATGAACCAAAAATTAAGGTATCCCTTCGTTCCTGTAGGATCTATCATTTTCCTCTCATATCCTCCTGTGAGGCAAACAGTATGCATTTTGTGTATATATGTCTGTAAAATGTTATTTCAATTCCAAAAGCATGTATACAATCCTATGCATGGGAGTAAGTTGTGTGATTTCAGAATGTAGGGAGTTAGTACTATATGTGCTGTACGTGCATTTTTATGGCACCACAAAAAAGTAGTTCATCAAACAGGAAAGAAAAATCCGACTTTATTGTACTTGCCATCCAACATGGGAGTATGAGAGTAAAAAACTAAGTATAGGTAACCAAATAAGGCTAATACCTATTTGAGGATAAATAGGCATTCCTGGATTCAGTCTCATTTGCAGAAGTTTTGGGGCTGTTATGCTGTATTCCAGGTTTTTTCTTCTGAGAACATAAGCTTTCGGATATAGTTGTGATATCCATCTTCAGAGGTCTTTGCTCTTCACCAAGAGTGACTGGCGAAGTACTACAACACCCCCACAACTTCAGCAGGGACCAAGGCCTGTTTCTCAGCAGCATCTGAAAGCCTTTGTATAGAACCAAGTAAAACTGAGATTCACACCTGAGTTCTGCAAACACACAAACCACTAGTCACTCACTCCCAGGGATTACACCTATACATAGTAAACAAGTTAGCCTCAATGACCCGCTATTAACACTTCCAGTCAAGGAAACAATGCCAACAGGGTGCAGCCAGCGAAAGACCAATGACTCATTAGTGACTCAAAGGAAGAGCTGACAAACAACCAGCAGACATCTATAAGAAAACAAGATACCAGTCACCCTTGACTTGGTGAAGAGCAAAGACCTCTGAAGATGGATATCGCAGCTATAGCTGAAAGTATAGGTTCTCAGAAGAAGCAACCTGGAACACGGCTTTACATCCCCAAAACCTCTACAAATGAGATTGAATCCGGCTGTGAAAGCCTACATATGTCCATTCCTGGATACAGTTAGATCTGAACCCAGAGTACAGGATTTTATCATGAATCACTTCAAGAAAACACAACTTTATTTATTTATTTATTTATTTTATTTATTTATTTGTTCAATTTCTATGCCGCTCCTCTCCGAAGACTCGGAGCGGCTTACAACAAGTCAACAATAGTAAAATAGTTAAAACAATGACAGTTAAAAACAAAACAATAAAGCCAAAACACCCACCCTCATACCCATTCCCGAAACAGGGAGGTCTTAACAAGCTTTCTAAACTCTAGGAGGGTGGGGGCATTTCTTATAACGTGCGGGAGCTCATTCCACCAGGTGGGGGCTGCCACCGAGAAGGCTCTCCCCCTCGGGGTCGCTCTTCCACACTGTTTTAATGTAGGAACTTTCAGGAGCCCCAGTCTATGGGTCCTGACCGGTCGGAGGGACTCATGAGGCAGGAGACGGTCTCTCAGATATACTGGTCCTAAGCCATGTAGGGCTTTATAGGTTATAACCAGCACCTTAAATCGGATCCGGAGACCAATAGGCAGCCAGTGCAGCTCGCGGAGTGTTGGTGTGATGTGAGACCGTCTAGGAAGTCCCACAATTGCTCTCGCGGCTGCATTCTGGACCACTTGTAGTCTCCGAACATTCTTTAAGGGCTGCCCCATGTAGAGAGCGTTGCAGTAATCTAACCTCGAGGTAATAAGAGCATGAGCGACTGTACGTAGGGCCTCACGATCCAAATAAGGACGCAACTGGTGCACCAGGCGAACCTGGGCAAACGCCCCCCTTGAGACCGCAGCTATATGATGGTCTAAACTAAGCTGCGGGTCAAGGAGGACTCCCAAGTTGCGAACCTTCTCTGAGGGGGTAATATGTTCACCCCCCAGGTAAATGGATGGACAGTTTGAAATGTCCCTGGGAGGCAATACCCACAGCCACTCCGTCTTGTCGGGATTTAGTTTGAGTCTGTTCTCACCCATCCAGGCCCTGACAGCCTCCAGACACTGGCACATCACTTTCGCTGCTTCGTTGACTTGGCATGGAGTGGAAATGTACAGCTGAGTATCATCAGCGTACTGATGACATCCCACCCCATGTCGTCGGATGATCTCCCCTAGCGGTTTCATGTAAATGTTAAATAGTAAGGGGGAGAGCACCGACCCCTGGGGTACCCCACAAGGGAGCAACCTAGGGGTGGACCTCTCACCCCTCACTAACACCGATTGCGAGCGATTAGAGAGGTAGGAGGAGAACCACCGTAAAACAGTGCCTCCCACTCCCAAACCCTCCAACCGCCGCAGAAGGATACCATGATCGATGGTATCGAAAGCCGCCAAGAGGTCCAGGAGCACCAGAATAGTGGACTCACCTCTATCCCGGGCCCGCCAGAGATCATCCATCAACGCGATCAAAGCAGTTTCCGTGGAATGGCCAGATCTGAATCCTGACTGAAAGGGACCCAGATAATCGGCTTCCTCCAGAGCCCCTTGGAGTTGCAGTGCCACCACCTTCTCCACTACCTTCCCAACAAAAGGCAGGTTGGAGACTGGACGATAGTTGTTTATAACGGCTGGATCCAGGGAAGGCTTCTTGAGAAGGGGGCACACAATTGCCTCCTTGTAGGGAGCCGGAAAGGACCCCTCTCCCAAAGAAGCATTCACAATAGCCTGGATCCAGCTCCGTGTAGTCTCCCTGCTAGCCGAAGCCAGCCAGGAGGGACACGGATCCAGCAAACATGTGGCGGAACTCACAGCTCCAATGGCCCTGTCTACTTCATCAGGTGTAACATGTTCAAAACTATCCCAGATAACATGCTCAAGACGTGTCCCTAGTACCTCGGTATCTATGCAACAGGAGTCTAGGCTCGCCCGGATCTTTGCGACCTTGTCCGCGAAAAAGTTGTTAAAGTCCTCGGCACTGCCCTGCAAGGGATCTGTCACACCCCCTGTACTTAGGAGAGTGCGCGTCACCCTAAACAGGGCCGCTGGGCGGTTTTCCGCGGACACGATTAAAGCGGAAAAGTACGCAGATTTTGCCGCTTTAATCGCTCTCAGGTACCTCTTAACATGCGAGGATAACCTGGTTCGCGCCGACTCGGACTTACTGCGTCTCCACTGCTTCTCTAGACGTCTACGCAGGCGCTTCATCCCTCTGAGCTCCTCTGTAAACCAAGGAGCCTTCCTCGGGCCAGCGCCTCGTAGAGGTCGCATAGGCGCAATCCGGTCCAGAGCCCTCTTAGCGGCCACATTCCAGGCCTCCGCTAGGGACTCTGCCGAATTGTGGATAAGGGAGTCCGGAATAACCCCAAGGGCCGCCTGAAAACCCACTGGATCCATCAGGCACCTGGGGCGGAACCATTTAATAGGCTCCGCCTCCCTGCGGGGGAGGATTGGCTTCCGAAAGTCAAGTCTCAGCAGATGATGGTCAGACCATGACAGAGGCAATACTTCTAAGCCCCTAACCTCTAGACCATCTCTCAACTGCTCCGAGAGAAATATCATGTCAGGGGTGTTTCCCCCCTCATGAGTCGGACCAAAAACTATTTGATTCAGGTCCATGGTTGTCATGGAGGCCATGAACTCCCGTGCCAGCCCAGAGGATTCCCCCAGAGTCGGCAGGTTGAAATCCCCCAGGACAATTAACCTGGGGAACTCAACCGCCAACCCGGCTACCTCCTCGGCTAGCTCGGGCAGGGCAGTTGTCACGCAGCTAGGAGGCAGGTACGTGAGCAACAAGCCCACCTGAACATTAAGGTCCAGCACCATGAGGAGGGACTCGCAACCCCTGATCTCGGTAACAGAGAGCCTGCGCAGACCAAGCGACCTTCGGGCTATAATTGCCACTCCTCCCCCCCTTCCCTGGGAACGCGGCTGATGCCATACCTCATACCCGGCTGGGCGGATCTCCTCCAGGGGAACCCCCCCCTCGGGGCCCAGCCAGGTTTCGGTAATACAAGCAAGGTCGGCCTCCTCGTTAGGAAAATAACTGTTTATTGTTACTATCAACATGCCTTTTAGTATGTCCCTGAATCCCTTCCTTTTAGTGACAGACCAGTGTCCTAGCATAGATGAGCATTAGGACTTTGCTTAGCAGGGAAAACTAAATTTGTTCTTTTCCTAGCTACTTAAGAAGCCAGAAAAAGATGAAAGAGACTTTGAAAAAAAGGAAAAATCCAAGAAGCTGGAGAAGGAGTATCTGAGGGAAGACAAGGCTGCCAGTGTGGTTGGCAGCATGCCTACCAAACGCTCCGATGGAGAGGTCAAAGAGGAAAAGGCCAAAAGGTTGGTTACCTTGAGGCTGACTTATCCCAAAACTGCTTTCGAATTTCAGTCAGTTAGTTTTTTGTATTAGAACAGTTTGCAGGTGGGTGGGGTGCAATTAAGCCTAAACTGCATGAAGAAGATCATGGGCAAATCTTTCTGGCAGTTTCCTGTTGTTCAAGAAGTAGCAATTGAATTTGGACCCTGTCATATACATTTTAAATAGTGTACCCCCGAGTGTGACCTGCTGATACGGCAACTATATGGCTGGCTCCAGCTTCTTGTCAGATTTGTGTTCAGTTAAATTTGGATTTATTGCTGCTTCTCCTGTTGTGGCCGACTTCCAGTTGACTGCAAAGACACCTCTGTGCAGTTTTCTTGGCAGAGATACAGAAATGGTTTGCCATTACCTACTTCCAGAGAGAGGCTGGGGATTGGATCAGTGACCTTCTGCTCTCTAGACAGTTTGCTCTACCAATGAGCTACAGCCTCCCCCAGAATCCATGGGCCTCTATACAATGTTCTTTGCAGAGATACAGAAGTGGTTTGCCATTGCCTCTTATGGGGAGAGGCTGGGGATGGAACAGGTAGTTTGCTGTTCCAGATAGTTGCTGCCACTAAGCTTTAGCCATTCCCATTTAGCACTGTAGAAAACATCAGACAGTGTCTGAAAATTCTGGCTTCTAAAAGCCTTTTTAATTCTTGCATATATTACCAACAACATTAATTTACCCTCGGCTGTTGCTTTCAGGAGTCCATGGAACAGGATTTGGAGGGAATTCAAATGATGTGTGGACAGCAAGGCCTTTGTTTCCTTGCCTTTCTTTCAACTTAATCTTCATTTCTCTTTTACGCAGATATGAAGATGATTGTGGAAAAGATTTCAGGGAAAGAGACCGGGAGTATGAGCGAGACAGGGAGTACGAGCGAATCCAGCGAGAGAGGGACAAACTCAGACGTCAGGAAGAGGAACGCCGGCGGCAGAAGGAGCGTTTTGAGAAAGATAAAGTTTTCAGGAGAAAAGAGGAAGACTTAAAAAAGGAGAGGGATTCATTGAGGGAGAAAGGAAAGAGGGCTGAATTGGCAGACTACATGGGTGGTCCAGACAAGGCGGACAAAATCGCCAAAGAGGAGAAAAAGGACGATATGGCTAAGAGAGATCGCATTAGAAACAAGGTACTGCCTCTTGTTTGGTCTGTTTGGTGGTTAGGGAGCCAAACTCTTATCTGGGAGTACTGAGTGTGATTCCACACTCCTCCACAAAGCCAGCTGGGTGGCCTTGGGCTGGTCACATCTCTCTTCTGAGCTCTCACAGCCCCACCTACCTCACAGGGTGTCTGTTGTGCAGAAAAGAATAGAAACCTTTGTCAGCCACTTTGAGTTCCGTGAAATCGGTGAGAAAAGCGGGGTAGAAAAGCCAACTGTTCTTCTTCTTGTGTGGGTGCTTAACATCTTCTTAATCTCATGGAGCAGGAGGCAGTGTGCTTGTGGTTTCCATTCAGACTTTGGGCACATTCCAGTGTGCTTTGCTTCAGTAGGATGGTCTGCAGTGCCTTCAAGGCAGGCCAGTCTTCCGGCCAATTGTAGACTTTAATAATGACATGGGAGCAGGACCATAGCTGCCACTGAACAAAAGGGCCCCTAGATACTCCAACAGCTGGCCTGAGTGCCTCTGGTTTGGCTGAATGACTGCTAAACCTTATTCATTGATGCTCACCTTACATTTTTGCAGCTTCAGGCTGCACAGACTGGGGTGGGGTGGGGTGGATTTTGGTTTGTCTGCCGGATAACCCATTCCACCCTGCCTAGACTTCTATGCAGAGTAGTATCAGTGGGGCTATCCTTTTTCCTCCCTACAAAAACCCCTATGATGCAGGCTAAGCTGAGAAGAGGGCTGGCCCCAGATCACCCAAACAGTGCCCTGGTTCAGTGGCACTTCTCTGCATTCGGAAGGAGTCTCTGCAATCTCACTTTTACAAATTCTTCTTTCAGGATCGCCCGGCCATGCAGCTCTACCAGCCAGGAGCTCGGAGTCGAAGTCGCTTGTCCGCCTACGACGAAAGTTCTGTGAAGTCCCCTGACCAAGGAGCAGAGAGAAAGCAGGAGTGTGAGACCAGTAATTCAAAAGAAGAAGAGTGATGCATTTTGGGCTTCTTCACTTATCTAGCAGCCAAAGAGCATGAACTGTGCATTCCAGAAGTGCCTTGGAGAAGGTTGAGGGCGTAGCCTGGGGAACAGTACTTTTGGATGCATCTGGTTTCAGGGCCTCGGTGCAGAGTCCGGATTCGCGCTTGTATTTTTGCAATGCATTTCCAGTTGGAGAAGCTGGGACAGCAGCCTACGCAAGGGAAGAGAACTTTCTTGGTTTGAAAAGTTAAACAAATCAAAACAAAAAAGCTTTGTCACTCTGAAAACAAATCAAAAGTGGCTACTGTGGTCCAAAAGGTGCATTGTCTTTTGAATTAAAAGCCACAGAACAGTATTTGCACTTAAAATACAGCCATTTTGGAGCCTCATGGTTACTCAAGACGTTAAGATCTTTATCATTGTGCTGTGTGGAATGTGGTCCTGTGGGCAGCATTACCAGCCTAGAGGAGAATGGGAAAATGAACAGTTTTGGCACTGAGAGAGGAGTCTCCTGCTTGCAGGAGGAATGAGATAAGGAATTCAGTGGCAAGGAATGAGATATATTCTTGAGCCAGCAGCTCATCTGCACAGCTTGCCCGTTCCTGCTGTTTACATACAGCAGTTCCCTAATTCCACCCTGCTTTTGCTTTTCTGGCTGTCTGTTTCCATGCTCGTTTGCTCTGAAGGATTTTGGCAACAAGCAGCTATGTTGGAGGCTATGGTGAAGCAGCTGGATTAACTTGCTAGCCAAACGCAAGCCACACATGGGCACTGGCTCAAGAGCAGAGCTTCTTCCATCCAGCTCTAGGTGCAGTTGCAGAACCCAGGCTGACAGGTTAAATATCGTGATTTGGACAGCTGAGTTTGGACAGTGGGAAAGGAATTTTTTTTACACATTTCATATGATCAGCTTTACGTTAAAAGACGTATAATCCTTAACTCTGAGTTCTTTAAATTATCTTTTCTTAGTATTGTAGGGACAGTATAATGGCCCATTGTTTCCTAATACATTAGAGTGTGAGAGAACCTAGAAGGAAGTTTAACAGTTATGGCTCCTCCTTATGCTAACACAACACACCTATTTTATATTGAATAAAAACTCTTGTGAGATACCATTTAAAGTGTTGGAGTTGTGGTTTTTTGTGTAATTTATTTGACAGGGAATCCTTACTCTAATCTTCCAGTTTGGTGTAGCGGTTAAGGAGACGGACTCTTATCTAGGATACCAGGTTTGATTCCTCTCTCCTCCACGAAGCCAGCTGGATGACCTTCGGCAAGTTGCAGCTCTTTCTGAGCTCTCACAGCCCCAGCTATCTCACAGTGTGTCTGTTGTGGGGTTTGCTAGCTGCTTTGAGTCCCCTTACATGGGTGAGAAAAGCGGGGTAGAAAAGCCAACTCTTCTCCTTCTATCCTTAATAATGATGGTGTCCAAATTCCAATTCCTTTTTATCCTAATCTATCAATGTTTATCATTTACAGCCTTATCTTGGTTTTATATAAGGAAGACAATATAAAACCAGAATCTACTGCCTGACAGTGATGAGATAATCAAAAATATTTGGGCAGCACCAGATAGCAAAAAAAAACCCCAAACCTACGCAACATATCCTAACTACTTTGAACTTGATTAATCATTTGACCATATAAAGTTTACAAATAATAAAATCATATAAAACAGAAATGGATAAAACTGAGAAAATGCTTACCTGCCTTTGATATTCTTCAGTGAGAACAACTTGTTTGCCCCCCTTGTACAAAATGTGTCCCACTGGAATGCAGAACATCAGTTGATTTACCTTCTGCAGGGAGAAAACGTCCAGGTGACATATGGGGCAGCTTTGATTTTTGTTAAGGCTGTCGGATAGAAGAAATTATCCATTGACTTGAATGGGGTGTCTTGTAAGGGTGATGGGGACAAATGATTGCTCAGTTTTATCTTTGTATGTTTTATATGATTTTAAATTTTGTAAACTCGATACAGTCAAATGACTAATCAAAGTTCACAGTTTATATCCTAACTAATAACAGAAGATGCTGGAAAGCCCTTATCTTCCAATTGATCTTTTTAGGGAGGAGGGCCTACTCTTGAAATGCTCAGCAGGACCCCACTGGGCTACTACTTGGGTAAGAAGTTGCCAGAAAATCATAAGATGATAAAGCGGGGAATGCATTTTCAGAATCCCAGAAGGAAACCCAGAGAAAGCAGTTTCTCTGCACTGTTGTCAAAAAAGCTGAATGTTTAACATAGCCTATATAAATGTAATGTAAAGGCGTTCCTACAACTTGGTCCAGAATACAGTCAGACCTGGGGATACGTTCCGATTCCTACCGTGGTTACCTGAAACCATTGATAATTGCAAACAAGCCTTCCGGTTCTGGGGTCATGCAACCCCAGACCTGGAAGTGCTTTTCTGGCCTCTGGAAGGCCTATTTTGGCCTCCAGAGAGCATAGGAACAGGCATGCGATGCCACCTGATGCTTCCCGCCTGCCTCCCACACACCGCCTTACGTTTTGGGACGGGCTCCATTGGCATCACGTGCTTAATCCAATTATCTATAGAGGCTGAAATAGGCCTTCCGGTTCTGGGTGCTTTTCCCTTAGGATGCCTGTGGGGGGTGGGGGTGATCCGGTAACCGTGGTTAACTGAAGTCGTGGTTGCCAAATCAGTGGATATGGGGATCTGACTGTATTTGTTTCTGCCCAACTGACAAAAAGGGAGATGGACTTCTTCCAATCAGGGAAACTCTCTCCCCTATGGGCTCTGTTTGCAGGCTGCAACTGAGCTGCATGTTTTCCCATACAGTATCCTCCCTTTTATAGGACTTCTGCCAGGAGGGTGACAGCCACTCTTTTGTACACAATGGGTGTTTTTCCACTTAGCACTAAAGGACCCATTAAGGGTCCTTAATGGGTCCTTAAAGGGTACTCTAGTGCTAGTGGAAAAAACCTGAGCACTAGAGTACCCACTAAGGGCCCATTAAGGGTCCTTAATGGGTCCTTAATGGGTACTCTAGTGCTAGTGGAAAAAACTAGCACTAGAGTACCCATTGAGGGTCCTTAATGGGTCCTTAAAGGGTACTCTAGTGCTAGTGGGCTAGTGCTAGGGTACTCTAGTGCTAGAGTACCCATTAAGGGTCCTTGATAGTGGGAAAACACCCCAAAAATCTAGATAAATGCACATTTACTTAGATTGCCTATAGCGAGCCTAGTTATGTGGTGCTTTCTACAGGATTGGCTTGACTTACATCTTGTTCTAAAATAGTTCACGGGGCCAGCTGCGGGGTGGTAGGGGCCATCAAAGCGGTGATACCCCACTAAATCGTCGCGCACGTCTACCTGGCATTACGGATGCCTTTTACTAGTGCAGGAGCTGCAGTAAGAGACCCAATGCATCAAGTCCCTTGGGCGGAGAGTCGCTCAAGACCCTGCAGTAGCTGCTGGGAGCCGCTGGGGGCGCCAGACTTTCCCGTCTCAATGTGGCCGAGAGGCGAGTCTAGTCCTTCCGCTTCTTCCCGTCTCCGCTTTCTTCCCGTCATCCCGTGCGCCGGCTTTCCCTTTCCCGATCCGGACGTCGCGGTGGTCGGTCGCTGCTCTCGAACCATGGTGAGCGAATCCGTTGCAATCCGCAATCGCGGCTGTTCGGAGGGTCGCGGGTCTTGTGTACGGAGCCTACGGGGGCCTCCTGCTAATCGGTCCGGGTGGGATTGGGTTGCGGGAGCGGCTCTCTACGGTGTGGACAGAGCTCCGTTGTCTTGTGCCCCCCTCCGTTCCGGGCCTGTTTAGCCCCCTTAAAAAACCAAAGGAAGTTCGCAAGGTCCACCCAGCGTCTCCCAGGCTGAGACAGACAGTGACTCGCCAGGTGAAGCCGTACTTCACCTGCTTAGAGGTAGAGCAAACTGGTTGGAAAGCAGAGGGTTGCCGGTTCAATCCCCAGCAACTCCCAGAAATTAGGCAATGGCAAACCACTTCTGTATCCTTGCCAGGAAAACTGCGTACAGATCCTCACAGAGTCTGGGAGCGGCTGCAGCCCAGTGGTAGAGCAAACTGGCTGGGAAGGAGAGGGTGCCTGCTGGATCCCCAGCCTTTCCCTGGAAGTAATGCAGTGGCAAACCACTTCTGTATCACTGCCAGGAAAACTGCAAACAGATCCTCACAGAGTCTGGGGGTGGCTGTAGCTCAGTAGCAGAGCAAACTTGATTGAAAGGAGAGGGTGCCTGCTCGATCTCCAGCCTCTTCTTGGGAGCAGGGAATGGCAAACCACTTGGGTAGCTCTGTCAAGAAAACTTAGTTGGAGTGGACATTCCTTGGTTAGAGTTCTCCCTCTTTCTTTCTGTATCAAGAAAAGGCTCCCCCCTCCTCCCTTCCCAGATCAGGCTGTGTTCTATCTGAGGGGGATCTTCAGTGCCAGACTTTGAACGACAACTCCTGTAAGCTTGTGCTTCCCTTTGCCATCTGCAGCTAGATGGGAGTTGTAGTTGTAGGGCTGTCTGGAAGGTCCAGGCCGAGCTCTCGCACCCAGGCATTGCTGGGAGATGCCAGACAGGACCCCGACTCTGTTCTCCATCACCTCAGTCAAACTTTCCATCACCTTGGGCTTTCAAACGGCTTCTGTTTCTGTTTTATTTTTGCTCAAACCAGTCATCTCACAAGACGTTCAAGATCAAGCGTTTCCTTGCTAAGAAGCAGAAGCAGAACCGGCCCATTCCACAATGGATCCGCATGAAAACTGGCAATAAAATCAGGTACAGGCATTGATTTTGTCTCACGGATTAACTGTGCGCACACCAACGTCTGAGCTGAGTCTCTGCAGGGAGCCTTGGTCGGGGTTGGTTTTGCAGGACTTCAGTTTTGCCTTTGGTCTGGCCAGGGGTCAAGAAAACACTATGCTTTGGACCCTCTCTTCAAGCCAAGTGCCTTGATGCAGAACCTGGTGGTAAAAGGTGCTGACCTCTGGGTGAGAGAGATTATCTTGGTCCACCTTCATTCAGGCTTCTGCCTGGGTTTGGAGACTGAAATTGCCTTGGCTATCCAGAATGGGAGACCTTTGTCTAGAAGGGACACTATTTCTCTTAGGCAGCTGAGAGGCCCTTGAAACCATGGAATTTGCTGGCAGTGGAACTTCTGTCTTGGATTCATTAAAAATCTAAGAGGAGCCCTGCTGGATCAGGCCACAGCCCATCTAGTCCAACATCCTGTTGCACACAGTGGACCGCCAATTGCCCATGGGCAACTCAAGCAGAGATAAGAGCAAACCTTCTCCTGCTCTTGAATTCCACCAAATGGCGTTAGAAGTATCCTGCCTGTCCCCGCAGCCTGAAAGATGTACTTAGGCGTCCATTCTAGTAGCCATTGATACATCTGTCATTTGGTGGGCCACCGTGTGTGACGGGATGCTGGACTAGATTGCCTGTGGCCTCATCCAGCAGGGCTTCTCTTATGTTCTTATCCATAAACTTCTCTAACCCTTCCTTAAAGCCATCTAGGCAGCTTGCTGTTGGTACCTCTTCTGGCAGCAAATTCCATAGACCGATGACCCTCTGGGTGAAGAACTCCTTCCCCTTGTCTGATCCGACTCTCCTACCCATCAGCTCCATAGATCCCCCCTGGTTCTAGTGTTGTGTGATAGGGAAAATAAATGTTCTCTATCCACCTTTTCTATACCATGCACAATTTTATATTCTTCAAAATCAGATCCCCTCTTAAATGGCATATTTCCAAGCTGAAGAGGCCTAGACGCTGCAGTCTTATTTTGTAAGGGAGATGTTCCAGCTCTTTAATCATTATTTGCTTTTCAGTTTTGTTTTGTTTTTAAATTTATCAATAAATAAGCAAACATACATACCCATCCACCTGAAGGTCACTTACAATCTAAAGAGACAAGAAACAAAAGGAAAATGGTGTGGGAGGGAACAGTAAAAAGCAAGCACTTGAGGTCTTCAGTTCCAGTTCTTCTGCTCATTTCTTATTGCTGGAATTTTCCTATTTACTTTGAATTTTCTCTTCATCGATGACTAAATCGGATGATGGTAGAGATGGTCAGCCGGCATCTACTCAGCCTCCCTCCCCCCCTCGATCAGCCTCAGGACCAGACATTTTCTCAACTGGTGGATCGGCTGCCGTAGTCAATTTGCCATCTTTTGCTATTTGCATCCTTTGGCTTTTGCTCTTGGTGGTTGGCATCCTTCTTGTCTTGAAAGACAATGGAAAGAGCCTGAGTGTGAAGGAAACTCTGGAGTTGCATCAGAGGCATCAGGATTCCCCTCTTGGCATCACCAGTGTGATCCACAGGTGGGCAAACACAACAGTAGGCGCTGGGTTGACCACAAGAGCTGTTGGAAAGATGATCTGTGGTCCATCTAGCCACCTTAGGGGCTCCGCTCCAGATTTTCTGTCAGGCTTTAGCCTTTCCCAAGGCAGGGAGCCTATTTGACCCATAACCTTTCCACCGCTAGAGGGACTTGACTGTTGGAGGCCTCTCTTAATAGACCATACAGTCTTTGCCTTAAGAAGGGTCCATTTTATTGGTTTTCCCTATGCTGCTTTTCTCTATACCATTTTTATACCTTCTGTGAAAAAGCCTCTTGTATAAGCAGGATGGCTTTTCCCACATGCAGTTAAGTAAAACAGCCTGTAAACCTGAAACAAAACATTCTGAGCAAAACCCGTACGCCCCAGGATAGCTTAATTCAAAATAATTATGATAAATAATTCAGAATTTTAAATGTTGAAATGGTGTATTTAAGAACATGGTTGATCTGCACTGATATGCAATGAAAACAGTCGTTAAAAAGAAACCAGGTTAAATGAAACTGGCTGCATAACTGGTCACAGTTCTACAAACCCTTCTGTCCTTCTGGCATTGACGTTCCATCCAGGGATAAGAGAAGTCGTACCTTTGGTGTTCTAGAATGGACGCCTAAGTAACCATCTCTGGGTTAGAAAGAGTCAGGATGCCTCTGAAGGCCGTTTGTAGGAATTTGACAGCGGATGAAGATTTTGCCTTCTGCTTTAGATGCCCAGAAGCAGTTTGTGGGCCACTGTGTGAGGCAGGATGCTGGACTAGAGGGGCTGTGGCCTGATCCAGCTGGGCTTCTTTTAATTCATGGAGGACAGGTGAACCAGTGGCTACTAGAATGGATACGTAGGTACCATCTCCAGGTTGGAGAGACAGGCAGGATGCCTCTAAAGACAATTTTCCAGGAGCTGAGAGCAGGGAAGGTTTCGTCATTGTCTTTCGTTTGAGAAGCCCAGAAGCAGTTGGTGGGCCTCTGTGTGAGATGGGATCCTGGACTCAATGGGCTGTGGCCCATCTAGCAGGGCTCCTCTTAGGTTATTATGTTCTTATCCAATGTTGATTGTGAATTATAGAGAACAGTGACTGGAAAGTGGGCAGTCATTTAGTCTCTGTCATGGCTTAATTTTTCTACCAGGTTTCTTGTTTATAATTGTTTTTATTGTACATCAGTGCAGTTCTAAATTGCTACAAATACACTGTTACATCATTTATCATTCAAATTGTATTATATACCGTACTGAACTTTTGATTGAATTCTCCTCTTATGTGTCCCATCAGCCAACTTGGTGGTTTTTCCTTGAAACAAATGTATGTTGGCTTACAAGAGAGTGTAGTGACAATGTAGAATAGGGGTGTGCATAAATATTCGTAGGCATTCTAAATCCAATCGAATGTGCTGAATTTTGACATTTGAACTCGGATAGAATGTCCCGAAATTCAAATGTAAGCATTTGAATCAAATTTCAAACTTCGGATCTATTCATTTGAATTATCCGGACAGTCATGTGTGTACAGGTTCGTAGACAATGCGTACTTGAAGATCCGCATCTTTCGCATATCTGTACACATTTGTATGGATCTGTACAGCACAATAACGGGTTGCATACGGGATAACTACAGGATGCATATGGACGTGTACAGATGTGTGTGGTTGTGGGGAAGATGTGTACATGCACATATGAATGTTGTTGACATTCGTATGTGAAGATTCAAATAAAATATTCAAACAAATAGATTTGAATTTGGTAAATACAAATAGAATCTTGATAAATTGAATTAAGATTCAAATCGAATCAGATTTTCTGGTATTCAATTCAATTCAAATGGAATGTCAAAAAAAACATCAGTGCACTTCTCTAGTGTTGAGCATAATAGGATCTTGCTATGCGGCATTCATAGAACTCTTTAAGCTCCTATAATGAAGCATAGCTGTAGCCTTTTGATGTTTCTGAATTGCTGTTTTTTTAATCATCTTTTATTTGTGGAGGTTTTTTTGTTTTTTGTTGTTGTGAACTGACAAAAGAATGTTCATTACAGTAAATTGGATGGGCATACAAGGCCATGGTGGGACCATTTGGTCTCATGGTCAGAGTATTGGACCCCTATCTGGTGGTCTCGTGGTTCGCTTGCACACTCCTCCACAAAGCCAGCTGGGTGACCTTGGGGTAGTCACAGCTCTCTTTCTGAGCTCTTGCCAGCAGAAGTCTTGCCAGCAGCTTTGAGTCCCCTTAAAAGGTTGGGAAAAGCACGGTATAAAAGCCAACTCTTCTTCATCCGCGTATGGGGACCTCCAAAGCAGGTTGCAATTACAGGATTTCGTTCTGTGGGATCCCTGTCATATGCCTGCTGAGAGTAATTCCTGCTGTCTAGGATTTTGGTGGCTCCTCTGTCGGAGTGAACTCAGTTTCCTTTGGGCAGTAACAGGCGCTAGAGGACAACAGAGCAGCACGAAGGCTGAAGAACAGAAGTGGTTAGATTTATCCACCCCATCTCAGGCACACACAAGCACATCATAAGTCTTAGGAGCGTTGGGCAGCGTTTTGTGACATTAGATTCCCTCCACTAAAAAGAAGTTTTCAAATGGCAAAATAATAATGATGGTGATGTAATGTGTTGCCCTATAAGAAAACTTGTAAAGTCCCAAGTTACCATAAACGCTTTTTATTAGATCCACAAAAGAAGTCACAGAATAGCATGCAAAATTTCAAATACCCTGGGTTAAATTATGTAGATCGTTCATATAGGCAGAGATGTATGGTGATGGGTCCATTTCCTATCTGAATTTCAGCTCAGATATTAAATTTCTTGTTGTTTAATTGTTTGAAGTAGACGTTTTTATGCACTTCATTCAGTGTGGTCTATTGAAGTTCCAGCTGAATGTCTGTGCATCCCTTTGAATTAATTAGGCCAGTGATGGCAGACTTAGGACAGGTGTCACAGGTGACACGCCAAGCCCTTATGGGTCACCCTGGCACCTGGACATATTGTTGCCATTCGGTATTTTGTAAGCCACAGGCCACTACTGGCCTGTTGCCTACAAGATGCCAGGAGCATAGGAGGCGCAATGGAATCACATCATTGTGGCACCAGGTCACTCACGGTGCGTCTGTGCTTCTGGCAGCTAGAGGACTGAAGACCCGTGTGTGGCAGCGATGGCTTTACTCACAATTTCCCCCTCTTCGTACTTTTGTGAGACCTTATTCTCAGCGTTAAATAATACTAAAAGAAGAAAAGAAACCGACTGACCAATGGTTAGTAGCGCTTGCTTGCGCTTGAAGTGCACAAAGCACCAACCTTCAATTGAAGAGATAGCAAATGAAACTCAGCAACAAAAAAGTCACTAATGGAAATTTGTTTTTGCTTTCAATAAATACATATATCAAAAATATAACACTCTTTTTCTAACTAGAGCTACAAATATCACAAAGTTGTGGATATTTCTAGATGTCACACGGCACCCGAGTTAAGCTAGGTGGTTTTTTTTTTGTGAATTTTGACACACCGAGCACAAAAGGTTCGCCATCACTGAATTAGGCTGAAGGTTGTACACCCCTTTAATCAGAGGGAGGCGAAGCCCTTGTTATTAGCCTAAAGAATGAATAACTAAAAGCCTTATTTCAGGACATCCTCACAGCTTCCTCAAGACCCTTTCCTGCTGCGGATTTTATGGCACACTAAATATTCAGACTGGATAAAATTGATAAAGTTGACTCATGGTTAACAGACGACCCTGTTTTCCGTACTGTGAAATGCTTTGGCCCCTGAATCAGTGCTTGCTTGATTAAAGTAGTAAACGGCAGCTGGTGCCCAGAAACGTTCCCCATGGGTAGGGAAGTGCGCCAATGTTCTATACACTTGAAATTCGATTGAATGTAGACATTCAGATTCAAATAGAATGTCTTCACATTCCAATTTAAACATTCGAATGAATTCCGAATGTTCCAAAACGTTCGTTCGAATCATTTGAAAGTGCAGATATGTATGTATTACATACATACCTGTACGAGTCTCATACGTATCTATAGCAGTGATGGCGAACCTTTTGAGCTTGGTGTGTCAAAATCCACCAAAAAACCTAGCTTAACTCGGGTGCCGTGTCACATCTAGAAATATCCATCATTTTGTGGTATTTGTAGCTCTAGTAAACAAAAAAGTGTATTTTTGATATATGTATTGAAAGCAAAAACAATTATTTACATTATTTTTACATTTTTTGTTGCTGAATTTCATTTGCAAAATCTTCAGTTGAAGGTTGGTATTTCATACACTTCAAGCCCAAGCATGCGCTACTAACCTCACCCGTCAGTCGGTTTCTTTCCTGGTTTTAATATTATTTAATGCTGAGAATAAGGTCTCACAAAAGTATGTAGAGAGAAAAATTGTGAGTTAAGCCATCACTGCTGCTCAAAGGTCTTCAGTCCTCTAGCTGCCAGGAGCACAGATGCACTATGTGTGACGTGAACTAGTTGGTCTAGTGGCTAGGGAGCTGGGCTCTTATCTGGGAATATCGCCTTCAACTCTGCCCTCCCCCATGAAGCCAGCTGGGTGACCTTGGGCAAGCCATAGCTCTCTTCTGAGCTCTCACAGCCCCGCCCACCTCACAGGGTGTTCTGTTGTGGGGAGAAGAATAGAAAGCTGTGTCAGCTGCTTTGAATCCCCCTAAATGGGTGAGGAAAGTGGGATAGAAAAGTCAACTCTTCTTCCATCACACCTCCTACGCCAGGCACAGACAGAGCATCTGCGCTCCTGGTACCTTGTAGGCCGCAAGCCAGAAGCAGCCTGCAGCCTACAGAATACCAAACTGCACCAACATGCACAGGCATGTCATAGGTTCGCCATCACCGATCTATAGGCATTTGCACAAAAAGTATGGGATGCATACGGGACAAAATGGGATGCGTATGAAATGCCTACAGATGCGTATAACACGTACGGATGTTGTTGACATTCATATCTTCAGATTCGAATCTTAACATCTGAATGAGTCGTTTCGAATGTATTTGATTCGAATCGGATTTCGTTGCGTTCCGATACTAAACATTCGAATGGAATGTTTAGACATTCGGTTTGACTCAAATTCAAATGTAAAAAACCCGTTCATGTACATCTCTAGCCACGGGTGCTATCAAACCACTGGACGCCTGGAGATTTCACCTCTTCCGCGTTCCTGGTCATCGCACAATGTGGTGTTTGTGTTCTCTCTCAAGAACGGGAGGAATGCGAACGACTGTGGGAAAGCCACACGCTCCCATCTAGCAGCCGTTGTGCAACCTTTTGTGTACAATGGTGTGTGTATGCAAATCCCAAAGGGGGTGACTAGTGCCTAGCGCGGCCTGGGATTTTGGTCTGCTGGGAGAGCCGGGGCTGTGCCTTGCTTACTAATCGCGGTCCTTTTGTTCTAGGTACAACTCCAAAAGGAGGCACTGGAGGAGGACAAAGCTGGGACTGTAAAGAAACGTGGCTACAATGCCAACAAGATTCGAATCCGTGGAAAAGCGGCTCCTTTGCACCAACCTTGCCCCAGCTCGATTCTCAGGGCTGCATCTTGTCACGTGTCTTGCAGATTCCCCCCCCCCCCTTCCCTTTTGTAAAACCTTTATTTTCGGAAGGAATTTCTGAAATAATTAAAAACCAAACCGAACCCTGAATAATGGGGAGCCTTGTGCGGATGTCTGTGTCCTTGAGCTCCGAACCCGGCTGTTGGCTGAGGTCTTGTTGCCGGTGAAGAGAGGTTCATTAACAAATATAAGATTGCACGTAGTCCCGCAAATTGGCAACTTTTTGTCGGATTGGCTGTTCATACTTTCTGTTCAGGAGGAGGAAGGAGGGAGTTGGCAGCTTACACAGGAAGCTCCTGGCTGTGAAATTGGCGTCTGCCTCATGGAAAGCTGAAATCTCCCTACCGTGCCTTTGTGGATGAACAGCTTGAAACAAAAAGACCCGTAGCACTCAGATAGCATGTCATGGCTAGAAACACGTCATTCCCAGGACGGCGGTGGTCTCCGGCTAAGGAAAATTTAAGAAAACGTAGGGTAAAGGTGGCCTTAAGCTAAGCTGAGCTCCTGGAAGCTACGTGGACACACACCCATTGCCATCTCCTGGGATTTAATGACTCATTTAACTTCCCAGTCTTGTCTACATAGCTCTGGGATTCCCTGGTGGCCACCCATCCAAGCACTGATGAGAAGGATGTATAATTTGGAAGGGTAAGAGCCCTTACATAGTATTAAAAACAATCCAGGATGGCTGAGGCTGTGTTCGCACTTGTTTTATCAGCAAAATAGACAGTTTTCTTTCCATGTTATCTAACCCAAAGCTGGACATTCAGAGTTAAATAATGGAGAAAGAAATCAGCTTGTCGCTTTGCTGATGTATTGCCTTTGAAGCTGGATTAAAACTTAGGTGTAAACCCAGCCTGGTTCAGAAATAAGAAAAAATTGTTACAACCAAGAAATGAATCAACAGAACAGAACCAGGCCGTCAATCACTTACTTTAATCCTGGCTGGTCTTGAGACCCAGGGTGTGCAGTTCAATTTGGCCTGGTGCTAAAGATGAGCGTTTGGTCCACAGAGGCCAGGAGAAGGAGATCAGATGCTTGTTCCATCTCAGCTCACACGAAACTCCTGAACACCAGTAGTTCCCAGTCTACTAAGTTCCAAACCAGCCAGTGCCCAAATCAAGTGGTATGCGGTCATTCAGACCTCCTCTTCTCCACTGGCTTGGCACACTGTTGAACCCTTCCAAATGGGGTCTTCAGCTCCTAACGGAGCCCTTCATGTCATCCTTTCAGATGGTAAAGAGAGTACAGGAGATCGCTGTGAGCCAGTTTTTCCCTGTGAGCCAGTTTGGTCTAGTGGTTAGGGAGCCGGATTCTTATCTGGGAATACCAGGTTCGATTCTGCCTTCCCCGACAAAGCCAGCTGGGTGACCTTGGGCTAGTCACAGCTCTCTACTGAGCTTTCACAGCCCCTCCTACCTCACAGGATGTCTGTTGTGGGTTGAAGAACGGAGAGCTTTGTCAGGCGCTTTGAGACCCCTTAAACGGGTGACAAAAACAGGGTAGAAAAAGTAACTCTTCTTCTTCCTCCTCCACAAAGCCAGCTGGGTGGCCTTGGGCTAGTCACAGCTCTCTTCTGAGCTCTTACAGCCCCACCTTCCGCACAGGGTGTATGTTGTGGGAAGAAGAACAGAAAGCTTTGTCAGCTGCTTTGAGTCCCCTTAAATGGGTGAGAAAAGTGGGGTAGAAAATCCAACTATTCTTCTTCCTTCTTCTCGAACATGTTGCGAAGAGGAGTCTTAGACCTTTTCCACACTTGCTTCTGTTTGGTCTGAATCCGTGGATCCAGATTGACCAGACCCACTGAACCAGATTGTGTAGAAGTCTATGTTGGTGGCACTAATCCGGTTCATGCCCCCACCCCCCAATATCCCCAACAGCTAAGAACTAAAGTTCCTAGCCTTGGGGCTTGTGGTGTGAGGCGTTTCTCAGTGGCATACTCACTGAAGAGCGGCCCCCTGTAGTTTCGGATTAAGGGCCTCTTAATCCAGATCTAACCCCATCCTGTGCAGATGGAGCACTGATGTGGATTAGGAGGTCTAAGATCCAATCTAAGAGGCTTCTTAAACCGGATCAAAGATAAGAGCAGAAGGGGTCTTAAATCCTTAATATCTTCGTACTGCTCTCAAGCAGATCTTTTGGTAACACTAAAATATACGCTGCTGTGAAGGGCAGAAAAGCAAAGGTTTTTAATTTTGCATTCCTTCATTTGCAAGGATTAGCAAAACTTGGTTGTTTAGACAGCACAGTAGGTGCATCTTATACATGAAACCGACCCATGGATGTAGTTACCATCCAGATCTATTTAATAGCCTTACACAGGATATCTAATTTGGGAAGAAGGAACTAATATACTGTGCCTCTACAGCTGCTCAGTGGTAGAGATGCGCATGAATGTTTTTTTGACATGCTGTTTGAATTGAATCGAATACCTGGAAATCTGAGTAAATTTGAATCTAATTCGAATTTAACAAGATTTGATTTGTATTTACCAAATTCGAACCTATTTGTTTGAATTTTTGATTTGAATTTGCACATACGAATGTTGACAAAATTTGTAGGTGCATGTATGCATCTTCCTCACATCCGTACATGTCCTTACGCGTCCCATAGTTATCCCTCCTGTATGTAACCCGTTTTCGTCCAGTACTGATCTGTACAAATGCGCCCGGATGCGGGAAAGATGCAGATCTTCAAGGAAGCATCGTGTACGAACCTGAGGTTCAAAATTTGATTTGAATGTTTACATTCAAATTTCGGGACCTTCTATTCGAGTTCGAATGTCGAAATTTGGCACAATCAATCGAATTTTGATTGCCTACAAATGTTCGTCACATCCCTACTCAGTGGTACAGTAACTGCCCAGAAAACAGGATTGCAGATTCAGTCCCCAGCATCTCTTACGGAAGAAGAAAATGGCAGGCTGCGTCTATACCTGCCAAGAAAACTATGGATGCGTCCTTGCAGTTATGCCTCCAGGTTGGAAAGTCAGGCAGAATGCCTCTAAAGGCCATTTGCAGGGACTGGAGAGCAGCAGAAGTTTTGACTTGATCTTGAGATGTTCAGAAGCAATAGGTGGCCCACTGTGTGAGACAGGATGCCAGACTAGATCAGCTGTGGCCTGATCCAGCAGGACTCCTCCTTTTATGGAGAGTTAACCTGATAGGGTCTAACATCCACAACAGAAGGTCTCTAAAGGCAAGCAGACAGAGTGTCACAACCTAGGCTTTCATGACCTGATTCCTGGCACATGACACTGCCAAGCTAACCATGAGGACCAGAAACTTAGGGAGAAAAAAAATAAAAATTCCTGACATGCTGTGCTGAGACCTTTGGGTATAAGGCGGTATATAAATATAAATAAATAAATAATCTAGTCATTCCATGAATGATCTGTCTTCCATTCTTCCAGAGTTGGTCCATGTTTTGTAGAAATACATTGCACTCCTCAGTGTTATAATTGCAGGAGAGAAGAAGATAAAGCAGCTACAGTCTGTGGATTTAAATGCATGCTATTAATAAATGGAAGTAGTGGAAATTGTGTAACAATGGATTTTTCCTTTCTCTCCTGCCAGTGCCAGGGAGTTGAGTTATATAAACAGAGCTGCCATTTTAGCAGGTGAGAGACATTGTAGAAACACTCTCAGCAATCAAAATTAATGGGCCTAAAACAAAAGAAATTCTGCTGAATGTATTCTAGGTGCCAGGATCCCCAGATGGATGGCTGAATGAGGCCAAATCTATAAACAAAGTATTATTTGCTCTCTTTCTCTTGCAAAGGAATATCATGATTCTTTCAGTCCAGGCTGCCAATTTCAGCACGGATTAAAAAGAAAAAACTGGCGATTTTAGTTGCACCGTTTTTAGGTTACACTGGGGTACCTTCTGCAGGGAATGTGAGTTTTACACTGATAAATAGGAATTTACTGTTTTAGGATTGCGCTTGATCGACCGCGCTTGATCCACATAGCACTTCTGAAGAAATAGGAAATCTATTTGGCTGGCTCCTGGAGGCCTCTTATTACACTGGCTGTGTTCACACCTACATTTTAATACACCTTCAGTCCAGCATGATAGCACATGTCAGCAGACAAGCAAGGCATTTTCTACCCCCATATTATCTGACCCAAAGGCGGATTTTCTGAGTTCGATAGTGGTTTTTCTTAATCTGAAAGTGGACTGAAGCTGGATTAAAGTTTAGGTGTGGATGCAGCCGCAATGTATGCATTTCTGGTCTCTTCTGGTTTAGTAAGAGAGGACTATCTTGCTTCTCTCTGGGTGAAGGCACGTGAGGTCAGTCCTTGGTTGCATGTACACTTCCTGCCTAGATGTTTGCTCGTCTCACGCTCCCTTTTTGAGCACAGCTTCTTGCCATGCGGAAGGCAAGTAATTGTTTTCCCTGCTGTGTTGACTGCAGATCTATGTGTCCTGCCCTAGCAGAGGAAATCATGGAAGACAAGCAGCATCGAGAAAAGATATTTATTGAACTTGGAGAAAGCTCATGCAGCTTGTGACTTTCTTTCTTTATCCTCTTGAGTGAGCAAGTCCCTAAAGATACCCCCTTGCCCTTGGCCTCACGAATGCAATTTTTGGGATTCGATTCAATTTGAATATCTGAAAATTCAATTGGATTTGAATCTTTAAAATTCAAATTTAACCACATTCGATCCGAGTTAAGCAAATTCAAATCTGTTCGTGTGAATTTGCACTTACGAATGTCAACAACATTTGTATGCACCTGTAGGCATCGTTATGCATCCCGTACGCATCCTGTAGTTATCCTGTATGCAACCCATTTTCGCCCCGTACAGATCCGTTACGAATGAGTACAGATATGGGAAAGATACATACCTGCAAGTCCGCATCGTGTACGAACCTGTACACATACGAATGTCCGAGTAATTCGAATGAATAGATCCAAAATTCAAAATTCATTCGGATCTTTACATTTGAATTTAAGGACATTCAATTCAAACGCGGAAATTCGGACGAATTCTATCAAATTTCAGATACCTTTGAATATTCGTGTATACCCCTATATGGTATACAGTTTCAGGGAAAGGGCTTACCAAATTAGGTCAGCTTGCACTGGAGTCAAGGGCCCCCTTTCCCTGCGACTGGTCGAAACTCCTGTGCTGTCTGAACATTTGCTAGAAATATTAGGGATTAACCCGCGTGGCTGCATATAAAACCAGAGCTAGGCAGCTAGCAGGGCTGAATTCACACTTAGGCCTCTTGTGTGCAATTTGGACACCTTTGGTACAGATATTCTGTACCAGAGCAGTACCAGAGCCATCCTAATTGCGCACCAGAAGCCTAAGTGCGAATTCAACCCAGGGGGCTCTCTGCACTTGCTTATTCTGGAAATCCCTGAATAAGGACCTGCTATTGCTTGCTAGTGCAGACTATGGAAGGCCCCAAGTGAGGCCTGCCATATTCTTCATTAACTTGTGTCCAGCAGACCGCTATCCCGGGATATATTCCAGAATAAGGCCAAGTGCAGAAAGGGCTCAGGTCTCTGACCTTTGATCAGCCGCTCCCCTCCTTTTCTCAAGCAGAGATGCCAGGGATTTCCCTCAAGGGCTTTCCCCATGCAAAGTGCTCTCTTTTTTTCACAGAGTTTAGGGTCTTACTTTTTTCTTTTCTTTTTTTTAATACCTGGGGAAGGAGACATGAAGACTATTGCCAGCATTAAATTGCACATACTATTGGCAGTGGCCTACAGACTGAGAACAAATGGTGATATGGAAGAAGGGAGGCTCCCCTGGGAGGTTTGTTTTGATCTCGCTTTGGTCCGCCGTAGGGGAATTATCACAAATGGGCCCCTGGGCCCCTTTCTGACCACCCTGAGAGCTCCAGCTGCAGACTGCAGATGCCATCGCCCAATCTTGCCTGGGCACCTTTGGCTTGCTGAGATCCTTGCTCACCTAGAGTTATGAAGAAGTGTTCCCAGTTTAGAGCAGGAACCGGGACGGGCTGGGAGTGGCACATTCGCAGCACCCGTGCTCTGCATCTTCCTGGCACTTCGGGAAGAGGGTCCCAGCTGGGTGTGTGCACGAATGCAATTTTTGGGATTCGATTCGAACCAAATACTCAAATTCAATTCGATTCAAATGTTTACAGTTTGAACTTAACCAAATTTGATTCGAATTAAGCAAATTCAAATCTATTTGTTTGAATTTTTCATTCGAATTGGCACTTACGAACGTCGGCAACGTTCGTAGATGCCCGTACGCGTCTTCCCCGGGTCCGTACGCATCCGTATGCATCCCGTAGTTATCCCATATGCAACCCATTTTCATCTCGTACGGATCTGTACAAATGTGTACAGATGCAGGAAAGGGGCGGATCTTCAAGCACAGATCGTGTATGAACACTTACACATATGGATGTCTGAATAATTCGAATGAAATTCAAATTAAATCTTTAAATTTGAATTTAAGGACTTTCAATTCCAAATTGAATGTCGAAATTTGGTTGATTCGATTGGATTGAATTTTGAATGCATTCGACTATTCGTGCATATCCCTAGTCCCAGCCACCTTAAGCCAAAAACTAGCCCCCCTCCCCATATCTTTATAAAGGCAGCAATGAACGCAGAGACAGCCTCCATATTCCACCAACCATTTCTCTGAGTTTCTCCTTCTCCACCTCGTGCTGTCCTCTCTATTGCAGTATTGCACAGGCAACAGGTCCAGCCATGTCAGCCGTGTCACAGGCACCTTAGCGTTCTTGGAAGAATGCGAGAGCTTGTCTGAACATGTTCCTGAAATAAGCAAATCTGGGTGTGGTCTGTTGACTTTGTCCATCACCACCTTTGGTTTCCTCACATTCCCCCTTCAATGCCTGGATCTTACGCCGTCTTGACGGAGCGCAGTTGTTGTTAGTGTTCCCTGCTCCTGGCAGGGCCAAATCTTCCTCACATGCCCCAGAAAGCTCCTTTAACTCTCTGGAGGCATCAGAACGGAGATACTGCCAGGCTTTGAGGCCATTGTGGTCCCGAAGGTTCGTGTTGGCCCCAAAGGCACCCACCAGCACTTTGATGACCATCTCATGGCTCTGGAGAGCCGCCAGGTGCAAAGGAGTCAACCTCCCACTGGCCGTCAGCACGTTGATGTCAAACGGGTGGCAATTCTTTTCTGCAAAAGAAATCACCTCAATCAGGTCCTCGTGGCGACCATGTTTGGCCAGCCAATGGAGCACAGTGAAGCCGGTCACGAAATCTCTTCTGGACAGCAAGCTCGGGTCCTTAGCCAGCAAGTTGAGGATGCTCTCCGCATTTCCATCCGCCACAGTCAACATCCACTCATGCTCCAGTGGATCCAGAACTAAGGAAAGGTCCTCAGAGTTCCCATCTGAGAGGGTCTCCAGATCTTGAGGAACATCAACAGAGATACTTTCCCGCTGGGTGGCTGCAAGCCAAGGTACCTTCATTGGACTGCCCTGCAGAATGATTTCCTTCAGCCCTTTCCGTCTCATGCTGCTTCCGCTTATGGAGAACCTGGCTGGGTCAGCACCGGGTCCCCAATTCATGGATCGCCTGCTGGACCTTCCTACACTCCTGTTGAAGCTGGAAGGCTGCCCTCGGCGGAGAACCAAACTTTCACTCCCAATGCTTGGGCTGGGAGACTTGTTACTAATGGTGGCTGGCCTCGGAGACTGCGGGCTGGCTCCTTCTACACGTGACTTAAAATCCTGGATTGCCACCTCTTCTTTCAAGCTTCCTGCCCTCCGTGTCTCTGCCATGGTGCTCCTAGGATCCATGATTCCTCCAAGCTCCTTAGGTTTCCTACCTCCGGCCTTAAATCACAGACCTATTCTGGCAGAACCCCATGTTTGAGGCAGCACTTTTCTTAAAGTTGAGATGAGTACTGGGTCTGCTTTCTCAGATCTGCAGAACTTCCTGAATCTGTGTGCAAAGAGGAACAAACACTTGAGTTTCGTTTGTCAGGAAAAAGAAAACACCCTTGCGAAATAGAGCATGACTGATAGTAGTCTGGCCAGAGAAAGTGAAGGTTCCACTGCACAGCCAGACGGCCCTTTTCTTGATATTTCTGAAAGTCGATTAATCTAAGAGCAGATCCCCATGTGCTTTTTAATGCAAGTAGAATCCAAATTCGGAAAGGACTCTGCATGCAAAATCTCCTTATCAGACTTTATGTGGACCAAATTGCCCAAATCCATACTAAAAATAGTCCTAGAAAAATCTGTTCTCGCCATGGTTTGGGAGCAAAGCCCACATCATTTTTTGCTATGGGGACGACCCTGGGCTATTTGGGGAGGGGATTGACTCTAGAGTCATCAGGACATGGGGTTTCATGTCCTATGCTCGCTGTTCCTGTCCTGTGCGTTGGGGATCACAACTGTTGAGCATTTGGGGGAATAAATGGTGATACAGAACAGAAACGATAAGGGGATCAAATGGCCTTCGCTGTCCCATGAGTCCTTCCATGAGCATTATTCCACCTCCCTTCCCCGATCGCCAAGCCAAGCATGATAATGGCTTGATTCCAGGGTGGTTTTGCCTACTTCTGCATCACCGCCTTCCCGGGTGTGCTTGTGGTGACATGGAGGTGCACATAACCACTAAACTACCACCAAACCTTGTAGTGGCTTTGATTAATGAGCTGCCTTTTTCTTTTATTATTATTGCCTTTCAACCCTAGCTTCTCTGTGCCACGAAGGGGTGGGATGTGGCATTTGGTGGCATTTCCCTGTAATCGCTACAACGGGCGGCACAGGGGTTGGGTGACGTCAACCCGGCTTCCTATCAGGAGAGAGGGGGTGGAGAGGAAAAAATGCTGTTTCTCCATGCAGGGGTTTAACACGGTTTGTGTGGGGATGGCCGTATTTGAATAGAATGAGTATTATCAGCAGTCACATGGGGACGGGCACAAGGAGAAAGCCCTGCATCCGGATTTAAAAAGACACATGGGGACATGCCCTAAATGCTATCTGTATTAGCATTAACAGTGCAACCAGAGATTGCCAGTCCAAAAGCATTAAACTGGTTCAGCATGTATTTGTTTTTCTCTTGGATCTGCTGATCTCTATAACTTAAAAATATGCTCAATTCAGGATAATATAATAGATCCAAATTCATAATCTTGGGTGTTTTTCCATGGTCACTTAGTACCCATTTTACCACCCATTAAGGACCCATTTCTACCTTGGCCCCATAAGGGACACATTTGTTTCCACCGTGCCTCAGGAAATCCGGATCATATGGGTACTTTTTGGCCTTTAATCCGGATTTTCTGTAGACCCCATTAATGGGGTCTTCAATGGGGTCCTCAACCAGAAAATCCGGATTAAAGGGAGCCTGTTTCCACGTTAGCTTGGCAATGGGGTCTAGAGGAGGCTAGGGGGAGGGGGCACCCTTGGGGGGAGCCCCAAAACCTAAGCTTCCAAGTCATTTCGAAGTCTATGCAAAATATCTCCGGAGCGCCTTTGAAGTCTGTGCTGATCTTCGGAGTGAACTTCGAAGTGACTCCAAAGTGACTCCGAAGTCACTTGGAAGTCATTCCGAAGTTTACTCCAAAGATCAGCACAGACTTCAAAGGTGCTCCGGAGCTATTTTGCACAGACTTCGAAATGACTATGAAGTGACTTCAAAGTGACTTCGAAGTTATTTCGGAGCTGCTTCGGAGATTGTACCCCCTGTCCCCCCAAACACCTGGGGTGACAGGCAGACCCCTCGTGGGTAGATCTGGATTTCCAAATGGGTGCTCTGGTGTTTCCACAGCAGGGATGCTAGCACCCATTGCTATAGACCTCCCACGGAAACACATTGGGAATTAATTGGGAATTGGATTAAACCTTCGGTGAGACCGCAGCAATAGTCACCAGGAAGGAAGTCAACCTGGTTGAATGGCATCTATTAACAGCATCCAATTCTACTTGTGGAAACCTCAGCTGTTGGAAATGCTTTATTTGGATTTTGCAAGGAGCCCAGATTGAAGCCAGTGACCTAGCTGTGGGGCTAACCAGTACAGATGACCAGCCAGTCCAGGGGGATCCAGTTGGGTTGGCTGTTGCCATGTTGTTCTTTCTGTTTGAGGTTTATTTGTTTGCTTGTTTGTTTACATTTTTATCCTGACCTCTACCTGAAGGTCTCCGGGTGAGTAACAACATCTAAAATCAAACATCATTAAAACAATAACACTATGTATTAAAACAATAGCATCCACCAGTGGGAAGGGAAATTGTGTCCCCATTTAACCAAAGGCCAGGGCAAAGAGGTGCGTCTTCACTTCTCATTCTACCCTAGTTATGTCATGGGAGACAGGTGTGTATCAACAGGGACTGAAAGCCAAGGACGTCTCAACACCACCTCCAGGTTGGAGAGAGAGGCAGGATGCCCCTCAAAAACACGTGCAGAGATCTGAGAGCAGGTGAAGGTTTTGCCCTCACCCTTTGCTTGAGATGCCCAGAAGCAATTGGCGGCCACTGTGGGAGATGGGAGGTTGCACCAGATGGGCTGTGGCCTGATCCAGCAGGGCTCCTCCTATGCTCTTATTTCATATGGTGCATGTCAGTTTGAGCCTGTGATCCTACACATTTTTATTCTTACAGAACACCATCAAGTCTGAATTCTGGGACTAGATGGATGAATGTTCACAATCCTGATCTGTCTTTACGATCTGAGGCTAAACCTAGGTGTTGATATGCACAGGATGCTGAATGGTTCCTAATCTCCTATTCCAGATGGGGACAGAGTCTTTCCTTATTTCCCATTACAGTATGAGCCTAATAAAACCAACAGTAAACTAATAAGTCTGTTCAGGAAAAAGGTAGAATTTCAAGTCCTCTGACAATTTGGGGGCATTTAAGTGTCGATTGATTGATTGATTGATTGATTGATTGAGTGAGTGAGTGAGTGAGTGAGTGAGTGAGTGAGTGAGTGAGTGAGTATATGTAATTAAACTTCCTAAGAAAATCTGTGGAAATGGTACAATACATTATTTTTCTGGCATATCTTTCTATCTTTCCTTTATATATATCTTTTCCTTTTGAGGTATCTTCTTTGTATGTACTGTATGTATGCATGTATGTATGTATGTATGTATGTATGTATGTATGTATGAATAAATAAATGAATAAATGAAATTACATTATTATTTACAAAGATCTTTGTTTTTACTTGCAAGTTTTCTCAGGACAAAAGGAAGTGTTTATCATACGTTATGCTCACGTGACACGTTTGAGGGCTTCTTAGTTTTTCTCTTCCTTCTGACTACACCTGTGCACACCTGTGAGCATTATGCTGATAGGGTGGAAAGTTACCATTTCCCCTTCATCTACCTCCAGCAAAGGATAGTAAAAGGGAGATGGTTTTGATACCTTTACCCAGACCCTGTAAAGCCAGGCAGAATTGTCCCCTTTCAGCTCTGTATAGCTAAGAAAAGGTCACTTCCCTGTGGCTCCTTTACAACTAGATCTGGCTGAGGTTTCCCTCGCATAATGGCCCGTGAAAGTGATCCACCTGGTGGGAAACCTCTCGCTTGCTCATGGCTGGAGCTGATCCATGCTCTGCTTTCACCACCCTCCTTTATGCTGACATTGCGCAAAGCTTTTCCTGAGAGATTTTGCTCACGAGAAGAACCTGAAGAGAGAAACTGAAAAGGCTACACACCTTCCCAGTTAGAAACAACTCAGCCTCTTTTAGAAGTACCCCCCTCTTTAAAAAGAAAAACACTCCCACTTTTCACCTGCACGGCCGCTGGTCCTGCTGGTCTGACATGGTGGATCCGGCTGCCGTCACCTGGAATTCTCCAGGACACCTTGCAGTTCGGCAGTTCTCCTTGGGACTCCTCCTTCCCCGGTACATCTATGCTCCTTCCGTGTCTGTGCGCACAGCCTCCAGCCAGCTCCTCACTCGACTCCTTTGTGCAAACTTTGCCAGGCCATCACTGGGTCTCAGAATGCCGCAGGAAAGCAGCGGCGGCGGCAATAGCAGCGGCACGACCTTTGCTCGGCCTCCTTCCCGGGACAGATAAAGCTCCCGCATGTGACGGATGGATGTAGTTTCATGCCTGCTCTGTGTGTCGCAGAGAACTTTTGGCAGATTCAAGGCGCCTCCAAAGCCACAGGGAGAAGCAGTGTCAACCTTCCCTCTGGGTGGAATTGCTGATGATGAAAACAGGAGCCGGAGTTGAAAAACCAGTCGGGGCAGAACGGTTGCAAAGAGTGGGTCGCCTAGGGAGTCCAGTTTCGGACAAGCGGCAGAGGACAGAAATCCGGCCTTGGGACCAAAAGGTGTTGAAGGAGAATTTCGTCCTGAGGCATCTCAGAGGTGTGGTCCTAAGAGATCTTTGCCTGGAGATGAGCAAAAGGGTTCAGAAACGACTGTGTTGTTGTAGAAGAAGGAGAGTTGATTTTTATAGCCCACTTTTCTCACCCTTAAGGGGACTCAAAGTGGCTGACAAACTTTCTGTTCTTCTTCCCACAACAGACACCCTGGGGAGTAGGTGAGGCTGTGAGAGCTCAGAGGGAGAGCTGTGACTAGCCCAAGGCCACCCAGCTGGCTTTGTGGAGGAGTGCAGAATCAAACTAGGGCCCTATTCGCACTATGCACGATTAGTGAATGTTTGGTGAAGAGCGTCCTCACGCAGAGTAAGCTGTTACATACTCCATGTGTGCCTGCCCTCACCAGAAGTTTGCTACTTGTTGATTAGGTGTAGAGCACAAAGTTGTGCTCCACACGTTACCACCATTTACCAGAACCTACCTTAAGCGTCCAAAGGCATGGCCAACTGCACCTCTTCCGGTGCTCTGGGTCGTCTGAGGTGCCTCACACCATAGACGTGACTGTGTATGCGCAGAGCATCAGTGTCGTGAAGGTGATGGTGCTGATGCTGATGCTGATGCACACACAGGCGCAGAAGGGGCCACAGCTGAAATGGCGGCATCCAGAAGGGGACTGGGCCCCAGATCAAATAAGGTAAGTATTTCATTACGGTGGGATGGAACAGCCAAAGTTGCCTAAGCGCTCCAAGTGTGAGCACTAGTCAACGTTGGTTAATCGCGTTCCTTTCCCATCCAGCAGACGGGAAGGGAAGTGTGAAAACGCCCCAGGAGAATACCAGATAAGAGTCTGACACTCTAACCACAAGCCCACAAGTAGCTGATCAACACAACCAAGTGCTGTGATCATATGGACATTCAGAAGTGTTCCTTTACTCTCTCAGAATCAAAACATTTTGCATTTGGCAGCCCAGCCTCCTGTGTGATGGCCCCACCATTTGCAATAGCCTCCCCTCTGATATTCCTATACTTCTGATTTCAAGATACCATGGGAAGGCTCACCGTTTTTACCAAGGCATTTGCAGAATGTTTGTTTCCCTCATCCTTGACTTTAATCATGTTTTTATGTAACTATTATGATTTCAGCTGTTTAAATTCTTCACACACTTCCTCGCGATCATATTTTAGTATGAAGTGGTATATAAATATCTTAAATAACTAAACTAGGGACGTGCACGAATATTCGTAGGCATTCAAAATCCGATCAAAAGTGCTGAATTTCAACATTCAAACTCAAATCGAATGCCCAGAAATTCAAATGTAAACATTTGAATTGAATTTCGGATTTCAGATCTATTCGTTTGAATTATCCAGACATTCGTATGTGTATGGGTTCGTACACGATGCGTACCTGAAGATCCGTATCTTTCCTGCATCCATATGCATTTTATGGATCCGTATGGGATGAAAATGGGTTGCATGTGGGTTACCTACGGGTGTGTACACATGCGTATGGATGTGGGGAAGGTGCGTATGTGCACATATGAATGTTGTCGACGTTCGTATGTGCGGATTCAAATCAAAAATTTGAACGAATAGATTTGAATTTTGTAAATTTGAATAGAATCTTGTTAAATTTGAATTTAAAAGATTCAAATTGAATTGGATTTTTGGGTATTCGATTCGATTTGAATAGAATGTAAAAAAAAAACATTTGTGCATATCTCTAAACTAAACACAATTACATGGAAAAATTGTGCAAATTCAAGTTTTATTTGCAATAAACCACTTGGATGTTCTACTGCTCCCTGGTTAAATTCTGCCTGGGGCGTTAGAAGTTAAGCAGCTTTCTGCCACAGGGGCACCATGTAAAGGGCTTTCTTCTGCTTTCTTCCTTGTTCTTGTGAAGTCAACTGTTTCCGGACCATTCCAAGGAACAAACCACTTCCTCAGAGCAGTAAAATTAGTTAATCGTTTACCCACAGCTTCTTGTTTGGGCAAAGGAGAAGATAAATATGAAGGGAAGGCCAAGGAAAGCCCCAGTAGAAAGAAGTAGAAATGAAAAGAGGCCCCAGGCAGAGGCTAAAGTGTCAAATTCAGGGCAAAGGGGTTCCTTCACAGAGTGGTGAAAGTTCACAGCTATTAACACGGCCCACCCTGGCCCACCTTACCCACCTCGCAGGGCTGAAGCTCAGGTGGAGGCCATGGCCAAGAGTGCCTATTCCCAACTACGGCTGGTGTGTCAGTTGAAGCCCTTTTTGGACAGAGATGACTTGACCACAGTTATCCATGTTCTGGTAACCTCCAGATTGGACTGCTGTGATGCACTCTACATTGGGCTGCCCCTGAAGACGGTTCGGATGCTGCAGCTGGTGCAGAATGCAGCCACTAGGTTGCCAACTGGGACAGCTGGCCAGACATACATCACTTCGGTCTTAAAAGAGTAGCATTGGCTGATGATTTGCTACGGAGCCCAATTCAAGGTTTTAGCTTTGATGTATAAGGCCCTAAATGACTTGGACCCCCAATACCTAAAGGAACGCCTTCTTCCATATCGACCTGCCTGTGCCTTAAGATCTGGAGGGGAGGTCTTCCTGGTTGTCCCACCACCCTCAGGAGAAAAACCGGTGGGTATCCAGGAGAGGGCCTTCTCAGTGACGGCCCCTAGGCTATAGATTAGTCTCCCCCTTGAGGTGCATCAGGCTCCTTCACTGTATATGTTTAGGAAGCCGATGAAGATGCACCTCTTTGCCCTGGCCTTTGGCTAAATGGGAATATACTCTCTCTCCCCACTTTTTTTTTTAAATAAAAATAACTGTATGTTTTACTAAAAAAAATTCTGCACAGTCATGGGGCTTATTCTGAAGAAACTGCAGTCTAAAAGTATGTGATGTAATTTCAGATTTGTTCTTCTGTTGGATTATGATGATGATGATGATTGCATTTAATCCTGCACTGTTTTGTATAAGATATATGATGTATTTTATAGTATATCTTTGCAAAAGCCCGGCTGAGCTTTTCATTTATTCATTCATTTCCTGGAAATGCAGTGTAAAAATAAATAACCTGACTGAAAATAACAATATAAAATAAAAAAACGTATTTGTAAAAAATTGTACAATAGTTATATCTACAGTTTTGCCAGTCATGGCACCCTCTAGTGGCCAAGCCGTGAAAGACACATTTGGGAGAAATATACTGAACCAATTGTGGCCCTATTACCATGATAAATGCTGTCCTAGTAAATCAGACTGTGTGTGAATTTTGGGTTGTCAGCTATAGTTTCCCATAATGTGGATCGCAGACCCCTATTCTGATAAAAAATCCAGAAGGAGGCCCAGGGCAGAAAGGGCCTTCCTCTCCTAAATCGCTCATTGGCTTGGGATCTCAGTGCTTCTCTCATACAGACCTGCTTGAGGTTTCAGATCTGCTGGAGGGGGGAGGGGGGTCCTCTGTGTCCCACCAATTATAGAAACCCACTGTGTGGAGACATGGGGTGGGCCTTCTCAGCAGTGGCACCCTATTTATGGAATGCCCTTCCTCTGGAGGCCCGATTAGCACCTACCCTTCTAACGTTTAAGCACCAAGTAAAGACCTGGCTTTTTATTAAGGCCTTTGGGCACTAATTCACTCTAGTGCTATTTTAACATTTAACTCTTTATGCTGTTTAATGCTGTTTTAATGGGGTATGTATTTAATGTTTTATTTGTATATGGGTTTTTTAATTGTAAGCTGCCCAGAGATCTTGGGGTATGGGGCAGGATATGAATGAATGAATGAATGAATGAATGAATGAATGAATGAATGAATGAATGAATGAATGAATAGCTATTAAAGGTGCAGGAATCTTATGGTGACCCTATTCCAATGAAGCTCATCATTACAAGAACTAATTATGTTCCTTCTCTTCGTCTTCCATGGTTTCAATGCTGCAACTCTGAAGGCAAGGACTATACTGGATAGTGAAACCTGGGGAGGTTGCCATGGTTGTGGAAAAGAGAGAAATTTAGAAGCCGTTGATTGTTACCCACGGAACACCTGCTGAAATGTTCTCTTCTACCCTAGGGATGTGCATGAATATTTGAAACATTCTAAATTCAATTGAGTTCGGACATTCAAATTTAAATCTAATTTCCATACATTCGAATTTAACATTCAAACGAAATTTGAGTCTTTCAAATCATTCGCATGAATTATTCGGACATCTGTATGTGTATGGATACGTACGCATTACCTATGCATACTACACATCTTATTTGCATCTGTACGCATTTGTACAGATACATACAGGATGAAAACAGGATGCGTATGGACACTAGAATGCTGTCGACATTTGAATCTTCAAAACCAAATTGAAAACTTGTGCGAATTGATTTGAATATATTTTATTCTAATCGAATGTGAATACATTCAAATTTTAAACATTCAAATCAATTTGAATCTTGGGGTATTTGTTTCAAATCGAACCAAATCCTGAAAATTGCATTTGTGCAGCCCCTATTCTACACAGCTTGTTAGAAGATGCAAGTTCCCTGTCTTGGATGACAGATAGCATTCATGAAGTTTGGGAGCTTCAGCTTCAGGCTGAAGGGTGGAATAAGGAGCTGAAATGGGGCAGGTGGGGATAGTCCACAGAAATGCATTTTGGGTGTGATCCCTTGAATGTTTGGACATTCAATCTGGCTTGATTTTGAATGCCTGGTTGCCGAATTCAGATCAATTACAGAAGTCATGGGGATGGTCTTTCCCGAATTCGGACTCAATTCGTATTAAAATGCCCATGGAGACACATGATAATGGGGAACCCCTTTTTTGAGAGCATCACAGGAGCCCCTTCAAGAGGTAATCCCCACTGACTTGAATGGATCTAGGACTACAGACAATGTGTATATAATATATGAGCCGTTACAGCAAATCAGCAAGCGAAACAGTTTCCGCTGGGAGCAGCATTCATGTGGTCTGGTAAGTTGCCACAGTATCTGTTCCAGGCAATGACACAGAGACTAAGATCAAAGCAACAACTGTTACCAGATTGTTCTTGCAGAAAAAGACAAACCTTCCTGTTTACCAAAGACAGAACCCTGGAGATCTGTTTCTCATTCAGGACTGCAGCAGTGCACGCAAGAATCCAACCACTAGCGGCAGTATGGGATTAGTTTCTTTCTAAATGCCAAGTCAGACCCATCAGGGTTTAGCCAAGACGGAGGAGGCGTTTTTCTGAGTGTGCATGCATTTGCTTAAGGCAGAAATCGTAAGTGGGTGGGGGCACCTCAGGGCTACATTTTGGGGCACTCACACTTGGCCAGATCTCTGACCTTCAGTAGATGTGCAGAAGGAAGAAACTTCACCGGGCGGAGGGCTCGCTGTTCAGCCGGCAGCTGCTGAGAATGCCGCTAGCCGACAATTAGAATTGCAGCATAGAAAAATCTCAGCCTCGTCTGACTAAGAGATTCAGCAATAGGATGGCCGGATGGAAGGATGACCAGGGCTCCTGCACCGATAAGAATTGCAAAGAAGAGAGATCTACCAGAATTGTGCACGCTTGATAGTTATATAGCTGATGGAATACACGGCTCACCAGCCTTTAATTAATTTATTTATTATTTGCATTTCTATCCCACCCTATACCCAAGGGTCTCAGGGTGGGTAACAACATTTAAAATCAAATCTATTAAAACAATGATATATATTAAAACAACAGTGTCTGCACGTGGAAAGGGAAAGTTTATCCCCTTTTAACCAAAGACCTGGGCAAAGAGATGTGTCTTCACTGCCTTCCTAAACAGGTACAGTGAAGGAGATAGACGGACCTCCAAGGGGGAGACAATTCCATAGCCTAGGGGCCATCACTGAGGAGGCCCTCTCCTGGGTGGCCCCATTTTTGCTGCTGAGGGTGGTGGGACAATCAGGAGGGCCTCTCTTCTAGATCCTAAGGCTTGGGCAGGTTGATATGGTAGGTGGGGCTGTGAGAGCTCAAAAAGAGAGCTGTGACCAGTCCAAGGTCACCCAGCTGGCTTTGTGGAGGAGTGTGAAATCAAACCCAGTATTCCCAGATAAGAATCTTTGCAGATTTGAGATTTGCAGATAAGAGTCCAGCTCCCTAATCACTGGACCAATGTGGCTCAGAAGAGAGCTGTGACTTGCCCAAGGTCATCCAGCTGGCTTCATGGAGGAGGGCGGAATCAAACCCGGTATTCCCAGATAAGAGTCCGGCTCCTTAACCACTAGACCAAACAATTGTTTACTGCCAGCCCAAGGAAAGCAAATTAGCAGTACACTGAAGTTGAAGACAAATGTGATTAAAACTAGTAATCCCTTCAACCCAGTCCCACCCTGCTAAGCCCTTCTGTCCTCTACCAGATGTCATCAGCCAAATGCTTGAGCAGCTCTGCCTTTCTGTGCTCCCCTGAAGGACCTCTTACTCCAGCAGGCCTAGACCAACAGTTCATGTAGGAGCTTTATGCCACTGCTGGGTTAAAAATGCACCATGTTCCATTTGGAACCATAACTTTCATTGGCCACAATGACTTCACCATCATTGAGGTGAACCTTCCCTCCCGGCAGCACCAATGAACAAATTAAAGCCCATGCTTTCCTGATCTAGGCAGCTTAAAATTGATAGCATCCACAATGAGACCCACCATGAGACCTTCGGTTATAAGGCTAGAGAGAGAGAGGCAGACAGACAGAGATGATAGGTAGGTAGGTAGGTATGCAGGCAGACAGGCAGGCAGGCAGATGGTAGGTAGGCAGGCAGGCAGGCAGGCAGAGAGAGAGCTAATAGAGAAAGAGATGATACATAGATGATAGATGATAGAGAGGTAGGTAGGTAGGTAGGCAGGCAGGCAGGCAGGCAGATAGAGGGATGATAGAGAGTTAATAGAGAGATGATAGAGGAATATGATAGAGAGATGGTAGATAGATAAGAGAGTCCACATTAAAGGTCAGAAGGTGCCATTCCAAAATGTATTCTCTTGCCTTTAACATGGATTAGAGATGGGATGGGCACACTAGTGTCTGCATGCTACACCCCTAAAGCTGCTTTCAAGCCACTTTTAAAAAGTGTGAGAGCTCCATGTAGAGCCACCACTATTGCTTTGCACTGTGCAAAGCCGCTATGAAGGACAGCACAGTTCAGCAAGAATCCTATGCTTCTAAGAGGGGAAAGTGCAATAGAACACACACAGAGAAGCTTTTGTAGCATCTTAAAAATTAACAACAGTATTGCGGCAGAAGCTTTCCTAGAGCGGCGCCCACTTCACCGCACGCTCAGAGCTTCTTCTCTTGGCAAGACTACCTTTGTAATCTTTCTATATTTAGAGAGGTATTTATAGAACCAACACAGCATAGCAGCTTGGAGAATGAGAAATGAACAACAACAACAACAAAAGGTAAGTCCTGGGTTCAACTCTCACCTGTGCCATGGGGCTTAAGTGGGGAGTTTGTACAAACCTCCGCACCAATCAAAGCTCCTCCATGGCAAAAAGTGGGAAACTGTGATGTGTTTGACAGCTCTCCTGTACAGACTGAGGGAGTATGCAATAATCCAATAATGCTTTGAAAACTGGAATGGGCCATCTTGGAGTTTCCTTAACCTCAGAGGCACAAGGGGCTGTGGCACACGAGAAGGCCTTGTCTGTGGTGGCCCCCTGCCTTTGGAAAGACACTGCAGCTAAGGACAGCAAACACCAACTTGATATGCTTTTCAGCAGCAGGGCCCTTTCTGCACTTAGCTGATTAGGCTGCCACGAAATAGGGCTGGTAAACTTCTGGTAAAGGTGGACCATTCACACTTGTCATGAGGAAAGCTTCCGAAAAGCGTCCATTATCAGCCGAAAGTGCGAATGGTCCTCCCGTTTACCAGCCCACGCTGCTGCATCCGAAGCCGGAAGTTCCGCCTCCTCACTGCTGCGATTGGCCATTCCATCACATGCTCAGATGCAGTTGAGGGGCGTGTTCATGCGGAGGGATGCACTGCAGTCGATCGCCGCCAGCACCTGTGATCGAACGTGCGGCGCCCATGACTCAGTTGCTGATCAAACTCCCCTCTCACAACTCAATGACCGGACGCCACTCCAGGGGATCAGTGGTCCGGCCACATCAGAGGTCAGCAATTGATCACAGCTGCCGCCACCACCACACCTGCGCTGACGCCACCTCCCCCACCCACTGACTGCAGGGAACCAGAAGAAGAGTGAATGGTCGCACCTCTGGACAACTCAGGTAAGCATTTGGTCTAGTGATTAGGGAGCCAGACTCCCATCTGGGAATACCGGTTTCGATTCCACCCTACCCCACAAAGCCAGCTGGGTAACCTTGGGCTGGTCACAGCTCTCTTCTGAGCTCTCATGGTCCCACCTACCTCATAGGGTGTGTTTTGTGGGGAGAAGAACAGAAGGTTTGTCAGCCGCTTTGAGTCCCCATAAATGGGTGAGAAAAGCAGGGTAGAAAAGCCAACTCTTCTTCTTCTTCTTCTTGGTCAATGTTAGTAAAGCCTAACCAACAATTACTGAACTTCTGGGCAGGCAGGGGGTACCTGGAGCCTGTAACAGCCTTCACCAGAAGTTCACTAATTGTTGACCACCAGCCTAAGTGTGAATAGGCCTCAGGTTAAAGTGTACCTCTTCACCTGGCCTTTGATTCATAGTTGCTAAATGTGGGCTAGGTGGGAGGAAGAGAAGCTCAGTGGGTGCCTTATATTTTAAATAAATTTTAATGTCTGCATCTTATCATGTGTTGTGACATACCCTGGTACCTTCAAATGAAGGGCAGGATACAAATGTTATAAATAAATAAAAATAAATAAAATATAAAGATCAAAACTCTCATATACTGCTATGCAAAATTTTGGAGCCTAGAAAATTTCAAGTATTTATTGATGATGATGGTGATGATGATGATGTAATTTTAAAACTATATTCTCCTAGAGCCTTTTGACACCAGTGTACAATACTACTGTATTTTAGGGATGTGCACAAATGTTCTAAATATTCAAAATTTGATTGAATTTGATTGAATGTGGACACTCAAATTCAAATACAATGTCTTCACAGCCAAATTTAAACATTCGAATGAATTTTCAAATGTTCTGAAACATTCATTCGAATGATTCAAAACATTCGAAAGTACAGATACATATGTATTACGTACGTATCTGTATGAATCTCATATGTATCTGTACGCATTTGCGCTGATAGCACGGGCCGAAAACAGGATGCGTATGAAATGCATACAGATACATATAACACATACAAATGTTGTTAACATTTGTATCTTCAGATTCGAATCTAACATTCGAATGTATTCCATTTGAATTGGATTTTGCTGCATTTGGATTCTAAACATTTGAATCAAATTGAGTGTTTGGATATTCGATTCAACTCGAATTTGAATGCAAAAAAAACCACATTTTCACCCAGCAGGTCGTCGGTGTATTCACGGTACTCAGGTCCAGCAATGGCTACTAGAATGGATGTCAGGATGACTCTCAAGGCCATTTGTAGGGAGGGGAGAGCAAGCAAAGGTTTTGCCCAGGAGCAGTTGGTGACCCATTGTGCAAGACTGGACGCTGGACTGGCTGGGCTGTGGCTGATCCAGCAGGGCTCCTCTGATATTCTTATGCTTTAGAGTTCTTACGGCCAACCATTTCTTCCTCTCCATCACTAGCTGTACCCAGAGTGTGGATCATATTCCAAGTGCTTTGAGCTGATGCCACAGCGAAGCCTCCCAGATTTCCAGATTTCAGAAGTCGATGTGGTAGAGCATGCATCCAGATGAACAACTTGGAGCCATGTCAGTTTCCCTGGAATACATGGCCAGAAGGGGAACTTGTGGACCTAAAAGGAACTGAACTACAAATCCCATCATGCCTGTCCTTCACCCGTATTGACAGACACAGTTCTCACCGGGCAGAATAAAGTCTATTTCAAGTTCTCACTATTTTTGTGTCCTTGCACCTTGGGTTATATGCCTGCTTTTCCCTTGCTTGCATTGATCATGTTGGCAAAGGCAGATGCGAAATAGAGTTCAGCCACATTTGGAGGACTGCAGGGACTTCAAACTGGCTACAGATAATAAGAACCTAAGAGAAGTCCTGCTGGATCAGGCCATAGCCCAACTAGTCCAGCATCCTGTCTCACACAGTGGCCATCAATTGCTTATGGGTATCTCAAGCAGAAGATGGAGGCAAAACCTTCACCTGCTCTTGACTCTCCGTAAATGGCCCTTCGAGGCATCCCACAGGGGTCTCCAACCTGGAGGTTATGAATGATGGGTAAAATGGATTGAAACAATGATGCACAAAAAAGCGTATTTGAAAGATATGGACTACATTCCTCATGATCCATTCACACCACCAATCAATTTTCTCTCCCTAAAAGTCAAGAGGGTAATGGCCCAAGAAGAAGAAGAGTTGGCTTTTATACCCCGCTTTCCCCACCTATTTAAGGGGACTCAAAGCAGCTGACAAACCTTCTGTTCTTCTCCCCACCACAGACACCTTGTGAGGTAGGTGGGGCTGTGAGAGTTCAGAAAAGAGCTGTGACTAGCCCAAGGCCACCCAGCTGGATTTGTGGGGGAGTGTGGAATCAAACCCGGTATTCCCAGATAAGAGTCCGCCTCCCTAACCATTAGACCAAATTGACTCACTAGAATTGAATGGTATTTTGGAACGTCTTAAGTAGAAATGTGCACAAATGCAATTTTTGGGATTCATTTCGAATATCTTTGGAGTTCCGAATATCCAAAGATTCTAATCAATTTGATTGTTTGAAAAGTGAATGTATTCACATTCAATTTGAATCCAATACATCCAAATCTATTTGTTTGAATTTTCAATTTGCATTTGAAAATACAGATGTTCTCAGCCCATACGTATCTGTACAAATGCGTACAGATACGTATGTAATGCGTACAGATACATATGTAATGTGTACACATATGAACATCCAAATAATTCATACAAAAGATTAAAAAAATCATTGGAATGTTAAATTCTAAATTAGAGACTTTTGATTCGAATTCAAGCGTCTGAATTCGATCAAATTTTGAATGTTTCGAATATGCTTGCACAGCCCTTGCAAACTCATCATAAATGGCACCATCCATGGAACCTTTCAGGTCTAGAATCTCACTCCAAGTGCACAAGCTGAGCTGTAGTGTCCATTTGAAAAGGGTCTCCTTGCACCATCTTCTACTTGTGAGCCAGTTTGGTCTAGTGGTTAGGGAGCCGGACTCTTACCTGAGAATAGTGGGTTTGATCCCACACTCCTCCATGAAGCCATCGGGGTGACCTTGGGCTAGTCACAGCTCTCTTTCTAAGCTCTCACAGCCCCACGTACTTCACAGGGTGTTCTGTTGTGTGGAGAAGTACAGGAGGTTTGTTAGACGCTTTGAGTCCCCTTAAATGGGTGAGAAAAGTGGGGTAGAAAAGCCAACTCTTCTACTACTACTACTGCCTTCTAAAAGTGTGTTTTATGGTAATGAAAGGAATTGAGCTCCAGCCTCTTGGCATCCACACAGGACTCACATCCATGCCATTTTCTTCTCCAAGGCAGATGCTGCTGGTCCTCTCCAACCCGTTGCTTTCTACCGCCACTGAGCTCCAGGTGTTTCCAGATAGGAATTAAAGATAGAGGTTCAGGACTGTTAGCACCAGCTGCCCAAGTGGTTTGAGCCAAGGGGCAGAAGGACCTGTCTGTCTGGACACTAGGGAAGCGGCGTGACTTCACTGCAAATCGGCTAAATTTTGATTTTCTTGTGGAAGAAAAGGAGATGCAGGTTATTAGCTGCTTAGCATTGGATGGGAGGCCACCAAGAAATCCCCAGAACTGTAGGCTAGACCGAGGGGCTTTTTTGTTTTTAACCCACATCCCGGGAGAAGCAATGGATTCCGGTTTCCCTTCTGTTCCAAGAATTCTCCACAGCTGCTGAATCCCAGTGCTTCTCCTGACACACCTAAGGGTCCAGTGGAGTCGGCCTGGGCTCAGGCCAGGAATAGAAGCACGGGAAGGACCCAGGAGGTGGAGGAGGAAAAGGAAGAGGAGATCGTGGCAAGGTTCCCATCTGAAGCTGCAGGCAAGTGAAGTCCACTCTGTGTCATCCTTTGCTTTCCCAAGAAAGCAAGCCGGGCTCCGAGCCCCCAAGAAAGGCCAACTCTCAGCAGCCAGCCTAACCACCAGCAAGGTGAGGTGCGCACCCGCTTGGCTTTCCCGGCGCGGCACTTGCTCTCTCCTGTATCCGCAGGCAGCCCTTCTTTGGGGGGGCCATGTGTCACCTCGGGGGGGGGGAGCCCGCAGAGAGAGGGCGGTGGGACATCGGCAAAACCTCCTTCCTTCCTTCCTTCCTTCTTCCTTCCTTCCTTCCTTCCGCGGTACCCAACCTACCTAGGCTTGCAGATTTGGCGCGCAAGGACCCCTCCCCTCCCCACCCCACCCCTCCCCTCGGCCTGCACCATTCCAGCCAGGAACGGGGGGGCGGCGTCTCGGGCTGCTGCGGCCTTTGAGGTCGCCCCCCCTCCTCGCCCCCAGGACTAGTAGAAGCCGGGGAGGGGGGGAGAGAGGGGGAGCGGAGGGGCCACAGAGAAGAAGTCCCCTCCCCGGCTGCCGCGCAGCGCCGCGCAGCGTCGCCGCCGCGCCCCTCCTTCGCCTCCTCCCGCCGCGCCCCGAGGACGGACGGAGCGAGCGAGCGGCATCCACACGCACCAGCAGCAGCAGCCCCGCCATCACCACGCCCCGCCGGCCGCCCTCCTTCCCTCCAGACCCGGCTGCTGCCGCTGCTGCCTCGCCCGACGCCGCCTGTCGCCTGCGCTCTCGCCGCTGCCGCAGCGGCCCCGTTCCCCCCCCCCCGAAGAACAGCGGCGTCGGCGTCCCCCCCCGGCTGAGGAAGAGGAGGAGGAGGAGGAGGAGGCAGCGGTGGCTTGGGCGTCGAGGGGCCATGGCGGCCACCGAGATCGCGCGCCAGGTGGTGAGTGCGCGGCGGCGGCGAGGGGTCTCGACGGGCATTGGCGGCCAGAAGCGGACCGGACCGGGTCGGCTTGGGCCGCGCGTGGGCTCCTTCGAGGGCGCCGCCTTGGCGGGGAGGAGGAAGAGGAGGAGGATGCCGGGCGAGGGATGCGGCGAACGGGGCGAGCCGAGGGCAGGGATGGGGAGGCTGGGGAGGCGGTGGCGATTCCCCTCCCTCTCCCCCCCCCTCTTTCCCGCCTCCGAGGGAGCGGCGCTGGGCTGGGAGGGGGGGGGGTCGAAATCGGGGTTCTGGGCTTGAGGGGAGGGAGAGGGGGCGCCAGGTGAGGAGGGGGCCGTAACACCCTGGGGAGTAAGAGCAGTCACAGGCTCCTCTTCCTCCTCGGGTCCGTCCGAGCAAGAGGCCGGCGGGAACCGAAGGGGGGGGCGGGATCGTGGGGGCACTGCTGGACGGTCGGCTTCCCCCCCCCCCCTTCCTCCTCCCGCGAAGGCCAAACCTCTCGCCCGGCTTCCGTCTGACACGAGGACAGGCAAAGGGCGCCCCGGAGTGCCCGAGCCCGAAAGTTTTCCGTTTTCTCTCGTTTACGTCTGAATTCAACGGAACTGGGGCGTGTGAGTGTATGGGGGGGGGGGAGCCCTCTCTCTCTCTCGTTCCTCCCTTCCTAGTCTCCGTTCTTTCTCCTTTCCTACCTACCTACATTCCCTTCCTTCCCTTCTTCCTTCAGGCTATCTATCTATCTATCTATCTGTCTGTCTGTCTGTCTGTCTGTACCCTATTATCTATTTATGACTGATTTATTTAAGAGACTTAGACACTGCTTTACTTTTTTTTTTGGTATCCATTTATTTATTTTCAGTAAGGATTTATATCACATTTCAATACATTATAATAAATATATAATCTTAGAGCTTTACATTCTTTAAAAAAATCCCCAAACAGTTCTGCACTTGGAAGCAGGAGGTAGCCGGTTTGAGGGAATTTGTTTGGCGACCCTTTTGGGGTGGGATGGGGGGTGGGGTTAAGATGGTTGAGATGGGGGGGGAGGAGGAGGAGGAGGATTAACTTGATCCGGAGTGAACAGAGCCCTAGGAGTGGTTGTTTGGGACAGACACAGTCATTTGGCGGAACCTTAAACGGGGGGGGGGGGGGAGTTCTTTATGCATGCAGCTGCCTTAAAAAGGTTGAAAAAAAGGTAAAAGGTAAATCCACACCTGAGCTTGACTGACAGGGTAGTGGGAGATAGGCAAGAAGGGCTTCATTTCTTCTTGTTTGAGCGCGGGAGGGGGCAGTAAAAGAGGAGTGAAGGCAGATCTGAGGTCGGTTTAGACTTTGGAGGTGGCCAGGTTCAGGGCCGCTTACATGCCCACATGGGGGCTGTGGGATTTGCATCTGAGCGTTTTCCAGAGGTTGCGGGCTTTGCCCCTGTCGCTGGCCTGGAGGATAGCATCATCTGTGGAACAGGATGCAGGACTAGAAGGACTGTGGCCTGATCCAGCAAGGCTCACCTTGTGTTCTTACGCTTTGCACTACTACGCCATGACTTGTGCTTTGCAAATTGTGTTGTATTTCCGTTGGGATAGAGGTCCCTGAGGTTTTCCATCCACCCACCCACCCACCCGCCTTTGCCTTTGCCTTTCCTGTCCTTTCCTTTGTCTGTCCGTATTTCAATTCACACACTTGTATATTGGCCTGTTCCAACCACCAATGGAACGCTATAACATGCAGCGCCAGCGTCTTCCGACACGGACAAAGAGGAGGGTTCTTCAAAATTGGAAATCCGTGGGGTGGGGTGGGGGGGCTTTTGTCTCTCCTCCCGTTCTTCCAAGGCTGGAGCTTACCTGCTCTTTGTCACGTGTGGTTTTCTGTGCTACAATGAAAAGGAAATACCCAGACACTTCAGAGGTGGGGAAGGGTTTCTTTGTGCTCTGCAAGGACGGCAAATCTTGCAGGAGGAAGGAAGACCCTACCCCTTTAGCCAGGAAGAGCTTGCAGGCGTTGCTGGATTTCCAGCTTAGCAGGGCCTGGGACAGAAAATGGGGTCGAACGGGTTTCGTTCAGAAGATTCTTGCAGATGCCTGTGTGTCTGACATTGCAGCTGGGTAACCAGAGCAGGTGCCTGGTCCTTTGATCATGGTGGATAACGGCACCTGCGTCCTTCAGGTTTCAGTTTAAGGCGAGCCCTCCTGGTCTGTGAGTTTTTCACTCCCGAGTTTGGTGTCTTTGCAGGGAAGCATCTGTGATGGTCTCTCACTGCTTGCAACTTTAGAAAGTACAAACACTGGTATATCTATAAGTGGCCATTTTCTGGTGCATTCGGTTCTTCTTTTTCTCGGAGGGAGGGAGGGAGGGAGGGGGAAAAGGTTCCTTCTGACTTGCAGGTTACTGGATCTGTGGTGTCTTTGCAAAATGGAACCATGAGAAGTAGAAAGGGATGCTGTTGTGTTATGCTGCTTCATTTATATCCTGGAGAGAATCAAAGCGGTGTTCAGAATTAACCCAACCAGTTACAACAAGCAAAATAATGGAGACTATAATCTGTAACAAAATAACAGACACTATAATCTGTAACAAAATAATGGAGACTATAATCTGTAACAAAGTGATGGTACAAAATGTAACAATCAGGTCAGACACAATCCATAGCACCCCATTAAAGAAAGTAACAAATTGTTATATAAAACCAAAATATTCGACACTTTAAAACTAAAATAAAAACAAATATATAAAAAAATGACAAAATACAGGGGGACCACTGGCTTAGTGGAATATACTGGGTGGAAAGACTTTCAGATATATGTGTGTGTATTTATATTTATGTGGGTGTATCCATATATATATTTATGTGTGTATCCATTATGTATATGTGTGTATATACATACATACATACATACATACATACATATGTGTGTGTGTGTGTGTGGTTATGTGTATATACATATACATATACATATATTTATATAATTTGTTGAAGCATTATATTCTATCATTCTTCTGAACAGCTCAAGGGCAATTTACGCTATTTCTGCCTTATCTGTACAACATCCTTGTAAGGCAGATTAGAGTGAGAGTCAGTTGCTGGCCCAGGGTCGTTCTTTGGGATTGTAAACTCAGGAGCTCCGGGACTTGGTTCTCTCCGTTCTCTCTTAGACCAGGCTGGTTCGCTGTACCAGCTAAAATGGAGTATCAGGCAAGAGGGAATAAGGAGAAAATCCAGCCCAAGACCTTGGGAAACCATTGCTGCTCTGAGAGGTAAATTAGATGAGAAAATATCTGTCGGTTTGTCAGGTGGTAGTTTTGTCTGGGGCTATTGGCGGTTGGTTTTTTCTGTGGATGGACCCTAACAGCAGAGGGCTGGACCTTCCTTAGACCGCATCAGTGCTTGGTATGGGCACAAATATGATTTTCAGGATTCTATTTGATTCAAATAGAATATCCAAAGATTTGAATCGGTTTGAATGTTTAAAATTCGAATGTATTGACATTTGATTCTAAACGAATACATTCAAATCTTTGTACGAATTTTCAGTTCGTATTTGAAGATATGAATGTCGACAACATTCGTATGTATCTGTACACATCCGTACGCCTCCCGTTTTATCCTGTATGCATCCCGGTTTAGTCCCGTGCGTATCTGTATAAATGCGTACGGATGCAAAAAAGATGCGTATGGTTACGTATGTAATGTGTACATATCCATACGCATACCAGTGTCCAACTGTTCGTACGAATTGTTCAAAAGCTTCATAAATGCATTTGAATGTTAAATTTGAATTTAGAGACATTAGAGTCGAGTTTGAATGTCCAAATTTGATCGAATTTTGAATATTTTGAATATTTGTGCATAGCCCTACTTGGTATACGTGGCCAGTGCAAAATCGCCCTGAATTGCCCTCTTCCAACCTAATACTCTTTAGATACTGCAAGTGGCATTCCTATTGGCCTCAACTGATGTAGCCTCTAGTGCCCTGCCATCTAACCCAAGCATCCCTTGGCGTAAGTCAAACCCTGAGCATCCATTATGGCTGCCGCACTGGTGATATCTACCCTGTGGGTTATTTTCCCCCTTCCCACTGGACAGAAAGAGAGAAAGGGATAGGCAGAGACGACTTCCTTGACTCTGGCAGCCACATTCAAGGGAGGTCCAGTGTAATTAAAGTGGATCTATGATTTTACCTTTGGGTGTTGCCTTGAAAATGAGTCTATGGTGAGGCCACATTTGGAATATTGTGTACAGTTCTGGTCACCACACCTCAAAAAGGATATTGTGGAACTGGAAAAGGTGCGGAAAAGGGCAACCAGAATGATTAAGGGGCTGGAACAAAATCAGGCTACAACATCTAGGCCTCTTCAGTCTGGAGAGACGGCATTTAAGAGGGGACCTGATTGAAGTATATAAAATTATGTACAGTATAGAAAAGGGAGATAGAGAAAATTTCTTTTCTCTATCACACAATACTAGAACCAGGGGACATCTATCAAGCTAATGGGTAGGAGAGTCGGATCCGACAAGGGGAAGTATTTCTTCACCCAGAGGGTCATCGGTCTATGGAATTTGGTGCCAGAAGAGGTGGTAAGAGCTACCAGCCTAGATGGCTTTAAGGCAGGGTTGGACAAATTTATGGACAACCAATGTATCAATGGCTACTAGAATGAATGCCTAGGTACATCTTTCAGGCTGGAGGGAGGGGGGGAGAAGCAAGATGCTTCTAAGGCCATTTGCTGGGATTTGAGAGCAGGAGAAGGTTTGCCCTTGTCTCTGCTTGAGATGCCCATGAGCACTTGGTGGGCCACCGTGTGTGACGAGATGCTGGACTTAGATGGGCTGTGGCCTGATCCAGTGGGGCTTCTCTTATGGTCTTATGTTTCAAGGAGGGTGGAGTCAGTTCACTGGACACTTCCAAGAGAGAAAGGTACCTTATGCGTGTTGGCATCCTTCTGTCTCTAAAGACTGAAAAGGGCCTGGACATGAGACGATGGAAATTCTGAGCTTTTTCAGATTTTTCCTTCTTGGTTTTGCCAACATGATCCAAAGCCATGGAAACACAACATTTGGTACTCTGGTGGCCACAAGAGCTGCCAGGAAGTTCCAGCTGCCTCCAGTCAATTTTCTATCAGGGTTTATTCCCTTTGTCTTTTCCTTTCCCAAAGCATTCACCAGGCAGTGAGGGTCTTTCACCCACAGCTGGGAAGCCGGGATGTGCAAAATTCGCATTCATGGGCATTCACATGGAAACCAAAATTCAGGTTCAAATTGAACCAAAGGCTTTTTTCAATGGGAAAAGTGGAATTTTTGTTTGCAAAAAAGCTCAAAGGTGAATACAAAAGAAGCTTCTTCTTTTTTCCAATTAAAACAACCAGCAACAAAACAAAGTTAATGAATTTTTGCCTGAACAGCAAAATGAGCATGCAGCATTTTCCCCATGCACATCCTTATTGAGGAGATCTAGTGAGATTTCAGGTGTTTTTCCACTGTCACTAGAAGTACCCATTAAGTACCCATTAATGGGTACAAAAATGCCATTATGTACCCGTTAATGGGTACTTAATGGGTACTTCTAGTGACAGTGGAAAAACACCCTTCCATAGCATAGCAGGAATTTGTACAGAGGGGCTCCTGGGTTCTAGCCCAGTTCTAAGACTGTAGTAAACAGGGGAAACTTTAGGATCGCCAAGGGAAACCCTCACTTCCTTTTACCTTCTCAGTGCAGCATGAAAGCAGAAGGAATCCATGCTTGGTATTAAAATATTGATGGAATAAACATGTTTAGTTAAATGATAGTTTTGGTTTTTAAATCTAGCTAGATGTATTACAATGAAACTGGAGGGTTTCAGGAAAAATTGAACAGGAATAATTAAAGGAGTGTTTAAAGTGGCAAGGTAAGGCTTTCATTCTTTGGAGAGGAGGGAAAATGACATCCTAATCTCCAGAACTGAAAGTGCTAACCCTCTAGAAAGCAGGTGCTGAGGACTGAAATTTGAAATCCTATGAGATGAGGTGCTGGGGACTGAAAGCTGAAATCCTGTGAGATCAGGGCTGGGAAGTGAAAGTTGAAATCCTAAGAGATCAAGGCTGGGGAGTGAAAGTTGAAATCCTGGGAGATCAGGGCTGGGAAGTGGAAGCTGAAATCCTAAGAGATCAGGGCTGGGGAGTGAAAGTTGAAATCCTGGGAGATCAGGGCTGGGGAATGAAAGCTGAAATCCTAAGAGATCAGGGCTGGGGAGTGAAAGTTGAAATCCTGGGAGATCAGGGCTGGGGAATGAAAGCTGAAATCCTAAGAGATCAGGGCTGGGGAGTGAAAGTTGAAATCCTGGGAGATCAGGGCTGGGAAGTGAAATCTGAAATCCTAAGAGATCAGGGCTGGGGAGTGAAAGTTGAAATCCTGGGAGATCAGGGCTGGGGACTGAAAGTTGAAATCATGAGACGTCAGGGCTGGGGGCTGAAAGTTGAAATCCTAGGACATCAGGGCTGAGGACTAGCAGTGGAATCCTGAGAGATCAGGGCTGGAGACTGGAGGGACATCTGTTTGGCCGCTACTAGTTTCATGACACATTCTCTTTCTGCGCTGTGCAAAAGGGATAAATGAATATGAAACACCTTTGGTAATTTTATGGCCATGCTCTTGAAAGCAGCCTGTTGAATTTTCTCCCGGAAACAGGTTTTTTTTTTTTTTAAATCAGAGTGTGTGTTTGTACAAAGTAAGTTATTTTCTATACTTTATCTGCATCCCCCAAAGCACCTTATTTAATTTTTCATTCCCCACCCCCTCAATTGAGGAAGGTGATGTGGTCTTTAAATTGTATATTGACTTGCGTAGTGGTGCTGAGTATTATTTGTATTTGTATCCAGTAATATTTGTGAAATTTGTTTATTTAAGCCCTGCACTTCTCTCAGAGGTCTTGGGGTAATTCGCATAAAAAGTAAAACTAAATTGAAAACATGGTTTTTAAAAAATTAAAATGCACCCCACCCCCAGAACTGTAGGACAATTTATGGAGGTACATTTTTATCTGGCAAGGAGAACTGTATAATGTTGGTGCCCGCCATACTTAAATGGGGAGGTTCTCTCAAAAGGGTTGTGCACAAATGCAGTTTTCAGGATTAGATTTAAATCGAACGTCCAAAAATTCAATTCAATTCGAATCTTTGAAATTTGCATTTATCCAAATTTGATTCGAATGAAGCAAATTCATATCTATTCGAATTTTTCAATTCGAATTTGCACTTACGAGTGTCGACAACATTTGTATGTGCCTGTATTGTTTAGGCATTCCATATGCATCCATACACATCTGTACACTTCCGTATGCATCCCTTAGTCATCCTGTATGCAATCTGTTTCTGTCCCGCACAGATCTGTACAAGTGTGCATGGATGCGGGAAAGATGCATGCATCCAGGTACACATCATGTACAGACCCGTATACACATGAATGTCTGATTAATTTGAATGAATAGATTCAAAAATCCAAAATTTGTTCGAATGTTTGAATTTATGGACATTCTATTCAAATTCGAATGTCAACATTTGGATGAATTTGATCGGATTTTGAATGTCTTCAAATATTAGTGCACACCCCTACTCCCAAAGCCTGGGGCCAACACAGAAAAGGCCATCTCACCTACTGGAATCCCTTGAACATCAGAGGATGATGACATTATGAGAAGGGCATCTTGTTTGTGCCTTTTAGGTAGATCCTTCAACTAATCTGGATCTAGTAGATCCGGATTAAGGGAGGTACCTGATGTGTCTCCACGTGTGGTGCAGCACCCAATAGCAATGGGTGCTAGCCTGCCCGCAGTGGAAATGCTGGAGCACCCATGTGGCGAATCTAGATCGACCCACGTGGGGCCTGCCTGTCACCCCAGGTTTTTTGGGGGACAGGGAGTGCAATCTCCGTAGATGCTCTGGAGATTCTCTGAAGATTTTCCGGAGCGATCTGCTGCAAACTTCAAAGATTCTTTAGAGCCTTTGACAAAGGTTCATAGGATTGGCATTGCTCTCGTGTGGGGTCCTCTTTGGAGCCTGTGCTATTCTTCGGAGCCAGCTTTGGAGATTGCACACAGGCCTCGGAGCTCTGGGTTTCAGGGCACCCCTGCACAGGGGTGCCCTCCCCAGACCCCATTGCATGATCACAGTGGAAACGCGCTCTGAATAATCCGGATTTGATGCCTGAAGACCCCATTGTAGACCCCTTTAATGGGGGCTACAGGAAATCCAGATTATAAGTCCGGAAGGACCTATATGATCCAGATTTCCCTAGAACTGGTGGAAACAAATGAGACTAATGAGGTCTGCAGTGGAAATGGGGTCTTCCTGCTCTGAAACTAATGGGTCATTGATGGATCCCTAATGGGTACTTAGTGCTGGTGGAAAAAAAAAACACCCAAATGCCTGGAAGGGTGCTTTTGAGATTTCGATGGGAGTCTTTCCCAGCCATATGAGGAGATTTCACTCATTAAACCTGGATCCTTTTAAGTACAGACCCTGGCAGAGGGGTTCAGCCTCTTCCCAGCCTGCAGGAGCGGTGTTGATTCAGCTGAGAGTATGGGTGATGGGATGTAGGGGGTAGCAGAATGACGTCAGGCTACTCGCTCCTTTTTGGGGGATCGAAGTGGCAGCTTGTTTGGAGGCGTAGGTGGGGGTGTCCTACAGCCCCGCTGCTGAATGAATATATGCAGTTACACTGTGATTTACAGTCGCCTCCCTGTAGGATTTTGACAATCTTCGCTTGCTTTCTTGACCTCAAGGACGTAAGAGGAGTCCGGCTGCATCAGGCCACAGCTCATCAGCATACAGTCTCATACAGACGGCCCACCAACGGCTTTTGGGCATCTAAAGAAAAAGACAAAAGCAAAACCTTCACTTGCAAACGGCCTTTAGAGGCGTCCTGCTTATCCCTCCAACCTGGAGGTGGTACCAAGGCATCTGTTTTAGATAAGAAGCCCTGCTGGATCAGGTCACAGCCCATCTAGTTCAGCATTCTGCCTCTTTCTGGCCCACCAATTGCTTCTGGGCATCTCAAGCAGAATACAAAAGCCAAAACTTTACCTTAACTCCCTGCAAACAGCCTGTCAAGGCCTCCTGCCTCTTTCTCCAACCTGGAGGCAGTACCTAGGCATAAACTCATAAACTCTGTTTTGCAAAAGCCAGGTGAAGGATCTCCTGTTCTCCTTCCCCTTTCCCACGGTTGCTCTTAAATTTCTCTCCAGAATTCCAAGCCAGTAACTGGCATCATCTTATCCCTGTTTTCTGAGTTGGGCCAGTGGAGAAATCGTGACTGGGACAATGTCCAGGCGATGCCTCGACTCTGTGCCCTTGCTCAAGGACTTCAGAAAGTGAGATAACTCTGGCCAAAACAGCATTCAGGCAGCAGTGAGTGTTCCGGGATGTCAACAGAACAAGTCACGGAGTCAAGATAACTGTGGTATCGAAGGAACGGGAGGGGGGTTATTTGTTGTAGAACTGCTGTTGGTTGTTTGAGTTTTGGTTTTGCTGGCCACGTAGGGGATCTCTCTCTCCAGCTCCCCCATTGTAAATGCTGTGCTCCAGCTTTGTGCAGAGGCAGAGAGAGAAATCCGGTGTCCCTTGTTTTGCACAGCCTGTTGCAAACACAGCCAAATGCAACAAGAAGGCGTTCCTGATTCTGCCCCCGCGTAAATAACGTTTCCTCTTAATGCAGGTCAAGATGCAATCCAGAAATAAAACCTGCACACCTGCAAAGAGTGCCTCATAGGAGGCGCCTAGAGCGCAGCCCTTGCAACTAGCAGCCTCGCGTATTCCTGGCATTTGCTGCCATCTCTGTCTCCAGCCTCGCAGGCCGTGTGAAAAGGAACCTATAAGCTGCTGGAGAATCGCACCGTGGAGCATAATCTCTGAGAACCGTTCTCGAAATGAAGGGGACAGAGAAGCGGGATGGAAGTTGCTGCAAAGGATTGCCAGTGGCATTCCAGCAAACAGCTGACAGACCGCTGCTGGAAACAGGATGCTCCCCGAGAACGGTGCCTTGGTTTGACCCTGCTGGTTCTTCCTCTGTTCCTCTTCAGTGACGCATGGGGATGAGCCTTCATCTTCTCAGCCGAAAACCAGGCTCTGTAACAGCAGAAGAAGCAGAAAGTCCACGGAGAGAACTTCTGTTTCCTTGTGTGTTTCCCCAGCGTTTCCCTGTTTTTCTTATACAAAGCAGTGAGCCATACAGAACTTGCTCAAGTTAATGCATCATTAAAACGGTTGCTGCATTGCAATGCTTAAAAGCGGTGCATGCATGAACATAACTCTCTCCCTTGCACCAGTTTAGCATTAGGTTCCATCAAATGCTAAAGATTTGGACTTCCTTGTCAGAATTTGCTTCCAACAATATGGGGTAGGGCTATCCTGTGTTTTACACTTGCTTCCTGCTGGGATTTCTCTTTGCTGCGTTCTTGACCTCAGCAATATTGGGCGCCTCAAACAAAAGACGGAGGCAAAACCTTTACCTGCTCTCAACTCTCTGCAAATGACCTTTAAAGTCATCCTGCCTGTCACTCCGACTTGGAGGTGGTACTTAGGCATCCATTCTAGTAGCCCTTAATACACTTGTCCTCCATGAATTAGAAGAAGCCTTGCTGGATCAGGCCATAGCCCATCTAGTCCAGCATCCCAACTCACACAGAGGACCACCAATTGCTTCTGGGCATCTCAAGATGAAGACGAAGGCAAAACCTTTACCTGCTCTCAACTCCTTGAAAACGGCTTTTAGAGGTACCATGCTTGTCTCTGCAACCTGGAGGCAGAACCTGGGCATCTGTTTTAAATAAGGAGCCCTGCTGGATCAGGCCACAGCCCATGTAGTCCAGCATTCTATCTCCTACTAACCCACTGCTTTTGGTCATTCTTGGGCAAAAGATGGAGGAAATGCCTTCACCTGCTCTTATCTCTTCTAATAGCCATTGCCTTCGATGATCTGAACCACCTGGGTTCTAAACTAGTGTTCTTAAGCAGTGTGCCACTGGATGTACCAGTGCCTTCAAGGAAATCCAGTGAGGTGATAATGGATCGCTACCACCACTATTCATAAATACAGCTGCACACCTCTTGCATGTAGACAAATAAGTTTCAAATGTCTTCCTGTTCTGTACATGGAGGCAGGAGCAGAAAGCGGTTTGTGTGCCATGCTCCAAAGAGATGGAAGGTACAGCAAGGTATTAGCTTCCTCAGTAGGACAGTCTATAATTGGACCGTTGTAATTGGATCTGTTTTCTAGTAAGTGAAAACTCCTCCTTGGAAATGAACGCTCTATGGACACATTCTATTTATTGGCTTTTGGGGGTGTTTTCGGTTACGTTAAGGATCCCATTCTTCCCTAGGGGGAGTAAGCATAGATACTATTTATGCAAGGGAGGGGGGAAGAATGAAGGCAGAGGAGGATTTGGGATTCCCAAACCTGCAAAGTGTGCCAGTTTGGTCTTGTAGTTAGAGTGCCAGTCTCTTTCGTGATAGTCTCCTGGTTCGATTCCACACACCTCCGTGAAGCCAGCTTGGGTGAGTCACAGCTCTCTTTTGGAGCTCTCACAGCCCCGCCTACCCATAGGGTGTCTGTTGTGGGGAGAAGAACAGAAGGTTTGTCAGCCGCTTTGAGTCCCCTTAAATGGGTGAGAGAAGCAAGGTAGAAAAGCCAACTCCTCCCTGCTCCTCCTTCTTGGGGGTGGTCCTTGCTATGACTATATAAAGTAGTTCTGCACCCCTGACATCCCCTGCAATTTTTCAGACAGAAGATGCAAGAGGGTTTGGAATTCTGGTCATCATCCCCCCCCCCCCCCGGTTCACCTGAGTCTCAGCCAATCTGGCTAGTGGCAAGAAATGATGAGAACCTCTGGCACAGAGTTTGCCCTCCCATGGTGAAAAGCAGATGATCCTGTTAAATATTATAGTCAGGCAGAGGTCTGTGAAAACCGATGCCCTGCATGCAGTACACTTGCATTTTGTGGATGCAGAAAGAGAGCATAGGAAAAGAGGAGCCCTTCTGGATCAGGCCGGAACAGTCAAGTCCACATGGTACCCATCAGTTTCTTCTGGGTCTTCTCAAACAGAAGACAAGGGTGAAGGCATCTCCTGCTCTTAACTGCCTGCATCCTGCTTTTCTCTCCAACCAGGTGATGGTACCTGAGCATCTATTCTAGTAGCCAATGAAACACTTGTCCTCCGTGAATTAAGAGGAGCCCTACTGGATCAGGCTGCAGCCCATCTAGTCCAGCATCCTATCACACACAGTGGCCCTCCAATTGCTTCTGGGCATCTCAAGCGTAAGACACCTGCTCTTGACTCCTTGCAGATGTCCTTTAGATGCATCCTGCCTGCCTCTCCAACCCAGAGATAGTATCCAGGCACCCATTCTAGCCAAGAGGAGGATTAAAGATCTGTTGTTCTTTTTCAGGCTTTTCCAAGCAAGCGTTTCTGAACTGCTGCTCTGACCTGCTATTTAAAAATATAATTGATGCGGCTTCTTTGTGTAACTGCTTTTGTTACTCTGGTTTCTGTTTGAGGCTTTTGTGTGCTCTCCCATCCACTGCATCCAGCCAGTCCTCCTCTTTCCTTTGTTAAGATCAGTTTGCAAAAACAAAACTTCTTTTATTTTGATGTTCTGGTTCTGTTCTTTCGATTCGGCTGTGTTAAAACGATGCAATAGGAACTGTATAGTTCACTGCATTCCTCCAGCAGGCCGACGGCAGCGTAGCATAATGCTTCTGGAATCTGCAAAGATCCCATACTTGGGCAGGCTGTTTGCAGGAGAGAAGCCAAGGAAATGCGCTTAACAAGGGCCCCGAGGAAGCAAATAGCCTTCTTAACTTGGAATTGTTTGTGGCAAACATTAATGGAGAAGTAAAATGGTCTCTGGTCTCTGCCCCACAACCTTTCTGGGCATGGGGGCAAATCTGGGTTAACATTCCACAAACTTTCTTAGATATGGAACAAGAATGAAAGGAATTTCATTTCATTTCAACAGCACAACCAGTTTCTGGTTGCCCATAAATTGATTGCTATAGGAAATCAGAAATTTTCATTTTGATGAAACCTAGATGATATGAATCAATTAGTTCTAGAACCACAAAAAATCCTTTTTTAACCCAGGTTTACAGAGGAATGAGACAGAAAAAGACCAATGAGCATAGACCAGACCGGAGCATCCAAAATGGCATCATGGTTCTGTCTATTGCTGGACCTCTTTTTTGAGGTTTACAGGCATACTAGGGGTGGTATTCTAGACCATGGGATGATCTACTATCTATATACCATGGAGGATCTGGTATACCATTTAGAGGCATCCTGTGTTTGTTCTGAAGCTGGCACAAAGTGGCACAACACTAGAACCAGGGGGCATCTATGAAGCTGATGGGCAGGAGAGTCGGATCAGACGAGGAGAAGTATTTCTTCATCCAGAGAATTATCAGTCTATGGAATTTGCTGCCAGAAGAGGTGGTAACAGCAACCAGCCTGGACAGCTTTAAGGAAGGATTAGACAAATTCATGGATGACAGATGTATCAATGGCTACTAGAATGGATTCCTTGGTAGATCCTCCAAGTTGGGGGACAGGCAGGATGCCTCTATAAGGCCATTTGCAGAAATTTGAGAGCAGGTAAAGTGTTTGACCTTGTCTTCTGCTTGAGATGTCCATAAGCAATTGGTGGGCCACTGTGTGGGGCAGAATGCTTCACTAGATGCATTGTGGCCTGATGGTCTGATGTGTGAGCAAGCTTGGGGCTGACAGAGAACAGACCACCCCAATGCGGACAGCCTTGTTCCACTTCAGGAACCAGTCGTCCCAGTCTACCGACCTGCAGTGTGAACAGAGCTCAGCTCAGAGGTGGTGTTCTTTTTGATTAGTGACTCTTTACTCCTAGGCTTCCAGGCAGATTTGCAGTTCTACAACCCATTGTCTCAAGAACCGTTCCTGAATATTGAGCATGTTGCCCGTGCATGGCGGAGCCTGTTTTAGCCTTCCCCTGTAGATCATCCCCCGTAGACCTGTCCCAGGTGTAATTCACTGTTTCAAACATTTTGCACCTTTGTTAATTTCGAACTAGTTGACTAGAAAAATCTACCAGGGAAGTCTTTGTTGGCTTCTTTCATGGCTTCAATAGCAACCAGATGCCATGCAGATGCCTTGGACCAGAGTTCCCATAATCCTCCACTGTTAGAAATAGGGGCTGATGGAATTCAGGTTAAAACATCTGGAGAGCATCAGGCTGAAAATGCCTGTCCTGCAGCCCTGGTTGCACTACTTAGGGAATTTTGCTTCGCAATGTATTATATTGTGCACCATATTACTTTAAGTTAATAATAAGGATATACACGAATATTCTAAGCATTCGAAATCTGATAGAATTTGAATATGGACGTTTGAATGCAAATAGAATGTCTTCACATTCGAATTTAGACATTCGAATGAATTTTGAATGTTCCAAAATATTTGCTCGAATCATTTGAATGTAGAGATACCTACGTCTTACATACATGTCTGTTTGAATATCATATGTATCTGTTCACATTTGCGCTTATAGTACGAAACGAAAACAGGATGCATACGGGATAAAACGGGATGCACACGAAATGCATACAGATACGTATAACACATACGAAGGTTGTCAGCATTAATATCTTCAGATTCGCATCCAATATTCAAACGAATAGATTCGAATGTATCGGATTTGAATCGGTTTTTGTTGCATTCGCATTTTAAACATTCAAATAGAATCGAATGTTTTGACATTCGATTCAACTTGAATTCAAATGCAAAAAAAAAAAAAAATTGGTGCACACCCCTAGCAATTTTATGCCTCCTATAATCTGCCAAGGAATGTTTAAGAAAAATAAGTTTTAAAAAAATAGGATGCAGTGTGATTTTAAGAGAAATTATTTCAGAAAAGATGTGGGTCATCCATGACAAAAATACAGTAGCTGTAAAGATGGCAGTTACTTCGTGGGTTAAAAACAGTTTTAGAAAATAATTTTCCTCTTCTGCTTTTGCTTCTGCCTTCACAAAGTAATTTTTTAAAAACAATCCTTTCTACTCCACCCGTCTTCCAAGAGGAGAAAAGAAAACATGGGTGTGTCTTTTATTTGACAGTGCCTTGCATCAGAAAGCAGCGACTCATTACAAGCTGTATATTCATTGCTGTTGCTAGTGTAAATTTGGGGCAATTCCACACTGGACAGGTAATACTGGATGAGTACCAGGGGTTGCCTTTCCATAAGTTAGTGTAGTCCAAGGGAGGCCACACCCCTAAGGGGTGGTCTAAGGGGGTGGGACTTCCCTTACACTCCAGTTGGCACTTGTAAACCTATTCAGCGCATGAATCGCCCTAATGTTCAAGACTGCAAAACGTCCATCCATCCATCCATCCATCCATCCATCCATCCATCCATCCATCCATCCATCCATCCATCCATCCATCCACCCACGCACCCACCCACCCACTCATCCATCCATCCATCCATCCATCCATCCATCCATCCATCCATCCATCCATCCATCCATCCATCCATCCATCCATCCACCCACGCACCCACCCACTCATCCATCCATCCATCCATCCACCCACGCACCCACCCACCCACCCACTCATCCATCCATCCATCCATCCATCCATCCATCCATCCATCCATCCATCCATCCATCCATCCCATCCTTCATCTGAAAGTCCAGGGCAGATAATAAGATAAAAGCCATAAAACTGCATAAAACTTTTATTTAAATATACATACAGGAGTGTCACACTTTGGTTGGTGTTAGGGCTGCTTTCTATCACCCGATGAAAGTGGTCACGGAATAGCAAGAGGGTGTGACTTTTCTTTGGAAGGAAAAGCTCTCAAAGGCCCCTGGAGTGGGGTGCCACTTTGTCCTTGGTGGGATTTTAACACGTGTTTCTTTAAAAACTGTCTTAGGGTGAAGGTTGCCGGACCGTTCCTCTTTCTGGCCATGTGGGATTTGACAGTTTGCCTGACCAGCTGGTTAACAAATCAGTCACCCATGGTTTCTGTTTCAACATACTTTGTGTGGGTGAGTACGGTTTTCTTCCTCTTCCGCCTTTTCCGTTTTCCAAACATTCTGTTGCTGAAAGGGGGCCCTTGATGGTGTCCGGCCTCACCGTTAGCCTGACTGGGGCTAACAAAGTAATCCTTTGACTTGACCCAGAGTACACATGCGGCGTTGTCACGTGGCCAGGTTCTGCAGCAGATAAACAAGGCTGCCTGCCTCTTTGGGTGGTCTGAAGATGATGTGATTGGAAAGCTCTGTGAAGCATTTTTCTTTGGCCAAGCAAGTCCGTCCACAGTGAGGGCCTTTAGGATTTAATGACTGGTTGTAATCACTTGGACTGAGTTGCTCGGAAAACACACACCCGGGAGAATTTGCTCGGAAGAAGAGAAGCCTGCAAGTGCTGCTGCTTGGCTCTTAGAGCGTGTTGAAGCCCTCGTTCAGGGTCTGCAATCCAGACGTTGGTTATTTGTTCTGCTATATTTGGATTTTCCAGAATAAAACATGGATATTCTGGAATATCCATGCTGTATTCCAAAACATCCAAATATAGCAGAGTAAGCAATGGATGTCTAGATGCATCTGTGGTTTCCTCCAGCCCTAATATGGAAGAGAATATGGCTCAGCCTAACATCCACTTAGATGTCAAACTCAGGCCTGCGGACCAAATCTAGCCCACAGTGCAGTTATATTTGACCAGCAAGAAAATACCAAATGCCTACTAGAGCTGCCTTGCTGATAAGGCAGTGCATGTGCCACTAATGCTACAAGTCCCAGAATGCTCTACTGGTGCATTGGTGCATCGGTCAGGACTCACAAGCAGCCCCTCCTCTGTTGACATTCATCAGTGACCTCATGTTACCAGTCACATTGGGCCACCCCTCACAAAATGGTCAAACTAAAAGTGGAAATCAGGAGCCTTCTTCTGATCTCCTCATAGTTGTTACTAGTGTAGGGGAAAACATGTCAACACACTTGAATGTCTTCCTTATTTGAAATGCAGGGAAAAAGAGCCATATAACAGTTCTCTACTCAGCACAGTTCAAGGTGCTGATATTGACTTCCAAAGTCCTAAATGTCTTGGGTCATATGCAAGTGTCTTTTCCCATACAGACCTGCGTGTACTTTGAGATTGCGAAGTCAGGCCCTGCTTGTGGTTGTTACCCACAGAGGAGGTATGAGGGGCTGTGGCATGTGACAGGGCCTTCTCTGTGGTGGTCCTCTAGCTTTGAAACAGCCTCCCAATGGAGGTATGCCAGGGCATCAATTTTATATGGTTTTCGGTTCCCTGTTTAAACATACCTTTTCCTCTGACTATAGTCTTGTCAGGGTGGAAGAATTCAAGGTTGGATGGATGGATTATGTTTTAAAAGACGTTCTACTCCTTATTTATTTATTTTTTTCATGTGTTGTGAACCTGCCTTGGCACCACTCAATGAAGGGGGGGGGGAATTCAAAGGTTATAAATAAATAAAAACCTTTCTGCCACATACTGCAAGCTGTAGAGGCTGGATACTTCTATATGAAAAAGAAGCCCTTTGCTCAGAAAAAACGCATACACAGGTCAGAAGGGTCGGGGAAAACCTTTCGTTCTCTTGGACGCCTGTTTAATTCTGAGCATCGTGTTGATGCTTTCATTGTTAAGAGAGAGAGGCACAGCAGGCCAGGGCTTGGTCTGGCGTATTTCCTTGTCGTGCAGTATGACACAAGAGCTCAAAGCTAGAGAGGAAATAGTAGTCAAGAGATCACACCCTTCAGCCACAGTATACAGGATGTAGCAACCACAGAAAGTTGCATGCTGCTCAACCCACCTTCCGCCTTGGGCTTGAATCACACTGGTTTCCAGATTGTCATTGTGAAAGAGATGTGAAAAACTGGCCGCAGAAATGCTTTGGCTGTGTTCGCACCTGGGAGAAAGAAAAACCAGTTCCAAAACGCTTTAGAGACAGTTGCATTTGACCCTCCTGCTCTCATCCCATCTCTAATCCATCTTTTCTAGCCTAGAACGGTTGTCGTGGGGTGGGGCAGGCATCTGTGGGAACAATCCCATATGTGAGCTGTCTTTAATCCATCTTTAATAAGCTGCCTCTTTAGGGGTGGCCCCCAGAAATAGATAAAGAAATAAAATTTAGAGATAGTTGTGTGTAGCCCTTGGGTTCTCCTCTCACCTCTAATCCATGTTTCCTAACCTGGAATGTTTATGAGAGGACGAGGGCAGACACCTGTGAGCCATCTCTGAGCTGCCTCAAAGGTGCCTTTTGATGTGTGTGGATGCAGCCTCAGCCTTGGGATTGCTGTTTTGCAAACAAATACAGTCAGACCCCCATATCCACTGATTCGGTAACCAGTTACTGAATCAGCCCCCCCCCCCCCCCCAGTGGGTGCCATAAGAGAAAAGCACTGAGAACCAGAAGGCCTATTTTGGCCTCCGTAGAGCATCAGAATAGGCGCATGGTGCTACCAGAACCCGTTCCAAAATGTAAGGGGGAGTGTGGGAGGTGGGTGGGAGGCATCCGTTCGCACTGCACACCTATTCCAACACATTTTCAGTTCATTTCTTAACAGTTCAGGATACAGTTTACAAGTAGATAAACAGCATTTGTAACATTTAAAAACAAAAAGAAGCAAAAGACTTTTTAGCCTGCCTGCCTGCCTGCCTGCAGATAAACTGTGGCTGTTGATTAGACAGTTTCCAGTCTTTCACTATGACTTATATCATCAGACATTCAGAGTTTGTGATCTACAAGGCAGAAAAACACAGGGAAATACTTTGTTTCCTGGGATGGTTCTGAACTTTGCCATCAACACCTTCAGCATAGAGAGAGACTATGGAGGTGCTCATTGAGTCTGTAGAACAAACTCTTTGGAAAGCGGAGTGTTACCTGTTTGATCCTCAGCCTCTCCCCAGAAATAGGCAATGGCAAACCACTTTTGCATCTCTGCCAAGAAAACTGCATAGAGGTGCCCCTGGAGATCCCCTTGCCAGGTGTCAGCCATGACTCAGTGGTACCCAACAACCTTGGGGTAATGATCCTTCTCAAACTGGTTCAAATGCCAGTTGGGATTGTCATTTGGCTGCTGGTGAATAAATGTCGTCAGTCCTAGTCTTTGTCAGCCTCCAAATTAGGTGTGCGCATGAGTGCAATTTTTGGCATTCGATTCGAATAGAATATTCAAATGCACGAGGGTGTTTTTCCACCGCGCTCTTTTAATCCAGATCTAAGAAGATCTCGATCTAGGGAATGGGCACTTCCCTTAATCCGGATCTAGTAGATCCGGATTAAGGGAAGTACCCAGTGTGTTTCCATGGGTGGTCTAGCACCCAATAGCAATGGGTGCGAGCCTCCCTGCCGTGGAAACACCGGAGCACCCATTTGGAAATCCGGATCTACCCATGAGGGGTCTGCAGGTGTTTGAGGGGACAGGGGGTGCTATCTCTGAAGTGGCTTCGAAGTCATTTCGAAGTCTATGCAAAATAGCTCCATTGAAGTCTGTGCTGATCTTCGGAGTGAACTTTGAAGTGACTTTGAAGTGACTTCGAAATTCACTCAGAAGATCAGCACGGACTTCAAAGACACTCAGGAGCTATTTTGCACAGACTTCAAAGTCACTTCGAAATGACTTCGAAGCTTAGGTTTTGGGGCTCCCCCCCATGGGTGCCCCCTCCCCCTAGCCTCCTCTAGACCCCATTGCCACAAAAGCATGGAAACAGGCTCCCTTTAATCCAGATTTTCTGTCTGAAGACCCCATTGTAGACCCCATGGGGTCTACAGAAAATCCGGATTAAAGGCCAGAAAGTACCCATTTGATCCGGATTTCCCCAGCGGCAGTCAAAACAATTGGGTCCCAAATGGGTGCCATGGTGGAAATGGGATCATCCGGCTCACACCCAAATGTGTCCTTAATGGGTGCAAAAATGGGTACTTTCTGACAGTGGAAAAACCCCAAATTTGTATGAAGAGAGAAAAAAAATGAATTTATTAAAATTCGAACCAATTTGAATACATTTGTATCTATTTGTACAAATATTCGATACGTATTTGATATGAATGTTGTAAACATTTGTATGTATCCATATGCATCCGTACGCATCCGGTTTTGTTTCCATATGTATCCATATAGGTGCTTACAGATGCAAATAAGATGCTTATGGATACATATGTAATGCATGCGGATACCTATACATACAAATATCCAAATTATTTGTACGAATTGTTTGAAACATTTGTATTTGTTTGAATAATTAAAAAAATTCGAGTCCCTGAATTCAGCTGAATTCGATTGAATAGCAAATATTTTGGATTTTCTTGCACATCCTTAGTCCGAACATTTTGTCTACAAATGGATGCTTGTTTCAAGTAAATTTAATGGGAAGAGCTATGGGTTCTGGGTTAGTTTTTTCCTGGGTTATGTTAGTTGTTTAAACTGTAACTATATTTAAAGCTTTAGCAGTTATACATGACAATACAGCACAAACCTTTTACAAAACACATAAGCAAAGAACAAATATTTCCCACGAAACCAGCTGGGTGACCTTGAGCTAGTCACGGATCTCTTCTGAGCTCTCACAGCCCCACCAAGCTCACAGGGTGTTCTGTTGTGGGGAGAAGAACAGAAGGTTTGTCAGCTGCCTTGAGTCCTCTTAAATGGGTGAGAAAAGTGGGTTAGAAAATCCAACTCTTCTTCTTCTTCTTTATATGGCATGGAATGGGAGGATGTGGTATATCTGAGGCCTGAAGCTAGTGGCTCCATTTTATTTATTTGCATTTTCACCCCACCATGTTCCCAGGGGGCTCGGGGTGGGGTGGGGGGTGGGGGTAGAACTGTGTAAAAACAAATTAGAAGACTCCAATCACTAAGAGGACACACAGTAGGAGGGTAAGAGTTTACTTTAGGTCAAGGTAGGAAGCTTAACCTTTCTCAGATTCCCTGGCCCCTCTCTCTTCTAATTGTTTGCAGATGGCAGCCCAGGGGGCAAATTCAATATCGCTAATGCTTATTGCTTACTCAAGTGCTTGCACTTAATAGGCAGCATTGGACAGGCTCAGCTAACATTTGAGCAGTTCCCTGGCATATACTTGTTGGGCGGCCTCAGGTCCATGAGGCAACCCTATCATAATGGAACTATATTCCCCTCTCCCCAGTCTGGACAGGGTCTTGGAACTAATCAGAAACAGACTCCCTGTGAGGAGGGTGGGGCTGTGAGAGCTCAGAAGATTACTGTGACTCACCCAAGGTCACCCTTGGGGAGGGCGGAATCAAACCCGGTATTCCCAGATAAACCGTTACGAAGAGGCAAAACCGTTACAGAGGAACTGCAGGCAGCGTGGCTCCTTCTAACGTAGGAGCAGAAAGGCCCACAGTGCAGAGCTAACTTTAAGAACTGTTAAGAACAGACCAAAGTGAAATTCCATATCTGGATTCTTCAACTGTTTTGAAAGTCTGGATTTGTGGTAGTCTTGGAAACCATAGTTTGCGTTAAGCATTCCATCTTTTTGAGGTTACCCTTGTGTCCACAGGTGTGCAATTTCTCCAATCTTAAGGTAGTTAATTGGGGGTTGGTTAGTTGCTTGCCTATTCACACCCTTATTTTAGTTCACCAAGTAAGCTGTGAATGCGCTGCCCACTCCCTTTCTACTTTTATTCAGTAGATTTCCAAAAATAGAACTCTAATGTCAAACTTCGACCAACTCTGAAAATAATTTTAAAAAAGGAAGAGCTACCCTTTCCAGACTCTAAACATTTACATAGTCTAAAACTTAAAACAAGTGCTGAAATGGAATGGTACCTGCTCTAGCTTTATATTGGGCATTCAAGCTGTGCATTTTTTTTGCTTGTGCCTTTAATAGACATTTCTAACAACAACGTGCCTGTAAGTACCTTAAAGTAACCTGCATTCTTTTCATTGATAACTGCGTCCAAAACATTTGCCAACCATTCAGACAGTCCAGAGCGTTTTCTTTCTTTTTTTTCTTGCTCAAATATATTTTATTTGTTCATTTCTTGCACTTGATGTACTCTTCGATGACTTATTTGGCCTGAGATTCTTTGCCATAATCTTTAGCAACCACACAACTGCAGCCCACAACTTTGCAAGGTCTTCCTTCTCTGTCGATCTTGCAGAGACTTACCCACTCACCTGATTTCTTGTCATCAGCCTTAATCAGGTTGATTTGCTCTTCAGCACAAAGTGATTGAACCAGCTTGGCATACAGGGGTTGATCACAATTCGATGCAAGAACACAAAGATGGGCTTGGTGTTTGTCTAAGGCATTGGCAGCTTCACCAATTCCACGGGCGAAGCCATGATGGGGACCTGATTGAAGTATATAAAATTATGCATGGTATAGAAAAGGTGGATAGAGAAAACTACAACCAGGGGGCATCTATGAAGCTGATGGGTAGGAGAGTCGGATCCGACAAGGGGAAGGATTTCTTCACCCAGAGGGTCATTGGCTTATGGAATGTGCTGCCGGAAGAGGTGGTGACAGCTAAATGCCCTCTATGCTTCCCCCCTGCAAAAACTATTGTTTTTTTAAACTGCTTTTGTGTTGTTGTTGTTGTTGTTGTTGTTGTTGTTGTTATCATCATCATCATCATCATCATCATGCTGGTTTTTAAACTTTGTATGGATTTTAGCACAGTCTGATACAATTTTAATATGTTCATTTTTAACTGTTGTGAGCCGCCCAGAGACCTTTGGGTATGGGACGGGATATAAATATAAATAAATAAATAAATAAAATAATACCAGTCTAAATGGCTTTAAGGCAGGGTTAGACACATTTATGGATGACAGACGTATCAATGGGTACTAAAATGGATTCCTAAGAACATCTTTCAGGCTGGGGGGTGGAGAAGCAGGACACTTGTAGGGTAATTTGCTGGGATTCAAGAGCAGGAATAGGTTTGTCCTTGTCTCTGCTTGAGATGCCCATGAGCATTTGGTGGGCCACTGTGTGTGACGGGACGCTGGACTAGAAGGGCTGTGGCCTGATCCAGCAGGGTTTCTCTTATGTTCTTAAGTGCAGTCTTCAGTATTTCTTGAAGGGTGTTGTTGTCATCCATCACACACACACACACACACACACAGAGAGAGAGAGAGAGAGAGAGAGAGAGCAATAATGCCTTCCTCAGCCATGGTTGGTAGTGATGCTCCTGTCCGGGCTTGCTCACAGCCTCCACGAGCCGATAGTAAAAAGCAGAGAGCGTTTTCTTTCTCCAATTGGGGCCATAACCTGGGTTAAGAAAGCAAGCCCTGGTTGAGCTAGTCAGGTTCTCTTGCTGCCAGGTCAGATAAATACTTTGCATACAACTTTGGTAAGTGACGAGCTGCCTTCCAGTTCAGTGAGTCATTCATATAAATATTTTAGTGGCTTGTGCGTTTTCCACTGAGCTGTCGCCCTTGTTTCCTGTGAGTGAAAGAAAAGGCAGAGGGTGTTGACAGATGAGCTTCATCTATCACCTTTAGTTGATGGCAGAACAAGTCATTGTTTCATTTCCTTGGAATTCTTCTCTGGGCAAATTGAGGGGTCCCCAAAGGGATTTTTAAAAATAAATATAAGGTTCTCAGTTTTCTTACCATGTGCCAGAGTGAGAGGGAGGTTTTATGCCCCCCAAAATGTTTATTAGAGTCGTGTGAGTCATCTATTAGCAAGTGGATGTGTGTGTGGGGGAGAGACAAATATTTATTCCACAGCATTTTAAGATACTATGGATTCTTAGTTCCATGAGTGTTCAGAAGCACTTTACATGGATGAACATAAGAGGAGCCCAGCATCCTGTCACATACAGTGGCCCACCAATTGCCCATGGGCATCTCAAGCAGAGACAAGGGCAAACCTTCTCCTACTCTCCAATCCCAGGAAATGGCCTTAGAAGCATCCTGATTGTCCCCCCAGCCTGAAAGATTTACTTAGGCATCCATTCTAGTAGCCATTGATACATCTGTCATCTATAAATTTGTCTAACTCTTGCTTAAAGCCATCTAGGCTTGTAGATCTTACCACCTCTTCGGGCACCAAATTTCATAGACCGATGACCCTTTGGGTGAAGAAATCCTTCCTCTTGTCTGATCTGACTCTCCTACCCATCAGCTTCATAGATGCTCCCTGGTTCTAGTGTTCTGTGATAGAGAATAGAAATTCTCTCTATCCACCTTTTCTATACTGTGCATGATCTTATATACTTCAATCAGATCCCCTCTTAAACACCGTCTCTCCAGACTGAAGAGGCCTAGATGTTGCAGCCTGGTTTCGTAAGGGAGGTGTTCCAGCCCTTTAATCATTCTGGTTGCCCTTTTCTGCACTTTTTCCAGTTCCACAATGTCCTTTATGAGGTGTGGTGACCAGAATTGTACACAATATCACAAATGTGGCCTCACCATAGATTTATAAAGAGGCAAACTTAAACCATTATACCTATTTTATAGATGAAAGTGTGGAAGTCACAGGTTGCTATGGCTGTTGATGTTACGATTCGGCCTGCCTGGGCCAAATTATCCACATTTTAAGAGCTGGTAATCTGGCTAGGGATTGCACCAGCGCTTGAAATTCAGATGTCTCACTCTATCCCTCATCTTAAGCTTGATGGAATGGTATTATTATACCATTCCATTGGGGAAAGTGTTGACAGACCCAAAGTTACTCCTTGGGGACATATTTACAAAAGTTCACAACTTTGCCCCCTTTTTCCATGGGGCACTCAACGTTCTGGATCTTCAAGATCCAGAACTTAGAGATGGGGTCCTCCTGGACATCTGGATCTTGAAGAACCGGATCTCTAGGAAGACCCCATGGGTCCCCACAGGCCTGCTAGCACCCAGTTTCAGTACCTGAATACCCCATCGTGGACACTTTTAATCAGTTCCTCAGAAACTCCGGATTTAAGCACCTGAAGGACCTATTAAATCTGGATTTCCCCTGTCCTCGTGGGGACACAGCCTTGCAGATGAGGCCTTCAGTGGGGTCCATGTGGGGACTGGGCCTTCCCAATTGGTACCAATCAGGTTCCTAATGGGGTCTTAGAAGGGTTCTAAGCCCTAGTGGGAAAAGGCCCTTTGTTAGGTTTGTTTAGAAGCAAAGTGGAAAAAGCTGATCCAGATCCACTAAAAAAAAGATAAAACAAAAACAGTGCAAATGCTTATAATTTGTAAGAAAGAAGAAAGTAAGACATACACACAGCCCCAGGCTAAATAGCTACTACAAGAAGAGGATGGGAGAGGTTGTGGAGGTATATTCATGCGAAAAAACAATATTAGACAAGGTTGCTGGACTGACCAGCTTATGTTTAGCATCCTGTGTCCAAGCAACTAAAAACAGGCTTCAGAAGACAGAGATTAAGCCACCAATTTCTATCAGTTCTACCCTGATGTAGGGGTTTCTAGCATAAAGAAGAAGAAGAAAAGTTGGCTTTTTTACCCCGCTTTTCTCACCCATTTAAGGGGACTCAAAGTGGCTGACAAAGCTTCTGTTCTTCTCCCCACAACAGACACCCTGTGAGGTAGGTGGGGCTGTGAGAGCTCAGGAGAGAGCTGTGGCTAGCCCAAGGTCACCCAGCTGGCTTCATGGGGGAGTGCAGAATCGAACCCGGTATTCCCAGATAAGAGTCCAGCTCCCTAACCACTAGACCAAACTGGCTCATGACTAGCCCAAACTGGGGCATGCTTATGTCTAGCCCAAACTGGGGCAATTTTTTATTTTAATCTGGCCTTAAGCAACAGGCAGTGACTGCATCGCATTTGCCTCAAACAGCAGTTTTGTACATATTTCAGTCTGTGTACCAAATTCTTTTCCAGGTGTTAACAGAAGTGTGACCACAATTGTGGATGTGTTCAGTTCCTCAAAATTATATATTTGGATGACAATATTCCATGCAGTTTTGGATGCTTTCTGCTTGCTCCTCAGTGCTCATGGTATGAGGCAAACACAGCTAGGGATGTGCAGAAATGTTCTAAACAATTGAAATTCAGTCAAATTTGTTCGAATGTGGACATTTGAATTCAAATAGAATGCCTTCACGTTTGAAGTTAGAAACGTTTGTTTGAATCATTCAAATGTACAGGTATGTATGTGTTACATACGTATCTGTACAAATATCATATGTATCTGTACGCATTTGCGCCTAAAATACGAAACGAAAATGAGATGTATACGGGATAAAACGGGATGCATACAAAATGCATACTGATACATATAACACATTCAAATGTTGTTGACATTTGTACCTTCAAATTTGTATCTAAAATTCTAACGAATAGATTCAAATGTATCGGATTTGAATTGTTTTTTGTTGCCTTTGGATTTTAATAATTTAAATTGAATCAAATGTTTTGACATTCAATTTGACTCGAATTTGAATGCAAAAAAAATTGTGTACACCCCTACACGCAGCCCAACCCTTTAAAAAAATTAAAAAGAAAAGAAATAGAAATAATTAAGCATGTCTGGCAAAACCTTTCAAACTTTGGCAAACTGTAAAGGATTGCGTGTTTAAAACCCAGTGACCTCTCTCTGTCAGGAAGCCTTCCCTGGGCAGAGGTCCATAATGGAGTCACAATGGGAGCCGGGATTGGTCTGAAATGTTCAATTCCAGGAAACTCTCAAATTTGAAAGCAATAAATCCGTACACTTTGCTTCCAGACTGCTGATGCATCTGCATTTCTCCTGATGAGGGCTCAGATTCGGGGTTCTGTTTCAGGAAATCCGTTCCTCATTAAATAGCCATTAACTCCTCTTGGCAATCTGCCAGGCAGACCAGGGACGCATAGCATCCTTATTAATGCTCACTGAGGATGAGAAAGCAGGGAAGGTACTTTTGGAGCTTTAGCAAGCTCTTCCAACCGAAAAGGAGAGTAGAGAAATGGGGTATGTGGAAAAGCAAAATGAAATCTTGACATGTGAGGAGCTACAGCCTTGTCATGGCATCGCCACAAGCTCTTTGCGCACAAATAAAGCTGTGTGCTGCTGACTGGTCATAAGGACATAAGACGAGCCCTGCTGAATCAGGCCACAGTTCATCCAGTTCTGAGTGCTGCCTCTCATAGTGGCCAATCAGTAGCTTCTGGGCATCTCAAGCAGAAGACAAAGGCAAAACCTTCACCTGCTCTCAGCTCCTGAAAAATAGTCTTTAGAGTCATCCTGCCTGTCACTACACCTTGCAGGTGGCACCTAAGCATCCATTCTAGATAAGAACATAGGAGAAGCCCATCTAGCCCAGCATCCTGTCTCACAAAGTGACCCACCACCCGCCAGTGTGGTCTAGTGGTTAGGGAGTCGGACTCTTATCTGGGAATACCGGGTTCAATTCTGCCCTCCCCCACGAAGCCAGCTGGGTGACCTTGGGTTGTCACAGTTCTCCTCTGAGCTCTCACAGCCCCACCTACCTCACAGGGTGTCTGTTGTGGGGAGAAGAATAGAAGCTTTGTTAGCCACTTTGAGTCCCCTTAAATGGGTGAGAAAAGTGGGGTAGAAAAGCCATCTCTTCTTCCTTCCTTCCTTCCTTCCTTCCTTCCTTCCTTCCTTCCTTCCTTCCTTCCTTCCTCCCTCCCTCCCTCCCTCCCTCCCTCCTCCTCCTCCTCCTCTTCCTCTTCTTCTTCTTGGCATCTCAAGCAGAAGACAATGACAAAACTTTCCCCTGCGCTCAGCTTCTGGAAAATTGTCTTTAAAGGCATCCTGCCTGTCTCTCCAACCTGGAGGTGGTACCTTGGTATCTGTTCTAGTTGCTATTGATAAACCTGTCCTCCATGAATTAGGACAGTGATGGCCAACCTATGACACGTGTGTCACAGGTGACACGCCAAGCCCTTTTGGGTGACACACCTGGTCACCCTGGTACCTGGGCATCTAATGCTTGCTTGTTCTTGAAGTGTACAAAATACCAACTTTCAATTGAAGATTTAGCAACAAAAGTCACTAATGTAAAGAATTGTTTGTTTTTGCTTTTAATAAAATACATAGATCAAAAATATAACTTTTTTACTAGAGCTACAAATATCGTAAAATTATGGATATTTCTAGATGTGACACAGCACCTGAGTTAAGCTAGGGTTGCTTGTGAATTTTGATACACCGAGCTCAAAAGGTTCGCCATCACTGAATTAGGAGAAGCCCTGCTGGATGAGGCTGCAGACTGTCTAGTCCAGCATCCTGCCTCACACAGTGGCCACCAATTGCTTCTGGGCGTCTCAAGGAGAAGATGAAGGCAAAACCTTCACCTGCTCTTGAACCTCTGCAAATGGCCTTTAGGTGCCTACTGTCTGTCTCTCCATCCTGGAGGCAATACTTAGGCATCACTTCCAGTATGGCATTGATAATACCTCTCCTCCATGAATTTATCTAATTCTTTCTTAAAGCTGTCCAGGCTGGTTGCTCTCACTGCCTCTTTTGGGAAGAACATGTGGTCGGCCCCTCCTTTGGTAATGTAACTTTTCAGCACATATTTGATTCTGTCTCTCCCGCTGATTCGGCACTGTGGATCTAATGGGAGGAAGACAGCAGCCGTAAGTGAAAACAGTGCCATAAAGACGTCGAAGGTGCAGAGTGGGAGCCAGATAATTTGATGAGATTACCTGATGTTCGGAAGAAGGGATCGCTTCTCCTGTTTTAACTATAAGCCCATTTAATAGATTGGATTTCTCTGCCTTTTGGAAATAGCAGGGAAAGCAGGATGGGTTTGGGGCACTGTTCCAGCACATGGGAAAAGAGAATTTCCTCCTGAAAGTCATTGCCAGATAGTAATTCCTCTTTCCCTCCTGGATTTTATTCATTGAAATCTCCATCCAGATGTCTACCAACTGTTCTGGATTGCAGTGTTCATCTACCTGCACCAGTAACTTTATTGTCTGGAGGTGAAAGGAATCTTAGGGTGTTCCTACACTTATTTCCATTGGATTGCTATAGGTGGTCTGTTTTCTCTGGAGTGCTTCACCTGCTGGGGTAGTTCACATGGCCTATATCAAAGCCATCTGCCATTGGGATGGCTGTTCTGGGCTAGTCTCTGTGCCTGTCCCCAAACCTCTATGAGCTTTGGAACTAGGGGTGCGCACGAATATTCGAAGGTATTCGAAATCCAGTCAAATCTGCCTGAATTTTAACATTCAAATTCGAATCGAATGTCCGTACATTTGAATCTAAAGATCTGAATGAATGTTGAGTTTTGGATCTATTCATTCGAGTTATCCAGACATTTGCATGTGTACAGGTTCGTACACGATGCATACTTGGAGATACGCATCTTTCCTGCATCCGTACACATTTGTGCGGATCTGTACGGGACAAAAACGGGTTGCTTACGGGATAGCTATGGGATGCATGCAGACGTAGCAATGCGTACGGGTACATTCGGAAGTTGTCGACATTCGTAAGTGCAAGTCTGAATCAAAACTTCATTCAAATTTGCTTAATTCAAATCGAAATTGGTTAAATCCAAATTTTAAAGATTCGAATTGAATTTTTGGGTATTCAGTTTGAATTGAATACCAAGAATTGCATTTGTGCACACCCCTATTCAGAACTGGCCTCTGGAAGCTCTTTTGGCACTGCCGAAATGCTTCCCCCGCGGAAAGTGTGCCATTTGCACACTACCGTGGTCCAGTTTACTAGCTGCTAGTACTCTGGTAGACCTTGAGCCACTTTGCACGTGGCTCGTTGGTCCGGACGGAGCATCCACATGTGAAGGGACCATTTCTCAACCAGGACAATACCCCTCCCATGCCAGAGCCCACCCCCTGTGGACTATGTGTAGTGCAGGATGAACTGCATCACACGTGTGCTTACCTTTACCTAGCACTGAAGCTGGTAGGGCTCCAGACGCTCCCTTTGCATACATTCCAGTGTGGAACATGTGCTGGAGGATCACATGACATGCTGTCATGTTGCGTCAGGTTTGGGGAGGGTTAAGTATGCGCTGAGAACCTGCAAGTGCAGATGGGAAGCAAAGCATGAAAAGGCCCCTTTTTGAACAGTTCTATGAGAACTCCAGACCAGCACACCAAGTCGGGTCTCCTGATCCTGTCTACGCTCCTTCCTGTGCGGACAGAGCATACTAGCAGAGGGTTAGGCCTTCCTTCGGCCGCACCAGCATGCAGAAGAAAGGCGCTGGGTTCCCTTCTTAGACCGTTCTAACTGCAAGCTCACAAACAGGCTTGGCTGAAAAGTGCAGCCCCAAAGCAGATCTGAAAGATGAACCTGTAGCATCTTTAAGAGCAAATAGTTCGGGAAGGGTTCATTTAGAAAATGCACGGGGACCAGGCGTCCTTCCTTCCCTGCTTGCTTTGGTTGTACGGCAGCTGCTATTTTAGATCAAAAGAAATCGTGAGATACAAGATTGCTTCCTCCCACGCACAGGGTGTGAGGTTTACAGAGTTGTCATCTTCGTGCAGTATTGAGTTTTAAAAATGACAGGCTAGAGAACAATTTCCAAAGAAAAAGGTCCAGAAAAAAAAATGTCCTTGCGAGTGGGCATTCTCTGCTAGACTTAAAGCTTGAAAAACAATGCGATTTGTCATTTGAAAATAGTGCCTGGTTTTCTACTTCTTTGCACTTAGGCAGTGATCTGACATGGCAAATAAAAGCATCTCTAAAGCACCTCTGAGGAAACTTCACGGGGGGGGGGGGCTCTGTCATGTACAAGTCTGCCCCTTCCCCTACCCTAAACATTCAGTGTCAGAAAAGACGGATTAGAGAAGGCTTGAGATCACCAGGGCCACGCATGGCCTGTGCCTTAAGACCTGGAAGTGAGGCCCTCCTGGTTGTTCCGCTGCCCTCAGTAGTGAAACAGGTGGGCACCAGGGAAAGGGCCTTTTCGGTAATGGCCCCAGGTAATGGAATAGTCTCCCCCTCGAGGTACATCACGCCCCTTCTCTGTATATATTCAGGAAGGTGGTGAAGACGCACCTCTTTGCCCTTGCCTTTGGCTAATGGGATTGTATTTTCCCCCTACTGCACATTCTATTGTTTTATTATTTTGGGGTGTTGTTTTAATTATGCTGAATATTTTAAGTGTTTTTATGTATATTATTGTTTTTAATATATGTTGGTTTGTAATCTGTTGTTCTAAAGGTTATTATATCTGCCCTGAGACCTTTGGGTATAGAGCAAGATATAAATATAAATAATAAATAAATGAGATAAATAAGGTGCCTCTTTTGTAATGTCTGATCACAGCCTTAGTTTGACTTTGTGCAGTGAGTCCATAATAGGAATCAATACCCTTTCGCAATGCTGCAGTCATCTTAATATCCGGCATTATAGGAAACATGATTTGCTTATTTTCTTTGTAGCCGCTTCAGTCCTTTCAGTACAATGTTTTGCAGCAAGTATATTTTTTAAATAAAGAAGAGAGTTGAAGAGTTGGCTTTTCTACCCTGCTTTTTTCACCCATTTAAGGGACTCAAAGCAGCTGACAAAGCTTTTTATTCTCCCCACAACAGAACACCCTGTAAGGTAGGTGAGGCTGTGAGAGCTCAGAAAGGGAGCTGTGACTAGCCCAAGGTCACCCAGCTGGCTTCATGGGGGAGGGCGGAATTGAACCCAGTACTCCCAGATAAGAGTCTGGCTCCTTAACCACTACTAACCAAACTGGCTCTATAAAGGAGGTTAAATGTCTAGAATTGATTGGGCTTTCTTCTTCTCCTACACCTTTAGGCAGACTGAAATCATGCCACCTTTCAGTTACAAAAAAGTCCTCCTCCATCATTTACTGTAAAGAAAAATGGCCTCTTTAAACAAATCAAATAAAAATGTTATATATTTAGGTCCCAACATTAAATATAGTGCTTAAGGAGCAAGGTTCATTGTACCGGATGGGAAGGAATCTCAGGATCAACAGGCGTTTTCCTTAAAAAGCAAAGAAGGCATATTCATTATTATAGTGCCTCCCTTGGGCCTCTTGCCCAAAAGGGTGCCACGTAGACGGCTGCTGAGTTCCCAGGGTTTCAGAGAGGCTCAACATGGGGTTACGTCAGAGCTTCATTCTCCAAAAAGCAATCTGAATCGGACAATGCCTGCAGAACTTCCGCTCGTCCGTGAGAAGGGGTAAACCAGAGGGACAAGAACAGAACAGCTTTTGTTCAATGGCTACTAGAATGGATGCTTAGGTACCACTGCTGTGTTGGAGAGACAAGGAGGATGCCTCTCGAGGCCATTTGGAGGGATTCAAGACCAGGTGAAGGGTTTTGCTCTTGTCTTCTGCTTGAGATGCCCATAAGCAATGTGTGGGACAGAATGCTGTACTAGATGGATGGTGGCCTGATCCGGCAGGGCTTCTCTTCTGTTCTTGTCTTTCTATGCATAGCGCCTTTCTTGATGAAGGAATGCAGACTAAGGCTAGCTCCACCCATCCTCCCAAGTATCAGGGTGGCAGCCCCATCAAAGCAAAATGAGTGTTACCACATCCTATACACTAACTCAGAACTTGAATGCATTAATCCCATCTTGCACAGTGGATCACCAGGGGTGTTTTTCCACCGCGCTCCTTTAATCCGGATCTAAGAAGATCTGGATCTAGGGAATGGGTACTTCCCTTAATCCGGATCTAGTAGATCCAGATTAAGGGAAGTCCCCAGTGTGTTTCCATGGGTGGTCTAGAACCCAATAGCAATGGGTGCTAGCCTCCCTGCTGTGGAAACACCGGAGCACCCATTTGCAAATCTGTATTGACCTACAAGGGTCATTTGCAAATCTGTATTGACCCACCTGTTACCCCAGGTGTTTGGGGGGCCAGGGGGTGCAATCTCCAAAGTGGCTTCAAAGTCATTTCAAAGTCATTTCGAAGTTACTTCGAAGTCTGTGCAAAACAGCTCCATTGAAGTCTGTGCTGATCTTCGGAGTGAACTTCAAAGTGACATTGGAGGGACTTCGGCGTGACTTCGAAGTTCACTCTGAAGATCAGCACAAGATTTCAAAGATGCTCCGAAGCTATTTTGCACAGACTTCGAAGTGATTTCAAAATGACTTCAAAGTGACTTCAAAGCTTAGGTTTAGGGGCTCCCCCCCATAGGTGCCCCCGCCCCCTAGCCTTTTCTAGACCCCATTGCCACACAAGCATGGAAACAGGCTCCCTTTAATCTGGATTTTCTGCCTGAATACCCCATTGTAGACCCAATTAATGGGGTCTACAGAAAATCCAGATTAAAGGCCAGAAAGTACCCATTTGATCTAGATTTCCCCAGCGGTAGTCAAAATAATCGGGTCCCAAATGGGTGCCGTGGTGGAAATGGGATCGTCCGGCTCACACCCAAATGGGTCCTTAATGGGTGCAAAAATGGGTACTTTCTGACAGTGGAAAAACACCCCAGTTGTTTCTGGGCATCTCAAGGAGAAGACAAAAGGGAAAACCTTCATCTGCTCTCAAATCCCCACGAACAGCCTTTACAGCAGAGGTGTCAAACTCAATTTTGCAGAGGGCCAGATTAAAAAAAAAAGTACTGTCAGGGCCAGGGGCGTGGCTAGGGCACAGAGGAGGGGTTGGGGGCGTGGCCGGGGCATGGCCGGGGCATGGCTAGGGCACAGAGGAGGGGCTGGCTGTCCATGGCGGCGCCCGCGCACTCGGGCAGTGGAGTGTCCCGTCGCGCGCTCGCTCGCCTCGCCTCACCTCGCCTCCTTCGCGCCCAAGGAGGACGGCGGCGGCGGCGGGCCATATTAGTACAGCCCGTGGGCCGCATCCGGCCCGGGGCCGTATCTTTGACATGCCTGCTTTACAGGCATCTTGCCTGTCTCTCAGTTGATACACCTGACCTCCAGGAATTAAGAGGAGCCCTGCTGGATCAGGCCACAACCCATCTAGTCTAGCACCCTGTCTCACATAGTGGTCCACCAACTGTTCCTGGACGTTCTCAAGAAAAAGTCAAAGGCAAAACCTTCACCTGCAGATGGCCCTGAGAGGCATCCTGCCTGTTTCTCCAACCTGGAAGTGTGACCTAGACACACCGGGCTAGAGAGCGCAAAATGGTTTCCTAGCCTGATCTACTGGCATTCCAGGAGCTGTTGTACCAAGCCGTAGAGGAGTACAGAGAGCATCCCTCCATGGTCTGGGGTATCACAGGAGATCGAACAAACCCTTTGGAGGCACTGAACACCACCTATGAAGTTGGCGTGAGCTTTGGAGCCAGCACAGCGGCTGGTGCAAAACAGGTCATCCCAATGCAGGCAGTTCTTATTCTGGACCAGGAACGATCTGTCCCAGTTTGGGATGCACTGGCTATCCTGATCCACAGCATCCAGCTAGAAGTTAAGCCATTTTCCTTGTTTAGAAGGTCTCAAGTGCATGGCTGTCCTCAAATGACCCACAAGGACTTAAAACATTGGGCATGGCTTGGAATCAAACCCTTGCTGCATGTTGGAGCTAAGGCCTAGTTCTTGAGAGTGAATTACATTGTGAATTGCCCCCTTATTTCAAAATATTTATTAAATTTCAAAAAGTTACAACCAAAGTAAAATAAGAGGGGAAGAAAAATCACATCTTCATTGTTTAGGGGGGAAAAATTGGCTATGAGTGTATCCCCATGGGCACTTTAATCCAAATTCGATTTGAATTCGGGAAGGAGTGTCCCCATGGCCACTGTAATTAATCTGAATTGAATCTGAATTCAGCACCCAGCGTCCCAATGCAATTCCTTATTCCCGGACTTATGAGGACTATCCTGCCTAAATCCAGAGGGGGAAAAGTCCTGATGAAAACAGGACTGAGTCCCCTTTTTGGATGGGGATGTCCCCTACATGGGGATGATACTGGGCTAATTGGGGTGGAGGTCTAGCCTTCTGGCCAATGGCAGTCAGCTGTGGGTGATTTTTTACAGATGTAAAGTTCCCCCCTCCCTTGCCATGCTTGTAAAAGCTCCGTATGGTATGAAAAAGGCACGAAAGGGGGAGGGGGAGAAAGGATTTAAAGGGCTTTCAAAGTATTTTTGCTGGGAACATGCATCTTTTGAAAAGGACAGAAGCTTAGAAACACTTGAATTGATACATTTGTAATTGTTCGCATTTGAAGTCCCTTCCCTTCATGTTTGCTTGTTTTATTGCAGGCAGGGTTTGCATGGGGGGAGGGAGATTTAAAAGCCTTGTTCGTAATGTTTAAAAATAGTCCCAAAACCAGGACTAAAAAAGCTGCAAGGGGCATGGCTATATTCAGATTAATTGACAAGAACTCAATCTGGATTAAAAATAGTCCCTAAAAATAGCCCAAAAGTGACTATTTCAAGAACTAAAATTCTGCATGGGGACACAGCCACAGCAGACCTTTCTTTTCTCCATCTTTCAGCTGTGACTTGTATCTAGCTTCTGGAGACTCATCATGCCTCTAACTGGAGAATAAGTGGCAAGCCTTGGTCCTTTAATGTAATTTGAATTCATAAAGAGTGGGAAATGCTTTCCTTCGAAAGGAAGCAGGAAGCTCATTTATATAGTTGGGTAAATATCCTGCCTTCCCTAGTATTATCAGTGCCAAGCAGAGCACATATGGGTTTTAGGCACAGGAGCAGAAGTCGTTCCAGGCGGAGCAGGATGGGAGCTTGTCAGCCTTGGTCCTCATAAAAACACAATCTGTGTTTGGCCAACGTGCTTTGCCTTTCCTGTCAACACTGAAAGATGAGGAAAGAGAAAAAGGAAGGTGGGATTACAGGCTATATACTGTAATAATAGGTCTGCACATAAACTGGCTTATAGTGTCAGCACTAGCTTGTCTGTCCATCCATCCATCCATCCATCCATCCATCCATCCATCCATCCATCCATCCATCCATCCATCCATCCATCCATCCATCATTTACATACCCACCATGTCCCTACCAACAGAATGTGGGAATCAAACACTGAACATAGAACAGGAAAGACAAATTTTAAAAACCCAATGCATAAAAAAAGCAACATGCCACTAAGGATGTGATCAGACAGGGCTTTTTTTGAGGGCTGACACTGCATTCTTCTAGCTGCCTTACCTTCCACCCAGTCTCAGCCTTATGTCGTAGGTCATTGGTCTGTGGAATCCACTACCAGAAGAAGTGATGACAGCAACCATCCTGGGTTAACTAAGGGTTAGACAAATTCATGGAGGACAGTTGTATCAACAGCTACTAAAATGGATGGCTAGGTACTGCCTCTAGGTTGGAGAGACAGGCAGGAAGCCTAAAATAGTCCATTTGTAAGAAGCCTATAAAAGATGAAGATATCATGCTTGTCTTCTGCTTGAGAATGCCCAAAAGCAGCTGGTGGGTGATTGTGCGAGATGGGATGCTGGACTAAATAGGCTGTTGACTGATCTGGCAGGGCTCCCTGTAATTCATAGAGGACATGTGTTTCAGTGGCTGCTAGATGGGATACCTAGGTACCATCTCTGAGTTGGAGACACAGCCAGGATGCCTTTGAAGGCAATTTGGAGGGAGCTGAGAGCAGGTGAAGGTTTTGCCCTTGTCTTCTGCCTGAGTATGCAGAATTCTTGGGTAAGAGAGGCTGGTGAATCTAAGATCTTCCATAAATTATAAGGAGCCCTGATCAGTCAACAGCCTATTTAGTCCAGCATCCCATCTTGCTCAATCACCCACTAGTTACTTTGGGGCAGCTGATCTCAGTGGACTTTGATCTCAGCCCACATGGCTGCTCTGAATGTTTGCATGAGCTGCCGGATTCTATTGTTGCTAGTGATCAGCGTTTTGGTGTTACAAAAATATTTGATTAAGGAGATTCCCTGCAGGAGAAAATTATGTAATAAGTGACCCCCCCTCCCTTTATTATCCCCCCCTTCCCGATACCAGCTTTGAAGCACAGCATGTCCATCTGTTTTAATTTCTTAGACATGGTTCCTTTTGCAGCAATAGTTATAGCCTGGTGTGTCTATTTATACCTCTCTCTCTCTCGTGCTTTATTTTCAACGCAGTCTCTTGTAGTTACAGCTTTTAAAGCTCCTTAAGGCTCAGAAGCTCCTCTTGCCAGCTTCTTGGTTCGTAGCATCTCCTTCAATGTTGGTGTTACCTTTTTATTATTTCTCTTAGCATGTAGCAGTTTTTGCAGTTTATATAAAATGGGACTCCCCTTGTAGGCCACGTTTTGTTTTGTTTGTTTTCAACAGCACAGCTTTCTTTTTACGTAGTTGGTGAAATGTACTTTTACTTTGTTCCTTGCTGTCTTGGGAGCTTTCCGGAATGCCACTTGGCCTCTGGGATACAGGAGCAGAGCATGAACAAAATGTGTGTGTTTGTTTTGCAGTTGAAGGAAACACTCATTTGTTCGTTTTGCTGGTGAACCATTTAATTGAAACAAACGCTTGTTTGCATTCGATTTTGTACTGGTGTAAAAAGAAAAATGCCATTCTCGTTTGTCGCAGTTTTGGGGCTGTTATGTCCTGTTCCAAGTTTCTTCTTCTGAGAACCAAAGCTTTCAGATATAGCTACAGTATCCATCTTCAGAGGTCTTTGCTTTTGACTGAGTCAAGGGTGACTGGTGTCTTACTAGAGCTTGTTTCTCTTCTTATAGATGTTTGCTGGCTGTTTGTCAGAACCCAGCTGTGAAATCCTACATATGTCCAGAAATACCATTTTTGTCCCCATTGGGATAAAACCCTTTTCATGGGCCAAGCCACAGTGAAATGCAAATGTTTAATCGGATTGTTCGTGTCCGTCAGCAGGAAACTGGATCAGTTTGATCAGATTTTTGGAAATGCAAACAACTGCACGTTAGTTTCAATGCAAATGTCAATGAACATTTTGTACATCTCTACTGAGGTACCTTTGACTTGTATTAATAGATTGGACAGTTCACCTACAGTGTCAGTCAAAGAGCAGAGGAATGGTGTTTCTGGAATGAGGGTCATTTCCAGACAGTAGCACTGGGTGACTTTGTTTCTTCATTTTATTTATTTACAAAAAAGATTATGCCACCCTTCACAACAGTCACAAGGTGGTACATGTATTCGAAGCACGGGCCTTTCCTCACTTTTGGCCTTATTCTGGAATATATCTCGGGAAGCTTCAGATCTGTCATAGGGTGTTTTTCCACTGTCACTAAAAGTACCCATTAAGTACCCGTTAATGGGTACTTAATGGGTACTTCTAGTGACAGTGGAAAAACACCCATAGTCTGCACTAGCATGTGGAGAGCAGGTCCCTGCTCTAGGGTATATTCCAGGTTAAGGTCAAGTGCAGAAAGACCGTAAGACTTCTAAACACTTGTACTTAAGCTGAGAGATTCACTCTGTTCCAAGTGCTGTTTTAACATCTGTCTAATGTTATTGGCTACTGAATAGAGTTGTGCACGAATGTTTTTTGACATTCTATTTGAATCAAATCGAATACCCAAAAATCCAATTCGATCTGAATCTTTTAAATTCCAATTTAACAAGATTTGATTCGAGTTTACCGAATTAGAATCTATTCATTTGAATTTTTTATTCGAATCTGCACATACAAATGCCAACAACATTTGTTCGTGCACGTACACATCTTCCCTGCATCCGTACACGTCTGTATGCATCCCGTGGTTATCCCGTATGCAATCCGTTTTCATCCCGTACAGATCTGTACAAATGCGTACTGATGCTGGAAAGATGCGGATCTTCAAGTACGCGTCGTGTACGGACCCGTACACATACGAATGTCCAGATAATTTGAACAAATAGATCCAAAATCTGATTAGAATGTTTACATTCTAATTTTGGGACATTCGATTTGAGTTTGAATGTCGAAATTCACACATTCAACTGGATTTTGAATGCCTACGAATATTCGTGCACATCCCTACATTGCAGACCTTTTAACTGGACATTTTGTTTTGTGTAGTGGAAAGAAGTAATAAAAACCACAAGCCTTATAAGTTAAAATCTGTATAGGAAGAGTATGGATTAAGTAGAACTAGTGTAGCCTGTTCTGCTAGTTTCCTATCCAGGTCCCCTTCTCTTTGTCAAGCTGACAATGTTTTTAATTTCATGTTTGTATATATGGTAAGCTAAAAGGCATTCTGACCCATAATGGCTTGGATTGGATCTCCCTGCGTTCTTCGTCTCCTTGAGGGCAAATGCTTCTCTGATCTGTGATGCGGGAAATGTATGTCAGTGCATTAATTTACTACTGGACTAGAAAAGGGAAGAGAATGAGCAGTGTGTTGTGTCATTTGGCTGATATTCCTAGGCTTTGGTAGAATCTCGGAAAGCCCACAGAAATGACACTGTCAATTTACTTTATTGTTTGTGTTTTTATGCTGATCTCCATACTATGGAGCTTTCCACACTTAACTTCTGAAGTTCTGGACCGGTGGCTGACGTCTGAACTGTGAGCACTGGCACCGTCCCCTACATACCTAGCAGCCCTCACAGTGCAGACCATCCACATCACCATAGCAACAGCCACATCGGCTTCCCAGAGTGCGCCAGTCATTCGAATTGACCGAATTCCGACATCTGAATATGAACAGAATGTCCTTAAATTTGAATTCAAAGATTCGGTTCGAATTTTGAATTTTGGATCTATTCGTTTGAATTATTCAGACATTTGTACGTGTATGGATTTGTAAACAACATATACTGGAAGATTCACATCTTTCCTGCATCCATACACATATGTACAGATCCGTACATAATGAAAATGGGTTGCATACAGATGGGTACTGATGGGTATGGACCCAAGGAAGATGCATACGGGCATCTAAGAATGTTGTTGTCATTCGCAAGTGCAAAGTTGAATAAAAAATTGAAACAAATAGATTCGAATTTGCTTAATTCGAATCGAATTTGGTTAAATTTGAATTTTAAATATTCAAATTGAATCGAATCCCGAAAATTGCATTCTTGCACACCCCCACAGTACACATTTGTGCAGCTGCAACCGCCCCACCCTGCCCCCATGCAACATTCACATTGGACCTGGGTGTAAATGCTGTTTCTGGGAGCTTACCAGAAGCTTCCTATCAGCTCCTGGTGAAGCTTTGGAGCAGCAAAAAGTGCGTCACAGCTTCGGAGGATCCACTTACTCCAAGACGCTGTGGGATGGAGTTGATGCTGTGGTGTGTCAACCATCCCTGAGTGTGTGGGAGCATTCCCAACTGGTAAATGCGAACAGGCCTGCCGAGTTTGCAGAATAATGGTATATGTTAAAAGCATCTGGTGATAAACTATTATAACCCCAGTACAGCCGTGTATACCTAATATGCTGTACGTGTTTTGAAGCTTCTGAAATAAATGTGTAGCTGAAAAACCGTTGTGGAGGGCAGGCGTTTGCTTATCCCTCAATGAACATGAAACATCCGGGTCTTGTAAATGTCTCATAGAATCATTTTCTTCTTCTCCAAAGGGGAGACAGGGCTTGGGAAGTCAACGTTGATGGATACCCTATTCAATACCAAGTTTGAAGGTGAACCCGCATCTCATTCGCAGCCAGGAGTTCAGCTGAAATCCAGCACTTATGACCTCCAGGAGAGCAACGTCCACCTGAAATTGACCATTGTTAGCACAGTGGGCTTTGGGGATCAGATTAACAAAGAGGACAGGTAAGCAACAGTTTGTTCCTAACCCAACCACATTGGGGGCTCCAGATACTCATTGGTAATCCAACTTGAGGACCATCTGGTCACATCTAGCCATATGGTTAGGTGCACACTAAGTGCATGAACCACGTAGCTTGTGCACAAGGTCCTGATACAACTTCTAAGTCCGTGGCAGTCTCTCACCCAGGTTGGGTACCTGGGATGAATTGCTCCTGGCATGGAACAGTTATGTTTAATGTTTTTATAAATGATCTGGACGAGGGAGTTGAAGGGAAACTGATCAAATTTGCTGATGACACAAAGCTAGGGGGGATTGCAAACACCAGAGAAGAGAGAGAGAGGATTCAAAAAGATTTAGAGAAACTCGAACAATGGGCTGCAACTAATAAAATGGTATTTAACAAAGAAAAATGCAAGGTTCTGCACCTGGGCAAGAAAAATGAAAAAAGCACATATACAATGGGAGGAATTTGGCTGAGCAGCAGCACATGTGAAAAAGACTTGGGTGTCCTGGTAGATCATCAACTGAACATGAGTCAACAGTGCGAGGCAGCTGCAAAAAAGGCAAACGCAATCCTGGGGTGTATTAGGAGAAGCATAGAGTCCAGATCACGTGAAGTTATTATCCCCCTCTACTCTACCTTGGTCAGACCTCATCTGGAGTACTGTGTCCAGTTCTGGTCACCCCAGTTTAAAAGAGACACTGACAAGCTGGAGCAGGTTCAAAGGAGAGCTACCAAGATGGTGAACGGTCTGCAAACCATGTCCTATGAGGAACGGCTTAAGGAACTAGGAATGTTTAGTCTATCAAAAAGAAGACTGAGAGGAGACATGATAGCTGTCTACAAATACCTCAAGGGTTGTCACAAGGCAGAGGGATCAGCCCTGTTCTCACTCTCTCAAGGAAGGACTAGAAACAATGGGGTGAAACTGCAGGGGAAAAGATTTAGTTTAGATGTTAGGAAAAAATTTCTAACAGTAAGAGTGATCAACCAGTGGAACAGGCTGCCACGGGAGGTGGTTGGTTCCCCTTCGATGGAGGTCTTCAAGCAGAGACTGGACGGCCATCTGTCTGAGATGGTTTAGGACGGTGATGGCCAACCTATGACACGCGTGTCACAGGTGACACACCAAGCCACATGGTCATCCTGGCACCTGGGCGTGTAGTGCTTGCTTGTTCTTGAATTGTATGAAATACCAACTTTCAACTGAAAATTTAGCAACAAAAGTCACTAATGTAAAGTATTATTTGTTTTTGCTTTTAATAAAATACATATATCAAAAATATAACTTTTTACTAGAGCTACAAATATTACAAAATTATGGATATTTCTAGATGTGACACAGCACTTGATTTAAGCTACGTTTTGTTGCGAATTTTGACACACCGAGCTCAAAAGGTTCGCCATCACTGGTTTAGGAGATCCTGCCTTGAGCAGGGGGTTGGACTCGATGACCCAGGAGGTCCCCTCCAACTCTACCATTCTATGATTCTAGGACCATCTGCAATGGCCAGGTCCAAAGTTGCATCAGCTCCTGAATTGGCAGAGGGTGACTCCAAATCTTCCAGAGGTCAGGAACTTTTAATTACATGTGCCTTCAGAGCTCCCAAGTGCCCCATCTCAGCAGTGCGCCTTGTTGTGCCATTGAAATGAGTCTCCCGTGGAATACTGGACCTAAGGAGGCATGCTGTCTGCACATCTCCATGGTGGGGCAGATCATCTCTCAGTGCACTGCTGGACCTCAAAAAGGAAGTCTATTGGCAGATTGGACCAGGACGCCATTTTGGGTGTGTTAGTCTAGCCTGCGCTTCCCTAAACTGCTCCAGCATGCAGAAGGGAGGGCCATAGACCCCTTACTGGTCCAGTCTACTGGGAATTGTGGAAACGGTCTTAGATTTAAGCAAGAGGATTCCAAAATGGAACAACACAGGTGATTGCTTTCTGGAAGCTGTCCAGCAGTGAAGTCTTGGATTTTGCACTAAGGTTGCACATTGTAGAAACAGAACTCCATGTGTGAGCTGTTGGCTCTTTTGCTGAGCCCACTCACACGGATAGCATTTTTATTCTGACAGGCCAAGTGTCCGCTATTAGATACAGTTTCTTGTTTAGGGATGGAGATGCATTTTCTCTTTGGATGGTTTCAGTCGAAACTGTTGAAGGATGCTTTTAGTTTGATGTAGATTCTGTGTGTTGTATATTCAGGTGGGAGACATGGCTGCCCATCTGAAAAGAGCTTTGCATGGTCCATTCGGTGGCATAAATTAGGCACAGACGTCTGCTTCTGCAACAAAGCTTGCTGTGAACACTGAAGATTGTGAAGTTTCTCCCTTGTTTTCCTTCTTCCTCCTCCCACCCAATTAAAGCTATAAGCCTATTGTGGAGTTCATTGATGCCCAGTTTGAAGCTTACCTCCAAGAGGAGCTGAAAATCAAGAGAGTCCTGCATAACTACCATGATTCACGGATCCATGCTTGCCTGTACTTCATTGCCCCAACGGGCCACTCCTTGAAATCCCTGGATTTAGTAACAATGAAGAAGTTGGACAGTAAGGTAAAGACTGGTGCTTTCACCCACTGAAGATTTGTCTCTTGGTCACTGATACATCCCATTGGTCATTGATACATCCCATTAGTCATTGTGACATCCCATTGGCCACTGAGACCTTCCTTGGTCATTGACATGTTCCACTGGTCATTGAGACATCTCATTAGTCATAGACATCCCATTGGTTATTGACATGTCCCACTGGTCATTGAGACATCCCATTGGTCATTGAGACCTTCCTTGGTCATTCACATGTCTCACAGGTTATTGAGACATCCCATTGGTCATTGTGACATCCCATTGGTCATTGAGACCTTCCTTGGTCATTGACATGTTCCACTGGTCATTGAGACATCCCATTAGTCATAGACATCCCATTGGTCATGGAAGTGTCCCACTGGTCATTGAGACATCCCATTGGTCATTGAGACCTTCCTTGGTCATTCACATGTTCCACTGGTCATTGGGACATCCCACTGATCACTGAGACATCCCAAACATGCCCACAACTTTGCTTCTGTGGTGCTCCTTGGATGGGGTAGGTGGAGGGAAATGGGACCAGGGTTCAGGGTTGGATGGACTAACGTCAAGTTAGACCGTAAGGCTGTAGTTCTGTGAAAACCCACATGACCATTGACCCCCTTGAACGTGATGGGCTATGCGCACATTAGCTTACCCTGAACTGGAGCATGCGTGAAGCTGAAAGGGGAAGTGGACTCAAACTCTGAGCTGCTGAACGGGGTGCTGCCCCCTTTGCCATTTCAGACTCATGAGCGCTCTGCTTTTGCCACTTGGATTTTTAAGCTCTGGGATGGGCTAGACTGGTATGGCAACCAAATCCTACAACTCTAGTTAAAGGGAATCAGACAGAGGCTCCTTCTAACATATCAGGAGGAGTGGGTTACACTTCAGTGAGGAACTTAAGGCAGGTTGGAACAAACAAGCCTTCTTCCTCCTTGTTCCTTCTTCTTCCTCTGATTCTCCCTTTTGCAGGTAAATATCATTCCTATCATTGCCAAATCTGACGCCATTTCCAAGAGTGAACTGACGAAGTTCAAAATTAAGATCACAAGCGAACTGGTCAGCAATGGGGTCCAAATCTACCAGTTCCCTACAGACGACGAATCTGTGGCAGAAATAAATGGGACAATGAACGTAAGTGGAAAAGGACAGCTGCTTTGCGTTGCTTTCTGGGCAAATGGTTTTCTGTCTTTGGCCTTGGGGTTGTTGGGTTTTTTGTCTTGATCTTGGGGTCATGGTCTTCAAACAGCATGATGGAAACCAAAATGGTCAAGCTTCACTCTGTTTCAAATGTAATTATGGATTCTGTGTCACATGGGGATGAGTCTTCCTATGCTGCATGGAACTTGTGAATCTTAGGCTGCCTCCAGACAGGGTTTGAATTAGGGATGCAGACAAGTGGGTTTTTTGCATTCAAATTCAAGTCTATTCGAATATCCAAGCATTCAATTTGATTTGAATGTTTAGTATCCAAATGCAACAAAATCCAATTCGAATCGAATACATTTGAATCTATTCGTTCGAATGTTAGATTCGAATCTTAAGATATGAATGTCAACAACATTCGTATGTGTTATACGTATCTGTACGCATTTCATACGCATCCCGTTTTATCCCCGAATGCACCCCGGTTTTGTCCCTCGCTGTAAGTGCAAATGTGTACAGATGCATATGAGATTCGTACAGATAAGTTTGTAACCCTGGCTCTAGAAACATATGTAATTTGTACAGATACGTGTGTAACCCTGGCACACATAGTTACTGTATATTCTGGCATATAAGACTACTTTTTAACCCAGGAAAATCTTCTCAAAAGTCAGGGGTCGTCTTATACACCGGGTGTTATCTTCTTATACGGCACGTATGTCTCAAACGCTATATTTTAACTGGAAAGTTGAGGGTCGTCTTATATGCCCAGTCGTCTTATACGCTGGAATATACGGGTACATTTTCACAAAATTGGGAAGAATCTTTGATGTCAATTTCTTCATGCTCCACACGCAACACCTTCCACTTGCCATTTGGATTTCCTCTTTTGAAAACAGGCCCTGCAGAGGGAAACCTGGGACAGGGGATGAAGCAAAGCCTTGGTTTTTCAGTCTGGAACACACATTACGTGCTGAAAGCATTAAAGAAATGATTTAATTGCAACAGCCTTGTATAGTTGTTCTTGTCACTAGGATACCTAATGCAAGTTTGAATCCAAGCAGGAAAAAATGGACGGGCACCAGCTTGCTAGATATTTTCATAAGGCTACCTGTCTCTCCACCAACGCTGTTTTATTTTTTTTTCTTCGTAGTGTTTTATTTTTTAAATGAGATGCTTTCCTGGCAGCCACTTTTGGCCGTTGCTGGGGAGAGCAGTGAAGAAGTAATGTTTCCCATTCATTTCCTGTTGGCATGCTATTTCTGTGCTGGCCGCTTTCCCCTTCCCTAGAATTATGATCTGTAAAGGGGTGAATGTAAATATTATTTTAAAAAGGAGGAGCCAGGGGCCATCTATAAAGTAGGGATGTACACGAATGTTCTAAACATACGAAATCCGAACGAATTCGTTTGAATGTGGACATTCGAGTTCGAATAGAATGTCTTCACATTCAAATTTTGACATTCAAACGAATTCCAAATGTTCCGAAACATTTGTTCGAATTATTCAAATGTACAAATACATATGTATTACATACATTTCTGTACAAATATCTTACATATCTGTACTCAGTTGCACTTATAATACGGAACGAAAATGGGATGCATACGGGATAATATGAAATGCGTGCAGATACATATAACACATATGAACGTTGTCAACATTCATATCTTCAGATTCGTATATAACATTCTAACAAATAGATTCAAACGTATCGGATTCAAATAGGTTTTTGTTGCATTCGGATTTTAAACATTTGAATCAAACAGAATGTTTTGACACTTGAATCGACTCGAATTGGAATGCAAAAAAGGTATTCGGGCTCACGCCTACTATACAGCAGGATTTTTAACTGCCTAAATACAGAATTTGTCATTTATGGAAACATTCATTATTCCTTTGGGGCTGGGCAGGACCTGACATTATGGCTAGACTCCAGTCAGAAAGGGACTCCATCGAAGGATTTAATCTGCTTATTACTTAAAGATGTGGACGCTTCATGACAAACATGCTTTTTATTAGATTCACCTCTAATTTCTTGGTGGAAGAGATGTAGACAGAGCGGGCCTTATATGGCTCATGATGTCAACCATTAGCCAATTTATTCTGTCTGGCTCTATAATGATTTTATTGTGACTCACTTTGAGATCTTCCAGAAATAGGATGGCATAGAAGTATTGAAGGAATGAGCAAACTACCTGTTACCTTAAGAGTGCCAGATTCTTGTCCGGTGCCAGCTAGGTTTGAGTCCACACTCCTCTACAAAGCCAGCTGTGTGGCCCTCATGCATCAGGCCACAGGCCTTCTAGTCCAGCATCCTGTCGCACACAGTGGCCCACCAATTGCTTATGGGCATCCCAAGCAGAGGAAAAGGCCAATCCTTCACCTGCTTGTGAATCCCAGCAAATGGCCCTAAAGGCGCTCCGCCTGGAGGATGTACCTAGGCATGCATTTTAGTAGCCATTGATACATCTGTCATCCATGGATTTATCTAACCCTTCCTTAAAGCTATCTAGGGTGTTTGCTGTTACCACCTCTTCTAGCAGCAAATTCCATAGATCGATGACCCTCTGGGTGAAGAAATCCTTCCCCTTGTCTGATCTGACTCTTCTATCCATCAGTTTCATAGCGTGCCTCTTGGTTCTAGTGTTGGTACGGCAGCGAAAATAATTTTTCACTCTCCACCTTTTCTATACCCTGCATAATTTTATGTACTTCAATCAGGTCCCCTCTTAAACGCCGTCTTTCCTGGCTGAAGAGGCCTAGACGTTGCAGTCTGGTTTTGTAAGGGAGGTGTTCCAGCCCTTCAGTCATTCTGGTTGCCCTTTTCTGCACCTTTTCCAGTTCCACAATATCCTTTTGGAGGTGTAGTGACCAGAATTGTCTTTTTCCCAGCACTGACAGCTCCATGTACCATGCGCTCCTTCCTGCCATGTTTTAAAGAGGCCCAAAATGGCCAGCCCCTCCCATGCATCCCAATTCCAGTTTGTTGTAAGGGTGTGCACCAATGCAGTTTTTGGGATTTGTTTCAAATCCAATATCCAAAAATTCAATTCGTTGTGAATCTTTAAAATTTGCATTTGCATGTGTATGTGCCCATATGCATCGTTATGCGTCCTGTACACGTCCGTCCACGTCCGTATGCGTCCAGTAGTTATCTCATATGGGAAAGATGCCTGCATGCAAGTACGCATCGTGTACAAACCCGTATGCATATGAATGTCCGGATAATTCAAACGAATAGGTTCGAAATTCGTTTGAATCTTTAAATTTGAATTTATAGACATTCGATTAGAATTTGAATGTAGACATTTGGACAGATTAGATCGAATTTCAAATACCTTCGAATATTTGTGCACACTCCTAGTCTGTTGTTTTTGTGGAAAGAACACTGTACATGATGCTTAGGATGATCTTTCCCTACCTGTGTGTTTCAGGCTCACTTACCTTTTGCCGTGATCGGCAGCACAGAAGAAGTCAAGATAGGAAACAAAATGATGAAAGCTCGTCAGTACCCCTGGGGGACGGTGCAGGGTAAGTGACGATATGATTGCCGACTTGGAGAGGAGAGTGCCTGTAGCTCTGTGGTAGAGCAAACCGTCTGGAAGGCACAAGGGGTGTTTTTCCACGGTCTCTTAGTACCCATTTTAGCACCCGTTAAGGACCCATTTGGGTGAGAGCCGGATGACCCCATTTCCACCACGGCACCCATTAGGGACACATTTGTTTCCACCGCGCCTCGGGAAATCCGGATCATATGGGTACTTTTTGGCCTTTAATCTGGATTTTCTGTAGACCTCATTAATGGGGTCTACAATGGGGTCTTCAGCCAGAAAATCTGGATTAAAGGGTGCCTGTTTCCACATTAGTTTGGCAATGGGGTCTAGAGGAGGCTAGGGGGAGGGGGCACCCTTGGGGGGAGCCCCAAAACCTAAGCTTCGAAGCCATTTCAAAGTCATTTCGAAGTGACTTCGAAGTCTGTGCAAAATAACTCCAAAGTGTCTTTGAAGTCTGTGCTGATCTTCAGAGTGAACTTCGAAGTGACTCCAAAGTGACTTCGAAGTCACTCCGAATGTGGCTTTGGTCTTTGTTCCTAAAGGTTTGCACAGCTCTTGCACAAACCATTGGACCGGGAAGGTGCAACAAGCCCACTGAGATTCTACATGTACTTATATGGATCTCTGCAGATACCCAGGAAATGTAGTACCATGTAGTAATGCAAACATTAAGCATGTCTAGACCTTCCATGGAACAGATGCTATACATTCAGGTGCCTCTGCTTTATCTTCTTTGCGCTGTTTACTCCCACAGTTGAAAATGAAGCACACTGTGACTTTGTGAAGCTAAGAGAGATGTTGATCCGTGTCAACATGGAGGATCTTCGTGAACAAACACACACGCGCCATTACGAGTTGTATCGGCGATGTAAGCTGGAGGAAATGGGATTTAAGGACACAGATCCAGACAGCAAACCGTTCAGGTATTGCCAACAAAGGGTTGGAGCAAACCATTCTAGGGGTGTGCATGAATGCAGTTTTCAGGTTTCGATTCGAATCAAATACCCCAAAATTCGATTTGATTAAAATGTTTAAAGTTTGAACTTAACCAAATTTGATTCAAATTAAGCAAATTCGAATCTATTCGTTTGCATTTTTTAATTGAATTTGCACTTGCGAATGTCGACGACATTTGTAGATGCCCGTACGCATCTTCCCCAGGTCTGTACACATCCGTATGCATTCGTACATGTCCGTATGCATCCCGTAGTTATCACGTATGCAACCCGTTTTCACCCCGTATGGATCCGTAAAAATGCGCACGGATGTGGGAAAGATGCGGATCTTCAAGTACGCATTGTGTACGAGTCCGTACACATAAGAATGTCCGAAAAATTCCAACGAATAGATCCAAAACTCAGAATTTGAATCAAATCTTTAAATTCGAATTTAAGGACACTTGATACAAATTTGAATGTGGAAATGTGGTCGAGTCGATCAAATTTCGAATGCACGCAAATATTTGTGCACATCCCTAAAGTATTGCCGGCAGGGGTTAGAGCTTGCACAGCCGTCTAATGCTGTCTTGAAGAAAGGGCAGGTTGCTAAACATATGCATATATATAATTTGGAAAATTATTCTGGTTTGAGGGATCTCACCAGAGGTAAGGCAGGCTTCAGAGCAGCTAGGAATCTGAGTCCCATTTCACTCCATTTATTGTACTCATGTATGCACAGTTACTGTACATTTTCAAAACAGTAGCTGATTAACAACAATTTGATTTTGTAAATGACAGAGCAAAATTTCCTCCCCTGACTTCTCTGTTCCTCATTCTTTCTCATCTCCACCCCCCATTTTTGAATGTTATTGCCACAAAACAGGTAGTGAAACTTGAATTTGTACCCAAGCATCTCTTTTTTTTATAATCAGAAGAAACCAGCATTGTTTCTGCCTACAAAAACATTTAGCCAAACCAGATAAATGTTTGTCACATTGTTCCTCCTTTCTTGTGTTTCTTCATTTGCCAACCAGCTTTCCAGGTGTAACCATGGGCCTTATTTTGGCATGCCTGGGTCTTAGATCTAAACAAGTCAGTATTTTTCCAGGGCTTTGCTGTCAGTGTTCTTGCTGCAGTTGGCAAACAGATCGTGCGATGCCCTCTTCTCCCTTATTAAGCTTTGTTCTAATGCCCCATCCTATTGTCTTAGTTTACAAGAAACGTACGAAGCCAAAAGGAATGAATTCCTGGGAGAGCTACAAAAGAAAGAAGAAGAAATGCGCCAGATGTTTGTCCAGAGAGTCAAAGAGAAGGAAGCAGAACTAAAGGAGGCTGAGAAAGAGGTTTGTGGGATGGTTAGGGGTCCTTTTTTTATTTATTATTTTATTTTATTGGAGTATTTTTATCCCGTCCTTCACTTAAAGGTCACAGGCCAGGTAAGAGTCCAAGGGTGTTTCGGCACTTGCCTCCGGTTTGTTGGTCAGGAAAGGTGCAAAAAAACTAACATGTCCTAGAATTCGCACTAGGGACTCCTAGCACACAGTAGCCTTCCTGTGATGTGTCCAGACACTTACCTCCATCCGGCTGCACATATGATCTCCGGCAGGGTGCTGCCATTTTGATTATGTCACCATGCATAAGAACCTAAGAGGAGCCCTGCTGGATCAGGCCACAGCGCATCTGGTCCAGAATCCTGTCGCACTCAGTGGCCCACCAATTGCCCATGGGTGTCTCAAGCAGAGGCAAGGGCAAATCTTCTCCTGCTCTTGAATCCCAGCAAATGGCCCTTCTGCTTGTCCTCCCGGACTGAAAGATGAACTTAGGCATCCATTCTACTAGCAACAGATACATCTGTCATCCATGAATTTGTCTAACTCTTTCTTAAAGCCATCTAGGCTGGTTGCTGTCACCATCTCTTCTGGCAGCAAATTCCGTAGACCAATGATCCTCTGGGTGAAGAAATACTTCCCTTTGTCTGATCCAACTCTCTTACCCATCAGCTTCATAGATGCCCCCTGGTTCTAGTGTTGCGTGATAGAGAAAAGAAATTTTATCTGTCCACCTTTTCTACACCGTGCATGATTTTATATACTTAAATCCGGTCCCTTCTTAAATGCCATCTTTCCAGGCTGAAGAGGCCTAGACGTTGCAGTCTGGTTTCATAAGGAAGGTGTTCCAGCCCCTTAATCAGCATGTGTGCTGTTCTCGTCACTATGGCAACAATGACGTTCTGCGCACACGCAGTCATTTCAAGGGTCATCTGAGGTACCAGCGCACTTGCGCAGTACCTCAGATGACCCCTCGCACCAGAAATGGTGGGAATGACCACCACATGGATACTACAGGGGAGGGTCGTGTTGCTTGTGGTGTATGATTTCTTGCACTACCACTAGTTTGCAGTGAGCAGGCAGGGAGTGTTTCTAGGCTGTAAACGCCTCCTGCAAGTGCAGATACACCTGGCCAGATGTTAACCTATTGCAAACTATGAGGCCAAGTGTGAACTGGCCTGGAGTGTCCTTGGAACTGCCTCCTATCAGGGGAAACAAGAGGTATGTGTGGGATTTGAAGAAGATCCTACAATTTCTTCTTGCAATCTTGAGGTGTCCTATATAAAGAAAAAACTGGGAGGCAGGAGGAAGGGGCTCTAGGGTAGCAGCGTGCACAAATGCAATTTTCTTGGATTCGATTCAATTCGAATCAAGCAAATTTGAATCTATTTGTTCGAACTTTTAATTCTGATTTGCACTTAACGAATGTCGACAACATTTGTAGATGCCCGTACGGATCTTCCCAGGGTCCGTACACATCTGTGCGCATCCATAAACATCCGTATGCATCCCATAGTTATTTCATTTGCAACCCGTTTTCATCCCATGCGGATCCTTACAAATGTGTACGGATGCTGGAAAGACGTGGATCTTCAAGTATGCATCGTGTATGAACCCGTACACACACGAATGTCCGAATAATTCGAACAAATAGATCCGAAATTCAAATTGAATCTTTAAATTTGAATTTAAGGACAGTTGATTCGAGAGTCACGGTTTGGCCAGCCTTCATCTGAAGGAATGCCGTAGTCACTCTGTATCGTGTCCCCTAGATTTGCCGGTTCGCTTCTCTGCCACGGGGAGTTTGCTTTGTCTGTAGCTTACCAATGAAAGCCCTTTGTCTGACAAGCGTTTTAGAAATTGCTGCAAGGCAGGAGACTCACAGCTGTCATCGTGGACTCTGCCCCCTGCTGTCAATGTACAGAGTGCGCAACCGCCTCAGATTCAGTTTGCTCAAAAGAGCGCCTGTGGGAAGAGAAAGATCAGCACCATGCAGTGACGGCGTTAGGAAACAAATGGAGCATGTGAAGCATTTCAGAAGTGGAAAGGTGCTGCATTAGGCAAATGTGGCTCTCTGGAAAATGAGGCCATCAGCGCCCATGTGCCTTCCCAAATCACGGAGATGATGGCTCTTTCTTGATGTTCCACATCGGAATATGCAGCCAAGATCGAGCCGTCACACGTGATGGCTGGTACTCCATGGTGGCATCACATTATAGTGATGACTTATGCAAATTTATTTAACGCTGGTTAGAGAACACTCGCTCTGTAGCATCAAGTAAACTCGAAGCTTTCTGCCAGTCCGAACAGGACGGTGAGAATTGCCGGCGAGAACAGGGACGGCAGCTCAATAGTGGTTGGTTGCCTCGGCCCATGTGACGCGCGTGCACTAACGCAAACTCCTGCAGCTTCCTCCTCGGAAGCTACAGGACGCTGCTGGAGTCTTGATGGTCCGATCCAGCAGGGTGTTGTTGTTGTTTACATTCTTTTGAGACTGAGCATTTCATATTCCTCGAGGTTCTCCGAAATACAGGCTGCGTTCAGACATAACAAAAGTGGCACTTCAAAGGCGCTTCAAAGAGACTGTGTGTGGCCCTCACATTCCCAGCCCTTCTGTAATCCACCTTTTCTAGCACAGGATGTTTAGGAGAGCGGGAGGGGCAGACTGTTAAGAGTGTTGGACTCTTATCTGATAGTTTCCTCATTCAAGTCCGCACTCCTTCACGAAACCATTTGGGTGACCTTGGGCTAGTCACAGCTCTCTTTCTGAGCTCTCACAGCCCCACCTACCTCACAGGGTGATTTGTTGTGGGGAGAAGAACAGAAGGTTTGTCAGTCACATTGAGTCCCCTCAAGGGTGAGACAAAGCAGGGTATGAAAACCGAAAGCCAGACTGGTGTGTGAACAATCCCACCTCGAAGCCACAAAGATGCTTTTCTTTTGCGCCGTGTCGATCACAACCACAGTGTGAAGACTACAGCATTGCAGGAGGCACCTCTCCCCATAGCGTCTCCCTTCACACACACCTTTTTCACTCTGTGTTTTCATTCCAGTTGCATGAGAAATTTGATCGCCTGAAGAAGCTGCATCAGGACGAGAAGAAGAAACTGGAGGACAAGAAGAAGACCCTGGATGATGAGGTGAATGCGTTTAAGCAGCGGAAGACGGCGGCCGAACTGCTCCAGTCCCAGGCTCAGCAGGCAGGGGGATCTCAAACTCTGAAAAGGGACAAAGAAAGGAAAAAGTAAGTTAGTGCTTCAAGAGTTGGCATTTGCATCCCTGAGGGTGCCTCCAGACGTGGGCTAGAACCTGGGATTCCCTCAGCAGTTATGCTGGGAGTGCCACACATAATTCTGCCATGCCCTTTATAGTGCCAGGACATGGAGGGGATCTCTTATAATATTGCTATTATGGGAAATTTAGCAATGATGCCTGGTTTCCTATCATAGCAGTTCCTTACCTGTGACCCAGTTTGGTCTCCTGGTTAGAGTGCCAGTCTCTTTCCTGATAGTCTCCTGGTTCAATTCCACACTCCTCCATAAAGCCAGCTTGGCCTAGTCACAGCTTTCTTTCTGAGCTCTCACAGACCCACCTACCTCACAGGGTGTCTGTTGTGGGGAGAAGAACAGAAGGTTTGTCAGGTGCTTAGAGTTCCTCTAAAGGAACTCTTCTTTCTTCTTCTTCTTACCTCCATCTGCTGGCTCCTTTTATGAGGGTTCATCTTGCAAATACGCAGATGGCAGCCAAGCTTGTGAATGGTGGAGGTAAGATCCCATGATCATCTCCTGCATCTGGTGGGAGTGGCCAAAGGTAATGGAGGGTTCTTCCTTAGATCCTGCAATTGCCTCCTGGAGGGGTCTGGAGGTACCCTGATTTCCCTACCGCTGCCTTTTCTGTGCGATTAAAAAAAAAACATTGACGAACTGGAGCAAGTTAAATGGAGGACTGCCAAGATGGCGAGTGGTCTGCTAAGGGTCTCCTATGAGGAGCAGCAGAAGGAGCTGGGCATGTTTGGCCTGAAGAAGAAGAGACAGGGTAGCTGCCTTCAAGTATCAGAAGGGCCGTCACAGTGCAGAGGGACCAGCCCTATTCTCACTTACACAAGATGGGAGGCCTAGAAACAATAGTATGGAACTTCAAGGGAGTCAATGCAGATTAGATATTAGAAAATATGACAGTGGACCAGGTTGCCACAAGACAAGGTGAGCTGTCTTTTTCTGGAGGTCTTCAAGCAGTGGGTGGGCATCTGTCTGGGGTGCTTTAGTGAATCCTGCATTAAGCAGGGGCTTGGACCTGAGGCCCCTGGAGGCCCCTTCTAAGGTCCTATGATTCTGTGGCCCTTTCCTCAGTGGGCCTTCTTCCAGATTATATCCCAGAATAGGTTCTTGCCATCCACATGCTAGTGCAGAGTAAGACAGACCGGGACTGTGGTGTAGCCTAAAGCACTTCTACAAGAGGCTGCTGGCTTTTATGGCAGTGGTAGTGTCAAGTTTGCCAGAAACTCACTTCTGCATCCTTCCTCACCATATCAGCTCTTCCTTGTCCCACAAGCATTCAGGCAGCCAGGAGCACATGATCAGAAACACTTTGGGACTGATCCTGATCCTGAGAAGCCCAGAAATCCGCATGGCCCGGCTACAAGTTTAGTATGCGTAGAGATTACTTTGAGTTGTTTGGCATCACACCATCTCCACATCTTAACCAGGTGGTCACTGGAAATGGAAGAACTTTAATCTCTTTGCCACCACCAGTGTCACAGTTTTGAAAGCCAGATGCTTTCAGTGCCAATGAAGTTTTTATCCATGAAGTTTCTCCCTTTCTTAATTGCCAAACTAAAGCGCAAAGGGTTTTACCTGCGCATGTGCAGGTACAGAGAGACACTTTGCCCTCCAAAACTGTATTTGGGGACAGAGCTCATGGGGGACTGAGCCGTGGTCACCCTACTTCTGACCAGTGCTTGAAACCACCTATCCCCACGTCGACCTTTGTGCTTTCCAAAAAATAGCTACAGAGAATATTGCATAGTAGGTATAGGTGATGCTTTAACGTTAAGCATTGCTTGGGTCTTTCTGCGATCTCCATTACTGGTCTGCCAAAGAGCATAGAAATAGCTATGAGATCTCAAGAAAGATGTGCTAAAGGAAGAGGATGGGCTGTTGGGGATGTCGAGGGGCTTAATGCTACACCATTGCTACTGTGACTCTCCACCAGAGGAGATTTTCCCATGCGTGGTAAGAAGAGAGACAATCAGCATTTATCAAAAACGCAGGGTTCAAACAAAAGAGCCCAAGTGCAGATCTTCTGCTACTTCCACATGGTGGCTGGCAGCTGCAGCCCTTTAGCAGAGGGAAGGTGGATGGCACAATGGGTGGATGAGAGGGAGCAGGGGACCCTCTTACGTTACCCGTGAGCATCCTAAATGCGATGCTGCATTATAGTCCCAGGATTTTCCCCAGAGTGGCTTCCCTTTACTTTATAGTTCCAATTGAAAATAAGGTCCGGCACTGAAATCAAAGCTGTCCCCTAGATGACCAGGGGAAAACACAGGATCCTGTCAAAATTCTAGGGATGCACACGAGTGGTTTTTTCCATTCAAATCTGAATCGAATCGAATATCCAAACATTCAATTCGATTTGAATGTTTAGAACCCAAATGCCACAAAGTCCGATTCAAACTGAATACATTTGAATCTATTCGTTTGAATATTAGATTTGAATCTGAAGATACAGATGTTGACAACATTTGTATGTGTTATACGTATCTGTATGCATTTCGTACGCATCCCATTTTATCCCGTATGCAACCCGTTTTCGTCCCATACTATAAGTGCAAATGCATACAGATAAACGTATGAGATTCGTACAGATACATATGTAATACATAGGTGTCTGTACACCTGAATGTTTTTAATCATTCGAACGAATGTTTTGGAACATTCAAAATTTGTTTGAATGTTTAAATTCGAATGTGTAGACATTCTGTTTGAATTTGAATGTCCACATTCAGTCGGTTTCGATCAAATTTCGAATGTTTAGAACATTCATGCCCGCAGATGGCAGGGTGAAATCCCATGGCAAGCCCGAGCCCCTCCAGTCTTCATGATGGCACATGAGTATCCAGGTATTTCGATACCCGGAAGTGAACAAGCTCCAAGCCCTGCGCTTGTATTTGCACAGCAGTGATTTTCTACGAAATGGGTTCCAGGAGGAATTGTCTGGACAGGTAAGTCATATCGTTACTTAGGTAAAAGGCAGGCTGGGAGTTTATTTTCCTGGAATAGCAACATGCTGGGATTTCAAGCCTATATCCTGGGGGTATGTATATAATGTTGAAATAATCCTACATTTTAAGTCCTGCCCAGGTGCAGCCCGAGATTTTATTCACCCTCCCCCCCCCCACACACACACGTCCCCTTGTTTTGCTTTTCTGGGAGTGGGGCTGAGTTTATTTGATTGCCTTGACTTTCTTCAGTTGTCCTTTGTATCCTGTTTGGACAGTTCAGCTGCATGGTGCATGATGGCATGTTGGACTGCTATAAGCACAACTAAACGAAACAGCTGCTGCAAACCGGAGCTAAAAAGGTTGCTTTGTCAGATCCAGACACAACCCCACTGCATCTGGAATCTGTCCTCCACATCCGGAGAACTCACAGCCTGCGCATGTGTCAGGGTTGCCCCTTTGCTGCTTTTCTCTACCTGTGTGGTGAAAAATCCCATCTTCAGACCCACCTGGCTGACACCACCTTTGCCCAGGCTTGTCTTGAGCTCGGGCTTGCATGCTGCGAAAGAGAAAACATTTTTTATTCTTACTTGTAGAGTGCCATTCACTGTGAGCATGAAGGGACTAAAGTCCTCTCTCGTGATGCATGGTTTTAGTATCTGTGAGTTCAGTATATCTAGGTATGTGGAATTACATTGAGTTTCAGTACATGTGGCTGTGTTCAGACATACGAAAGGGGCATCTCAGAGGGACAGCATATGGCCCTGGCATTCACAAGCCTTCCGGAAGGAAGGAAGGAAGGAAGGAAGGAAGGAAGGAAGGAAGGAAGGAAGGAAGGAAGGAAGGAAGGAAGGAAGGAAGGAAGGAAGGAAGGAAGGAAGGAAGGAAGGAAGGAAGGAAGGAAGGAAGGAAGGAAGGAAGGAAGGAAGGAAGGAAGGAAGGAAGGCCTTTCTGAGGCAGCTCAGGTTGTGCTTCCGTTTCAACCTTCTTTGTGCCATCTTCAGGTCTGACGCCTCACACCTTTTCATTTCTATCCGGTTTATTTGTGAACTTTCCATTCAGGAAAGTCCAAATGGGGGGTAGAAAGTCCACAAATAAAATGGATAGAAATTAAGACGTGTGAGCAGTCAGACCTGAAGAAGGTTTAAACTGAAGGTGTGACTACGGCCTTAGATTTGGTTTCTAGGTGGGATTGTTCACATACGATTCTGCCTGAATCGTGAGAAAAAGTTGATTAGAAGATAATCATCTTTTCCAGGCAGAAAACACACTTTGTGCTCATGTGGCTGGGGTATAAAGCCACCTCACCCATCTTAATGAGGGATAACTAGCTGAAGGGAATGGGCTCTTGTGGAACACTATGCTAGCAGAACTATTGAAGAGAGCTGAGAAACTGATTTTTAAAAACCAACCAATTTTATGATCTTTAAGAATTTGATTGGGAGGGGAGAAGCTTCAATAATGGTCATTTTATTAGAAGTGTGAAGTCATATCCAAGGGCTGAAGGGTCATTGAAATAACATTATAGATTCTTGTGAGCTTTGAATTGCTATTCAAAGCTCACAAGAATCTATAGTAGGCCTTTTCTGTGTGTGCTTCAAAGAAATGGCAAAGACTGTTTTTCTGGTCGTCCATGCTTTTGCCAAGCACATGGACCAAAGCGTTTGTTGACGGCTCACGAGCACTTCCACTATTACGTGGCTTGACAAAAGGATATCTAGCTTATTCCTGATTGTCAGAGCATGAAGTATTTTCAGCCAATTGAACAAACCTCCTGCAAAGTGCCATGAAGTGGATGATGCCTCCAGTGTGTTTAAGGAAATTTAAAAGGCCAGTTTTGTACCCGTCCTTCCCTTCTAGAAACCAGAGTCCCAAGGGTTAGCAACACAGAACACTGGTTGTGGCTGCAACCACACATCACTTACCTTATTCCACTATATTCAGATATTCCAGAATAAAGCTTGGGTCTTCTGTGAACCAGTTTGGTCTAGTGGTTAGGGAGCTGGACTCTTATCTTGGAATACTGGGTTCGATTCCACTCTCCCCCATGAAGCCAGCCAGGTGACCTTGGGGTAGTCACAGCTCTCTTCTGAGCTCTCGGAGCCCCACCTACCTCACAGGTTGTGGGGAGAAGAGCAGAAAGCTTTGTCAGCCACTTTGAGTCCCCTTAAATGGGTGAGAAAAGCGGAGTAGAAAAGCCAACTCTTCTTCTTCTGGAGTAGTAGGTATTCTTTATTCCAAAATATCCAAAGACAGCAGAATAAGTAAGCAACATCTGGATGCAGCCTGCATCTAAATTCCAGCATTATTTGGAGCTGTTCAATAATTTATTTATTTATTTGCTGGTTATTTTAAGGATCTCAAATCTTTTCCCTTCCCTCTGAAAGGAAGGATGAGGCTTAAGGCCTAAGATTCAAAGGGACACTTGAATATTTTTTCCAAAAAATTGTTTTTTAAATATTTGTGAATATTGTTTGACACAAAAGCACTGCTGGATGTCAGGCACATAAAAACAAAATTCTGATTTTGGATTACGGTATTTGCATTGTTTTTCCAAATGGGAATATTATACTGTTACATCTTTAACAGCTTAGCATCAGCAACGCTGTCCACACCTGGGCTGCGTTCCCATTACAAGCTTAAAACAGTTTCGAAACGGTTTCGATCCTCACAGTCCCCACGTCAGGTTGGTTTAACACGCTTTCTGCGTGTTAAATTGCCCCAAAGCGTTGTAAATGTTAACACTCATTTCAACAGGTCTCACTCCGGTTCGTGCATTTGAAACGTTTTACATTTCTTACTGTGGGAACAGTACCGTTTTAGTGGGATGAGAATGCATGATTAGGGTTTCCCTCCCCCAATAGCTTGCTTCCAAAGATAGTGATTTCACTGTAAACCACCCCTTACAGCAGCGGTTACACTGTAGCAATCCACTCACTTCACACCTGATAACAACGTTGCAATTTTGCACAATTCTGGCTCTTTGGAGTTTTGACCTTTAGAAAGGGAAAGAAAGGAAAGCAGCTGTAGGTTCTGGGGGATGTGTGAATGTTTAAGGCTGTGGCTGTGGAGGTGAGTGGGCAAAGGGGGCTTGAGCTGCCACTGCTGCTGGGTGCCCTGGGCAATGAGGAGAGGAGGGGAAAGAATCGCTGGCTGCCCGGTGCCGTTTTTCATCCATCCAGGCAAGCGGCAGCCACCTAGCCACCCAGCTAGGCTCCATGAAGGGGTCCGTTATGGGTGGCGCGTTCATGCCAGGAGGAGGAGGGCAGGACAGCCCTGAAAAGCAGCTTTTAGAAAGTAGGCACTTGAGTCCCCACTTGAGTCACGTACACCACGTACGATCCTCAGAATCCGAATCGAACATGATTAAGTTGAAAGTAATGGGATCAGGCACATTTGTGTTAGCATCCGGTTCTATTATTTTGGTTTAGGAAAACCGTTTTAAGCTTATAATGGGAACCGGGCCCTGTTGTATCTTAACTGTAGTTTATCCATATTAGCTTTTTGCTCCACTGTTTTCCATCTGTGCTCCAAAGACGTTGCTCACCCTTGTTAATAGCCATTCCTATTTTATTGTTTTTACTGTTGATCCAGGAGGGGGGAAAAAAGTAATTGTTTTCTTTTTGTTTTTATTTTCAGTTCAGGTTTCCTGTAGATCCTTCCTATCCTTTTGTTCCAGAAACGACTTCCCTACATTTTGATTTAACACGCTGCCCACCCACCCTGTACCCACCTGTCTCCTACCATGGCATTTTCTTGCTGCGATTTGCAATTGACCTCTAAATGCAACATGAGGTGGTGCTTTCTTTACTATTTTGGTGAAGAACTCTGCAATCATTTCTGTGGAGCTGATGAAACAGGCTTTGAAACCCTTGTGGCCTGCCTTAGGCCGATGAGCGGAAGTTTTCAGACTAATATGCTTCTTTGTCCGTCTTTTGTTAATGCATGGTGGTTTGCATACTTAGGCATGTGTGTGTAAAGTAGCATGTTTGCTTCCTAGTTGCATGATTATTGCTGAGTAGCAACAACAACAAAAGAGCTTTATATGGAAGGTTACTTCCCCCTCACACGTCTTTGTCCCTCAAGAAATATATCTGTATAAGGCCCTTTCTGTACTGGGCTTTATTTCACATTACTTCCAGGAATAGGGACCTGGGGTAGCCCACTGCAGGTATCTGTTCCAGGTTTTAATCCAGAATAAGTCTCAGTGCAGAAAGGACCATAAGATTTTTGTTTTGTTTACTTCTTCCCTGGTGCATTTTGTTGGTTAGAAAATTCACCACAAAAACTTGATTCAGAACGCCTCTGGATGTGAAATATGGCCTCTGGCTTCAGTTTGAGCTTAGCTCCAAAACTTCCATGTCGGGGACATCCCACTCTTTCCCCAACATGAGCAAATTCAAGGCAGTATTTTGACTTGAAGGATTAGTGAAAGTATTATACATCTGTCTTCCTTGTTTAATTCATCTTCTGTGTGACTGATCTGAAAAATGGTAAGTATTTTTGCCTTCGCTACGGAGGAAGGGAACAATAGGCGTATTTCAAAAGAGAGAAAAAAGATTGATTTTCACCTGTACTTGAAATGTTTTTATATATAAATAAAAATCTGGAAACCTCGGTCTTGAGAAATACAAAATATAGCTTCTTCAGTGCATGGATCATCATAAATCCCAAAGTCTGGTTAGCTTCAAGAGACAGAAACTTCATAAAGTAGTGCTGAACAGTAGAATAAAACCAGCTTTAAAATAAGCAAAGAAAAAGCTCATCCCCTGATGGTGACATGCTTGGCAAAACAGTTTAGATCTCTGTCATCCCCTTCTTTGGGAGAGAGATGCCCAGGGTTTCATTTGCAACTGCCTGCTTTCCAAAATCTTGCTCTACCACCGAGCTAAGACAACTCCTACTTTAAAATGCAGTGTGGCTATAGAGCCATAAGCATTAATCTGAAGTCTCAGGTATTTTGCTGGAATTGTATTTCATTTCCCAGCAGTCGTTGACAATACCACAACTGTAGAACACATGAGCTTTGCTCTGATTTGTAACAGAACTCGAAGCCTCTTAGGACGTTCTGAGCGTTCCGGTGGCCATACGAAGCAATAGGGGGACTTGTTTTGAGTCCCCTGTTCCCTCTCGGGGATCCCTGAAGACCTGCCTGTCCCCCCCCCCCCACAAGTCCTTACCTGTCTTTTTGGTTGTAAAGAAGATGGCCACCACAAAGGAGTGAGTTGGTTTTCTTTTCAGTCCCTGGCAATCATCTGTTCAGGGGAAGGGGGAAGTGGTCCTTTGGGCAGTTGCTTAAGCAGTCCTGTATTAGCCCACAGACACCGAGCAGCTGACTGCCAGGGTTTCATCCTGTTCCAGAAGCCATGGGCAAGAAGCTTCATCAGCCGGCTGGAATTCCCAGGTATCCACGCCCAAACATAATGAGATTTTTGTCTGACAGACAAGGAAGGGAAGAGGTCTTCCCTCCTTTCTGAGGATCTGAGGATAGTGAAAACTACCAGAAAGTGGGTGGAGTTGGCCTTCCCTGTCTCCGGTATGGAAAAACAGCTTCCCCAAGCCTGGCAAAATATAAGCTTGCATGGCTGGCTGCAGCCTTCATTTTGCAGTATTTGTGGGGTTGCTACTCCGTGTTCCGTAGCAATCCCAAAAGGTATAACAAGGTAGATTTCCCAAACCTGTGAAGTGAAAGGCTTTTCTTTCATACCGTATTTCATTTTTGGATTTTTATATGCTGTATCAGATTCCCAGCCCATCAATTTCCTGCCGGTGAAATACTTTTTCCTGGATGCGATATTTTCAGCAAGAGATTGCGGCTGTTTACAAACCAGGGGGAAAGTTCTGATCGCAGCAACGTGCCTTCCGGTTCCAGTCGCAGAACCTTGTTTTCCTTGAGATACACTGTTGCTGAAAACAGGCACTATCTATCTATCTATCTATCTATCTATCTATCTATCTATCTATCTATCTATCTATCTATCTATCTATCTATCTATCTATCTATCTATCTATCTATCTATCTATCTATCTATCCCTAATAAGGTTTCTGGGCAAACAAGTCCATTTGGAATCAGAGTATTAGCACTGAATTACAAAGGCCTTTTTAGAAGCAAATTTTGATGTGCTGATATTTTTTATTTTTGTTCTTCTGAACTGTTCAAGTCTCTCTTAAATGTTGCAAAATATGTACACCGATTGCCTTATCACAGTCTTTATTTTGGATGGGTTCCTTTTAATAAATAAATAAATAAATTTTTTAAAACTCCTTTCCGACAATAATTCCAGTTAATTCTTTGTTTTTGTCTTGCCCTTCTTTTTCAGTAACCCATGGCTGTGTACTGAGTAAATTACCTTTGAGTACACTGGGCTGGATTGGACCTTCACTTATTTTAAAATGCCATGGCCTTCAATTGAGGCATCCACCTGTGATAATCTAGATGCAAAAGTGACTTTTATTATTATTTTTTAAAAAAACTTTGGCTGTATAATGGTGTGTATGTTTGCAAACTATGTGAAATAACGATATTGGGGGTTTTAAAGGCGTTGTGGAGTTTTAAGATACCAACCCAATCTTGCAAAATAAGAACTACAAAAAGGGTGCTTTTTATTGCACAGAAAGGCCCTGCATTTGGAACCAGTGGATCCGGAACAGCCAGGTCCGCTGATTCCAAACACAGGAAGGCATAAGTGGGATCAGCGCTATCTACGGTAGGGATGTGCACAAATGAAAAATTCACATTTGTTCACATTCGAAACGATCTGAAAATTAGTTTCTTTGTTGAATTGTTTAACCGAATGTTCTAACTTCCGGATTCGCAAACGAACATTTTCACAGCTTTTTTTCCGGTTGAAAAAGCCTGTTTTGATCAGTAAGATACTGTGGAAATACAAAAATTCAGTCAGATTTCGTATTTGTGAGCCGGGAGCTTTGTTCGATTCGTTTGAACGTCTGGACCTTTGGATGTCCGCGTTTTCATTCCGATGTGAAAATTTGCAAATTTGAATTTTCAAAAGCAAATTTGTTTATGCATGTCCCTAGTCTGCATGATGACATTGGCTCAGACCCAGCCCATACCGTGGACTTGAAGCTCACATAAGCTCTGTACAGACGCCAGCTACTTGTAGAGGAATATTTTGATATTCTGGAATATCCAAATATTCCAGAAGGGAGGAGAAGTACAAAAGGAAGTTGAACTATGGTGAGTTTTCACCTTCCATTTAGGACCTTGCACCATACAAATGGTCAATACAAATGTTCCAAAACAACAACCACCCCAAAACCATTTGTGACCATGTTTTTCACATCGTTAATTTTAAACTTTTGAAGGTTGTGCCAGCTCATAATAGCCAAAAGCTTTCATGAACTGCAGTCTGCTTTATCAGATGTATAAAGTGTTGCCATAAATTATAGAGGTGTGTGGTCTGGGAAACTCTAACATTGCATTTAACACTAAGAGAAAACTTTACCTGTTGTGATATTTATTTATATGTATTTCCGTTTGTTTATATATATATTTGACTGTAGGCTGTCCTAGACTGTCCTAGATTCTTCCTTTATTTTATTCTTTCAAATGAGAAGCGTGGGACGACGTTGTTAATTGCTTTTAGCCAAGTAACTAAAATCCATAAACGGTCATAACCATAAGGTTCTGCAGCTGGAAATAGAGTTTTCTTCCCTAGTATATAGTAAAACACAGAGTCATTGTATAATAGGCTGCACTACCTGCTTGCTAGTTTGGCCAAAGACCACATTGGCTCTTTTTAATTAGATACCGCTGAGATTAGGGGTGCACAAATGTTTTCTTTTTTTGCATTTGAATTCGAGTCCAATTGACTGTCAAAACATTTGATTAGATTTGAATGTTTAGAATCCGAATGCAACAAAATCCGATTCGAATTGAATACATTCAAAACTATTCATTCGAATGTTAGATTTGAATCTTAAGATGCAAAGGTCGACAACATTTGTATGTGTTATACGTATCTGTACACATTTCTTATGCATCCCATTTTATCCCGTATGCATCCCATTTTCGTCCTGTACTATCAGCACAAATGCATACAAATGTGTATGATATTCATACAGATAATGTATGTAATACATACGTATCTGTACTTTTGAATGTTTCAAATCGTTCAAACGAATGTTTCAGAACATTCAAAATTCGTTTGAATGTTTAAATTTGATTGTAAAGACATTCTATTCGAATTTGAATGTCCACATTTGATTGAATTCGATCAAATTTTGAATGTTTAGAACATTTGTGCACATTCCTGGCTGGGATTGAATCTGTGGCCCTTTTCCCACTCACCTGTTGTCTGGACCAGAGGGTCTAAACCAGGGAGGCCTACTGGCTTGGACTGTGGAAAGATGTGGTCTGGAACAGTGTGGTCTGCAGGGTGGTGATGGTGTTGAGCTTTGGCAATGGCCTTCAAAGGCTCTGGGGCCTAGGAACAGAAGTTTCTAGCCTTTAGGTTACCAGGAGACCCATTTTGGTGGTGTGTTTTGGTATACCATCAAAATTAGTTCCTCAGCAGTTCCCAACACTGAGGCCTGCTCCTGCATGTCTCCATGTTCTGGACTAGGGACTGCTGGTCTGCCAGTAGACCTGTTTCAACAAATCTATTCATGATCCAGATCAAAGGCCCCTTGTTCTGGATCATGTTCTGTCCTTTATGGACAGAGCTTATCAGCAGCTTATCAGTGGCTGACAAACCTTCTGTCCTTCCGACCCTGTGCGATCTCAGAGAGAGAGCTGTGACTAGCCCAAGGTCACCATGCTGGCTTCATGGAGGAGTGCAGAATCAAACCCATTGACTGTGAGATATGAATCCAGCACTCTAACCATAAGACCAAATTGATTCACCAGAGGGAAGAGTGCAGAAATTCACTCTCTCTGAGTGCTTTAGTAACACTCTGCATAAGAACCTAAGAGGAGCCCTGCTGGATCAGGCCACAACCCATCTTGTCCATAAGAACCTAAGAGGAGCCCTGCTGGATCAGGCCACAGCCCATCTAGTCCATAAGAACCTAAGAGGAGCCCCGTTGGATCAGGCCACAGCCCATCTAGTCCATAAGAAACTAGGAGGAGCCCTGCTGGGTCAGGCCACACCCCATCTAGTCCAGCATCCTGTCTCACACAGTGGCCCACCAATTGCCCATGGGAATCTCAAGCAGAGACAAGGGCAAACCTTCTCCTGCTCATAAATCCCAGCAAATGGCCTTGGAAGCATTCTGCTTGTCCCCACAACCTGAAAGATGTACTTAGGCATCCATTTTAGTAGCCATTGATACGCCTGTCATCCATAAATTTGTCCAACCCTTCCTTAAAGTCATCTAGGCTGGTAGCTCTTACCACCTCCTCTGGCAGCAAATTCCATAGGCCCTCTCCTTCCTATGCCAAGTTTGAGGAGGGGTTTCCCTTTGTTGGTGCAACCATGGATCAGCTTGTTCTATCTGCCATTGTAAATCACACCATGGGGCTGTAAAATGCTTCATTCCAGTTATGTAGGGCTAATGGGTGAGGGACAGGTCCCAGGGAGGGTCTGTTGCTTTAGGGACAACCCAATGCCACGTAGGCATGTGCACAAATACATTTTTGCATTTGTATTCTAATCGATTAGAATATTCAAATAATCGATTTGATTCAAAATCCGAAAATCCAATTCGAATCCAGATTATCTGAATCTGTATTTTTGAAAATTCTATTTGAGCTCAAAAATATGAATGTCAGGAACATTTGTATCCGATTTTTGAATTCGCATGCGTTCCTTTTTTGTTGTGTTTGCATCCCGTTATTATAAGCACAAATAAACATGTTGTTCGGATGTGATATACGACGTTCTAATCTATTCAGTCGAATTATTCAAAACTCCGCATCCATTCGAATTCGAAAGCTTGGATTTTTGAAAATCTGATTCAAATTCAAATGTCAATACTAGTCGAATTTGAATTGAACTTTTGAATTTTTGAATATCTGTGCACACCCCTAATGCCATTTGCACCGATCCGTCTCGTCTGGGCCTTTGTTGGCTTCTCACTGAGACCCCATTGAGCCTTCTCTGTGCAGGAGAACTATGCTAGAACCCAGCATCGCGGCGCTGTCCATTCAGTTCAGGGATGTCTGAAATTCTCAAGAGTTTGATATTTGATATTTCTCAAACCTTGGCTTACAGCATCCATACATTTGGGGTTCATGTTCAAATTAATTTGCATAACCAGAGTTTCACTGAACTTTGACTCAAAATAGGATGCCTTCAGGATAGAGAGGCGCCGAGCTGGTTCAGTCGATTCACGGTTCACAACAAACTGGGATCTCCGCACACAAACTAAACAGTCTCTTAGATCAACCAAGGCACATCATAGTGAATCAAGGGTAGTTTTCAGGTGGTTGGCTTCTTTGCCTTAAGACTGAACCACCCAGTTCAGAAAAAAAAAGACCCCTCTCTGAATGGAACGTTTTATGCAATTGCTGGCGAGAGATCACCCCAGCAAAGTGGCCAGTAATTTTCTTTCCACATTATCTAGCTCAAAGGTGAATTTGCTGAGTTACTTAATCCTGAGCTTGTCACTTTGCTGGTATATTCTTTCACTCTGAAAGTGGACTGAAGCTGGATTAAATCTTAGGTCTGACTAGGGGTGTGCACGAATATTCAAAGGTATTCAAAATTTGATCGAATTCGTTTGAATTTCCACATTCGAATTTGAATTGAATGTCCATAAATTCGAATTTAAAGATTTGAATGAATTTTGAATTTTGCATCTATTTGTTCAAATTATCCAGAAACTTGTATGTGAACTGGTTCATACACGATGCGTACTTGCATGTACACATCTTTCCCGCATCCACACACATTTGTACGGATCCGTACGGGACAAAAACGGGTTGCACATGGGATAACGACGGGACATGTATGGGTGGGTATGGGTGGGTATGGGCACATACAAATGTCGACATTTGTTAAGGGCAAATTCAGAATTAAAATTTGAACGAATAGATTTGAATTTGCTTAATTCAAATCAAATATGGTTAAATTCGAATTTTAAAGAATCGAATCAGATTTTTGAATATTCAATTCGAATCGAATCCTGAAAATTGCATTGGTGTGACCACAGCCTTCGTTTCACGTTGTGATCTTCCCTGCTTCTGAATACTGTCAGAGCTTATGACATTTGTCACACATGCTAGTTCAGGGCCCAAATATATTGAGATGGCTGATGTTGGAAAAAGAAGATGGGAGAGGGGGAGAGGGAGTCTTTGGCCTCTAAATTTAGTCTTTGTCCCTTAAAATTGGGACCTTTAATTTATACTTACACACACTTTTTCTTGAACCTTTTTCTGCAGGGATCAAAGCCCACGCTTTCATATTACCTGCATCTCATTCTTTAATGTCCAGGTTTTATTTCTGGCTGCTGAAAACACACTTTGCTAATTTTTGACTGGTGGCTTTGTTTTAAAGACAAGACCATTACTTTATTTAAGTTCTGAAGCCACAAGAGCAGGAGATGAAATACTGACTGTACCAAAAATGTTAAGCAATGTATTCCTCTTTAGTTTTAGATGTATTCTGGTGGGTGCATGGCTTTGAAAAATGGGGGAATACAGCAAGCTCTATGCTGCCTATTAAAGTACGTTCCCAAGCAATTGGGTTTTCAAATACACAATACCTGCTCACTTGCAATATTATTTATGGTGTCTGGGAATGGCTGAATGCGAGTGAGTTCAGTTCCAGAAGGACCAGGATTCCAGGTGTTTTCTGGGGGCATGTCTGAATGGCCTTCTGGATTATAAATTAACTTTCCAAACAACACCCAAAGGTTGTAGCGGTCATGCCCTGACCCTCTCTATCACAGAAATCGGAAATGTGTCCTGATTTCTAAGCATGGAGTGGCCATTTGCTCCGGATTTTCCAAAGTGGCAATAAATGGCCAGGCAGAAGATGGTTTTGATGGTGGTTTGTGGTCAAATGTTCGATGACATGGTCTTCCCACAGTGGTACCCTTCTCCCATCAGGGCAGGGCCGCAGCTAGGGTAGGAAGATCCCCTAATAAAGGAAGTAAGATGAATCTCTCATACCTTGGGAACTGTGAGCAAAAGCATGCTTTCTGGCCCCTTGTCAGAAAACCAGGATTTGGCTCCGTGGTGTTTGTGCCTTTGCACGGGAGGACCTTTCCTCCCCCCTGGTCCTCCAGACAGCTTCTCCTCAGGCTCATCTTCGGACAAAGCTAAAGAACGCTTACTAGAGATGTGCACAAAAGTGGGGGTTTTTTTGACATTCTGTTCGAATGGACTTGAATACCTGAAAATCCAATTCGATTCAAATCTTTTAAATTCAAATTTAACAAGAATTGATTCAAATGTGCCAAATTTGAATCTATTCGTTCAAATTTTTTACTCAGATCTGCACATACGAATGTCGACAACGTTTGTATGTGCATGTACGCATCTTCCCCACATCCGCACATCCATATGCATCTGTACATGACCGTATGCATCCCGTAGTTATCCCGGATGCAACCCGGTTTTGCCCCATATGGATCCGTACAAATGCATACAGATGCGGGAAAGATACAGATCTGCATTGTGTATGAACCCATACACATATGTATGTCCAGATAATTCGAATGAATAAATCTGAAGTTCAAAATTTGATTTGAATATTTACATTCGAATTTTGGGACATTTGAGTTCAAATGTCGAAATTTGGCACATTCGATTGGATTTTGAGTGCCTACGGATATTTGTAGACATCCCTAACACTTACCTCTCTGCTAGGACTTCACTAGCTGGAGATAAAGATCAAAAGGTGATCTTTGGAGGCACACCACCTCCTACTGCCATCCATTGATTGCCTTGTTTTCCATGCATATAAGAACATAAGAAGCGCCCCACTGGATTGTACCCATGGCAGGTCAAGTCCATTATTCCGTTCTTACAGCGGCCAACCAGCCGCACGGGGAAACCCATCAGCTGAACATAAGCTCACAGCAGGTTCTGCTTGCTGCCTCCCATCAGCTGGCTTTTGGAGGCACGTCACCTACTGTCGCCATGGCTAACAACCATTGAGCCCTGATTTCCATGAATTGGGATAAACCTTTTCTAAAGAACCATCCAAGCTAGTAAGCCAACACAATGTCCTGTAGTGGCAAATTCCAAAGTTTAACTGTGCATTGGTGTTTGTTTTTTAAAGACTTCATTCATCTGCCTTGTCCATGATGGTAGGTTTGCCCTGACCAGGAGTCTTTCTGCACTTGGCTTTATTCTGGAATATCTGCATGTTAGTGCAGACTATGGAAGGCCCCAGGTGAGCCCTGCCATAGTCTGCATTAGTTTGTGGCCAGCAGACCACTATCCTGAGATACATTCCAGACTAAGACCAAGTGCAGAAAGGGCCCAGATGATGTTTCTCTTCCCACCCTCTGAACATTTGCACTGATTGCAAAAATGGAGCCATTAACTTGTGTTTTCATGGCTTTTGTTAATAGTTTGCTTCCTGTATTGTATTTCCGTATTTAACCCAGTCCTATCCTGTACGTTCAGTTCCAATGCAGACATTGATCCGTTCCTCCATCTTCTGTCTCCGTTTGATTGTGTTCACAGAATCAATTTTCTGCTTTTTTTTCTTTGGAATATTTCCTGTCTGGCACTTCTGATTTTTAACTGTGTTTCTTTCTCTCTTTCTCTCCCTCCCTCCCTTTCTTTCTCCCTTCTTCCCTTCTAGCTTTTTCTAATCTGTCTCCACCTGCTGCATTATGTCTGAGGGAGAAGATTTCCACTTGTGAGGAAGAAATTAGGTGTTCCCATCCTGTGTGGGAGGGGGAGGAACAGGCAAGTCAGAGATTTGGAAAGACACGGTTTTGTTTTTTCCATTTTTCCCAACGTGCATGGGGTGTGTTTAACACTGAGGCATCGGGTGGTTTATGCAAGAAAGGGAAAATACTAGACGGGCAAAATCCGCAAGGCAATAAAAGCTTCGGGAAGCAACTGAGAGTTGGTTCAAAAGGGGAAAAAAAGCAACACAATGGCCAAGCAACATCGAGACAGGCTTTTTTTTTCATCTGGTTTCTTTTTAAATTGTTATTCCTTCCTATTTTGCCTTGGTATAAATATGATGAGTGTTTTTAAGTATCTGTGGGGGGGGGACAATTGTGCTAATGTTGGTTTGCTTGGGTTTAAAAAACAAAAATGTTTTATGCAATGAACAGTGAACAGAGAAACGCACGACTTTGCTACCTCTGACGACTATTTTCTTTTTAACACTGAACTTCAGCCTGGTTGGGGATAGGGAAGAGAGGGAAAGTATATTTTTCACGGGGGTCATAGATAACCTCGGCCATTTCAGTAAAATGCAGTCAGCTTGACTGAATAATATTTCTAATTTAACCTTTAAAAGCTTAATAGCTGTGCCACGCCGGCTTCCCTGGAGCCGATGGCAAGAGATGCGAAGGCATTTGCCGCTCTTGCCTGCTTTCTCCCAATCTGAGGATGGTTATACAGGCCTGAAAGTTACATAAAGATTACTGTGATGCGCTTTGACCATGTAAAGAGGGAAAGCACTGTATAACGGACACGAAGTATTATTATTACTATTATTGCGATGGCAAATTTGACTCCCCAATGTCCAGTGCTTTCATAAGGTCTTCTGGAGCCGCAGAGTGACTTTTCAATGGCCAGTCGAAAAAGTTGTGGAGAGAGAGAAAAAAGTCTGTATCTGGTTATCATGTTTACTTTTAAAACTGATCACGCAAATCACGTGTTAATGAAATTTTTAAAAATCCATCTTTCCAAGCACTCTATAGGGAATTTCTTTGGAACATTCACTGCATGGGGGTCCATTTCCCAAAATGTTGTTCTCCTGTCTCTTCTCTCTTCTCTCTTAACAAACAAGAATTGTGATCTGACAGTTGCACTCAGTATATATTTACATGACCCATGTGAAAGAACCAGCACTGTTGAGCTTCATACCTTTCTAATGTTGTCAATTTTCAATAAAAAGTAATCCTCCCAAACAGACTTGTGCTTTCTAGTTTTTATTTCGCAACAGTGGACATTCAGTTGATTGGGGGGAAAGTTACAAGCTAATTTAGTAACATGGAAACAAATGACAATGTATCAGTTTCCCTTGTATTGTTCAACATGATAGGGATGTGACATTTATTTATTTAAATAGTTACCCAGTATTTCTATCCTGCTGGATGCTAGAGATGTGCACAAATTTATTTATTTATTTATTTGTATTTCTATCCCGCCCTATACCCGAAGGTCTCAGGGCGGGTTACAATATTATATTAATCTTAGACAGGTCCCTGCCCCTCAGGCTTACAATCTAATGCATTCAAAATGTGATCGAATTGACGGAATTTGGACATTGAAATTCAAATTGAATGTCCTTAGATTTAAATTTAAAGATTCGATATGAATTTCAGAACTATTGGTTTGAATTATTCGGACATTCGTATGAGTACGGGTTTGCACACGATGCGTACTTGAAGATCTGCATCTGTCCTGCATCCGTACACATTTGTATAGATCTGTAAGGGGAGAAAACGGGTGGCATATGGTATAACTACGGGATGCATACAGATGTGTATGGGTGCGTACGGATGTGTATGGACCCAGAGAAGATGCATACAGGCATCTTCAAATGTAGACATTCGTAAGTGCAAATTCAAATAAAAAATTTGAATGAATAGGTTCGAATTTGCTTAATTCGAATCGAATTTGGTTAAATTCAAACTTTAAGCATTGGAATCGAATCAAATTTTTGGGTATTCGATTCAAATCAAATCCCAAAAATTGCATTTGTGCACACCCTTACTGTATACTCTGTGAATTTAAGAGTGGGTTGCTTCGAGCCTTTCTGCACAGATCTTTAATCTGGACTAAGGGTCCATGTAGAACACTTCTAGGCTATATAGATCCGCATGTTAATGCTGATCAGAATAATAAAAGTCATTACAGATCCTGATGCAATGTATGGCCATGAAAGTTGGGCACTGAGAAACAATGACAGAAAGAAGACAGGTGCCTTTCGATTATGGGTCTGGAAACAAGCTACAAAAATACTGTGAACTCCGATAAAGCCTGATACCTCCTGTGAGCAGTGGGCATCCAGTGGAAACTCACAACAGACAGGCTGCATGGAGGGAATGAAAGACTGTAGTACTGACATGTGTTTGAATGAGCTATGAGGCATTTACTAGAAATAGGTCAAAATGGTAAACATTTGGCTCATAAACTCACCAGAGGTCTCTCAATAGCACTAAATGGCCAGAAATGACCTATCTCCAAGTGATGCGTAAGTGGAGACGAGCCAATATATGAATTAAAGGACTTTTCTGCCTACTAGAGCTTGAGGCACACCTGTCCCAAGAACAAATGTCACCAGCATAAATCCAGACGTTCTCATCTCCGAAGATAATAAGATAATACACTGTTGCAATTATCTGGGTAGAGATGTGAAACATGGATTACGAGCAATTATTTATTTATTTACATTTTTATCCTGCCCTATACCTAGAGGCCTCCAGGTGGGTAACAACATTTAAAATCAAACATTAAAACAATAACAGTGTGTATTAAAACAATAGCATCTGCAAGTGGGAAGGGAAAAGTGAATCCCCAGGGCAAGGGCAAAGAGGTATTCTTCACTGCCTTCCAAAATGTGTACAATGAAGGTGACTGAAGGGGGAGATTATTCCAAAGCCTAGGGGCCATCACTGAGAAGGACCTCTCCTGTGTGCCCTCTTCTTTTGCTGCCGAGGGTGATGGGACAACTGATTATGTCACTTGGGCCACACAAGGGGGCAGTTACAATGGAGGAGAGGAAAATTTTCAGTGACCAGTTTTCTTTGCTCAAGGGCCTTTTCTGTGGTGGTTCCTCTTCATCCCTACCAGGGAGGGAGAGAGGGAGGGTTACATTTTAAATATGCTTTAGGAATATTTTATATATTCTATATTTATTGTTGTGACCCCACCCTGGGACCTTCAGGTGAAGGCAGGATATAAATTCGGGGGCGGGGGGAATTGAAGCACTAACTGAAGAATTTTTCTGGAAGGCCTCATTGCTAAATTGGCAAAGGCTCATTATTTTACCTGCGCTGTTCACTCCTCACTAATTCATAGGAGAATCAAGGTGAATATTTGTAAGCAGATAGTTTAATATTCTTTTATTTTCCTCCAGAGCCTGTCAAGAGATGCCTAGAGGTGGAACCTACTGACGTGTATAGTTTAGGATAAAGCCTCTGCTTCCAGCTCTCATGCTTTGTTAACTCTGGCATTTTGGGGGTCTTCACCCCTCACTGCCAAACACACCCTTTCCAGTTTTCTGCCCTTCTCAGCCTGCACATGATGGAAATAACTAAGTTTATCTGTAACATCGCAATATACTCTGGTTTCCAAAAACCACAAGGTAGTGAAAACCATTTTGTGCAAGCAATTGTCACATCTTCAGAGCTGGGGCTTCTGGGGGTTATACTAGTAGGGGAGATGTAGGTAGGTAGGTAGGTAGGTAGGTAGGGATGTTAGGGATGTGCACAAATATTTGTAATATTCGAAATTCATCTGAATTTGGCCAAATTTGGACATACGAACTTGAATCAAATGTTACAATATTCGTATGCTAAGATTTGAATGAATACAAATGTTTCCGGACATTTGTATGAATAGTTCAGGCATTTGTTAAGTTAGGAAAATGTATCAGATACTTACCTATTCGTATCAGATATGTATCTGATCATATCTGATATATCATATATGTACAATAGATTCATGTCAAATAGAAATTTTCCATATTTGAATGCAATCTATTCGTACGAATACAGATTTTTGAACATTCAGTTTCTTTCAAATCGAATGCCAATAAAACATTCATGCACATCCCATATGTATGTATGTATGTATGTATGTATGTATGTATGTATGTATGTATGTATGTATGTATGTATGTGTGTGTGTGTGTGTATGTATGCATGTATGTATGTATGTATGTGTGTGTATGTATGTATGTATGTATGTATGTGTGTGTGTATGTATGTATGTATGTGTGTATGTATGTATGTGTGTATGTATGTATGTATGTATGTATGTATGTATGTAGCCATTGCCCTCCTTATGGATGAGGCAGGAAATTGAGCCTGCAGTCCTCAGGCTGTTTGTTCTACTATGTGTTACAGCAGACCAAACATTGGATGAAATAAACAAAACACAGCAAAATTTGTTCTCAGCAAACCATGGATTTCCCAATTAAAATATGCTCATAAATGAAAGTCAGCTTTTGCCAGCAAGAGAACAAGCTAATGTTAGCGCTGAAAAATGCATGCCAAGGGACAGAACATTTAGAATGGACTATGTAAGAACTATGGCCTTCCTACCTAAGGAAAAGAAAGCTTACACACAAATATTTGCTTTTTATCCCCATCTATTATGTGAGAACCTTTAGTGGTAGTCACAATGATGCATTCAGGCAACTTGGAATTTTGGCTGTTCTTATTCTTTGTACTCCGCTTTCAGATTATATTTTAATGGGAAGCGGTATATAAATATTTTAAATGAAATAAAATAATAAATGCAACATGATGTAGTCAATGAGGAGCCGGAGTGGGAGTTGCATTTGATTTGAAACAGCCCTCAAATCCCAGTTTCTCCATGAAACCTAAGTTTGTTGGATGACTTCCCTTGGCCCACCTCACAGGGTTATTGTTGTGAGGATAAGACCAAGAAGAGGGAAAACACTGCCTGCCACCTTCAGCTCTTTGGACAAAAGGCAAGAAACCACTTTGCATGTATTTATTTATAAATACGAATACAGTATTTACGATAAAATTTGATAACTTAAAAGTGGTACAGTCCACCTCTCTGTTCCCCCCCGCCCCCCGTCCCCATCGTTTACTTGGGATCTCCCTCCCTCCGCACCCCCGGCTTGGAAAGATTTGCTCTCGTCGGGTTCGGAAAGCCTTCCCTAGGTCCTCCCATCCTCCAGGTGGCGCCGTCCTCCGAGGCGGCAGTCTCGCCCGCCGTCTTCCTTTCCCGTTGAGCTCCGCCAAAGGAAATCCCGCGAGCTTTGGACGTTCCATTCCGCCCACGTGAGCCCCGTGTAACAAGGGCGCGCGAAGCGGCGGGGGGGGGGGGGGGAGAAAAAGAAAGAGGCGGGGAAAGGTTACATTGTAGCAAGGAGGAAAGGCGGCGCATGCGCGCTCCTCACCCCCACCCCGCAGCGGCAGCAGCAGCCGCAGCAGTAGCAGCCTCCTCCACCAGCCGGGCGCCGGAGGAGGAGGGGGGGGCAGACGGGTTGCCTGCACGTGTGAACGCGGCGGGGAGTCAACCCCCGTGTCTTCCCTCCTCTACTCTCCCCCCCCTCCCTTCTGTCTTCCTCCTCCTCCCGTTCTGGATCCGGAGCAAGGCAGGGGGATTCCGGATCCGGCGGCCTCGCTGCCTCCTCGCCGCCTGCCCGCGGGCCTCCTCTCCGGTCAGGGCGGCCCATGGCCGGCGGAGGCTGGATGGTGCCCGGCGGCGACTTCCTGGCCCCGAAGCAGCAGCCCCAGCCGCCGCCGCCTCCTCCGCCGCCGCCGCCGCCGCCTCCTGCGGCTGCCGCTGCCCCGGGACCTCCTCCGCCGTCGCCGTCGCCCTCCGAGCTGGAGCAGTGGCGGGAGGCGCCCGAGAGCGACGGGCACTGGGCGCTGCGCAGGCAGTTCCTGCTCCGCAACCGGGCGGACTACGCGGGCGCCGGCGCCTTCCAGCGGCTCCTGGCGCTCTCGCACGTCTGGACGAACCATGTCTTCATGGGCTGCAGGTGAGACGGAGAGCGGGGCCGCCGCCGACGAGACCCTGCCCGGCAGGCAGCGGCAGGCTCTGATCCCTTGGCTGCGGCCGTGCTGGGTAGGGACTCGCTGGGGAACAGCTGCAGCCGGAGTTGGAGCCGGAGCCTACCTCGCGGGGTCGCCGTGCAGGGAAAGGGGAGCGGAAAGAGCCGCGGCGGTGTCGAGCGAGGAGAGGCAGGCAGGCAGGCAGGCGGGGGGCAAAGCGGGCAGAAAGAAATCTCGCGTGGCGGCTGCGGCGGCTGTTTCCCGCGTGTGCTGATGCTCCGCACTCCGTCGCACGTCTGGATGATGCCTGGGGCAGCGGAGCATCAGGGCCCGGGGGGTGGTAGGGGTGGCCGGGAGGGAGTCGCTCGCTGAGTCCCTGGAAAGCAGCAACAGCAGCAGCAGGAGGGTTCAAATTCCCCGCCCGGTCTCGGCAGCTGAAGCCTCCAACCTACCTCGCGGGGTCGTTGTGCTGGTAAAGGTGGGCAGAGAGGAGGAGGGGGAAGAACTTGGGTGAGCCAGGGGAGCAGGAGGAAGCCAGCAAGGGGCAAAGTGGAGTGAGGGGGGGATCGCGCCAAACATGCCTTAGAGCGAGCTGCTGCCTCTGCTGTTGCTGCTCCCGCAAATGAAGCTACGCAGGGAACTGGAGAGCAGGTGAAGGTTTTGCCTCCATCCTCTTCTTGGGATACCCAGAAGCAACTGGTGGGCCACCGTGGGGGACAGGATGCAGGACTAGCGGGGCTGTGGCCTCATCCAGCAAGGCTCCTCTTAGGTTCCCCTGTTGTTATAGGATCCCTGGCGGGGATTGTATATGGCCAGGATTTGGGTGCTTTTGTGTGTCTTCAGTGCGTGTGCATGCTCTTGCCAGAGCATGGTGTGTTGAGCGTCCTTGTTTCTGCTATAAGGACCCCTGTCCCTGACTTAAGAAAGGATGCAGCTCAAGATGCTTCTTTAAGTATGGTGGCACCGATGACACCCATGAACAGAGGAGCCAAGTTGGCCAGAGCAGCGGTTTCTCCAGAGAGAATAGCTTTGCACCCATGAACACCCACCTAGGCGAGGCTGTTATTAAAGCAAATAAATTTTAGGATGCATCTTTTGGCTTTAAGAACAAAAATTCAAGAATTATGTGGGTAAAGCAATCGGAAGTTAGTTCGTTATGAACAGCAACATGCTGAGAATAATAAAGTGTGTTATATAATAATTAAAAGCGAAGATGAGTGCAAAAAGGCTCAGCCAAAGAGCAAGGAAAGGAGTCCATGAAAATCCAAAGAGGGTGTCCTGTGTTCTCACTTACCAGTGTTTTCTGTGCACCATTTTATTAGTTTGCTCTTCTGTCCCACAGTATATTGAAAAGTCTCAGCCATAAAAACAAAACAGAAAATGAAGATAATGAAAATAATAACCGTGCCTGAATTCAGTTTGCTTTCCAACTATTTGGAGCAAATTGTGTAGACAGAAATCCCAGAAAACAATAAAGCAGACCTCCAAGTGAAGGCCACAATACAGATGTTAAAATAAAATAAATTGGAATTGCCTATCTAAAACAAGGAGCTTTGGGGCGTTTTTTAGAGCATTTTTTTGTTTTTAAATTATTCGGGTCACTGGCAATAGAGCAATATGTGGAAATAAAAATGTTTTTAGCTTTATGTTCAGTGGGTATCGAAGGAGGAACGTGGTGAATCTCTGCAAAAGAGGAATGCTGGCACAGTATTTGCAAAAGGTGGCTTGCAAAGGAAGGAGGGGCATATTAAGACACCCAGGTCTCCTCGACATTTTTGTGGCTGTTATTGCTGTTTACTCGGTCTTGGTGGTTCCGCAAATCCAATCCAATGGTACATTTATATGTTTTTATGGGCAGTCCCCTTGGATTGCTTGAGTTTTTCCTATCTAACTTTACTACAGTTGGACCACCATATCCCCTGATTAGTTAACCATGGTTACCAGGTCAGCCCCTCCACCCCCTGTGGGCACCATAAGGGAAAAGCACCCAGACTCAGAAGGCCTATTTCAGCCTCCAGAAGGTCTATTTTGGCCCCCATAGAGTGTTGGAATGGGCACATGATGCCGCTAGAGCCTGTCCCAAAATGTAAGGGGGCATGTGGGAGGCAGCCGGGAGGCGAGCGGTGGCATCGCATGCCCCTTCCAACACTCTCTAGAGGCCGAAATAGGCCTTCCAGAGACCAGAAAAGCACTTCCGGTTCTGGGGCTTCATAACCCCAGAGCCAGAAGACGAAGAAGAAGAGTTGGCTTTTCTACCTCACTTTTCTCATCCATTTAAGGAGACTCAGAGCAGCTGACAAACTTTCTGTTCTTCCCACAACAGACACCCTGTGAGGTGGGTGGGGCTGTGAGAGCCCAGAAGAGAGCTGTGACTCGCCCAAGGTCACCCAGCTGGCTTTGTGGTGGAGTGCTGAATCAAACCCGGTATTCCCAGATCAGAGGCTAGCTCCCTAACCACTAGACCAAACTGGCTCAAAGGCCTGTTTGTGTTTATCCACAGTTTCAGGCAACCACGGTAGGAGCCAGAACTTATCTCCAGTGGATACAGGGGTCTGACTGTATATTTTAACATATTTTGCATTTTAATACACACAGTTTTCTTGTTGTAATCTTCTTTCTGGGGAAGCCGGGTACTGAACTTCCAAGCAGTCGATCTTCCCATGGGCTATGGTCACTCCTGCTCTAGTGTAAGAGAATCCCTAAACTAAGGAACTGGACAATTGGCTGTGCGGCTGTTAGAAAACTAGGCTTTCCTCTGCAACTGGTTGCCACTTTTAAGAACACCCTGCTGGACTAGAAATTTTGTGTGTGTGTACAACAGTCGCAACATCATTTCTGCCCTTTTCTTTTTGTTTGAATTTCCTTTTGGCATCTTGCCTGATTGATAATATGGACTCAATTTCCTCTTTGGTGTTTCCTCTTGGCATCTGATTCATATTACAGGGGCTATTAATAATGGCAGTGAAAAGCTGAATATCTAAGTGCTTTTGGACTTAGTTAGGATTTCATAAGTGTCTCTGACTTCCAACTCCTTTGGGACTATACAGATTTTGGCTGCGTCCAGATAGAGCCTAAAATTTAGGATTATTCTGACATTCCATTGGCGATTGTCACACATATCCAGCAGCAAGTCAATTTTAGTTCTTTCACTTTCTGTGGCATTATGAGGAAAATGTATTCCTTTCTCACAGGAGCAGCATGTGGTCGAATATTCAAATGCATCCGAAATTCGATCAAATCGACTGAATGTTGACATTCAGATATGGATCGAATGTCCTTAAATTCGAATTTAAAGATTCAATTTGCTCTTTGGATGTATTTATTAGAATTATTCGGATGCTCGTACATGTACTGATTCATTCACGATGCGTACTTGAAGGTACGGATGCCTATGGATGCATACAGGCCCGGGGAAGATGCGTACGGGCATCTACGAGTGTTGTCAACATTTGCAAGTGCAAATTCAAATAAAAAATTTGAACGAAGAGATTCAGGTTTGCTGAATTCGAACCGAATTTGGTTAACTTCTAACTTTAAACATTCAAATTGAACTGAATTTTCGGGTATCCGATTCAAACTGAATTGAATCACGAAAACTGCATTCGTGCATAGCCCTACATGGGAGCTATACTTCAGTCTTCCCCTTTTTCTGTCTGTAAAAGGAAGTTAGAGGCAAGTTCTTCCAGGCTAAGGAGCAGCAGATACAGGAGGTTTCTGGGACTGAATACCAGGCTTCATATTTAATTATTTTGTATCCCGTCAATTACCCTAAGGAGTACACTGCAATTTATAGCCAAATCAGTGTGTTCCACTCTACCATAAAATGAAGGGAAGGGGGAATACTATATTAAGGTGACTCAGAACTTTGAGAACACCATGTAATTAAATAGAGGTTTAAATTAAATTAAATTTATTTATTGTTTATGTTTCTATCCCACCCTATACCCATAGGTCTCAGGGCGGGTAACAAGTTTCAAAACAACAAATCACAACCAATATATATTAAAAACAATAATATCCATAAAAACACTTAAGAGAGCCAACATATTTAAAAGCATATAGTAAATATTAAAATACTAATATCTACCCTGGGGGGAAATATTGTCACAATAGCCAAAGGCCAGGGCAAAGAGGTATGTCTTCACCACCTTCCTAAATGCATATAGAGAAGGGGCCATTACCAAAAAGGCCCTTTCCCTGGTGCCCCCCTGCCTCACTACTGAGGGTGGTGGGACAAATGTATGATCCAAGGGGAAAAGACACTAACAAGAGAATACTCCACTGCAATAGACCTACAGCCCACCTAGTCCATCAGTCTGTTCTCACAGTGACTAGCTAGCTGCACGAGGAAGGCCGCCAGCAGGCCACCAGCTCCCAGGTTACTGAGCTGCTGGCCTTTGGCAATATCCTGTTGTCTCTTATTACTAGAGGCAATTGCAATGCAATCAAGACTGATAGTGAGTGATAGCCCTGACTAATATGTTTAATACTCTTAAGAAACGCCCAGTTGGATGGAGCTCATGGCTCATATAGTCCAGCAGTCTGCTTTCCCAGTGGCCAGCCAGCTGCACAAGGAAGGCCACCAGCAGGCCACCATCTCCCAGGTTACTGTGGTCATAGTTGTCCAACAGTTAGCCTCTGGCAGTATCCCACTGTCTCTTACAGCTAGAGGCAATTGCAGTGCAATCAGGACTGATAGTGATAGCCCTAATATGTATAACATTCTTAAGAAACCCCCAATTGGATGGACCCATGGCTCATAAAGTCCAGCAGTCTGCTTTTCCAGTGGCCAGCCGGCTACGGAATGAAGCCCACCAGCAGGCCACAAGGATGCAGCTTGCTTTGCTTGAAGCAGTCTCCCAGCAACTGGCCTTTGGAGGCACATCACCCTCTACTGTCACCGTGGCTAATGTGTGATCCAGTTTGGTGGAGTGGTTAAGGAGCTGGACTCTTATCTGGGAATACGAGGTTCAATTCTGCCCTCCCCCACGAAGCCAGCTGGGTGACCTTGGGCTAGTCACAGCTCTCTTTCTGGGCTCTCACAGCCCCACCTATCTTACAGGGTGTTCTGTTGTGGCGAGAAGAACAGAAGCTTTGTCAGCCGCTTTGAGTCCCCTTAAATGGGTGAGAAAAGTGGGGTAGAAAAGCAAAACTCTTCTTATCTGGGAATACCAGGCTGGATTCCTTATTCCCCCACAAAGCCAGCTGGGTGACCTTGGACTAGTCACAGCTCTCCTCTGAACTCTCACAGTCCCACTTACCTCACAGGGTGCTCTGTTGTGGCGAGAAGAACAGAAGCCTTGTCAGCCGCTTTGAGTCTCCTTGAATGGGTGAGAAAAGCAGTGTAGAAATTCCAGCTGGTGTCTAATGTCTCTGTCTCCTCTGCCTCACCTTTCTAGAATAAAACACCCCAGTTTCCTTATTGAGAAATTCCTCTAGCCCTTTCAACATTTTAGCTGCTGCTGTCTTTTAAAATTTCTCTAATCCAGTTGTTTGACCGATGTAGAGAGGTTATTCAAGCATGGCAAAAGATCCAAGTCCTGCTTAATCAGCTGCCCTAGTTGCAGTAAATGGGCAGATAAGTTCTCCGTTTACCTGCTCTGTGCACAATGGTTCAGTATTTGGTATTGGTGGTAGGAAATTTGGCAGGATTTCCTGCTGAATTGCTTCTTGGAGGCCTCATAATTTTGCTTTAGCAGACTTCATTGCCAGTCTGGTCTTGTGGTTAGAGGGTTGGGCACTTATTGTTAGTCTCCAGGTTCGAGTCTGCACTCCTCCACATAGCCGGCTAGGTGGTCTTGGACTAGTCACAGCTCTCCTTCTGAGCTCTTATAGCCCCACTTATCTCACAGGGTGTCCTGTTGTGGGAAGAAGAACAGGTTTGTCAAACGCTTTGAGTCCGCTAAAGAGTGAGAAAAATGGGGTATAAAACCCTTTCCTTCCTTCCTTTTCCTTCCTTCCTTTTCCTTCTTTCCTTCCTTCCTTTTCCTTCCTTTTCCTTCCTTTTCCTTCCTTTTCCTTCCTTCCTTCCTTCCTTCCTTCCGCAAAGTCTCCCATTGAGCTGCTTGCAATTGGACCTAGAAGCCAGGTACTCCTTTTGTTACTAATGGCAAATTTTATCATTTTTAAATTGAGTTTAATGCCAGTTTAGGGTGCATTTTTCCTCCGAGGCAGCTTCACCTTAGTTCCATAATTTCCATTTCACTGGGAACAGGAGAGCTGGTGTCTTCAAGAGCTGAGCCAGGTGTTAAGGAGCATTTTTCTGATGCTCTTCCAGAGCCATTGACGACGGATTTTGTTGTCAATCCAGGACGGAATGATAGAAGTTGGGGTTGGGGGGTAAATGAGGGGTAAATGGATGTGTGTTTCTGATTGGTTTATTTGAAATGTTTACTTGAATGCAATGGCACAGAAAATATAAACAAAAAGCCAAAAAAAGTGTATTTTTCTAAACTGGGCTCTCTAAATTGAAGCATCATTCATCTCCGTGCAGGTATGGCTCCCAGGTTATGGAGAAGGTGCTCCAAATGGCTGAAGGGATCGACGTTGGCGAAATGCCCTCATTCGAGTTGGTGCCCGGTGCCAAGGCAACGAAGCGGCCACATTCTCCGTTGAGTAGCCACTCCGCGCACAGTGAGTATCCTTGATTTCCTGTTCGCAGCAGAGAGACGGCTCTGCTTTTAAAGACAATGGTTGGAAGACAGAGGGCTGGCAAATGCAGGGATGGAAGAGGGAGCCAGGTTCTTGCTTTCCTTCTCTTACGTGGCTTGTGGCTGGTGAAATTGAAAGAAGCTCAGATCCTACAGAAAACGGTGGTGGAGAATCCATTCCTGAGCTCGGCTTTCTGCTGTGCTTGCATGGGAGAGATGCCAACATGCCCTCAAGCCCAGGGGCATCATTCTTTAGAATGGAGAAAGCTGAAGGGCAGCTTTTCTTCTGTCCCTGGTTCAATAATATGTTGTTTTCCACTGAGGCTGCATGTGTGGTTTGCCTTCTTTATCTTGTAACGTTTAAAATCGGGGAGTCATGGTCATTAGAGCAGAGCTGTGGATGGCCTTCTGGCTGTTGGGAGAACTGCCCCACCCCCAACACTGGGGCACTGTCCACATAGTGCAGAATGGCCAACCTCTGATCAGCTGGGGGAGGGCCACCTTCAAGGCCCTGCACCAGACGGGAATGTGAGCCAGTTTGGTCTAGTGAACCACTGGACTCTTATCTGGAATACCAGGTTCAATTTCACACTCTTCCATGAAGCCAGCTGGGTGACCCTGGGCTAGTCACAGCTCTCCTCTGAGCTCTCACAGCCCCACCTACCTCACGGGGTGTTCTGTTGTGGGGAGAAGAACAGAAAGCTCTGTCAGCCGCTTTGAGTCCCCTTAAACAGGTGAGCAAAGCCAACTCTTCTTCTTCCTGTCCCTTCAACCAACCAACCAACCAACCAACTAATCACTTTTAGATATTTGGGGCCCAGGCCATTCAGGTCTTTATAAATAAATGTTCATACCTTGAATTGGGTCTGGTGGCAAATAGGTAGCCATTGCAGTTCTTTTAGGGCCAGAGTGCTGTGCATCCACCCACCCAACAATGCATTCTGCAACAGTTTCAGCTTCCAAACAGTCTTCAAGGGCAGCCTACCAGGCGAGGTCCCTAAAATAGCTTAACATTCTAGCTTGCGTTTTGAGAGACCAGTTCTAGCAGGCAGAAGTTCTCTAGTTCTTCAGGAATTATTCTTTGTCTTCCTCATTCGATATACTGTCATCCATTTTGGGCAAAGCACTAAAACTTTATACAAAAGAGAGCCTCACTCTGTTCCTGCAAGCTAGCAGTGCATATATTTACACCTGTAGGTTCATTATTTACATATGGAAGGTGACATCCTAAATACGTTGCTTTTCAGTGGCATCCCACCCCCCGAAAGTACGATTTTCCATATTTGCAAAGAAAAGCTCTGCTTTATGATTTTTTAAAATTAAATCTTAAACTTATTAACCTCTCACATTCTGTAGGTATTGAACCTCCAAGGAAGCAGCCTCCCAAATTCCGTGTCAGACCTCGTTTTGAACCCATACATTTTGTATCCAGTAACACGCAAGACGGGGCGAAAGAGCAGCAGCCTTCCGAAAACCAAACGCAGGACGCCCGTGAGAACATCACAACTCAGCAGATCCAGAACTACGCAGACCGAGTTTTTAGCAGCTTCAGCACGCAGGATGGCGACCCTCAGTTTTCCAGTTCAGTAGGGTTAGGATATGGCAGTAATCAGCCCAAGCAGCCGGAAGCCAAAACGGCTTCCAAAAGCAAAGAGACTTCTGGTGGGGGGGCTACAGAGGCCACAGGGGTCCCGGGTTCCTCCCCTCTCCTCCAGGCCGCCTCTGAAACATTTCCAAAATCAGTTATTACAGCCAAGCAGTGTTTTATTAACAAACTTGTTGCGGCCATCCGCAAGAATCTCAGCAACCCAGACGCCAGTGGCGGGCCAGACAAAATTAACTACACCTACCTGTTGACGCGGTCCATCCAGGCTTGTAAGACAAACCCTGAATATATTTATTCCCCATTGAAGGAACTCTCCCCTTGTGACCTCCCCAAGAACAAGAAACTCCTCAAAGAAGGTTTTGCCTGCGAAGTGAGGTGTCAGAACGTCTACCTGACCACGGGATACGCCGGCAGCAAAAACGGATCAAGGGATCGAGCGACGGAACTTGCTGTCATGCTGCTGCAGAAGCCCGTAGAGGTAAAAGTGGCCCAGCGGAAGTTCAAGAACACGACCCGGGAGGATCTGGTGCTGTGCGAGAGTGGAGCGTCCACACCGGTGTTCCCACCGGCCTTGAAACAGCTAGATGTCTTCATCACCGCCATGAAAGAATGCACTCCGGGACAGGTGACCTCTGACCCCCAGCAGGGTCCCAGTTCTGCCAAGCACTGGACTAACTTTGTCCTCACGGAGAACGCCAGCGATGCTATCGGGATCTTGAACAATTCGGCCTCCTTTAACAAAATGACTGTCGAATACAAATACGTCCTGATGCCGAACCGCTTGTGGCGCTGCAGCGTGTATTTACAGGACCACTTCTTAGCCGAAGGATACGGAACCAAGAAAACCAGCAAGCATGCTGCTGCTGACGAAGCCCTGAAAATACTCCAAAAGACCCAGTCGAATGCCGGTGCCGCCAAAACGGTCCAGGTCCAGAAAGTGGGCAGTGTCACCCGAGATCCGGCCAAGAAGAAGGACCTAAAGGACCTCGTCGTCTACGAGAACTCCATGAACCCCGTGTGTACGCTGAACGACACTGCTCAGTTCAACAAGATGACGGTGGAGTACGTCTTCGAAAGGATGACCGGGATGCGGTGGAAATGCAAGGTCATGCTCGAGAATGAATTAATAGCGGAAGCGATCGGCGTAAAAAAAACGGTGAAGCACGTGGCCGCCGAAGAAGCCGTGAAGGTCCTGAAGAAGACCCAACCGACGGTCGTAAACAACCTGAAAAAAGGCACCATCGAAGACGTCATCTCCAGGAACGAGATTTGCGGCCGCTCGGCGGAAGAAGCCCTGAAGCAGCAAATCAAGGAGGACAACATCGGCAATCAGATTTTGAGGAAAATGGGTTGGACGGGCGGCGGTTTAGGAAAAAGTGGGGAAGGGATCCGAGAGCCCATCGCCGTCAAGGAGCAGTTCAAGAGGGAAGGACTCGGGCTTGATGTTGAAAGGGGCTCAAAGATCACCAAGAAAGACATTGAGCAGATCATCCAGAATTACGCCTTCTCAGACAGTAAAATTGATCTGACCTTCTCCACCGAGCTGACCAACGACGAGCGCAAACAGATACACCAGATCGCCCAGAAGTACGGGCTTAAGAGCAAATCCCACGGCCAGGGACGCGATAGGTATTTGGTGGTCAGCCGAAAGAGGCGCAAAGAAGACTTGTTGGACCAGCTGAAGCAAGATGGTCAAGTTGGCCATTACGAACTGATCATGCCTCAGGAGAAATGAGGCCTGGTTGCTAGAAGCTTCTTCTGGGACTGCCTGACGTGAGCAGAATTCCCCACTAACACAAAACCAAGGCTGTGTGCGGTCGATCAAAACCATATTCAAACGATTAAAACACGTTTTACTTGCTCTTCAAGTTTCTAGAACTTTATTAGAAGAGGTTAGAACTTTTTAAGTTTTGTCCAAGCATCCATAGTGCGGTCTGGATACATTAGGGCAGTTTCCTGTGTTACAAGAAGAAGAAAAAAATATCTTTGGCAATTGTTTGTTTCCTTCTCATTTTACTAGGTTCTTTTGTTTTGTTTTGGGATTCAGGTTTTCATTATTGCATTGGGCGAAACCCGGTGTATCCAGGAGGAAAACTCACACTATTTTTTTAAAGGACAAATTCCCTTTTCTTTCATTTAACCACAAAGGTGGGGAGTGAAAGAGGTAGCGATGTGAAGCAAAGACTATGTAAAGTTAGTGTTGATAAAAGATTTTTATTTCCAAACATGCAAAAACGGCATGTTTTGTATTTAAAATTCCAGGTTGCGCTTTGAATATAGGAGGGAAGAAGTGTTTCCAGCATATTTAAAAATGCAAGTTCGTTAAGGCAACTTGCGATGGGTCAGGTTCACATCAGGTCTACGGCTTGAAGCTGAACTGAGATGCAGATTCAGTAAGCCCAGAGTAATTTTTAGTGGCGCGTGTTTCAATGCACGTGTCCTGCTCTCACTAAAACCCGTGGACTTTAAACATAATGAATTATGTTTTTACCTCAAATCTCGTAGCCATAAATCTTTTGGAGATGAAGGATTCTGCTCACAAAAACTTACGTTAATACCCCTGTGCCATCCTTGTGAGCAGAATGACCTTGACATGGGCACATGTGCTTCATTTGTGCAATTCATACAGCAGGAAAGTGGGGAGCCTGCAAGCTTTTCATGGTGTCCCTTTGCTTCTGCCTCTCGTCTGCCCTAGCACATGTGGATGAGAACAGAAACCCTGTAGCATCCAGTGGGCTGGAAAGGTTTCTAGCCTTCTCAGAAAAAGATCCCCAATTGATTTAACTTTGGCACAGAATCAGATTGCCTTGTGCATGTTGCACAATTGAATTTTTAATCTCAGCGGGTCAGAACAGGAGAATAAGCAAGGGGCTCGACAAATAACATGGTCACCTTGGCAAAACAGGAAATGTCTTTTCCCATACTCTTGTTCAGACAGTGGTTTTCCTTTTCTAGAAACAAAATATTCCAAACTTTGGGGTAGGTTTGCCTGTTTCTATACGCTGCCTCTGATGATTAATTTTCTTCTGCTGCTTTTGTGTACATGTGCTTCTATATCTTGTAAGGAGAGCAAGAAGTAAAATGATCTTTCTTGCCGCTGTAACTTGTGTGGTTTGGTTGTGGAATAGTTTTTAAATTTCCATTCCCTCCCTTTACTCTTACTGGTGATGAAAGAAAACAAGGTTAATGAAGGAAACTGCTTTCGCTTCCAATCCTTCATTCTATCCAGGGGCTTCAGGCTGGGGCCCTCCAGATATTCCCAAACTACAACTCCCAGGATCCCTCTCCTAGCATTCTATGGGAGCCTAGAGGGCCGCAGTTTGAGACCCCCCCCCCAATTCTATATTTTGCTTTGCTGCCCGTCCATGGCCACTGAGGCAATATTGTCCACCAGCTGAAGCATCTTTCACTATAGTTCTGGTCTATGCATAACTAGTTCTGCAAGTGACAGGAAGGGAACCAGCCTTGTAGTAGCAGAAGAGCTTAAGAATTTCAAGTTTGTTTCTTTGGGAATATACTTTGAATCAGTAGAAACAGTGGTGAAATTTGGCAAGGTATGGGCAATTGTAGTTAGCTATTCAGGATGAAGTTAAATTATTCTATATTATTGGACCTAACAGGAAAGCTGGTAAAATAACTGAGGGCATCTGGAAGCCGAGGCCAAACTCATGGCCCTAAGGATGCAAGAATTTGCAATGGGTAGTTCATTCTGCATGTTGGTTAGAGCAAAGATGGGGGCAGAGAAAATATTTTACTGGAGAGAACTGTATGCGAAATTCTTAGGGAATTATTTCCACATATTAGCTGTTCCAACTGCCAGGTAAAATAAACTTCTATTGTCCAAGCCCCTTTCCTTTCTCGTGACAGTGCCTGGCATTTCCTCTGTTTGCTTCGTAGCTGATGTTACAGCTAATCAGTGCAGTATTTGCAAACAGGCAGTTGGCAGTTTATAACCCCCAGACAGCAGCTGAAGTTATTGCAAACTCTTTCCAATAAACAAGGAACGGCAGATGCATCTAGACCCCTGCTGACATTGCCGAAGTAGGAAAGGTATATAAGACACTAGGTGCCTTTCAGCACTTTGCCCACAGAGGGCACTCTGAGGTGGAGCAACTGCTCCTTCTGTGCAGGAGTGCACCACAAGGCAACTATGTGTGGAGCACGATTAAGTGCTCCACACATGCACTTACCTTCCCCAGCGCCACAGCAGTATTCACACCTTTCCCAGGTGCTGGAGGGTCACCTGACATGCCTTGCAAGCACACTGAAGCAATACGCGCGTCACACAAATGCATGGGTGCAGCCTGCCAGGATAGCTCTGGTGACAATGCTTGTGCGCGCACACCGACATCAGGCCTCCCAAGATGCTAGTGCGCTCAACAGTGCAAATTCTAGTACACACGTTGATAATTTCACAGGGCATCTTTAGGGACCTGCTCTAAATGTTTTCCGTTCCTTATTCTACAACAAAGGTGTTAAAATCTTTTGACCAAATGTCATTTCATGGGTTCAAGGAAACTCCAGGCTGCCAAGTGTTGCTAACACTACAGCTCTCCTTCACCCTAAACCTTAGCACAGTCAAGGACGTGACCTCTCGGCCAACTTTCAGAAATTTAAAGCTGTTGATCAAAACCTGTACATAAAGGCATCCTCCCTGTAGAGGGAACAAGGCTGCTCTTTGTGTAGGAATCATTTGCGAGAACAAACAGAAGGGGTAGGTAGCTTAACATCTTTCAACAATAAGCACTTAAGGTTACACATTTATTTACAAGTAATTGAAAAATGTACAGTTTCTTACATGGGTTACTTGTGCAAAGTTGTACTCAACAGATCAAGGTATACACAGAAGACACTAGAAGAGCAGACAAACACACCAATCCGTCTCCTCCCACTGCTGCTCGTGGTATCCAAAAAGGTACAAACTGAGCTTTACAAAAATTGCTTTTGCAAAGTTGTAATAACTTGGTAAAATTGGGGAAATGGGAAACAGAAGAAAGAATAAAGCATGCAGTAGTAGCAGCACTTGTGATCTTCCTACTTTTTCCAACAGAAAGCAAAGCAGTAGCGTCTATCTTCTCCAGCAATGAAAATAGAGATTTTTTTTTAAATCAGAGGTTGGTTTTTCCTCTTAAAATAAGCACTTTGGTTTTTCTTTATTACTTACCCTCTATTATCATTAGCCAAGTTAACTGTCAAACCCCAGTCCCTTGCACACCACAGTCAAGCTCAAAAGCTTTGAAGAGTATTACGCAATTCTGCCACCCTTAAAAGTTCCGTAGAAAAGACACATCGCATTTCACCTTGAAAATAACCCACAGCCCCCGTGGATCGCTTTGCACGTGACCCACAGAGCGGACAGCAACCCTGCCTTCCCCCCCTTCATTCTGATAAGCTTCCCATTGTCTGTTGCAGCTCCAAATACTACTCGGCAAATCCTGCTGAACAGAAAAACCAGAAGAATACAAAAGAGCAGGGAAAGATAAATCTTCACTCAGTACTTAACAGCTGCAGTGAAGTTGATACCAGCAGTTTGAATGACCAGTCTGGACAGTTCAGCACTTAAGTCAAATAGTTAAAAATGTATATTGTATAGAAACATCCCTTTTTCTTTTAAATCAAGCTACACATAAGCATCACTGTGTATAACACAATTACAATTAAAAGCTTAAGTGTACACTACATAAATGCACAATACTGCCCTAAGACTGGAGATGGTGGACCACAGAAAGTAGAATGCAGCCTCAGTAATTATTTTACAAGTAACCCAAGTACAGTACATTTGACCTGGAGGGGGGGAGGGGGAGGGGAGGGTGTTTCTGATGTCCAAGGAGAAAGAAGCTTCAGCAAGGGAGAGTGGCACAGCACAACAGCTATTTTGCTTTCAAAGGAAATGCAGTGATGCGAGGAGGAGGAGGAGGAGGAAGGTGAACTCAGACACTTCATACATAGATTTTCCTCATCAGAGTGTTCATTGGCATCATCCAGGGTCAACAGTCACGCCAACTCTGTTCTACTATTGCAGAAACCCGTTTTTCATATTCCCGCTTATTCTCTTGGTATAGTTGAGCTGCCTGACTGTTTGCTGGGCTGTTGGGGTTGGGCTCATCCAATAAAGACTGCATGGGGAGTGGGGGGGCGAGAAAAAAAGAGAAAGATGAGTGAGTGACAGAATCGCAAGTCCACAGGTAAATGAGGCAGTTCTTTGGTGCATTCAGACAACTGGGGCCAAGTACATCAGACGCATCTTCCAAGGGTTTATTTTCTCTCCTTTTTTAAAAGGAAGCGTGACTCCCTGCCTGTTCCCAAGTGAGAAAATTACCTGCTTTCTAAGTTGATCGAAGTGCAAGGTACATTTTATTAATCCAAGGATTAATATCCTGCCCTTTACCATAAGGCCCCAAGGCAGGTCACAATCAGTAAAAAGAAAATATAAGACGCACTTAAAATGTATTTCGGCAGAACCCTCCCTCCCACTCTGCCACGGACTGGAGTTTCCTGCGCAGCCGTGGGTTGGAAAATGTTTGGATTTTGTTGTGCTGACAGTGGTTTTATCTGTTTTATTTTGTGCAGCTTACGGGCTGCTGCCAAGGTACCCAACGTAAATGCAACAGCAAACTTGACAAGTTGATTGTAACAAAGCTGAAGTGTCTGCAGGGCTCCTCATCAAAGCCTGTTACAGGCCTCCGACCGAAGTCTAGGTTCGTGGAAGGAAGGTCCAAAGGGGCAAAGGCTCCCCTTGTGGGCATCTTCCCAATTGAAATTTTGCATGATTGCTTCCTGAATGTTTTTGAGGAATGCAAAATAGAGTTATGAATCCATGTTTGCTAAGTGGTTCAAGTCAACATTCACTCCAAGGGCGTTTCTGCACTTGCTTTCCTGTCTGTTGGATGAGAAAAGTGCAGAACAGACTAACGTGTACTGGAGTTTGCACCAGGGAATGCTTGTTCACGGTACCCTAAGCTCCACGTGCCCAGACTCTCCCGCCTGGTTGCATGTCCAATCCCTGGCAAGGTACTGCCATTTCGACTGCGGCACCCTGCACAACTGCACATGCACCATCACTATGGTGACAATGCTCTGTGCATGCGCAGTCACATTAGTGGTCATCTGAGGTGCCACCTCAGATGACCCCTCGCATCAGAAATCGTGCAAATGGTCGTGGTGTGGATGGGACAGGTAAGTTTTGGGTCAGGATTGGTTAAAGTTAGGATGAGTGTGGTGCACAATTTTATGCACCACTGCTAGCTTGGAATAAATGAATGTGTGGGCAGGCAGGGGGAATTTCTGCCCAGATGTTGACCTATTGGAAACTACAAGACCAAGTGCCTAATATTCACTTGGTTCCCACTAGAAAAAAGGTGCACTATATCTTAGCTTTGCTGTAATTTATGACAACATCTTCTAGTCTGTTATCTAGAGTGTCCACAAGTCCTTTATCACTAAAGACCGAAAAGATGCATTTTTGTAACTTGAGAGATTTAAAAATACCAAATTTGTGAATATAATTTGAATACCCAAGTCGTTAAAAGACAGAGTACAACTCCATCACATTTTATTTTGGGACATTTTTTGGAATTGCTTTTAGTCTTTTGCTCCCTACTCCCAGATAGTTTCATCATAAAAATCAAACTATTCCAGTTATTTTCTTTCTTTTGATAGATTGATAAATATTAAGTAAACGTTGATACAACAAGAATCAACCCAACTATTCCAGATATTGCGAGCAGCATTTATGGCTGTCTCAGCATTAGAATTAACAAGAAAAAGATGTAACAGTATTTAACATGCTACAAGCAAAGAAAGAAAGGTTTCACTGGTACAGAAACTGAATCAGTATTTCAAAATGTACTAGAAAGGCCAAACTGTTACCTGTATGGATGTTAAGATGGACGATACATCATAGGTAGGACTCCAACGATTCTGAAGAATGTCCAAACATATACTACCATCTGCATAAACTACAAAAAGAAATTAATAGATTTTACAGTAAGTTGTAATGCCTGTAGGCTTCTCTAACAGGCAAGTGTCACTTTCAGCTCCTTGTCAAAGATATAATGCACAGTCATATAAATGTATTTTTATTAACTGCCTTTGTCTTGAGAACTTGAATCTTAGAAACGTCATGCCTTACAAGCTATGGAACTCTTGGCTAACTACATACTTCAAGTTCATTTTGTTCTACTAAAATTTCCTCCTTTGTGAACTCATTACAGTTATTTACGCTTGCAGTGAAGTATTTCAAGAATGAAGCAGCAGAAACACATGTCCTTGAAAAGACTGCTGCAAGTCATTTTAGTAGCAACATATTCACTATTGCACATTTTACAATTCTCTGCAAACACAAAATGAGAACTATAACGTAATACCACTTACAGCTCATTAACAGCAGCAATAACAATATCAGAAATTTATGCGGTTATCTGATAGTTGTCACTGTTTTCTAGTTAGTATTCCAACAAGCCATACTGCTAATACTATCACATTTGGACAAACGCCACGGCTATAGGAATTTCAAAATTCATCTACTACATACCACAATTAAGGAGATTTTAGACATGTTTTTTCACCTCACATGGTCAGAAGATTCAATGGAAGAATTCATCCAATGGGAATTGGGAACCAACTAAGGCAGAATTTGCTAGATTTAACTACCAGTATTTGACCATATCCCGTCTACTTGCACTGCTGTTCTTAAAAGATAAATCTCTGTCTATAAGATAGGTACATACCATTTGGATGAAACATTTTGGACACAAATCTAACAGTAGGCGGCTTGTTTGGATATTCTTCTGTGAATTCTATAGTAAGCTTGAAAGTTCCTGAAATTGAGAGAGAACCCGCATTTACTGTTTAAACTTTCACTGTGCTTTAATCTTAGACCCAGCTGGAAAAATAATTTCATAGAATTAATTTGGAGAAAATTGGAAGATTACATTTGTAGACAGATGTCTGATGGCTATGGGAGAGAACAAACTTTTCATATTGGAGATACTTTAACTAGAATTCCTTTGTGAAAAGCATTATTCAACTGCAAAAGGCTACTGTTTAATTAAAATCTTTCCCCAATCCAATATGCTCTTTCCAGAAACAGTCTTACTTCCTTTACCAGAAAGAGAAAAGGGGGATAAGTGAACATCTTTCTGTAGGGCAAACTATAATGAGACAGAAGACACCAGTAGGGGTGTGAATGAATGCAATTTCGGGGATTTGATTTCATTAGAATATCAAAAAATGCAATTCGATTCAAATCTTTAAAATCTGAATTTAACCAAATTCGATTCGAATTAAGCAAACTCAAATCTATCCATTTGAATTTTCTATTTGAATTTGCACTTACAAATGTCGACAACATTCGTATGTGCCCGTACGCATCCATACACATCCGTATGCATCCTGTAGTTATCCTGTATGCAACCCGTTTTCATCCTGTACGGATCCATACAAATGCATTTGGATGCAGGAAAAATGTGTATCTGCAAGTACACATCATGTACGAACCTGTAGACATATGAATGTCTGGATAATTCAAACAAATAGATCTGAAATTCAATTGTGTCTTTACATTTGGATTTATGGACATTCTATTTGAATTTGAATGTCGAAATTCAGACAAATTCGATCAAATTTCAAATGCCTTCGAATATTAGCCCACACCCCTAGACACCAGACACCTGTGCAACCCCGATTCCTGGCAGGTGTGGAGTCTAGACATGCAACTCTCATATCAGGTTTCTGTCTCCTCTATGATTACCAGACATTTTTAAACAAGTACTTACCATCTTCAAATGGGGTTCCCTCAGGCCTGAAGGAAACAGAGAGAATGTTTCAGAATTGCACATAAAGCTTACCAGTTAATTTCTTACTAAAATAACAGTTAACCTTTACAAAGCTACATGAGCATTCTTTTTTGTCCATCTCAGCACAGAAACTTGAGATTTAGGTATTTTGGTAAAAAAGAAAAAACCTAAGCAGGCTTGTAAATTCTACAAATAGGTTTAAACAAATATCTGCCATGGAGCAGCCACCAAGTCTTATGACAGCCATCGCTAATGCTCTCCTTTAGTCCAGATGTCTATCCAGAATAAATATGCTTCCTCCACATCCAACAGCTCTTGCTTCTTGCAGCAGAGCAAACTGCATATATGGACTGTTAGTTCTCGTTCCTGCTCTGGCTAATAAAATGTAATCACATGACAGCTATGTGAGAAGCTTATTGGTTGACAAGCCAGTTACCGCAGCCAAATACTCAACCACAACCTAGGGTAATTTACTCCACCTTGTGAAAACCATCACACAGTTCAGCACAAAGGAAAATGTTGGGTTATGCTACCCTACCTAGGGACACTAGTCTGAGCTGCAGCACTGGCAGATTTTCCCTATCCAAGGAAAGGGATTTAGGACTCAGGATTAGAGCCTATACTCAGTGTTTCTGCCTTCCTGGGCCACAGTTTCCCGACACTGTCCAAAGGCCCAGCTTGTTCTACAGCAACAAGCTTGAAGGGCTTCCTTTTTAAAATACATCTGCCTCCCCTGTATCCACTGACTTGGTAACCACAGTTTCAGTTAACCATGGTTACAAGATCAGACTCCACGCCGCCCATGGATGCCATAAGGAAAAAGCACCCAAAACCGGAAGGCCTATTTTGGCCTCCGTAGAGAGTTGGAATAGGCGCATGATGCAACCAAAGCCTGTCCCAAAATGTAAGGGGGCTGGTGGGAGGTGGGTGGGAGGTAGTCAGTGGCATTGCACACCTATTCCGGTGCTCTCCAGGGGCTGAAATAGGCCTTCCGGAGGCCAAAAAAGACTTACGGTTCTGGGGTTGCACAACCTCAGACCGGAAGACCTGTTCACCATTATCCACAGTTTCAGGTAACCATGGTAGAAGACAGAACGTATCCCCAGCGGATACAGGGGTCCAACTGTACCACCCATCCAATACAGATTTAAGGCTTTAACAACTGGCTGGAAGGCATGGCAACAGTGTTGGCCTATGTCAAATCTTTAAAAACCTGCAGCCGCCAGATAAGAGCTTTAGCAATGGAGGAACAAGAGATCTTAGGGTGAGGATGTGTTGAGAGACAGAGACCAGTGCCCTGCATCAACCCAGAAGTAAGTCCTACTAGGGCAGTGATGGCGAACCTTTTGAGCTCGGTGTGTCAAAATTCGCAAGAAAACCTAGCTAAACTCAGGTGCTGTGTCACTTCTAGAAATATCCATAATTTTGTGATATTTGTAGCTCTAGTAAAAAAGTTATATTTTTGATATATGTATTTTATTAAAAGCAAAAACAAATAATTCTTTACATTAGTGACTTTTGTTGCTAAATCTTCAATTGAAAGTTGGTACTTCATACACTTCAAGAACAAGCAAGCAATACACGTCCAAGTGCCAGGGTGACCAGGTGTGTCACCCAAAAGGGCTTGGCGTGTCACCTGTGACACGCGTGTCATAGGTTGGCCATCACCGTACTAGGGTTTACCTACAGAAAAAGAAGGTCAGGATTGAGCATTGAAAAGAAAGATTAGGAAGGAGAAAGGAAAGGCACAGGGATTCTGACATGACTGTTTTCTCAAAAATTACCTATTACACAAAATGAGACTAAATCCAAAGAGTGCTGAAAGTCAGGATAACAAAACGGAAAACCATCTGGTCTGGTGTGTCATAGTTAAAAGATATTAAAAATGAAACTCTTGAGCTTCCACAGCATCTGCTGTATTTTTTTTTTTTGGGGGGGGGGGATCCACAGAGCTGCTTTTGCTCCAGTGCACTGCAGGAATTTATCATTGGCAGCTCAAGCCAGGATCCCTTCAACTAATGCCCTTTATCTGCAATCTCACAGGTCAGTATTTAAAAGTACTGTTTTCCTGAAGTGGGGGGATTTTTTAAAAAGTCTTTGCAAGGGCCACCTTGGGCAGTACAGTGACTTAAACACTGAGAGTGCTGCCCAATTCATGCTGCATCAGGTGGGACTCATGAGGCTGAATTCTTCAATCTAGAACAGGGGCCACTGCGAACCTGGTAAGCTAGTGTAGAGAAATGCCACTTTTGCCAGATATGAGACTAACCCGAGGATATGCATGAGGTAAAACAGTGGGACCACAAAGACAAATGCACCAGAGGAAAAAGTCTCACAAGCTTGTCTGTGCAAAGAAATGTTTCTAAAGGGATTAAATGCATTTATGCTACCTTACAAGGACAGGAGGGAACTTCTCTACCCAAACATAATGTTTCTTTAGATTTTCAGAAAGAGAAAAGTAAAGATGGGAAAAGGAATGTGACTGTCCAGGCTGGTTAAGACAGTAGTTTTTAAAACATGGGGGAAATATATATGGGGTGTTTTTCCACTGTCACTAGAAGTACCCATTAAGTACCCATTAATGGGTATATTAATGCCATTTAGTACCCATTAATGGGTACTTAATGGGTACATCTAGTAACAGTGGAAAAACACCCATGGACCCACACATACTTTGATTAAAGGCACAATGTAAGTGCAGTCTTCTTCATTTTATCCTCATAAGACCACAGAGAGACAACAACTGATCCAAAGTCACCACTGACCCCCATGGTCAAGTAATGATCTAGTCTCTTAAAATCCTTGCCTGTCTCAGAACTCCAACCATCACTGACCACTATCCTGCCTAAAGCAAAGAGACCATAAACAATGTGCCAAGGGTAACATATTCACCAACATTACTTTAAAAATATTATGTCTCTGTTCCCAAAGTTCTTAGAATAGACTGAATGTTAGAAGAACACAGATATTAAAAATGTCCAATAACGAAATAAACCCATTTATGGAAAAATGTTTGAGACAAGCTTGACTAAAAACCTACTCCCCCAACTTAAGGTAATCAATTAACAATGTATTTAGGAGGCCCTGATGGACAACTAGTGTTTCTAATAGCCTGGCTTTCTGTCTTCTTGCAATACAGATCTAAATTTGCCTTGTTTGTATCAACCACACAGTAGGGAAATGCAAACAACTATAGGGCAGTATAAGCTTTTAACAACCCTGTCCCTATAAAGTACAACACCCAACTACAAAAATAATACTTGAAAATGCTTGTCCCATGCCTGCCGCTTTTAAAACAATTCTCTATACCTACAGTAGCTGCTAGTATGCTCTACCACCAAAGTAAAGAGACTTTTGCAGCAGTCACTAAAACCTAAACATACTGCACATATTTGCATACCTACTCCTGCTGATCTATGTATACAACTGCAGGGGCAGAATGAGAGCTAGGAGGCACATCAATATTGTGTTTAATCTCTGCAGGAACAGAAAGTTAAATGGCTGAGCCTCTAGAGGCGGATGGCCTGCCCACCACGGACAGTGTTCTCACCACAAACAGTGTTCTCTAAACTCATCTATTTGGCTGTTGGACAGCTTAACAAAACAGATAAGGAAATTTCCTTATCCAACATGTTATCCAACAGAGGAGCAGCAAACAGTTACTAAATTGTCATTGTGAAACTATGCCATCCTGATCTGCTTGACAAGCTACAGCAATAATTATATTAATAACTACAGCAAAGTCATCCTGGCATGAACCATTTATAATAAAGAGAGCAAGACAAGTATGCAACAAAGATTATAGTTATCTTTGCATACAATTTACTTTTCAAGGAATGCAAACCTGTGTAATGTCATTGCTTATATACAATATAAAACACACACAGAGAGATACCACACTTAATTCCATTAATTGTTTGGGAGTAAGCATCTTTCCTGAAGGAAGTGCAACAGAGAAGAGATTGACAATAATGCTATTAACCAGTGATCAATAGATTATAATAGCCAAAGATACACCCACACCATCCTGCTTCTTGAAAGAAACAAAACACTAGCTATTAAAGAATTCAACAAATAATAAATTATTGTGATCAAATCCTTAGACAAAGAACAAGATGTGACTGACCTTAGCAGTATACAAGTAACAGCAACAAAAGTCATTGTAAACAAAAACATACCACCCTACCTGCATCAAAAGTTATATAATAATATAATAATAAATTATAGAGGAAGGCATACCATCCAGCACTTGTGAAGGAAAAATAAGATGCAAATAAAACCAATAATTATCCTAGGCCAGCCTATACAGATTAGCATTCATAAAAGAGCCACAGAATATACCAGTGGTAAACAACTAAAAATACTCTTGCTAGAATATTATTAAAAACAAATATATGGCATTCAGAGATTCTAAAACAAGAGCAAAACATGAGCAATCATAACGCTGAGCAAATAATAAATAGGCATTCAAACACACAATGCATGAACCAAGGTGGACCAGGAAGACTTCTAGGTGGTGGCTCCTAGTTCACAGAATCAAATGTACCAGGTGCTACCACAGTACATCTTTTCACCCTGGCCTCTAGTCAGCATTGTTTAGATTTACAGCGCTATTCGTCAGTGCTTCTAATGTTCAGTTATTTTTTTAAAATTAGGTTTTCATGGTAACTGAAATCTGGTTTCATTCCACAGTTATCTACCTCAGGGTAAACAACAGATTTATAAATTTAAATTACAGTACACAAACTCTAGATCAGTGGTGCCCAGTTCAGGAACCACAAGTGGTCCTCAAAAGACATTTCTTCAGCACATAAGCAATTGGTCCATCTAAGCTGGTTCTATAATGAGTTTTGAGGGTCCTGGTCCTGCCCTTTTCAAGCTCTGGAGGGCCCCAAGCACAAAAATCTGTGCACTCCTGTTTAAAATATTAGCTGAACCCCTGGGAGACAAAAGTTCAAGTCTGGCTTGACTAAGAAGCTCATGAGATGGTTGTAGGTCAGTTGCCATCTCTCTGTTTAATCTACACCAGAGTGCAAGTGAAGGGAAGATATCCTCAAGTTGAGCTCAACTCCTGGAGCTGAACACAGATACATCCATGCAGTATTCCTCATAACAATCCAGAATTTTCTATTGCCTTCTTTCAGGGAGATGAAAGAATTTGAAGTTAAGACTTCCTCCATGCAAAACAGAGTTGGTATCACTGGGGAATAATGTCCAAATTAAGTAAGTCAAAAGAAGACAGAACAGAAATAAACAAATTCTGTAAATACTAAGATCACAACCAAAATTCTCAAACTTCTTATGCTATCCTCCAGTGTGACTGCTGGAGAGTTAGATTAGGAAACAGAAAATAAAGGCACCATCCAGTTCAGCTCTGGTCCCTGGAAATTGTAAGGAACAAATTATTGTTTATTTAAATACTTGCATTTTATTCCCACCTTATACCTGAAGGTCTTAGGGTAGGTTACAACAATAAAAACAAAATATAAAATGAATGCACTAAAAGACAATAACAGTGGCTGGAAGAGAGGAAGGAAAGCCATTTCCCTCAGCCACAGGCCATGGTAAATAGGTGCATCTCTGCTGATTTCCTGAGCGTATGAAGTGAAGTTGCCTGTAGTTTTCCGGGCAACAAGACAGAAGGGATGACTATCACATTTTTCCAGAATATGAACTATGAACATAAAAGGAGCCCTGCTGGATCAGGCCCCATAGTCCATCTAGCCCAGCATCTTGTCTCACACAGTGACCCACCAGTTGCTTCTAGGCATCTCAAGCAGAAGATGAAGCCAAAACTTTCACCTGTTTTTGAATCCCTGCAAATGGTCTCTAGAGGTGTCCTGCCTGTCTAACCTGGAGACATAGGCATCCATTATAACAGACACGAATTATGGAGGAGCACTGCTGAACCAGGCCCCACAGCCCATCTCGTCCAGGATCCTGTCTCAGAGTGACCCACCAACTGCTTATTGGGCATCTAAAGCAGAAGATGTTTTGACTTCCTTACCTAGACTACAGCTCAAAGTCGCCTCCCATCCATCCAAGCTCTGACCAGCAATCTCCCAGCTGGAACACAATTTGGGACAGGCTTCCTAAACGTTGAGGCTGCAGTCTTAAGAGCCCAATGGGTTATGCTCCAATAGTTCTGCCATCACTGCTTACACTACCCCACAAAGCTAAATGGCTTGGGCCCTGGGTATCTGAAGGAGCACCTTCTCCCATATAAAATTGCCCGGGCACTGAGATCTCAAGGACAGGGCCTTCTTGTAGTTCCTCCTCTTGCAGAGGTACAAGGCATAGGGACATGCAAGATGGTCTTTTGTGTGGTGGCCTCTGGACTCTGGAACACCCTTCTTATTGAGGTTCACCAGGCACCTATGTTGTATAGTTTTCAGCTCCTGGTGAAAACATATCTTTTCACCCAGGCTTTTGGTGTTTAAATAGCTTCCTCAAGGTGCTGTAATGTTGAAAGGGAGGGCTGGGAGACAGAGGGTTATATTTTTAACTATGTTTTACTATTTGATGCATTTTATTCTCATTGTAACCCGCCCTAGGTGGGACATAAATTCCCTAAATAAATAAAAGTAATAAAGAAGTCCTATAAGTAGTTTAGGGGGGGAAAGTAGGACCCCCCTATGGTCAAAGCCCTGACACCTGAAAGGGAGAAGAAGGGGAGAATCATTTTTGTAACTTAGGGAAGGATGATTGTTTGCCCGGGGGGGGGAATGACCTGTGAAGGGGAGAAGGGGGAGGGCCATTTTTAGGGCAGCATGATGGTTTGGGGGGGGGGCAGACTAGGACCCCCATGGGCAAAGCACTGGGACCTGAAAGGGAGAAGAAGGGGAGAATCGTATTTGTAAGTAACTTAGGGCAGGATGATTGTTTGAGGGGGGAGATGGCCTATGAAGGGGAGAAGGGGGGCATTTTTAGGGCAGGTTCAGGGGCCTTTGAAAGGGAGGCGCAGGGGGAGAAACGAGGCCCAGAGGCTCTCGGCTTGCTACTCACCCGAAGATGACCGCGTTCCACACCATGATGTTGTTCTCCGAGGGGGCCCCGCTGACCCCAGCCGGGGGGTCCTCTTGTAGCCTGTCGGGGGGCAAAGACGAGGCGGCGCCCCGTTCAGCGAGCGAGCGAGCGAGCGAGCGCCCGCCCCTCCCCTCCCCTGCGCAAACGACGTAACTCCCCCGCCTCTCCCCGCAGCGCTTCCATAAGCGCCTTACGCGCCTAGCGTAGCAGGCCCGTGCCTACGCTACCGGCGCAGCGCTCCCTCAGCCGCCGCCATGTTGGCTCACCTCACCTTTTCCCCCACGGCTCCCCCCCCCCCGCACCCACCTCAGCCGCCCGACCGCCCTCGCTCGCTCGCTCGCTAGGCGTTTACCGTTTGAAGTCCCGCATGAGGCGCCTCCGGGCCGGCGTGGACATGGCAGTCTCGCGGTTACGAATCACTCATACACCCTCGAGCCCAGGAAAGGCAGGACGAAGGGAGCGAGAGAGGGGGAACGAAGGAGTCCCACAAGGCGGCTGCGGCGGCGGGTTCCGACCGACCGAGCGGCTCCCCCAAGCGACAGCGGCCTCTACCACTTGAGCCTCAGCAAAGGGGGGGAAGCAGCAAGCCGACAACCAGTGCGGCCTTAACTACTGCGGGGCAAATTGCCGGGCCGCACCACTGCCCTGATGACGTGGGGGGAGAGATGTCAGATAATAGACAAGAGGCGGTGCTAGATACGGCCGAATCTGCTCGGGCTGTACCAACGCAGGGCTACTCGGAGGGGGTGTTCCGCCCAAGGGAGAGAGAAGCCGACGTCTTCAGGAAAGCGGGCGGGCGGGCGCGCGCACACGCACACGCACACAGAGAAAACTGAACAGGAGCGGTGACGCAAAGAAAAGGATTTTGGACCGAACCAACATGAGAGGGGAGGGAGAAACTATTCTAGCCGAAATCTCCTCTCCTGTAGAGTAATCCAGGTTCTGAGATTGTGATTGGGCCGTTAAGAAGGGAAGCCACGCCTCTGGGCGGGGCAATTTGCTTAGCTCGTATGATGGAACCTGCCTGGCTGTGGAGGTCTCTCGGTGGTTGGGATGACAACAAAGGTCAGCGGTTAGAGGAAGAGATAAGTAGGAAATGGCCCCCGTTTGACCTACGGCGGTTGCCATGACCCTTATGCAAAGGATCATGGGAATTGTGGTCCAGAAAAGGAGATGAACACCTGGTCTGTACATCTTTGGTCATCTTCGGGTGGGTAGCTTGTTGTTGTTGTTGTTGTTTATATAGCGCTATCAGTGTACATAGTGCTGTACAATAATAAACAAAATTACAAATTACAAAATTGAAGTTCATTTATTTGTTTGTTTTTCTATCCCGCCCTATACCCAAAGGTCTCAGGGCGGGTTACAATATTATATTAATCTTAGACAGGTCCCTGCCCTCAGGCTTACAGTCTAAAGAGACAAGATACAAAAGTAAAATGGTGTGGGAGGGAACAGGGAACAGCAAAAAGCAATGACTTGAGGGGTGTTTTTCCACTGTCACTAGAAGTACCCATTAAGTACCCATTAATGGATACAAAAATGCCATTACGTACCCATTAATGGGTACTTAATGGGTACTTTTAGTGACAGTGGAAAAACACCCGAGGTCTTCAGTTCCAATTCTTCTGTGTGTTTCTTATTGCTGGAATAAGAAGTTGAAGTTAAAATAAGCAAAGTGTGAATTACAACAAAATTAAATTAAAATAAGCAAAGTGAGAATTACAACAATAATGAAAATTTAAAGTTCTCAGCAACAACAGGGTAAAATTCAGTGACTACAGTAAAAATAAATAACTTGACAGTTAACACCAGCAAGTTAAAAGGACATCAGTTACTAGAGCCAAAGGCCTTAGATATTAAAAACGTTTTTAGCTGTGATTTACAAGCGTATAAAGTTGCAAGGGAACGCAAGAAGAAGAGTTGGCTTTTCTAAGGGGACTCAAAGCGTCTGACAAAGCATCTGTTCTTCTCCCAACAGAACACCCTGTGAGGTAGGTTGGGCTGTGAGAGCTCAGAAGAGAGCTGTGACTAGCCCAAGGTCACCCAGCTGGCTTCATGGGGGAGGGTGGAATCGAACTTGGTATTCCCAGATAAGAGTCCAGTTCCTTAACCACCAGACCAATCAGAAAGATGATTCCAAGGGCAGTGAGCAATGAGGGGAAAGAAGTAGAGATGGGACCAAGCAGAAGAGACCCTAGGTAAGATGAGGTGACTAGAGTGAGGTGATCTTAGTGCATGGGAGGGTGTGTGAGTAGAAATTAATGTTAGAAAGGTAGCAAGGAGCAAGATTATGTTGTTTTGTTTCCCCACCTCTCGTGGCATGTAATTATTTAGCACATTGGACCTCATCCTTTGTGAGAACTTGAAAGTCCACACTGATTTTCTTTTAAAATATATATGCAGATAGCTTTATTTTATTCATTATTTATGTTTCTATCCCGCCCCATGCCCAAAGGTCTCAGGGCTCTGAGGTTGTTGTTTTTTCCTTCAATGAGTGTAAACAAGTGTATAAATGAGAAAGAGGGGAAGTTTGGTCTATGGAATTTGCTGCCAGAAGAGGTGGTGACAGCAACCAGCCTAGATGGCTTTAAGGAAAGGTTAGAGAAATTTATGGATGATAGACGTAACAATGGCTACTAGAATGGATGCCTAAGTACATCTTTCAGGCTGGGGGGGGGGGGGAACAAGCAGGATGCTTCTAAGGCCATTTGCTGGGATTCGAGAGCAGAAGTTTTGCCCTTCTCTGCTTGAGATGCCCATGGGCCACTGGTGGGCCACTGTGTGTGACAGGATGCTGGACTAGATGGGCTGTGGCCTGATCCAGCAGGGCTCCTCTGAGGTTCTTATGGACTAGATGGGCTGTGGCCTGATCCAGCAGGGCACCTCTGAGGTTCTTATGGACTAGATAGGCTGTGGCCTGATCTAGCAGGGCTCCTCCTAGGTTCTTATAGACTAGATGGGCTGTGGCCTGATCCAGCAGGGCTCCTCCTAGGTTCGTATAGACTAGATGGGCTGTGGCCTGATCCAGCAGGGCTCCTCCTAGCTTCTTATGGATTAGATGGGCTGTGGCATGATCTAGCAGGGCTCCTCTTGTGTTCTTAGATTGCCAGAACCGGGTGGAAACAGAGTAGGCAACCTTAAGTCCAAATTTTGTGGAGGCACCGCTTTGGTGAAAGTTGGCATATACGGTACCTTAAAGAGGGGGACAAAACTGAGTGGCTGCATTTTGGGCGATGCACCAGAAGCTACGGAGCTGCAGATCCTTATAGAGCTCATTGGTGCACAACGCAGCAGTGAAAAAAAATATTGATTTATTACTGTTAATCCGAAGCAGCGCAAAGAACGCCTTAGACTGACTAAAGTGCTGTAGGAGCTCAGCGTAAAATACGCACCAAATCTTTCCCGTCGAACGCGGTAGGACAGCAAAGAGGTGGCGGAAGCGGGTTGGAGGCGCCGTGCGGACGTTACTCGAAGTGCGGGTAGTAGTAGAAGGAAGGTAAACTAAGGGGGCGGGCGGAGAGAGCAGCGCGGGGCATGCGCAGAGTTCTCTCCGCCGTCAGAGAGGGACCAACCACCGGACGCCGCGGGAGATCCTCCGTCCAGTGGCGGCTGCCGGGCGGTTCGAGGGGCAGCCCCCGGGGAGGAGCCCGAGAGCCGGAGCATCGTCCCCCCTCCTTTCGTTGCAAGCTCCTCTTGAGCCCAGAGCAGCGCCGGAGCGCGGGCCGCCGCCATGCCCAAGGTGGTGTCGCGCTCGGTGGTGTGCTCGGACACGCGGGACCGCGAGGAGTACGACGACGGCGAGAAGCCGCTGCACGTCTATTACTGCCTCTGCGGACAGATGGTGCTCGTCCTCGGTGAGGGGGGGGAGGGGAGGGGCCACGGGGGCGAGAGGAAAAGCAGGCGACCCCTTTTCCCTCCTCTGTTCACCCAGCACCCTTTCCCCCTCCGCCGCCGCCCTCTTCCCTCCTTTGGAGACCTTCGGACGTCCCTCCCCGCCTTCAGAGGACCCTTCACCCCAACTGGCCCTCCCCTCCCCCTTCACCACCCCCTCCCTTCCTTCAGATCACCCTTTACCCCAATTGCCCCCTCCCCTCCCCCTTCACTACCCCCTCCCTTCCTTCAGGGTGCCCTTCACCCCAACTACTGCCCCCCCACCTATCCTCTTGTGCTTTCACCACCCATTTCCCTCCTTTGACTGCCATTTGCCTCCCCTCCCCACCCCTCCTCTCCCCTCCTCTCCCCTCCCCCTTTACCACCTCTCTCCCCATTTATTGCTCCCTGCTTTCTGTCTCCTTGCCCCCTCTTTCCCCTCCTCCTCCCCTTCCATTCTGCCCCCTTGTTCTCCCTCCTCTTCTTCAGCCCCTCCTGCTTTCCCTCCCCCCTTTTTTTCCTTGCACCCCTCACTCCCTTGTCTTTCCCCTCCCCTTTCCGGGTTTCCGTATGCCAGGAGAGTCCAGAGGTTCTGTCCACTCTGAAAGGATGATGGGAATCGTAGTTCTAAACATCTGGAAGTCAAGTGTTTGGCTGGAATTTATACTGGCTTTTTTAAATACACTTGGAAATCTCTTTTTATAAAACCAGCACAGCACATTCACCAAAAAGGAATGATGAACTCTTATTGACTACCTTTTTTTTTTTTTTTTTTAAGAAAAAGGAATTTTATTATAAGCCTTGCTTTAGAACAGGCTCGCGCATGTCTGGAATCATGGGAGTTGTAGTTCAAAAGCATCTGGAGGCGACTTTACAACAACTGCGGTCAACTTGGTTTATAAAGCGCAAGGGGTGATGGAGTTTGTAGTTGAACATCTGGAGGGTTATCAGTCTTTAAGCTATGAGGGCAAAAGCACATCTAACATGGATTCTAAGATGGCGTTTCTGGCTGCAGGTGGTTTCATGAAGGCGTGGGCCAAAACTTCACCTTCAGTTTCCCGAATTATGTTTCAGCGTCTCCTGCTTTCTCTTCCTATTTCATTATCTTTGTTTTTGCAGATTGTCAGCTAGAAAAACTGCCCATGAGGCCAAGGGACAGAGCGCGAGTGATTGATGCTGCGAAACATGCGCACAAATTCTGCAACACTGAGGAAGAGGAAAATGTTTATCTCCGCAGGTAAGAAAATCCAGGCTTCCTCCTACCCTGCTGAGACCCCATGATCCCTCTTTCAAGGGTTGTTTTCCTGGAATAATATACAGAAGACTGGGCACCCCTCTTCCCTTTGCTATATTATGGGATGTAGTAATACAGTGTTGTTTTGTTTGGTCAACAGCTGCTCAGTTAGTTAAAATTTTAACTGGATGATGTATTTTACAAAATATAATGCAGCTTTCATGTGGCAGCTTGGATGTTTTAACTATATTTGCATTTAAATATTTTTACAAACTGTTCCAAGAACTCAGTTTATTGGGTGGCCATATAAAAACATTACCCAAGAGTAAAATCTACAACAGCCTGTGAAGCCCTCTGCATATCCCTCCTTGAAAGTATTCTACAAATATTAAGTTGCTATGAGGGGTGTGCACGAATGCAATTTTCAACATTTAATTCAAATGGAATATTTGAATGTCCAAATTCGTATAAATAGAGGGGGGGAAAGTATTAAAATTTGAACCTATTTGAACACATTCATATCTATTCGTACAAATATTATATGCAAATTTGATGATACGAATGTCGACAACATCCACACGCACCCGGTTTTCATCCTGTATGTATTCGTACGGATGCGTATGGATACAAATAAGATGCATATAGATACGAATCAGATGCGTATGGATACGTATCTGTACCCATACGAATGTCTGAATGATTCAAAGAAATGATTTCAAATATTTGTATTCATTTGAATATTAAAAAATGAATGTCCGGACATTTAATTCAAATTCAAATGTCCAAATTCAGCCAAATTTGATCGAATAACAAATATTTTGAATAGTCTTGCACATGCCTAGTTGCTATTGTTAAAACTGTGCTTTCAAATTTGTCTAAATCGAGTCAGTAAGCACTTGACGTATGCTGCATGGCGAATGTCTTTTGTTTATATAATTGGATGCTTTGCTGTTTCTTTTTCCTCCAGGCCAGAGGGTATTGAACGTCAGTACAGGAAAAAGTGTGGCAAGTGAGTATGTTTCCTAAAATGCATCCAGATGAGGCCTGAAATCTCTGGGGAGTTTTGGAGATCAAACCACTAAATGTCATAGATTTGAGCAAATGTCGAATTATGAATGCTGTCTTTTTTGTGATGTTTTCTTTCCCAGGTGTGGGCTGCTTCTCTTTTACCAACATCAGCAGAAGAATGCCCCAGTAACTTTCATTGTTGATGGCGCTGTGGTCAAATTTGGACAGGGCTTTGGAAAAACCAACATCTACACCCAGAAACAAGAGCCACCCAAAAAGGTAATGGAATGAATGTCCTTGGATCGAGAGAGGCAGGAAATACAGTGGTGCCTTCTTCAGACCCATTTAAGAGTAAAGGAGATTGCTAGCAAATCAAAATAGATGTGGTTTACAGGAGCTTGGAAATGGCAAACCATGGTGCTGTAAACAATGGCTGAAAGCTCACTGTTGCTATGGAAGATGGTATAGAGAAACAGAAATGCAGTGGCTCAATATTGTATGTAAACATCTCGGCTAATTGAACAAGCAAGGGTGCTACTATGTTGGGTCTGTGAGAGAAAAGGGTGAGATCACTGCGCAATAGAGATGGGACAAACTGGTTCGGTTGATTTGCGGTTTGAAGCGAACTGGGATGTTTGCATTGTGTGCGTGCAAACCAAACGACCCTGTTTGGAAAATTTGGTTCAAATCAAGGGATGGTCTAATGGACCATAGCAAACCATTAGCTGGTTTACATGTGAGCCGAACCACCCTGTTCCTTTAAAAAAAAACCCTAAGTTTAAATCAAACCAATAGTAGCTAGGTTCAGTTCGAGCCAAACTATTACATTTCAGTTCATGCCCATCTCTACCAATCAGAGTCCTGCTATATATGAGGTGGTTTCGGAAATCCTGCATTGAGCAGAGAGTTGGACTCCACGACCCTAGAGGTCCCTTCCAACGCTATGATTCTATGATCGACAGCAATCGCACCATTCAACTGGTTGTTTTCTTTTTCCAGTATTAAACTTTAGATGAGGACCCTCCAGTATGCTTCTGTACTATAACCCGGGGGAGCATGTGCCATCTCTGACGGTTTAATCATGCCAACTGAACTTGTTGGAAATCCAGCAGCATCTGGTCCTCCCATCATTTTCTGGAGCTCTTTGCTGGAAGCATTCTTTTTATCATTACGGTTGCATTCTTTTTATCACTGCTGTTTTGCTTCCAAGGTCATGATGACTAAACGGACGAAGGACATGGGGAAGTTCAGTTCAGTGACCGTCTCCACAATTGATGAAGAGGAGGAGGAGATTGAAGCGGTAGGTTCCTCTGGCTTTGTCTTAGCCTAGATTGTCTCCAGCCCCGGATGCTAATATAGGGGCTTGCTTAACTCAGATGAATATGTGATCCATCACCTTTGGAGCAACTCTCACTTCGTAGGCTAATACAGTCGGACTCCCATATCCACTGGGGATATGTTCCAGGTCCTACCATGGGTACCTGAAACCGTGGATAATTGCAAACAGGCCTTCCGTTTCTTGGGTCATGCAATCCCAGAACTGGAAGTGCTTTTCTGGCCTCCGGAAGGCCTATTTTGGGCTCTGGAGAATGTTGGAATAGGCATGGAACGCTACCAGATGCCTCCTGCCTGCCCACTTATATTTTGGGGTGGGCTCTGGTGGCATCATGTGCCTGTTCCAATGCTCTACGGAGGCCAAAATAGACCTTCTGGAAGTTGAAATAGACCTTCCGGTTCTGGGTGCTTTTTCCATATGGTGCCCGTGGTGGGGTGTCTGATCCAGTAACCGTGGTTAACTGAAAACATGGTTACCGAATCAGTGGATACGGGGCTCCAGCTGTATTTAGACTCCAAGATCCTGACCAAATCCGTTGAAGATGACCTGATAAGGAGGCAAAGGAACAGTATATCTCAGTCTTCTAATTAACCCACAAGTAACAGGTTGTTCTCTGTACACTTTGGGCTTGGCAGTGCCCAGGGAAAAGGCAAGGGGCTCCATGTGATGACATCATCACCAAGCTCCCACTCTCCCCAAAACAGGAAAGGCTGTGGAGGAGGCAGGCGAGTGCGACTGTGACTGATATGAATAACTTTATATCCTGCCCTTCACCAAATGGTTCTAGGGCAGGGTTACAATAAGAACAAAACATATCAAAAGAAAAAAACATACCAGTAATTAAAAATATCACGCACTCACTCACTACCACCTCTCCCTCCCTCCCCCCCACCCCCTCCCTAAGAGGTCAGCACCTTGAGGAAGCTATTTAGAAGGCAAAGCCTGGTTGAAAAGATAGATTTTCACCAGGCGCGGAAAAGTATACAATGTAGACGCCTGGCAAATCTCAAGAGGGAGGCTGTTCCAAAATCTAGGGGCTACCACAAAGAAGACCTGTTCCATGTCCCTTTGTTGCTTCAGGCCCTTTCTCATGGGCCCTTAATCCAGACAGATCTGAATGTTAATTCGGATCTTTGGGACCCCCTCCCCTGCTTGTCTGCTCCATCTGCCCTGCTGGGGATTAATGGTAGACCAATTTAACTGGATCCACTGGCAGAGCAGTGGCCCTGATCCAGGACACAGGGGGGACACCTCCAATACTGGAGTCTACCGGGGACATATTTCAGTGGGACCCTATAGTGCACCACTGAAATACATTCTCCAGAAGCCCCCATATTAATGTGCAGATGAGAAGGCCAAGTATCTGCACGCCAAACTCCTGGATCTGGACCAAATGTTAAGTGCAGAAAGGGCCCTAAATGTTCTCCAAAATAGGAAGAGGGAATGAATCACTTTATCACAGAGGGTTAGTACTGTTTATGCAAGGAAAAACCCACCGAGTTGCTTTGTGTGTTTTACAGCGGGAAATTGCAGATTCCTATGCCCAGAATGCCAAAGTAATTGAAAAACAGCTGGAACGGAAAGGCATGAGCAAGAGAAGACTCCAGGAGTTGGTAAGTTTCCCTGTTTCTCTCTTTCTTCGTACTTCATGGCTGAATTTGATGCAGTCTTGGTCTGTATGTGTTAATAAAAACGGTCTCATTGAGTATATGGCATTTGAGTGAACAGATCAATTAACCAAGATACAAATAATTCAATAAACAAATAAATTCACAAACAAATCAAGAAACAAATCAATTCAGAAATAAATCAATAAACCCAGACACAAATAAATTAATAAACAAATTCACAAACAATTTCCATAAACCAGAGCACACATAGTTCACATGAGGACATTTGTTTACAACTGCCTCTCATTATGTGTGGACTGGTAGATATTAAGGCCGCATTTCCATGACTTTTTTAGTCCTGATTGGACTATTTTAATCCACATGCAGGGCTGAGTGCGCATTCTGGACTGTTCCCGTTTGCCTGACAATTAACTGGGCTGAACCCGATTATTGCCAATCCCACTCACTGCCCCAGGACAGAAAACAGGACCTTTTAATCTCTCCCCGCCCCCCAGGGCAAACCCTGTAAGCCTGTCCTGGGGCATATTCGCACTTGACTATATTTTGAAATATATCCCAGGACAGGGATCTGTTGTCTGCATGCTAATGTGGACTTCAGCAGGCCTCACCTGGGACATCCTATAGGCTGCACTAGCATGTGGACAGCAGGCCCCTATTCCAGGCTATATTCCAGAATAAAGCCAAGTGCGGATAGGCCTCTGGTCAAGCAGCTAGGCAGATCGGAGGTTCCCAGTAGTGATTTCTCCCTTTGACAGCTTGCAGGGAGGGATAGCTTGGCTTTTAAGAGTCTTTTGCTGCTCTTGATACAAATGTATCCCTCTGACAATTGTTTAGCAGCTCCTAGAAATATATCTCTTGTAGCTGCCTCGGGATTCAGGGAAAATCCAAGGCTTTGCCTTTCTTGATCGGGGTTTTAGCATTGCAGGCATGGCAAAGGGAGCAGAGAGAATGTCTTAACTGTGAAATCCCACCCACATCTAGGGCAGGCATTGGCCAGAAGGCTCGATCTCTGCCCTGAATAGCCCAGTAGCATTCCCACTTGGGGGGGGGGGGGGAAGCAGACTCAGCTCCAAAAGGGGGGGGGGAGTTCAGTTTTTCTCAGGACTTTTTTTCTCTGGATTTCCTCAGGATAGTCCTCGTAAAATCCAGGACTAAAAAATTAAATGGGGACTTTGGATACCGAATTTGGATTCGATTCGGATTTAAACGTGTATGGGAACGCACCCTAAGAGAACTTTGCTGGCTTTTTTTTTAACAAGGTCAAATATAAACAAACCCTGTATTTAATACTCTTCTTTCCTTTTGTTTTTAATTAATCAGGCTGAGTTGGAAGCCAAGAAGGCAAAAATGAAAGGAACTCTGATTGATAACCAGTTCAAGTAAGAAGGAGAACCTGTCCTTTCTGAAAAAGACTAAGGCGGCATCCTGGCCTGGTTTTGGCTTGATTGAAAGCCAAGGAATGTGGTTTCTACCAAAAAATTCTGCATCCTGGCAGGCTCTGGAAGATGACACGGTTCGGTTCGTGTTACAGATGCTGTATGGTTCCGTACAGCGTGTACAAATGTTTTTAAAAGCTTCTGAAGCCTTTTGGAGTTATGCTTCTAGGAAGTATGTTTTTTCCTTCATTTCCTGAAAGGAAGCAGCCATTTGGCAAGCATTTTGTACAGAGACATGAGTGTGATTAAAGTATACTTCTGGTTTGTATATTTTCACTTGTACCTTGAGTGTTAGAGCATCTTACATTTCTACTGGCAAGATAGAAACAAAAGTATGCAGGAAATTGAACTCTCGGTGAGAATTATTATATGAATCTCACATTACCCCTGGCATAAAGTTAACTTTCTTTATCATATTTGCATCATGTTGTTCTTTTGGGAGACCAGAAAGCCTTGTATGGCACCCCAGTATAGTCATTCCAGTATAGTAGAACAGTAGGCAAGAGAGATTAAAGGAAGCAGCTGGTGGGATATTGAGAAAGGAAGGCAAAAGACATGATTGCAGCGGTCAGGAGGGCTGCAGCTATGGGTGTGCATGAATGCAATTTTTGGGATCTGATTCGAATCAAATCTCCAAAAATTCAATTCGATTTGAATCTTTAAAATTTGCATTTAACCAAATTCGATTTGAATTAAGCAAATTTGAATCTATTCATTCAAATTTTTAATTTGAATTTGCACTTACGAATGTTGACAACATTCATATCTGCCTGTACTTATCCATATACGTCTGTATGCATCCCATAGTTATCCTGTATGTTACCCATTTTTGTCCTGTACGGATCCATACAAATGAGGGAAAGATGCATATCTGCAAGCATTGTGTATGAACCCGTACACATACGATACATATCTAAGGAGGAATATAATGAAATCAGTACAATCTGCAGGGCAAGTATCAGAAAAGCTAAAGCTAAAAATGAACTGAGGCTTGCAAGAGAGACTAAAAACAATAAAAAAGGGTTTTGGGGATATGTCAACAGCAAAAGAAAAGTCAAAGAGGTTTTGGGAAGTCTGCAGGGAGAGAATGGAGAAGTGATCGAAAGTGATCTTGAGAAGGCAGAGATTCTGAACTCCTATTTTGCATCTGTTTTTTCCAAGAGGGATAATGTACATGCAACAGTCCTTCACTGTACTGATGAAGGACTAGGAGAATCAAGACACAAAATCAACACTGAGAGAGTAAGGGAACGCTTAGCTAACTTAAACGAATTTAAGTCCCCGGGTCCAGATGGATTACATCCTAGGGTACTGAAGGAATTAGCAGAGGTAATTGCTGAACCACTTGCTGTAATCTTTGAGAAGTCATGGAGAACAGGAGAAGTCCCAGACGATTGGAGAAGGGCAAACGTTGTTCCTATCTTCAAAAAAGGGAAGAAGGTAGACCCAGGGAACTACAGGCCTGTTAGCCTGACTTCAATACCAGGAAAGATTCTCGAACAAATTATTAAACAACACATATGTCAGCATTTGGATAGGAATTCAATAATTAACAGTAGTCAACATGGGTTTGTATCAAACAAGTCGTGTCAGACTAACTTGATTTCATTTTATGACAAAATCACTGAATGGGTTGATCAAGGAAATGCAGTAGACATAGTATTTCTTGATTTCAGCAAAGCATTTGACAAAGTATCTCATGCGATCCTCATTGAAAAATTGATCAAATATGGGTTTGACAAGGCAACTATAAGGTGGGTTCAAAACTGGCTTAGTAATCGTACTCAAAGAGTGGCTTTAAATGGCTGCACATCCAAATGGAAGGAAGTGTCAAGTGGAGTACCACAAGGTTCTGTCCTGGGCCCAGTTTTGTTTAATGTTTTTATAAACGATCTGGACGAGGGAGTTGAAGGGAAACTGATCAAATTTGCTGATGACACAAAGCTAGGGGGGATTGCAAACACCAGAGAAGAGAGAGAGAGGATTCAAAAAGATTTAGAGAAACTCGAACAATGGGCTGCAACTAATAAAATGGTATTTAACAAAGAAAAATGCAAGGTTCTGCACCTGGGCAAGAAAAATGAAAAAAGCACATATACAATGGGAGGAATTTGGCTGAGCAGCAGCACATGTGAAAAAGACTTGGGTGTCCTGGTAGATCATCAACTGAACATGAGTCAACAGTGCGAGGCAGCTGCAAAAAAGGCAAACGCAATCCTGGGGTGTATTAGGAGAAGCATAGAGTCCAGATCACGTGAAGTTATTATCCCCCTCTACTCTACCTTGGTCAGACCTCATCTGGAGTACTGTGTCCAGTTCTGGTCACCCCAGTTTAAAAGAGACACTGACAAGCTGGAGCAGGTTCAAAGGAGAGCTACCAAGATGGTGAACGGTCTGCAAACCATGTCCTATGAGGAACGGCTTAAGGAACTAGGAATGTTTAGTCTAACAAAAAGAAGACTGAGAAGAGACATGATAGCTGTCTACAAATACCTCAAGGGTTGTCACAAGGCAGAGGGATCAGCCCTGTTCTCACTTTCTCAAGGAAGGACTAGAAACAATGGGGTGAAACTGCAGGGGAAAAGATTTAGTTTAGATGTTAGGAAAAAATTTCTAACAGTAAGAGTGATCAACCAGTGGAACAGGCTGCCACGGGAGGTGGTTGGTTCCCCTTCGTTGGAGGTCTTCAAGCAGAGACTGGACGGCCATCTGTCTGAGATGGTTTAGGAGATCCTGCCTTGAGCAGGGGGTTGGACTCGATGACCCAGGAGGTCCCCTCCAACTCTACCATTCTATGATTCTAACAGTCCTTCCTGTTGTTACATATGGCTCTTCAAACCTGCAGAAACCATGGCTTGCACTATGTTTCTTTTGCACCCCATAGGGTGTGATCTTGTCGTACTAGGGTTGTGTAAAAAGTATGCGATCTATGTTACTTTGCACAGCACAGAGGACAGATGAGGTAACAAATCTAAAATACAGTCGGCCCACTACCATGGTTACCTGAAACCGTGGATTATCGCAAACAGGCCTTCCGGTTCTTGGGTTGTACAACCACAGAACCAGAAGTGCTGTTTTGGTCTCCAGAAGGCCTTTTTCAGCCTCCGTAGAGGGATGTGACGCCACCGGATGCCTCCCGCTCACCTCCCATGCGCTTCCTTAACATTTTGGGATGGACTCCAGTGGCATCACATGCCTATTCCAATGCTCTACAGCAGTGGTTCTCAACCTGGGGGTCGGGACCCTTTGGGGGGTCGAACTACCCTTTCAGAGGGATCGTGACAGGTCTCCCGCCACCCTTCTCCCCCACTTCCCAGCTGCTCTACCCCCATGGTTGGGGGTCTCCACAACATGAGGAACTCCATTAAGGGGTCACGGCATTAGGAAGGTTGAGAACCGCTGCTCTACAGAGACCAAAATAGGCCTTCCGGTTTGGATGCTTTTCCCTTATGGTGCCTGCAAGGTGGGTGAGGGGGCTGATCCGGTAACCGTGGTTAACTGAAATTGTGGTTACCGAATCAGTGGATATGGGGGTCCGACTGTAATAAAACACAGTCAAGATGAGCACTGTTGAGTGCAGTGAGTGACCCAGTGTACCTGAGCCAGATTGATTCCTGAGGCTGATTGCCAGTACCAGCAACACAATCTGGATTTCATCATTCTTATTATGGGATGGCCAGGGAGGGTGTAACTATTATGATGGTTATCTCTGGAGTTTACTGTTGCAGTAATTATGTTTTATCAGCAGGGGGCTTGAGAGGCCGACCTAACAAAATATGTGGTAGCCAAGGTTCTGCTGCTGTGAAGGCAGAACCCTCTCTTGGCTTCCAGCAGAACTGACAAAGGCCGGATCCAGGTGCCACCAGAAAATTGCCTGGTGACTAGACTAGGGGTGTGCCAGAATGTATTTTTTGGATTTGAATTTGATTCGAATATCCGAATATTAGATTCGATTCGAATTTTAAAATCCAAATGTTCAAAGCTCCAATTCAAATCTGGATTATCTGGATCCGTACTTTCGAAAATCTGATTCAGATCCATAGATACGAATGTCGGGAACATTCGTATCTTTTTAATCTGCGTACATCCCATTTTTGCATTTCATATGCGTCCTGTTTTAATCCCATATTGTATACACAAATACATATGATATTCGTATACGATATTTGCGTATCTATTCATTCGAATCGTTGAAAAATCCAGATCGGATTTTCCAACATCTGAAATCTGTTCAAATGTTTAAATTCGGATTTTGGAAAACCCGATTCGAATTCGAATGTCGAGATTCAACGGATTCTAATCAGATTTTCAAATTTCTGAATATCTGTGCCCATCCCTAGACTAGACAGCAAGGGGCTGACTGGGGAGGTATAGTAGAGCTGTGGTAGGTTGCCACAGATATATGTGGCAATTTTACCGTAGTAGTGCCATAATGGCTCTGTATTTTCCCCGTCTGAATGGGACCTTAGAGAAAGCTCTAAGCATTAAAGTCCCGGGTGAAGAACTATGCTTTAAGCATGGGGAAATTTGTGCTTCCCTTTCCCATCCAGGCAAACCTGCGTACGCCATCCCTCCCCATATTAGTTTGGACACCTAACCGCCATCTTTGTGTCCTGATGACGATGCCAGTGCACATGTGCTCACACTGTCACTGGAGCAACTTCGTCATGCCGTCCACTCACACTGGAAGTCACACAACTGCTCCTTAAAGTGAAGATGTTTCATCTCAGCGTACTGAGAGCTGACGAACGGACCAAGTGTGGAATGGCCCCCGGTGCTGAAAGTTGGTGCCCAACATACCTCCAAAGAGAGGTTGTTCCAAAGTCTGGGGGGGGGGCACCACATAAAAGGCCCTCTCATGTTTCACTGTCCCTCACACATCTGAAAAGGCAGGGCTGCAAAGAAGCCTTCCCTTTATCACTCTCCCAAATGTCGCCTGACCAGGCTGACCCACGAAATGCTCCCCAAAAGATGTTCACAAAAACTGGCCAGGCAATTTGCTTTAGTAACAAACGTTTCTTTCGGAAACAGCTTTGCTCTAAACCCGCTGGTTGTTTCTAAAGCAAATTGGTCTGTTTCTGCAATCAGCAGGTTTAGAGAAAAGCCCCTTTTCTGAATGAAATTTTGGAACCTCATGCAAAGTGCCTGAGCTGCTTTCTCAAGCAGCTTCTCCTTCGATCTTGCCAATCTTTCGCTGGCCTGTAGGGAGGGTTTCCCAGGTGATGGTGACAGAAGCAAGGGTGGAGCTTGAGTTCAGTGCATAAAAAGCACTTCCTGGCTTCTTGAATCTCCTTAAAAGGAAATCCACCAGCTGTGAATGACGAGGCTGGCTGGCTGGCGTGGCAAAGGAATGAATGACCTTCAGCCAGGTGATAATAAAAGAAGAAAGCAGGGAATCAAATGAGCATTTTCTGTCCCAGAACGTCATTCACCTTAGGTGGCTGTCAGAAGCCTGCATTACAGGAAACTGTGGTCTGTAGCAACTAAGGATGTTTCTGATTCTTCCTACCGTTCACTTTGCATTGAAGCAAGTGGAATGGAACTCTGAATTTCTGTGAATGCGGCCGCTTCTCAAATGTGCTGGGCTTCGAATTCGCTTTGAATAGGGATGTGCACAGATGTTCTAAACATTTGAAATTTGATCGAATTTGATCATATGTGGATATTCGAATCCGAATAGAATGTCTACACATTCGAATTTAAACATTCAAACAAATTTCAAATGTTCCAAAACATTCGTTCGAATGATTCAAAACATTCAAATGTACAGATAAGGATGTACAGCTATCATACGTATCTGTATGCATTTGCGCTTATAATACGGGACGAAAACGGGTTGCATACGGGATAAAATGGGATATGTATGAAATGAATACAGATACATATAACAAATACAAATGTTGACATTTGCATCTTCAGATTCAAATCTAACATTCAAACGAATCGTTTTGAGTGTGTTCGATTCAAATCAGATTTAGTTGCATTCGGATTCTAAACATTTGAAATGAAAGTTTGGGTATTTGATTTGACTCAAATGCAAATGCAAAAGAAACCATTCATGCACGTCCCTAGCTTAGAATTTGCTTCAAATCCCTGCCACCACCGGTCACACCTAAATCTGCTCTGAAGCTTCAAACGAAGGCACAAAAGCTTTCGCTTTGCCTGCACAGGTCCGTCTTTGAATATAACCATATTTGATTTGACTGTGAGGTTTCAAACCTTCTCAGTTCATACAAAGAGTGAAGGTGACAAACATTTTTCACCCATCCCTACCTGTGACAGGTTGAATAACTTCATGGCCGTTCAGACTAGAGCAGCGGCTCCCAAACCATTTGGTGTGGTGCGCAGAATCACACGCGCATTGCTCGTTTCAGGAACGTAAGAGGAATCCTTCTGGATCAGGTACACAGCCCATCTAGTCCAGCATCCTGTGTCACATGGTGGCCCACCAGTTCCTGCGGGATGTGAACAAATATTCTAATGCATTCGAAATTCAATCGAATTGACTGAATGTTGACATTTGAATTCAAATCAAATTTAAATTCGAATTTAAAGTTTTGATTTGAATTTTGAATTTCTGATCTATTTGTCCGGATTATTCGGATATTCACATGTGTACGGGTTTGTACATGATGCGTACTCGAAGATCTGCATCTTTCCCGCATTTGTACGGATCTGTATGGGATGAAACTGGGTTGCATACGGGATAACTATGGGATGGATACAGACCCGGGGAAGATGCACATGAGTATCTATTAATGTTTTCGACATTCGTAACAGCAAATTCAAATGAAAAATTCAAACAAATCGATTCAAATTTGCTTAATTTGAATTGAATTTGGTTAAATTTGAGTTTAACAGATTCAAACTGAATAAAATTTTCGAGTATTTGATTCGAATCGAATCCCCCAAATTGCATTTGTGCTCAACTCCTACTTCTGGGCATCTGAAGCAGAAGGCAAATTAAAAGAAGTTGCTGGGCTCCAGGTGTTTTGATGGAAAGCAGCTTAAATCGCAGGCACACAAGAAAATTTTGTTTATAAATGCACAGGTGAGCAGAGAGAACATGTAACTTTGTGAAGGACACCTAAATGCAGTTGGTGGCTAGTCTGAACCTGCTGAGCAACTTGTTCAACAGGTATGTGGTTTTAGCTCTGTAGAAAAAGTTCTTGTGCCTAGTTCTGTTTGGTCTAAACTAAACTCAGCCCTTATCACTGCCAAGTTTGTGGCAGAGATCGGAGCAGATTTTTAGTGTGAGTTGGGGCTTGTGTATCTCCAGGTGAGGGGAGTAAATATATATGTAATTCCTTGCCATTGGAATTCTACCATGGCAGGAAGACTTTCCTGGTGTACTAGATATTTTAAGGGGAGGTTCATTTTAGCCCATGGTAGAAGTTCATAGGTCATATGATGTTCTTGATGGGTACCACTGAGTTATGGCCAACCCCTGGTTACCTGCATGGACAGCTCCTTTTGCTTAAAGATTAACTAAAGTTTAAAGCAACCAGATTCATTAAAGCTTTTGAGCTTCCTGGAATCGCTTGACAAGCACCCTAGAGGAAAATGACTGAGTTCTGCAAGTCAAATGTTCATGTTCCCCTTTGCACTACCTGGGTAAGAGGTTTCAAAAGTCTGGACACCCACCAAGGTAATGCCGTGTGCTGTGATGCCAGACAGGAGTTTCTGCATTCAGCAGACATATTAATCTTCATTGGTATGGATGAGAGATTATGCCATCTGCGTGTGGCTGATGTTCTTGTTTCATATCCCAACTCTTTTTCACTTCTGCAACCAAAAATAACAGTAGCGTTCCATTTGACACACAAGTCTCATTCTGAGAACTGCTTAAAGTGAAACTCACCTCAAGTGGGTAGAGGAAGAAGCGTTGGCTTTTATACCCCACTTTTCTTGCCCTTTAAGGGTACTCAGAGTAGCTGACAAACCTTCTGTTCTTCTCCCTGCAACAGACACCCTGTGAGGTAGGTGGGGCTGTGAGAGCTCAGAAAGAGAGCCATGACTAGCCCAAGGTCACCAAGATTACTTTGTGGAGGAGTCCAGAATAAAACTGGGAAACTACCAGCTAAGAGTCTGACACTTCAAACACAAGATCAAGCCTTTCAACATTAAGGGAACTGGATTAAAGCGAAAGAGGAACCAAAGGGCTTCCTGTTGGATCTCTGTGCACGGGAAACTCCGGAAAGAAGATGAAGAAACTTGCATAACTGGAAATTCCGTTCTGATTGGCTTCTTTTTCTTTCCTAGCTAGTTTGGCAACACATAATTGTGAGCCGGGGGGGGGGGGGGCGTGAGGAATCTGAGGTTGCTTTTTTTAAATGCAACAAGGAGTTTCTCAGCCAACAATGCGTCCATTGTGAAATCTGGGAGCGTGGTTGGAGTATCACAATTGTAAAGAGAAGCAGGGGGCATAGAATGAGTGAGTCACAGCTATACACACGAGTTACAGAACCAGGTCAACACAACCGCCAATGAACTCCTTGTCCCAGTTATAACCTTTTCTAATAATTCTGTTTCTAGCTTGGCCGTACACTTAATACTGAAACTCTCTTCCAATTTCCAAAACTCAGAAATGGGGATTTGTTTCCATTAATAATTTTTAGCTTTTCTTAGAAAGAAAGAAAGAAAGAAAGAAAGAAAGAAAGAAAGAAAGAAAGAAAGAAAGAAAGAAAGAAAGAAAGAAAGAAAGAAAGAAAGAAATCTACAAGACCAAGGAGTGATCACAACTGGTAGAAGTAGCCCTAAATGTCTTGGAACACAGAAGATCACAGGTTCGATCACCAGCATCTTTTGGAGGTTAAGTTGTATACCTATTATTCTTTTCATATATCCATGCATTAACTCAGCATGTAGATGCATATATTTTGTATCCAGAAAGCAATAAACCTTCCACTTGGAAAGCAATGTAGACTCTGTTCTTGCATGTCAGCTCCATGCACACATACTGTCTGCTGTGCACTTGCTAGAGCAGTGGTTCTCAACCTGGGGGTCGGGACCCCTTTGGGGGTCAAACTACCCTTTCAGAGGGGTCGTGATGAGTCTCCCAGCACCCTTCCCTCCCACCTCCCAGCTGCTCCGCCCCCACAGTTGGGGGTCTCCACAACATGAGGAACTCCATTAAGGGGTCATGGCATTAGGAAGGCTGAGAACCACTGTGCTAGAGGCAAGCTCTGCTAAGTTTAGAAGTCCCAACAGATGGTACTTGTGTCCTCCAGGAAAAATGCATGGCTGTGTTAAAGTTTATTCTACCAAAGAAAAGAACAAAAGACCAATTATAAAAGATGCAATTATAAAAGAGGGGACCTGATTGAAGTATATAAAATCATGCATGGTATAGAAAAGGTGGATAAAGAAAAAATATTTTCTCTATCACACAACACTAGAACCAGGGGGCATCTATGAAGCTGATGGGTAGGAGAGGCAGATCCGACAAGGGGAAGGATTTCTTCACCCAGAGGGTCATCGGTCTATGGAATTTGCTGCCACAAGAGGTGGTAACTAGGGGTGTGCACAAATGCAATTTCCAGATTCAATTCGAATGTTCGAATTAGAACGAGTACAGAAAAAACAAATGTATTCAAATTCAAATCCGATTTGAATACATTCAAATCTATTCATATGAATTTTCAATTCGTATTCAAAGATACAAATGTCAGCATCCGTACGCATCGCATTTTCGTCCCGTATGTATCCGTAAAAATTTGTAGATACGTATGTAATGCGTACGTATCCATACACATACAAATGTCCACATAATTTGCATGAATGATTCAAAACATTCAGATTTGTTTGAATGTTTAAAAATGAATGTATAGACATTCTATTTTAATTCGAAAGTCTGAATTCGAACAAATTTGATCAAATTTTGAACATTTTTAATATTTTTGCACATCCCTAGAGGTAACATCTTCCAGCCTAGATGGCTTTAAGAAAGAGACAAATTCATGATGACAGGTGTATCAATGGTTACTAGAATGGATTCCCAGATGCTGCCTCCAGGTTGTAGAGACAGGCAGGATGCCTCCAAAGGTCATTTGCAGGGAGTCAAGAGCAGGTGAAGGTTTTGCCTTTGTCTTCTGCTGGAGATGCACTGGTGGGACTGGATGCCGGACTAGATGGCCTGTGGCCTGATCCAGCAGGGCTCCTAGGATGTTATGTACCCCCAAAAAAGTGTTATAAACTACTGCTGGAACACTCCGGAGTTTTTATTTTAATTGTCACCATTTATGGAAGACTTCTATTTTAACTGTTGTTTTGGCTTGGTTATTTTTATAGCTTTATCTTGGTACCAACATCCTGAGACTATGCCAACGTGTGGTATAAAAATCCCTTGAATAAAATAAGACCCATAAGAAACAAATATTAGACAAATATTCTGCCATTTTCTTTTGTTTGTTGGAATTTTTTTATTTTGTTTTTCTCAAACTCACTTTAACAGGAGTGGCTGAATAAAAATAAAGTTTGAGTCCCACAATCAGGGGAATGACTTTATAAAGGCGCCAGGCCCTGGTGGCCCCTCTGACCCCACACTAGAAACCTGAAAAGGAACCGATAAATAGTTCTGACGCAGACAGTCCATGGACGTTGCACTGTTAAGCGTTGTCCTGATGTAGGGAGCAGCTTATGTGAATTTCTTGATTTCATCATACAGCACTAGGACAAAAGCCCCTCCCATTCCTCGAAGGACATTGGACCACGCGCCCTTGAAGAAAGCTTTTCCACCTTCATCACGGGCAATCTTCCTCCAGCAATCAATAGTACCTGAATACATGATGTCAGCTGAAGGGGAGGAAAAAAGAGGAGAAAATTGACAGCAAGAACAAATCATTTTGATACCCACTTGCAGTTTGGCTGTAGAGATGTAAACAAATGAAAACTGCATGTTCAGTTTGCCACTGAACCAAACACCCCCTTGTTTGGCTGGATACTGAACCGGTTAATCGAACAAATGATTGTTTGCACTCGAGTTCTTATACTTTTTTGTCTGTGTGTGTGTGTTTCAAGCATGTTTATTAGCTTTAATATACAACACAAAATATACATCCTTCACAATTTCTCATTATGTCAGCCACATATCCATTACTATCCTGTTTCCCCAAAAATAAGACGAGGTCTTATATTCATTTTTGCTCCAGAAGATGCATTAGGGCTTATGTTCAGGGGATGCCTTATATAACACTTATATAGGGCTCATATTTCAAGCATCCTCAAAAATCCTGAAAAATTATGCTAGGGCTTATTTTGGGGGTAGGTCTAAGGGCCTTTTTCCACTAGGGCTTAGAACCCTTTTAAGACCCCATTAGGAACCTGATTAGTACCTAACGGGTACCAATCAGGAAGGCCCTGTCCCCACCTGGAGCCCATTGAAGGCCTTATCTGCAAGGCCCTGTCCCCACGAGGGTTGGGGAAATCAGGATTTAATGGGTCTTCAGGCATCTTCAAGATCCAGATCTCCAGGGGACCCCATCTCAAAGATCCGAATCTCGAAGCTCTGGCTCTTTGACTGTGCATGGAAAAAGGGGGTTATTTAACCACAGCAAACATGAACCTTTGGATCGACTCATTTGTGTTTGTGAGCAGCAGATTCGTTGAGTTTGATCAGATTTCCTGATATTTGAACTTGTTTGAACACAAACTACTGAACCAAATTTTCAAACATGAACCAAATTTTGGACTTCTCTATTAAGCTGCTCTGCTTTCCGGTTCTTTTATGATTTTAGAAGAATCAAGAACCGTAATACTTGGTTCCGTTCAGAAGAACGGACTATATTCTACTCTTCAACCCAACAGTCCCAGGTCTCTAGCAAACCGTGCTTTGATGAGCTGCAGTTTGGCACATCCCTAAAATTCATTTTCCCCAGCACTCTAAAATTTACACTTTCCACCTTAGTTACTCAGGCAGAGTTGGAGTGTATGCCGCAATACACCTTTTATGCATTTTTGGGATGATACCAACATCACGAGAGGGTACAGAGGTCTGGTATACCAAAGCGTTCCTGCCTACATCTGCAGGTCTTTGATACATACCCCCTTTGCGACCCGATTGCATCATCATCCGCCGTCGGACTGTGTCAAAGGGATAAGAGGTCAGTCCGGCCACAGCAGTGACCGTCTGAGCGATCATCCAGCTGATCAAGATGTGTGTGTTCTTTGGGTCAGGAAGCATGCCTGGAAGCAAAGAAATCAGCAAGAGTAATTTGACAGCGCCAGGAACTCCAGCAGCGCCCAGGAAATGAGAAGGGAATCAGAACCCATCCTTCTAAAGCACAGAAAGCTTACCTTTGGCAGTGTCATAGATACCAAAATAAGCAGCTCGGTAGATAATGATGCCTTGGACAGAGACATTGAACCCCTGGTACAAGCCCCGAAGGCCGTCCGACTTGAAGATCTTGACCAAGCAATCCCCCAGGCCCTTGAATTCTCGCTCTGCTCCAGCTTTGCCCACGTCGGCTGCCAGGCGCGTCCGGGCAAAGTCCAGAGGGTAGACGAAGCACAGAGAGGTCGCTCCAGCGGCTCCACCAGATGCCAAGTTGCCGGCAAAATAGCGCCAGAATTGGGTTTTTCTGTCAACACCGCCCAGGAAGATCTGCTTGTATTTGTCCTTAAAAGCAAAGTTGAGGGCCTGCGTCGGGAAATATCGGATCACGTTGGCCAGGTTGCCACGCCAGAAGGACAGAAAGCCCTGCTCTTTGGGGATTCTGACGACACAGTCAATGATGCCTTTGTACTGCTTCTCTGCCGTGATCTGCATACTTGCATGTTGCACCTGTTGGAAGAAGTTGAAAGGGCAGGATTAAGCTAGGCTACGTTTTCAGCTGGGAGTGGCTGTAGCTCCGTTGGTCGAGCAAACTGCCTGGAAAGCGAAAGGTTCATGGTTCAGTACCCAGCCTTTCCTTGGAAGGAGACAATGGAAAACTGCTTCTGTATCTCTGCTAAGAAAACTGCATATAGGGGCCCAGGCAGTCAACCAGGAGTCAGCTACAACTCAGTTGCATCCATCGATAACATCAGTAACAACTTGCAGCTGGTTTGGTAAAAGGCTGTCTTGGGTCCTGATGAATTACAAGTCCCATCAGCTTCATCCAGCCCTGAATACTACAAGGTGCAATTAATCAATAGCAACATTCAGGCGCAGAGTAAAAACTCACAAGTATTTCTTGGGGTCGATAGACAGACACCTGGTATTCCCAATATAATCCCACTTCAAGAGGCAGAGAACCCATCATATTGCTATTACAGAAAACCCAACAATGAGGCCAAGTTTCCCATAACAGTGATGCTCACCTTTGACATCTGTCAATCACCTCCCAGGATTATCTGGACTGGGATTACTGCTAGCCAGCCAGACACGCGAGAACAACAAAAGAAAATAAGCAGGTTCTTGGCTGGCTTCTGGCAGTCCCTCTAGAGGTAGTCCCAGAAGGTGAACACTGTCCCAAGCTGATCCTGGAAGATTCTCACCCTTGCATCTGGCAGAGGAGTAGCAAAAGGCAATCATGGGACTTTTTAGATCTCATGTTGCTCGTTGCTCTCTGGCGAGAGCCTCAGATGTGATTTCTCCTCAGCCTCAGCCCTGAAAAGGCCAAGTATCTGATTCACAAGCAGAAGGTTCAGTTGCCATTTTTCAAATGGGTTCTTGCTGTTTGAAAGAAAGTGGCCATGGGAAGCCACTTTCCTATCTTCAAGAAAGGCTGAGTAGATGGCCCCATAGCCTGGAATGGAGCACAGCTTGAAGATTTCTTTACCTACAACTTTTAAAACCTCATTGAGCATCATAGGGATACAGCCAAACTGAATAAACAGAGTTAGGAGTCTTAGGCCCTGATCACATGAGTCCCAGTCAGGTCAACCCATTTCCAACTGGATGCTGTTCATGTCAGTCAAGGGAGGCGAAGGTGTGTATTTGAGGTTCTTTTTAAAGCCTACTCCCCCACCTCCACACACACCCTTCCTTTTTTAAGTGCTTCTCTTCTCCTTGCAATCAATTTTTTTTAATTAAAAAAATAAATTTGTGTAAAAAGGCTAAAAAGAGGAACCATAGCCCTAAACTGAGGAGAGAGGGAGGTGCCTCATGAACTCCACGTGTGCTGATTGGCCAAAGGAAATACTGGGCACCGCCCACCACAACACAGTTCTGCCTCCTTTAGGCCATCCCACCACCCACACATGAGACTGGAATTCCAGGCTGGCCTCAATCCCTGCCAGTACTGGTTAAAGAGGGCTACATTTTAGGACAGACTAACGGCTGTAGGCAGTCCTGCAATTCGCATTAGCTTAAAATCCTGTGAATCACATGTCCTGCCAGATGACTCAGGTCATCCTAAAACTCGTGTGTGACCAGGCCCTTAGAGAGGTTTAAAATCTTCACTCAGTCCTCTTGACGGGGATTAAATTAGTGACTCCCAGCTTTCAAAGCAAGCATCCGGTGAGCAAAAGCAGAGCAGCGGCCTCTTTCTCTGTTGCAGTAAAAATGAACCAAGACAGCGGTTTCTGTGCACAGAGTCACGGCATGGCTAGGGTGGAACAGAGACCCCCTGTAGCAAAGAAAGCAAAATGGGAACCCCAAAGTATGCAAACCGAGGCCAAGAACACAGGCAGAGTGCAAAAATAAACAAACACCAAACCCAACAACCAGGCAAATGTTCCAGAAGGGCTGCACACCCCCTTTGCTTCCTGGGGCTCTGGTGGAAATGCTGCACTCGCTTTATGGTAGTTCTGCCCATCTGTGCACATGGGCGCCTCACACGTGATCAAGGGTCAGCCAAGGATTAATGCGCTTCTTGGAGGGAAGGGAAAAATTAACCAGCCCTTTCCTGAGCAAACACAGGAGGATCTTGAGCACCCAAGTTGTACATGCAATAGGCAGGTATCCCTTTTTTTTTCTTTGAAACGCTTCCGGCTGCTTATTTCCACTGCAAGTACAGTCTTATTCTGTCCCACCCCCAATGGCTCGTCCATTCCAGCCTCAGCACTAAATGGGAACATGCTAATTTTCCATCCACAGCCTTCAATTCAGATTCAAATGTCAACATTTTGTCGATTCGATTGAATTTCGAATACATCTGAATATTCTTGCTACACCTTTCCGTGAGAAGCTAACACGCGATTGACAGATCTGCATCCAATCACAGAGAGAAGAGGGAGGAGGGGGAGGGAGGGAAAAGGTATCCTCTCACCATCCTGAGGCCAAAGAGACTAAAACATGTGGACAAGCAAAGACAGTTTCAGTAAGTATTATGTGAGTGTGATCTCACCAACACTGTGCAGAGTCCTTCTAAAAGAGACAAAGGCCCTTTCTGCCCAGGCCTTATTCTGAATTAACTCCTGGAACAGGGACCTGCCATCCACATGTTGAAGTGACCTGTGACCTGCCATAGTCTGCACTACCATGCTGACAGCAGGTCCCTGTACTGGGATATAATCTGGAATAAGGCCTAGTGCTGAAATGGCCTAATTTGTTGTGATATGTCTGCAGCCTTTCCCCTTTTGCTCTCTTTGCCAGTTTGGTCTAGTGGTTAAGGAGATGGACTCTTATCTGGAATACCAGGTTTGATTCTACACACCTCCGCAAAGCCAGCTGGGTGACCTTGGGCTCTCGTTCTGAGCTCCCACAGCCCCACCTGCCTCACAGGGTGTTCTGTATTATATTGTGAGACGGTTTGGCCTAGTGGTTGGGGAGATGGACTCTTATCTGGGAATACTGGGTTTGATTCCACTCTCCTCCATGGAGCCAGCTGGGTGACCTTGGGCTAGTCACAGCTCTCCTCTGAGCTCTCACAGCCCCACCTACCTCACAGGGTGTTCTATTGTGGGGACAAGAATAGAAAAGCTTTGTCAGCCGCTTTGAGTCCCCTAGAAGAAGAAGAAGAAGTTGCTTTTCTACCCCACTTTTCTCACCCATTCAAGGGGACTCAAAGCAGCTGACAAAGCTTCTGTTCTTCTCCCCACAACAGAACACCCTGTGAGGCAGGTGGGGCTGTGAGGGCTCAGAAGAGAGCTGTGACTAGCCCAAGGTCACCCAGTTGGCTTCATGGAGGAGGGCAGAATCAAACCTGGTATTCCCAGATAAGAGTCCGGCTCCCTAACCACTAGGCCAAAGTGGCTTGAATGGGTGATAATAGTGGGCTAGTAAAACCAACTCTTCTTCTCCTCCTCCTCCTCCTCCTCCTCCTCCCCTCACCCCCGTGGTCCAAGCCGGTGCTGCTGTTGACACGGTTCATTGCGATCACTCCACCTGCCCGCCTGTCCTGAGCTCCAAGCCTGAGTTTCACTGTCTTGTTTCTGATATTGCACAATAGGAAACCGAGCCCTTGAATGACCCTTCTGTCCTTCTGGGCACGTTGGGCGAAGACCTGCCAAATAACTTCCATATCTGCTACAAGATCAGAGATAGAGGCCTCTGCATTTTGAGCAGGGAAGTGGGAGTGATATGTTTGCACTAGGACTCGTGCTTTCAGCGTCAGGAGCAAGCGGGCAGCTTGCAAGGCAGGAAAGTGGGGAGGGCTTGTTTGAAAAAGGTTCCTGCTTGATCCCACTGACTGCCAGGTAGATCATCACCTGCATCTCCCTCCTAAGTGGGTCCCAATTGATTTGGCTTCTGGGAAGCTAATGTGACATTCCACCCAGTGATATTTTTTATTGCTGGGTCACCTAGCTTAGAAAGGCCTGTGGAATGCTGATTAGCGCCCCTGACCTTGCAAAGGTCGCCAGGTGTCCATAGCGATGTTCAAGATCTGGATCTTTGAGATGGGGCCCTCCTGGAGACCGGATCTTGAAGATGTCTGAAGACTACATTGTGGACACCTTTAATCAGGTCCACACGAAATTAGGATTTAAGGGCCTGAAGGACCCATTAAATCCGGATTTCCCCTGCCCTTGTGGGGAGAGGGCCTTGCAGATAGGGCCTTCAATGGGGTCCAGGTGGGGACAGGGCCTTCCCAAATGGTACCAATCAGGCACCAATCAGGTTCCTAATGGGGTCTTAGAAGGCCCCCTATTTAACAGAGGCAGCTATACTGTTAGCCCAATAAGACTGCTGGCCAGGGGTCTGTATCTGCAGGGGAAGCCCTCTTGGTTGTGGCAGCACCTTCAGTAGCTAAACAGGTGGGCACCCAGGAGAGGGCCTTCCCAGTGGTGGCCCCCAGGTGTTGCAATAGTCTTCTCCTCTGAGGTGCACCAGACACCCTCATTGAACATGTTCAGGAAATCAGTTTATATGGGACCCATTCACTTTTGCAATCATCTGCGTTTCTGAGTAGATCTTGGACCCAGCAACGGCCATAACTTCTCTGGCCAAGGACATAAATTCTCCCCCTACCCCAGGGGGCTTCCTGCATGACTTGCTGAGGCCCTCACTGAATACAGAGCTGCTTCTGGGGACTAAGTTTCTGTTCAATTTATTTATTTATTTACATTTTTGTCCCACCCTACACCCAGAGGTCTCCAGGCGGGTAACAACATCTAAGATCAAACATCATTTAAAACAATAACAGCATCTGCCAGTGGAGAGAAAAATGTGTCCCCGTTTAGCCAAAGGCTGGGGCAAAAAAGGTGAGTCTTCACTCCCTTCCTAAACTCGTACAATGAAGGTGATAGATGCACCTCAAGGGGGAGACTATTCCATAGCCTAGGGGCCATCACTGAGAAGGCCCTCTCCCAGATGCCCATCTGCTGAGGAACACTGGAAGACTGTCCGTACTGGCGTTGGCCAGTGAGTCTGGAGTCCAACCCTGTCTGGATCTCATCCAGTTGGGAACAGAAGACCTGGGAGGTAAAAAGCCTGTCAAGGACACTGATGCAGACTTGCAAACACATTCTTTGCTTCCTCCCTTGAACAGGAAATGCCACTCAATTTTATTTGTTATTTTTACTAGCACAGCTTGATCTATTTCAACCCTTGCCCTCTGCATTTCTTAAAGTTAACCCCGAGGAAGGCATAATTCCTGGTTATTTATGTGGACACACCCATCATGGAAGGGGTTTGCCGTTGCCTTCTTGGAAGATGGACTTTAAATTTCCCAACCAAACGTAAGAGCTGGGATTTGTGGGCAGAATCCCATGCAGGTATTGCCAACCAAATTCAACGTTGCTTTAGTCCTCTGTGGGTGGTACCATATAGGCACAAGGACGTTCTGAGCACCATATGACCTGCTTGACCTTCTCTTGCTTTAACACCTTGGTATAGAGAGCTCTAGAGCAGCAGGAGTTTAGTGGTGCTGCTGCTGCCTGGAGAGCAGCAATTTGGAGGTTGGATCCCTGGAGGCAGGTAATGGTAAACCACTTCTGTACTTCTCAAGAAAACTGCATGGAGGGCTCTATGTAGTTGGCGGTAAGTTAGCCCCACCTGGATGGCAGATTGCAGCTGAAACATCTTGAGTGTTGTAGTTTGGGGGGAATAAGATAAGAACCTAAGAGGAGCCCTGCTGGATCAGGCCACAGGCCATCTAGTCCAGCATCCCATCTCACAGAGTGACCTACCAATGGGGCATCTTAAGCAGATGACAAAGGCAAAACCTTCACCTGTTCTCAAATCGCGGCAAATGGCCTTAGCTGCATCCTGCCTGTCCCCCCCCCCCCCAGCCTGGAAAATGTACATAGACATCCATTCTAGTAGCCAGATATACACCTGTCCTCCATAAAGTCATCTAACCCTTTCTTAAAATGATTCAGATTCCTCCGTGTCACCACTTTATGGGCGTAAGAGGAGCCCTGCTGGACCAGGCCATCTAGTCCAGCATCAATTGCTTCTGGGCATCTCAAGCAGAAGGCGAAGGCCAAACCGTCACCCGCAAGCCAAAAGCACCTAAGTTATATGCTTGACATCCCCAAGGCATGAAATAGATTATGTGGCTCTTGCTGCTATATGATTTCCCTTCAAGGTCATCCCGTTCACTCTCTGCCATGCCTGTCTTTCCAAGCAAACCCTCCTGGGCATTAGGGAGAATTTTGGGCAGCCCAGAGATCAGGAATGTGGTATCAGGTGGTCGAAAGGGACCCTGAAACCTCTCCGCCCCTTTTCATAAAAGGAATTCGGCTCTGCGCCACCAGCTTTTGACCCCCGCCTGAAACGCTTTCCATTCCTGCTCCAGCGGAAGGAAGGGAGCCACGGAACAGCCGGGTCGGGTGGGTGGTGGTGGCCAGTTTCCTTGCAGCCTTAAACCAGAGGGAATCGAGGCCCAGCCTCCCCAGCTCAAAAAGCCCCGCTTATTCCGCTCAGGGCCCGCCCTGCTGCCTCCACTCTCCCTTTCAACCCAGCGCCAGGGGTTCTGCCTCGGTGGAACTGGATTCCTCCAGCTGTTCAGCGCCGGGCGACCAGCATCCCGACCCTGCTGCCCATGCAAGCCGCCGCCAAATTCCGCCTCCAGGCTGTGCGACGCTGCCCACGCCGCTGCACCTTTCCCGGAACTCAGCCCACGAGCGCCAGGCTTATGGAAGGAAGGAAGGGAAGGAGGAGGAGGAGGAGGAGGAGGGAAAGGGAGGGGAGCTCGATCCTGCTTCCCAACAGAGACCAGAAGCTCGCCAGTTCCGATCCCGAGGCGCAGCTGCCCAAGTGGCGAAAGTTCCCCGGGCGAAGAAGGCAGCAGGCTCGGAACCGACGGCGGGCGGAGAGCCGCGTCCTTTCCCTTCCCTTCCCCCTCCGCGAAGCTGATGCAGGGGGAGGAAGGATGCGCCTCCCTTGGGCCTCACCTTGGGGCGACCTTGGACCACACCAAGACGCGCGCATCCGAAGGTCCTGCCCGTCTCCAAAAGTCCCCACGATGCGCCCGGACGGAGGCCGCCCCGTCCCTCCCGATCGGGCACAAGAGCGTGTGTGTGAGTGTGCAAGGGGGGGGGAGAGCCGGTGCAAACCCACGTGCCTCGGCGCCCATTGAACAGAAAGAGAAGGAGGGGGGCGGAAGGCCGCCTCGCATGGCGCTTTCCTTGCCCAGGGCTCCATCGGCGCTCGGGAGGCCAGGGTTTGCGCCCCGGATACAGGGCTCCTTTGCTACTACCTCCCTCCCCCCGCGTGCCCCGCTCCTTCAGCCGCCGTTCATTCATTCCTTGCAGGGACCCAGCGGGAGAGCCTCTCCATCTTTTACGCGCGCCCTTTCCCTTCCCGCCCGGGATCAACTCGCCTTCCCGATCCCCCCATCCCTCGGGATCCGATCCGATCCGGTCTCCCCCCACCCCACCCCACCCCACCCCACCCCGGTACCTACCTGAAGCAGCAGCTTGACCCTCTCGATCGGGGCCACCGCCGTCTTGGAGATCGCGGCCGCCACGCCACCGGCCAAGAAATCCTTCAGGAACGAAATCGCCGCGTCGCTCATGGTTTATTTGCTTTTTTTCTTTTTTAAATAAAATGAAAATACAATGTTCCCGATCCGGGCGAAGAGCGGGGAGCAGAGATGTCAGTCCCAGCAGCAACAGCCGGCTCCAGGGGAGAGAGGAAGGAAGGAAGGAAGCGCACGCAATGGCCGGCTTTTATATTCAGCGCAGGCCTGAACGTGAGAATGGGAGGGAAGGAGAGGGCCGAGCGGGGAGGAAGGGCGGCCGTCGACGCACGGGCGCTCCCCTGCCCTCTCATTGGCTCCGAGCGCCAGGGGAGGACCAGGGAGAGAACTCCGGGGAGGGGAGGAGGCCGCAGAGCGAAAGGGTTCTGCGGCTTTCCCATCCCGCTGGCAGCAGCTGGGAATTGGAGTATAGCGGCGGGTGGGGGTGGGGGTGGGGGTGGAGCATTCTCAGGATCTGGCAACGTAGGCCCGATCCTAAGCTGCCAGAACTTGCGCGGAGAGATGGGATGCATAGATGGATGGAGGAGGTAGGCGAAGCCAGCGCAGGGAAGCGGCTCTGACCTTGGGCCTCAGGGAGGGAGATGGGGAAAGGGTGTCTCTTTGGATGGCGCGCCCTGGTACAGGCAGGGTGTTCCCACAGCGTGGGTCTGCCCTGAAATGCGGTCTCAGAACGGCCGGCCGGCCGGCTGGCTCGCCCGTCTCCCCCCACCCCCACCCATGCTCCTCTTGGGCAATGTTTGGAGATCCTCTTGAAAAGCAAAGGGCCGTTTGTAGAGCCAAAAGATCCCTTTGGTTTTCCAGGGCGCTTTAAGGTCTGAGTGGTGTATAAGAAATCGGGCATGGAAGAATTATTTTCCCTGTTGTACTCCAGGTTCTAGGGTTGTGCTTTATGAAGATGAGTGAAGAGAGATATGGAGTAACATTTTTTCACCCAGAGGGTCATCGGTCTATGGAATTCACTGCCAGAAGCGGCACTAAGAGCAACCAGGCTGGATAGCTTTAAGAAAGGGTTAGACAAATTCATGGATGACAGGTGTATCAATGCCTACTAGAATGGCTGTTTTTACACGTACCTTCTGAAATCCGGAATTAGAAGATCCGGATCTTTGAGATGGGGTCCTCCCGTGAATCTGGTCCTAACCCAGGCCTTCTAGCACCCAATGGAAATGGGTGCTAAACAGGGGTGCTGTGCAGATGCCTAGTACCCATCCTGGTGCTCCATTTAGCCGGAGCTGAAAGGGCCATTGGTGCCATGGCAGGATTGGCCAAGGCCAACGTATGCAGCAGCTATGAAGCCTGTGTTCAACCCAGTAGATAGCTATGAAGTCCATGCAGGCCTCCGTAGCTGTGAGTGGCGGGGTGGAGCCAGAGCCGCCCTGCTGCAAATGGTGACCGCTGAGCCTGCCTCTTGACCCCCATTGGCCCGGTAAGTTGTGCAGACACACGTCCTCTGATCTGGTCTTCATGGCTGAAGACCAGATTGTAGACACCATTAGAGGGTGTTTTCTCACTAGCAGGAAGCACCCACTTAGAACCCATTAGGCACCCGATTCCCACACAAGACCCCATTAGGACCCCATCTGTTCACACTAGCAGAAGGGAAATCCAGATCTAATGGGGTCCTTGGGTCCTTAAATCCGGACTTCCTGTGAACCCAATTAAAGGTGTCTTCAATCCAGCCTTCAGCCTTGAAGACCAGATCAGAGGGCACCAGTTTGCACTGCGATCGGCGCAGTGGGGTCCGAGGCAGGCTGAGGCCGCCATTTGCAGCGGGGTGGCTTCAGCCCCACCTCGCCACTCACATCTATGTAACCGCGCATATCCTTCATAGCTGCCTACAAAGTCAAGCACAGGCTGCGTGGCTGTGATGTAGCTGTCTACATAGATGGATCTATCTATGTCGCCATTAAATGGTCAGCCCTATGTGTCCAACGGCATCTTCGTAGATGAACTATGCAATTTGGCTATGGAGTGTGTGCTGGATTTTGTACCTGCTATGTAACCTGCTACGAACCTTTACCTCTCTGCCACGCCCACTGTCAATGGAAGTGGGCCTTGAGTGACGTCCACACCGGCCAGTTGCACCACACCACAAGCCAGCCTTCCACTTAGGGCAGAACAGGTCTGCCTGATGGGGGCTTCGGCGTTCACACTGTGACCCTGTCTAGCACACCTTGGCATCAGGTGCACTGGGTCCTTGCAAAGATCCGGATCTTCAAGAGCTGGATTGGTTGAAGACCCCATTTCAAAGATTCAGATCTTCTGAGCTCTCACAGCCCCATCTACCTCACAGGGTGTCTGTTGTGGGGAGAAGAACAGAAAACGTTCTCAGCCACTTTGAGTCCCCTTAAATGGCTGAGAAAAGCAGGGTAGAAAAGCCAAAGTCGTCTTCCTCCACGAAGCCAGCTAGGTGACCTTGGGCTAGTCACAGCTCTCTTCTGAGCTCTCACAGCCCCACCTGCCTCACAGGGCATATGTTATGGGGAGAAGAACAGAAAACGTTCTCAGCTGCTTTGAGTCCCCTTAAATGGCTGAGAAAAGCAGAGTAGAAAAGCCAACTCTTCTTCTTCTGTTAAGTGAGTGAAGACAAATCTGTACAAGTTGAAGTTTCATTAAAGGTATTTGTTTTACCTTTGCAATATAAAATCCGCTGAATCAGAGAAAGGAGGAGTGAGTGAGCCTGCTCAAGAAAACACTGTATTTTAAAAAAAATTATTTGAATTCTGGAAAAGGTTTAATGTCAAGTATATGGGCAAGATGATTTTAAAATATTGCAAAGTTCTGTGGAGCAAGGTTCCGCTCTTGATGTTGTGCAAGCTTGTGATCAGTTTAACTGGCATTCACGTTCTCACCTTTTTTCTGTTCCAAAGAGATGAGAAATTTATTTATTTATTTATTTATTTATTTATTTATTTATTTATTTGTATTTCTATCCCGCCCTATACCTGAAGGTCTCAGGACGGGTTACAATATTATATGAATCTTAGACAGGTCCCTGCCCTCAGGCTTAGAATCTAAAAAGACAAACAAAACAAAATGGCATGAGAGGGAACAGGGAACAGCAAAAAGCAAGCACTTGAGGTCTTCGGTTCCAATTCTTCTGCTTATTTCTTACTGCTGAAATTTTAATATTCTCTTTACTTTGAATTTTCTCTTCATCGATGACAAACTGGATGATGGTAGAGATGGTCAGGTGGCATCTACTCAGCCCCATGTTGCTTGGCCTAGGAGCAGACATTTCCTCAACTGGTGGATTGGTTACTGTAGTCTCTTTGCCATCTTGCTTGGTTTTCCCAAGCATTGCTGTCTCGCTTTTAAATCATGCAATCTCCAATTTTTATTTCCTTTATTATTTTATTTAGAAAACTTATATCCCGCCCTTCACCGAATGGTCCCAGGGCGGGTTACAATGAGATTAAAACATATCAAATGGTAAAACATAATTAAAAATATAAGCCCCCCCTTCCTCCCACCCCAGCCCTCCAAGAATCTGCAAGGGGATGGTGAGGCAGTGGTTTTGGCTGCTGTTTTCAGAGCAGAACGGGTAAGAAAACTCCCCAGCAGTAGCCAGCTTATGGAGATTTAGCCTCAAGCAGAATAAATCTCTCGGCACTACAAAAAGTCCCAGAGTTTGGGTTCGTGTGTATGATCTCTCCTTTGTTTTTTCAAGAACTGTTTCCACCAACTCATTTCAGCTGAAATACTAGATGCATTTAAGGGAGAGACTTCTCATAGTCACCATACCTCCTCCATTTTTATCCTTAGTGAACATAAACATAAAGAACCTAAGAAGAGCCCTGCTGGATCAGGCCACAGCCCATCTAGTTCAGCATCCTGTCCCACACAGTGGGCCACCAATTGCTTCTGGGCATCTCAAGCAGAAAGCAAAGGCAAAACCTTCATCTGTCATCAAATCCCTGCAAATGGCCTTTAGAGGCTTCCTGCCTATCTCCCAGCCTGGAGGGTATACCTAGGCATCTCTGCACACGACCTTCGATCCTTTGAACACATGATGCTACCCTATCAACATTTTAAGGCAAGAAGAAAAAGTAGTGACACATAATAGGGCCAACTATTCAAAAAACAAAAGAGAAAAAAATAATGTGACTCTAACAGCCGAAAAGGCAACACCGATGGTTAAGGCATAGCAATGAGGAGAATTCTGACATTTAACAGTATTTTTAATTATTTTAAGTCCATCATGATGCTTTAACTTTTGAAGGATTATCTGTACCCTTTATTGAAAAGATAGCATTACTATTGCCCTATTGCTTAGTTATCTATCTATCTATCTATCTATCTATCTATCTATCTATCTATCTATCTATCTATCTATCTATCTATCTATCTATCTATCTATCTATCTATCTATCTGTCTGTCTGTCTGTCTGTCTGTCTGTCTGTCTGTCTGTCTGTCTGTCTGTCCTATGTCCGACGGTCTTAGGGCGGGTAACAATGTTTAAAATCAAACATATATTAAAACAATAACAGTATGTATTAAAACAGTAACAGTCTTTGAAAGTGGGAAGAGAAAGTATATTCCCATTTAACCAGGGCAAAGAAGTGTGTCTTCACTGCCTTCTGGAACATATACCGTGAAGGGGCCTGGTGCACCTCAAGGGGGGGGGGACCATTCCACAGCCTAGGGGCCATCACTGAGAAGGCCCTCTCCTGGATGCCCACTCCTTTTACTACTGAGGGTGTCATTGTCACACCAGTAATGTTGCACTACCAGGTCCAATATGCATTACTGTGTGGTCACTGATATCAAAACAAGGTCACTGAGCACGGCAGCAGAAATTGGCTCCTTGGATAGGATATTAATAAGCCCTTTCATCCTCCATCACCTCAAATTTTGGCCCTTAGTGCAAATGTGTTAGAACCAGAACCTCAAGTTGTATGCAGTAAATTAACTTGCTACCACACTGTGATGTCTGGGATGGTTCAAATAATGCATAGTAAATAACTCATTTCATACATTACTCTTCTCACTGTTCTCACCCATGTTGCAAGAAGCTGAGTGAGTATTTTATGAAATTGTTTCTTGAATAAATAATGTAACATTATTGCATATATCTGTAAATAAAAGACTGAACTGCTTCCAGCCCCATATTGGTTTATTTAACTGCTTCTAGTTGGATTCTTGTCAACAGGACAGATTCTGTTGTCTTTTCAAGACCTAACTATGTGAACTGTTGTGATTAACAGAATGCAAAGGGGATATTGGGGAAATTACGGAATGAAAGACTTGGGCGCCCAGGAACCTGAACACCTGTGCAAACTTTGCTACCCTTTTCCCTGAGCATACAGGGAATTAAAAACATAAGAACATAAGAGGAACCCTGCTGGATCAGGCCACAGCCCATCTAGTCCAGCATCCTTTCTCACATAGTGGCCCTCCATTTGCACATGGGCATCTCAGAGACAAAGGCAAACCTTTTCCTGTTCTTGAATCCCAGCAAATGGCCTTAGAAGCATCCTGCTTGTCCCCCCAGCCTGAAAGAGGTACTTAGGCATCCATTCTAGTAGCCATTGATACATCTGTTATCTAACCTTCTCTAACCCTTCCTTAAAGCCATTCAGGCTGGTAGCTGCCACCACCTCCTCCGGCAGCAAATTCCATAGACCGATGACCCTCTGGGTGAAGAAACACTTCCCCTTGTCGGATCCGACTCTCCTACCCATCAGCGTCATAGATGCCCCCTGGTTCTAGGGTTGTGTGATAGAGAAAATACCATGCATAATTTCATATACTTCAATCAGGTCCCCTCTTAAACGCCGTCTCTCTAGACTGAAGAGGCCTAGACATTGCAGCCTGATTTTGTAAGGGAGGTGTTCCAGACCCTTAATCATTCTGGTTGCCCTTTTCTGCACCTTTTCCAGTTCCACAATATCCTTTTTGAGGGGTGGTGACCAGAATTGTACACAATATTCCAAATGTGGCCTCACCATAGATTTTATAAAAAGGCAAAATGACACTTGCTGAGTTGTTTTCTATTTCCTTCCTAATTATTCCCAGCACTGAATTAGCTTTTTTCACTGCTGCCACGCACTGGGTCGACACCTTCATTGAACTGTCCACCAGAACCCCGAGATTCCTTTCCTGGTGTGTTGGAGAAAACTCAGACCCCATCAGTTTATAGACATAATTTGGATTTTTGGCCCCAATGTGCATTACTTTGCATTTGTTAAGATTAAAGCACATTTGACATTTGGTTGCCCACTCACCCAATGCTAAGAGATCCCTCTGGAGCTCTTGGCAATCTTTTTCAGTTTTTACTACTCTAAATAATTTAGTATCATCAGCAAACTTTGCTATTTTACTATGTGCTCCTTCTTCTGGATCATTGATAAATAAATTAAAAAGCATTGGTCCCATCTGCTCTCTGCTTCCTGCCCTTAAGCCAGTCACCAATCCAGGACAGAACCTGTTCTTTTATTCGGTGGCTGATGAGTTTATTCCATCTCCTAGCCTAACTGTACTACAGTCATTCTGCTGTAGTAGCATAAAGGCCTCTAGTGTCCGATCCAACAAAAGAAGGTTTTTTTTTTAAAAAAAATAGACTTTATGCATGAAACATTGTAGTTTAAACTGTGTAATCTATTGAATTTGACTGTTTCCAAAGCAGATTAAGGCAGTATTGGTGGGAGGGTGAGATAGAAGTTTGGAAGATAAAGATAAATATGCAAGCTTTTCCCATTGCGAGTACCACCTGGAGGCTGCAAGGTTTTTCAGCTTTGTTAAGGGCTGTGTCTGATAGTAGTTGTAATCCAAAATTATTTGCAGGATCCCCAGGCTGGCAGAGTTTTCGGCAGACAGTGGGCTCTTAAAGCTGGATTGGTTTGTGGGGGCCCCAGCAGCTGAGATTTTAATTTCCGCCCAGCAGGTTTCTCAAACAAGAAATCTGTGTCACAGATTCTGCTTCTGCCTGGTTGCCAGTTCAATAATGTAGATTTTTGCAAGATGACTGCCCCACATTACTTTTCAGATATTTTCCCTAAGGCTGAGAAGTTTCTTTTGCCAAAGAGCTTTAATTCTTGTAGTTCCTGGGGATGTAAACTCTGGTCCACGCCCGGAGTTAGCTTGTAGCTGAGTGGGGAGTCAATGTAACCATTCCGATAGAGGCAGACACGCTTGCAGAATTCAAAGGTGCTAAACATGATCCCAAAATAAGGGACAACCTTTAAAGAAACAAACAAAAGCTTCTAATTAGTAATATTCCTGTTGACATTCCAAGTTTTTTTTTAAACCCAGACAGAACAAGACATAAATGAGGATTATTTATTATTTATCCCCTCCCCTCAAAAAAGGAGGGCACCCCAACTTAGAACATGATGCAAAGTATTGATTTACTCAATTGTGTTTAAATTCTGCACAGAGAAATAGAACTTAAAAGCTGACCTCCAAGTCCCTTCTTATGCAAAGAACTGGGTTGGCCAGAAGGAAAATGGGACAGAGTTCCCCCTCGTGGCTGATAGGATGGAAGGCAAGAAAGGGTCAGGGGTCAGTGTAGGCGGAGCTAACAGGAGTCAGGGGTCAGGGTTGGTAGCTCTAAATGAAATGCTGTAAAAGTTGTCACTCTATGCAAACTCACAGGAAAATTGTCCCCACTCTGTATGCAATCCTGATTCGCAGAGCGGAACAGGTCAGAGGCCAAGCGAACCTCATTCCTTCCTCACCATTCCACCAGATTTTAATAAATCTTTTACATGAGTTGTGCAACCTATGAGCCAAGAGTGGTTGTCATCAACGACAAACTGGAAGCAACCAAAACCACCATATACAAATTTATCAGGGGTCTATACAGTCCACCTGTGCATCCAATTCCTCTTCAATTCAACCTGCTCCCTCTTGGACCAAAGATACATGCCACAAATTTTAAAGAAGCTCAACCATTCCTTCTGCATCGCTGGTCCCCAGCTATGCCTGCTCTGGTTGCAGCAAATATGTTGGATCTTTTAAGTGTTTTATGTATAGACGTTTTCGCACGGGGCTGATTCGAACGCGAAAAAGCCAGCTGTGGACACGTCATCCGCATTGGCCGCGCGCGGCTTGCGTCCCGACGTGTCCGCAGCTGGCTTTTCCGCGTTCGAAATGTAGAGCACTTCGAAGTGCTCTACACGCGTTCCAACGCGGACGAGCCGCCCGCAGGCGTTCGGGAGAAGAAGCGTTCGCGCCGCTTCTGTCTCCCGATCGCCTGCCGGCTCGCCTCCGACGCCGCGCGGCTTTGACAATCAGCTGTTTTTCAAACAGCTGATTGTCGATCTGCCTCCGCGGCCGCCGGCGCGCCCCTGGCCGGCGTTTGCCGGCTAAGCCAGCTTCGGGCGCTTTGACCATTTGCACCCAGACGCTCCGGAACGCGTTTACACGCGTTCCGGAGCGTCTGTGTGTGAACGGGGAAAGCGCCCGAAGCTGGCTTAAGCTTTCCGCCTGAACGCGTTCGGTTTCGAACGCGATTCAGTGCGGAAATGCCTAAGATTATTGTTTTAAATATATTGGTTGTAATTTGTTGGTTTAAAGGTTGTTACCCACCCTGAGACCTTCAGGTATAGGGTGGGCTAGAAATATAAATAATGAATAATAAACAAATCAATCAATCAGTCAATCAGCCTTCCATCAGAACGGGAAGATAAACAGGTGCTGTGGTACATACCCTGAGTAAGTTAGCAGAGAGGCCATTCCAAAGGGCAAACACACCCTTTGTCTTCACTGTCTGCTTAAAACAGTTGATCATGCCCACAAAATGAACATCCACCCCTCCGTAGTGAGGGAGGCAAGGACTCTGGGCCTGGACCAAAAAGGACAAAAAGTTGTTTGAAAACCAATACACTTTGTCTTCCAAGCTCTCCATACTTGTCCTTAAAGCAAAAATTTTTTTAAAAAAAATCAAATATTTATTAGACAATAACATACTAAACTTACATACATATATACATGCCTCAAGTAAAAACAACAGTAAATAAATAAACACAAAATGTACCAATACATCCCTTCCACCCTCCCATGTGATAGACCAATTCAGCTGACTTAGTTGTGGCTACTATCTAGGCGTACAGCCACTTTCATAGAAAATTCTTTTCTGGGATACATGTACAGTTGGGCCCCCGTATCCACTGATTTGGTAACCATGGTTTCAGTTGACCACCATTACCGGATCAGCCCAACCCCACTCCCCATAGGTGCCATAAGGGGAAAGCACCCTAAACCAGGTGGTCTATTTTGGCCTCCAGAAGACTTACTTTGGCCTCCATAGAGCATTGGAATATTCACGTGACACTACCGGAGCCCATCCCAAAATGTAAGGGGGTGCGTGGGAGGTGGGTGAGAGGTGTCCGGTGTTATTGCACATCTTTTCCAATGCTCTCTGGTCTGGATATATCCCAGAATAAGCACCTGCCGACTGCTTGCTAGCACAAACTGTGACAGACCCCATATCCTATTGCTTTTGATATATATTTTTTTAAATCTGTGATATACAAATGAACAACTGAATATATAATTCAACTCTTGGAGCACACATAATTTATATTAGACAATTTAATTTCTTTGATAAAGTCGAGTGTCTATTTTTTTGATGCTGGAAGAAACCACTGTTTGAACTTTTTGGGTGAGTTCATCTAGATTCAAATTAAGGCAGATGTTTCAGGCAGGGTAGGGGTGTGCACAAATATTCATAAACATTTGAAATTCAATTGAATGTGCCGAATTTTGACATTCAAATTTGAATAGAATGTCCAGAAATTCAAATTTAAACATTCTAACCAAATTTCAAATTTCAGGACTATTCGTTCTAATTATTTGAACATTTGCACGTGTATGGGTTGGTACATGATGCGTACTTGAAGATCCACGTCTTTCCTGCATCTATACGGGACAAAAACGGGTTGCGTACGGGATAACTACGGGATGCATACGCATGTGTACGGATGCAAACGGATGTCAGGAAGATGCATACAGGCACCTACGCATCTTGTCGACATTCATAAGTGCAAATTCAAATAAAATTTTTGAACAAATAGATTCGAATCTGCTTAATTCGAATTGAATTTTCTAAATTTGAATTTAAATAGTTTGAATCGAATTGAATTTACAATTATTTGAATCTACTTGAATAGAATGTCAAAAAAGCAGTCTCGCACACCCCTAGGGAGTTTTTAGGAAAACAAAACCGAAATCTGAAAGGCTTCTCCACAATCTACATGCTGAGCAGGCACATGAACTGTGTTTGAGCTGGATATATATTTTGCAGATGAAACAGCACGACCTGGTGGTTCAAAACAGCTTGTAGCGGAAAGACGCAGGCTAAGGGCAGAAAAAAGGCCTTGGGACTCCCACCGTACTGGGAAAGCCAGCCTGTGTGCCACACAGCAGTGAGGTTGCCACGCTTATCTATGGCAACCCTAACACAGCCCTGCTATTCCCCGCTAAGAATCATGGTCGCTTATTGCTGGGAAGCCCAGTGCTGGTGGCAGGTTTTCTAGCAACAGCACTTTTACCTACCTTTCTGGAGGAAACTGCTATTCTTTCTGTCCATGCGCAAAACAGATGCTGTGTCTGTACAACAGTATCAATGCGCACTTCCGGGCACTTTGCGCCAGCCAAATCCCTGGACGTGAGCATCACCACAGCACTGTCAATCTTGCAAGCAATAATGCTGAAGGGGAGATACTCCAGATTATTGCTCGCCGGTGGGATATCTGCCCATTCCCAGTGCAGTCCCAATTCAGCTGATTGAAAACCTGTATAGCAACACCAGCCTACACGCTACTCAAGCATGCCACAACATCAAAGCAGAGTAAGATGTTGCTTTTTATGGACCAGCAGTGGCTATGCTCATGCTTATGCCATGCAAATTGCCAAGATGCTGTGATATCAGAGTCACGCTGGAAACTGCAGAATCTTGTTTAGATCCCACAATTGCCCATTGATACCCCTGCTAAACAGTAGCAGGCGAGCCTGGGCCATGCCTGGGCTCCTATCTCATCTATTATTTCTTTGCGGCATTGCTGATCAGGGCAGCGTGCCCGGATGCAGGAAGTGCTCAACACTTCCTTTGGATTTTGTCCTGTGTTTCCTGCATACAAGTATTTTCGCAAGAGCAGCAATTCCACAATGAAGTAGCAGACAAGGTATGCAATCCAGCGAGACAGAAAATCTGACAGCAGAGCTGGGTTTTCTATCGTGACTAGAGAAGAAGAAGGAGGAGGAGGAGGCTTTTCTACCCCACTTTTCTCACCCATTTAAGGAGACTCAAAGCTGACAAACCTTCTGTTCTTCTCCCCACAACAGATACCCTGTGAGGTGGGCGGGGCTGTGAGAGCTCAGAAGAGAGCTGTGACTAGCCCAAGGTCACCTAAATGGCTTCATGGACGAGTTCGGAATAAAACCTCGTGTTCCCAGATAAGAGTCCAGCTCCCTAACCACTACACAAAAAATTATGCTGTTTTGGTGCATAATCCCAGGAGTATATTGGGATTGCCAAGGGTATGTGTGGCAATGCCAAGATAGTCCCAGGAAAAATTGCCATTTTTAAACCACATCTAGAAGCACTGTGGTGTCACCACAAACTGTGGATCCTGCATGGGTTAATAAACCCTGACCCATCCTGAACAGGGTTTCATAATCTGTACTACCTTGGGGTAGGGATGTGCACCAATATTCACAGGGATTCAAAATCTGATCAAATGTGCCAAATTTCAACATTCGAACTCGAACCGAATGCCCCGAAATTCTAGTGTAAACATTCGAATCGAATGCCAAATTTCAGATCTATTCGTTCGAATTATCTGGACATTCGTATGGGTACATGTTTCTACACAATGCGTACCTGAAGATCTGCATCTTTCCTGCATCCATATGCATTTGTACGGGTCTGTACAGGACAAAAACAGGTTGCATACGGATAACTACAGGATACATACAGACATGTACTGATGCGTACAGATTTGTACAGATGTGGGGAAGATGCGTACAGGTACATACGAATGTTGTCGACATTTGCATGTGCAGATTTGAATTAAAAATTCAAACGAAGAGATTTGAATTTGGTAAATTCGAATCGAATTGGATTTTTGGGCATTCGATTTGATTCAAATAGAATGTCAAAAAAAAAACACCTGTGCACATCTCTACTTTGGGGTTTGGTATAGGTAGTTCCAGCCTAAAGTATGTTTACTGGGCTTACAGAAGCTGCAGTCTGAAACTTCGAAAGAGCTGGAAATCAGCAAAGAGGACGCTGAGGCTGATAGGCCATCTGCTCTGAAAGACAGGTATGAAGGCAGTCTGAATTGCCTACCTGCATTTTCCTCTTGACGGTTTCAAAAGGGAAGGAAAATGTCTGTGCACATCCAGCAGCTAAGCAGCTGTTGATAAAGCTTTGCACTGGAGTGAAGGGAAGACTGGGTTCACCCCAGATTTTATCCAGGTGGGTGTAAACAAGGAAAGAGCCGATGGAGAATGGGATAGCTCCTGTAAGCACAAAGGAAACAAAGTTCATTTGTCAATGAATAAGTTGCAATGTCACAGAATATGACAGATCACCAAGCTTAAGTCCCCCCCACTAGAAAAGCCCAAAGAAAAGGCTTAACTGAGTCTGAAAACAGAGCATGATGGGAGAATCCTTTTACTGTCACTCAACTTTGCCACTCTTAATGTGGCAGTCAGCATATTGTAGTGGTAATTAAGAAATGTCCTTCCAGATGTTGCTGGACTACAGTTCCCATCACCCCAGTCAGAAATGCACTTCTGTATTTCAACTTACCTGCCCAAAGGAACTGTGCTGATGTGCCCATGTACCTATTATGAGTAGGGATGGGCATGAATGTTCTAAACATTCAAAATTCAGTTGAATGTGGACATTTGAATTTAAACATTTGAACCAGTTTCAAATGTTCCGAAACATTCATTTGTATCTCATATGTATCTGTCCGCATTTGCATACAGATACGTATAACACATACGAATGTTGTCGACATTTGTCTCTTCAGATTCAAATCTGACACTCGAATGAATAGATTCAAATGTATTTTATTCGAATCGGATCTTGTTGCATTCGGATTCTAAACATTCAAATCGAATTGAATGTTTGGATATTCAATTCAATTTGGATTCGAATGCAAAAAAGAATAATTAGGAATCCGTACAACTCAAAGTTACAAAGTCACAATGGATTTGCCATCAGCTTTCACAGAAACCTTCCATCTGAACCTAACAGAAGACCTTCATAAATGTACATGTGAAAGAGGAAGAGAGACTTGAGGTCAGGGCAAATTCCCCTCCCCTGCCCTTCAGTCCTGGTCCTGGTTTTTTTTTTTGGGGGGGGGGGTAAGGAGTAAAAGGTTCCAGTAGTGGCAATTTGCCATTTTAAAGCAGTGTATAATGAGTATATTATTTTCCTTGATTATCTACCTGTATCTTGCATATAAAGCTAACTCAGAAAAGGTTGTACCGACAGAATTTGATTCTGAAAACAGCATAGATCAGGACAGAGTATACTATTACATTGTGACCTGAAAAATAAAGCTAAATATTTTTAGGCCCTTTTAAGGACAGGGCTTCACATAATCTGCACAGACATGCAGATGGCAAGTCCCTATTCCAGGATATGTTCCACAAAAAGGCCCAGTGAAGAAAGGGCCCTACTTGAACTAGCAACCTACAGGTATAAACTCAACTGTGTAGGCACAGGAAATACTCTCAAGAATTGTGTGACCTGGCTAGATGCTGAGACTTGTGTAGAGATCCAAAGGGCGTTTAAAAAATAATTTTAGGGTTTTGTGGTTGTTGCTTTGTTTCTTGAATTCACTGCTACTGAGTAGCACACACATCCTAAAGCAAAATAAATACCACTTTGATTTATTTACAGTCCAAAGATACAAACCAAACTGACTAAAATAGTCCAAAGAAGACTACAGATGGATACACTGTTAAAATCTTTAAAGGGCATAAATACCCATGCCTTTAAGGATACCATATTTCCTCTAATAGCTGTATTATTGCCTTTCTTTGAGTCATGCTGACACCACTTCTTAAGTTATAGTACAAGAATCTAATCTCAGGTACCTAATACTGACAGTGAAACACCACGATAAAGTGCAACAAAGCCCTCCTGGTGGTATATCATGTACAAAGCGTGTAAAATTCCTTTGTAAGAGGGCTCCAAACAGTTCTGTACAATCAGCCGCGTCTTGACCACCTCTGTTGGGTACATTGCAATGGCGGCCACCATCCCAGCCAGGCTTCCTGCCACAATGGAGTGCCACTGGGAGATGTGGCCACGTTCATCCACAAACAACATGACAAACCTAGAAGACACCAAGATGGGGGAGAAATATCACCGGTGAGATATTAGTAGCAGTGATAGGAACCTGAGAACATGCTTGGTGATGGCTTTTCATCTCCAAATAACCAAAGGCACACCCTGATGAGGGAGGACGGTGGATCCCCTAGTCCAGCAGCCTGCCCTCATAGTGCTCACGGAAGCTCACAAGAAAAGCATGAGGATACACCTTGTGCTGTTCACAGATCTCTCATTGGCTGGCCTTCAGGTGTACGCCACTTTGAAATTACAAAGGCCTTTCCTCCACTTACTGTGAGTTAATCCAGATCAGCGGGTCCGGAATAATCGCACCCACCAATCCAGATCACGTGGAAGCACAGGGCAGATCAGTGCTGTCTGTACTAATGGTGCTGATCCGGTCCATGCCTCTCCACAGCTGCACAGCTTGTGCGGCCTTTGCACACACACACACCCCAGACACCTCCTAGTCTGGTGATGGCCAACGTATGACACGCGTGTCACAGGTGACACGCCAAGCCCTTTGGGGTGACACACCTGGACACCCTGGTACCTCGGCGTGTTGTACTTGCTTGGTCTTGAAGTGTGCGAAATACCAACTTTCACTTGAAGATTTAGCAAATGAAATTCAGTAACAAAAGTCACTAATCTAAAGAATTATTTGTTTTTGCTTTAAAAAGTACATATATCAAAAATTTCATTTTTTTACTAGAGCGACAAATATCACAAAATTAAGAATATTTCTAGATGTGACACAGCACCTGATTAAAGCTAGGTTTTCTTGCAAATTTTGACACACCAAGCTCAAAAGGTTCACCATCACTGTCCTAGTCTCAGAGCTAACAGCCCCCAGTAGTTCTGGATCATGGAGACTTGCCACCTGCACAGCTCCTGTGATCAGAACAAGGCCCTTGGTCCATTTCTAGACTCGATTCTGAGTTGGGTTTTCCCAAAACGGGATATAGTGAGTTTTCACTCCAATCTGTTGGGGTTATATGCATGGGCAAACTATGCCCCATCTGGATGTGACTCCCGTTTGATCTAGTGGTTAGGGAGCTGGACTCTTATCTGGGAATACCGGGTGTGATTCCACACTCCTCCATGAAGCCAGTTGGGTGGCCTTGGGCTAGTCACAACCCTCTTCTGAGCTCTCACAGCCCCACCTACCTCACAGGGTGTTCTGTTGTGGGAAGAAGAAGAGAAAACTTTGTCAGCCACTTTGAATCCCCTTAATTGGGTGAGAAAAGCGGGATAGAAAAGCCAACTCTTATTATTATCTGGGAATACCGCGTTTGATTCTGCACTCCTCCACAAAGCAAGCTGGGTGACCTTGGACTAGTCACAGCTCTCCTTCTGAGCTCTCACAGCCCCACCTACCTCACGGGGTGTTCTGTTGTGGAGAGAAGAATAGAAAAGCTTTGCCCGCCGCTTTGAGTCCCTTAAATGGGTAGAAAAGCCAACTCTTCTTCTTGCAGAACTTAGGCTGGCATCAGACACAGCCAAATAAGGCGCCTCAAGAAAAGGCTTCTAGGTGGGCTTCTTCGCAGCCCAGCACTCTGTGCTTCTCCCTCTCCTGAACATCCTGTGCCAGAAAAGGCGGATTACAGACGGTAACCCGAGGGCCACGCACTAGGGCGCCCCTTTTGTCAGACCTGAATACAGCAGCCCTAGACGAGAGCGAGAAGGGAGCGCGCGCAAGGAAGCCTGGCATGGATCGGCGACCTGCTGGATCTCTGGCCTGGGGGTCCCTCTCCCTCTCTCTCTCTCACCCACCTGCGGTAGGAGGCGAGCTGCAGGGCGCTGTAGGGGAAGAGGCGCAGGCAGGCGGTGAGGTTCCCCTTCCAGAGCGCCCCGACGCCCTCGGCCTGGCACAAGGCGCGCGCGTCCCGCCAGAGGCTCCCCTGCCGCCGTCGCGACCCCACTTGCGCCAGCACGGTGAGCACCTCCAGCGGCGCGGTCAGGCTGTGGCTCACGGCTCCGGCTAAGCCGGCGCAGCCGAGCCGCTGCAGCGCCGTCAAGCGGCTGTCCCGCTTCCAGGTCGCCATGATCCAGCATGCCCGCAGCGGCCGCAGTCGCCCGGGGGACAAGGGAGTCGGCGGCGGGCCGGGCACGGGGCGATGCGCCCTCCCTCCCTCCCTCCCGCTGCCCTGGTTGCGCGCGCGGTGCTGTCTGCGCGCAGCGCAGCCCCAAAGCGCCGGACGGTCGTCGACGGCGCAAGGCTCCCGGAGGAGGCCGCAGCCGGGCCGGGAGGCGGAGAAAGGCGGCGCAGGGACGCACACGGGCGGGCGGACGCCGCCCAGGGCGCAGCAGGCAACTGCCCGCTTCCCAGCTGGTAGGAGGAACGGAGGAGGTGGCGATTTTGCATGGCCACAAGGGACAGTCCGTGATGCTCCCTTGATACCTGAGAGCAAAGACTCTTTGCAGGGTGGAAGCTAGAAATAGCCATTTTTTGAGGGGGGGGGGGACGGACGGTCAAGTGCTCGTCCTGGGGCCCACATGATCTGCAAGGTTGGGAATCCGTAGAGTATTTGGAGTACCTTAACCCCTAAATAATGACAGATTAAGTATTTTAAAAGTCATCATAGGCACAGGCAGTACACTTCTAAGTACAAAATGTCATGGAGGAGCTGTAGCTCAGTGGCTGAGCAAACTGCCTGGAAAGCATAAGGTTGCCGGTTCAATCTCCGGACTCTCTCCAGGAGTAGGCAATGGCAAACCACTTCTGTAGAGATGTCAAGAAAACTGCATAGAGATGCCCACGGAATCTGGGAGTATTTGTAGCTGAGCGGTACAGCAAACTGCTGGGAAAGCAGAAGGCTGCCAGTTTGATCCCCAGCCTCTCCCTGGAAGTAGGCGATGGCAAATAATTTCTGTTATCTCTGCCATGAAAACTGCACAGAGGTGCCCATAGAGTCAAGCAGGAGTGGTGACAATTCCAGTGACACAAAAGCTCCTAGTTGCCTATAAAATTCAAGAAAATTTATTTTGGTCAGCACCAGATCTTCAAGCTCTGAACCTGGGCATCCGTTCTTGTAGCCATTGATACATCTGTGCTCCATGAATTTGTTCAATCATGTAAAAATATAAGAGGAGTCATTGATCATGGAACAGCTATAGTCCAGCATCCGGTCTCACACAGTGGCCCACCAACTGCTTCTGGGTATCTCAAGCAGAAGACAAAGGCAAAACCTTCACCTGCTCTCAATTCCTAGGAAATGCCCTTTAGACAACCTGGAGGTGGTTCCTAGACATCCATTCTAGTAGCCATTGATGTACCTGTCCTCCGTGAATTTGTCTAACCCTTTCTTCAAGTCATCCAGGCCAGCTGCTGCTAAAAGCTGAGTGTTAGGGCAGTCACACAACATCTGGGGTAAGGTTTGGAAATCTTTCATCCATCCAAACAGCCTGACAAAATGAAAACTGTCCCGTCAATCTTCACATTTCTCCATCCTCCTTCCGGTCTGATGGCTGATGCTGCCACCAGGGGAGAATAAAAGCGTCAACTTGCAAAATGAAGCAGAGTTTATTATTCCATCTTTAGCATAACTAAATCACATTTGTTGTAGTGCTGGAGCATTTGGGATATCCAACAACAAAGTGGCTTTAAATGGCCCCTTCTTAGGACCGCCAAAACAAAATTTGTACTGTTTGATTATACACACAGTAGAGTGTGTGACAAAAACTGTTCAACAATGAACGTGAGACAATTATTCAAAAGTTTGGGATTGTTTAATTGCTTCTTCCTATTATAAATAAATAGAACACGCTCAGAAAAAGCAAGCACGCCTGGCAGAAAGCTGTCCCACCATATTATAAATTCTCTCATTTTGTTTCCATGGGAAGGGAAAGCAGAAAAATCTAATTAAAGAACTCTGGGACTATGTGGGGAGATTCAGCATTTCATATGACTCAGTCTTCTGCCAGTTCTAGATAGCAGTTTCCTATTTTTAAAAAGTGGTTTAAGACTAGTTGGGAGCTACTTGTCCCCCACAATCAGTCTCCCTTTCAGGGCTATGGTGAAGATAAAGGCCAAAATCATATATAGATTTTACTGTGACCTAGCCTAAGGGTGTTTTTCCACTGTCACTAGAAGTACCCATTAAGTACCCATTAATGGGTACAAAAATGCCATTTCATACCCATTAATGGGTACTTAATGGGTACTTTTAGTGACAGTGGAAAAACACCCTAAGACTTCAACAGAAATATAAATAAAAAAGCAGAAAATGGCAAAACAAACAAACAAAAAACGCTTTGCTTAGCCAGTCACCCTATACTGCAGCCTTCCTGCTTCTGTTTCCTAAAAAGCATGAGCAAAAAGTCCCAAAAAAGGAGGAGTAGGAACACATTCAGTACTGAACACAAGGAAAGCTTTTCTGCATTTTAGATGGCATATGCTCCTTCATATTTAAAAATAAATAATAATAATAATATTCTGGCTTTATTCCAGAATATCCAACCAGTAGAATAAGTCACCGATGAGGAAAATAAAGTCAGGGAGGGCATGTAATAATAAAAAGCCAAACCCCAAATCCTCCTGGAGGGGTATGTGGGGGAAGGAGCCTCTCTTCTCTGCTTCTGTACTTCTGAGGAGCAGGAGGAAAATCCGAAGCAAGCATGCAGTGGGTTTTAATAAATATAGAGGGAGGAGCTTCATTCATGCCTGACCTAAGGTTTAATCCAGCTTCAGTTCACTTCCATAGTGGCTGTGGTCACACTTAAGAAGAGTCGGCTTTTCTACCCTGCTTTTCTCACCCATTTAAGGGGGCTCAAAGTGGCTGACAAACCTTCTATACTTCTCCCCACAGCAGACACCCTGTGAGGTAGGTGGGTCTGAGAGCTCAGAAGAGAGCTGTGACTAGCCCAAGGTCACCCATCTGGCTTCGTAGGGGAGGGCAGAATCAAATCCCGTATTCCAAGATAAGAGTCTGGCTCCCTAACCACTAGACCAAACTGGCTCACTTAAGGTTTAATCCATCTTCAGTCCACTTTCGGAGTGAGAAAATACCTCAGCAAAGCGAGAAGCTGTTTTCTTTTGGGGTTAAATAACTCAGAAAGTTCACCTTTGGGACACATAATTTGGAAAGAAAATTACTGGTCACTTTGCTGAGGTGTTCTCTCTCTCTGAAGTTGGACTGAAGCTGGATTAAACCTTAGGTGTGAACACAGCCAAGGTTTAAACCAGCTTCAGTCCACTTCCAGAGTGTGGGAACACATCAGCAAAGTGACAAGCTGTTTTCAGGCCGTGGTCACACTGAAGGTTTAATCCAGCTTCAGTCACACTTAAACTTTAATCCATCTTCAGCCCACTTCCAGTGAGCATTCATCAGCCAAGTGACCAGCTGTTTTCTCTCAGAGTTAAATAACTGAGAAAATCCACCAGCGGGACAGATAATGTAGAAAGGAAACTACTGGCCGCTTTGCTGAAGCGTCCTCCCGCTCTGAAGGTGGACTGAAACGGGATTAAGCCTTAGGTGTGAACGCAGCCGTGGGAAGATGCCCTCGACGTGGGGACCCCGCGTGGGCCGCCGACCCCCGACGGCAGCCCTGGAGCCGAATCCTGCGCTGGCGCTACTGGCCGAGTGGGAGAAGAGTCCCCGAAGGCCACCGCTGTCTGTGGGCGCCTTTACCGGCGAGGCGGCGACTGTGGCGGCGGCGCCGTCGCCTCGAGTCACCCCGGGGCTGCTGCCTGCAGCCTCCTCCAGCCGCCTGAGGAGATCGAGCGAAGAAGCAGCCGCCGGGCGGGCGGGCGGGCGCGCTTGTGGCGCAGCGGCGAAGGCCCGGTGGGAAGAGCAGGAGGCGGCGCGGCGGCCCCTCAGCAGCCTCGGCCCGGCCCGGCCCGGCCCGGCCCGGCTTGGCTGGCGGCGGCGGCGGCACGAAGCGACGGGCCTGCTCGCTCGCCCGCCCGCCCGGTCGCCTCCTTGTCTCCGCCCCGGGGAGGCCGGACGAGGAAGAAGCGCGTGGGGTCGTCGTCGTCGTCGTCGCCGGAGCGGCCTGAACAGCGGCGAGGAGTAGCGAGAGACGCCGGGCTGGGAGCGGCGGAGCGCGGCAGCGTCAGGCCTGCAGCAGAGCCGCCGCGCTCCTCCTCAGGCCCGCCGCCGCGCAGGAGGCAAGGACGACAGGCGGGCGCCGGGCGGAGGCGGGCCAGGGCAGGCTGCTGCCGCTGGGTTTGGTTGGGCCTGGCCTGGCCTGGCCGCCCGCGGGCGCTGGTTCTTCTCACGGCGGCGGCAGGCAGGCAGGCAGGCAGGCAGGCGGGAGGACGAGGGGCGCCACGACTGAGAGGGGGGTGGGGGGGGGAAGGCAGGGCTGCTCGTGCCAGGTCTCCCCTGCTATGGGGCTGCTCTGGTAGGTAGCGAGGGAAGGGTGGGCGGGGGAGCATGTTCCTCTCTCAGGGGGCGCTTGGGGGGAGAGGGGAGGAAGGAGAAGGGGGCTCCCCCCTTGTTCCCCTGACATAGGGCGAGGGGTATAGGCTCCTCTATGGCCAGGGGCTGTAATAGGGTGTGTGGAGGGGGAAAGGGCTGATAATTTGGGGGTGGAGGGGGAATGGGGCTGTAATGGCAGGGTGGGGGGAAGGAGAAGGGGGCTCCCCCCTTGTTCCCCTGACATAGGGCGAGGGGTATAGGCTCTTCTCTGGCGAGGGGCTGTAATAAGATGTGTGGAGGGGGAAAGGGCTAGTCATTTGGGGGTGGGGAATGGGGCTGTAATGGCGGGGGGGGGAAGGGAAATATATGGGTTTGTCATAGAGGGAGAAGAAGGGAAGCCCCAGTCTTCCCCCACCACATTCCCCCTGATATAATGCTGTAGTTATTAATACATATTGGGAAAGAAGGAAGGCATGGTGCCCCTTCTACCCCACTAGTTTAGTGATTGAAGAGTATAAAAGGGGTGGGAGGGAGGAAGGTGCCTTCCCCAGTCTGTCTGCCCTGCCCTGTAGTATGATGGAGGGGGGGGGGTGTATGTGAAGAAGGAAGAAACTGTCTCAGTCTTGCTGGTGTGGGAGGGAGAAATAGTGACGAAGCCTTTGCGTGCCCCCTCCAACCTTTCCCAGTGTGGGTCTCTCTGCTTAGAGCGGGTGGGGGGTCTGCTTCACATAGATGTGGAGTTGTAAATTGAAGGATGGGGAGATGAAGATGCTGCTTTGGGAGGATGTGTTGGATGATAAGTGTGGGGTACTAAGGAAGGAATCTTGGTGGTGGGGGGGGGTCACACTAGGAAAAACAGGGACCTGGGGCCTTTCCACACTTGGCATTCAGGAATATATCTCATAGTCTGCATTAGCATGTGGACAACAGATATAGTCCAGAATAAGGCCAAGTGTAGAAAGGGCCCTGGTAGGGTAAGAAAGGATGCTCATATTGTCTGAGGGATAATGAAAGATTGAAGGGGATGGGTGGCAGGATGGGTGTGGCATTTTGTGGCAGCAGGGTGGGTGGGTGGGGTGTTGGGTGAAGCTCAAGCAGGGGTGTAGAAACTGCAGCCCTCCAGATAGACTTAAATTACAGTTCCCATTTTTTCTTGCTCTTAGCCCTACTGGCTGTGAATAGTGGGAGTTGTAGTCCAGGAGCATCTAGGTGGCCCTAATTTGAAACCCCTGCCTTAGAGGATCCAGATGGTGGGGAGAAAGGAGCTGCTCGGTTTTATTTGTATCTGAGATGTATAAATCTGTGGGTCTTCTCTACAGGATGGGTGGACACCCCTGAGGTGTGGAAGTGTCCTAGGTTAGAGATGTCCAGTGATGGGTGATAGCTAGGGGCAACTGCTCAACCCTCTGTTATGCGTGGGTGGGTTTAGGAAGACATTACCTGTTCTGCCATATATGTTTTTCCTCTTTCTTTCCCTCCCCCTTAGATTTTCTCCCACAACCACCTTCTGAGTAGATCATCCTGGAAGCGGCATTTACTGACCCAAAGCCCCCAATAAGTTTAGTAGGACTTTGGAAATGGATTGCCACTTTGGTGTAATGGAGGGCTGTCCCTTTAAAAAGCAGTAATCTGGACTCAGTCCAGTGGTTTTAGGTTCATGAAGGTTGCATTGTGGGGTTGTGTTAACGCTGATGGGTGTTATAGTATAAACATTTTCGGTTGAAAGAAGGAGAAAGTGATTTATTCAAGATTTCTGTGTGTCTAGTCATCCCTTGTTTGACTTACAGGTTTTGGTTTCCACAATAATATTTGTTATGGAAATAATTTCCACTTATGGAAAACAAAGCTGCCAATAAAGCCCAGATTATCAATAAGTCTGTGCGAGCTGCAGAGGTGCAAAACACAAGGCAATTTTGAGGTGCTTCAGTTCTGGAAGTCTATGGCCTTGTTTGTGAGTTTTCTTTCTTCTTGTGAAAGGTGGAGCACCTTGAAGGAGGAAGGGAAAAGTGCTGTGGAGGCTGGTACTTCAGCTTGAAGGAAGTGAAGATCTACCATGAAGTGAGAAGATCGGAGGTACCACACTCTGAGGGTTGTGCTGGAAAAAGTAGTGAACAGAAGGTGGGTGGTGAGCAGAAGATCGCAAGCAGCTCCAGGTGATGGTGGGATGGGAAGCTCAAAGAATGACATATTTGTTGAAAATATGGAAGCACGCTGGTGAGTTCCTTTAAGTTTAGGAAGATGCTGGCTGGGGTGAGTTGATAACGCTTGTGTCAGGGAGAACTATTCAGATGAATTTGAGTTAGTTGTTTAGTTGCAGATGTTCTATGATACAAGAACATAAAGGAAGCATTTTTTTAGTTATTAGTCTATGACAAAGGGAAACATTTTTTTGGTTATCAGTCTATGAAATTTACTACCAGAATTTCTGGTAACAGCAACCAGCCTGGATAGGTTTAAGATAGGATTAGATAAATTCCTGGAGGACAGGTATACCAGTGGCTACTAGAATGGATGCTTAGGTATTTCCTCTGGGTTGAAGTGATAAGCAAAATACCTCTAAAGACCATTTTAGGTTCTGCGTTTGTCATCAGCTTGAGATGCTCAAAAGCAATTGATGGACCACTGCGTGAGACAAAATGCTGGCCTTGATGGGCTGGGGCCTGATCCAGCAGGGCTCCTCTTACGTTCTTATGACCTTGGACCAGTTGCTGCCTCTCAGAACTAATTAGCATGTTGTTAATAGTCCATGCTACTCCCTATCTGTATATCACATGGTTCTAGTTTGATTGGAATATTAGAAAAAATAAAATGGAATGGCCTCAATAAATTACTCTGAGATCCTTGGGGAAGTAATGTTATTATTCATCAATATAGCATTCCCCCCCCACCCTGCCCTTCAGTACAAGGCAGAATGCGAATTCACACCTTCACTTAAAGCAGTGAAAGGCAGGAAAAATCTGTTAAAACACCAGATGACATTTAAATATTGATAAGAGGCTTGCTGTATATCTTTGTGGAAAAACTAAAGGTTTTGGTACCCAAGTGATATCCAGATAGGTACTAGGTGGGCATAATTAGGGCAGCATCCCAAAAATAGAATTGCATTACCAAGAAAATTCCTTTTTCTGTCAGAAATGAGACAGCAGGAGAAAAGGCGTTCTGTTGACAAATAAAATGACCAGACTGCAAAATGATTTGTTGACACAGTAAGGGCTTGCATTTCAGTGGCTAGAAGAGAAACAACATGTATTTATATTTATATTTCATCTCCCAGTTTCAAAATGATGTAGGAACAACAGTTCAGTCCAGTATATATATAATTATAGAATAAAAATAATCCCATACCTGCTTCCCTTTGGCTGTTAAAAGTGAGCCCACGTGAAAAGTATTGCATCATTTCTGCGAGATGTACAAGCTTAGACTTGGGTGAATCTCTGGGGGCAGGAATGGAAATAAATGCAGTTTAGTGAGCAGGCTATACTTAGGAAGATACACCATTGAATTGTTGTTCCACTGTCTTACAACATGACATACATAGGGCAGATTTTCTCCCATTTGTGAACAGACTGTTTCGTCTTTTTGCAATGAATTGGGGTCATAGATGAACCATCTCAGTTCAGCCACTGGTAACTAGCTATCTATAGTTACTTCTCAGTCTTGGGACAGAGTCTCTTCAGCTATCAATATGAGTTGACTTATTCTTCTGAAGATGGGCAGATTTTCATTTTGGCCTGTTATGTTACCTCTGCTACCTGAATAGTTTTAAGAAAAGGTTAGGTAAATTCATGGAGGAAAAGTGCGTCAATAGCTACTAGAACTGATGCCCTGGTGCCAATTGAGAAGGTTGGAGAGGCAGGCAGAATGCCTCTAAAGGCCATTTGCAGCTAGTTGAGTTCAGGTGAAGGTTTTGCTTTTGTCTTCTGCTTGAGATGACCAGAAGCAATTGATGGGTTAGTGTGTGAGATAGGATCCTGGACTATATGAGCTGTGACCTGATCCAGCAAGGCACTTCTTGTGTTCTTATGTCATAGAACTTCCACAACTGCAACTAAATAACTTCTGTTTTTAGTGTGAAAGGCACAACCAAGCAAATTTATCTGTTGAAATTAGTGTGGGGGTGATGTGTGCCTTTGCATGATGTTTGCCTGTTCTCTAGCATCATTGGATACTTTCTAGCTTGTCCAAAAATCATTTATTTTGATGCGTTTTAGGGTGCATCTGCCCATAGTAAAAAAAAGAGAGGCTCAAATACAGCTTAGAAGTGTTGATATCCACACACTTGTCCCATAATCCACATTAAAGGCCAGATAATGCACATCCAGAATGCATTATCTGGCCTTTAATGGAGCTTAGAAGTGGGATAGGAGCAATAGCATTTATTATTTATTTATTTGTTTATCTGTATTTCTATCCCGCCCTATACGCGAAGGTCTCAGGGCAGGTTACAATATTATATTAATCTTAGACAGGTCCCTGCCCTCAGGCTTACAATCTAAAGAGACAAGATACAAAAGGAAAATGGTGTGGGAGGGAACAGGGATGCTCTGGCAGCAACAGTATCCTTGCAGTGGTAAAATACTTTTATTTTCTTTTTCTCCTCCATTCCCCACAGGCAAGATGGCTTCTTCATAGCCTGTGTGGTGACAGTTGGGAGGGAGGGGTCAATGCTGGGAGCTTGCATGCTGTCACCTCTAACTTCTTTTTTAAAGCTTAAAAAAAATCTGTGGATGCAGCCTGACTCACTGTGATGTAGTCCTCTGCACTTCATTGTTAAAGATACCATGATCTGTGTTTAATTTAAAACATCCACACAATCCCTTATATATCACATTTCAGGTTTTAGTAGGGTGAAGTTATTATATTGGGAAGTATATTGAGAAACAAGATAACGCAGATCTGCTATAGCAACACATTTTGCTTTGTACACCTGTGATCAAGATGTTTTGTAAGGAGTGGCACAGGTGACTCCTTTGCCCTTTGTATTATTTTGAATTGTTTGCTTCATTTTCCCTTGAGTTCTGCAATTTGGGCTTTGTGGTCCCTGAAGCTAGATTGCTGATATTTTATTTTTGCCATTGCATTAAATACTGTTCAATGAAAGAACTGAATAGGCGACTATTTTATTATCCTTTTACTTGTGTGCAGAAATACGGCTGAGCACTGCAGCACTTTGGAAGAGGATTTTAAATACCTTCTCCAAATTGGAATGTTTTGATTTCTACTTCAGATCTTCAAGATCGTCTGGAAGAACAGAGGAGATGGAGAACACAAGATGGTGTGAAGGAAAAAGATCTGTGACTTGTACAGTGAAGACTCAGAAAATGTCAAGATAAAAATAATCTGGAATTTTTACCAAATGTAGTGCAAGGTGTGTAACAATAATTAGTGCATGGATTTGGGTAAAAAACTAAGTTAAGCTGAAACAGAACTTTGAACTGTTATTTTATATGAAAGTAAACATTCACACATTTTGAACCTTAATAGGGTTGAGAAGAATTGCAGAAGCTTTTCCGTGTCTTAATTGCTGAGTTTGAGTTTATCTATAAAGCTCAGGAAGCGCATTATAATAGTTCAGTATTTGGAAATAAGTACGGTAGGCAGATTTTCATTATGATGAGCATGATTCTTAAAAGTAACATGGTTTTCAAAAGGAGATTTGATTTTACATAATTGAAGTTGCTCAGTTATATATAAACCATTTTCCTGAAGTTCCTTGTTATTAGAATGAAGTTCTGCTCCAGCGATATATAGATTTTTGAATCCACTTAAAAAAAAATAGCTTACAGTGAAAACCTATTGATCTTCTCTCAAAAGTTCAGCGTTGTTTGCTAAATTTATTGGAGCATTAGAAATGCAGTCTTAAACCACTCTTCTGGGGAGTAAAGCCAGACTAACCAATGGAACTTACTTCTGATTACACAAGCTAGGGATTACACGGTGTGTATATTGCCTTGTTTTGCTACATATAGCCTTCTAAACAGTTGCTGGCTGGCAGAATGGGCGTGGTTATTTGTCTCCTTATGATGTGTTTATTTCTGCAAATGCATCTTTGTTTCTGTTATTCACAAACGTTTTTTTACCTGAATTGTTTTCACTTATTTTTAGGCTTTTTTTCTTGTCACAGTTAAGTAAGAAATCCTGACTGTGGTCACACCTGTGGTTTAATTCAGCTTCAGTCCACTTTCAGAGTGAGGGAATACATCAGCAAAGTGACAAGCTGTTTTGTTTCAGTGTTAAATAGTTCAGAAAATTCACCTTTAGGATAAATAATATGGAAATAAAATTAGTGGTCATTTTGCTGATGTGTTCTCTTACTCTGAAGGTGAATTGAAGCTGGATTAAACCTTAAGTGTGGCCAGGGCAACTGTTTGGATTGTTTAATAATGAGATGTGTGGGAGCACACCTTTCCCTATATTTAATGTGGCTGTCCTTTGTGTTACATTTTGAAGAGAACCCTGCATGTTTTTGAATTAGGATTAGACATGTGCACTAAGGTTTTTTTTGACATTTGATTCAGTTCAAATATTTTAAATTCGAATTTAACAAGATTCGATTTGAATGTACCAAATTCAAATCTATTTGTTCTAATTTTCATTCGAATCTGCACATACGAATGTCGACAACATATTCTTCAGCATATGCATCTTCTGCACATCCATACGTGTCCATATGCATCCCGTAGTTATCCCATATGCAACCCGTTTTTGTCCCGTGTGGATCCACACAAATGCATACGGATGCGGGAAAGACGTGGATCTTCAAGTACCCATCGTGTATGAATCCTCCCCCCCAAAATGAATGTCTGGATAATTCAAATGAATAGATCCAAAATTTGAAATTGGATTCAAACATTTACATTCGAATTTTGGGACATTTGATTCGAGTTCAAATGTCAAAATGTGACACATTTGATCGGATTTCGACTGCCTACAACTATTCGTGCACAACCCTAATTAGAATTGTACTTGTAACCATACCAAGTTTTGCTCTGTGTACACACATGGTTTTCCCTGAAATAAGAACATGTTTCTTAGCAAACATACCTGGAGTCAAACTCTGAAAGCATTTTTCCCATTTACAGCAGAAGTTGTAGCTTTATTTATTTTTTTTAAAAAAAACATGTACCAGCTGGAGAACAATGCCTGAATGGCAGCTGTGTTTAATGCCCCCTAAGGAAAATAAATACATGTTATGTATGAGTTAAACAACTGTCCTGGGTGATCATGTGATGTCAAAGGAGGGTGCTTTACTTATCTTTTAGCATAATCTCCTCCCTTCTTTCAATTGTTTTTAAAGGACCTTTGGAAACCATGACAGTCACTTTCGTATGTGACCCTTCAGAAGCTATGGAGCTATGTGCTTCTCAACAGCTCTATCTTAAACCCGTAGCAAGGCTGACGATCAGCGTGGTGCTTCCAGAGCATACAGGATCTACTCGGACTTTCTCAAAGTGGGAAGTGATGGATAAGCTGAAGAATATGATTTGTCCGGACCAGTTCACCAGCGTTAAGGTGGCAAAGAGCACCAAAGGCTTCATACGGTTTGAAGGAGAGGCAGAAACCAAGCGGCTGGTTTGCAGCTTAAAGGAGAAACTCCACGGTAAGATGATAAAACTGAACGGCTTTAAAGATGACCTACAGGTGGTTGCTACCGAAGCTTCTTCTGAGATCCCGGCGCCTCAGGGATCGAAACCCCTTTTGAATAACCGAGAATTGCTGGAGGAGAACTTTGCTGACCAAAGCCAGGAGAATCCCAACTGCATCCATTTGGAAGGGCTGCCGTGCAAATGGTTTGCAGTAAAAGGCTCGGAGAGCGAAGCGCCGAGCGAAGATGTCTTGAGATCGGTGTTTGGAAGCTTTGGACAGATCAAGAACGTCGATATCCCAATGCTGGATCCCTATAGGGAAGAAACAGTAGGCGGGAGCTCAAATAATTTCACTTTCCGTGGTCTGCGGACATTTGAAGCTTTTGTTCAGTATCAGGAGGCTGCGTCATTTTTGAAGGCTATGGAGACCCTGAGAGGGATGAAGCTGATGTTTAAAGGGGATGATGGGAAGGCTCTTGCGTGTAACATAAAGGTAAGAGTGCCGTTTGCAGGAAGTTGTTGCAAAAATATTACATGCTGGTCTGAAAGACAGATGGGTTGTTTTGGCATAACGTTTCATAGAGTGTCGGATTCTTGTCTGGTCCTCTCCCAGATTAATTCAACACTCCTCCATGCAACCAGCTGGGTGACCTTGGGCTAGTTACAGCTCTCTCTCTGAGCTCTCACAGCCCCACCCTACCTCACAAGGTGTCTGTTGTGGGAGAAGAACAGAAGGTTTGTCAGCCGCTTTGCGTCCCCTTAAAGGGTGAAAAAAGCAGTGCATAAAAGCCAACTCTCCTCCTTCTTCATAGATTAATGTTCAGCTTCAGCAAAAACTTGGACTTTGAATAATTTTCTGTTATGCCTACCATGTCTGTTGGATATTTGGAGCTTTTGTTCATCCAGATGATGGACAACAACTCATAGGGTCCATGCCATTGGGTATAGTTGGTGGGATTGATGGGATTTGGGTCCATCTGGAGGACTGCAGGTTCCAGTTTTTGGACTCTAATCAGGACAGGCATTGTCCAGAACTTCTGAAGTATTGCAGCTTCTGAATTTTGTATTCTGAATAAATGCAGCGGTTAGGGCAGTGGTTCTCAACCTGGGGGTTGGGACCCCCTTGGGGGTCGATCTACCCTTTCAGAAGGGTCGCGGCAAGTCTCCTGCCACCCTTCCCTCTCATTTCCCAGCTGCTCTACCTCCGTGGTCAGGGGTCTCCACAACATGAGGAACTCCATTAAGGGGTCGCGGCGTTAGGAAGGTTGAGAACCACTGGGTTAGGGTAACGTGCCTATTTGGGAAAGCTGGCAAAATCAACTCATCCCTTTTCATCAGTTCAGCAAGGTAGTTAGTAGCACTTGGAGACTAACAGGAGAAGGGTTGGTGGCATGAGCTTTCGTAGACATGTCTATTTGGCATGTCTAGCTCATACCACCAACCCTTTTCCTGTTAATCTCCAAGTGCTACTAACTTCCTTGCTCGATGTTTCATATTAGACTAACATGGCTATTACTCGCGTATTGACTTTTCATCAGTGTAATTCTTCCTGGATCAAAAGCACAATCTTTTGCGTTTATCACACAGACTGACTCTCTTTTGTGACTGTGTAGTCTCTGCTGCCCTTGATCTTCCTGTGTGGAATCTATGCTATTCTAATTCAAAGTATGAGTTGCTACTGTAAATGATTCCCTAGTTACACAAACATCCTTTGAAATAGGGTACATTTTTATTGGAGTATCTCACAAAAGGTATTTCAGTATTATCTGGTTTCTACTGAATAGCGGTGTGTCTCCTTTGAATGATACACCAACCTCCTTGTATTTGGAATTCTCTTTATATTTTCATTTTTGGAAGTCATATTTTATTGCTACCTAATGTAAAAGGTAGCAAAAAATGTAAAGCTTTTCACTTGCCTCTCTGTTTGATTACGGGATTTTATTGGAGTGTGTGTAGCCTAGTTACGTGGACATCTTTTGAGTAGGAAAGTTTGCCCTTCCGCTTAACGGAGGTTTTGCTTCCCTTCTGTCTGGTCATTTCTTGAATGGTTTGATTTGTGTAGTGGAAATTGTGGTGTGCAGCTGTCATCCTTGGTGAAGCCTGGAATGATGTAGAAGGCCATGCCAGTGATGTAAGTTAGTGGTGCCAGGGAGGGGGAGACCCAAGCAGTCAGTGGAAGTCAGTGGTTTTGTGGAGGAAGGTCCAGTTTACCAGTATGTCACTGTGGCCTCAGTGTGTCACTGTGGCCGCATCGTCTGTCATGACAGGCCAGCCAAATTACATTGTTGAAATTGAATGTGATTACATTAAACAAATCACCTCCTATTTTACCAACCTTGGAAAAGCAAAGGCATGGTTAAAAAAAAGTTTTAAAAAGTTATACAACAGTAGTCTCATCTTACCAACTGCATAAAAGTAAGTCGCCACACCTGACCTGCTGAGGGCTAAACTTCTTCACCCCAAGCAGAAATTTGCAGATTGGCTTAGGAAGGAGCTGAAAAGGAGATGAACAGGATAGGAAGCGTGCAACTGCCATTCCTTTCTCAGTCATGGAACATATCCCCAGTTTTAGTGGGTTTGAGTAAAACTGCATAGCATAGGGAGATTAACCCTTGGACATTTACATTCATACAAAGTCTTATTGATTTTGTACAGTAAGGGCCTTCTTGTGTGATTGTGTCTTTGAGCTGGACAGATTTGGGTAATCTGCAGTGTCGTTAGGCTCCCTGTTGTCCCAGGTACCTTCAGATAAACCATGGAGATGTGGTCAGGTTTTAGCCATTACTGTGAGCAATTCTCTTTCCTCCTTTTTCTCTTGCAACAGGTGACCCCTGATGCTACCAATCATTTCAGTGAGAATTCAATCAATCAGAGAAATCTGGAAAGATTAACACTGCAAGGCCTAGAGCGTGAACGGAAGAGGGAAGAAAACAGAGGGAAAAAAGGCACAGAAAGGTGGGGAATTTTTTTTCTTTAGAACTATCAGGTGTGATCTTTTAGACAGGTATTGAAATAAGAATATGCACTTCTAAAGCTTTGTATCCAGTCATTTCATATGGTGTGCCAGGTCTGCCTGAATCCTAAGAACTATTCATATTTTTGGAAATGGAGGAATTTTTGCATGAATGTGTCTGATTTATCCTGAAGTTACTTTTTATAGGGAACTCTGGTAAGCACGATCCGGTCACTGGAAGCTTGTTGCCAGTGAATGGAAAACTTACCTTTTGGGCAAGAAAACTAACTGCTCATGCGCATAAATGCAGCTTTAGTAGGGAAAAGGTGTAAATTGTGGAAATAAGCAGAATAATGGGGATGAAAGGGTTGCTCCTTAATTATTTCTAATTCATTTAGTTGTGCAGAACAAGTTTCTTACTCATTTCCTTGGGCTACAGCCTCCTAGACCCATTAAATTCCAAGTTAGCTTCTTGATTTTTACCCTGCCTTTGCTCAGAAGAACCCCAGACCTTCATGAGAGGGCCTCCATCCTGTTTTCACTATTTAACAGTATGGCTAGAGGGATAATTAGAATTTCCATTGCAGAACTGCTATAATATTCAAGCCACCTTCTACTTGATATTTGACAAACAGGGTTTTTCCCTTAACAAGGAGAACAGCATCTCCTTTGCCTCCTGTGTTCAAAGGTCGTCGTAATTACTGATTTTTTTTGAGAAAAGGCCTGTGAATGAATCACGGGAGTGTACTTTCATAGGCTGTTCCTTACAGCTCATGTTGTTGCAATTCTATAACCTGATGCAAAATCAGTTTTGAAGAGTGAGTCTGGAGTAAGTAGTCTGGCTTCTGAGCTTGACTCTGGAGTCCAGCTATACTTGTTTTCTTAACTTTTCCTAGCTCTCTAGAGAGTAGCTTTATTGCAAGAGCACACCTGAGCACAGATTCCCCCTCCCCCTAATTCTGTGGGGAACTCTGGATCCTCCCATTCTCTTATGTGTGGAACAAAAGCTATTTTGGCAAGATAGAACTGGTAGTGCCAAACACGTGAACCTCCTTTCAACAGATTCAGCCCTCCCAAGCAAACACTTCTGAGTGTCTGCAAGAGATCACATTGCATGCGTGTTAGAATTGCTTCACCAAATGTTTTTTAAGTGGTCTCTTCTCAAATTGGGCCGGTTTATATTCAACACGCATCGTCTGAATTGAAAACAGGAGCATGTTTTACTCTGCATCCCCAAAAGATACAACTAAGATTAAAAGTTGAATTGCCTTTAGAAAAGTCTAACTGGCCTTACTCCCCAGGATAGTCTGTTAACAAGAAGATGAAACCAGGATAAAAAGCTGTAAATGGACAGGGAAAAGGTTGCTTCCTCTGAGAGCAGCTAATTCTCAAGCCATGAGGAAAAGGAGGGAGGAGGGAGGAAGGAAAAAGCAAGTTCAGACTGCTGTATCAGATCTAAGGGTGTGCACAAAATATTTGGAGGTATTCAAAATTCCATAGAATCTGTCTGAATTTTGATATTTGGATTTAAAGATTTGAACGGATTTTGAAATTTTGGATCTATTCGTTCGAATTATTTGGATATTTGTATGTGTACAGGGTCATACCCATCCTTACTTCCACATCCACATCTTTCCCACATGCATCTGTACGGATCCGTATGGGATGAAAACGGGTTGCATATGGGATAACAGTGTGTAACAACGTGTAACAATGCATACAGCCACATACGAATGTTGTCAACATTCATAGGTGCAAATTTGAGTAAAAAATTTGAACGAATAGATTCGAATTTGGTTAAATTGGAATTTTAAAGATTCAAATTGAATTTTTCGGATACTCGATTCAAATTGGATCCTGAAAATTGCATTCGTGTACATCCCTAATCAGATCACAGTGCTAAGTCATGCAGGCAAACTGTAGATGCACTTCTATGCTTGAGAGCAATTCTAGGGTCTGATGAACTCTTCACTCTTAAATTACTCCTGGTATTTCTCCCACATAGCATGCAGGTAATAAATTATCCTGTGCTAAGTTAGAAGTGAAATGAATAATAGTTTCAATCCGCTTTTTCTCTGAAAATCTCAGAGTTTAAAGGACAAGGCTGCTTAGAACTGCAGCTTGCATTTTCAAACTTTTTTCTGGTCTAACGAAGAGCCCGAAACATAGAAACACTGGTCACCTGTTAGGAACCCTGGTTAAAGTGGAAGGGAAGGAAGGGTTCAGGTGTTTGGATACGAAAGCAAAAAAGTCAAGCTGCCAAAGAGTCAGGAAGGGTGTTGGCACTTTTCTCCTGGTCACGTTTTCGGTTTCATGTGAGCAGTGGATTGGTGTTTGTGAGAAGAGGCTGTTGGATAAGACAGGGAGTGACCCCATCCAGCAAACTATTTCATATGTCCGTGTACTTGTTAAAAAAAAAGACACGGCTTGCGATCCAAGCCGTGGCAATTTGATTGGGTCCAAATGAAGGATCTGTGAATTGAATGACACTCACAGTGGCTACATTTAAATATTGTGTTTAAGTATTATTGTTTATTATGATGGGAATGAACCTAGCCTTCTCCTAGGTTTGTACATTTCTCCATTTCTCTTTCTTCCAGCGTGGCCACAAGGAGCAATTCAGAAACATTTGCTGCCTGCCTCAGTTACCCATGGTTTACTGTGTCATTCAGTATTGGCAAACACCAACTAGGGTTTGTTTGGAACAAACAACAGCTTGAACTTGACTTGTTTCAAACAAGCTGTAGTTGCTAAGCGTTGTCTGTCAGTTTGCATCTTATTGGGAACACATAATTTTCAAAGTACGCATTCTTTGGTGGTGTTTCCTCAGTCCCTCTACCCCAAGAATTGGAATCCTTATTAGCTCTTTCAGATTTTCCCTCCTACCCTACAAGGGTGTGTTTTTTTTCAAGGTAAAATTATGTTTTCATCTGAATTGTCCCATATTAATAATTGCCTAGAAAAAGACGTGATGATGATGATGATGATGATGAAAAAAAAGGTGGAGAAGGAAAGAGGAAGTCTAAGCTCAAGAGACGGGAAAAAAGACAGATAGATCGGGATGAAAAACGCCCAAGAAAGCAGCAGAAGGTAACAACTGGCGAAGAGCTCTGGCCAGAGAATATGCCTGAATGGGAAGAAAGGAAATACCTTCTAGCTCAGAGAAGAGTGGAGTCTATCAGGCTGCTAACAGTGCTGTTAAACCAAATAAAAGTAAGAATATTTTTCAAAAAATATTCTAAAGTATTTAAAAGGATAATTGTCGTAGAGTGTAGACAACCTTGAGGTGCGTATTAAGGGCGACTTTATGGCCCGGCAGGTAGTTGGTATCCAGGATGCAACCGAGGGCCTCAGTGGGGTTTGCCTGCTCTCCTTTTTAGTCTTTGAAGAGCAAGCACGTGAGGCTGTGACGTGGCATGGAAGGGGAGGCCCTTCCCTGTGGTAACAGAGACTCATTGGCCACCTGTCAGGGACATTAAAGGCAAATTTGCTGTCTAGTATTGCTGTCCTTCGGCACCAGTTGGGTTCTGTTTCCATGTGTAAGGTGCGTCCTGTGAGATGGGTGGAGGGAGAATTGCGTGCTGATTCTGAGCTTGGAATGAGCCTGCAATGCCCTGGTAAAACCTAGACCAGGTTTTGCAGCTCTGAAGCCTTCCATATGCAACCCCCATCAGCCTTAGCTTGCACAAAATTGGGAAAGGCTGTTCTTAATCTTTTGAATTACCCCTTTCCTTCTTGTCTTGGTAGTGATCAACGGAGATACTTGTCACTTAGGGTTTTCTTCTGATACAGGAACGCATCCACCAGTCAAGAATTGATCAAGTGAAACTCCCCATCTTGTGGTTTTTCATTAGACACAGAGGGCACCTAATTTTTTTATCTGACAAATTGAAACACAAATATCACATCCTTTAAAATATAAACCAGCTAGATTAATTGTGACTAAGTGTCTAAAATATTCCTTTTCAGGGTGAATTTTATTTATTTATTTATTATTTATATTTGTGTCCCGCCCTATACCCAAAGGCCTAAGGGCAGGTAACAACCTTTAAAAGAACAAAATTACAAACCAGTACATATTAAAGCAATAAGATATATAAAAACGGTTTTTAAAAATTCAGTCTATTTAAAACAATATCCTACATATTAAAATAATAGTGTCTGCAGTGGGTGGAAAAATATAATCACATCAGCCAAAGGCCAGGGCAAAGAGGTGCATCTTCACTGCCTTCCTGGATGTATACAGAGAAGGGGCATGATGCACCTTGAGGGGGAGGCCATTACCGAAAAGGCCCTTTCCCAGGTTCGCACCCATTTCACTACTGAGGGCGGTGGACAACCAGGAGGGCCTCCCCACCAGATCTCAAGGCACGGGTAGGTCAGTATGGGAGAAGGCGTTCCTTTAGATATTTGGGGCCCAAGTCATTTAGGGCCTTGTAAGTTAGAGTTAACAACTTGAGTTGGGCTCAGTAGTGAATTGGCAGCCCATACAGTCCTTTTAAGACCGGCGTGATGTGCATTTGGCTAGCTGTTCCGATCACTCTGGCAGGTGCATTTTGCACTAGCTGCAACTTCCAAACTGTCTTCAATGTAGAATGTATTGGCATTTAATTGGAAAGGAAAGAGGGTTTTTAGGGAGAATTTGGACTGCCCTTAAAATCAGCTTACAGGTGAAGCTTTGTGGGGTGTAAAGTTTGCACATATTTCTTTAGACAATCCATTTTGGCCCCCGTGAAGTGTGTCAGGAGGAGGAGGAGGACAGATCTGCAGACCCTTGATGTTAGAAGTTATAGGAAGAAGCACTGTGACGCTTTAGACAGTTTGCAGTTTGTTTCTGTTATTCTGACCCGTGCAAGGGAGGATGTGTAGGCAAATTTCAGAGGACTTGGGGGCCATAGGAATTTCCTGGCTGAGGGGTTACAGTAGGGCTGACTAAGCTGTGGCCATCTGTATATTGCTGAACTTCAAAGGCTGTCACTCCTTGCCATTTGCTAGCCTTATTGGGGCTCACGGGATGGAGCTATTCCAGTTTGGCCAACCTTGGATTATAGCAGGGATTCCCAACCTGGGATGGGCATAACCCCCCCGCCCCCCAGTGTACAACCCAGGACCATTGAGGGGCATACACACAGCAGCAGAATAAAGCACTTACAATTACAGCATATACATTTGAGAGAACAGCATGTACTGTGAAAGGTTCAGTTTATAGAAACTGGCTGGGGCACGCAAGTGAAGAAAAGGTTGGGGATCATTGGATTTCAGGGTCTTGTCTCCACCTGAATTGCATGACAGGTCATTTCTAATTAGGCTTTCCTGAATTACTGGCTTTGTGACAGAATTGTGTGCTCTGTCGTGGTATAATTTGCGTTTCCCCTTTTCTGTGTTTTGAAGAATTTTGTGCTGTCATCCCGGCAAATAGGGGAGCCTTTGCTGGATCTTGAAAGTGAAAGGGAGAATTGTTTCCCTCCTCGCCCAAAACAGAATTCGCTGAAAGAACCAACCAGCCCTCGCTACCTTGAGTACCGGGAGCTGAGGGACGAGAGAGTGCTGTCCGATCAGCTGGACGAGACCCATATTATGGAGTGTGAGGCGGAGGAAGAGGAGGAGAACTTTGTTGTGACTGGCCTGCCGCCATCACCTCGCCCCCTTGTGAGGACCGTTTTGAATGAGCCACTGCCTAGGGCGATTACTAGCCTCCTCACAGACAACGGTGCAGATGGCTATCGCGCTTCTGGCTTGCTGCAGGTTACTGTCACTCAAGATTGTCGAACCGAAAGGCCACCTGATCGAGCAGATGACCGAGGACCAAATCTGGGGTACTTCTCGAAAGCTTCTAGCCCTCCTGGCAAGTGTAAGAAGCAAAAAGTGTATGAAACAGAGGAATTCATACATTATCTACTAAACTATTACCAAACGCCAAGATATGCACGGATCTGCCCGGGATCCCAGAGCCCGTCTGATGACTCTTGGTGGCATAGGGTGGTATCCTGTAATGGGAACGGCTTTCAGGTTAACTTAAAGAACCGAGATGGACAAAGCTTGGCAGAAGAGGGTGTTGTTTCAGACCCTGATGAGAGAGACTCCAGGGGGGATGACATTTGGGAAGTGCTTGAAGAGGAGACTGAGCCCGCAGAGGTCATGCCAAAGAAACAGGCACATGAAAGAGAGTTTATAACAAATTACAGGGCAAGGCATCCAGAGTCTGTCGGAGAGCTCAGTGACCAGATACCACCTGAAGAAGAAGATCCTAGTCCTGGTTTGGTAAGCCGTAGTACCACTGGTGGTAGAAGATCTCAAGCCGAGTGTCTTGGAGCAGTGGTCAGGCCTTCACAGAGAGCATTTGGCCATGTTCACAAACTGAAGGATTTGCTGGAAGAGATCAGCAGTGATTCTGAGTATTTTAGCGAGTCTGTAACTGAGTCACGGAGCAAAACGGAGAGAAGAAATGGTGGTTGCCAGAGTGGATGTAAGACCTGTTCCCTGGGCCCACAGAAGGCCACGGAGCTCCTGATCTGCGTGCAGAATGTCGCACAGGGCGAGCAAGGTGGTGAATATAGCAAGCGCAGCTTCTGCTCCAATTCCAACTGCTGCGACTCCACGAAGCGTCCCAGGCAGAGGCTCAAAACGACGTTCAAAAGATCCAGCAGCAAAGTAAGGCACGAAGGGCAAAAGGTCAGGTGGCTGTCCAGCGAGGAGGAAAGAGAAGACAGCAGGAAGAAGAAGAAGAAGAAAAGGTCCTCCAGCCGCTCTTTGTCGGACGATAAGCCCCGCCTCCTCAAGGCAAGCCGTGGCGGAGAGCTGGAGTCCTTGGGGAAGCTGCAGAGGAAGTACAGCAAGATGCTGCACCACAAGATGAAATGTAAGACCCTTCACACCATGGCAGGAGGAGTGGTCAAGGCAAAAGACGTCGTTCATCTGAGTAACTCTCAACTTCAGGATTCACAACAAGAGGCAGGTAAGGGGCGGCCCAATACGAGCGGGAGAGGGTATGAGTTAGGGGGAAGATGGAACCCTCCCGATGTTAACGTCAGCGGGTGATGGTTCAGGAAGTGTAGGGAAGTGGTAGAAACAACAGGGTGTAAAAGCCAGAGCAAATAGGCAAGGATTGGGACTGTGTGGGCAGCCTTTATGCTTGAGGTTCTGCTTCAACTCTCTCCCGGTTTGCAGGGGACTTATTCTTAAGAAGAGAAGTGGAAGGAGAGCCAGAAGGATGGTCTTTGTTTCCCGTTGAAATCATTCAGACGAATCCGTACTCAGAGTCAGTTTGTGGGACAGAACTTGAACGAGGATGCTGACCGGCGGTCAGTGGGGCTCGTGAGACGATCGGAGGAGGAAGCCCACAATTGCTCCTTGTTCTGCTTAGACTGTGCTACGGGCATGAGGAGAGCGAGCAGCACATTTAAAAACAAAAATAAAAATCTAGCTTTGTGACAGTCTGTGGCAGGAATCAGCCAGCAGTTTTTACATCTGTGCAAACGAGGACCAAAAACGCACGCACCGCCCCACAAAGTTACCGAAGGAGATTGTTCCAGTTGTGCGTATGGACAACTCATGAATTTGAGCCGAGTATGTAGAATGGTCCCTGCTGGTCTTGGAGAGAGAGAGACGGAATGTGCTCCACTCTCTAGGAACTGTACAGTTAGAACAGTTATGCCTATCCTAGTTGAATAAATTCTCTAATTTATAAGATTCAAAAAAAGGAAGTGCCTCCTCAGTGAACGGAAAATGAGGTGGGAAATCATTTACCCAAGGCAGAAGAAAAGAACACGTTTGTAACTGAGTACAGTCTTTTGCAGCTGGAGGGACAAAGCGTTCGCTGTCAGGGCTTCATCCAGGATTGGGCAGTATATAGCTTGTGCCAGATGTTTCTCAGACCAGGATTTTTTATTTTATTTTTGGCAGACCCTGTTTGTCGGCCTCTTCTGTTCCACATAACAGGTAATTGTATTTTTAGACCTCTGCTTCCATGCAATTCTTAAGTCTTCTGTTTCTCCTTTTCCGCCTGAGGAAAAAGCTCCACGTGACACAACCGATCTATTTAATTTCCTGACATGAAAATAAGACCAGAATTTTGAAGAGCCGTTGGAGTAATGCTGGCCAGATTAGTGGTGGAGCAAAACAGGTTGCATTTTGTCCTTTCCTGAAGATCCTTTTCTCGTACACCCCTTTGAGTAGAAATATCGCCACAATAGGTTCTTCCCCGCTGCCGTGAGACAAACAGCATCTTTGAGCAAGTAGTTGCGGATCAGGGGAATCCAGATTTGTGGGTGCGTATGGAGGGGAAGGCTGATGCATTGCCCATGCCCTCTTTCACTGTGTCACCTGTCCTGTTTTTTAAAGCACTGGCATCAGATCTGGTCCTCATCCTTCCATTTCATATGTCCTGGTTTGCTCCAGAGTTAATGCATCACGGCAGAGTAGAAATGAAGGGTGTTAGAAGATAAAATATAGTTAATGCAGTGGCTGGGATCTTTCTTCTTTAAGCAGTGAGAACTGTCCAGTCCTGAAATAACATGACCTCTGACTTTTTCTTTCTCTCTTTTCCCCCCTAAAAGCATACAGTGGGAAGGAACATCAGAATTTGCCCCATTCTTAACCTAGAGGTAGTTTGTGCAGTTTCCAAAAGGGCCTGCCGGACAGGGGTTACGTTGAGAGTGAAAAGGTTACTGTAGAACATCTACAGAGGTTGCTATAATCTCTATACTTCAAGAAAGTTACTGAACAACGCTGTCCATCATCCAGGCCGGATGCTAACAACCACAAGCCCAGATTGCCTGCTGCAGATCTAAATTACAGCTACAGTCTCTGGGGCCAGGTATCTCCTTGAGCTGTTGTTTGAAACCAGATTGGAACTTGGGTGTGAGGGAATAATACAACCTAGGAAGCCTTGGGCGCTAAGCCTCCACCATTTCTGTGGAATAATAGTTTGTGGAAAGGGAACAGCAAGGAATTTTAGTTTTGCATTTTCAGCTTTTCACTTTAATATGCTTTATTTATTACATGTCATGGTAATGTTCATCTGCTATGCATTTCCTGGCATATCCTCCATGTTAACTTTTCCTCCAATAAAATTAGTAACAAACCAAAAAATGCAGGATTTCTTGTGTTTAGACTGTGTTTTGTGACAAATCGGTTATGGTGAAGGTTTCCCACTTGTTTTCCTTCTAACATTGGGATTGCTTTTAAATGGAAAAGCAGTTGCATGTTTCCTAATGAAGGGTTAAAAAACGTTTCACCTGAGAATAAAATTTTACTTTTGAGTTTCTTCTTTCTTCCCTTCCCCCCCCCCAAAAAAAACCTTTATATTTGGCTGTGAACAAAAGCTGTTCTAGAGAAGTTCTTTCTGGCAATTTATCACTGTGCTTGTTCTCTATAGGGCTGTGGATGAAGCCTTTTCCCACATTCTATTCAAGGTGAATAGAATAAATAAAACCTCCCCACCCCTCTATTCCCACCCCCTCCTCACTTACTTGACCTCGCTGCTGCTACCACCGTGCCTTCTTCTTACCGCCACCGTGCCTTCTTCCAGCATTCTGTAGGGCCCGGAAAGAGGCCTGGGGTGCCACCGGAGCACCCTCGAAGGTATGGGGGCACCGGGGAGGTGGCAGGAGCACTTCAGTGGTGCCTTGGGCCTCGTTCTGGGCCCTCTGGAACGCCAAACACGCTTTCCTGAACCTGGAAGCCTGTCTCCAGGTTCTGGAAAGCCTGTTTGGCATTCTGGAGAGCCTAGAAAGAGGCCTGGGGCACTCCTGGAGTGCCCCCAAATGTAAAGAGATGCTGGAGAGGCAGGCAGGAGCACTCTGGTGGTGCCCTGGGCCCTCTGGAATGCCAAACAGGCTTTCCAAACCTGGAGACAGGCCTTTCAGAGGTTTGGGTGGAGGGAGGCCGTGGGGTATCCAGTATCCATAGAAGCTTCAATTGAAGCTTGTACAGATACTGGATTATCTGATTTGTGGATGGATAGGGCCCTATGAATTCCTAATGTAACGAATAATTTGTGCACATCCCTAGTTCTTTATCATTTTGTAAGCACAGAAATGCCACTTTTCCCCACCTGTTTACTCCATTGTGCTAAACTAAGGGCCGTTTTCCACTTATCTGATGGGGATCCAGATCAGCTGCTCTGGATCAAGCCAGTGTGCCGAAGTGGGGATTGATTACTCAGGACTGGAACAAGGCTGTCTGCACTGGCACAGCTTTTTTGACCTAGGGAATGTCAACCCTCCAAAAATAATCTGTCCTGTACGTCAGAGTTAGAAGCAGCATAGATACGTAGCTCTACAGGTATACATTCAGTCTCTTTTTGTATTCATTCAAAGCCATTAATAGGTCACCTAGCCTAGGGGAAAGAATACAGCTCTGTGATAAATTGCAACTGTGCATGCAGAAGTCTCTGGTTTAATGGTGGGTGTCTCCATGAAATTCCATACATGGAATGTAAAAGCTGTGGCAAGGATAGATCAGCCAGTCACCTGACTTCATAAGACGACGCTTTCCCAAAACATGCCTCTCCAATCCGCTCACACCGGTTGGCACCTCAGCTTAACAATACATTCTGACCAGGACAGGTGGGTGCAGTTTCATAGATCGGGCCAAATGCTTGCAAAGTGCCTTCTATTCTTTTTGCAAGAAGACTCCTTTCCTGGTTGGCAGCTCCTTCCGTGTCCAGGTTTTGAATTCTTGTTTCTGCTTACATAAATGGGCTAGGATCTGTTTTGTGGCCTGCAGAGATTTTATGTAACGCCTGCTTACAGAACGATGAGTAAAAGGTGTATTGGGGGATTTATGAAACTGAAATGACCAAGGCAAAATTACTTGGAGATCCAAGGAGAATTTAGCGGATGGCTTCCTGTTATAATTCCATGTGACTTGACAGGACCCCTCTTCTAAAGCGGAATACTGCGTGGAGACAGTGCCTCAGAACTGCTGTGTTGCTTTAACATATTGCTCCATCCATTGATAATAGTTTAAAAGGAGACAAAACATGCAGAACCATGCAAACACTCCTCTTCCAAGGCTAAGATCAAAGGTAAACTTTTTGAAATAACAGCTTGGAGACTATTGGCTAATCTTCAAACAATGCCCTGAACTAAAGTATAGCCTGGCAAAGGAGGAAGGTTCTTTCCCATCCAGAAGTCTTGTTTATTTGCACATGAGTCAATTAAGATCAATTACTGCTGCTCAAAGGGAAGCGTCTGATATATAGATTGCAAATACTTGCATAATAGAGGGGTTATGTAGGCTAAATATTTCAGCCAGTTTCTGTATTTGTGTTTTTGTGCGCATCCAAGAACAGAATTTCTTTTCTCTATCACACAACACTAGAACCAGGGGGCATCTATGAAACTGATGGTTAGGAGAGTTGGATCAGACAAGGGGAAGGATTTCTCCACCTAGAGGGTCATCGATCTATGGAATTCACTGCCAGAAGAGGGTGGTAACAGCTATCAGCCTAGATGGCTTTAAGGAAGGGTTAGAGAAATTCATGGATGACAGGTGTATCAATGGCTACTAGAATGGATGCCTAAGTATTGTTTAGGCTGTGGGGACAAGCAGGATGCCTCTAAGCTCATTTGCTGGGATTCGAGAGCAGGAGAAGGTTTGCCCTTGTCTCTGCTTGAGACGCCCATGGGCAATTGGTGGGCCACTGTGTGTGACAGGATGCTGGACTAGATGGGCAGTGGCCTGATCCAGCAGGGCTCCTCTTAGGTTCTTAGTACCTTTACACAGGGTGTATTACCATAATTGAGCAAGCCCTACTTTTCATTAGGGCTTTATTCTTTGAGAGCATTTGACTGGTTTCTGATTTTATTTACTATTACAGCTGTGCATGTTTTTGCTGTCTGCATTCCTCACAATTTGTCAAGGGTCCTTTACACTGCTAGGAATATTTGCCTTCATTCATTTATATATATATAAATATATACTGGGATGAAACCAGCAGTTGACTCTCAGCCATTCCAACCTGTTTTGATATTTATGTGTAACATTCTGCTGAAAATATTAAATGACAGTTTGCCAGTTCTTAAAGGAGACCAAAAACTACTTAAGGTAGACTCCAGCCAAGAAATTAAGAATTATTATGTACTGAAAAACCAAACATTTGGAGAGTGAGGACTGGGATCGTATC